>CM062819.1:1096202323-1098602323 GCA_031772625.1 Pinus tabuliformis
AGCGATCCGTCAAAGGAGGGCCTTAAAATGAATCCCACATCAGTGACACGGAACGGAGCTAATGATTTTAGTGGAGTGAAAACAATCTGTGACATATGATTCAGGTGGCGATCATGGGTGGATGAAGGATAATGTATGGCAGTGGATGGGACACGGTTGACTCTTTCTGAACAACATCTCTTGAACATATAACGACAGTGATGCGATGGATCGGTAGCATTACCCCAAATGTGGATGGTTTGGCGAAGACCATGGTGATGAGACCGTGAATGAAACAACCCAACCCGATGTGATACGAGGAAAAGTGTCATGTTCAAGAGCGACTTGCTACCATTAAAATTTGAGGTTCTCCCTTTCCCCGTCATTTTCCCCAGTCATTTCCTTTTTGTCAAGCTTGAGGAGGATAACATATGCTTGTTCTATAACCCTGCCCTTTGGGTAAGCCCATCGCTATGTTTTAACGAGCCTAGCGATAGGGAAACTCGTTCTCGTCTAAAGACAAGTTTGTCGCTATTTAATCATTTTAACGAGTCTAACGACAAGGAAAACTCGGTCCTTTTCATTTTTAGAGAGTCTGAAAAGGTACAGAAAGTTAACTCCAAAATTCCTTTTTCGTCATCTAATCCCTTAAGTCCGAAAAAAGATAAAACAATACAGAAGGGATGAATTTTCGATAACTTTAACGAGCCGAATAAAACAAGCGCTCGACCTTTTTGTGCAATAATCCCTCAGGTCAAAAAGATTAAAATCTAGAGGAGGGATAGCTCTTCCGGTCACTTTAACGAGCTGGAAGGCCAAACCTCGGCAAAATTTTCATATTTTATGAGTCAGATGAAAAGAGCTCAAAGAAGACTCGTCTTTTGAGGAACGAGTGATAAACAGGGATAGCAGCAGATTCCAGGTACAGGTTGGAATTTTCCAATCACGGCAGTGTCACAAGGATGGCTAAGTGAAATCACTCTTCGCAGCTGTTCCTCAAAATAGGTAACAATCAATGGAGGTGAACGATTGGCCAAATGAAATGGAGTGGCAGGTGCAAAAACACGACCAAGGCTTTTATGGCTAATAAATTTATGATCACAGAGATTATTTACCGGGGTAATGTTCATTTTTTAATGAGATTGAATGCTCAATCTTATGTTTATTTTTTAACGAGCATGAACTATGTGCTAAAACTGCTCGATCTCGCTTTTCTATTTTTTAACGAGCATAAATTCCGCGGTAAAACTGCTCGAAATACCAGTCATAAGATAAGAATGTCTCCAGTGAGATAGCTATTTTTTTTTTTTTTTTTTTTTTTTTTTATTTTTTATGGAGCTTTATCTCACGAAGCTATGCTCCTAATTTGGCAAATTTTGACCTTTGCCCCACATCCTTTCTTTATGCAAGTTCGGAAAGACTAATCCAAAAAACAGATAAATAAACCGCTCTTTGCTTGCACTCAAAAAGGTTTGCATGCCCCCAGGTATAAAATACAATTTCAAGGCGCCCCCCTCTCTCCCCCACCTCTGCTTTTCTTTGGGTGTTCACAGCTACTTGTCGTCTTGCTAGTCTAATGTTAACGATACTTGTCTTCTCGTTATTTTTAACAGGTCTTATGCGGTACTTGTCTTCCCGTCAGCCCAACTTTTGACAGCTCTTTTGCAAGATCGCAATAGAACAGCTACTTGCGACAAGAGAGCAGCTACTTGCGACAAGAGAAGAACACTACTCAAAGACAAAACATTGGTGTTATTGAGGGAGGCTTGCCTCTTTCTGGTTACCCAAGGATTGTTTCATTAACACCTTCAAACTAAAACATTTCCTCGGCACTGTCTACCGAAGTAGACAATGGTGAATGACCTTTGTCAAACAAGTAACCTTGACAAAAGAATCCTATTCTAGAACAACCCCTCTTCCATCCACGGACGGGGTACGGACTAGTCATATCCTCTCGCGGAAATTCTACCTTATACCCAGGGTTTCCTCTGCCCGAAGCAGACCAGGATGCATGCCCCCTGGGTTCCAGTCTCATCTTTCTGAATCACTCGCACTCATCGGGAAGGAGGACTGGGGGTGGAGACATTTCTTGATTGAATAGACCATTCAGGGTTGGTATGTGACTATTTGCGATGCGTGATCTTGGAAATGAAAGTTGGTCTACGAGCTTGACCATCTTTCCTTCGTGTGGAAAACACATTATTCTAAAGAGTGAGGAGACTATTGCTCCCATGCAATATATATAGTCTCGTCCAAGGAGTAGGTTATAATCCAAGGGTCCTTGAACGACCATCATGTTCATTTGAACAGTCTTCCCTTTCAATGTAACAAGCACATTGGGGAGGATCCCTAATGGTCGACTGGCTCCTTTATCAAAACCTGAGAGATTTCTTATCTCAGGTAAAAGCGCCGGGGAACCCAGTGCTTTCCAAGCAACAGAGGAAAGGATACTCACAGATGCCCCTTCATCAATGATAGTGCCAGCCATTACCATCCTGTATATTTGGACGATGATTCTGAATGGTATACTGGCTAGCAACCGGGGTCTGCCTAGTTGATTCCAATCAAAGGATACAACCAGGTTGCTTGGTGGTGGGACCGAATATACGGCCGGATATGAACCTGACGATGTTCCTTCCTGCGATAAAGGAATGGGCGCATTTCCCTGACGCTCATCAGAGTCTGTGTTGATGAATAGAATCTGGATGGTGTCATCCTTATTCTCTTCAGTGAGGGTGTCATTTGAAGATGAATCTTCAATGACGGTGTCATTTGAAGATGAAACCTCTGAAGGCGGAACCAGGTCAACTGCCGTTTCGACCTTTGGACTTTCGTCCGGTCTGGATTCAGTAGGTTCATTTTCAATGACTGACGCTTCAGCTGACCACTTGAGCGGGCCAGCTGTATTTTCAACCAACGAAGGACTTGGCACGAGTTTTTTGTATCCAGGAGGAAGTCTCAATGGTGAAACCGGGCGATCTTCCAAAACTCTCTTCGCTTCGTCTAAGAAGGGACAACGGTGGATGGCGTGATCGCCTTCACACAGTCTGCAGGGGGATCTTGCTCCCCCTCTTTGTCTTGAACCTTCACTTTCGCTGGTTGACGGTAAGCATTCAACATGGCTATCAGAGGTTGATGCTCCCGAATTGTGCAAACGAGGGGACCAGTCCCTTAGTATCCGGGGAATACAGGGACAATCTCTATGGAAGTGGTCTCCTCTACATATGACACATGGCGATTTAGGCCCAATCTGTGCTGTGTGTGGATTTTCGTCAGATCTCTTTTGCTTGCCCCCAGTCGCCTTAGGCTCCTTCTTCTTCTTCTCTCTCTTCTTCTTCTCCTTCTTCTCCATGGGAGCTTGGCTTTTGCCGGCTCTACCTTGCGAAGATGAAGGATTGGAGGAAGAGTTATAGGAAGTTGAAGGCTGGTGGGCAGCTCTAGACTGATCTAACTGTTGACTCGACTGTTCAGGAACCATGGTGTTCTGAACTACATTGGTTGAGAATAGCCAAATAGGCTGGCCAATTGTCAGTCCTGGAAGCGACAATGTGGTCATGTGGGGCGCACCAACTTCTCCCCAAGAGGAGAAAGGACTAGGATTTCCATCATGTGGAATTCCTGGGTTGGGGCGTTCCATGTTTTCAACCTACAGATCAACGCAGGAATAGGAGGTGATTATGTTCCATTTAAAATAAATTTTATAACGACGCTTTTAGACACAACTTGCTTTTTCACTTTTTAAGAGTCGAGAAAAAGCTAAAGATGACTCTAGTCTCCTTCGATGTTTTAACGAGCCCGAAGTGACAAATGCTCGGATGGACTTTTTTAGTTATAGAGTTTGAAAAAGGCCAAAAGAAACTACTCTGGAGATCTAGGCAGAGGGTGTGCCAAACTTTTCGCAAAACCACAGAATACGTTTTACGGTACGGGTGGTCGATCTTCGTGAATGCTGTGTTCACTGCATTGCGATCAGTAGGGCGGCTGACACGGCTTCCTATGGATAAAGGCTTTGTTCCTATAGGGGTCTCCCAATATATACGCGACGGTACGTGGGAGCACAAGTCCGTATTGATACTTATCGCTTCACCGTGGAGGAATCACCCAACCACTCAACGCTAAGATATCACGTTTAACGACGCTGGAACACGTCTCTAGCTTAGACCTCTATGTGTTTGCGTTATGTTTCAATGTGTTGTTATGTAAATTCAATTTATTTTAAGGTTGATCTTGTTTAGCAGTTTGCCTTTATGGATCACCACGAGATGTATAGTAACACTCCTAAATGCAGTCTAAGATGATAAGCAAGCTTTTCAATCTTTCAACTTTGAAAATCTTAACTACTAAGGGAAAAGAAACACATCATCTTTTCACACAGATCATAGAGCACACACTAATGCACTTTTCCCTAAATCAACGTGCAAGCTGTCAAAATGCACATGCACAATGCAGGTATTTCTTTTCTCTTTCTTAATGTTGGTGCAATACAAAAAGAAAGCTGTTGTATAACTTCGAATTCAATTCAAGTGAAAGCAAACAAGCTTGTCCAAAATCAAAAGACACCTTAAGATTTACTTGTTTCAACACTAGAAATGTATAAATTCAAACCATATGACGAAAGCAAAAGCTCAATCAGCTATGAACAGCAAATAAACTAACTCTTAAGATCAAAACCACACTTATCACAGGTCTAGATCTAAGAGGCCACAACAAGACTAGTTCACTTTTCGTT
Organism: Pinus tabuliformis; assembly: GCA_031772625.1. Lineage (NCBI taxonomy): Eukaryota > Viridiplantae > Streptophyta > Pinopsida > Pinales > Pinaceae > Pinus > Pinus tabuliformis. The sequence goes on from CM062819.1 coordinate 1,096,207,032, forward strand.
ATGGGAAACTGCAAATAATATAATAAATACACAAAGAACAAATACAGTTTCTTTATACAACCGAGGCGGAATAGTGGCAAGGAAAGTTGGTTTCAGATAGGTACATTGACAGATAACAGGCTGCAAAAAACAAGGGTGAAAACAGGGCAATAAACAGGAGGGAACCCCAGTAGCACTAGGCAAAACTGGTCCAGCGCAGGTAGTACACTGGCAGTTTGACCTTCAGTGCAGGTAGCCCCTTCGGGAACTGCGCTGAAAAGCAGACTGCCTTCACAGTGCCTGCACTGAAGAGATAAACTTTCGTTTTTCTCAGTTTCCGGGTCATAGATTGCTCAAAAATTCACAGTTTTTTGCCAAATCAGAAGCTATCAGTCAAGTACACACTAAGGGATGAAAAGGAGGATGAAAAGCTATCACTAAGAGCTGTTCAGAGTCCTTGTGGATCAGCTCTTCAAATCATAAACATGCCCAGAAACTGAGCTAGAGTAGCTGCCCTCTACTTTGCATTTGAAAGCTCCAAATGCAGTTCGATTCGGTACTCCCTGTGTTTATGAAATGAATAGCAAAAACACAAACAACCAACAAGATACGATCCCCAGTGGAGTCGCCAATTTGTTGTTGGGAAAAGTATCCAATACGGAATGACCCTATCCCACTCTAAGGGTGATAGTACCTCATCAACAATCAAAGCAAAGTTATTCGAGATTACTTCTTTATGAGATGTAAGAGAGGGGAGAAAGAGATCCACTAACCGTTGTCTTCCGCTAATGATTGATCCAATCTTCTCTCTTTGCTGCTTTCTCCCAGCTCCTTGCTCTTTCACTGGCCCAGCTACACCAAGATCCTGCAAAATGGCAAGAGAGGGAAACTACAAGAAGCATACATTCATAATTGATTCAAGGATTAGAATAAATCAAATACACAAGTATAGCAATACACCATTGAGACACATGCATATAGAAGAACCTCAAATGCTTTATTAATGGAAGAAGTAAAGTTCAGGAAGTAATACAACCATAAAAGGCCCAATCCAGCATCACCTCCCAGCAGAAAGAAATCTCCTCTTCACCTCCTTCAAGCAAATCACCCAATAGTTCTATACTCAAACCAACAGCACTTCCTTACATTCACAAGATTCCAACCCCCTTAGACCTCATGAGAGAGCTCTATATATAGGAGATTTGGAGAAAGGATGAGTCAGCTTGTAGCTGGCATGAAGCTGACTAGTGTCCTCTCCTACTTTAGTTATTCTTCATTTCTTGAGTCCACTTGGAGGTTCTTGCTTCCACTTGGAGATCTAGAACCTCTTACTCATCACCAGTCGAATTCCTTGATCCAAGTGTCATTTTGGAAGCTTCCTGGGCGCTGACACCTTGAGGAATGACTGTGCCACTTGTCCAAGCACGCTCAGCGCAGGTAGCCTTCTTTACAGTTGACATTCAGCGCAGGTACAGAGTGGAGCACTTGACATTCAGCGCAGATGCTCAGGGGAGCAGTTGACATGATCCAGAATTAGCTTGTTTTTGAGTGTTTTCAGGTGGAGAACTGATATTCAGTGTTGTGGTTTGCTGACCTTGTTCCTCTAGGGGTAAGAACAACATGTTTAGGGACTTTGGATCCCTTAGATTATGGACATTTCATGCTTCATGCTGTAAGGCACAAAAATGTCTATAACAACTTGACAAAAATGCTTTCACCATATGACCTTGGTGATATCACCAAGTCATTATAAAGTTGGGTTGGAATGAGGCAAGAGCTCTTGTGGATTCCATTCTTCATCGACTACTCGAAAGTCTGACTTACCTACAATATCTTGAATTTTCTGTCGAATTTTATAACACTTCAAAATGTTTTGAAAATTTGATACTAGCACAAAATTTGATATAGGTGTGAGATCCGAGGTTGAGATGTATTCCCTGCGACTTCTTCCTCTGACTGACATCAAGGCTTGACTAGCCTAGGGTCTTGACCTTCAAGTCTATTTTCTTTATTTTTGTTGAAAATAAAATACATATAAAAATCTTGCAAAACACATCCCCTAGCATGAACTTCAATGTTATTCCTACGTCACCTTGCTGGCTTCATCTGTGCCATGTGGAAGCTTCTGAGTGGTGCCACATGTCACTCAAATTTGGCCCACTCACCCACCCAAAACACTGAATCTACATGCCACATGTCACTTTATCATTGGTACCATGTCACTTTATCATTGGTGCCACGTCACTATTGTTTTCATCATACAGTTGTGTGTAAATTTCATTTCTATTGACCAATCGCAAACTGTCATGTGTCATTCATCTTGTAAATTCGTACGAATGAAAAGGGTCCCGAAAACTCGATTTTTTCTATGAATTTTCTTTATAAATTTAAATATATAAAATAATTAAATACACAGTTGAGGGTCGAGTGGGTCCATACGAGTGGGTCCCAAGTACACTTAAGATAATATGTTTAATTTAAAATGTCTTCAAGTTATTTTCACCTTGACCTTCTTTGCCTTTGTCGTACTTGAGCTAATCTTCATTCTTATTGCAACTATATTTGCTTATTCCTTCATCTTCTCAACCTTTTCCATCAATGGCATTTCTAAAATATAAATTGTAGTGTAATATAATACAACTTCCTAATACATGGATACTATAGTGACGAAATAAAATTTTGCAACATTAACCTTAGAAATGGTCTTTGCTATGGATGTATTCAACTTCATTATTTGTAGCAGCAAAACTGATCTTAAACATTGGGATACTATATTTATCTTTAATTTCTTCTTGATATATATATATATATATATATATATATATATATATATATATATATATATATATATATATATATAGAGAGAGAGAGAGAGAGAGAGAGAGAGAGAGAGAGAGAGAGAGAGAGAGAGAGAGAGATATCAAGTCAACACATTAATTACACACCATTTCTCTTGATGAGTTAATTAAATAAACTTCTCACACCAAATACCATGGGAAAACCACCTAGTAATTTCCTAAGGTTTTATCTTCTCAGCCTACAGAAACAAGTGCGGGTTCTTGCCTACCATTCTACACCATGAGCACGGGTAATACATTGAAAATATGGGTTGATATCTTACTAAATGTGGATTTACCTTGGATAAACAACGTCCATCTCCTAATATGGGTTAAACCTATATTTCTCTACCCATAATTGTAATCAATGATGTATACCTCCTACAAACATTGTTCCAAGCATGATATATCATCAAATCAATCCAAAAACCTGCATCCCAAAGGTTGACATCAATTCTAACCAAACAAATATTTCCAATAATCTCCCCCTTTAGCATTAATGGAAACCCTAACCGATCTCTCCATTTGAAACCGACATCTGAAAATTGATTTCCTCTCTCTGTTTCCCCCTTTTACAGCAATGGAAAGGGGGTATGGCTGAACATTTGACATTAATATAAACAGTTCCAACAATCCTCCTATGATCATGTATCTACCAAAGATGTGGAAAAGACTCCCCCTCGACACATGCAATGCCTAATTTTCTCAAAATAAAAAAATGTGATGAGTTACCAAACTCTAGCGGCATACAAAGGAGTAGTACATATTAAGGATTAATTTTAGTAGCAAAAAAACATAAATGTAGCATCACTGAACGATCCATGGATTATGCTTAAGATATAATATATTCTCAATACTCATCCAATTCTCATAACTCCTTATCCCATCATTCTCTAATTGCAGCATATACAAAGCTATAGACATGGATTACATTAACAATGATTACGAAATCTGTAGACCAACAACATAAATCCACTCTATGCCCATACTTTGACACACACACCTCTCATGAAAATAAAATAGTAACACATATACTCTCATGAATCATCCATTAAAACCTATCATCAGCCATCTCAATACATCCTTGCAACCACAATACAAATTTACATGGATATTACAGGACCTTATGACAACAATAATACATGATAAAACCTCAACATCTAAATGAACTCAACCAACCACACATAATTTTATCATGCAATCACTAGATACAAATCAACCTTTTGTGATAGGAGACACCTTTTACTCAATTAGCCCTGACAACAACCTATTGCTAATACTAGATTATTACAGGGATTTACTACAATACATAATAGCATTTTAATTCACTACAGACATGACTTAGCCAAATACAAACACCAAATAATGGACAATGATATACATGGACTCCTTATAGACTTGCGGAATTAGATATTGACCCTTGTAAGAAAATAATGTTAGCTATAGCACTTTGATCCAAGTGCTTAGGTTCCTTGATTTCATCAGCTACATGTGTCATGCATGATCATCTACAGATCCATACAAAATTTCCACTCCATCACCATGCACACTCTGCTACAGGACTTGTGCACACACTCTTATCAATTCAATCACACCAGAAAACATACTCTATCATAATTAGCCCACTAGTATAGCAATAGGAACTCAAAAAACCATTGTACTCTAATCATCTGCTAGTTTTTCTCAGATTGAAAAGCATATGACTCGGAGCTAACCTAATTATCCATTGTGGTTTTCTTTGAAGTTATCTAATCACTGTCACATTTTTTATTTAAACAATAATGATCTAAGCATTCTTCCACTCGTACTAGGGCTGGGATATGCCAATCCTCTCATTCATTGCAATGCAGCCTTCAAAATTGGGCCAAACTTAATGACATTTCAGAAGGTGCACACACCATTTGCAGCTCACAATATTTGGCCATGTCGACGATATTTTCAAATGTAAAACATCTTATGTGACCAAGGAATGGTGGAAAAGGCTTAGATATTTTGCTAATCCTCCTTCTTTTATTCTTTGCATAGGTCCTTCATTCAACAACCTTATGTCCAAAAACATTGCATAAGTAGCAATAACCAAAAATTGAATTTTTGTACCTGATAATTGATGATGGTCTTCTTTGATTTTTAGGTTGATAAGGATTCCTTTTCTACTCAATCTTCAACTCTCTACCCTGCCAATAAGGATTAATCATTTTGTATTTACGATGAGCCACTAAATGTTCAGAACTATGGAAAATGAAACACTTGACATCCTCTCTTGGTTGGTGATTCAATTGTTGGCATCCTTTCTTATTGGGGTCATTTTCTTTGAGAGTCCTATTAGATGTTTCCTTGGGACTAGATTCTCCACTCAGTTGATTGTTCTTCTTTTCTAAATCATTTCTCATCGAAACCACTTCAGTTTCTAATATTTCAAATTAATTTTATTTTTGTTTAAATTTATTTCTCATTTCTTCTTCAATTCTGGTTTTCAAACTAATAATTTCTTCCTTAAAATTTTTCTCTCTTTCTTCAAGTATTTGAGGAATAATTTCACATCTATGTTTTCAGTTGATATCTTTTCCATTTAAGATAATGCAGAGCTAAGTTGAGTTTGAACTTTAGATGATCTCTCCTTTTCTCCATCATTTCTATTGATTTCGTCTTCATGCAGTGCATGGAGCCTATCCCAATCTCCTTTGCAATCTTGAGATCCATGATTTTGTCAATGTGTAGATTATGAAGATTATCATACATTGAACACTTGGCCTATGCATCCCATTGTTGAGATTCGTTTGAATGAGGTTTACCGCCATAACCATTTATCACTACTTTCCAAATGTTATATCCATGAGTATTTATTTTTTATTTCACCTTCTCTCTCCATTCTTGAAAATTTGTGGGACTAAGCAGCGGAGCACTTTGATAACCCATGTTTCACCCAGATCCGCCTTCCAATGATAAAGCTACAACAAAAGGCATTCGATTTGATACTAATTGTTGGAACTTAGTTATACTCAGAGTAGGGGTGAATTATAGCATTGATACAAATTTTTTTTATCAAATTTTCCCAAATCAATTAGCACTTAAACTACTAGTAGCATAATACAAGAACAACAAATTTAATCATGCATTCAACTTCTAAAACACAACAAGAGGAACAATAAACAAGGATGCCATGATTTTAGGTGGAAAACCTCAAGGAGAAGAAAACCACCATACTATTGCTCTATTTCTCTTATTCCATTAGTCTTCTAGCATCAAAATTCTTTTACATAGATTTGCTGGCCACCACTAGCTAGGGAACCCCAAATCCCTATATAGCAAACCCCAACTTGCCGGAAGCCACAACCTCCAAAAATAATTTTTTTGGCCATAACCAATAAGGAAGCCTCAACTCCCTATATATCAAGCCACCACTTGTGAAACCTTCTCAAAAACTTGAGATCTCCTTTCATACATTTTCATATAGGGTCTTCTCCAACAAAAACACAACAACCTTCTTGTAATCAACACAATCAATCAACAATATATCTCCATCATAAGAAAAATAGTACAAACCCTCACGCAACCATCAATTGTAGTGTAATACAATGTAGCTTTCTAACACATGGCTACTACAATGATGAACTAAGATTCTACAACATTAACCTCAAAACTCATATCTACTACCGAATGTATTCAACTTCATTATGCATAGTAGAAAAATTGATCTCCAACATTGGCATATTATATTTAAGCTTAATTTCTTGTTCATCAAGATAGATAAATTCAACAAATTAATTAAAAAACACTTCTCTTGATGAGTTCATCAAATAAAATTATCGCACCAAATACCATGGGAAAACCCTTGGTAATTTCCTGAGGTTTTCCCTTCTCAACCTACAGGCACAAACACGGTTTATCGACTATCATTATGCACTACAAACACAGGTAATATACTGAAAATCTGGGTTCTTTCTTGCCAAATGTCGATTTACCTTCGATACACAACATTTTCCACTAATTTGGGGAAAACATGAATGTCACTTCCCATAACCGTAATCAATGATGTATACCTCCAGCAAACATTGTCCCAAGCATGATATATCAACAAATCAGGCCAAACACTTGGATGCAAAGTTTGACATCAATGCCAACTAAACAATTTTTACCAACACAACCATCATTTCTTCCTTATTTTCATTCATCTTCTTTTCCATTTCATCCATCATTTCTCTTTAAAGGTTTTCTTGAGAACTTGATAAATTCACTTTTTTTCAACTATCCATTTCATTAACATCATTCTCCAATTAGGATAACCTAAATTCTAAGTCTTCGTTTTCATCATAAGTCACACATGAGCCTTTAGATGTTTTAATTGGTTTATCATATTTTGGATATTTTTTTCCAGCCAAGTGAGAAAATATTAATAATATTCCTCTTTGTTTCAAATTCCAATCACCAAAAACAATGAATTTTCTAATCAACGTTATGTGACTTGTAAGTTACATACCTTTAAAACCTTAATTTGGAGAATATTTGAAAGCATGGCCTTTTTCTTGATATATCCCTAATATTTGAGCCCTTATGAGTATGAAGGTTTGATCTGTAATACCCTAATATTTATTCTATACAATTCCACAGCTCAGACTAGAATTTGATGTGCCAAGTCAAAGTTATGATAAATTTCCCCAAAATTGCTAATTTGTTATCTCTTTCAAAGACAAAAATTTTATAAGGTTTCATGTATCCGGTTCTTCGAATATAATTTTGAAATTTTTACTTGAGGTACCTCTATATGTCTCCTAAGATGTATGAAAATTTCATAGTTTGAAAAGTCCCAAAAGAATTTATGGCAAAAATACCAAGTTGGCTTGTTTGAAATTAATTAACGGACAATTAAGAAACACTCACTTCTATAGGACATATCTCTACAAGTATAGTGAGTTGAAGCCTGGAATTGTTATCGCAAGTACTTAGAGATTTCACCTCTATCTCAAAATTTATTGATCTTAAATTTTTTATCATAGGTACCTAGAATATCTTATTTGTCCCATTGAAGTTTCACTATCTAAAACATCCCCGAAAGGAATTATAGTGAAAATTCCATCCTGGCGTGTTTGAAATTGATTTCAAGAGTATTAAAGAACACTAACTTCCTCTAATCATATCTTTGAAAGTATATCAAACCAATTCTAAAATTTTAACTATATGTTCCTCAAGATATATCATCAATATGCTCCAAATTGCACCATTTGAAGTATCCTAGGAAAAAACATTATAGTGAAAATTCCAAGATGACTCGTTTGAAGTAGTAAAACCCTAGGATCATAAACTCTAATACCAAATGTTATGAACATTATAGCTTAAAAATGGTAAGAAAGCAATAATTATAGTCCTCTTAGGGGGTGAAACCTCCTTTTACAATGAATATAATGTATAAGACAAGACTTGATGATCCTAATACTAGGTCTCCTTCATGTTTGTGTGTGTGTGTGTGAGCGTATAGGAGACAAAGGCTAGTATTTTAATAAATTGGCATGATGAAAGGTCTAGCCTACATAATAATATAATAATAAAATTGTTATAAATCAATATCTAATGCTAAATAAAGTGTTTTAGGGTTAACATCGGGATTATATAATGATTAACATAGGAGGTGGGCATGAAAATGCATACAAAAATAATAATTAAGGAAGTTGAAGCTTTTGGAGTCCACAATACTACAAATGAAGAGGTGTGACCTGAATGTCATCCTTTGCTAAAATATTTTGTAAATTTTTAATAAGGATGAATGTTTTCTTTTTAATTTGTTTTTTCCTTTTCGAAAAATTGGAAGGATAAATAAACCATTGTGAAAAGTGGACTTTGAAAGGTATCGCATTAAATAAATTATTGTTATAATGAAGACATCAACAAGGATATACAAGGAGAATTTGGGAGCACAGTGGAAAAAATGAGAGCTTGAACACAACTTACTTGAATATTGATGGATTAAGGAGTTAAGGAGATTTTTCATGATGAGTGAAGGTGCCTTTGAGCCATGTACATCTATAATTTTTTTTAATTTTCCAAGAATAAGAATGCACATGTGTATAGATCACGCATGTATATTTATCTCCCAAGATTAATAAAATTCCTATTAAATGCATGATACATGTTTAATTGTTTCAAACTCATGGTTATGATGTGAGTTTATAATTTTATTGTGTGCTTGATCTCTCTAAGCTATGGGTGTTTTCATGAAATCTATAGTAATCTTGGTCTTGTAAATACAATGTAGCCACCTTACTTTGTTGATTGGTTTAACATAATGCTTATTTGTCTCACTCATTGTGTACAATATCTTTCTAGGAATCATTTCCCATTTTCGTACAATCTATCCATAACATTATATTTCTTGTTGGGAATTTTTCCTTTTCCCACAATTCATCAACAAAATTATATATTGCTTGTTGGGAACATTTCCTTTTCCCATAGGATATCCACATCATTCTACTATATTTTTTTCATTTTTTTCCCACAAACCTTCGACAACATCCTATTACTCTCTAGGCATATTTCCCTTGCCCATGGGGAGTGTTTTCAATATAATTTTAAATTTGTGAGTGAACATAAGAACATATTCTATGTGAAATATCTATGAGAACTTCTTTAGGCCATATCAAACTCATTAAACCCCAAAGAAAAAAAATCTAACTTTGTAAAGGATCCATGTTGATGAAATAGAAAAACCATAGGCCCACTTTTTTATAGATCATAAAGCAACCTCTTGATCATCAATCATTATCTAAGAAAACTACCCAAAATCTTGGACTAAAGAGGTTGTATAAGAGGGAGAAATAATTGTCAAAGAAACCATGTTGCTCTGGGACTAGTCTCTTAAACTTGAATATTATGTAGTCTAAGTATCAATAAGAGAATTACATGTTGTTGAACCTAATCCTAAACATTAAAATTTAAGGGGAAAAGGACTTATCTCTCCTATCACTCTTCCTGTGAAAACTAGCATAGTGGCTAGGAAATACAGAAGCTTCGTTCGGGATATGAAAAAGACTTAAGCCAATGCTTCAATATATGACATTTACAAAAATATTGAATAGAGATATATATTCTAGAATGCCTCCAAATCTCTCACAAATTCACAATAGAAAATGATAGTTGTCTATGAGAGAAAACAACATCTCACTAAAAACAAACAAAAACTTGTAAATAAATATGAAGCTAAGATAATAAAAATATTTACCATGAACATATATTGCACATGCATACATTAGAAATCAAAAACTCGTTCACTTATCTTGACCTTGAATTCTTCAATTATAATGGGCACAATTACCTAGTGGAATAAAGAGCATCATCTATTGTGAAGTATTACACTATATACAAAAGGGTTAATATTGTTCCTTCCAATTGCACTGAATGAATTATTTACTTAGATAGGTTTGATGTGAAATTTATGGGTGATATTAAATATGTTATGATTGCTTTATCTTTTAATTATTTACATTATTGTGGTTAATATTAGAGGATTATGGTTTGTTGTTGAGTATGGATTGGTCATAAACTCAATTTAGACCCTATTTCACATAAAGTATGAAGATGAAAAAGTTTGGTCGCTTGAATCAAGTATCCTTTGTTATTCTCCCTTTCTTGTGTTGAAGAATCTAGGGCAAGGAGGATTAATGTGATTCTTCTTAGCATGATAACCATTTGTGAGATGTTTAACATTTTTTCTTAGCATATTCTTCACTTGATATTATTATTGGAGTGTGTCTTTGTAAATCATCAAATAGCTACCAAAACAAAGAGAGAAGAACACTTGATTTTGGCTTTCTACCAGGGCCAAAACATCTCCCTCTTTGAGAGGAAAACCGCAGAAAATTATTCTTATAGAGATTCCAATTGACAAATACCAAGTCCATGAACCTTGACCCACTAGGCCACTCCAAGACTAATACACCAATCCTCTTCTTTACTGTTGAGATCAACATCCTCATTACTTATGTATCAAGATCATCATCATGATTCCATGGAAGTCCTTACACTTTCACCATTGCTTGCTTCATCAACTTGTCACTGAGGTATTTCTACTGCTGCATTATCAAAGTTATGATGGATATCATTATTGCAATAACATTGTGATCATCTCTTCACTTTCATGAGATAACAACAATGTTTATGTATGTATATTGAGAATATTCTTGTAGGACCACATATATCCTTATCATTGTTGTTATATCGAGTAATGTGTGATCTTCCTCAAGACTATGTTTCAGTATTGAGACTGTGATTGTAAGGAGGCCAAGACACTTATTACTTACACCGAAACAAAATAATTCAACACCAAGACACTGTCCCTTATCACCAAGTTCATGTACCTTATGCACCTGTTCAAAGTTGTAGACTAGTTCGAGATTCTATCTTCATGCACCCATTCGAAGTTGCAGACTAGTCCAAGATTCACTGTACCATATGATATTTGTGTTTACTATGTCATCTGAAATCGCATAGTAATCTGAAGTTATGTGCTTCCTGTGGTTACGTAACGGGATATTTATAGTTCTCATGTCTCCATAAACAAGTCAGCATTGCACTGTGAAACATTGTGTCTATTTATTGAGCCGACATGATAGTTATATTATATATGTATATATATATATATATATATATATATATATATATATATATATATATATATATATATATATATATATATATATATATTGAGGCCGACATGACTATTCTCCTTATCATTTTTCTTACATACTTCTTTATGCTTGTCTTGGAGGATTGTGCTTGGTCTTGGAGGCTTGTTCTAGACTTGTATACATTTTACATAGGCTCATGAAAAGTTCCTTATTCATGACTTTGAATCTTGGACCTTAAATATAAATCCTAAGGTTCTGAATGGGATCCATCTGTTGTGGGGAAAAATGCCTATGCAGGACGATCCTATCCACCTAAGGTGTGACAGCGCCTTAGCAACAAACGAATACAGCTATTATGATTTCTTCCTTTATGAAATGTGAAAGAGGGGAGATTGGTAGACTTACCGTTGTCTTCCAGTTGTCCCTCGATATAGATCCTCTTCTCTTTGGGTGTCCACAGCTACTTGCCTCCTCGCTTTCTCAAGAGAACAGCTACTTGAATCCCACGAGGTCACAAGAGAACAGCTACCTGTGACAAGAGAACAGCTACTTGCGACAAGAGAAGAACACAACACAAAGGCAAATATACATATTCATAAATGATTCAGGATTAGAACTAAATCAAATACACTAATGCAATCATATAAAATACACCAGCATATAGGAAAGAATCAAGATAGCTTTATTGATTGATAACAAGGTTCAGGAAGAGATACAACCCATAGGGCTCCAATCCAGCATCTCCTTCCCAGCAGAATGGAATTCCTTCTTCAGCCCCCTTCAAAGCATTAAACACCCAATGTTTCCAGTCACAAACCAACAACAATTCTTTGCAATAACCAAATTCCAGCCTCTAGATCTCATGGAGGAGAGATCCATATATAGATGTTTGGAGAGAGGATGAGTCAGCTTGAGATCTGACTAGTGTCCTCTCCCTCTCTCAGTTCTTGAGTCCACTTGGAGGTTCTTGCTTCCACTTGGAGATTTGGAACCTCTTACTCATCACCAGTCGAATTCCTTGATGCAAGTGTCATTTTGGAAGCTTCCTGGGCATTGACACATTGAGGAATGAGCCTGCCACTTGTCCAATTACGCTCAGCGCAGGTAGCCTTTGTTGGAGTTGACATTCAACGTAGGCAGACAGTGGAGCAGTTGACATTCAGCACAGATGCTCAGTGGAGCAGTTGACATGATCCAGAATTGGCTTGTTTTTGAGTGTTTTCAGGTGGAGAACTTCTGTGAATTGTTGTGGTTAGTTTTCCTTGTTCCTCTAGGGGTAGGAACAACATGTTTAGGGACTTTGGATCCCTTAGTTTATGGAAATTTCATGCTCAATGCTGTAAGGCACAAAAATGTCTATAACAGTTGCCCCCTAAAGTATGAGGCCATTTATCGGGTGAAATGCTTTATCCAGGAGGGTCCGAAGTTCATCCATCTGCTGGGAGGAGACCTGTAATAAAATACAATAAAATACATTATGATTCATACTGCTTTCATGATCTAGCTGAGGCGGGCATTCCCATGCTCAGCTTTATAAATTCATTTTTTTACATAGAACAAACGATCGTCTGATGGTAGACTGATAATTTTGGTGAAATTATCATCCTTTGAGTAGGATGATCATCTGCTGCAATGATGTACCTGTCAAATGTCTTTATTTTTTCTGAATATATATCACAGCCCGGATGGATGAAACTAGATCCGGGGTCTTCAAACTTGTTCGATCTCCACTCTAAGTACAAGTCGATCCATGTGAGAATTGCGCTGAAGTCGAACATGGAAAGACATCGCTTGATTACTGGTCAATGATGTAAACCGTTAACAAGCGCGAGAGGAATCACCGATAATGATAATGACCCTCAAGGTACTGCAGTACAATTCACGTGGTGTGAATAAAGGACTTGGCGTCGAACACCACGCAAAATCTTCTGGTCGAAGGTCATTGATGTATACCTGTCGCTGGAAGTGAGAAACTTGCCATTGAGGCATGCAAGCTTCAAAGTACTGAAGGGGTTGTTCCTAGATCGACTTCTTGGATAATGAGTTGATGTCGACAAGAAGCGATCTGTCAAAGGAGGGCCTTGATGAATCCCACATCAGTGACACGGAACGGAGCTAATGATTTTAATGGAGGTGAAAACGATCTGTGACATATGATTCAGGGTGGCGGTCATGAATGGATGAAGGATAATGTATGGCAGTGGATGGGACCCGGTTGACTCTTTCTGAACGACTTCTCTTGAACATATGGCGACACTGATGCGATGGATCGATAGCATTACCCCAAATATGGATGGTATGGTGAGACCATGGTGATGTGACCGGTGAATGAAACAACCCAACCCGATTGTGATACAGAGGAAAATTGTCATGTTCAAGAGCGACCTGCTACCATCAAAGTTTTCTTGATTTTTTCCCAATTTTTCCCCAGTCATTGCTGACCAGTACCTCTTTATTTTTGTCAAGCTTGAGGAGGATAACATATGCTTGTTCTATAGCCTGCCCTTCGGGCAAGCCCATCTCTATGTTTTAACGAGCTTAGCGATAGTGAAACTCGTTCTCGTCTAAAGACAAGTTTGTCGCTATTTAATAATTTTAACGAGTCTAACGACAAGGATAACTCGGTCCTTTTCATTTTTAGAGAGTCTGAAAAGGTACATAAAGTTAACTCCAAAATTCCTTTTTCGTCATCTAATCCCTTAAGTCCGAAAAAGTATAAAACAATACAGAAGGGATGAGTTTTCGATAATTTTAACGAGCCGAATAAAGCAAGCGCTCGACCTTTTTGTGCAATAATCCCTCAGGTCCAAAAAGATTAAAATCTAGAGGAGGGATAGCTCTTCCTGTCCTTTAACGAGCTGGAAGGCCGAAACTCGGCAATCTTTTCATATTTTACGAGTCAATTGAAAAGAGCTTAAAGAAGACTCGTCTTTTGAGGAACGAGTGATAAACAGGGATAGCAACTGATTCCAAGTACAAGTTGGAATTTTCCAATCACGGCAGTGTCACAAGGATGGCTAGGTGAAATCACTCTTCGCAGCTGTTCCTCAAAATGGGTAAACAATCATATGGAGGTGAACGATCGGCCAAATGAAAAGTGGAGGTGGCAGGTGAAAACACGACCAAGGCTTTAACGGCTGATAAATTTACAATCACAGTGGTTATTTACCGGGATAGGTTCATTTTTTAGTTAAAAATGAGCTTAAACACTGGAGGAAACTCTGCTCACTGCTTATATTTATTTTTTAACGAGCATGAAGACCGCATTAAAACTGCTCGGATCTTGTGTTTATTTTTTAATGAGCATGAACTTTATGCTAAAACTGCTCGATTATATAGTCAAATTTGATTTTTACCATAACTAGCTTTTCCCTTTTCAAGGATAGTACTGCATTCTCAATTGCTGCATCAAACTCAGTTAGAAATGAATAACATTTGCATGAAAATGAGATTATAACCCTAATATTTCGCTTTGAACTTCGTAAAAATCCATTAAAAGGTGTTTTTAACTCTCATTTTACCATTTCATTTTAACTTGGTTTGTTGGAGCTCTGGAGGTGCCTCTTCCCCTTTGATTTTCACCAGCTGATTCCGAGAGATTCTGCGGACGATTTTCAGCGCCGTCTGGACCAGGTAGGAGCTAAACCCTAGCTCTTTCTTTTCATGGTTTCCTTTTTCAATTCTGTGCCTGTTTTCCTATCCCCATGAGCCCCTGGGGTTTTTCTAGGGCGCTCTGCCATCAGCGTAGGCAGTCCATTCGAAACCTGCGCTGAATGTCAAGCTGCCTTAAGGTAGTTTGACCTTCAACGCAGGTAGGACACTTGCCAACTGCGTTGATCTCAGAAAAGCAGTTCTATGCACAATTTTTTGATGAAATTTTGCCAGTTTTTCATCAAATCCAGGAACTTACTCTTCCTCTTGTTTGTTTTGCAGGGATCTTTGAGCAAAATGTCCCTTACATGGCGAGAACGAGAACATGAAGAGGAGGACATGATTTCCCTCCATGACCCTGTCACGGTGAACGCGCTGCGGAACTGTGGCCTACTGAAGTTCTTCCGTATCTCTAGTATGAGAGCACAGATCTCTTTACTGCAGTATATGCTTGATTCTTGGGACCCTATTAACCAAGTATTCCAGATTAGGGGAAAATCCATCCCCTTGACCATAGTAGACATTTACTTCTTGACTGGGTTGTCAAGGCGGGGTGCCCCCATTTCTTTGTCAGGTTCGGCCCGGGGGAATGACTCCGTGAGAGATTATGTCCGCCAGTATTGCAGGGAAGGTTCCCAGCCGAGTAGAGACGGCAAGGTTGTTATCCGTGAGATCACTGACAGGTCTCTCAGATCCATTCTGTATACTATTGGTAGGATGGCCGGTAGCGCATCTCTACATGTTGCCAACAAATCTTATGTGCAGCACGCCTTGGAGTGTCTCCAACCGAAAGTATTCAACTGGTGTGATGCAGTACTTGTTCAGATGAAAAGTCAATTGACCAAGGTAAAGGACGGGAAGCTGAAGAACTTTGGGTATGGTTCTATTCTGACTGCCTTTGCCTTGGAGAAAATACCACTGATGCAGCCTCAGTATATCGCACTTGACTTGCCTTCTCCTACCGAGCCACGCATGCAGAGATGGGTTGATCACATGTCTAGGCATGTCGGTCAATCTCAGATTACTTTCACTGATACCTTCTTCAGGTGGTTCGAGCGCCAGGAGATGGTCTATTCTGAGTACCCATATGTTGGCATGGATTTCCGAGGTGATCCAGATTTGGTGCTACCGGATGGCGAACAGTGGGGCGCTATTGGTAAAATATTCAACCATATTACTATTTACTATTCTTATTTATAATGTCCTTGTGCTTTATTCTATCAAGACTTTAATCAAACTCATGTGTGCATGCAGATGTTGGTCCTGTTCGTCCAGCAGCTCGCCCGAAAGTGCCAGTTGCTGCCCCAGCAGGGGAGACTGCTGGGAGGGTTATTCTCCGCGACCTTGATGTGGCAGAGACTCTTACAGCTATGCAGGAGCAGGTTGAGAGTCTTACTCTCAGCATTCCCGATGTGATGATTGATGAGTTACGTTTACAGTTGCAGCGACATACTACTGGCGTGCCTAGACGATGGACTCGTCTCTTGCGCATGATTGCACAGGCCGTGACGTGCTATCATGAGCACCACTAGGCTAGGTTTCCCCCTAGCATTTTTGAGTTTTTGGGTCATATGACCGATTTTGTCTTGGTGACAGAACATTATGTATGAACGATAAACAGCTTATATATATTTTGATTTTCGAGTTTTATTCTGGTTGAGTTATATGATCCATATGTACAATCATTGATGATGTGTCTCTTTTTATAAATGTCGCAAATGTCTATCTAACACATAATTTGCTAATGAGTCGGTTAATGTGTTTAAGTTTCTGGAAATATGCTGGTATTGAATTGAATCAAATTGTCTTTCCAAAATCTTAACCCTTAGGAACATGCGATAAATAGCTGGATTGCGAATGGAATATATACCATTGAGTTGTAGTATTACGAGTTACGAGTCTAGCCTGACAATTAGTCGGCGTATACCATGGTTGATGGCATCAGAGAGTAGTTCTATCAACGCGCTATACTCAGCGATGTTATTCGTTGATTGCCCGATACACACACCTCTGAAACTTACTAACTCGCCGCTTGGATCAAAAATGGCCCAGGCTGCGGAGGATAGGTTCCGCGAACTACGACTCGCTCCGTCGGCATATCCAACACATGTCTCCAGAAGGTTTGACATCTGCAACAAATGAAAAAGTTGGATCACTCGACCAAAACAAACACTTTAGCGAAAACAAAATACAACAAAAGCATACAGGTTACTATTTAAGCATAGTAACGCTTGAGGTACAACCCGTTGCGGGGTTGCGCCAGTGGAATTCCGTCATAATCCATTAACTCATAGGCTCCTTTTGCTAACACCCTTTTAACAATATAGGGGCCCATCCATAAGGAATTAAATTTACCTTCTCCCAATTTATCGGATTCTTGGTCATAAAGCAAGACCAAATCACCTTCTGAGAAGACACGGGGTTTGACATTTTTGTCGAACTGCTCCTTGACTCGTTTCTTATGGGCTTCGTTAGCCAAAGCGGCGTCATGACAGGTTTCATCCAATTGGATTAATTCCAAGAAACGAGCCTCTTCTTCCAAAGTTCCAGGGAGGAGATCAATTGCGAGTTTAAGCGACGAAATTTCGCACTGGATTGGCAAGACTGCTTCCAGGCCATACACCAGTTGGAAAGGTGTGAACCTGGTCGCGTTCTTTACCGACGTTCGGTAAGCCCACAAGGCTGAGTACAGGATTAGGTGCCACCTTCTTTTATGAACCCCGATCATCCTTTGCAACATACGCTTCAGGACCTTGTTGATTGCTTCAACTTGTCCGTTGGCTTGCGGATAATACGGGGTAGAGCTGTCGTGAGATAGCCCTAGCTTGGCAGCTAATTCGACCATCATGTGATTGTGAAAATGCGATCCATGATCTGTAACTATAGCCTGTGGTACGCCGAACCTGGCGACTACATGATTGAAAAAGAAAAGGGCAGCTGTTTCACCAGTGTTATCCAATGTAGGCATCGCCTCGGCCCATTTGGTAAAATAGTCAACAGCAACTATAATATACCCATGCCCCCCGGTCGAGGTGGGGTTACATTGCATGATATCGATGCCCCATTTGGCGAAAGGCCCAACAGCAATTATTGGCTGTAAAGGTGCGGGCGGTCTTCTGGTTTTGCTATCAAAAATTTGACAAGCATGGCAACTTCTGACTGCGATTATGCAATCTTTGAACATGGTTGGCCAGAAGTATCTTGCTCGTAAGATTTTTTGTGCTGTTGCATATCCAGATTGATCCCTCCCACACGCACCTGAATGACATTCATTCAGGGCTTTTTCGGCCTCCTCATGGGTAAGGCACCTTCTTAGAACTGTATCGATACCATGACGGTAAAGTGTATCACCGACGATCATGTAGTCTTTGGCTTGGTATCTTATACGTTCCTGTTCAGAGCGAGAGGTGTTAGGCCTGAAATTTTGGGTTTGGAGATAAACTATGATATCTCCATACCACTCATCGCTTGTAGATATCAGAAACAAATTCTCGTCCACGATTGACTCTCCGGATGTTTCATCGTTGGACGACGATGGGAGGTCGCATAATAATTCTGCGAAAACTAGAGCTTTCTTTGATTTGGATTTTAAAAATTCCAGATCAAACTCTTGAAGGATCGCTATCCATTTTGAATATTTTCCCCCCAGCAACTGTCGCGACAGTATATAAGTCATGGGGTTGCAATCTGACAAAATGGTAGTTTTCCGAAAGAGGACATAATGTCGAAATCTTTGAATCGCTTGAACAGCTGCAAGCGCTAGTTTTTCAACATAAGAATATTTATTTTCTGTATCATTTAAGTTTTTACTTAAATAATATATAGGATTTTCAATTCCATCGACTTCTTGAACTAAAACCATCGCAATGGTCATATCCGCTGCAGCCAGATACAGGTTAAAATCTCTTTGATAGTCTGGGGCATACATTAATGATGCTTTTACTAGAGAATCTTTCAGAGCATCAAAGGAAGCTTGCGCTACCTGATCCCAGACAAAAGGTACATCCTTTTTCAAAAGACGAGTGTAACCTTTAGCAAGTTCTGCGTAATTTGGAATGAACCTCCTCAGAAAGTTTGCTTTCCCTTGGAGTTTCTGAATCTGAAGCAAATTTGAAGGTGGAGGCAAATTAATGATTGCCTGATCCTTGCAAGGGTCGAGACGAATCCCATCCTTAGAGACTACAAAGCCAAGTAAACGACCAGAACCGACGCAAAACACACATTTGTGCGGATTGAGTCTTATCTTGTAGTGTCGGCAACGTAGAAATATCGCTCTTAAATGCTGCAGATGATCAGTCCGCTTTCACAAATGAGCTGGAAGGTCATCGAGATAAGGTTGAAAGATGTTCTTGATGTCATGGAAGGCATAATTCATTGCCCTCTGAAAGGTTGCCCCTGCGTTCATTAAACCAAAGGGTAATTTTCGATAAGCGAATGTGCCCCACGGACAAATAAATGCAGTCTTTGACTAGTCCTGTGGGTGGATATTTATTTGATTATACCTGGAAAATCCATCCATAAATGAAAAGATTTCACATCCGGCGCATTCATCAATTATCTGGTCGATGAAGGGTGTAGGGTAGTTGTCCTTTGGACAAGCTTGGTTTACATCCCTATAATCGGCACACACTCTGATTATCCCTTGTTTCTTCATAACAGGGACAATATTTGATACCCAATCGGTTAGAGGAACCGGGTAGATGAAACCAGCATGGAGGAGCTTTTCAACTTCCGCTTTAATGGCAGCGGCTTTCTTGGGGTGCACCTGCCGAAGCCGTTGTCTTACTGGTTTGACATCAGGATACATTTTAATTTCATGTTCAACGATACTCAAGTCTATGCCTGGCATTTCATCATATGACCAAGCAAAGACATCTCTGAATTCGCGAAAAAGAGCGTTATATATTTCCAGTTCTGAAGGGGAACAACCTTTGCCGACATAAATATTATCTATAACATTTGTTTTAGTCGAGATATTTATGGCTATAGTCTCTTCAATATTGGATAAGTTTCGCTCGGAATCCACCGTATTTACAGTATTTGATAGGAATTCAAAAACTGAAGGGTGGTAAAGGTCATGTTGAGTATCTTCTACATATTCCGGAAGAAGGGAACGATGGTGGTAATCATTCCATGGTGCCCCCTCAATCAACATTGATTGTAGAATTCCTTCATCAGTCCCATGTACTTTCGACCAAGGATCTAATGGGGTACCATATTCTCTAGACCTATCTACCCAAACGCTTGATGAGCGTTGATTTGGGTTCGCCTCCCATGCCCGAAACATTGATTGCTACAATATTTCTAGAGGGCTTGGGGGCAAAACCATTGCATGATCCATGTCGACATCGTCTTTTGCGACCTTCGTGGAAGATATCATGTTGCAGGTTGCTACTAACGCTATATTTCCTATGTATATAGGAGGTGGAAGCGCGAAAGTTCCCATCATTGTGGGGTCTTTCAGTAGACCTACTCCGATATCTTGAAGTGAATGGTTGCTCTCATGGATCATGGGAATGCTTCCTGTAACTTGTGAACCATTAGGGAGGAAGTTCTGTTGGTCGACGACCGTAATCCCTCCTTCAAATGGGAATGCGATCTTCCTAAAATAAGTCGACACAACAGCTGCCATGGCATAGATCCATGGTCTACCCAGTAGGATGTTGTAGTCAAGATTCCCATCGATGACCTCAACATCGATTTCCACTATTTTTTCCTCCCAGTTCAACCTTTAAGTTATTAAGGATACCGTACGGGGTATAAGTCCTTCCGTCGAAAGCTTTTAATGTCGTCGAAGATCGCGACAAGGTTGGAGATCCTAAAGTTTTCCAGCAACTCATCGACATAATACATGTAGATGCTCCCTCATCAATAATTGTTCTGTGAACAGTTTTGTTGAGGGCTTTCACTTGAATAAGGAAAGCTAGTTGAGCTGGTAACTGAGGATCGTATCCTTTGTGATCAAAGGATACAAGATTGGAATCCTTAGGATCAACCCCACCAATAGCCGATAACAAAGCCTGCCTTTGGGATGGGCAATTTTGTAATACTTCAAGAGTTGACATAGCGGATGGCGATTGGGCCAAATATTCCACTATGTTATAATGCTGCGCCGCCCTGGCGCGAGGATTAAATGTCGACTTGTGTACTACTCCCTTTGGCGGTTTTATTGTTAATTCAGGGATGATGGGCGGTACAACTTCTGTCGAAGTTGTTGTCGAACTACTTGGTTGATCTTTACCTTTGTCGTTCGACAGCTGTGGATTTCCATAATCTTTGTTCCTTGTCGAAATCAAAGCATCATTCTGCTGTTTTGAAACCGACAACATAAGCACTTGAGACGGGGAAGCATTTCCACTATCAACCAGATTTTGACCTGGGTTGGGAAATGGATCAGTTAACACAGCTGAGGTTTGGGAACTTTTAAAGAACCTCTTCAACTCAGCTTTGAATGGAAAATTCTTTGTATAATGATCCTCTTCATCACATATTTGACATGGATAAATTTGTTTCCCTTTCCCAGGAGGGTTTGAAGAAGTTTTTCCAGGAGATGACTCACCCTGTTTCTTCTTCTTCCCTTTGTTTTGCTTCTTCTTACTTCTTGGTTGATTGGTTTCTTTGCCTTTATCTGCTGATACGGCATTTACTTCCGAAGCAAGAATTTCTTCTTTTGCATTTTGATCCGAATTCTTACGGGCTTTCTTAGACGAAGCCTTTATCGATTTCGTGTTTGCCGTGCCAATCACGCCATCACCGGAATGAGAGTCACTATTGGATTTAGGAGGAGGAGGAATTGAAAATTCTGGTCTAGGGGCGTCGGGTATTTTGTCGTAGAGCGTGCCAGACTAAGTATAAACTAAGTCTAGATATTGTGCACGAGCAATAACTTGCTCCTCTGTTACGACTCCCCCCTTCACCACATCTTCCGTTATAGCAGGAAATAACGACTTTATAAACCATTCAGCTAACAGCTGATTGGGAACATATGTTTTCACCATCCTACGACGACGACGCCACTCATGTATATGATCAGATATATGAGTGGTAGTTGTCTGCTTGAAGTTGGTTAATATTTCTGTTCTCGTTTCATACCTTATTGGTAATTGAAAATGGGTTAAGAAAGTTGTGGCTAGGGAACTAAAATTGTCGAACGAGGCTCTAGGTAATTCAATATACCATTTTGCCGCTGGACCCGTTAACGTCCTCTGGAAAAGGCGAAGCCTTATCGAATCATCATTTAGGGTGTTCGATGAACACCACAGGTGAAAAGTCATCACGTGATTCGATGGGTCTTCACCTGGATTTCCATTGAATTTAGGAATGTCAGATGGAAGTTTGTGAGGAATCGCTGGCCACCAAGGGGCGTAAGCAATCGAATTGTTGGTTAACCGGTGTAAATCGGGTAACTCTAAAGTTGCCACGAATGGTAACTGTTGATTCAGGTTAGGTGAAGCATAACCAGGGTACGATGGAATCGCTTGAGCAGTGGGCCTTTGCATACCAGCATAATGTAATTGATGTTGGTACGACTGATACGGTTGGTGGAATTGACCACCGTAAAGCGGTTGGTTTTGACCGTTTTGAATATACAGTTGTCCACTGTTCGCAAAGATCTGCTGCTCAGAACCTTGGTACACTTGCTCGAATTGTGGTTGTTCGTATTGCACCAGCCATGGTTGTGAAGCCATGTTCTGTTGTGCTATGCTAACCATTGGACCAAGGTGTGGGGTAATTGTACCCATTTGGACCTGTGTCGCCCCACCAGTTGGTGATTGTGGTTGTGACCCATTGTCAAGGGGCTGTTGCATTACAACCTGAGAAATCTGAGGTTGACATGCAACAGGCATCGCTTGAACTTGTGACACTGTTACAATAGCCGGTGTGGTTGGGATGTTCGTCATAGGTACACACTGTTGCATAGAATATAGAACCCTTGGTTGTTGAGGTAGCATAGGTATCCAACCACTTGATGTAATTCCAGTATAACCTGAATACTATTGTGAACTCCCGTATGGATACCCTCCTGGAGGGGGTAATGAAAGGGCATACTGCCCCCCATACGGTAGCAATCCGGAACTCAAGGGGATTGATTGTCCTTGGGGACTGGATTGCCCAAACTGACCTCCAAATGGATCAATCTGGCGAGTCTCAACATAAGAGTTGCCGGATATTATTCCGGATGAACAAACTGGAACAGACCACACTGTCGAAATAGTCCCTTGGTGGACTCCTTCTAGCTGTTGCGAGCTAGTCGGGACAGATGGTATGCCGGCAAACATTGTCGGAGTGAAAGCAGGGGCTTCTGCTGTCGCTATGTCGTTTGACACAGTCCTAGATGTTGACGGTTGTTCAGACATTTTAAGTCTATCCAATAGATTGCCTAGCGATTCTACAGGAACTTCCACTTGTGGTGGATTAACTTCTGATGAAGGAAATAGAGTGACCCTGACTCCAAAATGGGTTGGAGTACTTGCTTGCGGATCCTCTACAATTTCCTCTATCGCAATCAAACCAGGTGGAAGAGTAAGACCATCAGGTCCGTAAAATATTTCTCGTGCCGAAGAAGGGGTTGTTTCGATAGCGACAGTAGTTTGAGGAACAAAACTCTCTGGACCAGTTACAGATGGAACTGGTTCAGTAATGCAAGTATTTGCCCCCAGACTAGGATTAGTATTACTGTCCCTCTGTGGCTGTTGAACTTCTTCTATAGAGGTAGGGTTTCAAGAAATGTTTGGAGTAACCAGAATCTCAGATGTAGTTGGAACACTTGTTCTAACCTTGATGGGAGATTTTGAACCGGTTAAACGAGTTCGCTTTGTCCGTACAGTTTTCGATTCCGGAGACAAAGACGGTTGACTCGTAAGCCTCCACGAACGACAGGGTTTCAATTGACTTTCTTCCATGATTTTGGATTACTCGATCAACCAAAATACAAAAAGGGGAAATTGGTGTTTCCGAATTGAATGAATTTTATTAGACGCTTTAGACAAACTTGCTTTTTCACTTTTAAAGAGTCGAGAAAAAGCTAAAGATGACTCTAGTCTCCTTCGATGTTTTAACGAGCCCGAAGTGACAAATGCTTGGATGGAATTTTTCTATTATAGAGTCTGAAAAAGGCCAAAAGAAACTACTCTGGAGTTCTAGGCAGAGGGTGTGCCAAACTTTTCGCAAAACCGTAGAACACTTTTTAGGGTACGGGCGGTCGATCTTCGTGAATGCTGTGTTCACTACATTGCGATCAGTAGGGCGGCCGACACGGCTTCCTAAGGATAAAAGATATATGCCTATAGGGGTCTCCCAATATATACGCGACGGTACGTGGGAGCACAATCCGTACTAGCGCTATCGTCCCTCAGGAGGAATCACCCACCTTCCACGAGATCGACAGTCACTAGGCTTAACGACGCCGGAACACGTCTCTAGCCTAGACCTCTATGTTGTTCGTTATGTTACAAAGCATTGCTAGGTTCATTCAGTTTATTTTAGGTTTATCTTTTTAAAGTTTGCCTTTCAAGGTTCACCACGAGATGTATGATACAAATTCCTAAATGCAGTCTAAGATGATAAGCAAGCTTTATTATCTTTCAACTTTGAAAATCCTAGCTACTAAGGGAAAATAATAACACTATCTTTTCTCAAAGAGCAATCAGCACACTCTAATGCACTTTCCCTAAATCCAACATGCAAACTATCAAATGCAAAATGCACAATGCAGGTGTTTGTTTTCCACTTTCTTAGTATAAATGCCTACAAAGAAAGCTTTTTGCACAACTTTGAATTTGCTTTTAAAATGATCAATACAAACAAGTTCACTTTCTTCGAAATCAACAAGGGTAGAAGAGATTACAATCACTTTGTGATTTTCGAAATAAAAACTTGTTTTGACACTTTGAAAGAGACAAATTCAAACCAATAAGCAAAAGTAAATCTATAATCAATCTGAAAACAGCCAATGAACTCTCTTCTAAGATCACTATCAATCAGATCTGAATCAAAGGCTACAGGATGACTACTTTACTCATGAAAAGGAAAACTGTAAATGACGCCACAAACACATAAAAAAACATTCACAGTCTTTTTGTACAAAAGAGAGGCAGAATCTAAGCAAAGAAAAGGAGTTATCAGACTGGTACCTATGCTGGTTAAAGGCTACAAAAAACAGAGATCAAAACAGGGCAATAGACAACAAAGAACCCCAGCTGCACAAAGCCACACTGGATCAGCGCAAGTCTAACACTGTGGAGTTGACATTCAGCGCAGGTAGCCTTCACAGGACCTGCGTTGAAATGCAGACTGCCTTCACAGTGCCTGCGCTAAAAGAGAAACTCTCGTTTCCCTTGGTTTCTGGGTCACAAAATGCTCAAAAATCAACTGTTTCAGGCCAAATCAGAAACACAAGCAAGGTATAAATAGAGGGATGCTTTGAGAGGGTACTAAAGACTATCACAAGGATCATCAAATCATTTGTGGATCTATTTTAGATCATAGACAAGTCCAGCAACTGGATCAAAGCATCAACTTTCTAGTTTGCATCCGGGAAAGATGCAGTTCGATAGTTGCTGTCAAGTCTATGAAGTAAACAAATGACTAAAACACAAATGAAATGAATAAACAAATCTTCCCTAGCAGAGTCGCCAATTTGTTGTGGGGAAAAATGCCTATGCAGGACGATCCTATCCACCTAAGGTGTGACAGCGCCTTAGCAACAAACGAATACAGCTATTATGATTTCTTCCTTTATGAAATGTGAAAGAGGGGAGATTGGTAGACTTACCGTTGTCTTCCGGTTGTCCCTCGATCTAGATCCTCTTCTCTTTGGGTGTCCACAACTACTTGCCTCCTCGCTTGCTCAAGAGAACAGCTACTTGAATCCCACGAGATCACAAGAGAACAGCTACCTGTGACAAGAGAACAGCTACTTGCGACAAGAGAAGAACACAACACAAAGGCAAATATACATATTCATAAATGATTCAGGATTAGAAGTAAATCAAATACACTAATGCAATCATATAAAATACACCAGCATATAGGAAAGAATCAAGATAGCTTTATTGATTGATAACAAGGTTCAGGAAGAGATACAACCCATAGGGCTCCAATCTAGCATCTCCTTCCCAGCAGAATGGAATTCCTTCTTCAGCCCCCTTCAAAGCATTAAACACCCAATGTTTCCAGTCACAAACCAACACCAATTCTTTGCAATAACAAAATTCCAGCCTCTAGATCTCATGGAGGAGAGATCCATATATAGATGTTTGGAGAGAGGATGAGTCAGCTTGAGATCTAACTAGTGTCCTCTCCCTCTCTCAGTTCTTGAGTCCACTTGGAGGTTCTTGCTTCCACTTGGAGATTTGGAACCTCTTACTCATCACCAGTCGAATTCCTTGATGCAAGTGTCATTTTGGAAGCTTCCTGAGCATTGACACATTGAGGAATGAGCCTGCCACTTGTCCAATTACGCTCAGCGCAGCTAGCCTTTGTTGGAGTTGACATTCAACGCAGGCAGACAGTGGAGCAGTTGACATTCAGCGCAGATGCTCAGTGGAGCAGTTGACATGATCCAGAATTGGCTTGTTTTTTAGTGTTTTCAGGTGGAGAACTTCTGTGAATTGCTGTGGTTAGTTTGCCTTGTTCCTCTAGGGGTAGGAACAACATGTTTAGGGACTTTGGATCCCTTAGTTTATGGACATTTCATGCTCAATGCTGTAAGGCACAAAAATGTCTATAACACCATCTATAAAATAAACCTCTTTCTCATGAAAGCCATGTAGTAAGGCATAATTAATAAATTCATTTTTCTTGTTTACAGACATCAATGTCATGAAGACTAAACTTAGTTACAATTTCTTCAACACTCCCTCTTAACTAGGGAGGTATTCATGATGGTACTTTATTATTCTCAATCTGAAGAATTTCTCATAAGAAAAATCATATTGGTAAAGCATTTGTTATAGCATCATAGTAACCAACATTGTTTATAGCAAGGCCTTGACTAACAGCTCTATCTCTCAGAAGATCAAAGCACAATGTTGGTGAGACCAATGATTTATAGACACCTTTATCATTGTCTCTCAAGGTGCATACCCACCTGGGTGTTCACTGAGTATGACCTTTTAGGACTATTCTTATCTTGGGTTCCTATCCCTCAAAGGATATCGGTCCTCTTGCCTAATCTTATCTTGGAATCCCTACACATCCTCAAAGAGCATCGAACGCCAAATTATTACCCAATCCTCCATTCTTTCTTCATAGGTGAAGACAAGAATGTTGTGTCTATCATGTGACTACATTTTCATTCATGGCCTTCACCTGTACTTACGGCTATTAGTCCTGGTCTATTGCATGACACATGAGATAGAAAAACACAATTGTCACTCCTTTTTAATAAGGGATGATCTAATCCAAGCTCCCTCTTGATTAGGGACATGTCAAAGCTCCCTCTTAGCTATGGACTCTTCTATACATCAACAACCTATTCGTGGGTCCTTTAGCTACTTAATCAATTTCTCTCCTTGATGTCATGAAATTTAGTTTAGCTTCTTTCTTGTAGGGAAACAACCATCGATCACTTTCCTCCTTAGTTCATCATGTCATTCCTTTCTTCATGCAAAGTGGCCTTATTCATATCTAGAACCTTCGTCACATGACTACTTCTTTCTCATCACGCTTCTTCCATTCATCACATGAATGCTAGTTGTACTTGTAAGTAGCCCTACATGAACTTATCCAAATATTATTCAATAAATCAAATATATCATTAAATAAAATCACACCTCACTAGGTGGCTCTTTATCACGACATCTTTATGTAGGTATCAACATCCTGCATTCATGTTGACACATCTCCCAAAGTTATCCATTGTCAAGGGTTACATCTTTTCCATCAAAGTCTTCATATCTTTCTAGGAGATTTTTTATTCAAGTCTTCTTGATCTTTTGGATGTTGATTGCCTTCGTCAGGGTTTCATATCTCATGATCTCTTCCTTCCTTACACATTCCATTCCCAGGTGCCTTTTAATCATATTTTCTTAGTTGTGATCAACCACCTCATACTTCATATGAGGACATATTATGTTGATTTCATCTAGTGGGTCTTATGTATTCTTGCATCCTTTCAGAGGAGGAGATCATTTTTCTCTTAATCATGCTTCTCAATATAGAAGTAATGATCTATGTTACCTACAACCATATGACATGTCATTATAATATTAAACACAATCATACATACCTTATTTTTTACATTCAGGTCATCGAGGCTTCTTCGAACAACTTCCTTGATTGAAGAGATATTCAATCCCTTGATTTGCTTCATGTCTTCACATCATCATCTCATGGATTCCATAAGTTGGAGTTCCCATTGAAACACTTGCTTCCTCTGTAGATTAGTGAACCCTACGATGAGGATTCCATCAGAGAATTTTGAGGATCTTGTATATCCGCAACTGGTAGATGTTTCCTTTTGATGTATGATGAGCCTTGTCCTAGATGGCTTCTTCCTTTCCTTCAATGTCCAAGATTTATATCCTTCATGAGGGATTTTGTCCTTCATGATTCTCACGGTTATTTCATGAGCTCTTGTTTCTAATGCTTCCATGATGCCATGATGCGTCTTATTATCTTGGTCATATCTATAACATAAGATTATGATAGGACCCTTTTGTGAGGGATAACATCTCACTCATAGGAGATACTTGTTACTCTCTCTTTCCATGGACCTTTTCTTCAGCTTCCTTCATCTATTTGATGATATGAGCTTCCATAATTTTAGCTATACCTATTCTGCCTTGTTTGAGGACCAAACTTCCTTTTTGTTTCTGCACGTGATTTAGTCCTTTACCCTTCAATACTTTTGCCATCAACTTGTATTTATCTTTTTAGCATAGAGGCCATAAATTGTCGAATGAGGTAACCTTCTTATCCCATCGATATTTGTTACCTTGATTATATGTTGGTGCATTATAGTTATCTTCCTTTCTAGGTATTGTAAATGGAAGCTATCCTACATCCTTTGATACCCTTTACTTTCATGTACATCAGATTTCATGTGACCTCCTTTATTGCATCTTTAGAGGATGATTTTATCATCTACATCACTCTGATGTCTCCAATATTGCTATCTGAGGGGATCTTTCATAAGCATTCCTTTCCATAAATTCAAAGGAGACGTATTGATATGTTTAATGACTAGAACTTCTTAGAGGAATATGACTATCCTCCTTCTTCATGCAAGGAATATTGATGACCCATCCAACCTATAGATGTCCTTGCAATCA
Source organism: Pinus tabuliformis (assembly GCA_031772625.1). Classification (NCBI taxonomy): domain Eukaryota; kingdom Viridiplantae; phylum Streptophyta; class Pinopsida; order Pinales; family Pinaceae; genus Pinus; species Pinus tabuliformis. The sequence continues at coordinate 1,096,236,390 of CM062819.1, forward strand.
TGAAATCATTTAATCAAACTTGATTATAGAATGAAAATATACTTACCTTTCATATGAAGATGAAATCATCACCTAGATCATGTTGATGAAGAAGATGCATGAGTGATTCTTCTTGGACAATATACTTTTAAGTGAGAAAGCCTTTCAATAGAAATGTTTATCCTTTTTTATGAGGATGATTTGTTTATTCTTCAGATGGTCTTCTTCTAGGGCAAGGAGATGATCCTTGCTTGATTTAATAACCTTGGATATTACAGTGACTTCTTTTGTAGTGTAAATCAAGACTTCTTCCATAGTGTCAACCTATTCCAAGGTGAGGTATTTCCTTGTAGAAAACTTTTATGAGGGTCTTGGTGGCCTTTTGATGATGGCTTGTGACCATAAAATCTCTTGTTGTTGTAGATTGTCTTCTAGATTGCATAGACAAAAATACTTTGCTATTGTAGACTATTGTTGTAGATTGGTATTTAAATTTCTTTAACTTACTTTGATGCCCTTCTTGAAGACTGGTCCTTGTATGTCTCTTTTACTACCCTTCCTTTGACTTCAGAATCTTAGTTCTAATTCCATGTTGAAGAATCTAGGGAAAGAAGGATTAAGGTGATTCTTCTTAGCATGATAACTATTTGTGAGATGTTTTAACTTTTCTTCTTAGCATAGTCTTCACTTGATATTATTATTAGAGTGTTTCTATGTTAGTTCATCAAATAGATACCAAAACAAAAAGATAATAACACATGATGTTGGATTTCTTCCAGGGCCAAAACATCTCCCTCTTTGAGAGGAAAACCAGCACAAAATTATTCTTATAGAGATTCTAATTGACGAATACAAAGACCATGAACCTTGACCCACTATGCCACTCCAAGACCAAGACACCAATCCTCTTCTTTACTATTGAGATCAACATCATCATTACTGCTTTATCGAGATGATCATCATGATTCCATAGGAGTCCCTACAATTTCACCATTGCTTGCTTCATATTTGTGTCACCGAGGTCTTTCTACTACTGCATTATCAAATTTATCACGGGTATCATTATTGTTGTGAAATTGTGACCATCTTTGCACTTTCATGAGATAACAACAAGGTTTATGTATGTATATTGAGAAAATTCTTGCAGGACCATCGAGATCTTTATCATTGTTGTTATACCGAGTAGTGTGTGATCTTCCTCAAGACTGTGCGATTGCATTCTTGTATGAATTCATTTTAGTATTGAGACTGTGATTGTAAGGAGGCCGGGACACTTATTACTTGCACCAAAACATAGTACTTCATCACCAAGATCATGTACCTTATCACCAAGTTCTTGTACCTTATGCACCCATCCAATGTTGCAAACTATTCTGAGATTTTGTCTTCCTGCACCAATCTGAAGTTATAGACTAGTCTGAGATTATGTCTTCTTGCACCCACTGGAAGTTGCAGATTAGTCCAAGATTGAAAGTGCCATCCGAAATTGTAGAGTAATCTGAAGTTCTGTACTTCCTATGGTGACTCTAGTGGGGTATTTATAGTTGTCATGTCTCCATAAATGAGCTGACATTATAGTGTGGAATGTTTTGACTATTTATTGAGCTGACATGATATCTATATATCTAATTTGAGGTCGACATGATTGTTCTCCTTTTCATTTTTCTTGCAGACTTCTTTGCGCTTGCCTTGGAGGATTTTTCTTGGTCTTGGAGGGTTTTTCTATACTTGCATACATTTTACATAGGCTCATGAAGAGCTCCTTATTCATGACTTTGACTCTTTGACCTTAAATATAAATCTTAAGGCTCTCAATGGGAGCCATCTATAAAATAAACCTCTTGCTCATGAAACCCATGTAGCAAGGAATAACTATTAAATTCATGTTTCTTGTTTACAAACATCAATGTCATGAACACCGAACCTAGTTACACTTTCTTCAACATCTTGGTACTCAACCAAATATATGATTAGTTGGATAAATATCAATATAATGTACATTACATGTTAGAAAATTGAATCATGAAGCAATGGAACACATAAAATATTGTGGAAACAAAAACATAGAAACACATAAAACAAGAGGGACATAGATATGCGTTTTTCACCGAATTTGGGCTATATCCATGGAGAAACAACCAATCCTTCCTTTTATATTATCCAGCAAAATGAAGAGATACAAACTACAATAAATCCGTTGTAATTTCCTCTTCGCTCTCACACAGTCTCCTCTCTCTTTATTGCTCGTAAATAATCATCCACAACAACAATACAATTCCCTCATATAAATCGCGGATTGCCAACTATGGAAAAAGATCCTAAATTAACATAACTTCTACCATTAGATCATCCGCCTAATGAACGACCCATATTGACTATGAAATTACAATATTTTACAAGGCAATTTTTCATCTATATTTCGATTCAGGGTTGCTGCCCCGAACCCCCTCTAAGGGGGGGCTCATAAAATCATCACCCCACCCCCGTGGATCCCCCTAATGGCGATTAAACAAGCAATGTTTCCACCCCGTTAGGAATAGGGATCCTGTTAGTGTCAGTCTTTGTAGCCTTCCTCCAGTGATCAAACATGCTCTTACAAAGTGATTTTAAGGTGTCAAGGTCAAATTTTGTCATTTCAAAGAGTCTTCAAGCAAAATTTGGTCACTAGGCATTAGGTCTAGGGTTTGTTTTCACTCTTTTCAAAGTTGTCCAAATGGCATTCCATGTCATAATTCATCTGAGTGTATCATCATTCAGATGGTTGTCATCATCATTTCAAGTTCCATTGGGTCATTTTACAGCTTATTCATGCTTCAGTTGTGCCTTGGTAAGGTCCATTTCCCTCTCCTAGGGTTTTGGAGGTAATTTCTCTTGGACGGTCAAATCATTGAAAAACTTTGTATCCTGATGTTCATACACCTTCTCCTATCATTAATGTACCTTATTAAACACTTCCCATCACTGATATTCTCCAAATTCCTCATTTTTCCACAAACCCTAGTTTCTTGCCACAGCTTGGCAATTTTCTAGGCTAGGCTTGGGTTTTGCCCTTTTGGACTTCTTCCCCTCACTCGATCTCTACGATTCCACTTTCCCCTACTTCCTAACATCCCTCCCTACTTCCAAAAATTTCCCCAAGAATTTAGAAGCCCCTTATCCCCTTCATTTTGGTTCATTTCGACAAAATCCCTTGTTTCACACATCGGGATAGGTTTCACTCAAATGATGTTTCAGAGCAATAAAAGATGAATTTTGGAAAACTGAGAGAGGCGTTTTTTCAAAACATGCCAAGGAAGAAAAACCTCCTTCACTGTTTACATAGGTATAATGGTTTTGGAGAAATGTCAAGAATACTATTGCCTCAAGAGAATTGATGCACCTACTGGAAGTAGTGTTGGGAGATTTGATTTCTGATAGGGTAAATGAACTCCAAATTGAACAATTCTACTTGGGCTGGAAAGTAGACCCCAAGATATTTCCAACGAGCTATCACATGCCTAATTTTGACACAGGGAAGGCCTCCAAAAGCCTCCTTGAAAATTCACTATGTGGCGTGCTACGCATATAAAAGTGCGTGCTACGCATATAGCCCCAAGGCTGGAAAACAACAGTTCATCACCCAAATTCTCATCAAACGACTTCATTTGTCTGCAAGTAAGTTATTTATGCCTGCTCAGTGATTCATGGATTTGTTATGGTGTTTTGAATGTGAAGAAAACAAGTGTTTGATATGGTGAACATCAAACCCTACCTTATACCAAATCTGCTCCTAGGGTTATGCATAAAGTTTGAAGATTGTGTTGGTGATAAATTCTTGCCATTTGTCAACCTCTTCTTTGTATTCCATCACTACTATCACTATCATGTGATCATATCATTGTCCCTTTCCCATATTCATTATCCTCATATCCCTTTATACTTTTGGTTCCCATGTGAAATCCCAAACCCTATTACTTACTACTACATTCCTCCATTGATAAAAGCCTAATCTCCATAACATTCAAAGGTTGTTTCTTTGTCCTTTATTCCACTTGACTCACTGATATGTTTCCATTTCATTTCACTCCTATCCTTAAAAACTACCCCCCATCACCATATCCCATTCATATCTCACTTATAGGTGTTCTCAATCCCTCATTCCCCTTTGGCACGCATTTGGCGATTGGAGACAAAGACACCAAGGTCTCATTTCTCATTTTCAACAAGCTGAACATACACGTTGCAACACCATGACTGACAACAACACATCATACAACCAAGACAGAGATTGCACCATTGAACTGCATACACCAGGAGGACAATGAAGCGCCGTGAAACACCTGATCCACTCCGGATTTTGGCCGAGGCTTCGTTGGCTGGGCATGATACACGATGGAGGGTCTTCTCTCCAAATTTGAGCAAATTCGGAGAAATTTTTGTCATTTTGAAATTTTTTGGTCCCAAAACAGATTTTTCAGCTATACGAGTAGCGCGTCGACGTGCTCGCTTTTGATTGGGACACTTGTTGGAGGGAAACTTTATATTTTTGGTTTTTTCATGGTAAGCTATGCATGCTCAAGTATTTCCGAGGCATTTCATCAAGTTCTGGATGATCAAAAGGCCCAAAAACACCATGAAAACCACCTTGTTGCCACCTTTTGCACCAGCAGGAAGTACTTCTGGGAGAATGAAGTTTTAGAGGGGAAAATTAGCTTCAAATTGAGAAATGCCACTTGGGTTGGATAGCCAACATCCAGGGCTTTCCAACGAGCTATCATGAGCTCAATTTGGATGCCAGGAAGTGCCCCAAAAACAGTTTGAAAATCGTGCTACGCGTATGGCTCAGGGGCGCTACGCATACAGATTTTGGTCAATTTTTCACTTTCCAGCTCAGAATTTCGCCCAGTTATGACCAGTTTCACCTCTTGATGTGATTTGTGACCTAGATTGATATAATTTGATGTACATGATGTAAACTTGGCACTTATTTACCATATTCTAGATGATTCATTCACAAAATAGCAAAAATTTAATGTAATCAATCAGTTTCCTTCTTTTTAGAGGCAGGTTGTTTTGGTCACCTAGATTCATGCTCCATGTTTAGAATTGGTTCAAACTACTCCTAGAAGGAGGAGCTCAACCCCTAGAGGTTAGGGAATGGGTTGGCTTGGTCTATATTATGTAAATTTTCAGTCAGTAGTAAGGGTTGGACTGTTGGGGAAGTTTTGGCACACTATTGTACATATCTTCTGCATTTTGGCTAAGGAAAGATCAGAGGTTTTGCAGCACCTGTTGGGATTCATGTGGTTTTCAGTTTTGATGGTGTTTTCTCTCAGTTATTTTTAAGTTCTTTAATGTTTTAATGTATGTCCTTTTCTTCTTTTGCTTCCGAAACTAAATGAATTAGTAAGTGAGGTTGAATCCATTGATTTCAGTGCTCTGCCTTTAAATTTGTTTAGTTTTATATGTTTTCATCAGTTTGGAGAGGATTCCTGTTTCCCCTCGCCCTTTTCAGCTCCTCGTCATTCTGATCCATCCATACATATGATCGAAAAGCATTAAAGCTATTACCTACCTTGCCCCAACTCGAATTCTGCAAAGATCTGGTCTCATCCCCGAGCCCAAATTTGATTTTTCCCTTTTTTCCAACAAAACCCCAAAAATTTTAAATCAAACCTACCTATCCATTTACTAGCCTAAAATCAATATCTATTACTAGTCATCTCAGCTCCTTTGAAGACTTTTTGTCGAGATAGACCCGGAGAGAGCCCTCTCCTGTCCTCATAGGGCTAGCTACGAGGCTGAGCTTGGTTTGATGTGGCCTTGAGTCTCTCCTTCCCTCAGCCTAAGGGAGATTCTAGCGCTAACATAGTGGTGACCATACTGGGGAGAAATTTTCTTATTACTATCATTTGCTATAGACAGAGTCTGAAGTCATGCCAGGTAGCCTTCGAACTGCTCTTGCTCTGCTTGTGCATAGTAGATAAAAGCTGCTTCAGTCAATCTCCGGTTTAGCTTGTGAATGTGCCCCTTGATTTGCGAATTTCCCCGGTACGTGTATCAAGTTCAGATCTAATGCTTGATGGTGAACAACGATCAGACATAAGAAGGCTGAAATCATTCACCTGGTGACTTCATTCACTAAACAAATCCAGAAATCGATGCTTCATGGTGACTTCACTGCAAGGAGATCAGTAGCTGTGAGATTTTCAAGATGGACCGAATCACAAGAAGATATGCTCCCATGAGCCGAGACCACATTCCAGGTTTTCCAAATAAGATGCCCAAGGTAGATTGGTCAAGGAATCTGCCTACATTTAACGATGATGGTAAGAAGGATGCTGCTTTACATCTAGTTAGATTTCATATGCATATTCGCAAGTTGAAGGTGGATTTTCCTGAAGATTGCTTGATGAAGATATTCCTGGCCACTCTGGAAGGTGAAGCCCAATCTTGGTATGAAAATTTGCCGTTGGCCTGTATTTACTGTTTAAAGGATTTTCATGCCTTGTTCATTGAAAGATATCAAGTATCTTACCCATCATTAAAATTAGTTCATGACTGTTGCAAATATGCTTCTACTTTTATTGAAAGCCTTGAGAAATATTATGAAGATGATAATTTCATGGATGATGAGATCATGGAAGCCCTGTATGAAAATCCATTTCAGCAGCATAGAGATGATCATGAAAATTTTCAGCAGGACCAAGATCTTAGTACGGTGGAAAATGAAACAATTTCACATCTTGACAGTCAACAGGAATTGCATGAAATGGATCAGCAGTATGAGGAAAATTTGTATACTCCTTCACTTGAAATCAATGAAGACAATCACTGTTTGAACAAAAGAAAACAAAAGGTATTATCTCCTCTATCTGAAGATGAGATAGATCTACTTTTGAGAGGTCTTGTTCCAGCTCAAGTTAACATAGATCTTCAGTGTGCATATGGTCAAGAAGGTGATGGTGGACCTTCTTCCTCTTCTGAAAAGGATGAAAGTCCTGTAAGAAGCTTTATAGATCAACAGGTTGAAATTTGCTATATGGCTGAAATTGATGAAAGAGAAGAGCTTGTTTCAGATCTGCCCATAGAAGAAGATAGCATGCAGATTGCAGAATGTGATAATGTTAGGACAGCTACTTCAGTTCTAGATTCAGATTGTGATGACCAAGCATACCTTATGCTGAATCCTGAAAAGGAGAGTTTTGTTGTTGAGATCACAGATAGAGTTTTTGGTCCAAATGTTCTCATGCCATCAGAACAAAGCCTACATGAGGAGGTAATTCAGTCAGTTCATGAAAAGCAAGATGATATCTTCATTCAAGTAAGTGAAACAGTTCCTTTGGATGAATTTATGGTAGATGATAGAAATGTCATTTTTGCACTTCAAGAATCAACTGAAGTTTCTTTCCTTATGATTGAAGAATGTAATAAGGAACTTGATAATTTGGTTGTGATATCATATGAAGATCACCTACCATATTGTCAGACTACAGAAGATCAGAGCATACAGGATTACCTTTCAGATTCTTCATATGTTTCATGTGTTGAAATGTTTTTACAAGAGGAGATCTGCTCATCTATCTGTTCAGAGTTTTTTGAAGCCCGGGAGCATACTTTTACTGAAGTACATGATAAAGACCGATCAGAATCAGAAGAGAAAGACTTGTTTCTTCAACAGGAGGTAAATCTTCATGTTTTTCAGGATCCAATGGCAGATTTTTTACAGTCAGCAGTGAAAGTGATTATTGCAGTGTTTAGTGATGAAGGAGATCATGGTCAGCTATGTTTTTGGATGCCCAGTTATCAGTTTGTATTGTTGACCAACAGATTTGATCAGGGAAATCAATCAAGAAGCCATCTGCTTGATTGGTTACATTGGAAAGCCAATTATACATGATTGTACATATTTGATTAGTATGCAGGTGGTTGTCATCATGATTCCAAATCTTGATGGATTGCTGCCGTTTTTCCAAAAGCTTTGTAAAGTCTTGTTTTAAGTCAGTCATGAGTCATTTGTGTTTGGTTTGTTGAGTCAGTTTTTTCAAGTTATTTTAGTTTTCCACCGAGTCGGTTTGAGTCAAGTTTCAGTCAAGTTTCAGTAAGTTTTCAATCAAGTTTTCATTCAATAAATGTGTCAAAGGTTTTGTGTTATCCGTTCAAAATAATGATTCCATCGCCCAATGGATGAAGGCACTGGTCTGCTCTCCCAAAGATCTGTCGTTCTTGGCACCTCCAAGGAGCTACCATCCCCATTGGAGCCAACGTTAGTGTCAGTCTTTGCAGCCTTCCTCCAGTGATCAAGCATGCTCTTACAAAGTGATTTTAAGGTGTCAAGGTCAAATTTTGTCATTTCAAAGAGTCTTCAATCAAAATTTGGTCACTAGGCATTAGGTCTAGGGTTTGTTTCACTCTTTCCAAAGTTGTCCAAATGGCAGTCCATGTCATCATTCAGCTGAGTGTATCATTATTCATAGGGTTTTCATCATCATGTCAAGTTCCATTGGGTCATTTTACAGCTTATTCATGCTTCATTTGTGCCTTGGTAAGGTCCATTTCCCTCTCCTAGGGTTTTGGAGGTAATTTCTCTTGGATGGTCAAATCATCGAAAAAATTTGTATCCTGATGTTCATACACCTTCCCCTATCATTAATGTGCCTTATTAAACACTTCCCATCACTGATATTCCCCAAATTCCTCATTTTTCCACAAACCCTAGTTTCTTGCCACAACTTGGCAATTTTCTAGGCTAGGCCTGTGTTTTTCCCTATTGGACCCCTTCCCCTCATTTGATCTCTGAGATTCCACTTTTCCCTACTTCCTAACATTCCTCCCTACTTCCAAAAATTTCCCCAACAATTTAGAAGCCCCTTATCCCCTTCATTTCGCTTCATTTCGACAAAATCCCTTGCTTCACACATCAGGATAGGTTTCACTCAAATGATGTTTCAGAGAAATAAAAGATGAATTTTGGAAAACTGAGAGAGGTTTTTTTTCACAACATGCCAAGGAATAAAAACCTTCTTCACTTTTTATACAGGTATAATGGTTTTGGAGAAATGTCAAGAATATTGTTGCCTCAAGAGAATTGATGCACCTGCTGGAAGTAGTGTTGGGAGATTTGATTTCTTTCAGGGTAAATGAACTCCAAATTGAACAATTCCACTTGGGTTGGAAATTATACTCCAAGCGATTTCCAGCGAGCTATCACACGCCTAATTTTGACACTGGGAAGGCCTCCAAAAGCCTCCTACAAAATGCACTATGTGGCGCGCTACGCATATAAAAGTGCGTGCTACGCATATAGCCCCAAGGCTGGAAAACAACAGTTCATCACCCAAATTCTCATCAAACCACTTCATTTGTCTGCAAGTAAGTTATTTATGCCTGCTCAGTGATTCGTGGATTTGTTATGGTGTTTCGAATGTGAAGAAAACAAGTGTTTGATATGGTGAACATCAAACCCTACCTTATACCAAATCTGCTCCTAGGGTTATGCATAAAGTTTGAAGATTGTGTTGGTGCTAGATTCTTGCCATTTTTCAACCTTCTCTTTGTATTCCATCACTGTTGTCACTATCATGTGATCATATCATTGTCCCTTCCCCATATTCATTATCCTCATATCCCTTTATACTTTTGGTTCCCATGTGAAATCCCAAACCATATTACTTACTACTACATTCCTCCATTGATAAAAGCCTAATCTCCATAACATTCAAAGGTTGTTTCTTTGTCCTTGATTCCACTTAACTCACTGATATGTTGCCATTTCATTTCACTCATGTCCTTAAAAACTACCCCCCATCACCATATCCCATTCCTATCTCACTTATAGGTGTTCTCAATCCCTCATTCCCCTTTGGCACGCATTTGGCGATTGGAGACAAAGACACCAAGGTCTCATTTCTGATTTTCAACAAGTTGAACATACACATTGCATCACCATGACTGACAAAAACATGTCATACAACCAAGACAGAGATTGCACCACTGAACTGCACACACGAGGAGGACACTGAAGCGCCGTGAAACACCTGATCCACTCCGGATTTTGGCCGAGGCTTCGTTGGATAGGTATGATACATGATGGAGGGTCTTCGCTCCGAATTTGAACAAATTCGGAGAAATTTTTGTCATTTTGAAATTTTTTGGTCCCAAAACAGATTTTTCAGCGATACGAGTAGCGCGTCGACGCGCTCGCTTTTGATTGAACCACTTGCTGGAGGTAAAATTTATATTTTTGGGTTTTTCATGGTAATCTATGCATGCTCAAATATTTCTGAAGCATTTCATCAAGTTCTGGATGATCAAAAGGCCCAAAAACACCATGAAAACCACCTTGCTGCCACCTTTTGCACCAGCAGGAAGTACTTCTGGGAGAATGAAGTTTTGGAGGGGTAAATGAGCTTCAAATTGATAAATTCGACTTGGGTTGGATAGCCAACATCCAGAGCTTTCCAACGAGCTATCATGAGCTCAATTTGGATGCCAGGAAGTGCCCCAAAAACAGGTTGCAAGTCGCGCTACGTGTATGGCTCAAGGGTGCTACGCATACATATTTTGGTCAATTTTTCACTTTCCAGCTCAGAATTTCACCCAATTATGACCATTTTCACCTCTTGATGTGATTTTTGACCTAGCTTGATATAATTTGATGTACATGATGTAAACTTGGCACTTATTTACCATATTCTAGATGATTCATTCACAAAATAGCAAAAATTTAATTTAATGAATCAGTTTCCTTCTTTTTAGAGGCAGGTTGTTTTGGTCACCTAGATTCTTGCTCCATGTTTAGAATTGGTTCAAACTGCTCCTAGAAGGAGGAGCTCGACCCCTAGAGGTTAGGGAATGGGTTGGCTTGGTCTATATTATGTAAATTTTCAGTCAGTAGCAAGGGTTGGACTATTGGGGAAGTTTTAGCACACTATTGTACATATCTTCTGCATTTTGGCTAAGGAAAGATCAGAGGTTTTGCAGCACCTGTTGGGATTCATGTGGTTTTTAGTGTTGATGGTGTGTTCTCTCAGTTATTTGTAAGTTCTTTAATGTTTTAATGTATGCCATTCCTTTCTTTTGCTTCCGAAAATGAATTAGTAAGTGAGGTTGAATCCATTGATTTCAGTGCTCTGCCTTTAAATTTGTTTAGTTTTATATGTTTTCATCAGTCTGGAGAGGATTCATGTTTCCCCTCGCCCTTTTCAGCTCCTTGTCATTCTGATCCATCCATACATATGATAAAAAAGCATTAGAGCTATTACCTACCTTGCCCCAACTCGAATTCTGCAAAGATTTGGTCTCATCCCCGAGCCCAAATTTGTTTTTTCCCTTTTTTCCAACAAAACCCCAAAAATTTTAAATCAAACCTACCTATCCATTTACTAGCCTAAAATCAATTTCTATTACTAGTCATCTCAGCTCCTTTGAAGACTTTTTGCCGAGATAGACCCGGAGAGAGCCCTCTCCTGTCCTCGTAGGGCTAGCTACGAGGTTGAGCTTGGTTTGATGTGGCCTTGAGTCTCGCATTCCCTCAGCCTAAGGCAGATTCCAGCGCTAACAGATCCAACGCAGTTGAAACAAAAAACCTCTGAACAATCAGGAAGATAAGTTACGTCTTTCGATGGAAATCACATAAGAGAAATGTTTCGCTAATGTGTTTCAAACCAACAAGTGTGGTTCATCATCAAGACCAAGTGAAGATAATCAGGAATATTACACCTATGGGTACCTTACAAAGATAAATTTAACCTAGTCAAAGTGAATAGAGAGGCTCATATGAAACATATTGCAATGGTGTTATATAGCTAGGATGAGCATACTAATTTTTCACATTTTGCCTTAGGAAACTATTTTTTAGAAGTTGAATAAACTTTTTATATAACAAAACTATAACCTCTTGAAGTAAAAATATAGTCCAAACTTCTTCATTTCACATGGAATTATGAAGTTATTGAAAAACAGTATATTTAGCTAGCACTAGTTCCTCTAACTAAGACATATATACTAACATTTAAACTCTATTTTTTAATGTATCTAAGTTACATGGAGGAGATGGGGTAGTTCATATCCTTATTAATCCACACAAAAAACAAAATCTAATTTCATATCAAGTAGAATTCAAGTGCACCAACAACATAATTGAGTATGAGGATTTGGTTCAAGGCTGATAAAAGTTATCGATAGAGGTAAAATGCTTGAAAATTTTCGGTGACTAGAAATAATCATGAGATAATAATATAATTTCATGAACTAAATTCCCCCTCTATTATAAATATACCTGAATGTAAATTTTAAAAATAAATTAATAATTTTGACACATTTAATATGTCCTCTATCATTCACTCTAAGATTGTAGTTACTGATAGTTTAGCTATTACTATTTCTATGTTTTCTTCTCTTAATAATGGATCCTTTCTTGAACTTATTTCAATCTCTTAGTCGTAAATATAGTTGGACGGAATTTAATGATCATGATAAAATCTTCAAATTCCTCACAAACTAGGGGATGTTTAAAGATATTGTAATAGTTGAAAAGGAACATGGTAAATCCTTACAGAATTATAGATATGGCATGGATAATCTAAAGTGTAATACAATGGCCAAATGAGTCATAACCGTAGATAATTCATCCAATTTGTAGAAAATATTTTGAAATATTACAGGTTAATAAGAACAACTCTTTTATGAGCTATGAGATAATTAATCTAGGCACTAAAGAAAACCCAAAATGCATCAATATGGGGAATTGGTTCTTAGAAGAAGAAAGGTGAGAATATATTCAATATTTAGGTAATACAAGGACATCTTATATTTTGAAATATGAAGAATCGAAAGCTTATGACACAATGATTATACAACATGTCATTCAACTAAAAGAAGATGCTAAGAATTAAACCTCTAATACAAAAAGAATTAAAGAAACTACTAGATGCAAAAATAATCTTCAAGGTAGGTCATTCTACATAGGTCATAAATTTAGTTCCTATTAGGAAGAAATATAGGAAAAGTATACTATTTGTAGATTTTGAAATCTCATTCAAGTATATGATAAACATAACTACCATGTTATTTTAATGGAATAGGTTTTATAGCTCGTATTTAGTGCTAAAATGTTTTGATTATTAGTTAGGTTATATAATTGTAATCAAGTTTTAGCAGCCAACTCCGGCATGTTGAAAATCACTTTTCATGGAAAGTAGTTGGCATGTATGCATATTGAACAATTTCCATTGGTTTAATAACTATGGGTGATACTTTACATGTGTGATGGACATATCCTTTAAAAGTGTTGTGGTATACCTGGATGATATTATAATATATTACAATAAAATATAATTTCCCTTGTAACACCTGCAACAGATCTTTGAAAGTTGTAAGAAAATATGCCATTTATCTCAATATAAGTTAGAGCATCTTCATTATTATGGGGGGAATTTATTGTCACATTATATAAGAAGATGGGATCTTAGTAGATCCAGAATGAACTAAAATTATCATACAAATTCCCATTCTTAATAATAATAAATTTGTGCATCATTTCTTTGGAAAGATAATTTATCTTTGTAGGTATGTGGTTTATTTTTCCAATATTGACAAACCTTTGCAAAAACTTATTAGGAAGGATTCATAAATTAAATTAACCTCTATTGAGAAGGAGTATTTTGAAATTTTCAAGGACACTATTCTACCATAGCATTACACTACCTAGACTTTAACAAAAATTTCTCTCTCCACATATTTGTTTTTTATCAAATTGGTCTTGCAAGTGTTACATAAAAGGATGAACAAGGGGATGAATCTATAATTTCATTCATTAGCATTGTTAAACAAGGGGGTGAGCTAAAATTTATAGTAATTGATAATCAAGCATTCATTGTTTACAAAGATATCAAATAGTTCAAGTCCTATATTTTGAATAATTACACTATGATACCAGTACCCACCCATCTATGAGATCATTGTTTATGTAGAAAGAACTTTGGGAACAAAGAGGAAACTAGATGTACAAAACTGTCAATATAGTCATAAGCCAAGCTATATGTAAACTAGTTGTGGAAGAATTGGGCTGAATTGATTACTTAAAATAATAATGGGAGAATGAGATATCACTCTACACCAAAGATACCTTTTGAGCAATGGTATTTAAATATTATTGGAGAGGCCAATCCAAACTCTTCCAAGAAACATTAGTACATCATGATTGTCATGGACTATTTTTCACAATGGATTGAAATTGTGACATTTAATAGAATGAATTAGAAATCAATTATTTAAGTAATAAAATACCATTTTATCACCAATTTTAACATTCCATCAACACTTGTTCTTGAAAATTCTACTTATTTTTATTCTTTAAAGTTAACTAAGTTTTCTTTAGATAAGGGAATTATCTTATAGTACTCATCTAACTATTGTCTTCAAGGAAATGTTATAGTTGATTCAACAAAGGAAAACCTTATCCACATTCTACATAATACAATAATATTAATCAAAGAAATTGGCACGATCATCCTTACTAAATTTCCTATAGGTTGATAGAGTATCACTAAAAGTAGTTGTACAAACATCCTCATGTTTCCTAGTTTATGGAAACAAGTCCATTCTTCTTTGAAGAATATCCTTTCCTTCTCTCCAATTGTCTTATGTTATGCAACCAGATTACAAAACAAAAGAAAATATAAATCAATGACTTGAGAATAAACCTGTTTGAGAAGAAAACCTCCTTTACATCACCACTACGTCGCATAAATGAACCATTCTTAGATGATATAAATGACAAGACCTCCTTGGTATATATAGGAGTATAAGGGGTCACAATATAATCAAAGCCTACAAAACAATAATAATGTAAGGGCACAACAATAACAATATGGTGGCTACATGGGAACAAAAATAACAATAGGGGCTACACTAACAATTACAATAAGGTGTCTACACTAATCATAACAATAGGGGGGATACATTAGTATTATAGGGAGATAACATGCCCCTCTCCTTCAAAAAATTGTTGACCTCAAAGCTTGAGTTGTTATGGATGCTTCTGTATAGAATTAGCATCCTCCCATATGGAATATTTAGTGGGTAAGTTCATCCACTTAATGAGATACTCTGAAATTGATCGATTTCATAATTTTTAGGTTCTTGTTCCCATGACTACTTCAGACTCCAATATGATTTTTCCTTCTCCATCAAGTTCTAGAAATATTGTTTGAACTAGGAGCTTGTCATTGTTAACCTTCTTTAAGCATGAAACATGAAAATTGGGTGTACTCAGGAATATGCAAGAAACTCCAATTTGTATTCCATAGTACCAATATTTTGCAACACTTTGTAAGGACCATAATACTTGGGTGATAATTTATTATCCTTCTTATATTGCTTGAGGGACATTTTTTGTATGGTTGTATCCTTAAAAATGCCCAGTCACCTACCTCAAAACTTCTTTCAATACGATGTTGATAGGTCTATTGTTTTATTCGATTATGCACCAGAGTGAGGTTATCCTTTAAGAGTTGGAGAACTTGTTTTTGATGCTTGATGTGATATTCCACTACTTGTAACTTATAATTTTCTTGTAAATATGATGTGATGGATAGTGTTTGATATCCATAAATGTCCATAAATGGGGTCATTTTTTGTTGTAGTATGGAAGGAAGTGTTATACCACCATTTAGCCAGAGGTAACTTATAGGCCTCTAAATTAAGGCCCATCTAACCTTTATTAGGCACATGAAGGCTATATTAAACCTCTCCTTCTACACTTAATACTATTGTTTTAGTTTTAATATGTTCATTACGAAGGTTTATGAGAATATTGGGCAGATTATGGAAATTTGGAGGAGGAGATAATTTAGGGACTTGTGTTGGAAATACTGGGGGGGTAGTGAATCAATATTACTTTGGATTAGTATTATTATTAATCTTTCATAGAATTAGTTAATCTTCAATTATTATCAATGTTTGTACAATGATAGTAGTAAACAAAAGGAACACAAATGCACACAGTGTTTAAGGTGGAAACCCCCTCCAGGACGAAAACCACCTGAACGATTTTCTAATAATTCTTTAATATTCAACTCCAATTGAAAAGAAAGCTCCAACTTCCTAGAATCTAGAAAAGCGTTCTTCTCCAGCTCCCACTAGATGGACACTCCAATGCCCGAGATTCTTCAGCAGTCAACTAAATGGATGCCCCAACACCCAATGAGCTACAACTAACCCTAGAACCACCCTACCACCCTAAATTTTTCATAGGCTTCAACCTATTGGTGACTCCATGCACTAGTCTAGCACCACCCTACCACCCTATAGAAGAATAAAAGAAGAATGGACTCCCGTACTAGGGAAAAGGGTCCACTTTACAATGATATAGAATGATGTAGAAGAAGAAGACAAACTAGACCATAACGCCAACTATGACACAACCACCTAATGATGATCCTAGACCTCCCAACACTACCTCTTCAACTCTTTGCAGATAGACACTTGTACAACTTTTACAATGACTGTAGAATGATACTTTTACAATGGCTGTATGTAGTGTTGCCCACTTAAAGACTTCACGTGGTGAAGTTCTTGCTGTTGTTCTGCACCTTGATTGCTACTCTTGTCATGCTTCCCTTTCTCACTCTTTAGAACATTAGATTATGCATTGAGTCTTCTCTTGATGAATATATAATACCTACAAAAAGTCTTCAAGGAAATACACATGACATGATAATAGAAAAACTCATCTCGTCCTGTAGAGCATATGTCGGTGCTAAACAAAAACAACAAATTAGAATACAAAGAACCTAATGCAATTAAGAGATGAAGATGCATATATAGAAGATACTTACTTGGAGCTTACCTCTGCTTCATCATTGTGCTACATCTTGCTCTTTTCTGCCCTAGAAAGTCTGGTCCTTTGTAGCCCTTGACAACACTTGATATAGCTTTTTTTCTTGCCTTCTAGGAGCAAGATATTGAATCTGATGTATCTCTATGATTTCATATCCCAAATATGTGATCTTTAGTTTTGTAGTATCCCTATGAGTCTTATTTCCAATGCCACATGTCTGACCCAATTTGGATTCTTCAAGGCACAATTATGCCCAATCTCTCACAATCACCTAATTATGGACTAGTTCAGTAGAGCGAACTTGTACGGCGTGCCACGTGTCACTATTTATTCCTTCATCTCTAAAATTGATACAAAGAAAAATAAAATTCATGCACTATCCTCCATTTTTTACAAAATTCCCATCCGCTTCTTCGAGAGAGAGTTATGACAATTTTCCCAAGGTCACCTCTTTGAGATGAAATTTGGTAGCCAACACTATAGAGAACCAAGATCAAACATTTGATCATGACGTTCATCAGGTTTTCGGCTCAAATGCGTTTTAATTGCAGCATCTAGGTCTTCGCAGAACTACATTTGTAGGGAAAATGCAACGATCTCTCCTTTTGGAGGATATATGAGATTTCGTTTTATAGAGTTGAGAGGGACTTCTATAGATAATGTTGGAGGGATTTTAGGAGCTTAAAAAATTATTAATTATTGACTATCCAACGACTAAAATCGATGATAAATTCCATGCCACAACCCCATGGGATTTTAGCCCACTAATTGGGGTTACTAACTTCAATCTTGAATAACTTACAAACCATGAAGAATTACGAGGAAATCTATATACCGATAGAAAGATATTTTGAGTAGATTATTCCTATAATGGTTATGAGACAAGAGACCATGAGTGATGATGCCCAATGTGTAGGTTTTAACCCCGTACAGAAATTACCTACATGCAAATTCTAAAACACAGAAAATAAACAATGCAAGAGCATAACACATAAAACACATATACACAGAGATTTTCCCCAGGATCCCAAAACCCGGACTACCAGCTTGATTTTTCATTATGTTCCTTTCTATGTTATAATACATATTTATACATGCCAAAGCATCCAATACCATGGACCGAAAACCATCGCGTCCAAAAACATGTGCGAAAATCACGCACAAAACCATCGGTGGGTCTACCCGTCCTAACATAGGGTCCAAAACCAAAATATTTTGGGGCGCTGTCCCGAACCCCATAAACTAGGGTTACGGGTATGCCTCAAACCCCCTGTGACCCCCCCCCCCCCCGCTACCCAAATCAAAGGGGGGGCTCCGCCCCCCCTTTAACCCCCGAATTTATCTATGTGGGCTAGTCATGGAAAGAATATAACACAACCCAACATTCTCCCACTTGTTGTTTTCTTTCCATAGGGGGCCACAAGAGAGTTTAGTCATTTTTCCAGCCCTGAAATGCCCATTGTCTCTCTATACCAAGAGAACTTCTCAATGCTCACAGATTTTTTCAATGCATCTGCAGTATTCTTCAAAGTGTCCACCTTTACCAGCAACACCTTTTTGTCTTCTATCATATCCCTCACAAAGTGATACTGAACATCAATGTGCTTTGTATTTGAATGATATGCGGGGTTCTTTGCCAAGAAAATTTCACTTTGTCTGTCACAGTCTATCCTTATAGCTCCCTGTACTAACCCCATACTTGAACACAATATCTACAACCAAACTGCTTTCTTGCTTGCGTGAGTGGCTACCATGTATTCTACCTCTGTAGTTGATAGTGCCACTACAGATTGTTTCTTACTCATCCAACTAACTCCACCTCCAAATAGGTTAAACACATACCCACTTGTAGATATTCTCTGACCCATATCTCCAGCTTGGTTTGCATCAACAAAGCCACGAATATCCAACATTCTGTCCAATCCTAATCTTCCTTGGTAGCACAAACCATAATCACTAGTGCGACGTAAATACCTGAAAACCCACTTCATTTCTGTCCAGTTCTCCTTCCCTAGTTTTGACATAAACCTGCTCAATACTCCCATTGCATGTGCAATGTCTGGTCTAGTACAGACCATTGCATACACCAGGCTACCGACTGCACTTGCATATTGAACACAAGACATGTCCTCTTCCTCTTCGTGTGTCTTGGGACACTGTTCAGCAAATAACCTCACACCTATAGGAATAGGAACCTTCACCAGTTTACTATCCTGCATATTAAACCTCTACAGTATTGTCTCGACATACTGCCTCTGGTTTAACCAGAGCTTCCTCTTTGCCCGATCTCTTTTAATTTCCATGCCCAAAATATAGTTTGTACCACCAAGATCTTTCATGTCGAAATTGGAGGACAATTGGGTCTTCAAATCCTAGATAATTTCTTTTCCATTTCCAACCAGCAACATATCATCCACATACAAGACCAGAAAAATAACACGGTCACCAATTAATTTAAAATACACAGAGTGATTTTCTTTTCTTCTGGTGAAGCCAAGTCCCCGTATAAATGTATCAAATTTCTGATACCACATCCTTGGTGACTATTTTAACCCATATGGAGACTTCTTTAACTTGCATACCAGTTCTTTCTTACCCTTCACCGCAAAGCCTTCAGGTTGCTTCATGTATATTTCCTCTTCCAGATCCCCGTGAAGAAAAGCTATCTTCACATCCGTCTATTCTATCTCAAAATCAAAAGCAGCAGCAACAGATAAAATTAATCTAATAGAAGTTACCTTGGCAATAGGAGAAAAAATATCACCAAAATCAATTCCCGACACCTGGGAATAACCTTTTGCTACCAACCGAGCTTTATATTTCTCCACCTTTCCTTATGCATTTGTCTTCTTCTTGAACACCCATTTAATGCCAATGGGTTTCCTTCCAGCTAGCAACTCCACCAAATCCCAAGCCTCATTTTTGTGCAAAGATGCCATTTCATCAATCATGGCCTCTTTCCAGAGTTTTCCATCCTCTGAATCTACTTCTTCCTTCACAGTTCTGGGATCTCGTCAGTAATAGATAAAGAAAAATTTGAATAGAAAGCAGATGGACTATACCTTTTTGGCTACCTTCTTTCTCGAACTAATCTTCTCACACCCAGAGTTTGTGGCTCTTCATCTTCTGATTCCTCCTCTGTTGTAGAGTCTGATTCTTCCTCCTTAACCTCAAACTCTATCTTCTCAGGTTCCTTTGGTTGGAATTCATATTTAATAACATCTTTTACCTCTCTGAACACAACATCTCAGCTGTACACAACCTTCCGTGTGACTGGGTTACAAAGATTTTAAACCATCGTTATACCCAATAAAGATGCACTTTTCAGATTTACTATCCAACTTGGTTCGTTTCTCCTTTGGAACATGTACATATGCATCACATCCAAATACCCTGAGATGTGAAAGAGAGGGTTTCTTACTAGTCCATACCTCTTGTGGAGTCTTATCCTCCAACGCTGATGAAGGTGACATGTTGACCAGGTAACATGCAGTATCCACCGCCTCTACCCAGAATTCTTGTCCTAACCTGACACCACTGAGCATGTTTCTTGACCTTTCCATCAATGTCTTATTCATTCCTTCTACAACTCCATTTTGCTGAGGTGTATATGGAGTAGTCTTCTGTCTTACTATACCACACTTCTTACAGAATTCTTCAAATTCCTTGCTGCAAAACTCTCCACCATTATCTGTCCTCAGCACCTTTATCTTCTTCTCTATCTAATTTTCCACGAGAGCCTTAAATTCTTTAAACCTGTCAAAGGCTTCAGATTTCTTCTTAAGGAAATATATCATGTATTCCTTGAGAAGTCATCTATAAATGATACGTAGTACACAGACTTACCCAGTGATGGAACCTTCACAGGTCCAAACACATCATTGTGCATAAACTCTAATATTTGTTTCACCCTCTAACTACTAGAGGGGAAACTCACCCGACTCTACTTCCCATATACACAATTTTCAAAGAAATCAAAATCCAGAGAGCTATTACTCATAACTTCTACCATACCTTTACCATGAAGTATTCGAAGGCCCTTCTCTCCAATATGTCCAAGCCTTTGATGCCACAACATGGTCATCTCTCCAGAGACCACTAGATTTTCTGCTCCACTTTCAAGAACCACAGAATTGTTGCACCCGTCAATAACAGTGCTACCTTGTAGCTTGTACAGAGTTCCAACTCAAACTCCCCACATCAATACAAGTGCTCCCTAAACATTTTGCAGGTATCCTTCTCGAGCACTATTTTTACACTTGCATCATCCAGCTTGCTTATAGAAATCAGATTTCTGGCTAATGCAGGAATATGCAGAACACCCGGAAGTGTTCTAACCCTTCCACCTTGCAACTTCAACTTTACTTTTCCATGACCAATGATTCTAGCCTTCCTATCATCCCTTAAGAAGACATCACCACCATCGTATTTCTCATACTCGTAGAACCACTCTCTATGGGGACTAAAGTGAAAGGATGCACCTGAGTCAATCAACCATGCCTCATGATCTACATGTGTACTTGAAGAAGCCAGGTACACATCCCCACCTTCAGCTGAGGTGGTTCTCGCCTCTGTAGAAGGAGCATCATCAGATCCCTTTCCTTTATCAAGAGCTTTAGATTTATAGTCCCTTTTGTAGTGCCCTTCCTTTCTGCATTTCCAACACACCACCTTTACAGGTTTTCTTGGAGATTTAGATCTCCCACTCGATGACTTATTTTTGTTTATATTCTAGGACCGTCCTGGTACAAAAAAGGCATCACCATTCTAGCTCTCCATATTTTTCCATCTCATCTCCTCCATCAGCAAGGATGAGACTATTTCATCAAACTGCAAGACAGTTGCATTGCTACCTATTGCAATAACTAGACTATCCCCCGAATCTAGTAGAGAACACAACAAACTGATGCACTTATCTTCATCTGAAATTTTAATATCAACAAATTCTAACTAACTTACCACAGTATTAAATTCATTCATATGATCTATCACCGAGTCTACATCTTTCATCCTCAAGTTATATAGCTTTTTCCGCAGGAATAGTTTATTCACTAGAGACTTAGATTGGTACAAAGTCCCTAGCTTTTCCCACAAAGCCTTCATCGTAGCTTCCCCTGATACATTCATCAATACTAAATCTAAGACACACAATTGTATTGTGCTCTTTGCCTTCCGATCCAACTTCTTCCATTCTTCATCGGACACTCCCTTTAGTTTAGTACCTGGATCTACCACAATCCACTGATCTTTATCCACCAATAGATCCTCCATCTTGAGTTTCCACAACTCAAAACTCTAAACATTAAATTTCTCGATCTCTATCTTTCCACTACTCGCCATCTTCTTTCACCAACAAAATCGATCTCGCAGATCTCCCACTGAACAGGGTCTACCACAGGCCCGAGTGGAACCCCTCAGCAACAAAGGCGTCCCCTTGAAGCCGAAATAGCTCCGATACCAAATGTAGGTTTTAACCCCATACAGAAATTACCTACATACGAATTCTAAAACACAAGAAATAAATAATGCGAGAGCATAACACATAAAACACATATACACAGAGATTTCCATAACACATAAAACACATATACACAGAGATTTTCCCCTGGATCCCAAAACTGGGGCTACCAGCTTGATTTTTCAACCAGCACTGATCTTTCCTAGGGGCTGTAGCTCTTGGGGTTGGGCCCAACCCAAGTGCCCAGTACTTACTTTGTGTACTTCTATGTGTTTTTATTGCATTCATAAAATAATTTCTGTTATTTAAGTTAAACCTTGCTTTGTTACTTAGGTTGTTTTTGACGACTAAGATAGTTGTTCTTGCTTCAGGCTGATTTGATAGTTTGATAACAGAAAAGATCCACAGAAAGGCTACCAAGCAGATCTTGATCTCTTTTCTCCCTCCTTGGGACTATGAATTGAGGCCAAGGCACTCTTGCTGCCACAAAAACATTGTTTTTGCTTTCCAATGCAATTGCTAGTGTTAGATTTTGAGTTGGAAAAGTTGATACCAGTGGTGTGTTCATGGGTAGATCTATTCTTGCTCAGTTTCCATAGCTTTCTTGCATAAATTCCTATCTATAAAGTTTTGTTCATCACTTTTCTGGTTTTTAGGTCAGAATTAGGTCAAAATAGGTAAAACTCTGTTTTCTTAGTTTTTGCTTGGGTCAGTTTTGGAAAGAAGTGTGCAAAACACCTTTAAGACACTCTAGCCTATCCTTCCTCCATCATATAACTTGCTCCAGTTTCTCTCTCAAGATTTCCTTCACTCATTCGCCATACTTTCCCAAACTGTCCTAATTTCTACATTCTTGTGCAAAACTGCTTCCTTCACCTTTGAACAAATCCAACCATCTTATTCACTCCTGAGCTTCATTTGCTAGGTCCTAGACCCCTTAACATCTCTATCCATCCTTCATTTCCACATTCCCACTGTTTTTCCACCTTCAACCCTCTAAAAACCACTTTCGGCCTCTTCCCGTAGAACTTCCTGTAGATCCCCTGCAACCTCCTGTAGAAGTTCATGCAAGCGATTTTTCGAAGTCAGATCACGATGGAAATATCTAGAATGGTGCTAGGGACTCCTTAGGTCCTCTCCACACCTTCCCAACCTCCTGCAAACACCCACTCCATTTCCTTTCACCAATAAACCTCTGGACAGTCACAAATAGTTAAAACACAAGCATAATAATTCTGCATAAAATTTCTCAGAAATACAAAAAGATTAATTTTCCATATTTTCTTTCAAAAGTAGCTTAAACACATGTATTTTACCTTTTCAATATTCAATGGAATCCATTTCAGTAGTTTACATCTCTTTTCTTGCACAAGTAGGGTTAGTCGGTAAAACTAGGGTTTGCTAGGGTTTGTGTTTCCTTTCAGCTTTCATCTTCTTTCTGCAAGTAGACTAGCCTCTTTTGAGTTAGCTTCCTTCCATCATAGTTAAAAGCTTCTTTTGAGAACTCATAGAAGTTGGCTTGAGCTCCTAGCCAACTTGTGCTAGCTGATCAAGTGATAGCCTGCAGTAAGCGCTAGTACTTGTGCATATAGCACCGTCACTTCCAAGTTTGTTACGAACTACCGGGTTGATAAAAGTAAAGTAGGGAGTCCCGGGAGTTGCATCATCATTACTGCAATACTGGATCTCACCACTAGACCTCGGATCATTTCAATTAGGAGTCCCAACAATGGGTAGTAAAGATATGCCTTGACTGTGATAGCGCGCAAAGGTAAGCATGATATCCTTGTTGGAAGCAAGTGTGTGACCCAGCAACGAGTTAGAAGAGATCCATGGGGAGGTTCTAACAAATGGAAGGGGAAAAGAAATGTATCCCTTAGAATCCTATAATAGTATGCATCCTAAAAGGAACACACGAGTTGAATGAAATCACAAGCTGGAAAGCAAAAAAGTCGAGAATCCAAATTGATGAGTTAAACCAACAACACGCTTCAATAAGATTCATACAATCACATACAAAATATTCCATACATCAATGCGTAAGTAAAACTACATACATTGCTAAAGTAGCCAGAATAGTCGAACTACAATAACAACATATGCATGAAATGTGTTGGCTCTGTTATATTATGTAAAGTGAAAATTCCATCCATACATACAACCATGACAGCCACTATCCCCAATAATGGAACGTTATTGTCAACACTGCCTACTCCTCCAAAGAGATGTGCTCGCTCTACACTATGGAAAAGCTAAGGCTCATCACAATACTCTCCAAGCCCTCTCAAAAAAGGTCCTAGCAAAATCTTGGCTCCCAAAATCATGTTCTATGAGTTATGAGGTTCTATTTATAATGAAGGGTGGGGTGACCCTTGACATTCCCCTTTGTAACTCTTGGACTAACCTCATGACTCTTTACATTACATATGATTGTTTTTATTCGACTAATGACACTTGGAATTTCACTTTACATCATGTTTACAAAAAATGATGCATTTTCTACATATACCCATGTGGGAAAAAATTGGCTTGAGTCAGCCAAACAAGACGACACTAAGACTTGGATGGCTGTGGAAAGACCAACTCATCAACCTTCTCTCTGTGATCCTTGGTGACAAATTGATTGCATGCTTGATAATGTGCAATGGTGTCCATGTACTCTTTGTTGAAGTCCTTCTGGAAACTAACTCTTGACTCCATTGCTTTCGGGTATACTGATTTGGAACCTTAGTCTAACTCATCCTATAACATGTGCAAATTAGTCCCGAGGAAGGTTAGACCGACGATGTACATCCACATGATATCTAAGCTTACTTGTAAATCTATGTTGGTGGCCATGAGCATCAACTCATCGAAGTACGCATCAAGCTTGAGTCTGACTTGGTTCTTCTCTTTGGCCTTGGTGAGCATACCAATTGAAGGGGTGCCATACTTTCTTACCACAACATCCAAACTCCTATACAAGTGTGCATATGCAACCTCAATACTAGTGATGAGTAGTGGGAGTTCCTCATAGTTTCAGATGTGACTCTAGATTCGTTCTTTTTCCAACTCCACCTGTGGCATCATTTCCTTGTGCAAGTAAAGCGAGGCTCCCTTGTACATCATTTTCTCTGTACATGATCAACTGCGGCATGTATGTTTATGAGTGTTCGCACTATCTTGGTGCAATGTTGTTGATGACCATGTAGGTGGAAAAGTGCCTTGTTCAAGGTGACGAACCTATCATACAGTCTTTGCATGACTATCTTAAGAGCTGATACTTCAACAAGTATGGCCATCTTCATCTCTGCTATGGCGGATCCTACTAATTGTTCCTCTCTTTGCTTGGCTTCTTGCAACTCCTTAGCTATGTACTCATTTTCTACTATCAAGAACCTAATACTTGAGCCCATGGCTTCAGCATAAGCCTTTGTAGCATCAACCAAGGTGGCTAGATGTCTTCATGTTGGCTTGTTGGGGCTTGACCCAGGTTCGAAGATGATTTAGCCAAACAAATCCTAGTACTATTGGCCCTTTCAGCAATAGTCCGCGAAGTGCAGACTGAGGTCTCACTTGAATTAGTATGGGAGGGTGCTAGAACCAGGTTTCGCACCCTGGGGATGTTTGATGGGTTCCAAGTGGTCTGCAGTTTGACCTTGCGCGCACGTCGCTACACGCACTTATCAGTACCTCGCAGCCTGCGATGCTACCTTTGTGCAGCCCTGCTCGGGGTCCGAACAATGTTATTACCCAAATCCTTACTAGTAACCTAATATTAGTTGATTAACTTAGCTTATTTGTACGCTTTCAGTTATACTTAACAATATTCACCCTTCATACAAGGACGCGCAGTAAATAAACAGTATAATTGCAAATGATATCAAATAGGAAATAATAATAGAACAGATACATAGAACTTAGATAAATTTCTCTTTATTATTCTTCTTCCTTGGTTATAGACTCGACTCTTCCCTATGCACTCAGCTGCAGGGGTCCACACACTCAGCTACGAACTCTACTGGGCTTCTGCACACTCAGCTACAGAGCCTCTTCCTACTACTACGACCCAATATACTAGACTCTTACTCTATGCTTGGTATCTTTTAGACTCCATCTGTTTGTTAACTTACTACTTTACAACTTAGAGCCTCACTCTATTTATACAATCCCATGGTCTGCGAACCATGGGTAGGCTGACACTACATTCAAAAATTAGGGAAAATAACCCTATGACTCTAACATACAATTCGCGCTCCACACCTGCAATTCACAGAGTTTTTACAACAATATTACTCAAAACTTGACCTTTGAGCCCCAAACCATGTTGTGGGGGGGATTCCATGCCCAACAGGCCCCCAACACAAACATCATGACTCACCCTCGGGTCACGCTGTCATCGTGGCGATCTTAGCGTGGAGTCCCTCCAGCTGGTCCTGAATGGTCTTGATGTTTGCAGCACATTGAGCTATTGCTTGCTGTACCTACTACATTTTCTCTTCTGAGCCCTCTGTTTTTGGCATGATGTGCTGCATCTGTGCATGCATCCCCTGAATCTGTGTGATCTTTCCTTCAATATCTGCCGTGATTGTGAAGGCTTTGTCAATCCATAGTTGGACGCAGGCTTTGAGAACTGCTTCCTTATGGCGTACCGCATCCACCTACTCCTTTAGTGCCTTGGCTTGTTGCATTCTTGCAAGCTGCTGAGTAAGGACTATTATCTGTACAATCCCTCTGATGTTGTCATACTGTTGCTGGAGTTCGTGTGCCTCTGTCTCTAGCCACTAGATATTGGGGTCCTCTAGCAATGTCATGAGGACCTTAAGCGCTTGTTCCAACATGTTGGTACAGTCGCACACTGCACCTCCAATCTCTTCCAGCCCTGCTGTAATAATACTAGCGCATTGTTCTTTGATTTCTAAGGGAGTGGAAGGTTGCGCCTTCAACCGTAGCTTGGCGATTTGGAGATTCGGCTTCAACTACACCCTTACTGTCTCTTCTCTCGCGTCGTAGACTCCACTAGCCAAACTCTGGATCCGCATTTCCACCAGTAGATCTGCTGCAATAGCTAGCTCTGGGACGCGTCGGCAAGAATCATATACCATCTGCACCAACCTTTGGTTCTGTGACACCAGCTCGTCATGCTGCAAGCTGAGCTGCTCCATATTAATCTTCTGTTCACTAAGAACTTGGATCACATAGTTCTCCCTAGCGTGCAGCTCTGTTTTTATTCCATCCTGTAGTTGATAGAGCATTTCTCGGGGAAGGGTAGCTAGATTAAGGCTAAGGCCTTTTATCATGGTAACTGTCATTTGGTCCATCGCATTTGATGATACTAATGCTCCCTCAGACAACGCTATTGTGTTGGCCATCCTCGCACGTAGCAACTGCTCTGTTACTAAAGTGCCTGCTACGACGTGGGTAGATAAGGCACCTTCCTGAGGGGGCCGTGCTTGTAATCACTGCAGCTATGCCCTAAGGGCCCCCAACACAGTCTGGTGCTCTGTCATAAACTATTGAAGTGCTTCGTTGCTGACATCGTGGATAGTCTCATCAATGTCATGGAGATCACCTTCAGTTAAGGTGATCAGGTCAATGGCCAACTTCGAGGCCTTGACCTTATTCCTTGGACCTAATCTCTCTACGATGCATGGCCGTTTGAGCTGTGTGGACGTGGTCCCTAAGTCCAAACTCCCTTCTACTATTTCTATGTCCTCTGCCTCCTACCATGAGGACGTTTCTTGGCCGTCCTCTACCTGTACCGTTGCAGCCTCTGCTGTCTGCATTGTTACTGCTGCTTCTGCGGCCTTCTTCTGATCCGCGGCTTTCTGTGCTACTTCGTGGACTTCTATTACCTCATCTGTTTCTTTTTTGTTCCACCTTCTCGCAGCCAGTTGGGTGATGCATAGCTTGGAATCTGTTGTACCTCTCAGATAGTAGTAGGTCAGCTACCAATGCCAGAGCATCTAAAATAAGTGTTTTGGGGTTTTTGGTTTTAGTTTTGGAAGACCAATGAATGAAGACAGATGTATAATTGAAATACTTAATCCTTTGGATAATATTAATATCTCATCAAAGTGTTGCTATAAAGCTTTACAAAGTGATATAAATCAAATAGTGGTGAGAAGAAGACAGAAAATCATATGATTATCACAGTTTCCAGACTGTAAAACAGAACAATCATAAGTATGAAAACCTTCTAAACTACATTCCAAAGATTCAAGGCAACATACTTAAGCTTACAAAAGATATTGATGATTTATTAATTAGAGGGGATTAGCTAAACAGATAGTTCATTAGTCCATTCTCTTAATAGATGATCACTTCAGGAGTTTATAGGAATAAACTGAGACACAATTATTCCTACCTAGATATCTCTATAAGTCATAAGCATATGAAGAAAAACATAATGATTGATAATTGGAAAAACTTACAGGATAACACAAACTGTGTAAAACCAAATTTATAATCCTCTGCTTTGTATTAAGGTTCCAGAAAGACTGAGTACATCAAGTGTCTAGAAAAGCTTCCTTCAAAGGTGCAACCAGGTTCAAATTAGAATGAACAATCACGACTTAACAAGCAATGAACAATGAAACTTGAACCCTAAACAACTCGAGAAGAGAGGTATTTATACAATAATGAAACTAAGAAAATATCCTAAAACTAATTAAGATTTATTCTAGGAAAGGAAAGATCTTCATGTAAGAAGATAGGGGCAGCTATTGAACTGCTTGTTGTTGTCCCTTTTATTCAGGTTGTGTTGGCTTTGTTGTTTGATATTTTTCCCTTTAAGTTGCTTGATTGTTTGTATCCTTTACGCTGGTTGATTCCTTAATTTTATCTTTCATCTAATATTCTTTAAACTCTATGAATATCCTTTGACCCTACTCAGTAGCCTTTAGTGTGTTCTTTTTACCTATACTGTGCATTTCAGGTTTTTACTGTGTTTTGCAACAGTAAGTCATTTTAGATTTTATGTTACAAGGTAAAGTGATTTGATATGATCTTCATATTTTTATTCTAACTGTATGTAGCCTTTTTATTTGTAAGCCTTGAACAGGAGTTTTTACTTGCAAAACACAAAAATTGTTAAGAAAAACATAGGTGAGAGAGAAGGTCGTCAATGGATTTATTGAGCTCGAAAGGATATTGGAAGGAGTCTGGAGCGTATCGAAAGGTAAACCAATGGTTTTATTGGTCACAGAGGTTTATGGAGGTTTCACTGTGTAAATGGATGAAACAAAGCAAAATGGTGATTTTTACATTTTAAACGGAAAAACAGTGTACTTTTTGAATTATGGCACAAAGTGGACAGTGACCATTTTGTTGTTATGCGGGAGGTGGTTTTGGTTTTCATCACACCGCTTATAAGGCACAGGCGTTTTTTGGGAGAGGTCACCTGATATAGTTTAGAGCCTGACACGCAGCAAGTTGAGGTCGGTGGAATACTGCTTTTTTGGGCGGGTAATGCTCGGACAGAGAGCCAACCCGAAATCGCTAAGGTTTTTTGGATTTGAATGCATTTGATCGGATGGTGGTGGAGTAAAAGAGAAGTGCAGAGGTAAGAGGAAAGAGCAACAGAGGGGCCCAATGATTAATCATGGTGGTATGGGCTTTATTATGGTTTAAAAATTGAGATTAGCGGGGTTTTATGGTAAAATAGAGTTTTAGGTTGGTTCTTTGTTTAAATCATAAAAACATTTTAACAAAGAAATCCTTCGCAAAACAAGGTATGGTGGACTTGAAATAGCATGAATTCGAGCGGATAAATGACGTCAACTCTAGGCTCATCGCATATCGCAATCACAGTTTAGTGAAGGAATGCCCATTGCAAAGGAATGCGATAGGGGTCAAACACGATGTGGAAAATAAATCACGGATAATACTGCGATCGGGTCCAGGTTCCCATCGCATATCGAAGATCGCTATGATGGAGGGTGTATGTTTCATCCAGGACTTATGATGAGGATCAGATGCAAAATGGGCAATGAATATTGAAATATATTTGTGTTGGGTCCGGTCTATCAGACATCGCATATCGCAATGCAGAGGAGAGTGCATACACGTTGAAAAATTTGCGATCCGTCGATATGCGATGTGTTATGGAATACATAGTTTTATAATAAAACTTATGGTTTCGGGATATTTAGTAAAGGGAGTTAATAATATACGGGAAAGGGACTTTTAGGGGTTTAATACTCTAAGTTAGCATTAATATGAAACATGAGTGGAAAGGCGAAACACACTAAGTATAATGCCTTTTCATGAGTTATTTTCTTTTTACATATATACATCAATATCTAGGCTAAACATCTTTTTGTGGGTTTTTTGGGTAAAAGGGGATTTAACATGGGGTTTTCACTTTTCCTAGGCAAAAAGGATTTTAACCTTAGGAAAAGGGGTTTTTATGGAAAATGAATGAATATGAACTGTATGAAGGTAGGAAGGGGAAATTCGTAAATATAGGGATGAATGTGGAAGAGGGAAGTTAATTAATTGATCTTGTAGACCTTCATTTGCTTTGTGTAATTGCCTCATGGACATAGAAACATATGGTAAAACATGATAAATGTACATTTTGTCCAATCAATGATCATAGTTCTCCAACCTCTCTTCTACTTACCCTTTGCTTATCCTATCATTTTTTCTTCACTTAATGGATGCATTTGAGCTAACAAACCCTTTTCCTTTCTTTTTATTTAAAAAGAAAACTATCTAATTCTAACCTTATAACATCCAAGGGCTTAGATTAAACTGATGAGCACTTTATTATTCTCTACCTAACTACTGATCTGCCAAGATTAAATAGTTTGGCTAGATCCTTATTCTCTAATTATAACATCAAATTTAAAGCATGAAGCGGTTAAGATTAAACTATTTGACTATCATGGGTTGTGGCATTTATGACAAGCCACACACAACCATTATTTTGTGGAAAAATAGCAGTGGCATTTAGACTTGCTCACTTTCAGAGTTTATTTGTTTTTTTTTCTTTCTAACCTAACATTTTCTTTTTGTCTTTATTTTTTTAGGACATCTAACCTAACATTTTCTTTGATATGGACATCATCATAAAGATATTTTCAGAAACATTTTATTCAATATTGTTATGTCCATATCCTAACTTAACATTTTTTCAAAATATTTTTTATTTTTTATTTTTATTTTTTTTACTAATTTATTCTATCTTATCAAAACCAAAAAATTATACAACATTTTCATCCTTCTTTCTCTGTGCTGCCTCTTCTCTAGTACTTCCAAATATGGGGCGCGCCATTTGGGAGGCCATGTCTCTAATACCATAAAGATTGTGTCGTCAGTGGCTATAAATGGTAGCTTCATCCACTTCTTCGCCAGATCCTTCCACGCCCTAATGTATATGACCTGCATATCCGCCTTGAAGTCTACAAAACTCTGCAGACTATTGTGGGTCATACGTGACAGGCATGGCCTCCTGTTGATCCACATTTAGATGCTCACCTCCATGAGCACCCAGAAAATTTTTATATCGTATATCCGTTTCTTGTCCTTGGTGTCCCAGAGCGAAGCGTACTTCAGCCTCTAGTAAGTCTCGATCAATGTTTGGGAACTGACTATCCTCTGGTAGTTCTCCCACTACCAGCAAGATGGATAAGAGAAACCACACATAGTGGAAGTTCTTACCCTACTCCTGGGCTTTGTGATAGTTTAACAAAAAATCCTCGCAGAGGAACTTGGCCCAGTTGAACTAGACCCCCTCTGCCCATTGTTTGGCCAACGCGAGCATCGGCTTTGGTACCTCATCAGCATGGCATTTTCTCATTACTTTACCAGCCAGGAGTTGGGTGGCTACGCGCACCCCCTTATCCTTGATGCTAGAGATGGCATAGCCTCTCTTCTTTTTCTCCATCTTATACTTTGCCTTCATGGCCTCTACGAGAGCCAAATCGCTACTTTTCCCAACTATTGTCGCGGGGTCCTTTCCCTTACAGGGAAGCCAAGAAATCTAGTGGATGAAGTCTGTCGTGATGGGAATAGGCTCCTCTAGCCATAGATACCCATCATGTACCAGGCAGAGCAGCTGCTTGATGATGAAGATGGTGATGGGTGCGCGGTGGAAATGTGGAATCCATAACAAGTGCAGCAACCCAGCCTTTTACACACTACACAACCATTTTCACAGCTCTAACGTATCACCGACCCCTCCATATTTTTCTTCATCAAATTTGCCATCTCTAAGTGCGGGAACTTCTTGCTGTCTGCGACGTCCCAATATTCAAATTTCATGGTGGGAACGCGGCCTAGGTGCAAGCCCTCAAATATAATGCCATTGGGGAGGAGTGGGGTCTGGAGTGAACTCTTTGTTGCATCCATATCCTTCAGTACTTTGGCTTTCCCTTTCCACAGAGGGACATATGATAGAAGTTTCATTGTAGAGCGCAACGGTTGGATGTCCTCCGCCATGTCTTCTTCTTCTTCCTCTATGGTGATAATCAGGGCCTGCAAATCTTCTTCCTCCTCATCTGTTTCAATCGTGACTGCCTTCCATTTTTCTTCCATTGATAACTTGTTGTGCCGCGGATTCCTCAGGGACATGCATATTGGTCCCATTGCCTGCTTATCCTTCTTCAACCTCGACGTCCGCGGTGATTTGGGGATTTTTGTCACAACCCCAGTGCCTTCGAGAACATCTTGTACCATGGGGACCTGTACAGCCTCACTGACGGTTCCTTCCTCAATTCCCAACCGATACTTAGTGGCCATCATCATCTCTACCCAGTATTTTTTCTCTCGCGAACTCAAGGGCTCTATTATCACTCGGCTCTCAACACTCTGTGCTTTGCTCAACCTCTCAATGCTCAAATGACCAAGTGTTGTCTGTTGGCTAGCCCTTTAAGTTTTATAGTGCCTTTTGAAATCAAATTCAACCATTCCCCTCCATTTCAGGCCATCAATGCTTCCTTGGCGGTATATTTTCCCAAATCTTACCCATAACTTTCATTTAAATGCCCGCCGCCTGCTCCGTTTGGCCTCAAATCAGACATCTCATCATGAACAGTGACACCAATGGTCACTTCCCAGCTGACCCGTGCAACAGCGTAGCCATCCATGCATGGGCGCAAACCCTGTGACGTCCTTCTCCTATGCGCATCTCTCATATTGTGCAACCCCCATGCAAAATATTTTATAGTCCTGCGCTCCCTTTCAACTTCCTGGAGTGCTAAGACTGTCCTTCCTAAGGCTAGTCAAGTGGGCGCACCACCTGGGTGGGACTTGATCTCATCCTCCACCATGGTTCGTGGAGAATCCCCATCTTCCATTGTAGTGATCAACATCACACACTCTACTATTTGCACTTTGCTGCCCTGGTCACTACGTTTGGCGAGATGCAATCTCAGCCATGGCAGTAGACTAACCAATTCATGATGATAGCTCTCCAATTTGTCAATATGACTGTACGCACCTTGCCTTTCCATCCTCGGTTTCTTGACGAGAAATGCTTCCTTTATTTAATTTTCCAACTTCTTGACCTCTGTACCCATTAAAATGTTTTTCTCGCTTAGTTGTACCCGGTCTTTTTCAAGTTCACGAATTCTAAACTTTTCTTGTTGGATTTCTTCCTCAAGTCTTATATGTTTTGTTTCGTGCAACTGTGTGATTTCTTCATTCCGATCGGCGTGTACCATCGTATCTATGGGAGTTGTTATGCGCGGACTCGTCTTCGCATGCTCCACAGCGACTACAGCCCCTGCTTCATACTTTAGCATCGGAAATGCTTGCGTGGTCAGATTTTTGCACATGGTCCTATAAGCCCATACAACCGCTGGTACACGAAGGTCCCAGTCAGTGTGTCTCACATGGTGGACCTTGTTTAGCACTTCGCGCACCTTGTCAAAGGATTCCCTGTGTATGATGTTTGGTTTGCTAGGTTTTATCATGCTTCGTCATTCATGCGCTTGTCTTGACTGCTTCTACGTGTTGTTCCTGTTTCTTATCATGATAGTGGTGTGCATTCGTGCAGGCTGAATACCATACACCTATACCCATCTGGAAAGTTTGTCACACAAGCTATTTCGCCCCTCATAACTGGCTCTCAACCGTAGCTAAGGTTTTCCAAATCATATAAGCATCCCCCTTCTGCATTCACGCCAGCTCCCAATACTTCTCTAATGCGTACCCCACCACCTTGCGGGTGTCGCGCGCAGTGCCCATTTTAGAGCATCAAACCGCTGATGTTCTGGCACTGTGCTTTCAAATTTGTTCAGGAATTCATCCACCATTGTCTACCCATCATACATAGGGAGATCCCCTGCCTCTGTTGTCACATAGCGCAGTGATCTTACTATCATGTTGCAATTGAGCGTGGTTACCTCGTGTAACTGGTTTTGCCATCGTTCTGTTTCCTCATCTGAATCAGATGTGCAAGAGCATTCGTGCTCCCACAAAATCTATCCATCCGTTGTAGGATTCACCCAATCCTATTCCTAAGCAGTTATCTTGTAGATACATTCTAGCTCGTCGTCGCTCTCATCGTCGCACACTGGCTCTATGTAGCGCGCTTCTTACATAGGGTCTAAACGCACCACTAGGCATAGTGACTTTTTCTCAGAAATCATTTTGCGCTTCTTTAGATTTATTACTCCATTCATATTGGTGGCCTAATCTATTCCCAGTAGCATGGGATAGGGATTGCTGTCATCGAAAATCTCTATCACTTCGAAATCTGCCAATGTGCTTGCACCTTCAATATACACCATTACTCCTTGCAATCTTCCCACGGGTAAGATCTTTTGATGTTTCACCATTCGTAATTGAATAGGGGACCATTGCAACGTGGGCCTACCCATGCACTCCCATGTCTGCTTTGGAAGCACATTCGTGTCCGATCCTAGATCTAGAATTACTTGATCCATTTCATACTCCCCAATTTGCGCAATCAATCTCATTTCCCTTCCTATTCGCTATGTGTGTTTTCCGAGCTTCTGGACTACATACAATTCTCCTGACCCAGCGCACCTAGTGATAAGTTCCTGCAGCCCTTTCATAGCCTTGCTGTCACACAGCAGTTTCATACATGTCTCCAGAAAGGTAGTGATCATTGAAGGATCCATCTCCGACCTTAGTTGATCCTTACTACCTAAAGTGGAGGCCTCCGTGAAGCTCTTCTTAGCTTCCATGAACGTCTCCTTCACGTGCTCTAGATCAAATTCAGGTTCCTTTAGAGGAGCCTTGTGAACCCACACACTTTCTTCAGGCTACTTACCTTTGTCATCTCCTGTCATGATACCACTTTTGAGCACTACGTTTACATTTGGGTCCTCTTCACACAGCTCAAACCTTATCATTTGCAAATTTTGAGTCGAGGGAGGCTAGAGTACCCCTTTCTCATGCAGCCTTGCTATTAGTGTAGGGTAGTCCTCTGCCTCATGATCAAAATGAGTACATTATAAACATGATGTTCTCGTCAGATTCATACAATTGTGGGCATAGTGCCCTGGTCCTTTGCAATTGTAACAAATTAGTTGTCTGTAACCCCTTCCTGGTCCCATTCCACCTCAACCTCATCCGTGCCACTGAAATCCAGCATGTGCCATTCCTGTATTTGGGTCGAGGGCTCACGTTTCAATTTGCACTCTGTAGGTAGGATTCTAATCCATCATTAGTTCATAGCTTCTCCAGGTGCACTCATCATGGCCTACCGACCTGCAGAAATTACAAAACAATTGTTGGGACGTTTGCTTATACTTCTATAATAGATGAAAATTATCCATAACATGTTTTCCTCCTATCTAGTAGATCGCGCACCACAGTGTAGGTGTCGCGCTCGGTCTTGCTTATGCCTCCAGTCTTAATGGCATCAGCCCTCCTCCCACCAAGTAATTCGTGAAGACTGGACAATGGTCCTTGTCATGCCCTTGGCCTTTACATTTATGCACCATACCTCCTCACACGCTTCTAGGCAAGTTGTCCTGTCTTGCTTCAAGCTCTGCATATCCAAACACAAATTTTGCAGTTGCGCATGGATTTGTTGGACTCCCAGGCGAAGATCTTGTATTGGGGTCTCATGCAGTCTCATTGCAATCTCGAATGCTTTGTCCTAGGTGGATAACTTCTGCTGCGACAATGCCATCCTTAAATGTGGTGTTAGTGACGCTACAAACCATGCACGATGCTACCCATCTGTCAAGGTCATGTTGGCTTCGTAAATCATACTCTTGAGTCTCCGATCCAGATCCCACGGGGTCTTGCCTAGAAGTATCGCAATTTCCTTAAACTCGATGATCGATTGTGTCTCCGACTTTGTCCTGCTAAATTCCCTATTCAACACGGCCTGGATATCTGCAATCCCTGCGTTTGGATGGTCATTAGAATGCTTAATGTACCATGTTAGTGCATGATCCTGCAACGTGCTCACCAACGTTTCCTTCTTGATATTTTCATCCACGACTCCTTGTGCTTTCCATATGGCCCTTACCACAAACCAAAATTGGTCGAGATATTTGTTCCCTACTCCCCTGAATACCAGTGATTTTATCACGCTCACCATACTGAACTGTGGTGGTGGCAGAGGTGTTGTGGGCGATGATGGAGGTGATGATGGTGAAACTAGTGGTGGTGTAGGTGGAGATGGTAGGTGCAAAATTTGTTGCCTTATCAGACTGACCAAGCTTCTCAAAGAAACTTTCGCGAGCTCTTCCTACCTTTCCCACCAAGGCGAAATCAAGGGGCTATTTTCTATCTCTACACTACCATTGTTTCTATAGATCCTCCCACTTCACGTAGCCCCAAACATAAATTTATTTGCATAACCCGCTTTTCACACAATAACATCTTAATCCAACTGTTCAAATATTTAATGTGCTTACCTCATGGTCCTTTGAGGAAGCGTCATTCTGCCTCGCTGTAGCTGACTGTCGTGTCTACCGTGAACTCAGTGATAGATCCTCCTATAATTTGATCGAGCCAATGGTTCATAGTGTGCACGATCTTATCTTTTGATGCTTCTAATCTGCACACTAATTCTGGAGTCCACACAATTGGTTTCTCGAGCCTACACCATCCTTGACTATTTGCTAGCTTCGCGATCCACTCATACAACTCAGAGGGAAAGGATGCAAAGAAAATTTTGTGGATTTCCATATATAAGTAGCACTCCGACCACTGTTCATTTGATACTCGTGGATTCCCGTTTTCCTGCACCGTGAACTCATGAATATTTCTATCTAACCACCCTTCAATTTCTTTCTTCGTTGGATTCCAGTGACACGTCATCAGACATCCATTATGTAGATCTCGGTCCTAGCAATGGAACCATTTTTTGGCTTGTTGGGGCCTAACCTAGGTTTGGAGATGATTTAGCCAAACAAATCCTGGTACTACTAGCCCTTTCGGCAACAATCCATAGAGTGCGAACTATGCTCTCACCTGAAGTAGTATGGGAGGGTGCTAGAACCAGGTTTCCGCACCCTGAGGATGTCTGATGGGTTCCAAGTGATCCGCGGTTTGACCTTGCGTGCATGTTGCTACGCGCACTTATCAGTACCTCGCAGCCTGTGATGATGCCTTCGCGCAGCCCTGCTCGGGGTTCGAACAATGTTATTACCGAAATCCTTACTAGTAACCTGATATTAGTTGATTAACTTAGCTTATCTATATGCTTTCAGTTATACTTAACAATATTCACCCTTCATACAAGTACACGTAGTAAATAAACAATATAATTGCAAACGATATCAAACAGGAAATAACACAAGAATAGATACACGGAATTTAGATAAAACTTCTCTTTATTAATCTTCTTCCTTGGTTACAAACTCGACTCCACCCTATGTACTTAGTTGCAGGGGTCTACGCACTCAGCTGCAGACTCTACTAGGCCTCTGCACACTCAGCTACAGAGCCTCTTCCTACTACCACAATCCAAGATACTAGACTCTTGCTCTATGCTCGCTATCTTTCAGTACAATCCCATGATTCGCAAACCATGGGTAGGCCGACACTACATTCAAAACTTAGGGTAGACAACCCTATGACTCTAACATACAATTCGCGCTCCACACCCACAATTCGCAGAGTTTTTACAACAATATTACTCAAAACTTGGGCTTTGAGCCCCAAACCATGCTGTGGGGGGATTCCATGCCCAACACTTCATACATCAGACACAATCACCGATTATTCCAAGTGTGCAGGTGATGCATGCTCATTCGCGGTGTACAATCTACATGCTTGTAAAACTCTTTGTTGTGACTAATCAAGGGTTATGTTGTACATCTATGTTCCAGGATGGTCCCCAAGGAGAATGGTATCCCCTTGTTCACTCAGGACTTGCTCTATTGTTGTAGTTGGTGAAGCCTGTGGAGTGACCTAGATTTCTTTTGGAATGAGGTTGGTATCCTACTCTTATTATCGATCCCCCACCTCCATGTCCATTTTTTCTACTATCTGTTCACCTTGTAGAGAAAGTTCATGTTCTTGTGACTGCTCACCCTGTTCCTCATATGCTGTTGGTTCCGAGTCTTCAACCTGTATTGGTACAGTTTATGTTGTCTACGCACCTTGCACTTCATCCTATTCTGATTCTTGTTCCTATTCTTGTTCATGCTCGTGCTACACTTCCTTGTCTCTTTTGCACAACTCTTGTTCTTCCCTGAGCTTCTGCTAAACTTCCTGCAACATCCTCTCAGTATCTTCCAGCCTTTGCTTCTCTCTCTTTCTTTGCGCTATCCTCTTGTCTCCTCTTCACATCTATCTCCAAAGTTACCTTTTCCATAAGTGGGTCTTCCTTAAACTTGTAGCTTTGCTCTATCTTTGTGCCTTCGACAATATTCCTCTTGCCTTTGTCTTGCACAAGTTTTCTCCTTGATGTTGTTGTTGTTGTTGCTCCCTACAGTGATGCTACCTTGAGAGCTACTAGCCACTCCATTGCAATGTTGACCAGTTAATTGAGCCTAGAGGAGTTGTAACAATACCTCCATGGGTCTTCCTCTAGCTAGTGACATGCCTCATGGATCTAAGGGTAGTACACTCTCACGTAGTTGTCCCAAACCATGTGGGTCGTATGGGTTGAAACTCCTAGTGTCGAACT
Source organism: Pinus tabuliformis (assembly GCA_031772625.1). Lineage (NCBI taxonomy): Eukaryota > Viridiplantae > Streptophyta > Pinopsida > Pinales > Pinaceae > Pinus > Pinus tabuliformis. The sequence continues at coordinate 1,096,275,699 of CM062819.1, forward strand.
TAAACTTCTTAAAGTCTTCCACTTTGGCATCCACTTCTTTAAAACTCCCAACCACGTACAACCCAATCTGCACAAGAAGCATGGGCCATTGTGCCTTCTTCTTCTTGTGCAATCTAGCTAACAACCCTATCGAGATGTGGTATGCAACCTCCTATATGACCAACTCGTCTATGGCGAACCTTGGCAACACATGCAGAGCTTTATCCACACTGTACATCCTGATGAAGGTCCCCTCAGGTGAGGTGTACTAATCTGTAATGTTTAGCAATTCCTCCATTGCTACCTGGGACATGTAGGGTGGATCTTGTTCGAAAATCATCGTGTACAAAGGGGCAATGAAATGGTCACATATTCCAGCCATGACTCCTTGGTAGCTGCAATCTAAGAGAAACTTGCAATATATGTTCATAAACATTTCCGAAGGTGTCCATGTCCAACCCATGCTAGGAAATTATTGATGGACACAGATTACATCGAGCATGTATGCAGAAATGAATAACTTTTCTTGTTGATCCGTGGGTGGACTCCAAGCATTGGAAAAATTCACTTTCAACTGGAAGGACAATGTGTTAGACCAATTGAATTATTTTCTTCATTTGCTAGCTGATCCAACATAGCAACCCAACTCTGTGGGAATGTTTATATACTCCCTTGGCCATACAAGAGGCATATGAGGATGACCAAGAACTGATATGCCTTCATGAATGTCTTCATCTTATATATATGGTTGGGTACCATCCTGAACTTTGTTGGCTCCTTTACCCAACACTTCAAGATATCTCTTGTGTGTGTGCCTCTGTTGGGAGTGTAAAATAGTGCATCCATCCTGCTCATTGGGAATGGAAAATGATATATATCCTCATAATCCTCCATCCTAAAGGAAGCAAGTCTTATTCCACTCACACTTCTCATTATCATTGTCTCAGATTAGTATGTGAGGCAATCTAGTGGATCACATCTGCGCATTGGAACACGAGAAACCGGCATGAAACCTTGTATAGTCCTGACTTATGGATGTTCACATACACCTGTCTATCCTTCATATTCTCCTCAAAGATGCCTAAAAAGATGATTTTGATGTCTTGCCATGTTATCTTGATATCCTTCTCGATGAATAGGTGTCTTTCTATGTACATGGGCAAGCTCATTGACCCATGTTCAACAATGTCCCCGATACTGCTCTCAAATGTCTTTTAATCCTTCTTTATTGGAAGCCATTGTACCTTTACTGCTGAGAGACTATTGAAAACCTGTGATACCTATAGATGGAGCAACACTCATGGCAAGAAAATGTCAGTTGAAAACCAAAAGCAACTTGAGCGCTGACATGCAACACACCTAGCTAACCACTTTCAAAAATTGTGTAGTTTTGTCTCGGAGAGGTTGGAAGTCTAATAGCTGGAACTACATAGATCACAGTCCATGATTCCAGTGAGCTAACTATCTGTTGAAACTACGCAGAGCGCAGTCTAGCTTGGCCTACTGAGAACTGGAACTGTGCAATGTGTAGTTTCAATTAGCATGACTATTGCCCCAGAAAAATGCATTGTGCAATATCGGGGGCCAACTAGGGCACTGTCTCCCAAAACTACGTAGAGCACAACCTGGGAAGCGAATGGGAGGTAATATCTACATAATTCTTGGGAGCAAGGAAAAGCCTTCCATCCCAAAAATGTGTAGTGCAAGCTGAGTAAGGCAAGGTTCGGGCCAAAGTAGCTCAGACCTACCAATGAGCGACTGAAAATCACTAAGGATTGAATGCATGTGAAAATCTGGTGTAGATCTAAGTGAAATAATCATGCATGTCATTCAAGTGAGTGCAAAAATAAATCAATAAACAACACCAAGAATCTCAAGAAGAAAGTCACTGAAGCAACGACTATGAGTGCAAAAATAGTATTAAACATGTGACACTAATGAAAGTTAATGAAAATTTTGAAAGAATGCTTCTACAAGCTAAAATACATTGCAACGCCAACATTCATTCAATAAAACCAAGGAAATAGCACTCATACAAGCCAAAAATTAAAAAGTGACAGAAAAAGCGACAAAAGGCATGAAAAGCAAAACTTAGTCGGAAAAGTTGCATCGACTGTGTTGAAGGTTCCTAGATGCCTCGAGAATGCTAGAGCTCCAAGATTGAATGTGAAGAATGAGATATAAAGCATCGTTTAAATAGATTTTGTGAAATTAGGGTTTATGACGCACATGCCACAAATATAGGAAAAAGTGACACTTGGGAGGAAGTTTCTAAAGATAGTTTTTCATGTAACTGTTGCTGCTGAAAATAGATCCCTAAAATCTAGGGATGCTTTTTTGCTTTTTGCTTTTTTCTTTTTCAGGAAAATTTTCACGGCATGTAAGGAAAGATTGTGCAGTTTTGGAGGGAACTGGATGACCAACTGGCACATGCGATAGACATTCAGTGAGGGAGAGCTTCTACATTGTTTCTAGACTAAGGGGCCTTGGCTGACTAGCCAGCTCTATGCAATCTTCCAGAGAAGTGATACTGGGTTGCTCTACGCATTTCCAGAGAGCAGCACAACTGGCTAGTTCTACATAATTCCAAAGAACACTACAACCAGCTGAGTTTTTCTATGCATTTCTGGAAGGCAATGTAGTTGGGCCAGTTTTTGCACAATTCTGGATGGCAGTATAGCTAGCTAAAACTGCACAATTTTCCACAGCAGTGTCGGTTGGCCTACTCTATGCAATTTCCAAAGCAAGGATTCTTGGTATACTCTGCACAATTTTCGAGTGCAGGGCAGCTGCTCTGGGCATTTCTGGAGGGGAAAAAAAGATGCCCTCCACATTTGGGCAATATTGCCTGACATTCGGTTGACTAGATGTAAACCAAATGTTGGGTGTGCTTATGGTTGATCAAGGGGACACATGAGTTGAACACGAGTTGTGGAATGACAAATGAACTCAAATAAGAACAAGTACTTGACCAGTGTAGGATAGATGCAATGATTTTGAGGAGGGAGGCTCCAAAAGAAAGTGAAGGAAAAATTTTGGAGGGTGGTTGGAGCTACTACAACATTGGAAACACAATGGTAGAACTCCAGCTCTCTGTATGGACCTTTTTTGTGACAAGCGAATCTAACTCCTCTAGAAGTATTTTTAGATTCTTCTATTGTGATGGCCTCAACACTAACCTTGAGTTAAAAATATAGTCCCTTACCATTCTCTTGATCGCTCAACACACGTTCCAAACCAATTCAAGCCAACTTTTTTGATTGGGGATGAGGGGTATATTATTACACAACTAATAAATATGTTAGAGTCTTAGTTTCATCTTTGGTTTTGTTCCACTGCCAGCAGGCCTGGACAGTACCTCAGTGGAGTCACGCAGGAAAACAAGCATCACTTCGTTGCTAGCGAGCTTAGTAACTACCCTCACGAGGTTACTTGCATCACCTCTCTGTGTAGGAAGCCTTTCTCTTATTTCGCCTTATTTATATTTCATTTTTCAAATAACTTTGCATCGACACTTATTTATTTTTAGAGGTGGAAGAGGGATCCCGACTTATTGAGAGCAGAAGAGGTTGTCCCTTCATAGAAGTATTTTATGTATACCTCTGACACTACTTGTTAAGGTTTTCCCCCTCACCTTACTCTACTTGACTGAGCTGACAAGGGTTAACCCAAAAGAACCAATTAGAGTAGGTGGTACTAGTTAAAGTGCAAGCGTTTTGTTTTCACCAAGATTCACTCTGAACATAACGTATTTTCCATCAGGGTATCATCGACTGAAGACAACAAGTTCTTTCATAAAGAGAGAGGACAACATATAACCAAGTGTTGATAGTAGTACAAGTCCTCTTTTACTTTACCTTGCTTGTCTCAAGAGCCACACATGATTTCTTGCGAAACTAGACCTATGGGTCAAAACAAGAAAGCAAACAGAAAGCAAAGGATAGAAGTAAATGAAAGAAAAATAAGAAAACAAAGTAAGAAAACAAGGAATGAAAAAAAAATAAACAAAGCAAGCATGAAAAACAAGAAAAACAAGAAAGCAAAAGGTACTCCTACTCCTAAGATTAAAAAATGCATTGGTCATCTCATGTGAAGTGATATTTCCAATGAAGCCATCGGTGCATTGGTTAACCCATGTTGGTGAAGGCGTGGTCTACAAGAATGATAAATGTGTAAACCAACAAACATGAAATATATAATAGTGAATACCAACATGCTCTAAGTTTAAAAATATCCACATAAAAGAAGAGAATACAAGTACAAGACAAGCATTCTATAGATGTATCATGCTCATGCTTCACACTGCATGTAGACACCAAACATGTACACTCTTTTGATTGTACCAACCTAGAAAAAAAGAGAAAGAAAGACAGCTTTAACTTAGCAAGAGTTCTCGTTGTGTATGATTCCTCCAATGCATGAGAGATGGGATCATGTGATTCAAGTGGAGGATGTGAATTTTGTGAAGTATATAGATCTTCAGTGTAAATAGATAAGTGATGAGGAGCCTTGGTTGTTTCAACAAATTTCTAATCTGGAGTGGAATCGACTTGAAGACAGCAAGGACTTGACATAACCATCAGCTCAGGCTGAAGTGCCTCGACATATTTTGGGGTTTCCACTTCATCAACAGGTAGATCATTGAAGACAGGTGGTTTAGAAAGATCAATAGTGAATGGATCATCATTGTGATCGAATGAAGGAGAAAAGAGATCATGACAACCACAATAAAAAAATTTGATATGTTCATATGCAACCTCATGATCTGATGAATCGTATAGAGGGGTTGATGAGAAACAAGAATGTTCAACCTCTGCATTTTCAGAAAAGACAAATGAAATATTAAATCGATTTAAGAATACATATGTGTCCTCTCCACTATGCAATGATAGAATATAATTTGGTGTATCATGTCAATGATCAAAAGTATATGCATCCGGGAATGTATTCTCACATGGAAATCAACAATGGTAGATTCACCAAAGATGTTAGGAAAAACTAGATGAGGTGCAGACAGAAAGAGGTCATCCTTCACCGCGAGATCTTCTTCATATTCCCACACATACTCATCATAAATGATAGCGTAGGTTGGTTGCTCAACACCAACTCCATCGACAACTTGATCCTCATGAACAACAAGTGTGCAATCTGGAACGAGAGAACACAACATAGTACAATCCAAAGGATCAATAGAACATGGGAACGTAGGTTGAGGAACTAAATCCACGTGACAACCAACAGTCTTGTCAACCAAATCTACAAAGAGATCAAGAGCAGGTGGGGTGGGAGGATGTGAGAGTTCAAAATATGGATGTGCACCTTCTCCTACTTCACACTACGAGGCTAGATGTTTTTGATGAGATGAGGATAGACAGTCACTTGTGACAGCGACTATGTCTGCCTTGGATTTGGCAGCTCTAACACTGATGTATGCTGGGTGAGATTCGAATGATTTTAAGATATGTAGATTCTCGGATATGTGATGAAGATACTGAAATATTGCATTGAGAAATACCCATTCAATTTCATCCTTTGGGGATTGAAATGCGATATTATGAGAACAATATGAGAATTGCACCACAGATTCATTAGGAGCTTTCCATAATCAGAGAATTTTTTATTAATTTCTTGACAATCAAAGTTTTGGAAAGCATAACATAACTCTAAAACAAAGTGATGAAATGAGTGAATAGATCTTTTGGGCAGTGTGTTAATCCATTCCAATGGATGCCCATGAAGTCTGAATGTGAACAGTGTTCAAATCACATAATCCTCTCAGGATTCGATGTGTTCACATAGATTGGATAAAGAAAGACTGTGCCTATCCCAAATTGTTATGCCTTCACCTACATATGTGTTATGTGGCAAGAGATTATAGAACTCCTCTGGGATTTCAAATTCATCTTCATAATACAAAAACCTTGGAGGATGAAGAGTATCATAAGTCATGATAGATGTGTGAAGATTCAAAACAAATTTCAAGAGCTCAACTTGTCATTTGGCCCTCCTTCTAGCACCAGAAATGTTGATGGTGCTCGACCCACCAACATGTCAAGGGTCACCCCACCCTCTGTTATAAATAGAAACTCACAAATCATAGAACAAGATTTTTGGAGCCAAGCTTTTGCTAGGCATTTCTTAGAGAGGGCTTGGAGAGTATTGTGACGAGCCTTAGCTTCTCCATAGCACAGAGTGAGCACATCTCTTTCGAGGAGAAGGCGGTGTTTACTGTAGCATTTCACTATTGGGGCTAGTGGTTGTCATGGTTGCATGTATGGATGGAACTTTCACTTTACATAATATAACAGAGCCAGCATGTTTCATGCATATGTTGTTATTGTAGGTCAACTATTCTAGTTACTTTAGTAATGTATGTAGTTTTACTTATGCAGTGATGTATGGACTATTTCGTATGTGATTGTATGAATCTTATTGGAGCGTGTTGTTGTTTTAACTCATCACTTTGGATTGTTGACTATTTTTCTTTCTAGCTTGTGATTTCATTCAACCAGTGTGTTCCTTTTAGGTTTCATACTATTATAGGCTTCTATGGGATACACTTTTTTCCCTTCTGTGTGTTAGAACCTCCCCATGCATCTCTCCTGACTCACTGCAAGATCACACACTTTCTTCCGATAAGGATATCTTGCTTACCTCTACACGTTATTGCAATTAAAGCATAGATTTATTGCCTACTATTGGGACTCCCACTCCAAACGGTATGAGGTCTAGTTGGGACTTCTTACTAGGGAGATCCCCTAACATGTTGACATGTCCAACATCGTCAACAGAACCAGATCCACTATTTGAGGGAGTTTTGAAGGGAAAGGTTCCTCCTTTCATGGGGAATTCATTCTAATCATTTTGCACAAGTACCAAGTCGAATTTTCCTCTAGGGGTTGATTTTTTATTAGTCTTCTCGAGGAGAGAACTCATATTTTTGCAACTCCACTTTCATTTCTTGCAGGGATGTAATTGTATTGATGGAAATAATGAAGATCGATGCCATGTTCATATTCTAAATATCGCTCTCCTTCATAGGAATCTTATTTTCCTTAGGCTTCACCATCCCAGGAGTCTCAAAGCCCTTTTGTTTCATTTACTTTTGCTTCCTTTCACTTCTTATTCACGTGCATCTCCTGTTCTTGTCTTTTTATATTTCTGCATTTAGTATTGATGATTTCTTGTTGTAGGATTAGGTTAAATGGTTTAAGTAAGTTCCTTTTCAGGATAAAAATCATGATTTCATCCTTTGAACAGCTTTGGAAGGTCATAGTAATCATTGAGCTACTTGGATTAGTTTGCTTATTCCCAAATCTAAATTTCTGGAAGTCCCTTGTGGAAAATAATAGTTAATTTATGCTATTTTTTAGAACATGCTAATGAGCTTCAATCAAGTTTATTCCACTTGAATTAGATCAAAAAAAAATTCCAATTAATAAAAACAAATTACCCCATTTCATTCACACTTGATTATGTTAGGAATTTGATAGAGTAACTAGCTCACTATTTCTTGAATCTCTAGATTTTAGACTAGTAATTTTCTGTTATATTTTAGCATGTGTTAATAGGCATATTTTTTAATGATTCCACTTGGAATGGAGATATAAGAAATCTTATTCAATAAAAAAGTTTGTCCCATCCAATTTAGATTTGATTTTCTTGGTCATTCGGTGAATTATGTCTTCCTCTAGAAAACTTGTTTCCTGTAGCATATTCCTATAGCGCTCTTCCAGCATGTATATACTTGCCCAAATTTGCTCAAAAAGGTTGGTTTTTGTCCCTTACTGTTGAATCATGACCCATAGGATATAAATCAATGGTTGAGGAATAAACACAACTTAGTACTTTCCTTTTTACCCATGCAAAACATCTCAGCGAATTGGGTTAATGGACAAATTTATGAATTGGATAAAACAATAATAATTTCCTTGATTGCCACATCCAATGAACTTTGTCAATTGATATAAACTCTTTGAAATTTAATTATTGATATTGAGTTAATGATATTTACTCGATGAAATTATAATAGTTTTTCCTTCCTTGTATTTTCTTTCTTACAATAGCTTAAGGTTTCCATTTCAAGCATTTCCATTTTTGCAACTAGTCAGGATTCGATTTCATTACATGCACTGCATTACACCATCATAGCAAAGGAAGGACACATTGTATGCTACACATATAGTGTTGATACCTCTTAATTTTATGCAAACCCCAAGTTGATTTTTAAAGTTGGTAGCCTTGGGAGTTCTATCATTCTTGTTGCAATAGAGAGGCTCATCAGTAACCACTTGACCCATTGTGTTTGTTTATTAGATACAAAGAAACGAATATATCCTGCCAAACATTTGTTCATTGTCTTATTTTTCCTATCATATTGAGAATGATAATATGAACTATGAGTTAATTGAGTACCAAAACAAGAAAATAATTTCATCCAAAAATTTCCAGTGAAAATGGGATCTCTGTCACTTACAGTAGTCTTTGGGGTTCCATGTAGCTTTTGAATTGGCCTCACATGGGAATATTTTCTTAGTCACTTAAATGAGGGTTGATACCCTATTAAATTTGGAAACAGAAAGAGAGAAGGAAAAAAAAAAAAAAAAAATTCACCAATAGATAATCAAGTGATGATTGATAAATGATTCGTTAGAAATTCAATGTCTAAATGATAGTTCTTGTTTCAAAACACAACAAGCCATGTGAAGAAAATGGAAAACTCACTAATTCCAATAAATATGACATGGTTCCTTCCAAGAAATTTAGAAGCTTGGCCTAAGCATGTACAAACCAAAAATATAGAAGGGAAAGCAGGGCCAAATTCTTAAAAGTTATTTTAGTTAGCTACCTCTCAAGTAGTTGGCTTATATATAAGTTGGTTTTCTTTATTATTTTATTTTTATGAAATATTAATGTGATGCCTCATTTTCCCTTATTACTTCAAATAGGTTAGCCAAAGTTTTTTTTGTTCATGTGAATTTTGATTTCTTGATCATTTTCTTTGTTTCATTTTGGTTTACTTAGAATGGTTTCAGTTATGGTTTCTTCTTGAAGAAAACTGATTTTGAAATGAACTGTCAAGGTTTATTTGAAAGCCCCAAGAACAACTATGTAAAGCTATGGAAGCCTCCTATAACACCAATGGATAAATCTTGGCTCAATAAATCATTTGATAAAAACATGAGTTGGGAGTTTGAACTATTATCCCAATGGTGGAACACAACTTTAATAATGGATATATATGAATAGCTTGAAAATCAAGTATTGAGTGGTTTTCCAATTATCTTCAAAGGACAAACTAGTTAAACAAGTGGAGAGAGTTCTTAATTTTGCTAGTGTAACTTAGAGGGGTTGACCCATTGGGTTTTCATGGCCCAAATTGAGGACCTACTAGAGCGTACAAAGGCAGGTGGTTGGTGTATCATTAGCATGGGTCTACCTATTTTGTTGTGTGGCCATGGTGATAATATTTATAATGAGATGAAAAATAAGCCTAGGATATATGCCTATATGATATATGCATTTTGATATTGTTGGATGGCACAATTAAGGGAAATTATCTAGAGTTTTGTAGGACATAGTCCACATTTTGTATTTTGTATGCATTAAAATAACACACACACATTTTTAATATACTATTTTGTATAGTATTACGATACAATTTATATCCCTTGACAACCATAAAATGCCAATCCATTTTCCTTGGATTAGAATAAAACTGCAGTTCCTTGACCAAAACTAAAACACCATAGAAAAATCACAATGCATCACAAAACGACTTTTAACAAAAAATACGTGTTGAAAATGGCCAAAAACATATGCATAAAACCATCCATTTTTTTGGGCACTACCCTTGAAATCATGTTCAAGGGGACCCTCTTCCCCCCTACAACCCCCTCAAAGAGGGGGGGTTGTTAGCTACGCATGAAATCCCCATTGTTCTCAGTGTGACATATAGTGTGTGGTGATATTTGTGCAAAGAATATACCACATGCCCAACAAAATTGATTGTGATAGTCAATGAAAAATATCTCTTAAAACACATAATTGCAAAGAAATTGATTAAAGATGAAAATTGTGGTTGTATCACCATCATTTGAAAACATTGGAATGGTTGCATCTCACTTGATAATATAGTCTATTTCCATGATAATGTACTTATGCCCCCAAGTTGAACTTGATGGCATGCCATAAAATCCATTCCCTACTTAGTGAAGGGGCTAATGGTGATGAATGGAAGGAGAAGAGTAGGATGTGTGCAATTTTTTATTGTAAAAAATATAACATGAATGGAACTTCTTAACCACTTCTAAAGAATATTTAAATATTTTAGGCTAGAAGTATCTAAAGCAAAAATATTTATAGGCTGGAACCAAACTAGAGAGATGTCCACCACATGCTCCATTTTGGAAACCATTTAGGACTTTCTCCATTTCATCAATGCTTAAAAAATGTCACAAAATGGAATCTATGCTATGATGATATAAAGTGTCATCAATTATGACATATATCTTTACTAGATGTTGAACATGATGTTTTTCACCCCATGAAAAAGGTAAAAGAAACTTCATATTTTGGAGATATAAAGGATATATCCATATCAAGGGTCAATGAAAGAAATTAGAAATAAGTACTTGTCTATAAATGAGTAAGCTTCATAGGTCTTCTAGTGTGATGTCTTCCAGCACCTCAAACCCACCTTCGCATAGGTCAATACACTCTCAGGGCAAGTTTCTACAATTCTTTCAAACAACCTTCAGATCTTTGTGAAGGTTTATGACCAGTCCTTGTGGACCTCTAACTATCTATTTGCCTACTTATGCACACTAGAGAGCAACCCTAAATTAGGGTCCGCGCAAATTTACTTAAGTTATTAGTAAACATCGGATAACTCATTAGAGTATTTGTGAAAGTACTTAAACATGCATTGCGTACATCATTAACGCTTATTCAAGAGAATCGTGCAATATTCAATCAATATTTCATAAAGAACATCACGCAACGACAACATATAGCATTAACAGAAATATTAAAAAATACACAAGAATTCTTCAAAACTATCTTTATTGATCTTCAATTCAGGATTACAAACTCAAAACTGCCCTGTGCACACATCTACAGGGGTTTGTTCACTTAGCTGAAGACTCTACCTGGGCCTCTGCACACTTAGTTGCAAAGCCTTTCTCCTATCTTACTCACTTCTCTTCACTATCTATTCCTTTTCCTTATTCTCAATTATCATCAATTATGCCTTAGACTCCCTAAGACACACCATTTTATATCCTTTTTCATACAATGGTTTATTTCAAAACTAACTCAAACTTTACATAAAACAAGGGGCTAAACCCCTTTGCTCCTATTCGTCTACATGCTCCACATCCACAAATAGTGGAGACTTTACATTAATTACAAAACTATATCAAAACTTGGGTTATCTTAACCCCAAAACTGACCCAGGGGACCCCATCCCAATAGGTCCCCAACACAAATATCATGACTCACCCTCGAGTCACTCTACTAATGCTACGATCTTACTCCAAAGATCCCCCAGCTCCACCTGAATGACTGCAACTTCGATAGTGCTCTGCATTGCTACCTACTTGACTTAATCAACCAATTTTCCCATGGCTGGTCCTTCTATGGCCAGCCTCATCATCTATTGTTTCTGCTGCAACCCTTTAAACTTATCCTAAATGGTAGTCGTGACTTGATAAGCCTTCGATAACCAAGGTTGCAACCTAGACTTTAACAAGGTCTCCTTATTTTGTGCTTCCTCCACCTGTGCTAGTAGTTTCTTCCCTTCTTGTAATTTGGCAAGGCACTGCGATGGTGCTAAGGAGCATGCAGTCGCCCTTATTTCATCATATTACTGTTGTAGCTCCCTTACCTCTATTTTCAGTGTCTGCAGGTTTGGATCCTCCTGCAGATTGGTCACGAGATCCATAGTCTCCTCGAACAATGTTGTACAATGAGTGAATGTGGCATCCAAGGTAGCCATGCCTTCCTTTATCCTTGTTGTGAGCTACTCCTAGACTTCAAGTAGAGTCATGGGTTACAAATTTAACTACAGCTTTGTAATATTCATGGTGAGCACAAATGCAACTCAGCCAACCTCTTCTTTAGCCTCATGCACACCAGTGTCTAGTTTTCTGATTTTGGCTTCTAGTTGTGCATCCTCTAGGATGTTAATCTCAGGCACTCTCTTGCATGCCTATGCTATTGTTGAATCCAGACTAGAACTATGAGTCTAAAGTGCCTCCTTTTCCTTCAAAGTTTGTGTCTTTTCAGCGAACATTTTCTCATTGTTCACTTTGTACTCGTTGATGAGGTTGAAGGCGTGCTCCTCCCGAGCTCTCAATTTAGCTGCCACCCTTGCATGCAGCGTGTGGAGGGTATCATTGGGGAGCATCACTATATTCAGTCTGATTTTCTTGATTGTACTCATGATAATGCGATCATCAGTGGACTCTGTGTGAATGGAACCATCTAGTAATGTTATAGTTCTGAGGTCTAGGATCCTTACTACTCTGCTGCTTGGCTTGTTCCGGTTGTCAGTTTTGCTTGCTCCGTGCTCACTTGTCCAGTGCCCACCTATATTCTATTTTCTTGGATATGCAGCTCGCGCACACCCTTTTGGATAGTCCCCAGCATCTACATGTAGTGCTACTCAAACTGCTACAGCACTGCAGTCATGGAATCCCTGATTTTATCATCAATCTCTTCAAGATCGCCTTTTGTTAACACCATGGGATGAACATATGACTTATCTGATTTTTTCGTTTTCCACGTTCCACCCTGCTACTCCTTGCCATGTCTGTTTAGAATAAATTGGGTTCTATAACCCTCCTCTCCTCTACCGCCTTGTCCTGAAAATTCTTCTTCCTTTGTTTCTAGTGAAGGTGACTTATCACCTTTTTGTGACTCACATTGTTCCTGTTATACTTTCCCCTTGGCAGCATGTTCTTTCTCCACACAAGCCTTTTCAATAGCTTCCTTCTTTTTCTGTGCAACCAGGTTACGCATAGCCTACTTAACCGCCTCCTTTCTTTTATGTGTGGCAGAAATTTCCACACCCGTGCTGGGTCTAGTAGCTAAGTCTTACGGGGCACGCCACTCTATAGGCCATTTTGTGATAACCTCGTGTACATCCGTTTTTTTCACCAAATAGGTAAAGTCGTGCCATTTCTGTGCTAGATCCTTTCGCGCTTGGATGTATACTTTGTGGAAGTGAGCCTTGAATGTTGCGTAAGCTGAAAGCTATGTGAACAAGGTTAGGGACAACCTCGAATGTTGATTAATGGCCATGCAGAAATCCATTTCCATGAGAACCCATAATATATTTGTTTTCGCGATCAACGCGACATCCTTCGTAGATCATAAGGAAGAAAACTGTGTTTCCTCCAATAATCATCCCTCAAATAGAGGAAATTGGCTATCCTCCAGAAATTTCCATGCAATAAGGGCAATTGACAACAATAACCAATTGTAGTGGAACGGCTGGGTCTCATCCTAGGCTTCATGATAGTTCACCAGGAACTCCTGATAGAGGTATCTTGCCCAACTAAATTGTATGCCTTTCACACTTTTTGCAATAAGGGAAACTACAGGCGCTGAAACTTCATCCGTGCAACATTTTCTCATCACCTTCCCTACTAAAATTTCAGCAGCCAATTAAACTGTCAGGTCTATTATAGAAATGATTGAATATCCTTGCAACTTCTTAAGGAGGTCGTAATCCCTTTTCATCCTTTCTACAAGGTCCTTTTCCCTAGTATTTCTGCCAAAATCCTTTTCTGGGTTCACACCTTTATAAGGTAAGTGTGTAATTTTGTGAATGAGCATGTGTGTAATGGGTATAGGCCCTCCTAGCCATAGATAGTTATCGTGCACCAATGTGAGATGTTGGTGCACACAAATTGTGTTAATGGGGTTGTAGTGATAATGGGGCACCCACAGCAGATTAAGTAACCCCAAGTGATTGACACTGCAGACCCATTCCTCCATTTCCAATGCGTAACACTTGATTCTACATAATAAATTATCCTCGCATAATTGTTTGTTGTCAAATGTGGAAACCTAGAATGGTTTGTGAGGTCCCAATCCTCCATTTTTAACAACGAGATCAGCACGAGCCGAGGACCTTCAAAAGGGAACTGGTAAGGTAGCAAGGGCATATATATGGTGAACTTCTCAGAATGTGGGTCCTTCCTGACATTCAATTTTCCCTTCCGTGGAGGGATATACTCAAGGAGCCTTGTTATGGGTTCCACTCCTTCAGCATTGATATCCTCTATTCCCTGGGCTTATTCCCCTCCAATTCCACTACCTTCTCTAGTTTCTTATCTTTCTTCTGCTTCTATGTTTCAGTATGCTTCCATGAGGAAGTGTGGACTAGCACCGACTTCTTCTACTTGTCCTTCTTTGATTTGGTTGGTTGGGTTTCTCTAGTAGGGGTAGGATTCGGCCTAGGCGACCTCGATGTCTTAGGAATAGGAGTCGAGGCTTCCATACTTAAAACTTGCGGGGCAGTGGTCTTAGAGGCAACATCGCTAGTACTAACGGTTTCAACAGGACTTGGTGTAGACATTTTTTCAAGAATAAGCTTATGGTTTATCGCATGCAACTTAGCAAACACAGGGCTTGCAATGAAATCCTCCCAAAATGATAGGCTCATAGGCAACAGACAAAAAATTCAATAACAATTCTAAGAGAGAAAAGTGTTCTCTGTTGGACTGGAACGCCTAATTTATAGGGGGTTTTGAATTAAAATCCTAACGTTCCCCCCAATTTCTGATAATAAATGTTATTTTGGCAACATATCTTCAAATATTTTTGCCTTAAATACTGCCACCCTACTCCACTTAACCATCTTCTCGCTGTTAAGTCATGAATAATAACTCCAAAAGTCACTTTCCTGTTATGCTGCGTGGCACCTTCCTCCATGGTATAGCTTCCTGCTTGCAAATCTATGGGTTGTATCTTCATCATTCTCTGCACAACCTGCTCGCTGCTTTGTCCTCCAAACTGGGCAGTGTAGTTTATAGTCCTGCGCTCCCTTACAACTGCTTGGAGCACTAAGACTATCCTGTTGTCATATGGTCATTAGGTAGGATCCCTTGTATACAACTTCAACCTTCTCCCATTCACTCTTTGCAGGAAGGTTTCTCCATTCAACTTCACGAGCTGAACTACACCTCCATCTATAATTTATTTGACAATATATGGACCTAACCAATGCATCTGGAATTTACTCAGAAATTTAGTGAATTTGCTATCATATAACAAGACACTATCGTTTACCTTGAATGTTCGAAGATTGATGTGGAAATCATGCCACTCTTTCTCACGTTCCTTCCATACTTGTCGATGAAATCCTGCCAAAAATTGATCCTCTTCGAGCTCCATTAGTTGTGTGAACCATTCCTCCAAGGCCTCGCGATCCGCCATACCCGTGAGAGCTACTATGCACAAACTAGGCACAATGTATTCCATCGTCATTGCACATTCAACCCCGTATACTAATCTAAATAGCTTTTTCCCAGTTAGCTTCTTACAAGTAATTCTATAAGCCCATAGTATTGCAGGTACGCACACATCCCAGTCATTTCGCTATGTGTTGCAGATCTTTGTCAGTGCATTCTCTAAAATCTTATTAAAGGCTTCAATAGTTCCATTGGCCTATGGGTAATATGGTGTACTCTTCTAATGGTATACTTGGAATTCTTCAGTCAACACGTTGATTGTTTCGTTCAGAAAGTGCATACCTTTGTCATTCATCAACACTTTTGGGCAGCCAAATCTGGTTAAGACATACTCAAATAAAAACTTTGTTGTCATAGCCCTATACAATATTTAACCGGTTGTTCTTATGCCCAACTGGTGAGATATTTTGTTGCGGTGATGATATAGTGCACACCTGTTTTCTTTCTCGAGGGATGAATTGGCCCAAAACAATCAAATCGCCCATTTCTCAAATGGATGCAAAGGTACTTGAGGATGTAATGGTAATTCATCCCTTCACGATGGTCTGCTAGTTCTTTGACATGCATCAAATGCCTTACAATATTCCTTGGAATCCTTATGCAATGTAGGTCACCATAGACCTACACAAAAACTCTTTTGCACAATTTCCTTGCCTGCATAATGACCTCCCACAACTCCCCCATGAGCTTCAGTGAGAATGTTATCCCTCTCAAAATCTGGCACATATCTTCGCAATATTTCATCTACACCCATCTTATACAGATGTCCTGTAATGACTAAAAAGTTTGTCACGTGCACTACTAATTCCTTCTTTTTTTGACTTGTATATCCTTCTGGTGTCATCCCCGTAGGCAAGAAGTGAATAATATCGGTAAAATTATCATCTACTATGCATACTGCAAAGAGTTCTGCATCTGGCAACCCTTCCTCCAAATTATTAGGCTCCTCTCCTGTTTTGATTCACGACAGATGGTCAAGTCCTGCATTTAACCTCCCTAGCTTCACAATGACTTCAAAGTCATACTCCTGAAATGATAGCAACCATCTATAGATCTTCCCCCCAACATAGGCTTATTGACCAGGTATTTCAATGTGAAATGATCTGCGTACATCTTGAAATGCCCTCCTAATAGATAATGTTTGAATTTTTGTAGCGCATACACCATGAACAAGCCTTCGCGCTTAGTCGTTGAATAATTATTATCGGACTTTGATAAATTCCTACTAGCGAAGGCCATAGGATGGTCCATTTCTCCTTCACCGACCTATGTTAACATTGCACCCAACGCAATGCAAGAGGCATCCACATGTACATGAAACTCATTTTTCCAGTCAGGGAATACCAAGATTGGCGCAGTGACCACCTTTTCTTTTAATACATCTAAGTTGTGCTGACATTCTTCGTCCCAACAGAATGTTGCTTCCTTCTTCAGGAGTTTCTCCATGGGCATAATAATTTGAGCATAAGCTTTGATAAAAAATTTATAATATCTCGTATGTCCGAACGTCGAACGTAGCTGCTTGATGTTCCTTGGGGCCTCCAAGTTCACAATTACTGCTATCTTTGCAAGGTCCACCATCAATCCTTGCTTTCACACAATGTAACCCAGCAAGATTCTGAAAGGAACACAGAATATGAATTTCTTCAAGTTCAACGCAATCTGGTACCTGCGACATGTATCCAACATCAAGCGCATACTTGCTACATTGCTCTTTACTAATCCAAACACCATGCAATCATCAAAGTATATTATGAATGAACTCCTTGAATTTTGCTATGACTAAGCGAGAAAATATTGAAGGTGCATTCTTAAGCCCAAACAACATCACAGTGTTTTGAAAACAAACCCACTCCATTGCGAAGTTCGTTTTGCTCCTATCGTCTGGTGCGATCTTAATTTGATGATACCAAGAGAATTTGTTAGTAAAGGAATAGGCCTCCTTCCCTCCCACATTGTCTAACACTTCATTTGTAAATGGATTTGGGAATGTGTCATGGACACATGCATCATTAAGCTTTGGAAGATTCTTGGTTCTATGATGCCTGCCTCCAGCATCTTATCCATCTCTAGGCGATCATTTTCCTTGAATCTAGGATTAAGGCGATACAACCTCTATTTAATAGGCTTCGTGTTCGGCTTCAGAGTGATATTCATAACGCCAAAATCACTAACTACACCCTTCAAATCTAAGAACTTAGTATGGAAGATATCCTAGTATTCGCGAAGTAACTCAATAACTTTATCCACAGTATCATCATCCCAATAATCTCCAATCTTTGTGAACTTCATTTCTGCTTCAGTGCCCATGTTTACTTGCTTTGTGTTTAACGGCGCAGTGATGTTCAATTTTTCTATTTGTGGGCCTTCAACCTCACGATACCCTTCTGTCACTAGAATATTAATGTTTCTTAGATCATCATCCTCTTCTTTAGCGGTCACATTATAGCATTCCAACGCATGGCGTAGCTGGGTGCTCTAGTCTGGTTGGATCCATTCCATAGGTTCTTGTAGAATTCTGAAGATAACTTCCTTAATCTCCTGTAGAGCTTCATTGATGCTTTTGAAGTTGTCTTCAAAGCTAGAGGTCAATAAGAACCCTTCCCTCAATATATCCCACTTCACAGTGCCATGGCAGAGTTCCGTTTCCAAATACGAGTTCATGGGAATTGTATCCAAAGTATGGCAAAAGATGTGTACCCACTCTAGTTTTGGTTATGTCCCCCATGCTTTAGTCCATTTTTCTAGGTTATCACACATATCATACCTTCTGTTCTATTTCTCAGTCAATCTAGTGTTAGGAAACCCAAACCATAACCTCATCATTATTTTGTAATCTCGCCATCCAGCAAAACTATCCTTATGTGTACCCCATCATCATGCAGGTGTAGCACATAGTGCCAAATATAATGCTTGGAAGTTGTGATCCTTAGGGAATTCATGCTCAAATTCATCCAAAAACTTATCTACATCAATTAAACCGTCATAATAGGGTAATTTCCTTACCTTCGACGAAACACAGTGCATTGACTTCATCATCATATTGCATCACAATGTAGATACTTCATGCAAGAAATTCTGGCAATGCTCCAACTCTTCATCTGAATCAAAGCTAAATGAACTCTCTCGGTCCCATGAAATCCATCCATCTACCATCATATTGATCCAATCATGGTCCTGTGCTGTTATTTTGTAGATTTCATCCAGTTCATCCTCACTTTCTTCATAATCATAGACTAGTTCAGTATAGCGTGCCCCTTTTGCAGAGTCCAATGGTACTACATCGCCTCTTTCAAATGACATCATCCTCTTCTTCAAATTGTTGACCCCATTCATATAAATGGCCTAGTCAATTCCTAGGAGTGCAGGGTATGGATTACCGTCATTGATGATTTCTATAATCTCAGAGTCGACCATCGCACTCGCACCCTCTATATCAACGGTTGCTCCATATAATCACCCCATGGGGATGATTTTCTATGGGTTCACCATTCTGATTTGAATCGGAGACCACTGCAGCGTAGGTATCCCCATTCTCTCTGAGGTTTCTTTTGGTAATACGTTTGCATTAAACATGAGATCCAAAATGACCTAGTCCATCTCATAGTCACCTATCTGTGTGGTGAGCCTCATCTCGTGACCTGTTCATGCCTTATGTTTTCCAATTTGTCTGACCACCTGATGTCCACTAGGGACCTTCCCTTTGCTGGTGCATTTTTTTATTAATTCATGTAGGCCTTCCATGGCTTTGCTATCCTGTAGTAGTTTTATGCAGGTCTCCAAAAATACAGTAAGCACAGAGGGATCAACCTCTACAGGTCCGTTGGTTTCTTGCACTTTGTCCTGACTTCCTGAGGCGGAGGCCTTATTGAAGCTCTTCTTGGCTTCCATAAAAGTCTCCTTAGCACGATTTATATCAAAGCCAAACTCCTTCTCTAGGGCCTTACAGACCCATCCATCCTCTTCATGTTGTTTACCTTTATCATCTCCAGTCGTTATTCCACTTCTCAGCACTATATTCATGCTTTTGATCTTCCTCGTGGGGTTTAGCTCTTATCATTTGTAATTTTTTCTTCGGTTTTTGAGGCTGCTCTTTCTTCTCTTGCATTTTAGCTATCAGCACCGGGAACTCTTCTATAGTATGGTCAAACTAGCTACAGTATTGACATGACGGGCGTGTCTGATTCTGACACTCTCATGTGTAGTGCCCTGGCTATCCGCAGTTGTAGAAAATGATATGTCCACGGCCTCTACGAGGCCCTCCTCCTCCTCGGCCCCATCCATGTCTCTGATAACCTTTGTATTTTCCTTCGGCACCCTGCTCGAGAGGCCGAGTTTCTACTTGCATCCGGTATGTAGGTGCTCTCTTCATCATCACTCATAGATGTGACAGCGGCGCTCATCCTGACCCACCAATTTGCAAAAGTTGTAGAACAACTTCTGGGATGTTTGGACAAACGTTTGAAGTAAATGACAGTTATCTGTCACATGTTGTCTAACAACCTGACAAATAGCGCATCATAGTGCAACCCCCACGCTCGGCCTTGTTGGGGCTTCTAGATTCAAGGGAATTGGTCCCCCTCCTATAATATAACTCATGTACATGGGACAGTGGTATTTATCATGCACTTGGCTCTTGCACTTCAAACACCAGACTTCCGCGTGCACTTCTGGTTTAGTCTCCTTATCTTTCTTCAAACTCTGTAGTTCTAGGTATAGCCCCTCTAATTGAGAGTGGATCTGTTGTACCCCCAAGGTCGCTTCTTCAATAGGTGATGCATGCTACCTCATACTTATTTCCAAGGCTTATGCCTATGTTCCTATATTTTGTTGTGACAGAGCAATTCTCAGGTGGGGCAGAAGTGAAGCTATAAATGATTCACGATGCTGGCTATCTGTGAGTTGCATGTTAGCTTCTCGAATTTGACACTTCAACCTTTGATCTAATTCCCAAGGCGTCTCATCGACTCTCATCATGATTTCTTTGAATCTAATTACTGACTATGAGTCAGACTTAGGCTTACTAGACTCCTTGTTTAAAGCCTCCCTAGTCTCTGCTAGCGATGCAAGAGGATTATCATAAGAGTAATTAATATACCAAGTTACCTCGCGATCCTACAAAGTGGTAACCAATTGGGCCTTCTTTCTATTTTCATCAGTAATATGTTATGCTATCCATATAGCATTCACAACAAACCAAAACTGATCTGTATTTTCACTCCCTATGCCCTTGAAAATTGGAAACTTCATCGTATTCACCATGTTAAATGGTGGTGGTGGAGGTGGAGGTATGGGCGAGGGTGTATGCGGTGGAGGTGGAGGTGGAGGCAGAGTAGATGGATGATGTGTTCGTGGAAAAACCTTGCTTTATTAGCTGGACAACACTTCGTGGTGAAGCTTGCACTGCTCCTTCATCATTTCTTGAAGGAGGAATAATTAACGTACTATATTCTGGACCTGATCTCTCTCGATCTCTAAAGAGTCTTCTGCTTCATGTAGCTACGAACATCAAGGAAATGACATCACCCATTTTTCACATAACAACATTTTAATCCAGGCATTCAATGATCTTAAATACTTACCTGACAGTCCTTTGAAGAATCGCTTCTCCGCTTCACTATAGTTGATTGAGGTATCAACTACAAATTCTGTAATAAATCCTCCTAGAATCTAAGCGAGCCACTGATCGATAGCCCGTATTTTGGAGTCCACATTATAGGACTATCGAGCTTCCATGTTCCTTAACTATCATTTACTTTAGCTAACCACTCATACAGATCAATAGGAAAGATACACAAGAAGATCTCATGTATCTCTATATGAAGATACCTGTTCAACCACTCTTCCTTTGACATGCACAAATTATTGTTTTCTTTCGCCACGAACTCGTGAATCTTCCCATCTAACTACTTTTCAATTTCTTTCTTGGTTGGATTCCAATGATGTGACATCACACATTTCTTTCAAGCAGATCTCAGTCCCAACAATAGAACCATTTTTTCGCTTAGGGGGTCTTGACCCAGGTTCAAAGTTAGTTGTACCAACCAACAAAACCCTACTACTGGCCCTTTTGGAAACAACCTGCATAGTGCAGGCTGCAGTCTCACCCAAAGTAGTATTGGGGGATGAAAGAACCAAGTTTATGCATCCAGAGACTAGTGTTATGTCTTCCAGCACCTCAGATATTCCTTCACGCAAATCAATACACTCTTAGGGCACATCGCTACAATTATATCAAACAACCTTCAAATATTTGTGAAGTTTTACAACCAGTCCTTGCGGACCTCTAAAAATATATTCGCCTACTTACATGCACCAAAGAGTAGTCATAAATTACGGTTCATGTAGATTTACTTAAGTTATTAGTAAACTATTAATCTAAGTTGTCATTGATGTAAATACGGCACTAGCCAACATGGAAAATATTCTCGAGATGCCTGGTTCAAAATGATGATGTCATAACTCTTGTTGAAGAAGATGTCAAGACACTAATGAATAAGTCTTACCCGAACACATCCTTTAATTAACTATAATGTTTCTGAGTTCCAATCATGTGCCTTGATTATTGATCTAGACCTTAGGTTCCAATATACAACACTTTGAAGTGGAGGACTATAATTGATAAAATCATACACGTGATAATGTCATAGTCTTTAAAGAATGACCACACTTTGACATAATTGGAAGACTACTTTGGTGTCTTTGACAAATTAATGAAGGCTTTACTATGACATATTACTGCACTATCATTGAATACATGATGTTGGATACTATCATGATGACATTATTGGTGCAAAACAATGGAGAAGCCACGTTGTCCCAAAACATTCCTCATATTGTTCCAAATATTTTATGATTAGAAATTTAAGGACAGTCACAAAGAAAAATATTTTTTACTACCTTAGAGGTAGAATATCACCATGATACCTTCACCATATTGAAGAGCTTAATTTCTCCTTTCCAATGAGCTATTACTCAACCTGAAACTCCAAGTGGTTTGGGAGAAATTAATTTTTGAAGTTAAGTTACTAATTATGGACATGAAGCTGACCCGAGCAAGCCTACACAAGTCGGCCTCCAAACAATGTCATATCTCTTCGTTTGACAATGCAAAAATTGCTATTAATAGGGGATTTCAGACTTCATTTTAGTATAAGATCTGCGTGAAGGAACACAGAATTACAGCCACTGTTCACAACTCATGAACTTTGACGAAGGAGCTTGAAGAAATTGTTTCTGGGCTTGAATTTATTGAACAACAGATCCTTTGAATACAACTCTGTGGTGCACCCATTACTTGTATACTTGACTATGGTTACAACTCTTAACTTGGCCTCAGACTATTCTTGACTGTGATTATTTGGATCTTGAACAATGTGCATTGTTGATGGTGGAATCTCCTCTTAAACAGCATCTCATATATCTTGTGTGAACCAAGCAGTAGTATTCCTCCACCTTAGTAAGCAACACCAGTTTCTAAAGTCCGATCATGATTGTAGCAGTATGATCATTTGAGATTATGGTTATAGTAAAAGTCTTGTGAATAGTAAACACTATTTGTTTTGAGTAGATTGAAGCATATTTTGAAGGCTTATTGCAAGAGACTAATAAAGCATTCTTGAAGGCATTGTTTGGATAGAACCTTAAAGTAGCATTGTGTAAACATCTAGAAACAGTCCTAAAAGTAGCTAGAAGCAAACTTGGGTTGGTAGTTACTTTGGAACATTGTCAGGATGACAAATTGAAGGATTATCTTTGGAACTTGTGAAGTTTTACGTTGAAGGCTAATCTTGGTATAGCTGATTTGAATATTGTTTAAGAGTAGTCCATCAAACATTGTTTTGAAGATATTTTGAAGTGGATTTGTAGCTTCCTTGGGGATATTCTTGAGCATACCATGGAGAGTCATCTGGCAACCCATTAAAGACACCTTGAGGGATTCTTGAAAACATTTGGAATACTTGTAGAAGTTGTTCCTGAAGGCACCCTTGGAGATGATGATACATTGAAGCCTTCATGAGGTGACCTTGAAGAAGTTTTGTTTGGGTAACATGAAGAGAAATGGTGACACTTTCATGTGAAGAACAAGGTTGCCATTGATGACGTGACGTGGAGATTAAGTGAAGGCATTTCTAAAAATTGATAGGGCTCGGTGAAGAAGACATTGGGTGCCATGAAGTACAACTAAACACATGTTGATGAAGTAAAGCAAGGGTTGGAGCCCAAGAGGTTGGAGCCTCAAAATACAAGGTTGGTGCCTTGGATGGTAGGGTTGGAGCCCTAGAGGATCAAAATCCTCAAGAACCTAGGTCAGAGCTTGAAACAGATATAGGGTTAGATCCCTTAAGGTTGGTGCCTCAAAATTTACAAGGTTGGTGCCTTGGAAAGTCCAAGTCGGTGCTTGGCACATTACAGGTTGGAGCCTGGGGAATTGAAGATCAGTGTCTTCATCTAGGGTTGGAGCCCTACATATGTTGTACTTGATTTATTGTAAAGAAGAAATTAATAAAATCATTTATTCTTATTGTTCATTTTGTGTTCTAAATATAAGTGATCTAACTGGTAAAAGTAACAATTGAAAAAAATTACTAATTCACCCTCCCTCTCGGTATTTCCAACATAAACATCGGAGAATTCATCAGATTATTCGTGAAAGTACTTAAACATGCATTGCGTACATCATTAACACTTATTAAAGATAATTGCATGATATTCAATCAATATTTCATAAAGCACATCATTCAACAACATCATATATCATTAACAAAAATAAACATAAATATGCAAGAAGTATTCAGAACTATCTTTATTGATCTTCAATTCAGGATTACATACTGTTGTGGAGGTAAATCCCCTCTGCGGATAGAGTCGATCCCTACTAGCCCAAATGGGGTCTAGCAACAATCAAACAATGCTAACAGGCAGGCTCCTAATTGCAAATCAAAGACTGATGATGAGGGACTACCTAGATTCCAACGATAATATTTGTAGAAGAGTTGTCGCTCACGTTCCTTTGCTCTGGCTGGTCACAATCCCCATGATCCTCGTGAATGAACACCTGCACATGCAAAGAACGACACAAACACAAGAATAATATCCAATAGATGCAACTATATATCAGTCAGAAAGGATATAACTCAACATCATTACAAAGACAACAAGAGTGGAACCATAATGGTAGTCTTCTATTATTGATAAACAACAAAGAAGAATACAACCATAGTTCTGACGTCAAATCCTCCTTTGGCTGGGTGATCAGCAACACATGCCTTGCAAAGCTTGTTGGGAATGGGAAACAAGCCTCTCTCTCCTTGGTCACTTGGATAAGAATCTCCTCTTAATATTTAGCCTCATGGGAATGAATAAGGCTCCTTGTAGCATGAACTTGGCAATTCTCAGACTTTGAGACTTAGAATTTGGAACTTGGACACTAACTTGTCAAAGACAAAAGGACAAGCTTTTATAGATAGAGGAGAAGGAGTTAGGGTCATCCACAAGATTCATGGGATTGGCTTTATCATTAAGAAGCTTCCATGAGAGGTGGAGAACTACTTCCCTTCTATGGAGATTCGAAGCCCAACTGAACTAACTCAAGATGGAGTCAGTTCATGAATAGGCTAGGAAGAACCTTTGTAATTTGGTTTTTAAAAACTTTACCCAACTGGGCTGGCGCGATTGTGACTCTGAGACAGAGCGCCAGCTAGCGCGCCCTCTTTGGAGGATTTCCCCCATTGGCATGAGTGATACACAGTGGAACCGCGCCAATGGAAAAAGGGATATTTTTATGGGTATTTTGCTGAAGGTGTCTTCAGGGCATATGAAGTACATACTCAAGGGGATACAATGCAAGTGTTTTTAGGTTATGTCACTTCTCACAGGTCCCGGAATAAGTCCTCCAATGTGTGGGAAAAGGGGTAACAGGGATGGTGAAAAATTATTGTGTAACAGATGCCCCGTAAAGCATGAGGCCCAAGAGAGAGAGAGGGGTAAAATTCTTTACAAGAACATGGCCAACTGAAAACACTGCCGCCGGAGAACCTACATGGAGAGGTACAACTGATATCTCAAGTACATGATGTATGTGGTATGGGTGAAGCCATCCATAGCAGAATACATAGAAATCCAGATCCAAGGTGTGGGCGCAGCCATCCAGTAAGGATCGATAAGTAGACTCAGGCATGGTCGCAGCCATCCAGTGAATGAGTCATGTAATGATCATAATAATCCACAAAATCGCAACCTAGATCTCAACGGTCAAAACCCAGGGTCTTGCGCTCCATCTTGACCTGAACACAGTACAAGTTCAAGCATGTGAATATGGGAGTCGAAGTCGAACATGAAAGAACAACGTCTGATTACCAGTCAATGATGAAAACTGTTAACAGACACGAGGGGTACCACCAATACTGACAATGGTCCTCAAGGTACTATAGGTACAATCCACAGCGTGCGAATGAGTGAGCCGGCGTCGAACACCCGTAGAATCATTCGATCAGAGGCCAATGATGAAAACCTCGCGTCAAACACGAAGAACCTGCCATTGAGGCATGCAGGCTCCAAGGCACCTGAAGGGAGTCTCTACGTCAACTTCCTGGATAATGAGCTGAAGTCAACAGGAAGTGACTTTAATCGAAGGTGGGCCATAATGTTTCCCATATCATCGACACGAGACAGAGAAGGATAAGATGTTTTGTGTGAGGTATCAGAGGGAGATTGAGTATTCTACAGAGGTCAACTTCTCTTGAACATATTGGCGGCACGACAATGGACTTGGTAGTATGTGATATCAAATGATCAAGGGTCATGGTGACGAGGTAATGAGCAGATGAGAGGTCAAACAGGATAACCCAAATCCATGGAGGCAAGTGTAAAAACAAGATGAGATGTCCCCACCCAGACACGAATGCAGACAAGTGCCATGTTCAAGAGTGACATACTGCTCACACGAAAATAATTGTGGTTCCATTTTCCCCACCATTGCTGGCGAGTACCCCAGTTATTTTTATCAACAAGCTTGACAGGGATAGCATATGCTTATGAGCATCATTTCGACGGAATCCAATGTCATCAAGTTTTAACGAGCCTGACAGAGGAAAAACTCAACGTCTTTTCATGTTTAGAGAGTTTGAAAAGACAACGGAAAAGGAAACTCCAGGGGTTTCCTTTTTCATAAAGTTGTGTCTCTTGAGCCCGAAAAAGTATAAAACAATGCTCGAAAGAACCGCCCGACCATTACGATCGAGGAGTACTTTTCATGAGTAGTGATTTCTACCTGAAAAAGTAAAAAAGCGATCGAAACCACGTCGCTTCGTAACCGTTAACGAACCTGAAATGACAAGGGTTCGATGATCTTTTCGTTTTTACACGGTCGGAAAAGGGTTTAAAGATGACTGCCTCTTATTTACGTTTAACGAGTCAAGAGGAAAAACTCGGCAATCTTTTTGTCTTTAAACGGTCGAAAAAGAGCTGAAAGCAGACCTCCATTTTTATTCGCTTTAACAAGTCAAAAAGGGAAAAATACTCGGCAATCTTTTCATATTTTACAAGTCGGAAAAGAGCTTAAAGGTGACTCGTCCTGGAGGAACAAGTGGGATAAAGGGCAGCAACGGGTTCCGGCAATGGTGTAACTGCTCAAAACATGTAATGGTCAAGAGGCTGGCTAGGAAAACCACTCATTGCTGTGGTTCCTCAGGAAAGGAAAAACAACCAAGTGAAAGCATATGATCAGCTAAAGATATGGTGGTGATGGAATGAAACAACCAAGGCTCATCTAACAGAATTTAGCGGATAAAGCGGCAATCACAAGATGTGAATTAGGTATGGGTTCATTTTTACACAAGCTTGAACCATGGAGAATGCTGCTTGGATTTGGTTTCATGTTTACACAAGCTTGAAACGAAAAACTATGCTTGTTATGAGTTCGCATGCCCCCAGCATAATGACGCAAAATGAGGTACATGTCCCCCAAGCTTCATTACATTCAACAAAGTGGATGGAATGAAGGTTCACTTTTGAGATCTTGGAAAGACTCGACTGGTATTTTACGAGATCTTAATCAAAAGACTCGATTGGGAAAGGGAGTTGTTTCATTTTTTAATGAGGTTGATATAGTAAAAAAACTATCCTCATAACCCTTGTTTCATGTTTTTAACGAGCTTAACACAAGATCAGGAACTATGCTCGACCAGATCCAGTTTCATTTTTTAAGGAGCTTGACATAGGAAAGCGAACTATTCTTCAACCAGACCTAGTTTCATTTTTTAAGGAGCTTGACACAGGAAAGGAACTATGCTCCGACTAGACCTAATTTCATTTTTTAAGGAGCTTGACACAGGAAAGGAACTATGCTCTGAACGAACTCCATCATAATGAACAGGAAGTCATTGCTTCCAAGGGTGTCACTCCCAGTGGAAGGAAAACATCTTGGAAGTTAGGACCCAATGCCCCCAGGACACTACGCACGACCGCGGCATCATTAGATACAGGCACGAGATAAGTGGCCACGTAGTTTATCTGTGGTGGGGCAGATACAGCTGGTGGATAAAAACCAGGAGGGGATGGCAGCTGCGCAAGAGGCGCTGAGGGGCTAAAGAACGATAATTGATCTATAGTCACGATTCTTCCATCGTGTGGAAAACAAACCACACGGAAAAGTGAAGAGACAAGGGCCCCCATGGCATAAACATAGTCACGACCAAGGAGAAGACTTAAATCTGGAGCACCTTGGGTAACTAGTACGTCTATATAGACGGTTTTGCCTCCCAAAGTAACAGGAAACTTCGGGAGGATCCCTAATAGTTGACTGGTTCCTCCGTCAAACGCCAACAGATTCTGTGCAACTGGCACAAGATGTGGGGAGCCCAAAGCTTGCCAAGTAGTGAAAGGCATAAGACTGACAGATGCACCCTCATCCAAGACAACGCCATGTACTGCTTTATCATAGGCATGTACTGTAATCTGGAAAGGCACATGGGATGGAAGGTAGAATGTAGTCAAATGATTCCATTCGAAGGAAACAACTGAACTACTTGGTGGGGGAATCGTATGATTGCCCCCCTGCGCTATAGGAGATGAAGAATGACCCCCTTGATCAACTGAGACAGGAGGGTCATTCTCGGACTCAGGAGAATCTGACGAGACGAGAAGAACATGAGCAGTAGAATCATGATGCTCCTCTGGAACAGAGTAATCAATAGGTGGTGAACCCAAGTCAACACTCTCTCCGACCAATAGTTGGTTTAGAATAGGCTTGGCACTGCCAGGTTCCGGAAGAGGAGCCTGGACAAGAGAAGAATCTAAATCAGTCTCTTTGTCAACAGGGAGATGATCTGCAACTGTAGAGAGACGTTGATAACCAATGGGAAGTTGGGGTGATGAAGCTATAAGACTTTCGAAAACAGTGGAAGCTTTATCGATGAGTGGAAAAAGGTGAAGGGGATGGTTTCCTTCACATAGTCTACAGGGGATTTGAATCTTCCCTTTCTCTTTAATTTTGTGAGTCGAGAAGATAGCATCGCCATGAGCTTCAGAGGACGATGAGGGGCGGGCCAGATCACGAGACCATACTTCTAAGATCCTGGGAATGCTATGACAATCACGAAGAAGGTGGTCATCCTTGCACAATCTACAAGGAAAATTGACCTTCTGCGGAGGAGCAGAAGGTGGCTCGACTTGAGTTGTACTTTTAACCTCTTGCTTAGGAGACTTCTTCTTCTTCGTCTTCTTCTTCTTCTTCTTTTTAGCCACCTGGTTACTTGAATCCAGACTTTCACGAGGCAAAGTAGAAGATGAGGATGCAGAAACAGGCGAAGAAGGGGAGAGGTACACCTTAGAATCAACATGATGTTGTTCGGGTGGAGGAACTGATTGACCAGCAGTTGAGACGGTAGGGACTAGAGAGGTTGAGAACAACCAAACAGGCAACCCAACATTTAACCCAAGAAGGGACAACATTGCCATGTAAGGAGCACCAACATTTCCAAAAGGAGGGAAATGACCAGGATTCCCATCAGAGGGGATGCCTGGGTTGGTAAACTCCGGAAAAGTTGCCATAAAAAACAAGAAAGAACCCTACTCAAACTAGTGCAAACAAGATCTAATAGGGTAGATGTGAACGTAGTCGAATAAAATTTAAGACACAAGGACATAACTTGACCTTTTCATCTTTAAAGAGTCGAGAAAAGGACAAAAATATGGCTCTAGTCGCCTTCGAATGTTTAATGAGCCTGAAGCGACAAGTTCTAAAATGGACCTTTTCTTTTAGGGAGTCCGAAAAGGAACAAAAAGTGACTACTCTGGAGAACTGGGCAAAAGGTTTACCAGACAATCCGTAAAACTGCATATACACTTGGCAATCATATGAAAACCAAGGACTTTCCGTATGATAGTCAATATTCCCGAATGTTGTGTTCGGTGCGTTATGGCTTGTAAGGCAGTAGACACAACTTCCTATGGATAAAGGATGATAACCTAGTGGGGTCTCCCCATATACTCGATGGTATGTGGGAGCACAAGTCCGTACTAGACCACAATTGAGTCACAAAAGGAGGAATCACCCAACCTTGAGTGGAAACGAAAGTGACTAGGTTTAATGACACCGGAGCATGTCTCTAGCCTAGACCTCTAAAAAGTGTGCGTTATGTTCCAATGCGTTGTTAGATTTATTTAGTTCATTTTAAAGTTGATCTTGTATTAGGTTTCAGTTTTTATGCCTTACCGTATGTAATCTCTCAAAATTCCCTAAATGCAAACTATATGCCAAAATATGTCATTTCATTTGATGAATGCTAGTTACAAGAGGGTTTGAGGGCTTTCACGCAAACAAAATGATAACAAAACAACAAATAACTTCCCTAATGCAGCTAATGGAAATTAACAAACTTTTCTTTAAGATCACCAATCACTAATCAAAACGAAAAGTTCTAATTCTCATTAACTAATACAAAGCAAAAGAGATTTTTTCTTTTGTTGATGGCAAAACGCACTAAACAACTTTGAGAAATGATAACAAACAAATTCTATTCAATACAAGCACATTCAGATCCCTAAATCACAAAGCAAACCTCCAAAGAACGAGAAAAGTCCCAAAGACACCAATGAGCCGTGTAATCTAGGCTCAAAGCGAAACAAAGCAGAATTCAAGTGAAAACAAAGAAAGTCACCCAATTAATGAAATAAAACGATTAACAACCACTAAACGAGTGCAAGGGAGCAAACAGAAAGTTGACTGGACTAATAGAAGACCAAAACTCCTAAGGAAGGCTCCACACACAAAGCCACTAGATGCGCTAGGGCTAGAAATGTGAAATCGATAGAAAATGGCAAACATCCAAACGGTAAAGGTAATCTATGCACAATTTACTTGAAAAGTATGCAAATGTAATCTATGCACATTCTGAAAATGAGAATTCTAATTATGCAAGTGTGATCTATGCAAGAGAATTCTCAAACACAAGATGATTCTAATGTAATCCAAGAACCAATCAAGTGCAAATCAAGAAAATTGGGTGAGAGTTCCAAAGATCAAGAAATAAAAACACTCAAAGGCGATTAACACTCATACACAAGTTAGCTCCCCCCAGCAAATGAGGGGGAATGTTTTTTGCAAAAACAAAAGCAAAAAGATGCAAAATTGTGAAAAGACTGGGACAAACCTCCAAGTAATGACCAAAGGAAATCAAATTAAGAGTTTCTCAAAAAGATACTCAAAACCAGTCAAACAAGACTCCAACACACTCAAGTAGTCGAAAAAAGGTACCCAGAACAAAAACCAAGCTCAAGAGGCTCAGAAACAAGCAAACTTCAAAAGTTCCTAGGCCTGGCGCAACTGTCAGGCTGAAAATAGTGCCTTTCAGTGATTGGCGTGGGTTATCAATGTTCAACTAGCACCAACTGGTGCGACTGTAATGCTATAAAAGAGCGCCAGTCGAGTTTGCTATGGAAAAATAAAAAACAAACGAGCCAAAGCTAAGTCAACAATACCCAGGTACACCAAGGGGCAAGAAGCAACATAGGGACTCAACCCAGAAGGCTAACCAAGTAGCAGAAACCAAGAAACAAGGCAAGTTCCAAGCCGTTCAGTTCGTAAACCAAACTGGAGATGGACTGAAGTGGCGTTGATCTACTTTGCTAATGTGGAGCAATAGCATTTTGAAGGCTATCTGGCCATACTTCAGGCTCCGTCTAAAGTTTACAAATCAAACAACAAGACAAAACAAACAACAAGGAAAAAATCCAACTCCCCAGCAGAGTCACCAAATTGTTGTGGAGGTAAATCCCCTCTGCAGACAGAGGTGATCCCTACTAGCCCAAATGGGGTCTAGCAACAATCAAACAACGCTAACACGCAGGTTCCTAATTGCAAATCAAAGACCGATGATGAGGGCCTACCTAGTTTCCGACGCTAATATTTGTAGAAGAGTCATCGCTCCTGTTCCTTTGCTCCGGCTAGTCACAATCCCCACGATCCTAGTGAATGGACACCTGCACATGCAAAGAATGACACAAACACAAGCATAAAATCCAATAGATGCAACTATATATCAGTCAGAAAGGATATAACTCAACATCATTACAAAGACAATAAGAGTGGAACCATAATGATAGTCATCTATTATTGATAAACAACAAAGAAGAATACAACCATAGTTCTGACGTCAAATCCTCCTTTGGCTGGGTGATCAGCAACACATGCCTTGCAAAGCTTGTTGGGAATGGGGAACAAGCCTCTCTCTCCTTGGTCACTTGGATAAGAATCTCCTCACTTAAGATTTAGCCTCATGGGAATGAATAAGGCTCCTTGTAGCATGAACTTGGCAATTCTCAGACTTTGAGACTTAGAATTTGGAACTTGGAGACTAACTTGTCAAAGGCAAAAGGACAAGCTCTTATAGATAGAGGAGAAGGAGTTAGGGTCATCCACAAGACTCATGGGATTGGCTTTATCACTAAGAAGCTTCCATGAGAGGTGGAGAACTACTTCCCTTCTATGGAGATTCGAAGCCCAACTGAACTAACTCAAGATGGAATCAGCTCATGAATAGGTTAGGAAGAACCTTTGTAAGTTGGTTTGTTAAAAACTTTACCCAACTGGGCTGGCGCGAGTGCGACTCTAAGATAGAGCGCCAGCTGGCACACCCTCTTTGGAGGATTTCCCCCATTGGCGCAAGTGATACACAGTGGAACTGCGCCAATGGAAAAAGGGCTATTTTTATGGGTATTTTGCAGAAGGTGTCTTCAGGGCATATGAAGTACATACTCAAGGGGATACAATGCAAGTGTTTTCAGGTTATGTCACTTCTCACAGGTCCTGGAATAAGTCCTCCAATGTGCGGGAAAAGGGGTAACAGGGATGGTGACAAATTACTATGTAACACATACTTAAAACTACCCTACGCACACAGTGGCAGGGGCCTACGCACTCAGCTACGAACTCTACCTAGGCCTCTATGCACTCAATTGCAGAGCCTTTCTCCTATCTTACCCACTTCTCTTCACTATCTCTTCCTTTTCCTTATTCTCTATTATCATCAACTATGCCTTAGACTCCCTAAGACACCTATTTATAGCTTTTTCATACAATTCCATGGTCTGCGGACCATGGGTGGATCTAAAAAATGACTCAAACTTTACATAAAACAAGGGAATAAACCCATTTGAATCCTATTCATCTACGTGCTCCACATCCACAAATCACGGAGACTTTACATTAATTACAAAAATGTATCAAAACTTGGGTTATCTTAACTCCAAAACTGACCCAGGGGATCCCATCCCAACATCTCTTCTAATGAAATATAATGATAAATCATTGGACAACATGAACTATTTCTATGGATAACTTCTCAACATGCAAATAATTTATTTTAAGACGTATTAGGGCTCGAATTAGGTAATAAATGATGTCCCCCTTGAGCTCATCAGCTTTCTAAACGAGAACCATACTAATGGTATATTTTCCACTAGAAGATACAAAAGAAAATATATAGGGTAGTCTAGAGGACTAAGTATAGGGTAGAGATCAATGTCATTTTCAATGCATCAAAATATCTCTTACCAAGATCATCCCACTTAAATGAGACCCTTTTCTTTAGTATGTTGAAATAAGGAATTGTTGAGAGGAGGAATGAATCATTAAGTATGAAACTCTTTTATTTTTCGTATAATGCTTATAGTTCCTTCTTATATTCTTTTAATTGTGAGATCATTCGTTCACAAAAGAAGTGAACCAACAATATTTCAAACATGCATGTTCATACAACAATCACATGAGAAGCACACACACATTTGACACAATGTTTTTCACATGGAAACCCAGAGGGAAAAAAACACCAATTTGTTGTTTTCTTATGATGTAAATTAAGCACCCACTTAATTTCATATATTTGTTTGTGAGCGCCCACTCAAAGAAGGCACTGAACCCATTTGGTTAGCAAGCACCAACATGTCAAGGGGCACCAACCTTCTCTTGCCATTGTTCTACTATTTCATACAATTTTCAAACTGAGAACAAAGGCATACAATAATGCAAGTAAAATACCAACAATGGTTTTTTGTAGATTTAACTTATGCACTCTGTCTTTTGTGCTCACATGCAACAGGTGTTTTCATGCTTCTCACAACAACACTCCCTCTGTGCTCTTCATTATTTTTCAAGGGCTCTCTACTGACTTCTCTTAAGCACTACCCTTGCAATTCTCCACACAACAATCTCGCTACACTTGCTTTTGTATTACAAAGTGTCTGAATTTGTGTTTCAACTTCTCTGTCTCAACAGACACACTCACACCACAACACACTTGCAATATGCTAAATTCCCCCATATTCTCCATTGCATGTGATGGTTGTGTTCCACTGAGGCACTCTGCACAAGGTAGTCTTTGTTATATGTCCTTTAGCTACCCAACTATACTTAGGCATGGATCTCCTTACCATTGTTGCATCGCCTATTAGTTTCTTGTAAAAGTGCCCAAATAGAGATGGACCTTTCAGTTCTTCATCGTCTAACTACATGGAGCACAATGCTGAGAAATTAATTCTCAGGTGACCTTCACACTCCTCCAAGAGTCCCATTCTCATTTATCTCTCCATAGATATTGACAATTCACTGAGTTGATCGCTCTATGCTCATTTATCACAACCATTCATGCACGTGAAGCAACCCATATTCGTTTCTGCCAGAAATTGCTTCCTTGATTTCTTTTCATAGAGTCTTATACAAGTTTAGCCCCTTTCAAATATCAATACCTCTGAGCCTATATTCAATTTCAGAGTTTTCGACCCACACATCCTTTAACTCAATGCACTGCATTATCGAAGAAAATCCACATCGTAACTTCACAAAGGTGGAACATTATGATATTTCTTTGCTCTTATATCCTTAGCTCCTATGACACTTAGGTCCTTGAGACTTTCTCCTCCATGGAACTTAGAGTTGTGACTTGTGGTTTACATTTTAGGTGTTAAGGCATGTCATTTCTCACAGGAGCTAATATTCCTTCGTTAACTTCTATGCGCCCTTGGTTCTTTGGTTTCTCAGGACCAAGAGCCAACCTAATATTGGAGTCCCCTTTCATCGTAACTTTCTAAAGTCATTTGCACTTAATTTATGGGGTCTTCATCATCTGATATGCCAACCTTCGATATGATGCCATCACTCCACGTAGCTCCTTCATAGTGATGACACATGTCACCCGGATCTGGCACATTAGGGAACCCAATAACATTGAATCATCTGACCATATGTCTTACCGTACTACAAAATTATGCTGATTTTAGATGCCACTTCAACTTCACAGAGCCAATCTTATGTCGTCATGTGTCCTACCTGAGGAGAGAGAAGAGGGCCCATCAAACCTTGGTTTTGTAACAAAAATCCTTTGTTAATCTTCTTCGACATTCCTCAGTGCTTTATAGTACTATTGAAACTGTTGGACATTGTAACTTCTTAGAATACCTTAGTTAAGATGTTATGATATTCCTATGTCCTAGTTGTCCGATACCCCAATATTTCGATGCCTCAGTCCTTCTGATATCCCAAGGTTCTGACCTCCAATATGACACCTACTCCAATTCTCCGAGGTTCCAATATATGATGTGTCGATGTCCTAATTTGACGATTTTCTAGGGTTTTGATATTCAATATGCACGGTATGCTAATTTTTGATATCCCGATATCCGATATCCTAACCTTCGAGGTTCTGATATTCCTTCCTTCCTTCGGCTTCAAATTCCTAGACTTCAACAGATCATATCTTTTGATCCAAGAAACCATTTTTGGACTTTTGCATATCATTGGAAAACTCTTCCAGACCACTTTGCATTTGATGGGGTTTGATGTATGCTTTGAGTCCATTTACTACTTCTTATATGACTACAAACTCTCTACTCCTTGACTCTTCTACTTTGTGCTTGAACAACTGAACTTTGAACCACCCTAGTGATCATTTTATGGATTCTTTAGTAAGCCTGCTACTGTGATGATTCTCTACATGAAACCTGCAGCTACCATGGAATTTCATCTATTCCATCATTGTAATCATCATTTTATGTCTACTTCAGTAAGCCTTATACTATGATGATTTTCCACAAAGCATTACAACAACCATGGGATTCCTTCAAAACACACAGTAGTCATCATTTTATGGATTTTCCAATAAGCATTCTACTATGATGATTCTCGACTTAAACGTTGAAACTATCATGGGAATCATCCTTATCCATGGATTTGTTACAACATTCTTTCCAGGGTAGTTGACATTAGTTCCAACATGCATGCCAATACTAACACATCCACCCTCAATTGTCCAACAATCTCCCCCTTTTGAATTGATGGAAACACCATAACCTCCCCTCAGGATAGGCATGACTGTCTCAGATTCCCCAGTAATATTCTGCCCCTTTGACATTAATGGCAAGGTACACTTCTTTAGTGCTCTCCTTGAACCATTGTAGCGTACTCTCCCATGAGTTCTGTCACACGGAATTTGTCAAGGGTGCGGACACAGCTGACCTTCCTAGAAGTCTAAGACATTCTAATGACAAACAAGACAAAATGGAGTGATCTTTCTCTAAATACACCTTTTACAACATGAAAACTACAAGTGTTTAGGCTTACCTTATTCCAAAACGCTGTTGTTGAAGTCCGTTCTTGACGATCCGGATGAGCTCTTCCTTCAAGTCAATTCCTGCAACCACAAACAATCAAACAATTACCAAGCACTTGCATTTCATATAATAAAAAATATATTCAACATGCAGACCAAGGAACACATGAAATAACTCATTAACACAAGCTATTGAGAAAAATAAACCAGTTTGTATTAATAACGAAACAAAGAAACTCTTACAACCTGGCCTTGGTGTTGTGCAAGTTCCTCCCAGGGTCCATCAAGGGTTTTCCTCTACTTTGACAAAGCTCACCCTCTCCCAAGTAGAATCAAGTGAAGACAATTTCTCCTCACAAAGGCTCTAATGGAAGACCTAAATCCTGCAGCATTTACCCAAAGAAAATGTATAGCTCCAACCTCCCCTCCCTCTGGCTCAATGTCTTTATTTATAGTGCTGTAAAGAGGTTATTCAGGTCCACCATCAATGGGATAATCCCCCTCTTTGGGTGGGATAGCTCCCTTATTGATGGGATAAGTTCCCCCTTAATAGAGATACATGAACCAACTGGAGGCGCATCCAATTCATCAAACCGACCTCTAGAAAGTTCTAGAAGTAACCACAAGTAACTTTCTTAAGATGAAACTCGCGCATTTTGCCTTTTACAGAAGGACGCACCTGTCCCTTAACATACAGAGCGTCCAAGGACGCACCTTTTGTGAACATGGTTAGCGTCCCCGCAGGTAAGGCTAGAGAGAACCTGCGACCCCAGAGATAAACATATTTTTTACAAGACTTTCTCTCTTCTTTGAGTTTGAGATGGATAACAGAGGCATAAGACTTGCCTAAGAGGGTAGCATGACTGTTGATTTGAGCCATACTAACTGTAAGTAGTCAAGGTGACATTTTTTAGTGTAACAGATTGCCCCCTAAAGTGCGAAGCCTGGAATAGATTTAGGGTTTTGTAATTCTAGGAAGGGTGAAGCGCTTTATCATTTCAAGGATTGTCTTGTGGATGGCCTGGTTGGAACCTGCAATTTTCAACACAAAATACATGGATAAGATTATATCATCACTGAGGTAGGCATTCCCATACTCAGATTCAAAACTTTAACTAATGGACTAACTATTCTGTTACAGGAATGATCTTGCAGTACATCATTTTTATAGACTTTTGTAGACACAGTATGGACGCAGCCATCTGTTTATGATTAGTCTACATAGATAATGAATACAAAACTCCTCGCAGCCTGGATGGTAGAAACTAGATCCAGGGTCTTCACTTCTACTTCCCGAATTGGTACGATTCTAGCCATGTGATTAAATGATTCGATGTCGAACATGTTAGAAACCACTTGATTACCAGTCGATGATGTAAACTGTTAACAAGCGTGAGAGAAACCACCAGTAATGTCAATGGTTCTCAAAGTACCAAGCACAACCCGTGAAATGTGAATAGATGTTTTGATGTCGAACACTTCACGGAATCCTTTGATCGAAAGTCAATGATGTAAACTGACGTCAAAGGCGAGAAACCTGCCATTGATGCATGCAGACTTCAAGGTGCTGTCGATTCCTAAGTCATATTTCTAGATAATGTGTCGATGTCGATAGAAAGCGACCCGTTGCAGGCAAGCCCGCAACACGAAATCATTGTTCAAGTTGAAGAAATGTTGCTGTAAGGACTGACTCAGGGATGGTCAAATGGATGACAAGTATTTTGCAGATGAAAGTTTTTGCTTGCAGACCTCTTGAACACATAACGACACGACAGATGGCTTGGTGACGAATAACTCAAAGTTAATCCCCGAAACCCGGTTAAAGACTTTCAAAGTGGTTTGGTCAACTGTGAGGTAAAAGATTTCCCAACCCAGGTGAATGAAAGGTGTCGTGTTCAAGAGTGGTAATAAAGTTTCTTTTGAGACAAAAGGTAACAAACAGGTTCATTCTTCTCTCTTTTCCCCCACCATTTCTGGCAAGTACCTCTTTATTTTTAACAAGCTTGAGGAGGATAACATATGCTTGATTATAAGCTCATCCTTCGGACGAGTCCAACCTAGTTTAAATTCGAACCCTAGGAAGGAGTGGTTCGTTCCTGTTTGTAATTGAACAGGTCCTCTACTGTAAAAGTTTAACGAGCCCAGTATAGGAGAAACTCGGCGTTTTTCAATTTTAGAGAGTCTGAAAAAACTAAAGGAGACTCCACGTTGAACTTTTTCGTACATTTGTGTCCCTCAAGCCCGAAAAAGTATAAAATAATACCTGGGGGAACCGCTTGATCTTGCGACCAAGGAGTACTTTCATAATAGTGTCGTTGACCTGAAAAGTAAAAAGCGATCAAGGACACGTCGTTTTATTTCCGTATCGAGTTTGAAACGACAAAAACACGACTATCTTTTCCTGATTTTACGGTCAGAAAAGAGCTATAAGGGGACCGTCTTTTAATTCCATTTTAACGAGTGTAAAAGAAACGCTCGGCAATCTTTTCATGTTTTAGGAGTCTGAAAAGGGCTTAAAAGAGAACTCCAAGGTTTCACTTTTTCGTAAGTTTTAACGAGTTCGAAAAAATGATAAAAATGTACTCATGGTTTTCACTTTTTCGTAAGTTTTAATGAGTTCGAAAAAGGGATAAAAATGTACTCATATGGCCGACTTTCAATTTAATTTACGAGCAGGAAAAGACGGAAAGAACTCGACATTTTTCATTTGTTTTACGAGAATGAAAGATAGCAAAATAATCTCGGTATTTTCATGAGTTTAACGAGTCTTGAAAATAACTGAAATTGACTCGAGATAGGTTTCATTTTTACAAAAGCTTGAAACAGATAAAAACTATGCTTCAAAGTAGTTTCATTTTTACACAAGCTTGAAACAAAGAGAAAACTGTGCTTGATGCCCCCTAAGCATAACTGTTAGAGTGCATGCCCCCTCAGCTTCATTTCATTCAACCGATTGGATGAAATGAAGGCTGAGTTACGAGATCATTTGAAAGACTCAACCTAAAACTGTAAGAAAATTATGCAAAAAAAACTGAAATAACTAACCTAAGTACTTAACATTTACGAGATCTAGTCAATCTCTCGACTCAAGTAGAGGAGGATTTGTTTCATTTTTTAACGAGCTTGACACAGGAAAAGAACTATGCTCGGATTTGGTTTCATGTTTACGCAAGCTTGAAACGAAAAACTATGCTTTTTATAAGTTCGCATGCCCCCAGCATAACGACGCAAATCAAGGTACATGCCCCCCAAGCTTCATTGCATTCAATGAGGTGGATGGAATGAAGCTTTACTTTCAAGATCTTGGAAAGACTTGTGGGAGTTGTTTCATTTTTTAAACGAGCTTGACACAAGATAAGGAACTATGCTCGTAACTATTGTCTACAATCTACCTAACAAAAACTCTACTCTAAAAAACCTCGATTCATTTTTTAACGAGCTTGACACAAGACAAGGAACTATGCTCTAAAATCCTTGATTCATTTTTTAATGAGCTTGACACAAGACAAGGAACTATGCTCTACAATCTACCTACTTAACCTACCCTTCTTTCATTTTTTAACGAGCTTGACACAAGACAAGGAACTGTGCTCTAAAATCCTTGATTCATTTTTTAATGAGCTTGACACAAGACAAGGAACTATGCTCAGAAATTCGCATGCCCCCAACATAATGATGCAAAGCGAGGTACATGCCCCCCAGGCTTCATTGCATTCAACCGGCTGGATGAAATGAAGGTTTACTTTCAATATTTAACTTGAAAAGGGAGTTGTTTCATTTT
This sequence comes from Pinus tabuliformis, assembly GCA_031772625.1. Taxonomy (NCBI): domain Eukaryota; kingdom Viridiplantae; phylum Streptophyta; class Pinopsida; order Pinales; family Pinaceae; genus Pinus; species Pinus tabuliformis. The sequence continues at coordinate 1,096,316,045 of CM062819.1, forward strand.
TAAGGAGGTTGACACAAGAAAAGAACTATCCTCATACCTGATTCATTTTTTAACGAGGTTGACTCAGTAACAGGAACTATCCTCAAACCTGATTCATTTTTTAACGAGGTTGACTCAGTAACAGGAATTATCCTCAAAACCCTACTTTCTACAATCTATCTACTTATCCTAAAATCTAGCTGATTCATTGTTTAATGAGGTTGACTCAGTAAAAGAACTATCCTCATACACATTGATTCATTTTTTAACGAGGTTGACACAGTAAAAGGAACCTTCCTCGTAACACCCTGTTTCATTTTTTAACGAGGTTGACACAGGAACAAAACTATCCTCGCACACACTGATTCATTTTTTAACGAGGTTGACACAGTAAAAGGAACTTTCCTCGAACCATCCAGTTTCATTTTTTAACGAGGTTGAGAGAGGAACAAACTATCCTCGTACTCACTGATTCATTTTTTAACGAGGTCGACACAGTAAAAGGAACTTTCCTCGTACCATCCAGTTTCATTTTTTAACGAGGTTGAGAGAGGAACAAACTATCCTCGTAAACTGATTCATTTTTTAACGAGGTTGACACAGTAAAAGGAACTTTCCTCGGACACACTGATTCATTTTTTAACGAGGTTGACACAGGAGCAAAACTATCCTCGTGCTCACTGATCATGGCTTCCAACTGGAAGAAAGACATGTCAATGGACACACCTTGATCATGGCTTCCAAAAGGTCTTCATCAGAAGGAAGAATAGTTCTTTGGAAGGAACACATGTCAAGGGACTCAAAAGGGATAAGAACATCGTGTTCAAGTAATCCCATAGAGTTTTCCATGTCAATTACCGGATCTAAATCAAAGGAAGATGAGCAAACAGTGAGAGGCTCACTTACATCGGTAACTGAAATCATGGGACCAGTTGCCACATAATTAACCCGTGGCAGGGTAGATACCACTTTAGAATCAGGAACATTTAGGGGTGTCATATTATTGGTAGTTGAGACAAGACTAGGGAACGAAAGCTGGTCTACAGTCACAATACTGCCATTGTGAGGGAAAGACATCACGCGAAAGAGTGTCGATACGACAGCTTTCATTGCATAAACATAGTCTCGCCCAAGGAGTAAATTGAAATCCAAGGGACCTCGAACTACCATAAGATCAACACAAACAGTTTTACCTTCCAAGGTAATAGAAAACTTAGGAAGGATCCCTAAAGGTTCACTAATTGTTCTGTTAAAAGCTTTCAGATTCTGCGTAATAGGCGCAAGCTGAGGGGAACCCAAAGCTTTCCAAACAGCTGAGGATAAAATACTAACAGAAGCACCTTCATCTACCTGAGTACGAGGTATGTCCCTACCACCAGCCTTGACAATGATTTGGAAAGGGATGGAGGAAGGAAGACGAGGTTCTGTCCGTCTATTCCAATCAAAGGAAAAGACCTCAGTACTTGGAGGGGGTTCTGTAGAAACAGGTGAAATGCCCCCCGGCATAAAAGAATCTGATGTAACAAGAAGAACATCAGCGGTATGAAGTTCACTCTCTAGAGGGAAAGTGGGATCGACTGAATGTGAAATTGAATCGACCACTTGATCAACTAACGGATCATCAACCTGAGTGACATGAGTTTCACTCTCCAATGGAAGAGTGTGATCGACTGTACTTGAATTTAGATCAATCACTCCGTCAGTTGATGGTAGGTTGGGAGAAAGTTTACGGTAACCAGTTGGAAATTCTTGCTATGGAACAGTAAGGTTTTCCAACAATGTTGAGGCTTCATCCATGTGAGGGCAAATATGAGTTTGATGACTCCCTTTGCATAACTTACAAGGAAACCTAACTTTACCCTTTTTCCCCGGAACCTGACTATCACTGGTTGATGGATCAATGGAAAGTTGATGAGATTTTTCTGACCATACTTCCAAGACCTTTGGAATACCAGGACAATTGACAAGGAAGTGGTCACCCTTACAAAGCCTGCAAGGGTATTTGGGTTTACGATGCATGTCGGAATTTTCCTCAACACAACCAACACTTACAGCCATGGTTGGTTGGTTGACTTCTTTCTTATCTGGCTTATTCTTCTTCTTCTTCTTCTTCTTCTTCTTCCCTTTCTTCTTCTTCTTAGCCTCCTGGTTACTAGCATCAAGGCTTTTACCAGGCGAAGAGGAAGAAATGGAGGAAGAAAAATTAGGCGAGGAAGGTAAAGGGTCAACAGAAGGTTGGTGATGTTGAGATGGTGAACTCTGTTGAGGTGAAGCATCCGGTTGAGATGGAACAATTGGAGTATTTTGGGCCAACGAAGTTGAAAATAACCATATCGGTAAGCCTATTGTAAAGCCAGGTAATGACAAAGTAGCCATATAAGGAGGACCAACATTTCCAAAGTAAGGAAAAGTACTAGGATTCTCATTAGGAGGGGTTCCTAGGTTAATAAATTCCGGAACATTTGCCATTATATTCAACTTCAGTGAATTTTATTAACAATTTAAAACTAAAATTAACAATTCACAATTCACACCTAACAATTAAAATTCACAATTCACACCTATGGTCTCTAAAAGTAAAAACAAACAAATTAACACGCGCTATCAAATCTAGGAGTCAAACCACACACAAACAGTAAGCTCTCCGGACCGAAAACACTAGTTGGTGATGAAGCCCAACCTCGCAGAATTCAGTACAGAAATGGTGGGTGGAACAGTTACCCCGGCAACCTGCTTAATGAATAGACCGGCACAAGTTCCTCCACTTTAACCGTCTCGAAGTGAAGTGAACCCCCCGGAAAATCCAAGTGAGTATAACCGACGTCTGCTCCAGGTACAGTGGGACCTTCCCTCCACTGTCACCTCGGTAGAACCCTAAAGATTATGGTCACTAAGGTCACCAACAGTAACAAATACACCTGGGGGAACAGTCTAAACTCCGACAGCATGCAAGGGCAGAGTAGCAAGCTCAATCCCCTTACCGGCTCCTTGACAACAATCCAAGGTTTACCGATAAGTGACCCCTGGCTCCTCGACAATGGTTAATCCGAGGTTTACCGTTTGTAATACGTACTGTCTGGCGTCGTTCCCAACGAGGGGGGAATGATCCCCTCACTGGTTCGGACACGAGCTCGTGCTTCTCCTTTAAGAGGAGCTTTCCCAGAGTGCAATTGAAACAATTGGATTTATTCTACTCAAGATAAACTATCTGTTTGGTTTTGTAGTCTTGGAGAGTTAAGTACTCACCTACTCCAAGACCCTAGCCTAAGCTATGTTGGTGTTTCAGAGCCCTAGAAATGTAAAAATTACTAGATGAATTTTAATTAAGCGCTGTGTTATTAAGGCTGTTATTACTCAAATGGGTAAATGGAGATGAAACCAATGGTGTTATGACCCGACTCAACTGAATGCAATCGAATATGATAATGTAATCTTTTCAATTCGATGAATCCTAACTAAAGTAAGGAGAGAGTTTCCATTCACTTCCAACAATGCAAAAAATTGATCACTAAGAGAAAATATAACAAATTCTCTAACGCACTAATTTCATCAAGAAAAACTAATGCAAATCAATTCCAAACCATTTTTTTTTATTTTTATTTTTTGTGTAAATTCAAATCAAAGAAAGCTGATCTAAATCTACAATAGATTTTTCAGAATGTAAACTATGCAATTGTAATCTAAGCACAATTCACTCGAAAAGTATGCAAATGTAATCTATGCACATTTTTCAATCATATTCTGAAACTGAGAACTCTAATTATGCAAATGTGATCTATGCAAGAGAATTCTCAAACACAAGATGATTCTAATGTAATCTAAGAACCAATCAAGTGCAAGTCGAGAAAATTGGGTGAGAGTTCGAAAGATCAAAACATAAAAACACTCAAAGGCGATTAACACTCATACACAATTTAGGAAATTTTTTTGCAAAAACAAAAGCAAAAAGATGCAAAATTGTGAAAAGACTGAGACAAACCTCCAAGTAATGATCAAAGGAAATCAAATCAAGAATTTCTCAAGAAAGAGACTCAAAACACCCAATTGATGAAAGCTAAGAGCAGGAACAAGCTTAGGTGAAGATTCTGGACAAGGGACTAATGAATCTGGGCAGAAAAAACTAAGAAAAAACAAAATCTAAGAGCAAAAAAGGCAAAAAATGGAATTTTCTCAAATTTTGGCAGGGGACGCAGGCAACCCGTTAGCACAGGTGCGGGCCCGCTCTGTGCACGCAGCAAAAGTGCGTCCAGGGACGCACTGTGCAGCACTCAGAGGGTGCGTCCGTCTGAAAAACTCAAGAAAAACCAAAATAAAACTAATCCTAAGCTAACCCACCCAGAGACAGAATCACAGAGCCAAAACCAGAAAAATAAACCAATTTTCTCAAAGCAAAGTTCACATAAAGGAAAAGACTTTTCTCATCAATGGAATCTTTCCCCAGTGGAGTCGCCAATTTGTCACACGGAATTTGTCAAGGGTGCGGACACAGCTGACCTTCCTAGAAGTCTAAGACATTCTAATGACAAACAAGACAAAATGGAGTGATCTTTCTCTAAATACACCTTTTACAACATGAAAACTACAAGTGTTTAGGCTTACCTTATTCCAAAACGCTGTTGTTGAAGTCCGTTCTTGACGATCCGGATGAGCTCTTCCTTCAAGTCAATTCCTGCAACCACAAACAATCAAACAATTACCAAGCACTTGCATTTCATATAATAAAAAATATATTCAACATGCAGACCAAGGAACACATGAAATAACTCATTAACACAAGCTATTGAGAAAAATAAACCAGTTTGTATTAATAACGAAACAAAGAAACTCTTACAACCTGGCCTTGGTGTTGTGCAAGTTCCTCCCAGGGTCCATCAAGGGTTTTCCTCTACTTTGACAAAGCTCACCCTCTCCCAAGTAGAATCAAGTGAAGACAATTTCTCCTCACAAAGGCTCTAATGGAAGACCTAAATCCTGCAGCATTTACCCAAAGAAAATGTATAGCTCCAACCTCCCCTCCCTCTGGCTCAATGTCTTTATTTATAGTGCTGTAAAGAGGTTATTCAGGTCCACCATCAATGGGATAATCCCCCTCTTTGGGTGGGATAGCTCCCTTATTGATGGGATAAGTTCCCCCTTAATAGAGATACATGAACCAACTGGAGGCGCATCCAATTCATCAAACCGACCTCTAGAAAGTTCTAGAAGTAACCACAAGTAACTTTCTTAAGATGAAACTCGCGCATTTTGCCTTTTACAGAAGGACGCACCTGTCCCTTAACATACAGAGCGTCCAAGGACGCACCTTTTGTGAACATGGTTAGCGTCCCCGCAGGTAAGGCTAGAGAGAACCTGCGACCCCAGAGATAAACATATTTTTTACAAGACTTTCTCTCTTCTTTGAGTTTGAGATGGATAACAGAGGCATAAGACTTGCCTAAGAGGGTAGCATGACTGTTGATTTGAGCCATACTAACTGTAAGTAGTCAAGGTGACATTTTTTAGTGTAACAAGTTCCACATGCTGAGTAGTTGCCACCACATACCAAAATGAAGTCATTTGAAGGGAGGATTTACAACTCTTATTTGTTTCTTGAGATATTGAAATGGTTCTCTGTCAAGTGGCTTGGTAAATATATCTTCCATATTTTCTTTAGTGGCCACATATTCAAGTTTGACAGTATTGATTGCAACCTGTTCCCTCAAGAAATGGAACTTGATAGGAATATGCTTAGTTGTTGAATGCGTGACTATATTTTTGGAGGTGTTGATGGCACTTGTGTTGTCACACATTATTAGAATGGGATCATTTAGTTCTACATGTATATCTTTCAAGGTTTTCCTCATCCATAGAATCTACGTACAACAAGTAGTGACAACAATATACTCTGCTTCAGCAATCGACATAGAAATGGAGGCATGTTTCTTGCTAACCCATAACAACAAACATTTTCCTAGGAAGAATATTGCACCAAAAGTAATTTTCCTATCATCAAGGCTCCCAACCTAGTCTACATCAGTGTAGGCCTTCAACTTGAATTCTTTTCTCTTCACATACCATAGTCCATACTTTGTTGTTCCATGAATATATTTGAAAATCATTTTGACAACAACAACATGACTCTCATGTGGGAATGCTTGAAATTTGGACACAAGTCCTACTACTTTCATGATGTCTGGCCTTGAAGCTGTCAGATTGACTAATATTCCTATCATTGAACTATATTTAGTTTGATTTACTAGATGTGTTCCATCTTCTTTGCACAACTTGTAGCCTATAGTCATGTGTGTGTTGACTACTTTGCAAAAATATAGCCCAAGTTTCTTTAGAGTTTCCTTTAGATATTTGGATTGGGATATAAACACTCCTTATGGAAACTGAGTAATTTGCAAACCTATGAATAAGGAATGTTCTTTGATCATGGACATTTGAAATTATGTTTGCATTCAATTTACAAATTGATGCCCCAATTGGTCGAGATCGCTGCCAAATATTATGGCATCCACATACACCACTACTATCAATAAATGGTCACCTTCAGACTTTACATAAAGGTTACTATCAATTGTGCCCTTTTTAAACCCTTGTTGTTGAAGCTACTCATCCAACCTTTCGTACCAAGCTCTAGGGACCTGTTTTTGCCCACAGGGCCTTCTTCAATTTTCATACAAAGCCTTCACCAGAGGTAAGAAGAAATCCTTCTGGCTGCTCAATGTAAACTTCTTCTAAATATCCATTGAGAAATGTAGACTTCACATCCATCTAATATACCTTGATATTCTTATGGATGGAAAGAGAAAGAAATATCCTGATATCTTCCAGTTGAGATACTGGTGTAAATATTTCTTTGAAATCTACCCCTTCTATTTATGCATACCCTTTGCAGACCAATCAAGCTTTGTTCCTGATTACTTGACCATGTTCATTTAATTTTTTCTTGAAAACCCATTTGGTTCCAATAACAGTTTCCTCTCTTGGCCTTGGAACTAGTTATCAAGTGTCACTATTTTCAATCTAATAAAGTTCTTCATTCATAGCTTTCACCCAGAACTTGCCTTCACTTTCTTGATAGAGGTTCTTGGGTTATATCTGTGATAATAGAGTCATATTTGCATAACATGAACTACCAATAAGTTTCCTTCTAGTTTGGACAACATGTCTTTGATCTCCAAGAATCTGACTCTCAAGATTTTCCTTATGTACATACCTGGAGGGTGTCTTTGGCCTTGAAATCATGCTTGCTTCCTCACCTTCACTATCTGAATCTGTTTCCTCTAGATCCGTGGAAAAAAAGTCTAAACTTTCTTCATCATCTAAGTTCATATTTATTTTAGAGGACTCAAGTTGTGAGCCTACTTCATCTACTATTACATCAATGCAATCCTCAATCTTCTTTATCCACTTGTTGTAACACTTATATCCTTTTCTTTGAGTAGATTACCTGAACAATATCCCTTCGTTAGCAAGTGAATCAAACTTTCCAGGATTCCTTTCATTCCTTTTAATGAATCACTTTATTCCAAACACTTTGAGGTGTTTAACTGATGTAGGTCTTCTCTTCCATAAATCATAGGGAGTTTTACCATTATTAGGCTGTAGTTGAGTTATTTTTGACAAACACATTTTTGCCTAGATTGCTTCTCCCCAGAAGTTGTGAAACACTCCTGCTTCATCCAACATTGATCTGTCCATTTCCTAAATTGTTTTATTCTTCCTCTCTGCTACTCCATTTTTCTGAGGAGTTCTACCCACTAAGTACTACCTCCTAATGCCATGTTTTTCATAGAATTCCTCAAATTATCTTGAGGTTTATTCACCCCCTTTGTTTGATCTTAAGAATTTTATCTTTAATTCTTTCTCATTTTCTACTTGAGCTTTAAACTTCTTGAAATGATTGAACACCTCTTATTTTTCTTTTAAGAGTACAATCCAAGTGGCCCTGGTGAAGTCATCAATGAGAAAAATGAAATACCTCTCTCCTTTTGAGTTTTTTTTTATAGTTGGGCCAGAAATGTTTATGTGAATGAGCTCTAGAGGTTTGGATGAGGACATCTCTTTTGACTTGAAATGAGTCCTAGTTTATTTAACAAACTGACATGAATTGCATATTGTGTTATCGGGCTTTGACAGTATTTCTTACTTTGATCAAACTATCAAATTTCATATGTCCAAGCCTCTTGTACCACAACCGTGCTTCACTTGCTTTGATTAAATAATAGTTAACCCCGAAATCTTCAAACACATATACATTATTGTGGGTTTTGATTTATTTTCCCACCAGTTTTCCATTCTTTATGTTTCAAATCTCACAGTATTTAGATCGAAAGGTCACATCATAGCCATTATCACACATTTGGCTAACACTATGTAAATTGTGCTTGAGACCTTCTACATACAACACATTATGTGCTTTTGTTTTTTATCAAGATTGACTACACCTTTACCTTTGATTCTTGCTGGAGCATTGTTTTGAAAGGTGACATTGCTTCATATGTCCTTTTTCTTTCAGCAACATAAATTTTCTTTTGTCCCCAATCATATTTTTGGACCAACCACTATCCACATACCATTTTTTTCCTTGATTATGAGTTGATAAGGCAAGTCCACATTGCATGCTCTTTTTAGTCTTTTGTTTCCACCTCCCATTATCCTTCTGTACAACTGCTTGCCTAACATATTAGGACTTAGATAGGTGTCCACACCTACATATGCACTCACGCAATTCGTGCCCAAAATTATTATATTTGAAGCATTCTACTTCACTTAGCAAGGGAGAGAAGACATTTTGATTTCTGAGAGAGGAATTTTGAGGTTTAGAAATATTATGCTTATTACATCTGGGATTTTCATCTCTTTCAAATTTGATCCTTCTACAATCAATAGCTTTATGTCCAAATGTATGGCACTTATAATAGTGACCATAAAACAAATAGGCATGCCTTCTCCATTAATAGTCTCCTTTTTTCACTGCTGCTCTTTTGTCTTCATTAGTTCTTTCATGATGCTTCTTCCCATGGATTTGTGGTTCTTCAAATCCAGCAAACCTAAATTTTATCTCCCCCATAGAATATTCTTTTGGCTTAGAGTATCCCAAGCCATTTTTGATTCCTCAAGGCCTTTGACTATTCAATATTTGATTTAGTCTCCTTTTCCCTTCAGAAAATTTTTCATTTAAACCCTTCTCATTCATTATTCTCTCAAGACTGGTTCTTAGAGAGACAACCTATGCTTCAAGACTCTGACAATTATCTTCCCATTCTTGGATTAGATATTGAAGCACCTCTTCTTTTCATTTAGCCTCCTCCAATTTAACTTTCAAAGACAAAATGTCATATTTTCCTATCTGTGAGATTGTTTCCCTTTTTAACTTGAGAATCTCATGTTTCAAGTGCTTGTTCTTCTCTTCTAGTCTCTCACAGTTTCCTTATTTTTCTTCCAATACAAAGACTAGACTATCTTTGCTCTTGATAGCTTACTCAAAATTTTCTTTTTCATAGGAAAACTCCTCAGTGTCAGAGTTATACATACCTTCTTTTGCATGATGTAACTGTTACTTTAGCTACTTATTCTTCTTCCTCGCTTTCTTTAACTCGTCAAGGGAACTAATGAGTTCCCCTTCAAGTTCCACTACTCCATCTTCTTCTCCCTCTTTAGATTCCATAATACCTTATTTCATAGAGTTTGTTTTGAAGGCCATGATAAGATACTTATTTGACTCATTCTCAGACGAGTTCTCACTATCTGACTCTAGTGCTGAGATATCCTCTTTGGAGTAGAACTCCTTTTTCTTATAGAGCTTTTTCTTCTGATGTGTCTAAGGCTTGTTTCCAAATTTCAAATCCTCTTCCCTTTCAGCCTTTTCTTTATAAGGGAACTTAGATGAGAAATTTCCAAATCTTCCACAATCAGAACCTTTAAAGGGAAACTTCCATTTATATTTTCCTGGTCCACACTTCAATTTTCTAACTAGTTGAGCCATCTTCTGATAAGATTCACAACTATAGCAGTCTTGATGATCTCTATGCTCCTTGCCCTTTCTGGATACTCTGAATGTCGCTTCCCTTGGTTCAAAATTTTATATTCCTACTCTCATCTCACTGGTTGTGAGAGTACCATGTAGGTAGTCCATATTGAGATCCTTTAAGTTAGTCATCTCTTCAATAGTTGATACTTTGGCATTAAATCTCATGGGTAGAGATCTTAATATTTTTTGAACAATCATCTCTTCCTTGACCTCTTCACCAAGTCCTTTGATCATATTATTCACTTCATTAACTCTGAGGAAGTATTCTTCTATGCTTCCATTATAATTCATTCTCAATCTTTCAAACCTCATTCTAAAAGTCTGAAGTTTCATTTAGTTGACTTTGTCATCTCCTTCATAACTCTAATCAAGCTTTACCCACACTTCCTTAGAATACTTACAGTGCATAACCTTTACAAGTTTTGATTGACTAAGGCTAAAGAGAATGAAATTTTTGGCTTTATCATTGTTCCCATATAATTTGTTATCATCTACATCAGTGGGAGGAATATCAGGGACATTATAGTACACTAGTACCGAAGTCCAAACATCTACTCCGAGGGACATAAGATATGCTTCCATTCTTACTTTCCAGAATGCATAATTTGTCCCATCAAAGACTAGTATTATACTTGAGTAAGATTCTTGACTCTCTTTCCTAGACATAATTCCTTATAGATCTACCTTCTAGTTATTAGATTGTTGCTGAAGGAACCCGTGCTCTAATAGAAATTGTTGAAACAGGGAATTTTGGAGAGGGGGGTTGAATAAGTAACCTTGAAACTCTTCCCTTTTTTGTATAAAGATTTCATTTCCTTCTTATATTATTTTAATTGTGAGAGCATTAATTCAAAAAATAAGTGAACCAACAATATTTCAAACACACATGTTCATACAGCAATCACATGAGCATCACATGCATTTGACACATTTTTTTTCACATAGAAACCCAGAGGGAAAAAACCACCAATTGTTTGTTTGTTTATGATGCAAATTATGAAACCACTTAATTATATTTGTTTGTTTGTGAGCACCCACTAACAGGAGGCACCAACCCCCTTTGGTTAACAAGCACCAACTTGTTAAGAGGAACCAACCTCTTCATTATGCAGGACCCAACTTGCTCTTGCCATTGTTCTACTATTTCATATAATTTTCAAACTGAAAATAGAGGCATACAATAATACAAGGAAAATACCAACAATGGTTGTTTGCAAATTAAAATTCTTGACTTTGTATTCTCTGCTCACATGTCACAAGTCTTTTCTTGATACTCACAACAACACTTCCTCTATGCTCTACCTTCTCTATCAAGGGCTGTCTATTAACTGCTCCTCAGCACTACCCTTGTAATTCTCCACATGACACTCTCGTTTCACTTGTTGTTGTATTACAAATGTCCTACTTGGAGCCTCAACCTCTCTATCTCAACGCACACCACTCACACCACATCACACTTGCAAAATTCTCAATTTCCCCATATTCTCCATTGCAGGTGATGGTTTTTTTCCACTGAGGCACTCTTTGCAAGGCAGTCTTTTCTATCCTTTAGCTACCCAACTATACTCAAGAATGGATCCCATTACCACTGTTGTGTCTCCTAGTAGTTTATTATCACAGTGCCCAAACAAATATGGACCTTGGAGTTCTTGATCATCTTATAGCATAGAGAACCATGCTCAGAAATTAATTATCAGGTGACCTGCACACTCCTTCGAGAGTCCCATTCTCATTTATCACTCCATAGATGTTGAGAATTCATAGAGATGACCGCTCCATTCTCATTTATCACAACCATTCATGCGCATGAAGTAGCTCGTATTACTTTATGTTAGAAATGTCGTCCTTGATTTCTTGTCACAAGAGTCTTATACAGGTTTAGCCCCTTTCAATAATTAATAACTTTGAGCCTGTATTCAATTTCACAGCTTCCGACCCACACATCCTTTAACTCGTTGTACTGCATTATCAGAGAATATCCACATCATAACTTCAAAAAGGTGGAACGTTGCGATATTTCTGCACTCCAATATCCTTAGCTCCTTGAGCATTTCTTCTCCATGGAACTAAGAGTTTTGACCTGCAACTTAGATCTTAGGTGCTAAGGCATTTTGTTTCCATCGGGAGCCAATATTCCTTTGCTAACTGCTCTATGCCCTTGGTTCTTTGGTTTCTCAGGACCAAGATCTAACCTAATATGGGAAGCCCCTTTCATCATAAATTCTCCAAAGTCATTTTCACTAAAGTTATGTGGACTTCATCATCTGATATTCCAGCCTCTAATATGACGTCATCACTCCACATGGCAGCTTCACATCGATGACTCGTGTCACCTAGATTTGGCACATTAGGGCACCCGATAACATTGAATCATCCTACCACGTGTCCTACCGTACTGCCACGTCATGCCAATGTCAAATGCCACTTTAGCTTGATGGAGCCAATCTTATGCTCCCATGTGTCCTACCGGAGGATAGAGAAGAGGACCCATCAAACCTTGGTTTTGCAATAAAAATCCTTCGTTAATCTTATTCGGAATTCATCGGTTCTTTATAGTATTATCAAGACTATTATACATTGTAACTTCTTAGAATACCTCAGTTAAGAAGTTTCGATATTCTGATGTCCCGGTTCTTTGACATCCTAATATTTTGATGCCTAAGTCCTAACAATATCCTAAGGTTCCAACCTCCAATATGCCACCTACTCCAATTCTCTGAGGTTCTGATATCTGATATGTTGATATACCAATTTTTTGATCTTTCGGGGTTCCAATATCCGATATGCCTGGTATGCTAATATTTGATCCTGATATTCGATATACTGACCTCCAAGGTTTTGATATTCCTTCCTTCCTTGGGATTCAAGTCCCTAGACTCTAGTAGATCATATCTTTTGATCCAGGAAACCATTTTTGGACTTCCACATATCAATGGAAAAATCTTCCAGAGCACTTTGCATTTGGATAGGGTCTGATGTAGGCTTTGATTCCAATTTATACTTGTGATATGACTACAAAATCTCTACTCCTTGACTCTTCTACTTCATCCTTGGAAAGTTGAACTCTCAACTGCCATAGTGATCATTTTATGGCTTCTTCAATAAGCCTACTACTGTGATGATTCTCTACATAAAGCCTACAACTAACATTGAATTCCATCTGGTCCATAACTATAATCATCATTTTATGGCTTATTTAGTAAGCCTTACTACTATGATTATTTTCTACAAACCATTCCACAACCATGAGATTCCTCTGGAACACAAAGTAGTCATTAGTTTATGGTTGTTCTAATAATCCTTCTACTATGATGATTCTCATCATAAAGCCTGTAGCTATCATAGGAATCCTCTTGAACCATGGATTTGTTGTAGAATTCTTTCTTGCGAGGTTGGTGGACATCAGTGCTAACATACATGCCAATACTAACATAGCCACCCCTAATTTTCCAACATAGTAGGCACATGAATCCTTTTGTAATGTTAGGGTAGTCCCTAATAAATCACTATATTATGATGGCATTACGTGTAAGATTTGAAGTTATATAATACTTCTTAAGGGAGGAAACTACACTATTTCCTCAACCTTTATTGAATTTAACATGATCCCCTTGTTGGATGCAATGAAACCTAACAATCTCTTAAAAGTCACACAAAATATACATTTGTTTTGGTTCATACGAATATGATAATACCAACATCATTCACTAGATAAAATTGAGTTGATTTGGCATAAAATATATTTTGAGAGTGAGTGGCTATATCATATATATATGCCTTCACAATGTGCTTAATGTCATGAAAAGCATATGGCATATCCCACTTGAAGGTGGCCCCAACATTTTTGAGACTAAAAGTTATTTTCCAATATGAAATTGTAGCCCGGGGAAAAATAAATGTTGCTTTATGTTTTTTTTTAATATATAATACTATCTAAGCACTCACGGGGGATTTGAATCGGTGACCTATCGCAAGGAGTGCCTTAACAGTGCACCCATTCACCATCAATCCAAAACCCCGTGGGAATTTTTATAATGTTGCTTTATGTTGGCCCTCAAGTGAGATTTAAATATAATTATATCCAAAGAATCCACCCATAAATGAAAATATTTCACTCCCTAGACACTCATCAATAAGCTGATTGATGAAGGATGTAGGAAAGTTGTCCTTCATACAAGATTCATTTAGATCTCAAAAATACATACATAACCTAATTGTTCCCTAGATCTTATCCATTCGAATGGTATTGGAAACCCATTCTATAAGGGGAACTAGGTATATCAAGCCTACCTTGATTAGTTTCTCTATATTTTCCTTGATTTCCATAGCTTTTATTGGATTCACATGCTTAATATTTTGTCTAATAGGCCCATATATTTTCATACATTTTTATTTCATGTTGGACGATTCTAGAATTAATACCAAGAATTTCCTCATACATGCAAGCCAAAACATCATGGAATTATTTAAAAGGATAGCCTAAATGCAAATCTCATTGGGAGAATAGTTCATTCCAATAAATACATTATTCATGATATTGCAATTATAAGAGATGTTGAGTGATCTTGTTTTCGAAATATTATTCATGTTTCCATCTGCATACATGGAGGATATTACGAATGGATTCGTGGGCCAATCATCATATTTTGACATGGTTGAATAAAATTCATGCCTTTCTACCCTATTACGCTCTAGGAGAAAATAATACCTATGGTATATATCCTCCAAAGGTCTATCAAGACTAATCATCACCTCGAGTATTGCTTCATTAGATGTGAGAATTGTGTTCAAGTAATCCATTAAGAGGGTATAATTGACAACGCATATGGGTGTCTTAATATGATCCAAATATTTCAACTAGAGAGTGGTTGGATCGGGGTCTATAATTGAAATAACAATGGCTTAATAAGAAACTTTTATTATAGAAAATGCATCACCATTCCCAGATCCTTGCACTCTTCGACCAAGGTGACTAGAGATGGAAAAACCTAAGGATCCTCTAAATAATATGTTTGAAAATATAATGTTTGAATAATTATAACTAAACTTATTGGTGAGGTAGGGATAGTAGAAATGGTGTTCATATAAGTGGTATGGGGTGAGAAGTTAAAAGTTCCCATTAAGGAAGGATACATTCCTATCCCTAAATTCTTAGTGGCCTAGTGATTTTAACTCAAGGGATTATAGATGGTCAACATGAAAATAAGTCAATTGTTAAAATATAATGATATTTCTTTTGTGAGGAAAGAAAAGGACCCAAAAAAGGTGGAATCCATAACTTGCATGGAATATACCCAATTGCACCTAAATAAAAGTTTGTAGTTGAGCTATGTTAAATTCTTCTAACTTAATAGAAACGATTTTCCCTCCTAATTGAACAAGAAAATAGGAAATAATACCATGAGGATTATGAGAATGACTATCAAATCCCATCAATAGCATCAAATATGGAACCAAATTGAGAGAGCCTATAACAATCCAACATTATAATGACACGAGACATGTCAAAATACCCTCATCCACAATTTCCTTAAAGATAGATGTCATCCAGTAAGTAACTTGAATCTAAAATGTTACATGGTGGGGAAGATACAAATTTATATGATATGTGTCAAAAATTATCATCTAATAATTCTTGGATTCAATGGCAATTATATTAATGATTAGTGCACCCCTATATGTTGTACATGCCTATATCACCTCTAAGGAAGACATAATATAAGGCACCTATGCCAAATCCTCCATAATATAACTCTTAGAAACTTTGGGATTTTGTGTCATATTTAACCATTTAAGCTATCATTTTTTGATATGAGGTGTTGACTCAACAACATGTCTCTAAATATTTAAATTATTTTGTGGCTTATATGCTTCTTTACCCTTTGAATACTTAGGGGTCTCATAATTATGTGACTGAGTTTAGAGATCCACCTCAATATTGAACATATTTGTGTTCATAAAAATGTTCCTGATATTACAACCACCCTAGTTTTTCCCCTTTACGAAGGGCCATTCTTACTTATAGTGCTAGTAACAAACTAATTCCCTTGGGGAAAAGTATTATTAGGCATGGATTGTTGACTTGAAGAGGATTGTTACGCCAATAAGAATTGAACATCTTATATCTTAGGGAAAATATGTTTCAAGTGGTATTCCTTGCAAATCTTGCAAGTAAAACTGACATTCCCCTTTTTGTCATTTTTACCCCTACTAGTATTAGTACTAGTCATATTCATTTTATCCTTCCCCCCACCTTCTTTATTTTTCCTTTTTTTCTTCTTCTTTGTGTTATATCATTGATTTCCCTTGGAATTAGAATATTGAATATAATTGTCCATGGGGAGGATAGTTTTCATTTTAGTTTGACTGAAGTTAGGTTGATTTAAAGACACTTATTACAAGTAATTCACAATAAAAGTCATGGCAGTAGAATCAACAAAACCTATGACACCATTAGCATGCAGTTTTATATTAAATTTCATAAGATCAATATTAAACCTATGCATGTTAGGAAGGATTTAATATAATAATATTGATTGTGAATAAACCATATATAATCTTTCTGCCCTAAATATGGCATGTTCTTTATAATAAAGACCCAAAATAGACACATCCATCAAAACATAGAGCAAGAGAGACATCAAGAACCTTTCTAAAAGAAATTGATTGGAAAATTTACCTTTATCATCCTCTTTCTTCTCTACCATTCTTAGATATTTTCATATATATATATATATATATATATATATATATATATATATATATATATATATATAGATATAGATATATATAGATATATATATATGGGTAGAATTATCTTTCTTAAAATTTCCATGATTTTAGTCCTAACATCATAGTGGATAAAAAACTAGAAATGATTTAGGAAGATGATTGCAAATCATTGAAATTCATGAACAAGCCGCCTTTCATCTTGACATACTAGTTTGTTGCCACCCCAATAAGGGTGTAGTGAAAATTTCTCAACCTAATATTTCAAATAGCACTAGAGGTACAAAGTTGTGCTAATATGACTAGGGTCCTCACCAACGTTCCTTTCAAACTTACGAATGTAAATTGAGGCTAGTTCAAATTATATCACACTACATCATTTGTTAACTTGGAAAGATTTGGAAAATTAAGAGTTTCCATAAATGGAAGTTGAGGATGACACATAAGGATCCAACTTCTAGAGGGGGGACCCACCAAGTTGGCTAGAACCTAGAAAACAAATGTCTAGGTTTTGATTGGCACCAAGTTTCCAAGGATATTTTGTAGAAACTATAAAGTTTATATTAAAAAAATTAGTGTCCTAACTGAAAGAAGGGGAACCTTGAATCATGTGATTATTTTGTAGCGGCCACAACAACCCTCCAAAATTTTGGCCTGCACCAATTTCAGAGCCTCCCTTGGGAGTTTCACTTGATGACTGCACACACTCAAGTTCACTCCGTGAGCTCATGTGAGTCTTTTCATCTACCTTGCTTGTTCATTTCATTCAAGTTTTTGCATGCTAGTGTCTAAGTCATGCTTGCGACCATGTTCTGGTTATGCTCAAAGTCTTCGCTTCATATCTGCTTGTTGTGTTCACTATGAAAGAATCTATCGCAGTCACACCCACAGTCACATTCATTGTCGCACAAGCATCATATCAATCAACGATTAGTCAATCACAAGTGTCACAATTGTCACTTGCATCGTCGGTCAATCATGTTGAACATGTGTGTCTGGATGGTTTGGGTCATTTTGTCGTCAAGTCATGTGAGTGTGTGTTGTATGATCAGCTATGTATCTTTCAATTGTTCACACACTTAGTCATCTTGCTCAAATTATAATGATTAGACTCCCCTCTAACAGTCAGACCGTCACCCCACTATCAACTCGATCGACTGTCAACCAGAATAGTGCAAAAGCACCAAGCTAGTATTTTCAAGCTATGTTTCCCGAAAGCAATTCAGTCAGCTTTAATGCTGGCCACTCGGACAGTCACCCCGGGACTGACTCCCCTAAAAAATTATGCAGAGGCCACTAACCTCACTCTCTCAACTTACTGAGGAATTTGTGCAGATAGGCCAGAAAAACAACAAGTTCTCGTTCCTGTCTCCTTCAGAAAATTGCACATTTTTCCCAGTAAGTCATCTAGACAGTCGACCGGCTACTCATCCAAGAAATTGTTCAATTTTCATGAGCAAGCCTTCTATTGTCCAGCAGTCCACTCAGCTCAGAAATTGTGCAGAGATGATAAGAATGCCAACCTCCTAGCCTTAGTGCAGTTTCCCTTGCTAGCAGCCCCTAGCAGAAGACTGCCAGTTCCCTCCAGGAATTGCATAGTTTCTACTGCCAGTGTCTCCAACAACCAACTGGAAATTCCCTCTAGGAATTGTGCAGTTTTGGCTTCTAGTTACTCTGGGAATTGTGAAGTTTTGGCTTCCAGTCTCCCAAGCAGTTCCCCCAAAAAGCTACGTAATCCTTGCTTGTTGACCCTTCATGTAGTCCAGCCCGCTCCTCTGGAAAATTGCACAAATCTGGCTCTCCAACCCCCACTGCTCGTTCGTTTCGAAAAATGCGTAAAGCATGCCTACCTTGCCTTCCTACAACCTAGACTATCCCTCCAAAAATTCATGCAATTTTGTCTCCCAGCCGAGCCAGACCTCATAGATAGTCACTGTCGACTCAGATTGCCTATCTTCATCACTCAGTGACTCTTGCATAGTTTTCATCAACAGTGCCCAGATCCATCATTATGCTTCACAACCTTGTTTCCTCTCCCGGTCACCTACATCCAAAATGATCATGTGTCATGATAAACTAGGAGGTTTTGTATTTGATGTTGTCTCGTCATGAGTGACTGTAGGTACAGGTACACCAACAAACATGGCAAGACGATGAACGAGATGAACGCAGGGAGCACATTTAGAAGGACAGGTTCACCAACGGACGAATGAACAACGTATGCGAAATGGACGAACGTGACAAACATGCACCTTCGCGAGCAAATGAGCCTGTCAAGCCTCCCAACATGTGAGCAAGGAACAACATGCAAAAGCTTCATCAAGCAAACCAAGGACCATTGAAGACTCCGTACACTTCGCCATGAGGACGACAAGCTATGATATAGCATGAACACATCCATCACCCAGCTGCACTATAACTTGACATGTACTCCAGCAAGAACATGAATGTACCAACACTGTCATGTCAAGTCATGTCAAGTCATGTCGAGTCATTTCATGAGTCGTGTCGCCTACATCTCCACTATGGGCTATGTTGTCAATCAATGTGATGTAACATGGAAGTCCAAGAGACCCACTTATTGAACAAAGAGTCATGTAAGTTGAAAATTCATGGAAGTCAAATAGTCATGAGGGTAGTTGAATAACCACAAGGGTCAATTTCACCCTTGGCTATAAATACCCCCTCATTTGTACATGCAAAGGACTTTTTACCTCAGCTCCTCCCACATAGCCAAGAGAGTCTGTAATATTTTCTTTGAGGAGTAAGTAGTGGCTCCAACGCCCCACACTCGGGGTTAGTGATTTATGGTGTAACGATGTGTCTTGGAACTTTCTCTTAATTCAGAAGCCTTCTTCAGGCCAGCACATTTCACACATGTATTGTATTTGTTGTAAAACTGATCTTTAACACTTGTGATGCATGTTGCTTTAACCTGTGTTCTACATCTAAGCTGTTTCATTTGTTGTAATGAATAATCGATTAATGGAAATGTGTTGTATATGTTGTTAACATTGACTCATCCATGTAGATTTCTCTCCCAGGCATCAGACAGACCTTTCACATGAAGCTTTTTGTAACAACAGTTGCACTCATTCAAACTCATCCATTGAGTGCTATATATCTTATCTTACCTTCTATGTTGTGACTGTTACATCTGTGTGGATTGCTGCTCCGACAGTTGTGCATGCCCTATTGTGTTATGTGTTCCTAGCCTAGTTGGGACTGCATCCCATCTAACCTGGAACTCATTTTCACCATCTACCCCTTTTACAGTGAAATAACCATTGACATGGGTACACTTACACTCACCAGACACACGAAACTCACTTCCCGAAGACAAAGAAGACCACTCTCCTGTGCTGACAAGCAAGAGTTTAGGCAAATCCTTAAGACAACGACAACTGGGCCATCATACCAGATTGGACTCCCCCACCAAATGATGTGAGGCCTAGTTGGGACTTCATACCAAGGTGATCCCATGAATGTTGGCGAGTCGAGAACCATCAACATTTCTAGCGCTAGAAGGGGGGCTACCAGTTGTATATGGATGAAATTCCCCTCACACTCATTCATCAACCGTCTGGTCAAGGCAATAACTCACACTCCCTCTCACATACACGTGACTCTGTGGTTGGTTACTCCTAACCTCCTAGTGTTGAACATGATACTCCATATCAACACCTTCGCTCCATCTATCCCATCACTCGCCAGTTCACGAAAGCTGTCAAACTGATCCTAGACAGAAAACATCTTCCATGCGCATCGAGGAAGCCAAAATCCACTCCCACGGGTGATCAAGGTGGCTCTGGGGACACACAGGACAAAGAGGGGTTATGAAAGCTCAAAAATCAAAGTGATCAGAATGATTTCGAACTAGGGCCAGAGCATAGATCTCATTGTCTTAATCGTGGCAGTATGAATGGTTCATCAATCCGAGCTCGTATGAGGGAGAACGAGCCAGTCAAAGTTCTGGTCAAAGTTGGGTTGTGGGCCAGGTTTAAGTGTCCTACAATTTGACCGACCCCGGGGCATGAAACCTAGTTCCTGAAATCGGTCGAAATTGTGGCCTCGTTAATTTGCCCAATATCCATTTTTTCTAAAGATTTGAAAAGATTCCCTATCTTAAATAAAAATTAAAAATATATATATTATGGTGGTATGCCACCACCCCCGCCACCCCCAAAAATTGTTACATGAAAAAAAAAAATTATAAGGCCGAAGGCAATGACCACCATCAGCCTAGCCCCAAACAGCAACAAAAAAAAAAATATTATGTTTAATTGAACCGACGAGCTGTGACCCCACCGATCTACCCTCCTCCAACCTACCATATATATACACCATATATATTATAAGGGCGGTGGGTGGGCCTCCTCCGGTGGACCCAGCCCACGCCCCACCAAATATAACACCCAACCATAAGCCGAGGGTGGCGGGGCTTGAATGCGCCAGGGCGGTGTGTCCAGCCTGCCTCCCGGGCACCCTCACACGCACACCAACCATCATAGAACGTGCCACAAAACCAACGTGCCATGAACCACGTTGAACGCCACCCCTCCACACCTTAACAAAAAATAGCAGAAGATGGGGGCACAGGCCACAAAAAAAATTGGACATGCCAACCGTAATTTAAACAATAAAACTAATGTGTGTTATTTCAGGAGGGGCGGGATTTGATCCCCCGACCCCTCCTCAACAACTTCACCATTATTACCACGGTGCCAAACTGACTTATTGTTAAGTTCGCCCAGAAAATTTACATAAACCTAGTTTTTTTCAATGCATTGAGAGGAAGACGGAGGAACCAGTGGCAGGAACGGAAATCAAGAAAAAATATTTTTTTATTAATTTTTAATGCAGGTGGAACCATGACTGAGTAAAATTTTCGGGAGGGTGAAATTTTTGCAGTGTCCAGATTAGACAAACTTTATGTTGATCTTACACCTCTCAGCAACAAGAACCCAATGGCATAGTCAATTTGCTCATCTGGGTAGCTGATTTGCAGAGGAACTGGATGAGGGAATATTTGAGGAATCTAGGGGGAATCTAAAATATTCCTTAAGCCCCAGGTTTTCACTTTCCCAGAATTCAGAAATTTGACACTCGATTTTGCACTATTTGATGCCACAAATATGATGGTGCATCCATATTTTCCATTTTCTCATTCTATTTTTCATCCACTTTTCTAAGTGGAGTGCAGGTGTCAGCATTCATGTGCGAGCAGTCCTTTCCATGCGATTCGATATTGTGAGATCAATGGCACGAACAACTTCAGCAGTTTGACATTCGCTTCTTCAGATGTTCCCTAGATGTGAGGTATATGCAGTCTGTTCATGTACTTATTTTGCTATGCATTGGCTGCACAGATCCCTATTTGATGCTTGATGTGGGATCTTATTTCTTACTCGATTTCATGATTCCTGCTTGATGTGATGCAGAATCATCTATTTGATGTACTTGTTTTCATGATTCATCATGTTGTGTTTTGAGATCCCTTTACTGTATGTTGATGGGATACTCATGTTGTCATCATGCATGTTTGCATTGAGATTCCTTTTATGCCATGTTGGCGGGATGCTCATCATGCATGAGCTTATGTCATACTAATAGGAGTCTTTTTTGACTGAGAGTTCCTGTAGTGGAACATCTCTTGGAGCCACTCCTGCGTGAGGGAATTTTCCTTGTATGATAGCGACATCACCTCTTATATACATCATCACTATTGACAGCACTTAATGCAGCGGCCTACACCATCTTGACATCGAGGTGGGGAGACATAGTCCCTCCTGGACAAACTCTGTTATCAACGACTTATGTTTTTTATGTTGTTGATGATTGACATGTGCCTATTCTTTACATCAAGCACGTATTCATTTATGTTATTTTAAAAATGAAATTTAACACATAATGAAATTAAAAGGTCTTGGAAGGGTCCTTTGTCACACCGGAACCTAGATCAAGTGGTATCAGAGCAGTCTTTGCATTGATGTGAATTGCAAGCGTGAACAATGGAACATGCAGCGACAGAGGATGAAAAAGCGATGTATGAGACCATGCTCAAAATTTCCAAAAGAGTGGAAATGATGTATGAAACTCTACAGAAAGTGACAGAGGAAAAGGAGTGATTGCAGCTTCAGTTGCAAGCCACAAAGGAGACCCTGGAAGAACTGAAGCACAACAAACAAAACCTTCAAACAGAGAATGTCGAATTGAAGATGCTTTTACATGAAGAGAAAGAGGAAAAACATAGTTTGTTACGATAGCTGCAAGCAAAGGATGAGGCCTTGGAAAAGCTACAACATGACTCATGTGAGGTAAAATGTAATTCTCTGAATTCATGTATGTGTCCTGATGATGATTTCGCTGTTTTTGAAAATCATACCACAGGAATTGGCTCCACAATATTGAAGAAAATGTGGTATGAAGGAAAATGCTTGGGCATTAATGGCCAAGGCATTGTCAACCCCATCAAAGTAGAAGAATTACCCTGTCAGGTAGGACTTGGGTATGTCAGAAAGGAAGTTAGGGAATGCACCGAGACAGCTAGCGAACCACCAACAATAGATGATGAGAAGCCCTCATCTGTTCTTTCCGAATCGACAGATGAGGTAAAATATGTTGATTTCCTTTCGGTTTCATCTTCACATAGATTTCTGTTGGAGATTTGGAGATCCCAATTACAAGGAGAAACATGAGGCTCCTTACCAGAATGAGGCACGAGGAGGGAGAAAAACTTAGTGTTCATAACCAAGGCATAACTCAACCATTGGAGGTTATGCATAGACCTTAATTTGCAGGCTTGAGATACACCGAGGGAGAATGCTCGAAGGTGTCATATGCTTCCGAGACATTGTCAAAATCATTGAGGAATGAGTGATGGGAATGCATCCCCATCATCCCATGGTAGTGCCCATAGCAGGGAAAGAGTTGAGGAAAGCTCATACCTACACCAGATACAAGGAAAGGTATAACCACTCTTGACATTTGAATGTTCATTTCGATTATAATCATGTTGTTAGTGATGAACGTAATACATGGCATCGAAAAACATGTACCTTTTGTGGATTACATAACCATACGTTTTCTAAGTGTTGGAAAAGAATGGCAGCACACAAAAGGATGAGGCATGAAAGACCCCCTCAACAGTAGGTAAAGAAACATGTTAAGCAGATCTGGAGGAAGAAAACCTAGTGCAGTCATTGCGATAGAAGTGGCCATCAAAGAACCACTTGTTGGAGGCTCCATCCAGAGTAGCACCTTAATGACAAGGTGTTGGTGCATGAACCAAATGAAACAGTTGTTCGACAAGAAAAACCATCACAGGGGGATGACCCATTCACCTTGATACAGAGAAATGGTTTCTACATATGCTAGCATTCATGGTCGTGCCTTTGTAAATCATTTGTTGCATTTTAAAATGTAAAAGTGATGAGGTGTTTTCCATCACTTGTTAAGCAAAAATGATGTCTAGTCTTATTTTGAGTTGCATTTTAAACTCTAAAAGTGATGTCGTGTTTCCATCACTTGTCAAAGAAAATAGTTTTGGCCTTATTTTTGTAAATCATGTGTTGCAGTGATGATGTGTTTTCCATCACTTGTTGGAGAAACAATGATATGTTGGCCTTGTTTTCATAGCTAGGGTATTGTGTCCATATTGATGTAAACATCACTACCAAGTATGTGTTATAAACTCGTAGAAAGTGTAGGACGCTTGGGTCATTATTAGGTCATGAAATTCAAGATGTAACTTGAAGACAAAGTACTACACGTTGCAGAGTGGCAGGTGTTGGCCCATCACTTAAGGCTCCTAAGAACAAAGGTGAAGGAGAAGGAAGCGAGACCTTTCAGGATGCTTATGATGCAGACAAGGTACAGAGAAGTTGCAGATTATTTTTCATGCTTTTGGAGGACCAAAAGCTCCTCAGTGGGGAGGATTGATCCAGGCAACCCCAGTGTCACACACAGAACAAAGAGGGGTTATGAAAGCTCAAAAATCAAAGTGATCAGAATGATTTTGAACTAGGACCAAAGCATAGATCTCATTGTCCTGATTAGAGTGGTGCAAACGGTTTGTCAATCCAAGCTTGTATGAGGGAGAACGAGCCAGTCAAAGTTCTGGTCAAAGTTGGGCTATGTGCTAGGTTTAAGTGTCCTACAATTTGACCAACCCTGGGGCATGAAACCTAGTTCTCGAAATCGGTCAAAATTGTGGCCTCGTTAATTTGCCCAATATCCCTTATTTTCTAAAGATTTGAAAACCTTCCCTATCTTAAATAATATATATATATATATATATATATATATATATATATATATAGATAGATAGATAGATAGATATTATGGTGGTGGGCCACCACCCCCGCCACCCCAAAAAACTATTACATGACAAAACTTTATTTTTATAAGGCCGACAGGCCATGACCCCCATCGGCCTAACCCCAAACTACAACAAAAAAAAAATGTTATGTTTAATTGAATCGACGGGCCGTGACCCTCGCCGATCTACCCTCCTCCAACCTCCCATATATATACACAATATATATTATAAGGGCAGTGAGTGGGCCACCTTTGGTGGAACCGGCCCATGCCCCACTAAATATAACACCCAAACATAATCCGAGGGTGGCGGGGCTCAAACTCGCCTGGCCGGTGCAGCCGGCTCACCTCCTGGGCACCCTCACACACACACCAACCATCTTACAACGCGCCACAGAACCAACGTGCCATGAACCACATTGAACGCCACCCCTCCACACCTTAACAAAAACCAGCAAAAGATGGGGGCACGGGCCACCAAGAAAAAGTGGACCCGTCGCCCATAATTTAAACCATAAAACTAATGTTTGTTATTTCAATAGGGGCAAGGTTTGATCCCCCGACCCCTCCTCAACAACTTCATCATTATTACCATGGTGCCAAACTGACTTATTGTTAAGTCCGCCCAGCACATTTACATAAACCCAATTTTTTTCAGTGCACCGAGAGGTAGATGGAGGAACCAGGAGCGGGCACGGAAATCGAGACAAAATATTTTTTAATTAATTTTTAATGTAGGTGGAAGCATGACTGAGCGAAATTTCCAAGAGGGCGAAATTTTTGCAGTGTCCAAATTGTACAAACTTTATGTTGATCTTACACCTCTCAGCGACACGAACCCAATGGCATAGTCAGATTTCCTGATCTAAGCAGTTGATTTGTAGAGGACCCAGAGGAGGGAATCTTTGAGGAATCTAAAATATTCCTTGAGCCCCAAATTTTCACTTTCTTAGAATATAGAAATTTCACAGTCAATTTTGCACTATTCGACACCACAAATATGATGGTGCATTCATCTTTTACATTTGCTCATTCTATTTTTCAGCCACTTTTCTAAGTGGAGTGCAGGTGTTAGCATTCATGTGTGAGCAGTCCTTTCCATGCAATTCAATGTCGTGAGATCGATGGCACGAACAGCTTCAGTAGTTTGACATCCACTTCTTCAGATGGCCCCTGGATGTGAGGTATATGTAGTGTGTTCATGTACTTCTTTTCCTATGCATTGTGTTGCACAGATGCCTGTTTGATGATTGATGATTGATTTGGTATCTTGTTGTCATGATTCATCATGTTGAGTTTTGAGATCCCTTTGTTGTGTGTTTATTGGATACTCATGTTGTCTTCATGCATGTTTGCATTGAGATCCCTTTTATGCCATGTTGGTGAGATGCTCATCATGGATGAGTTTATGTCATATTGATAGGAGTCTTTTTTGACTGAGAGCTCTTGTAGCAGAACATCTCCCGGAACCACTCCTACGTGAGGGAATTTTCCTTGTATGATAGTGACATCACCTCTTATGTACATCATCACTATTGGCAACACTTAATGCAATGGTCTACACCATCTTGACACCGGGGCCCGGAGACATAGTCACTCCTGGACGAATTTCGTTATCAACGACTTATGTTTTTTATGTTGGTGATGATTGACATGTGCCTCTTCTTTACAGCATGCACATGTATTCATTTATGTTCTTTTAAAAATGAATCTAACACATCACGAAAGTAAAATGTCCCGAAAGGGTCCTTTGTCACACCTTGACCTGGATCAATGGGAGTTGTTGTATCATTGGTGGAAGAAGCATCCCTTTCCACACTTGAAGGTTTGTTACACAGTATTTTTTCACTCTCCTATCACTCCCCATTCCTAATCCCGAAGAACCCTAGAAGTGACTACTGTGTTATACTTTCACAATGAAACCTATGCTCTTGCATCCCTTGAAGTTTGAAGAGAGAAGTCCCCACTCTCTTCAGAACATTTCTAGAGAATCCTTCTTAAAACATAGTTTTTAAGATTAGCGCTCTTTCCCAATGTCTCACCCACACCGATCAGCGCTACTGTTCGCACAATACCTGCATTGGTCTACTTCTGGAAAGTTTTTATAAAAGGAAATAGAGTTTCACGTCTAGAAAATTCTAGTCGTGATGCGTTGGATGTTCATTTGGTTGGATAAGGGTCGAGAACTCCATATAAGGTTCTTTCCCCCTTAAAATAGGACCTTCCCAAGGAGATAAGACCTTCTTCCCCCCTTGAGTGGATCCCATTCTTATCCTCCTTTCCCTATATAAACCACTGCCTCTTACCCTTTTTGGTTACAATACACACAGTACAACTAGCTGCAAAATTCTACAAATCTGTAGCTTTTGATAGAAGAAGATTAGTCTTAGATGACAAAAGAATAGTCTTTTGTAGCTAAAGCATGAGGAGAGAGAGTTAGAGCTTCGAAGCCATTTCATGTCAAGCTAGGGAAGGAAAGATTACTGAAAAGGCGTGTAGCAAGACTTGGATACCGCAAAGGAGATCTCCAACGTCAAGGCTTCAGTTGTATTTCTCTTTAAACTTTATTTTAATACAACTAATGGTTTATTTCCTATATCAGGTGTAATATTACATTTGATAGCTTAGAACTCCTTAACCTTTTAACTATATTGGATTCAATTTTATGCTATCATGTTTGTTGTTGTTTATTGCATGTTTGTTTCAGGTACCTCAATAGAAGGAACAAAAATAAGTTGGATTAAGGAAGCAAGATCATCATCAAGTGGATTAGCGTTATAAGAGGTAGGCCCACTTATTCAATTCGAATTTAAGGAAACTTACATTAGATTATCTTGTTTGTGGCTAGACCCACTCTCTTGGGCTAGAAGGATCATCTCTGTCCGTAGAGAGGATACTCCTACTCAAGAAATTGGCAACTCCACTGGGGATATACATCTCCTTTTCATCACTTTGTTTTTCTACTTGTGCGCCTAGTTTGTTTATTTATGGTCTTCTGGATCAGTATTAACCTATTTGAAGGCATACAGGAACTATCCCACCCTCTGATGGGTTAAGTCTAGCCCTGTTTGAAGTTATTTTTTATTTTTTCTTTGAATCCCTCGATCAATACTCTTTTTTTCCAAACAGTCACGCCGATCAAGCCTATCAGTGCTAGTTGTATCTTGACAAGTCATGTCACTCGTGCCGATTAGCAATAGTTTCGGCCCAAAAAGCATGTTTTTTTCTAAGTTAAGACAAAATAGAGTCTTTTCCCATTCCAGTGCTAGTGTGTCTTGACCCTCAAACTCTCTTCTTCTTCCCAGAAGTGACTAGGATCCTTTCTTTGCAGATTTTGATTGATTGATTTGCTTGAAGTTTCATTGCTTGATTTTTTGAGTTCTTAGATGGTTTCTATGACCCTAGGTCATCTAGGTCAATTACATTCATTTTCTTATTTACACATTATGTCAAGTTTTTGGTTTGTTACTTCATTTAATCCATATTTTAGTCGCAACATCTTCATTTCTTCATTTTCAATTGAATGAGTGAAAGAGTCTCATTTGTTCTCTTATTTTGAGTGTCTCTTTTCTCTTTCCAAGCATATATTACACTGCTTGGTTTGTCGATTGAAGCATTTATGTGAATTGTTTGTTTGATTCAGGGAAGAAGTTGCTTTTAGTTTCATTTATCATGCTTTGGATTTGATCGATGCTTGTTTGTTCAGAATTGTGAAAATTTTCATTAAAGTGCTTTATGTGAAAGATTCTTTTTTCATTTTATGAAAACAAGAACATCATTCTAGTTTTCTTAAGTGAAAATGTTGCATTAGTAGCATCATTGAGAAGCTAGAATTGCATCATCATAAGCATTGGAAATGAAATGAAACTTATTTTTTTATTAAGGGAAGATTAAGTTCATTTAGGACATGTACTAGTGAAATATTTCATTCTTTGATTGTTGCATTGATTATGTGCTCTCTAACCCTCAATTAGTGTTAACATTCATTGAAGAAAGATTTATTTTCTCATATAGCTGCATATAGGAGTTTTCAGATGACATCAATAGGGCCTTGTAACTGAAACCTAATTCAAGATCAACCATTAAAATTTATTGAATTAACCTAAGAAAGCATTGAAACTTAATTCTCACATTTAGTGGTCTAGGCTAGAGATGTGTTCTAGAGTCTTTAAATCTAGCAGCCATCATTGGCTTCGGCATTAGACAACACTAGTATGGACTTGTGCTCCCCATACCATCACGTATATAAAGGGAGACCCCAGTAGGTTTGCAATCCTTTATCTGTAGGAAGCTGAGTATGTTGCCTTGTAGACGTGATACACTGAACACAGCATTCGGGGAGATTTCCTGCTCATACTTTTCGGTTCACTGGGAGGTATTCTATAGTTCATGGTTACCTAGTAATCCCTTTTTCTTAGATTATCCTAAGTAGTCATTATCATATTTTTGACTATTTAAATTTAAAATATCATCGAACACTTGTCCTTTCGAGTTCGTTAACTCCCAAAGTGACTAGAGTCACCTTTTGCCCTTTTCTGGACTCTTAAAATATGAAAAGGCAAAGTTTTGTTTTAGTGTCTTAAGATTAACTACCCACACAATATTCCTGGTTAGAGTTATCTTCCTTAGTGATTCTATAGGGTCAATTCCAATAGCAACATTTCCAGAGTCTACCAGTCCAGGATTCCCCTTGGATGGGAATCTTGATCCTTTTCCTTCTTTTGGAAATGTTGGTGCTCCTTATATGGAAACGTTGTCCCTCCCAAGGTTAACCATTGGTTTACCTATTTGGTTATTTTTTACCTTGGTGGTCCCGAGTGTCCCAAATACTACCCAACCATCTCCTTCATTTGAACCAAATCATGTTGATTCGAAGGCTAACCGCTCACCTTCTTCCCCTATTTCTTCATATTCCTCTTCTACTTCACCTGGTGAAATTCTGAAATCTAGTAACTAGGAGGCTAAGAAGAAGAAGAAGTCAAATAAGTGATAGGCCAACTGTGCAGTTGTTACTCCAAATGCACCTCACATAGACAAGCCTTTCAATCCTCCACGGAAGGTTGAATTCCCTTGAAAGTTGTGTAAGGGTGACCATCTCCTTTAAGACTGTCCTAACATTCCCATAGTCTTAGAGGTGTGATCTCAAGACCTGAATCGACTATCCCCATCAACCTCTTGAGATCATGTCGATGCTACACCTTTAGCTAATGATCGTAAGAAGAAGGTGTTACACAAAATATTGTCACCGTGACTATTTGTAGTCAGTATGGGTCTACCATCATTCATACTGTCCTCCTTAGCAAGTCTCAAACCTCAGCTCTTCATGTCAAGCTTTGAAAATGAGAGAAAGACCATAAAAATCAATAAAGCTCTGGTTCCGCACTTTCTCTCATTGTTACCTACGGTCCGGCACCCCTTGTTCATGTTACCTGCAGACCTGCCTGCTTTGTCTCTAAAGGAGTGGGTGCGGACCCCTGTGAAAGTTAAAAATGCGCAAGTTTATTCTTAAAAACTCACTTTGGGTTAATTCTAGATGATTCTAGAAGGAATCTTGACGTGGATGGTTCGCTCCTAGGTGGTTCATGCATCCCAAAACTGAAGGAGCTAATCCCTTGATGAGAGGAGCTTATCCCTTTGAAGGAGGACTTTATCCCTTTGAAGGTGGACCTAGTAACTTCCCTCCATAGCACTATAAATTAAGGCATTGGGCTGTTTGCTAGAGAGGTTAGAAGCTGAACATTTTTGAGGGTAAATGTTGTTGGAATTAAGACTTCCTAGTTAAGCTTGAGAGGATAGATCACATACCTTTTGGCTTCATTGGGAAGAGAGTGAAACTTGTCAAAGTAGAGGAGACTTCTTGCTGGACCCTAGGAGGAGCTTGTACAACATCAAGGCACCAAGTTTGTAAAGTTCTTCTTTGATTTAAGTTAATACAATCAGATTCATTTTTCTCAAAAAATTGTCTTATGTGATTTGTTTCATGAATTCCTTGATCATCATGATAAGTATGCTTTATTATATTGGCTTTTCAGGTGCTATTTAATGTGTGTGCTTGTTTGTGTTTGCAAATTCTCTACAAGGGAGCTCATTTGGATCAACGGAGCATGGCTTCCACAAACTTGCATTGGACCCAAGGTAGGCATAAAACACTTGTTTGCCTTTATTTATAAATTGCATATTTAGAGAAAGATAGAATTTGTTTGGTTTGCTTGTCGCTAGATATCTTTAGATACTAGGGAGGTTGGTCTTTTCCGTAAGAACGACTTATCCGGGCCGACAAAATGGCGACTCCACTGGGGACTTGAATTTTTTATTTTCTTTTACTTTGACTTGTGAAACTATGTTTTTGTTTCTGTTTTTGGCTTGATGTGCATGGGATTGGGTAGGTTTAGTAGATCTTGAATTATTTTTTGTTTTTCATACTTTTGGGAGAGGACCGCACCCTCTGCTTGTAACACAATGTGGACCTATCTACACTTTTGCTTTACACACAAAGCGGTACTGCACCTGTCTGAATTGCGGGCCTGTGGACCCTGTCAAAATTTTGAAAAGCTTAAGATTTTCTCTTTCAGTCAGCTTAAGATTTGTTTAGGTGTTTTTAGCCTCTACCCAGATCTGCACGTGACTTGTCAGGAACATTTCTTAGGATAATTCCATTGGCATTAGGGTTTTAGGTGAAATTCCTACAAGTTTTGGTTGCCGAGCCTGATTTTCATTTTGGTCTTGTAGTAGCTCAGAGCTTAGAAGCCTTAGAAGCCTCAGATCACCTTGGTTTTTACTGGCCTTCTTATGAGTCGGATCGTTTGCAAAATCTGCATTTGTTGAGGAATCCATATTGTGTTTCTCTTTGCGAAACTTCGAAAGGACTTGTGTTAAAAGTTTTAGATTTCATTTTTAGAAAAGAAAAAAAAAATGGTTGTTTTTTGACTGATTTGTGATTCTGGAAAAATTAGTCCTTATTTTGCTTATAGCTAAGTAAAACATCCTTGAAAAGAAATCTTGTAAGCTTTTACTTCAAATAGTTTTTAGAATTTATAGATCTCAAGATTAGATTTTTTCATAGTTTTGAGTGTTTTATAAAAATAAAAAAATCTCTTTTGAAAAAGTTTGTTTTTGTAGTATTTGAGTGTTTGAAAAGAAAGGGAAATTTTCGTGAGCATAACTAGTTGTCTCATTTTGAGTGTATTGGAAAAGACAAAAAGCTCTTCTTTTGATTTGTTTGTTAAAGAAATATTTGTTTTACAAGCATTTGCATTCTCAACTCTTTCCTAGCTAGAAATTCATTGAAGGGAAAAGATTGTTTATCATCTTAAGTGCATTTTTTAGTGATTTGGAGTCGAGTCTTCACACCATAAGTTTCATCTCTGCACCTTTTGACTTAAGAAAAAACCAATAAAAATAACGCTTAAAGTAAAATATATCTAGTAATCTTTTTATTTCTAGGGCTCTATATCACCAACCTAGCTTAGGCTAGTATCTTGGAGTAGGGAGTAATTAACTCTCCAAGATAGTAAAACAAACAAGTAGCTGTATCTTGCGGTAGGAGATAAATTCCCATTTTTACATCTATGCTCTGGGAAAGCTCCTCTTAAAGGAGAAGCACAAGATCATATCTGAACCAGTGTGGGAATCAATCCTTCCTCATCGGGAACGATAGAAGATATTCACGTATTAAGAACAGTAAACCTCAGATTAACCATTGTCGAGGAGCCTGGGGTCACTTGTTGGTAAACCTTGGATTATGTCAAGGAGCCTTCAAGGGGATTGAGCTTGTTACTCTGCCCTTGCGTGTGTATCGGATTGTAGACTATTCCCCCAGGTATATTTGTTTCCGTTGGTAACCTTAGTGACCATATTCTATAGGATTCTTTCCTAAGGTGACGATGGAGGGAAGATCCCACTGTACCTGGAGCAGATGTCGACTAGAATCACTTGGATTTTCTAGGGAGTTCTCTTCACTTGAGACGGTTTCGTGGAGAAACTTGTGCCAATGTATTCATTAAGCAAGTTGCCGAGGTAACTGTTCCAACCGCCATTTCTGTATTGAACTCTGCGATGTTGGATTTCATCACCAACTAGTGTTTTCAGTACGGAAAGTTACTGTTTGTGTGTGGTTTGACCTCCTAGATTATTTAGGCATGTGATTCAAATTTGTTTGGTTCCTTAGAGGCTTTAGGTGGTTTTCATTGGGATTTTTATTTGTTTGCGTGTGAAGTAGTTAAAATATTTAATCGTGGTTGAATTACTGAGGAAGTCCTGTAGACATCAGGGCCAACCTACTGAGTTTTTACCAAGCCAGCCTGAAGGGTTACGAGCCCTTGTAACTCCTAGAGATAGTAGAGTTGGGTCACCTGAAGAAGGAGAGTCTTCTTTAGTGGTACATCCTGATTACCAAGCTCTAGTAGCAGATTATAATCTGCAATCTATTTCATTTTCTGAAATTACTGGTAATTTTTCATCTACTAGTAATTTAGCTGAGGAACCTGAAATATTTGAACCTGAAACTAAATTTGCTGCTACTCCAACATCAGGATTTGCCTCTCCAACTTCCAGTGGTCCTGGTTCACCCAAGGTAGAAAGAGTAATTACCCAAAATCTTCCTTCTAGACTTATAGCTATTGAAGAACTTGTTACTCTGGAAGAAGGTATCCCTATCCCTGAAAATCAACCAGCTATAGAACTTAGGGAGCGTGAATCGATCTTTTATAGTCCACCTAGGAGCAACACTTGGTATCTTTCATTGACCAATTTTTTGGAAAACCCGGGACTAAGTTTTTCACCACCTCGCATTCCTTTTCACCCAACACCTAGGGGTTATTATCCTTCGTTAAATATGTCAAGACAGTCGTCCATGTTTTCTCAATCTCCAGAAACCTTTTTATACGGCAGTCCTTCTGTTCCCTCTGGGTATCAGTCACTTACTGGTACTTCTTCGAGAGCATCTCCTCAACCTATTTAACAAGGGTTATTAACTGGTAATAATGGAACTAAGCTGTTGAGTGTAGAAGATATTCTTATGATGTCAGGTACTATTCCTAATCCGCAACCTCAAGGTGGCCAGTTACCACCTGGGGGGCAACCTCAAAGTCCTCAATTATCGCCTAGGGGGCAACCTCAAGGTACCCAATTTCCACCTTGGGGGCAACCTCAAGGATAGTACGTACCTACGGGACAGTACATTCCTCAAGGTCAACCCAAAACTCAGTATGTACCTCAAGGTCAGCCCCAGTAACAATATGTACCTCAAGGTCAACCCCAGTATTAGTACGTGCTTCGGTTATCAACCTCAAGGTCAGTACCCAACCCAAGGTTTCCAACCACCTTCCGGTCAATCATTTGTCCAAGGAGCTGGAAATTTACCTTTGAATTATCAACCCTACCCTCAACCCAGTTATGGTCCTCAATATTCTCAACCTGCTATGGGTCCGTACCCCAGAATGAACTTAGTGTGGGATCCATCTCAATCTCATCAGATCTTGCAACTGAATGTGTAGTTGTCATCTCAATGTCGACAACCCTTGGTTTCTGGTTCACCCCAGCAACCTGTCCAGTCTACATTCAAACTTCTGCACCTTCTGTAGTTTCTTAGCCTGGGCCTAGTACACCTCGTACTCTGCCTCAAACGACTGCTGCAACATCTGTTCAATCTACCCCACCTACTTCTGGAGTATCAATAGCTCCAGTTTCTACTGTTCTTGTATCAACTCCTCAAGCATCTTTACCTCAGTCTGGATCCACAATTCAGACTTCGGTTCAAATGCCTATAGGACAACCTGGTCCAAGTACGGTTGTCACAAGTCAAAGTCAATTTAATTATCAACTGTACCAGGGATAGTACCAATTCGGTCTTGGTGTGCAGCAGCCAGTCTATCAGTATCAACTATACCCTGGATATACATATCAACAACCTCAACAACCCCAGTACGGTCGGGTTAATCCTGGTTTTCCGGGAGGATATAATATCCCAAATGCGATTCCAATTCCTAGTTATCCTGGATATCCTCCTCCTAGGGCTGGTCTCATGACCCAGGGTTTCAGGGACCCTAATTGTCAGTTACCATTCATTGCAGCTTTGGACTTGCCTGACTTGTCACGCCTTACGAATGATCCAATTAACTATCTTCCATTTTGGCCGCCAATGCCGAATAAGTTTCCTAGTGATATTCCTAAGTTTGAAGGCAAATCAGGAGAGGACCTGTCGAACCATGTGATGACTTATCACCTCTGGTGTGCGTCTAATTCCATTTCAGATGATTCAATCCGTTTAAGGCTTTTTCAACGCACTCTAATTGGTCTTGTGGCCAAGCGGTACATTGAGTTACCACGAGCCACATTTTATAAATTTAGTCAGTTAGCTACATCGTTTTTAACTCATTTTCAGTTTCCAGTCAGATATAACAATGGCACGGAATTATTAACTTCATTAAATCAGTCAACATCAACTTACATTTCAAATCACATTCATGAATGGAGACGTCAATGACATTTAGTGAAAGTTTTTATCCTGGATCAAATCTTAGCTGAATGGTTTGTAAAATCTTTATTACCAAAGATCACTGAGGATGTAGCTAAGGCAGGAGTCGTTACTGAAGAGCAAGTAATTGCTCAAGCTTAGTACTTTGACTTAATGCATACGCAGTCAGGTACGTTACACGAGAAAATCCCGGACCTTCCTAAATAAAATCAAATAACTGTAGCTCCTTCAAGGTCTCATGCCACTGATGGTATGGTTGGTACAGTTAATACCAAAAGTAAGAAGAAATCTTCCAAGAATTCTTCTCCTATCATAATTTTACCAGATTCCCCGACAGGAGATTCTTCCATGGAAATTTCCGCCGATATTCATGTTGTAGAGTCATCTACAGCCAAATCAAAATGTGGCAGTAAAAAGAAAGGGAAGAAGAAAAATAAAGCAGATAAAAATTCGAAAGAGAAGCCAGAAAAAATGGAATCTACTGATGAGAAATGCAAACCTCGTTATCCTTGTCTCATTTGTGACGAAGAGTATTTTACAAGAGACTGCCCTTGTGGAGTACTAAAAAGGTATGTTTTTTATGATCATTTCAATGGCTTTTCAGTGGGACTTGTGAATCTTTTTGCATCATGAACGTGGAAATCAATAAAGAATTATAAAAATACATGTGGGATTAGTATGCAAGACTTAACCACTGATAGTTGTCATTCTCCTGTGTAGGAGGGGGTAAAAATGACGAGCTGCTGTTCCAAAGAAAAATATAAGAACAGGGTAACTGCTGTCCCTTTGATGAAGGACTGAGTGCAAACAAGGCTAAGCAGGTTGAAGCAAACCAGTCCGGAAAAGGAGGAGAAGGTACCAGCTCGGCGGAGGAGAAAAGAAGTGATTAAGGATTAACAGTTTGGCGAATCCCTCAAGATCTTTGATCTTGATGGATCGCTTCTTTATTTATCTTATTTCTTAGACATCTTCGTCGTCACCCTTATATAAAGGGACGACACTGTTAGCTTTGGGGGATTATGATTTCATGTAACTTTCTGTTAAAGATTGAACTTTGATCATCGAGTCTCGTTGAACTTGGCTCATTGTACTTTCTGTTTTATGCATTAATATAAACTTGGTGATTATCTTATCTCTGCATCTAGATTAACTTAAAGTAGTGTACCCTTGAGGCTAAGGGCCCGGGCCCAGAGGACACTTGCTTCTGTATCACTACGATTTGATTTCTGCATGATTTTCTTACCGTCATTAGTTGGTAATCTGATATGCTTTATAAGTTACATCATATGCTCTGTTAAGATTTGTTCATTAAGGTTTTTACAGACAATAACTGTTATATTGACTCTGCATTATATCACCAATACTTTTAGAGTTGATTGAATATTATTAGACTTAATTGAACATTGTTACTATTTTGTTACAGAGTTCTTATGTTATATATTCGTGTTGTGGAATTTATCTGAAAGTTGTGTTCTTTATGATTCAGGAGTAATGTTGTTCCATTTTGAAACACAGTTGTATTCCTGTTGATGACAATTGGTGCTAAATCAGATTACTCTTCAAGTGTGTTGTGTGTGTGTATGATTTCCAACCGCTGTTCCATAACTTATTAGTAATTAATGTTGTTCCATTAGTGCGTGCTGCTTGATTTGCATGGAGAATGAAAGATTGATGTTTGATTGCAACGAGTGCATTTGAGTTGGTAGGATAAAGCTTGATTACTGCTCGCGAGGTTTAGTTATTCAATTGTTGTTCCATTTTAGCATTGTTGTTCCATTCCAGATTTGCTGCTCGATTTCTTATTTGTTGTTCCATTTTTCTACCTGCCGTTTCATTTACTCGCATTTGTTATTTTGGTGTGAGAGACGATCTGTGGCAGTAGCGATCCTCGGTATTTACTGCCTAGCTCCCAGACCCGTGGTCCATGCTCTAATTTCCTTTCCATCAGTTTCCAAAGGAATGGGCTATTGCTGTCGAACCCTTGACTGATAAAGTTGCCTAGATTTAAGAGTGTGTGATTTAGTCCTTTGAAGTAACTTAGTTATAGACAAGCATTCGTTTACTCTTGTATTTTTGTTAAACACTGTACTACTAGCATTACTCTGACAAATAGCCTCAGATTGAGTCACTCTTTGAAATAACAAAACGCTCCTGGATTGACATATTAATGTGAGATAATTAGAGGTGAAAGAGACCCCTTTTATAGCTCTACATTTTGTCGTCGTTGCCGGGGAAAGAGTGTAGCCATTTGTCTTTTTCAGAGTACTGTACGAACCTGCTAGGGAAGAGTTGGATCTTAAAAACGGAAGGTAAAAACCTGTGTGCGGAGCATGTAAAATCCCTGCTCCACTGTCTGCTTTCCTAACAAATTTGTTGTTGCTTTGTTTGAATAGAATTTAGTAGTTCATTTGAGTGCATGAGTAAGCAGAAAAAACCAGAAAAGAATATTAAGCTTCCATCCAAACCCGAAAAACCTAAGGGGTTGGCAACCCTTTGCCGAACAACCTTCATAGATGAAATCTATAAGAAAACAGATTCTTAGCCATCAGTAGGTCCCAGGAAAATTATTTCTAAACAACCTACTAGTTCCCTTCAGGCCACAGGATCACCATCTGTAGCCTTTGTCGAGGTTCATAGTCAAACTGAAGAGCAGGACCTTCAAGAAATTGAAAATTCTACTCCAGAACTATTGCACGAAGGGAATTTCAGCAACTTTTGTGAAGGAGAAGGAGAAACAGGGGAAACCGAGGATCCAAAATCTCCCATTGGAACATATCAGCCATTAAACAGCCTAGATAAGGGGAGCACTGCGAAAATCATTGTTGAAGGAGTCCAATCTCCTCAGACATCAGGTATTCCCCTTATCCAAGATAAAGGAAGTGCCATTAAAACTATCCCTGCTAAAATCGTTCCCTCTCAACCTAGGAATACCCTCCTAGATATCCCAGAAGGTTATTGGCATATATTCGATCCTATGGCTCAGAACCAGCCAAATACTCAAACCTCTACATTACAATATCCTATAGTGGATTCTGCAGCAAAGGCGCCCATGAAAGCCATCCCTCTTCAACATATCCCTACATTTCACGGTCTCACATCAAAAGATCCGGATGCATTTTTATTCGAATTCGATGTGTTGTGCAGGGGATATGATTACACCACCGATCCCCAGAAATTGAAATTATTCCCCTCTACATTAAAGGGGGCTGCTTTAAGATGGTTTATGGGACTAGGTGGTGGGGTCATCAACAATTGGGATCAAATGAAAGAATCCTTCTTAAAAAAATATCAGGATTATTGTAGGTCTAGAGAATTGAAAGACGAAATATTCCAAATGACAGCCAAACCGAACGAAACATTAGAAGAATATGTGGAATGTTTTCAATACAATTTACAAAGATCTCCTTAAGCATCACTACCTTTACCTGATAATGTGTTAAAAACTGCATTGATAAGGGGCATGAAGGAACAGTGGATTGAAACATTAAACATCATGGGAAAAGGGGATATTTATCAAGAGAATTTTGCTGACATTATTGATTTATGTATCAGGAGTTTGAGAGGCAGCACAAGAGTAAAACCGGCAGAATATGATTGGTTTGCAAGAGACAAAAAAATATCAACAGGAGGAGTAACACGTGTGGAGATTGGAAATTTATTAGAAAATTTTAAAACTGATATTCTAGGGACACTAACTACACAACTTGATATTATGCAGGCCAAACAGAAGGAGATGGAGGCAGAATAGAATTTGGCAATCTTCTGCCCCTGATGCAAGAAAAAGCATAGTCACAAGGAGTGTCCACTGGATACAGTCCAAACATGTGCCATCTGTACAAAAGATCATCTTACGGAAAGCTGCCCCTCACTTCCTAGATTAAAAGCAGTATATAAGAAGCAGAGGAAGAACCAGAATCGGTGTACTTGATCAACCAGCGCTGCTAGTGGCAGCCGAGACAATCTGGTATGTTTCCAGACCCAACCTCTTCTTTTCAGCCTCCACAATATAATGCTCAACAATATAATATGTGGCAAAGTCAGTCCCAACGCCCATTTTCAAACTGGTCACCACCGTTGTTTCCTTCTTCAAACCCGTGGCTGAATCAGGCAAGCCAATCTGGTTGGCCGAATTTCCCTTACACCCCACCATATTGGCAAAATAGCCCATATCCTCCATAATGGACTCCCCCTACTTCACAAAGTTCACCCTGGCAAACAAACTGGAAAATACTGATGCACCAGCCAGTAGGAACTATTTCGCTCCCTCAACCTACTCTGCCAGCTTTACAACAAAATCCCCAGTCTAATATGAGACCGAAACTCCCAGCCCAACCCAACCCCAATCCAAATAACAGACCGGTCCTATCTCTTCAAATCATAAAATCACCAGAAATAGGACCCGACCTGCGGGAGTGTAACGATCTTCAATTACGATCTGGACGTATCATTGAAATTGAGGGAGATAAAACAGTTCATATTCAAGATCAGTTATCAAGAGAACATCAGTTGCAACAAGAGGATGAAAATAAGCAGCAGACTCATAATCAAGCAACCACATCCTCTCCTTCGTTCCCAGAACGATTAGTCATACCTCGACCTTTACAGTATCCTGACTTTGACATTCTGGGAGAATTACAAAATTTGTACATAAAAATCCCATTCCTCCAAGCCATTCAAGACATTCCTATATACGCAAAACATATCAAAGAATTGTGCATAAAGAAACCAAGGAGGAATATAACAACTAATCCAAGAGTCCAAGTAGTTGGTACTTTATCTGATTTATTATCCGGGAAAGAAACACCCATTAAATATGAAGACCCAGGAAATCCAATTGTAACTGTCCAAATTTATGGTCAGACCCTGTCTAATGCCTTAGTTGATCTAGGAGCTGCAATCAATATTTTAACAACCACTACCTGTCAAAAGTTTGGCATTACATCTGTAGAACCCACCTCTACTTTGTTAGAATTGGCTGACGGATCTGTGGTTAGACCAGAGGGTACTCTACATGATGTCATTGTCTCTGTAGATTCCTGGGAATATCCAACCGATTTCCTCATAATTAATCCAAAAACCCAACTTGATGAACACCTGTTAATCCTAGGTAGACCTTGGCTTGCCACTGCTGATTCTCACATTGGTTGCCAGCAAGGAAATATGACCATAACCAAAGGACTTGATATCAAGAATTTAGTTCTATACCCTCTAGCGCAGCCAAGTGTCATAATAATTAAAACTAACAAGTATCCTGTATCATACCTTAATGATAACATTAGATCTCCATTGACTATACAAGAGGCACTTGATTTTAAAGATCAAACAGAAGATGATTCCATTAACAACTTCATTAGTCAAACTGAATCCGTATCCTGCACACAATGTCACATGATAGATGCAGCATTTGATAATGAACTAGAAGAAGATCCTCTGAAAGACACACATGATCAAACAATACCTGTTACTTCTGTCGCAAATAGTAAAATTGTGGAAATTGAACTGGGAAAAACTTTAAATATCAATGCCAACCACACACCTAAACAAGAAACGAAACTCATCCATCTGTTAAGAAAATATCAAGAAGCGTTTGCATGGGATTACCCTGATATGAAAGGAATCGATCCACAATTGTGCACACACCACATTTATATACAAAAAGATGCTAGACCTGCCCGTCAACCACAAAGAAGACTTAATCCTCATCTAAAGGATGTGGTAAAAGCTGAACTTCAGAAACTTTTAGATGCCAATTTTATTTATCCTATTTCTGACAGTAAATGGGTCTCTCTGCTGGTGGTGGTACCAAAAAAGAATGGGAAATGGAGAATTTGTGTGGATTACAGGGAACTCAATAAAGCAACACAAAAAGACCACTTTCCTCTCATGTTTATAGACCAAGTGCTAGATACTTTGGCGGGCAAGAAATTCTTTTCTTTCCTGGATGGCTTCAGTGGATACAATCAAATTCATATTGCCCCTGAAGACCAGGACAAAACTACTTTTACTTGTCCTTGGGGAACATTTGCCTACCGAGTTCTATCTTTTGGCCTATGTAATGCTCCTGCCACGTTCCAAAGGGCTATCCTTAGCATTTTTGCAGATTTAATAAATGATGGACTTGAAGTATATATGGATGACTTTACACCATATGGAGATGATTTTGGTCCAGCACTAAACACCCTAGAAAAAGTCCTACAACGCTGCATAGCTACCAGGCTT
The DNA here is from genome assembly GCA_031772625.1 of Pinus tabuliformis. Classification (NCBI taxonomy): domain Eukaryota; kingdom Viridiplantae; phylum Streptophyta; class Pinopsida; order Pinales; family Pinaceae; genus Pinus; species Pinus tabuliformis. The sequence continues at coordinate 1,096,357,786 of CM062819.1, forward strand.
TGCTTAAGCCACAAAAAATGTTACATGATGATGACTGAAAGACTTATTCTAGGACATTATGTTTCAGCAGCCGGCATTCAAGTAGACCCGGCCAAAATCTAAATACTTTTTCTTATTCCCACTCCTACTACTCAAACAGAGGTACACAGCTTTCTTGGATTTTCTAGTTACTATAGACGATTTATAGAACATTATTCACACATTGCTGCACCTTTATATGCACTAACCGATAACGTTGATTTTCTTTAGACAGAAAAATGTGAATGTGCTTTCAAGGATTTAAAGAAGCTCGTACCCACAGCCCCAGTCCTTCGAGGACCAAACTGGTATTTTCCATTTCAAATATCATCTGATGCCTTAGAAATAGCCATTGGCGCAGTCCTTGGGCAGGAAGAGGATAAAAAACCATACACTATCTATTACATCAGCAAAAATTTATCCCCTGCTGAATTAAATTACACTATTATTGAAAACGAATTCCTAGCTGTAATACATGCTGTCAATAAGTTTAGACATTATATTACAGGCTATCTTGTTATCTTGTATACGGATCATTCTGCCATAAAATATTTAGCAAATAAGCCTGTCAAAAATGCCAGAATAACTAGATGGTTGATCTTATTGCAGGAATTCAATATCACAATCAAGGATCGGCCCGGCAAAGAGAATCCTGTAGCCGATTTTCTCTCAAGAATGCCAAAGCCAATTGATGCAGCAGTAGTTGAAGATCAATTTCCAGACGAACATCTGTTTGTTGTTGCCGTTCGAACACCCTGGTATGCTGATGTTGCCAATTACCTTGCAGTAGGTAAACTACCAAAACACCTAACCCCTAATGAACGAAAATAGATTGTTCAGAAGAGTACTTGATTCTCCTGGATTGGGGGCTATTTGTTTCACACAGGGGCAGACATGCATATCAGGAGATGTGTTCGAGATAGGCGTGATTTTAGGAGCAAATGTTCGCCCTTTGGCGAAATTAAGGGGTTTTAAATTTTTAGTGGGCGATTATTTTGTATCATAGTACACTTTTACAAATCACCTCAAATAGCCCACCTTCTTTTAAAGGAGAGGGTAAAAAAGGTAAATTTAGCCCTTGAAATTAGGAGTTACAACCTTCCATTCGCCCATTTTCAAGAATAGGTTTTATTTAAGTGAATCCATTCGTCCATTTTCAAGAATAGGTTTTATTTAAGTGAATCCTATGGGCCAAAGGCCCAAATACCATATTTATAAAAGAGGTATGGTAAATTAATAAAAATATAAATAAATGAGAAGTATGGTAAATAAATAAAACATTTTTTATATTTACTCCATAAGTCACCTTATATACATGCAAGGGTGTAAACAAATAAAAATATAAGTAAAGTGGAGGTATCGTAAATAAATAAAACGTTTTTTTATACTTACTCAAAAGGTATGGTAAATAAATAAAAATATAAATAAACTAGACGCATGTTAAATAAATAAAACCTCTTTTTATATTTAGTCCATAACCCTCGTTCTATTTATGAAGGCTCAAGAAAGAGGTTTTATTTAAGTGAATCCTATGGGCCAAATACCATATTTGTAAAAGAGGTATGGTAAATTAATAAAAGTATAAATAAACGAGAGGTATGGTAAAAAAATAAAACATTTTTTTATATTTACTCCATAAGTCACCTTATATTTAGGAACACTAAAAAAATGCGTTATATTTAGGTGAAACCTATGGGAAAAATACTATGGGACAAATACCATGGACTAGATTGTTATTAATACCATGCAAAAAAACATTATTAACCCTAATATTAGTATTAATAAAAATAAAAATGGCACATGGTATTGACCCATGGTATCCACCAAAATGGCACATGGTATTGACCCATGGTATTCACCTGGAATGTAGCCTATTTAAATGGGGGAATTAAACCAGCATAGATCCATCTTTACTCTGGATTTACTAACCCCCAAAAGGTATCAAATATCATGATATGCAAATTAGCATAGAGTGAAAAAATATTTGATCCGATCAAGAGTAAAAATGGATGTTGTAATTTAATGTATGTTAAACATTTTAGCTTGGTTAAAATAAAAAATAAAATAAAAATCAACTATTAATTTTATTAATTTTTATAAATTACTAATAGTAATTTTTAAGCTCCAGGTTTATGATAACCCATGGTATTGACCCATGGTAATACCATGGTATTCATGTGAGCATAGACTATTTAAAGGGGAAATTCTATCATCTTAGATCCATCTTAATTCTGGGTCTACCAAGTGCTCAGAGGGATAAATAGATTTCATCCCCCTAAGAGTGGTAGATGTGGAGTTAAGATGGATATAGGTTGGTTTTTATGATTTAGGAAATTATATTGTAAAAACATCTTAAGGTGAATGGTTAAAGCATAGACATTGGACAAGCATATTTGTATACTTCTGTTTTAAACTGAAACAAATCCAGAGCTAAAAGGAATGGATTGATTACACTAGTCATCCTTCTATAACTTTCCAACATATGCTGGAGTAAACAGATTGTAATTTGCGTAATTTTTCTAATTGCAAACAGGAACATACTTGTGTATTGGCAGGGTGGTTACGAGTTCCCTAGAAGTGATGAATTTGAATTTTTCTTGGTTTTATTTATAGTATTAGGTTTTTTCTCATGCTTTCTGTGAATGGCACGGGTGAATTTTATCCTGCACCTACTAGTTTATCTATATGTAATTTTGGTAATTTTGATTTCAAAAGATATTTTAAAGAAATGCAATGATTTCATTTGTGAATTCAGTAAACACAAGATTTTATAATTGAGTAAAATATTCGCCATGCCTGGTGAGAGATTCGCCAAAAATTTATATATACATATCATATTATTGATAAAAGCGCCTTCCATTTTTCTTATATACCATGGAGATTCGCGCATTTATTATACATGTAAATTTAGGGGGGCTTCTTAAAATTTTCCCTGGTTCGAGAAGATGAAATCTTTGACATCCTAAAAGCCTGTCATGACGGACCATGTGGGGGACACTTCACTGAGCGTAGAACTGGACACAAAGTATTACAAACAGGATATTATTGGCCCACGATTTTCAGAGATGCAAAGAAATTTGTCCAAGCCTGTGACAGCTACCAGCGAGCAGGACGTCCTGGTCAAGCTGACGAGATGCCTCTGAAACCACAGTTAGTCATCGAACCATTTGAGCGATGGGCTCTTGATTTCGTTGGACCCATCAACCCCTCATCAAATCAGAAAACATATATCTTGGTGGCAACAGAATATGTCACCAAATGGGTTGAAGCAGAAGCATTGCCAAGGGCCACAGAGGACTCTGTCATACAGTTCCTATTCCATCTATTTATACGTTATGGCCTTCCAAGGGAAATAGTTACAGACGGAGGACCACAATTTGCTGGCAATAGATTAGATGCAACACTTAATAATTATCATGTCCAGCATAAAATCACTACTCCATATCACCCACAGGTGAATGGACAAGTAGAAAGCAACAATAAGGTAATAGAATCAATCCTAACAAAAACCATGCATCACATAGGCGCGATTGGGCTGCCCGACTACCTGAAGCACTCTCGGCCTATAGAACAACATGGAGAAGCACCACCGGTTACTCACCTTACCAATTAGTGTTTGGAAAACAACCCATTTTTCCTATAGAATTTGAAATCCAAACATTACGAACAACACAGGAAGTTGGCTTAGATCTAACCGAGGCACAGATTAATCGACTGCAGCAGATCAATGAATTGGACAAAATTAGGCTCTCTACACTACAAAATACATCACTGATTCAACAGCAGTGAGCTACATGGCATGACGCGCTCATCAAAAACAAAGTCTTCCACGAGGGAGACTAGGCTCTGTTATATGACTCTCAGTTTCAGGACTTCCCTGGGAAACTCCAGACTCGTTGGTTGGGTCCATATGAAATCCAGAAGGTACATGACAATGGGACCATCACTTTAATCACCATTGACTGTTCTGGATATGCCTTCAAAGTAAATGGCCACCGAGTTCATCTATATCGCAAACCACTCACTCGGGAATCCTTCTGCCAGCAGCTACGCAGAGACACTGATATGGAGATTTTAGGAGAGGAAGAGAAGCCTTCCTCACCTGTAATTCATTAAGGAATTCATTTCTTTTTACAATTTGTACATAAGTTCTTTTCTTTAAGTCGTTTGTGTACATATGCTTGAACTAAATGTCTTCTTGTCATTTTTTTCTACTCAAAGATTTCGATTTCTGCCGTTCCGTTTCTAAAAGAATGGCATTTGCGTGTTTCTGTTGTTCCTTTTCAAAAGGAATAGCATTCTTGATTTTTCTGCTGTTCCTTTTCAAAAGGAACAGCATTCTTGATTTTTCTGCTGTTCCTTTTCAAAAGGAACAGAATTCTTGATTTTTCTGTTGTTCCTTTTCAAAAGGAACAACATTCTTGATTTTTCTGCTGTTACTTTTCAAAAGGAACAACACTCTTGATTTTTCTATTGTTCCTTTTCAAAAGGAACAACATTCTTGATTTTTGCTGTTCCTTTTTCAAAGGAACGACATTTGCTTGTTTTGCTGTTCCTTTTCTAAAAGGAACATCATTTTGATTTTTGTTGTTCCTTTTTCAAAAGGAACGGCATTACGGTCTGTTTGTTGTCCCTTTTCCAAAGGCGCAACATATTTTTGATTTCTTCTATTCCTTTTTCAAAGGAACGACACTTTTGCGTCTTTTGCTATTCCTTTTTCAAAGGAACAACATTTTTCATGGCTGATGTTCCTTTTTCAAAAGGAATGGCATTTGCACTTTTGAGACCTATGCTCCTCTGTTGTTCCTCTCCCCAAAAGGAACACTTCTAGCATACTTTTTCTCTCCTTGTGAAACAGCTTATCCCTTTTGCTGATCTAAATTGAGGATGCTTCTTGCTCCTGTTCTTTCAAAGTCTTTTAAAGACAGCTATGCACTTATGCAATGAACACAAAATCGCAACATATTGAAATCATAAAATTATAAATCGCTATCTTTATAAGGCTCTATATCGGTAAGAGGACAGAAGGAAGGACATACTTATTCATCATCTTTTGTTGTCATTGTCTTACTAATTTTTCCTTGATTGGTTATCTGTATCATGACATTCTCTTTAATCCTCTTTGATTATTGTTTAGGAATAAGGGCAAAGGGTTTATATCTTCCTATTGGGATAATAAGACTTCTTCCACCATTCCTACTCTTAAGGAGTGTGTTGAACCACCCTTTCTGTATAAATAAGGAAAAGTGCTTTATGAAAAAAGAAAGTAAAAAATGAATTATAAGTTGTCAAATGCAGGATAGGGGGTCTCATCAAGAGCCAGCCTACCATGATCATGACGATGGAAGTGAAGTGGCATTCCCACTATGGCCACCACACCAGGGATATGGTCCAAAAGGTATATCAAATAAACAAACCTTGGAACAGGAGGTCTCATCACGAGCTGGCCTGCCCACTCTTCGCTCCCTCCTCGTGAATGGCATTATGGCTAACTAGTTACCAAGCCAGCATAATGGCCTACACTTTGACATTACATTCCTTAATATGCACATAAATGATCATGGTTCCAGGGGTGAAATAAACAACTTTGCCAAGGTTATGGACACCTGTCGGCAGCAGAGCACTGTTAATGGTATTGAAGTCACATTGATTACACCAATAGGTAGGATACTAATACTCTTTTGTTTCTTATATCCTAGGCACTAATCATACATTATTTCCCGACTTATATATCGCATGAACATTTATTACCACCAATCATGGCAAAGCAGGTGACGATGACCACTTGAGATTTGGCAAGTATGACAGACATCCTATCCCCCAGCCTCGCATCATATCACAGCAGCCTCTTACATGATTCCTGATCCAACTTCATGCCTCGATTTCAGTAATTCATTGTTTTTCTAAACATGGCATATTTTCATATGCTATTCCTTTATGACTTGGTTGCAGATCGGGTGTTGCTCCTTTCTTTGACGGCTGGGACAGCCTATCACATTGTGGGGGGGGAGGTTAACCTCATTATTCCCCGAGTTATGTGTCAGCTCACTATTTGGGAAAGATAGTGTACTAGGGAATGGCACGGCTTAACGACATGATATTTCTATTTTTTACACAAGTTGTTGTTCATAAGCCATTTCTGTTGCATACTCTGTGTTTTTTTCAAAATCTTGCGATTATTACTCCCTCTGTGTTTCAAACAGCACAAGAAGTTGCTGTTCCATTGAGTATCCACAGTGAAACCATGGGAGGCAGAGCAATTCAAAGCGAACCTCAGGAGTTGATAGTCTCTGCTGCTGCCTGGGAGATCCTAGAAAGAGCAGTATGGCTGACTTATCTCAGTCACTTGCAGGAGTCTAATGAAACAGTGGCGATGGAATTTCTGCAGAACCTGTAGGAGAATCACTCCACAGTAAGGGGGAAGCAGATAGCGGTCACCGACGATATAATCGCAGAAGTCTCGGGACTACCAGCCATGGACCTGTATGGACACTAAAGAAGGAAAGATTACAGAAGATCATGGAAATTTTCCAGGAAGAAGGCCAGAGCTTGACGATTAAAGGGAAGGGAGTTCTGCCAGCAATGCTAGGAGAACCCTGGGCGGAATTAGCAAGAACAATACAAAGCTACATCACCTGCAAGGGGAGGAAAGACGTGGTAAGACCACGACATCTTAAACTCTTAGCTGTTTTAAAGCAGAAATGCTCTGTAAATCTGCCTGCACTTTTGAATTCATTACTTCATGACATTGCACGAAGCCTAAAAAATGCACAGCATGTAGAGTCAGTTGTCAGCCACCATGGGTTAATTCGATTAATAGTTAGTCATAGCCTCACCCAGCAGCAAAGCAGTTGGGAAGAGCTAATTGAAATAATTGAAGGGAGGGCGACATCACCATCCCCAAAACGCAAACATACTACAAGCACACCAGAACGTCCGGAACACGCAGAGAATTAGTAAAACAAAAACATGTTGCGAGCACATCTGAACGACCAGAAACACGCCAGGAATTAGCAAAGAGTAAGCATGACACCGGTACACCTGAACAGCCAGAGAAACACAGAAAATCAGTCTGGTTAGCCCGGATAAGAGGAAGGCTGGAAAAGCTCCAGGAAAGCACCAGCCAGCCAGTGGTAATTGAGGATGAACGATCCTCATGGCTAGAAGTGGAAGAAGAACAAGCTGAAGGAGAAAAGAAAGGAGAGGCCGAGGAGACCGAGCAATCTGAAGAGGAAAATGAGGAAGAAGCTGAGCATTCGGAAACAGAATCTGAGCATCCTGAAACAGAAGCTGAGCATTCCGAGGCAGAAGCTGGACAATCCAAGCAGGAGTAGGAAATGGGACAGCAGGTAGGTAGCCCACCACAGGACCCAGTGGGAGAAGATGAATTGGCCGCAGTTTTGGCCAACATGGATGAGTATGGCCAACCTTCCACTCCATCAGACCTCCGCGGCAAACCCCAAGAAGAAGATGCATCCGAAAAACCACATGCAGAAGAGGTAGAAGAAGGAAATCTGCCTGTTCATGATGAAGAGGAGATAGGAGACACTGAACGGGAACAATCTGTTCTCAAGGCACCAGAGGAAATTCTGGAGGAAGTAGGGATAGAAAAAGAAGTCACCCAAGAAGTGACGGAACCAGTTAGGGTTCCTACCCCAGAATAGCTAGCACAAAACAGTGAAGAAGCACCCCAGGAGAAAGATCCAGGGACTAGTCACGGCCCAAAACGCAGTAGAAAGCCTACTGTTCCTTCTAATAAAACGCTGGAAATTAGGGAATTACGGAAGGAACAACGGAGATTATTGAGGATAATAGCCCAGCTCCACCAGCAGATCAGGATCCGGAAAGCGAGGCAGAGGGTAAGGAAGACTGCAGGGAAGAAAAAGATGACCACTGCAGTAAAAATCTGCAAGATAAAAAGGTGGAGGACCAAAAATTGCCCTGCTGTTCAAAACCCTGCTGAAGATCCAGCTGCTGTTCCAAATGATGCTGAGGAACAGACTGTTGTTCCATTTGAAAAGGAACAACAGCAAGCTGATATTCGTGTTAAAAAAGAAACGGACAACAAGAAAATTCAGACGGAGGCACCACCCTCAGGGGTGATAAGGGTTCTGAACTCAAAACAACGCAATAAGAAAGTTCAGGTAAAACTCCTGGCCTCCGCTGCTGCATGGAGAAGAGATCCAAAGATAGTGACCTTGCTCAAGGGATTGAAACAGGCTCAACAAGAAGCAGAAAGGCTTAGAGAGCAAATGGTCCCTCGCGAGAAGTATGAAGAACTAAAACAGCAACTAAGGAACATTAGTCAATCCGAAAGCCAGGCCTTTGAAGGGTGGCGAAAGGAACAAGAGAAAGTTGCAGAGGTAACTCGTAGGCTAGATACTGTTATCAAGTAGATGGATACCTTGTGTTCTTTATACAATGACGTTTTAGCATGTAGGGCCCCTGCCAAAAACTATGCTCTATTTTTACTGGAACGATACTTACAATTAAAAATAAAAGTTGTTAAAGCAGGTGCCCCGATACAAATTAACATTGTCCATGACTTTATATACTGTTGTAAACATTATGGGGTGAAGGTCCAGAGATTGCTATGTGACTTCTATTTTCATAACCTCGTGCTAGACCAGGAGGCTGAACTGAACCCTGGCCCTTTTGTTGGAGACATCCAATTACAAGCATTCATCTCATTCAGCGTTAATCAGATTAAGTGGCTCAAAGCCTATAATACTTTCCAGAGGCAGGAAAATGACCTAGACTTGTGGGTAAGGGCTCATGAGAATTCCGGGTGTCATCAAAATGTTAGGACCCATGCACGAGGCACTCATTCGACAAAGTTTAGAATATTTTCTTTCTATCAAAGACCTCGCCATTGTTGCAGCCAAATTTCGGTACCGAATCTCTAATCCAAACATCCAGCTCAGGGAGCCATTTAAGTATGAGAATTTTCAATTATCTCCCAACCGTTTGAACCTCTATGGCAAAAGCATTTTGAGGGCAGGGCCATCCTGGTTAGGATATAGATTCCGCAGTCCAATTATCTGGCACCCTGCACCCAGATATCAAGCCCTATATGAGATGCCTGAGGGTCAAACAGGCCAGTTCTTTGACTACCTAGTCACTCACCATGGCTGTAGGCCTCCGCATGAGATTCCTTCTCCAACCTATTCTCTCACTGCTTTGAATGTAAACTACAACGTTTTCATGAGGGAATGAAATAGGGTAAGCAGGGGGGTGTGTGGAGTACTAAAAAGGTATGTTTTTGATGATCATTTCAATGGATTTTCAATGGGACTTGTGAATCTTTTTGCATCATGAACGTGAAAAACAATAAAGAATTATAACAAAACATGTGGGATTAGTATGCAAGACATAACCGCTGATAGTTGTCATTCTCCTGTGCAGGAAGGGGTAAAAATGAGGAGCTGTTGTTCCAAAGAAAAAGACAAGAACAGGGTAACTGCTGTCCCTTTGACGAAGGACCAATTAGGCTAAGCAGGTTGAAGCAAACCAATCTGGAAAAGGAGGAGAAGGCACCAGCTCAGCGGAGGAGAAAAGAAGTGATTAAGGATTAATAGTTTGGCGAATCCCTCAGGATCTTTGATCTTGAGGGATCGCTGCTTTATTTATCTTGTTGCTTAGACATCTCCGCTGTCACCCTTATATAAAGGGATGGCACTGTTAGCTTTGGGGGATTATGATTTTATGCAACTTTTTGTTAAAGATTGAACTTTGATCATCGAGTCTCGTTGAACTTGGCTCATTGTACTTTTTGTTTTATGCATTAATACAAACTTGGTGATTATCTTATCTCTGCGTCTAGATTAACTTAAAGCGGTGTACCCTTGAGGCTAAGGGCCCGGGCCTGGAGGACACTTGCTTCTGTATCACTACGATTTGATTTTTGCGTGGTTTGCTTACCATCATTAGTTGCTAATCTGATATTCTTTTTAAGTTACATCAAATTCTCTGTTAAGATTCGTTCATTAAGGTTTTTACAGACAATAACTGTTATATTGACTTTGCATTATATCACCAATACTTTCAGAGTTGATTGAATATTATTAGACTTAATTGAACATTGTTACTATTTTGTTACAAAGTTCTTATGCTGTATATTCGTGTTGTGGAATTTATCTGAAAGTTGTGTTCTTTATGATTCAGGAGTAATGCTATTCCATTTTGAAACGCAGTTGTATTCCTATTGATGACGATTGGTGCTAAATCAGATTACTCTTCAAGTGTGTTGTGTGTGTGTATGATTTCCAACCGCTGTTCCATAACATATTAGTAATTAATGTTGTCCCATTAGTGTGTGCTGCTTGATTTGCATGGAGAATGAAATATTCATGTTTGATTGCAACGAGTGCATTTGACTTGGTAGGATAAAGCTTGATTACTGCTCGCGAGGTTTAGTTATTCAATTGCTGTTCCATTTTAGCATTGTTGTTCCATTCCAGATTTGTTGTTCGATTTCTTATTTTCTGTTCCATTTTTCTACCTGCCGTTTCATTTACTCGCATTTGTTATTTTGGTGTGAGAGACGATCTGTGGCTATAGCGAGCCTCGGTATTTACTGCCTAGCTCCCAGACCCGTGGTCCACGCTCTAATTTCCTTTCCATCAGTTTCCAAAGGGATGGGCTATTGCTATCGAACCCTTGACTGATAAAGTTGCCTAGCTTTAAGAGTGTGTGATTAAGTCCTTTGAAGTAACTTAGTTATAGACAAGCATCCGTTTACTCTTGTATTTTTGTTAAACGCTGTACTACTAGCATTACTCTGACAAATAGCCTCAGATTGAGTCACTCTTTGAAATAACAAAATTCTCCCGGATTGACATATTAATGTGAGATAATTAGAGGTGAAAGAGACCCTTTTTATAGCTCTACAGCCCTCATCACGCTGAGGTTGCGAAAATCATCAAAGGTTCCCAAATTCCTGCTGTTTTGAAGGATCCTTTTCCTAGTCAAGACAGTAAGATGATAGGTTCTTCCTCAAATGCCTCCGAAGAACCCATAATGATGATGTCCCATGTTAGGACTGTGACTCGATCGCAAGATTATGGAAGTAAAAGTCCTATTGATGGTAAGGAAGCGAAATCTTCTCATTCGAACCCATCAACTTCAACTCTCGGTTCCGATCCACTATAGATCGAGAAACCTAACCCATACTTAGTAATCAAACCACCCACCAAGGTTATACTTCGAAAGTCAGCTTTCAATCCACATGCGAGAGCAGCTCAGAACTATAACATTGTTGAAGATTTGGCTATTTCACCTTCGGCAATGTCGGCTTTGGAAGTGCTGCAATCATGTCCAGCGCAGCGTAAATTGCTATTGTCGGCTATAGGAGCTGTTGACGTTTAGGACTCGAACCTCATAATTTTCGATCTAGAAAATAGTACACCGCGCTTACCTCATCAAATGGCTTTCAAAATTCCAGTGTTAGTCAAAAACAGACCTTGTTATAGGACTGTGATTGATGAGGGAGCCTCAACGTGTGTTATGTCGATCCAGTGTCGGAGATCGCTTGGTTCTCCTACGCTTAATCAATCCCCGATGATTCTAAACGCCTTTGATGGCCGTGGGTTCCATTCTTTTGGCATTCTACAGGATTTATCTATAGGGGTTGAAGGCAAAATTGTTAATCTAGATGTGGAGGTGGTTGATGCCCCTCTAGATTACAACCTTCTCTTGGGTCGTAGTTGGTCTTACGCTATGACAGTTGTTGTTTCATCGGTCTTTTGGCTTATAAAGTTCCCTCATAATGGAAAGATCATAACTATAGACTAGCTGACTTACTTTTCATCTGACCCAGCCTCTTTTGAAAGCATTCAGCATGTCAGCAAAACAACTATCCCTTATAAGGATGTTGGAGTGGGACTAGTTAAAGATTCTAGTTTACTAGGAACTTTTCCTTTTCCTCCTATCAACGCATCATATTCTACTGCAACCATTCATATTATTTTGTCAGACACTATTGTTTATGATGATCCTTGGATCGTACCTTCCGAATCCGATATAGATTCATTTGGTGATGTCATGCCTTTGAGTCCATATGAAATTGCGTATCAGGTCGTGCAGTCATTTTCCGAACCTTCTTCAACTGAAATTGACTTAATGAATTTGGTCCATGAAGAATCACTTTCAACATCAAACTCAGATTCAACTACGTTTTCCGAACTTGTCCACACCGATGAGCAAATTCGTGAAATTTTGTGTGTTGATGATTTACCATGGGAAGATCTTCATCATAGATGTTCGTTTTTACCTAAGATTGATCGCATTGAAAATGTTTTTCATCTATTTTTACGACTGAATATGTCAAGGAACCTCAAAATCCAATGAAAAATCATGATTCTGAGTTAAATTTGGGAAACATTTCTCAAACTATTCCTATTGATATTTCGTTTAAGCCTGGAATTGTTGAAAACATTCATATAGGTGCCTCCTGTACGGAAAATGAAATTCAGACATATAAGGCCCTATTTCAAGAATTCCGTGACGTGTTTGCCTGGTCATATGAGGAAATGCGAGGAATTGACCCAGCAATTGTTGTTCATGAAATCAAAACTTACCCGGATGCTAAACCCATCCGGCAATGTTTGTGTCAGATCCACCTGCGAAAAGCTGTTGCTATTAAAGCAGAAGTTGAAAAATTACTTAAAGCATGGTTCATTTATCCAATTCCGTTAACGAATTGGGTATCGAATATTGTTCCTGTTAACAAAAAGCAAGGAACAATAAGAATATGTATCGATTATAGGGATATTAATCGAGCCTGTCCAAAACACAATTACCCAACTCCCTATATCGATCAAATCATTGACGATTGTGCAGGCAGTGAAATATTCTCCTTCATGGATGGTTTTTTTGGATACAATCAAATAAATATTCTACCTATTGATCAACCAAAAACGACTTTCATTTGTCCATGGGGGACATTTGCTTATTGCAAATTACCTTTTGGGCTTAAGAACGTCAGGGCAACTTTTCAAAGAGCCATGTCTTATGCGTTTCATGATATCAAGCACATTGTGCAACCCTATCTTGATGATTTACCTGCTCATTCATTACATCGAGTTGATCATCTCATCCATTTATGAGCAATCTTTATGAGGTGTAGGCATTATCGAATTAGGTTGAATCCACAAAAGTGTGTTTTCTGTATAGAAATGGGTCGGTTACTAGGGTTTGTTGTTTCAAAAGCTAGCATTCGCATCGATCCTTCAAAGGTTGAAGCTATTGTCAAATTGCCTCCTCCTTCGAGTTTTTGCCAACTCCTAAGTTTGCAGGGGAAAGCAAACTTTTTACGTCGATTCATTCCTAACTACGCCGAGATCACAAAAGGTTTTACCTGGTTGTTCAAACATAATACTCCATTCTTTTGGGATAAAATAGCTGACAAATCTTTTGATGCACTAAAACACATGTTGACCCATGCACCGTTACTGCATCCTCCCAACTACAACCAAGACTACTTCTTATATCTCGCTGCCTCGCATTCCACCATTAGAATGGTGTTAGTTTAGGAAGATGAATTCGGTAGTGAACATGTGATATATTACCTTAGTCGAACTTTAAATCCAACTGAGCTAAAATATTCACATGTGGAGAAATTGGCATTGGCAGCTGTTCAAGTTGTCCAACATTTTCGTCATTACATTTTACTACGCAAAACTATAGTAATTTCTGATTGCAATCCTATGATCTATATTTTGACCAAACAATTGCTAGGGGGCAATTACTCCAAATGGATTGTGATCCTGCAGGAGTTCGACTTGGAATTTGAAAAGTCTAAGTCGAAGAAATCTTTAGTTTTTGCGGAGTTAATGTGTGACTTCCTGCGTGCTGACACGGAAACTGTGGCGGAGGAGCCCATTGCGGAAGAATCCTTGTTTCTAATTAGCACTTTAGATCCATGGTATGGGGATATCATAGTTTATCTCCAGACCCAATCCTTTCGGCCAGAAATTTCAAGATCAGAACGTCGAAAAATACGATTCCAGTCCCAACAATTCAAAATTATTGGATATACACTTTATCATCGTGGGACGGACTTTGTTTTCTGACATTGTTTAACTCATGAGAAAGCTGAAAGGGTTCTAAATGATTGTCACTCTGGAGCGTGTGGTGGTCATATGTCTGGGTTTGCCACAGCCCAAAAGATATTGCGCGCCGGCTATTTCTAGCCGTCTTTGTTTAAAGATTGTATTAATGCGGTCCAAAAATGCCACAACTGCCAAATTTTTGATCGAAATATGCGCCCTCCACCTGCTCCTCTCCACCCTATAATTTCCATCGGTCCTTTTGCGAAATGGGGTATTGATTTTATTACATGTAACCCTCACTTGGCCAGGGGGCATGCGTATATCATCCTTGCGGTATATTATTTTACCAAGTGGGCCGAGGCGATGCCTACATTTGAGGCTAATGGAAAAACTGCTGCGATTTTCGTGTTCAACCATATAATTGCTAGGTTTTGTGTTCCACAAGCGATTATCACTGATCATGGACATCATTTTTGAAACATTATGATGACTGAACTTACAGACCAACTTGGCTTGCGTCATGACAGTTCAACTCCATATTATCCACAGGCTAATGGTCTGGTTGAAGCCATCAACAAAGTTCTAGTCATCATGATCCGAGGAATCATTGGGATTCATAGGTCGAATTGGCATAACATGCTATTTTTAGTGCTTTGGGCGTATCGAACCTCAGTAAAAACGTCAACCAGTTTCACTCCTTTCCAACTAGTTTATGGTCTCGAAGTTGTGTTACCCATTGAATGCGAAATCCCGTCATTGCAAATGGCCATCGAATTACTTCCAGCGACTTTCAAAGAGGAAAAATGTTTGTTATACTTGGCTCAGCTAGATGAGAATCGACGTGATGCTGCATTAGTGATCGAAACTCATGCCAAACGTATTAAAGCTCAGTATGATCGAAATGTTACCCCTCGTAATTTTTTGGAAGGAGACCTAGTCTTATTGTACGATCAAGCAAATGATAAATTAGGCGCTAGAAAATTCGTACCCATGTGGCATGGTCCTTATATTGTTAAGCGAAAGCTGGAAAAATGGGCCTATGAATTGGTAGAATTTGACGGGTTCTCTTTAGGTAAACCCAGAAATGGTCTTTACCTGAAGAGATATTATGCTTAAATCTGGGTGTGGAGATTTTTAGTTAGGTTAGTTTTCTTTCTAGCTGGTGTGTTTTAGATTAAAAAGTGTGCTTAGCTTAGAGAGTGTTTTTTGTCATTATTCTTTCTTATCTTGATTTTACTCTTGATATTGTAGATGTCGACGCCTCTCCAAACATACATTGGTTTTTCTGATGGTGCTTGTCGTAATACACGGAACATTTCTTCCGCAACTTGGGTTATCTATTCGCCCTCTGATGAGTTGGTATCTATGCATGGGGTAAGCCTCGGTCAAACAACGAACAACATTGCAGTCATTGAGTTATTATCTGAATCCATCTCATTTGGAATTCGGAGTTTGATAGTGAGGTTAGATTCTGAACTCGTTGTATTACAGCTTAATAGAGTATATGCCATTAGAAATCCAGTGTTATTGAGATTATTTTTGAGAGTTCATCTCTTGGAACGTGAATTTGACTATATTGAATATCAACATATTCCAATATATTTAAATACATTAGCAGATGCAATTGCTTCTCGAATGTTAAGTAAACATTTGCAATAATCATACAAGTAAATTTAAAAACATTTCATAGCATGTTTTACAAGATAAGCCGATAATAGTGATATAGTATAACATAGAAGTGTGTCAAATATACATCGTCTTCGATCATATGTTGAAAAACACCTTATGATCGGAAAAAATGATAGTACAAAGAGCAAAAAATGTCATATGTGTCTACAGTAGGCGATCATCCTATCACTGGTGATGATCACGATAAGAAACCACTGTACGGGCCACCTTACAAAGGAACTTCCTGAAAGGTCTTGGGACCCCAATCACATAGCGTTGTAGCCTAAAAGGAATGTCATCTATGCTGGTCTCCGGAATGTCTACTGTCAAACACTCTAGATGACTCTCCAATTCAGCCAAGGTCTCTGTAGATTCGTCCTGTGGGGCTGGTGCTGCTGCAGCTGGTTGTTTCCTCTCATAGGGCCAGAGAGTGGCTGGTCGCCGTGGACCTACATCTGCATTTGAAACTTTTACTATCAATTTTGGGATGAAATAAAAACAAAAAAATAAATAAATTAGAAAATGTTGAAAATGATTTTACCTGAGTCATCCCATTGCTCTCCTGGTGGAAGAGCCATGTCTAGGTCACCACGATAATCTACCCCAGCATAAGGAAAGTCCTGAATAGCAAAAACTTGGTTCTCCAACCAATGTAAATACTCAGGAGTGCATCGAACGACTTCTGTCCGCTCCTCAGGATGACGGGCCATAACTGCAACCCAACACACCAGTTTGGGCTCTCAGGGAAGTCCAGCTCCAATAGTGAGATGCTGTGGGACCAACATTGGAACCCTCTCCAAACCAAAGCTCACAACTAAAGCACCATATCCAAAGGTCTTCAGTTGTCTTTTCTTTGCTCTAGTCAGTTGGCCTTTTATATTAGCCAACACAGCATCGCACTAGTTGAAGATGGTCCCTCGAAAGCAGTCTACTGCCATCCGCATTTGGGATCCAGTGGCTATATGTAGTGCTACGCTTCCGCAGAGCCTGGTAACAGTAAATGCAATCACTTTCAGTTTAGGAAGGGATACGATTTTGATATCTATCCCTTTGTCTCTAGTTTGGTCCCGAATAGAGTCAAATGTTCACCCCTCTTAGGCAAACCAATCAAAAATTAAATATCTTTCGGCTCGATTTCGAGTTGGTGACCACCAATAAAGAAGCATTGGTCCTGTATATTCCATCTGTCTACTAGCCACTGCAAAAAGTCCACCTGTACCCTCATTCCAGGTATGGCCCAGAATTTATATAAGTCGCATGCCTTCAATGCATCAATCGAAGGTTGATGATTTATCGCGATGAGATCTACATCCTCGTGGTCCTGTTCTCGCCAATCAAGCATGATGTATACCCTACATTCAATAAAAAGGTGAATTAGAATATCTAAAATCAAAATTTTTGGTTGAAATTTGAGAAATTTAGGTTTAAAAACCTTTGCTGCGGGGACTGCACCCTCTCTGTTAGGGACAGTGCGTGGGTCCGCACTCTGCCTTCATGGCAGGTGCAGACCCCTGACTTTTTTCCTTTTACGAAAAAGTCAGGGTCTGCAGGTTACCTATGATATGCCTGCGGACCCGCACGCGCGGGTTTTTAACCTAAAAATTCCTTAAAAAACGAAATCAAAGCCTAAAAACAAATTTGAAACAGATGAAATGAAAGTGTAGGATGATGTAGATTACCTGGAGGAGACGGCATTCGATTCCAACGGACAAATTTTCCACAATCTTCACGGGAAGTTTCTAACCAAAAGCTCTCTTTTCTCACTCTGAAGTCAAACGGTAAAAATGAATTTACAAAAGCCCTTTTTATAGGCTTTTTTGAATAAATGAGTTTTTAATTTGTTTATTTTTCACTTTAAAGAGGTAAATTTTGCAGCATTTTTATCTATTTTAAACACGTATGAGTAATGTTTGAGTTTTTGTGCAGGATAACGGATTTTTCAGGCAAAATTGGTCATTTTCGACAAAAAACATTAGAGTCACCTTTAAGCTTTTTTCTAACTCCTAAAACATGAAAAGATTGCCGAGTTTTTCTTTTCAAGCTCGTTAAAATGGAACTAAAAAGACGGTCCACTTATAGCTCTTTTCTAACCTTAAAAACATGAAAAGATTTCTAGATTTTTGTCGTTTCAAATTCGATATTGGTTATAAAACGACATGTCATTGATTGCTATTTTACCTTTTTAGATCAAAGGCGCTAATTATGAAAAGTACTCCTTTGTCGTAATGATCAAGCAGTTCTCTCAAGTATTATTTTATACTTTTTCGGGCTTGGGAGACACAAATTTACGAAAAAGGACAACCATGGAGTCTTCTTAAGTTTTTCAGACTCTCTAAAATTGAAAAACGCTGAGTTTCTCCTATACTGGACTCGTTAAAATTTAACAGTAAAGGACTTGTTTAATTACAAACAGGAACGGACCACTCCTTCTTAGGGTTTGTATTTAAACTAAGTTGGACTCATCCGAAGGATGAGCTTATAATCAAGAAAATGTTATCCTCCTCAAGCTTGTCAAAAAATAAAGAGGTACTTGCCAGAAATGGTGGGGGAAAAGAGAGAAAAATGAGCTTGTTTGTCATACTTTGTAACCACTCTTGAACACGACACTTTTATTCACCTGGGTTGGGAAATACTTTGCCTAATAGTTGATCAAACCATATTGAAAGTCTTCAGCCTATTTCTGGGTATTAACTTTGGGTCAATTGTCACCAAACCATCTGCTGTGTCGTTATGTGTTCAAGAGGTCAGTGCAAATAAACCATTCATCTGCAAAATATCTGTCATCCATCTTGACCATCCCTAAATCAGTCCTTGCAACTAAATTTCTTCAAACTTGATCTATGATTTCATGTTGTGGGCTTGCCTACGACGGATTGCTTTCTATCGAATTCAACTCATTATCTAGAAAGATGATCTAGAAATAGTCAGTACCTTGGGATCTGCATGCCTCAATGGCAAGTTTCTCACCTTCGACGATAGGTTGCATCATTGACCTTCGATCAAAGGATTCTGTGACATGTTCGACATCAACACATCTATTCACATCTCATGGATTGTACTGAGTACTTTGAGAGCCATTGACATTACTGGTGGTTTCTCTCACACATGTTAACAGTTTACATCATTGACTGGTAATCAAGTGGTTTCTACCATGTTCGACTTCGACACATTCATTCACATGGTTAGAATCGTACTATTTCGGGAAGTAGAAATCAAGACCCTGGATCTAGTTTCCACCATCCTGGATGCAAGGAATTTTGTATTCATTATACAGTGGACTATTCATAAACAGATGGCTGCGTCCATACTGTGTCTGCATGTGTCTATACTTGTGATGTAGTACAAGATCATTCCTATATCAGAGCAGTAGTTAGTTTTCTAGTCAGTTTTGATCTGAGTATGGGAATGCCTACCTCAGCGATGATATGGTCTCATATATATATTTTGCATTGAACGTTTTTACAGGTTCCAACCGGGCTCTCCACAAGATGATCCTCGAAATTATAAAGTACTTCACTCTTCTTAGATGATAAATGAAATCCTCATCTACTACAGAATTCACACTTTAGGGGGCAATCTGTTACACAAAATATTGTCACCATGACTATTTGCAGTCAGTATGGGTCTATCATCATTCATACTGTCCTCTTTAGCAAGTCTCAAACCTCAGCTCTTCATGTCAAGCTTTGAAAATGAGAGAAAGACCTTAAAAATCAATAAATCTCTGGTTTTGCACTTTCTCTCACTGTTACCTGCGGTCCCGCACCCCTTGTTCATGACACCTGTGGACCTGCCCGCTCTGTCTCTAAAGGAGTGGGTGCGGACCCCTGTGAAAGTTAAAAAGGCGCAAGTTTATTCTTAAAAACTCACTTTGGGTTAATTCTAGATGATTCTAGAAGGAATCTTGACTTGGATGGTTCGCTCCTAGGTGGTTCATGCATCCCAAAACTGAAGGAGCTAATCCCTTGATGAGAGGAGCTTATCCCTTTGAAGGAGGGCTTTATCCCTTTAAAGGTGGACCTAGTAACTTCCCTCCATTGCACTGTAAATTAAGGCATTGGGTTGGTTGCTAGAGAGGTTAGAAGTTGAACATTTTTTAGGGTAAATGCTGTTGGAATTGAGACTTCCTAGTTAAGCTTGAGAGGAGAGATCACATACCTTTTGGCTTCATTGGGAAGAGAGTGAAACTTGTCAAAGTAGAGGAGACTTCTTGCTGGACCTTGGGAGGAGCTTGTACAACATCAAGTCACCAAGGTTGTAAAGTTCTTCTTTGATTTAAGTTAACACAATCATATTCATTTTTCTCAACGAATTGTCTTATGTGATTTGTTTCATGAATTTCTTGATCATCATGATAAGTATGCTTTATTATATTGGATTTTCAGGTGCTATTTAATGTGTGTGCTTGTTTTTGTTTGCAGATTATCTACAAGGGAGCTCATTTGGATCAACGGAGCGTGGCTTCCACAAAATTGCATTGGACCCAAGGTAGGCCTAAAACATTTGTTTTCCTTTATTTATAAATTGCATATTTATAGAAAGATACAATTTGTTTGGTTTGCTTGTCGCTAGATATCTTTAGATACTAGGGAGGTCGGTCTTGTCCGCAAGAACGACTTATCCGGGCCAACAAAAGAGAAAGATTAGATTCCCATATAGGTTATGTGAAGGAGAGCATCTTCTTCACCTTTGTCCTCTTATAGATAAAGCTTCCAAAGTTTTGGAAAACCTTACAGCTCCTCAAGCCCAACTCCCTATTGGTTATCAAAGACTTTCGTTTGACCCTCTCCTAGTTGGTAAAGAGATTGAATTGGATTCATCTCTTTCCCATCCTACTCTTCCTGAGCATGACTCTCTTGTGTCTATTCTTGACCAACCATTGGTCGAAAAGAGTGTCAACTTGGCTTTGCCTTCAGTTGTTCACTCTATTCCCTAAGAGAGTAGTGATCATACTGATCATGTTCTTCTCATCTCCTTATATTCTCATGAATCAAAGAGTGGCCCTCCCATCCTAGTTGTTCAGGAGAGTCCTTCTCCTATTCCTGTAACGCATGGGGGAAATCATATGATACCCCCACCAAGTAGTTTTGTCCTTTCTTTTTATTGGATTCAATTGACTACTTTCCACCTTCCTTCTTATGTGCCTTTCCAGATCATAGTACAAGCCTATAATTTCGTAGTACATGGCACTATACTAGATGAAGGCACATTTGTTAGCATCATGTCTTCTACTACTTGGAAAGTTTTGGGTTCCCCATAGCTTGTGCTAGTCACCTAGAATCTATTGGCTTTCAATAGATGAACCATTTAGCCCTTAGGGATCCTTCCAAAATTCCCTATTACTTTGGGAGGAAAGACTATCTATATATACACAATGGTAGTCCAAGGTCCCTTAGATTTCAATCCTCTCCTTGGACGCGACTAGGTTTATGTCATGGGAGCTCTTGTTTCTTCTTTTTTTTGTGGTTTGTTTTCCACATGAAGGGAGAATAGTGACCATTGAGCAATTATCGTTCATTAGTCACCAAGTGCTTCCTTTGCAATCATCATCCCCTATCAGTTCTTGTTTGCAAGAAGGACCTTCCCTGCCATAGGTCAATTATGTGGCTACCCGTTCCGTGTCCACATCTGTTGATGATCACGTAGACGGCATGGTACATTATGTATTGGGGGCATTGGAACATGGTCTGTCATTTGTACCAGTTGACATGTTTTCCTCCCAGAGTGTAGCTCTCCATTTAGTGAGGACCTCTTGGGGGCCATGTTCTCATATGGTCCATGAACAAAATACGAGGATATTTCTTTTTCTGTGTCAACCTTGTTAAAAAATGAAACAACGTGCAAGGATAGTTTGTTCCTGTATCAACCTCATTAAAAAATGAAACAGATGTTATGAGGATAATTCCTGGTCTTGTGACAACCTCATTAAAAAATGAGACAAGGGGTCCGAGCATAGTTCCTTGTCTTGTGTTAAGCTCATTAAAAAGTGAAACAAGGGGTGTGAGCATAGTTCCTTGTCTTATGTCAAGCTCATTAAAAAAATGAATCAAGGAGTCCAAGGAAAATTTCTTCCTGTATCAACCTCATTAAAAAATGAAACAGATGTCCGAGGATAGTTTATTCCTATATCAACCTCATTAAAAAATGAAACAGATGTCCGAGGATAGTTCTTTTACTGTGTCAACCTCATTTAAAAATGAAACAACCCCCTTTTCCAAATTGTGTCTTTGATTAAGATCTCGTAAAATCCCAATCGAGTCTTTCCTCGATCTCGAAAGTGAACCTTCATTCCATCCACCTAGCTGAATGAAATGAAGCCCAGGAGGCATGTACCTTGAATTGATTCATTATGATGGAGGCATGCAAACTTATCCCAAGCATAGTTTATCTTTGTTTCAAGCTTGTGTAAAATGAAACCAAATCCAAGCATAGTTTATCTTTGTTTCAAGCTTATGTAAAAATGAAACCAAATCCAAGCATAGTTTTTCCTCATGTTTCAAGCTTGTGAAACATGAAACTAAGTATACTCAAGAATAGTTTCTCATGTTTCAAGCTTGTGTAAAAATGAAACCATTCCCAATTTACATCTCGTGATTACTATTTTTATCAACTAATTTCTACTAGTTAAGCCTTGATTGTTTCATTCCATTGCCACCATCTCTTTGGCTGATCATATGCTTTCACTTGGTTGTTTTTCCTTTCTTGAGGAACCGCAACAATGAGTGGTTTTGCTATCTAGCCTCTTACCATTTCAGTGTTTTGAGCAGTTCCACCATGCCCAGAACCAATTGCTACCCTTTATACCACTCGTTCCTGTAGGACGAGTCACCTTTAAGCTCTTTTCTCGACTTGTAAAAACTCAAGTGAAAAGATCGCTGAGCATTTTTCCCTTTTTGTCTCATTAAAGAGATTAAAAATGGGGGGTATGCATTAAGCTCTTTTCCAACTCTTAAAACATGAAAATATTGACGAGCTCTTGTTGTTTTGAACTCCTTAAAGGCTATGAAATGTCATTTACCCAATATATGTTTACCCCATTTTTGGGCTGGGATAAACTATTTACGAAAATGATACTCCTTGGCTGACATGGTCAAGAGGTTCTCTCAAGTATTGTTTTCTACTTTTTTGGGCTCGAGAGAAAAATGTACGAAAAGGGACCTTTGGAGTTTTCTTTTCTATTTCTTTTCCAAACTCTTTAAACGTGAAAAAGATGTTGAGTTTCACCTTCGTCAAACTCATTAAAGGATTAAACGACATAGGACTTATCATTATGACGATACCGAGATACTCCTTCCTAGGGCTCATAAAACTTACTAGGTCAGATCCATCCGAAGGATGGACTTATATTACAAGCATATGCTATCCTCATCAAGCTTGTGAAAAAATAACTAGGATACTCGCCAGAAATGGTGGGAGAAAATTGGACGTATTTCATCAATTGTATTTCACTTGAGGTAGCATGTTGCTCTTGAGCATTCACACTCATCTATTGTTCATGTTGGGTTTTGGACATCCTCACTCTTTCATTTTCCTCCCTGGGTTTTGGGTTATCCATTTTAAACCTCTCATACGATCTTTGTCACGTCACCATGACCTATAATCCTATGATGTCAAATGCTGCCAAAATTTGGAGTTGTGTCATCCATATGTTCAAGATAACTCTTCGTACCTGTACATTTTCTGATCATACGTCACCATCTTGGATTACTCTCATTCATTGTGTTTCATATTTCATGTCAATGATGAAGCATTCATTATGACCTTCCTTCGACAGATCACTTCCTGTTGACTTAAGCTCATTATCCAAGAAGTTGATCTAGAAACTTTTTTCTAGTACCTTAGAGCTTGCATGCCTCAATGGCAAGTTCTTCACACTTGATGATAGGTTCTCATCATTGGCCCTCGATCAAGTGATTTCACAGGTGTTCGACTCCAGTTCCTTATTCACACTTCATGAATTGTACTAATAGTACCTTGAGAGCCATTGACATCATGGGTGGTTTCTCTCACGCTTGTTAATAGCTCACATCATTAACCAATAATCAAGTGATATTCTGGCATGTCTGACTTCATCACGTATATTCACATGTTAGAATTTGTACTTTGATCGGGTTGTGTTGGAGCGCAAGACCTTGGGCTTAGCTCACAAAAGTCCAATTTGCGAGGAGTGATGAGTCATTCATGATTATACACATGATTCTTTAGATGGATGGCTATGACCATACCGTGGGCCTTTTCGTTTTGATCCTCTCTATGTGGATGGTTGCAACCATACTATGGTTCTTTTCATTTTGATCCCTTAAGTTGAATGGTTTCATCCATGCCGAGGATCCATGCACATGATCCTTTTCTTGATGGATAGTTGTGCTTATACCATGGATTCATGTATTGTTATATGCCTCATGTTTATTAGGCATGACTATTAGATTTCAAATACGTACATGTATGTTTGAGTTGCAGGTCTTCGAATGCTGGTATTCCAAGTCCTCGCTCCATCTTAAAGCATTTCAGCCATCGCTCTCAGCTCTGACTTCATGCTTTAGGGGTCATCTGTTACACAGTAATTTTTCACTCTCATATCACTCCACGTTCCTGATCTCGGAGAACCCTAGTAGTGACTACTATGTTATACTTTCACCATGAAACCTATGCTATTGCATCCCTTGAAGTTTGAAGAAATAATTCCCCACTCCCTTCAGAACATTTCCAGAGAATCCTTTTTCAAACTCAATTTTTAAGATCAATTCTCTTTCCCAGTGTCTCACCCACGCTGATGGTAGAAGTTTACACTATGACCCATGCTGATTAGTGCTACTGTAATCCCAATAACCATGCCAATCTACTTCTAGAATTTTTTATAAAAGGAAATGGAGTTTCAAGTCTAGAAACTTCTAGTGGCAACGCTGGATGTTCATTTGGTTGGATAAGGGCCAAGAACTCCATATAAGGAGAATCTATCAAAGATAGAAAGGAACCTCCAATCATCCTACAAGGTGAAAAAGACATTCTTGTAATCTTGGGATCAAACTTCGGTGTAGGAGGCAGAGGGGAAGGCAACGAAGGAGGCAGAGCCAAAGATGAACCAAAAAAATTAGAGTCAAAACCATCATACTCTGGAGGAGAGGAATAGGATGAAGAGGATGAAGAAGACAAATATATGGCTGACCCAAATCTTGAATGGATGACTCAGGGACCATTGGCTCTACCGGTTGTTTCACACAAGATGTCGAGGTGAATAGAGGGAATGAACATCGAGTTCGACCTTGGAATCATGATAAAGGTGGAAGACCACTTAGACAACTTCTACCTATAACTGTAGACCCTTGAGGTACGTTATGATGATGTAGCATGTAGATTGTTCCCATGTACCTTGGTTGGTCATATTTCTTGGTATCACAGCCTTCCAATGAACTCTATACACCACTAGGTTGTATTCAAATGCATGTTCCTTGAGAAGTTCACTGATGACAAGACCCCAGCCATCCTACTCAAAGAGTTGGGAAGCCTCAAGATGGAGGGAAAAGAGAAAGTGAAAGATTTCAATCAGATGTTTACACATATATTGAACAAGTTCACAGTAGACACTAAGCCTCATGACTCCATCAGCACTGATTACTACACATCTGCACTGCCAACCAGCATCGTGTAGTTCGTTAAGCGAGTCAGGAAACCAACACTATTGGAAAACTTTGAAGAGGCTATCATTGTTGAGAAAGACTTGCATGCAGTCACAGTCACCAAGGATGACGAATCAGTGAAGGACTCCAAGGATGCGAGCAAGAAGTCCCAAGCAATGGAGAGAAAGGGTAGAGACAATGAAGCAATTGACATTGAGACCCTCACTCGTCTCGTCAAGAGATTTTCCACTAAAATGTCCAAACTCAAACAACGTAGAACATACACATTTGCAAGCAGTCACCCGCCTTGGCAGAGACAGGCAAGTAGCACATCAAGCAACAACCAGTTCGTTTCAAAGACTACGCAGAAGCCTGTGTTCCATCTCGAACAATTTGCAGATCTGAAATTTTGTTCTTTCCACAAATAATATAATCCCGAGAACCCTTGTTCAGGCTAGAAGCGATTCACAAATGCTTTTTACAGTCGTACACTCGATGCGGGAAGAAATATACAGGAGAAACTAAAAGACATGGAAAATGATGAAGAGGTTACACCTAATGAGCCATCAAGCTCTGGGCATGTGGTGAACATGTAACAGTGCTCGTACACGATGTCAAAGATGAACACTAAGAAGCAGCCCCGAAAGCAAACTGATGATTACAATCTTAGGAGTAAATGGAATCCCCCCACGCTTGGGGAGATGCAAGAAAAGGTTAGACTATTGATAAGGAAGACTAATCCATTAGCTGCCCCTAAGCAAAAAACACAAAGCAAGTCTAGGAAGACAGCGGCAGACAAAAGCACATCCATGAGCAATAATCTACATAACACTCTACATGATAACACGAACACTCATTTTACCCCGAACACCTCGGTGAGTCTTCCACCTTTCGATTACAACATTGTTTATGATATGAAGAAAACTCGGGAAAACATCAGCTTGTTTGAGTTGCCTAAGATCCAGAGCTAGCGAGATATCCTGTTGCATGCATTGGGATAGACAGTGACAAACAATGTAGCCTCTACTAGTAAGGGAGAAAACACACCTCCCAGATCACTTTCAACTATGCTCAATACACTCCAGATGGAAGAAGAAAACTCAAGGTATCCTATTGCATGCATTGGGATAGACAGTGACAAACAATGTAGCCTCTACTAGTAAGGGAGAAAGCACACCTCCCAGATCACTTTCAACTACGCTCAATACACTCCAGATGGAAGAAGAAAACTCAAGGTGCCCTCCATTCCTGCTATCCTTTGAAATTTTCAACTACAATGTTTAAAATTGTTTGGTTGATTCCAGTGTGGTAGCCAACGTCATGCCACTCTCCATCGCTAAAAGGATCAATGCAAAATGGACCAAGACATCCGTGTGAATCATCCAAATTGATCAAACATCGGTACCACCCATTGGTGAATTACGAGATGTGATCATTCGACTATATCATGACAGTCGATTCCACCAATGCATCAACATAGTGGTTATGGACATCCCAGAAGCATATGCTCTATTACTCAGTAGAGACTGATCCAGGAAGTTAGATGGATACTTTGCTACAGACTGGTCTCACATGTGGCTTACATATAAGGTCAATTGCAACCAAATCTGGGTAGAATCTGAGAGGTACATGATGCATAATGTCACTCCCATCAATGGTGAGAATGAACCGTTGGCCTTCGTAGAACTCATGTTCAGCAACTGCCTCCTTGAGACAACATTAGGGTGTTATCCTGCATGGCCAGCTCCAATCCCACAAGACACGCAATTGGGACTCCTTCCTTGCCCAACTTATGGTAATGAAACTTGTACAACACATTGTACCAATAGTAGCAATAGTAGTAGCAACAGTAGTAGCAGTAGTACTAGCACATCAAGTGGTCTGTGTACAGATGAGTTGTGGACTATGTACTTTGACAGATAAAAGACCTAGGACGGTTTTGGAGCTAGGTGTGTTCTGATCAACCCTTGCAACAAGAAGCATCTGGTTTCAAGTCGCTTGGAGTTCGAGTGCACGAACTATGTAGCATAATATGAAGCACTTGTGTTGGGCTTGCAGAAAGCCATTAGCCTCAATGTGGTCGTGATCAAAGTGGTAGAAGATCCATAGATAGTGGTACGGTAGGTACATAACACCATTCACTATTTATCACCACATCTCAAAAGTTACCAAGAAGAGGTATGGCGACTAATCTCAAACTTCCAAGCATTTGATATCATTGTTGTATCACGTACGCATAATGCAGCTATCAATGCACTAGCAAATGCAGCCTCAAGAATGTCACCGATTAGGGATAGATTTACTATTGAAATTTTGTACAAACCATCTATACCAGACGACATAACTAACTTACACATTTTTAATGATGATAAACAAATACTACATTTTATGGCCAATGCTAATGTCTCCAAATATGCAGTGATAGATGATGATGAGCACGAGCACTCTCTACGAGCTGAAAATGGTAACATGAAAGGCCATATTATCACAAAAGGTGTGGCATCATTGTAAAAGCTATATGACTTGCAAGAACGGTTATAGGGGCCAAGGAACACCAAGACCCATAGTTCCACCATGAGGCACGAACTGATAAACCTGGGAACAGAACAGGATCTGAAGTTTGTCAATCTTGGTACATGTTTTACACAGCAAGAGAGGGAAGCCTTTATCCACTTGTTCAAATAGTACCGAGATGTGCTTGTGTGGATGTATGATTAATTGAAAAATTATGACACGTGGATCATCCAACATATCATCCCAAGTAAAGAAGGGGTCAAGCTATATCAGCAGAAGCTGAGGAAAGTACATTTGTCACTTGAACCACTCATACAGAAATATCTTACTAAGTTGTTGGATGCACAAGTCATATACAAAGTTTGACATTCCACATGGCTCTCCAACTTTGTTCCTGTACGAAAGAAGTCTAGGGAAATATGCTTGTATGTTGATTTCTAGAATGTAAACCGCGCCTCGGACAAAGACAACTACCCCGTGTGGTCCATGGACCATATTTTACAAACAATATCTGGGGCACAGATGTTCTCTCTCCTTGAAAGTTTCTCAGGATACAATCAGACTCTAGTTACAGTACGTAACAGACTCAAAACTACCTTCTGTACCAAGTGGGGTACATTCGCTTATAGACGAATGTCATTTGGGCTTGTAAACACAGGCACAATATTTCAGCGCGCTATGGACATCGCCTTTTGCAGACTCATTGGGCAAAGCGTGGTAGTATAACTTGATGATGTGATAATGTTCTCAAGAAGACGAGAAGACCACATGTTAGTGTCAGTCTTTGAAGCCTTCCATCAGTGATAAAATATACTCTTAAAAAGTGGTTTTAAGTTGTCCAGATCAAAGTTTGTCATTTCAGTGAGTCTTCAAGAAAAATTTGGTCACTAGGTATTAGGTCTAGGGTTTTCTCTTACTCTAATCAAAGTTTTCTAAATGTTGGTCCATGTCACCATTCAGCTGAGTGTACCATCATTCAGAGGGTTTTCATCATCATGTCAGGTTCCAATGGGTCATTTTACACGTTGTTTATGCTTCAGTTGTGCCTAGGTAAGGTTCATTTCCCTCTCCTAGGGTTTTGAAGGCAATTTCTCTTGGATGGTCAAATCATCAGTAAAACTTGTATCCTGATGTTCATACACCTTCCTCTATCCTTAATGTACCTTATTAAACACTTCCCATCACTGATATCCCTCAAATTCCTCATTTTCGCACAAACCCTAGTTTCTTACTACAACTTGACAATTTTCTAGGCTAGGCCTGTGTTTTGCCCTTTTGGACCTCTTCCCCTCACTCAATCTCTAAAATTCCACTTTCTCCTACTTCCTAACATCCCTCCATACTTCCAAAAATTCTCTCAAGAATTTAGAAGCCCCTTATCCCTTTCATTTCACTTCATTTCGACAAATCCCTTATTCCACACAACGAGATAGGTTTTACTTCAATGATGTTTCTGAGCAAGAAAATATGAATTTGGGAAAACTAAGAGAGGTTTTTGTCCATAATACTCCAAGGAAGAAAAATCACCTTCACTCTTTACGCAGGTGTCATGGTTTTAGATAAAAGTCAAAAATACAGTTGCCTCAGCAGAAATGATGAACCTCTGAAGTGACCTTCGAAAAATCAAGTTTTCTCCTAGATTGGTTGGCCAAATGAATTTCCTGATGAGTACAATGAAAAATAGACACAAATAGCTTTCCAATGAGCTATTATGAGCTCAATTTGGGGTTGAGGAAGACCTTCAAAAGTTAACTACAACAACACTCTGCCTTGAGGAAGCCTCATTTTTCACATTTTGATCGGTCTTGGGATATTTGACTTTTGACAAGGCAAATGAACTCCAAATTGAAAAATTAAAGTTGGTTTGGAAATTAGACTCAATAAGATTTCAAACGAGCTATCCTGTGCCCAATTTGGACACCAGAAAGGCCTCCAAAAGTCTCCTACAAAAAGGCACTATGCATTGAGCTGGCACTACGCATTGGGCAGTGATGTACAGTGTAATTTTATAACTAGTGCTACGCATTGGGGCAGTGCGGCGCATAGGGCTAAAAAAGCCTGAAATCCATTCAAATCTTCCTCCAAAGCTCCAAAATTACAAATTCTTCATTCCACAAGTAAGTTAATACCTCCATATTGTCAATGTATGAGTTTCCATCAGTGTTTATGGTGTTTCAATAGGTTAAAAACAAAACCCTAGTTCCTTGCAAAGTTGTGTTGAGAAAATTGCCTCGGATTTACAAAATTGCAGTTTCGTTGTTGTATCCCCATTTTCATTTTTCTCTCACTACACTTCACTCATTTCACTTTCCATCTCTCCTTTCATTCACACTCACCTATCCCCTTATTCCTAAAACCAGAAACCCCAATACCTAATCCCACTATTCCCAAACCCTGATTGCTATCCCAAAGACTAAATACTATTCCCTAAACCCTTTCATTCCCCAAAACCCTACAGATAGCATCAGATCCTCCCCTCATTAGTCCAACTCATTCATGGAGCTCAAAAACATGAAAGCAACCGACAAGCTGCTAAGAGAAGGAAAACCAAGTTGACAACACTTGAAAGGGAAATTTGAGCTGAGTGTGAATCTTGGCTTGAGAGACAAACATGCACTTATAGAAGATGCTAGAGAAGGCCAACATCTAGAAAAACATGTTGAGGAACATGGAATACCACTACTTGTCAAGAAGTATGGTTTGCAAAGCAAGAATCAAGATTTTGAAGGCCAAGTTTAAGAAGGCATTGAGGAAGCGAAAAGAGAAAGATAGACGTCATATCTTGGCTGAGGCTTCCTTGGCCCAACACAACACTTGATGAAAGACACTTAGCCCAAATTTCAAGAAATTTGGGACACTTTTTGCAATTTTGGAATTTTTTCCTTAAAAAACAGGTTTTCTGTCTGATGCGCCACGCCACCTAGCGCTCGCTTTTGATGGGGACCTCCTTTTGAGGAAAACTCAGAATTTTTGGATTTTTCATGGAAAAATATGCATGCTCACAAATGGCCAAGAAATTTTGACAGGTTTTAAGCTTCCAAAAAGGTCAAAAACACCTCACAAATGACCTTTCTGCCCCTTTTTGGACACACAGGAAGCAGTGATGGGAGAACTCAGTTTTGGAGGGGTAAATGGATGCCAAATTCAAAAATTCCACTTGGTCTAGAAATTAGACAGATAGAAATTTCCAACAAGCCCACGTGGAGAAAATTTGGACACCAGGAAAGCCTCCAAAATCGGCTGCAAAAGGGTGCTATGCATACGGAAATCAGTGCGGCGCATTGGAGGAATTTTGCTCATTTTTGGCCAAAAACTCTGTTTTTCGCATAGTTTTTTTCATAGTTTGACTTTTTTCCTTATAATTGTCAAAATCATGATGTAATTTAATGTGACATGATGTATTTTTATGTAATTTTGCTAAATTTTCACTCATAGAGGTAGATTCATCCATCAAAAGGTATTTTGCAATTGAATGAATCAGTTTCCTAGTTTTTAGAGGCAAGCTGTTCCACTACCTACTTTTTAGTTCTCAGTTTAGATTTTTTTGGAACAGCTCCTAATATTATGAGCTCGATCCCTATAGGCTAGGATGAGTTGTTGGTTGCCTATATCTTGTAATTTTTCAGTCATTAGCATGGTTGGACTTTTGGGAAAGCTTGGAGCTTCATTGTATACTCATTTCAGCATTTTGGCTAAGGAATAGACCAGTGGTTTGCAGCACTTTATGGGATTCATGTGGCATCTTGATTTGGTATTGTGTTTTATTCTATAATTTTAAGTCTACATGTGTTTTATGTATGTCATCATATCTCTTTTCTTCATCTTAACTAAATCAAACAAGGATAAAGGTAGAATACATTGAAAGTGCAGTGTTGTACCTAGGGTTTGTTTAGTTATCTATGTTTTCAGCTGTTTGAAAAGGATCCCTAAGTTTTTCATGCCCTTTTCAACCTCTCACCTGTCTAAAAGCTCTCCATCTCACTCAATTTTAAGTACCAAACCATTTTCCTACCTTGCCCCATAGAGATCTCTGCAAAACTGAGTCTCATTCCCTGGACCCAAATCTGCCTTTCACATTTGAGCGAACAAAACATCATCAAATTCAATAAAACACCTTTCTACACATACCTAGCCTAAAATTAGTCATTACATCAGTCATCTCAAGCTTCATAGGCCATCTTTTCTGAGATTGACAAGGAGAGATCCCTCTCCAGACCTGATAGGGCTAGCTACCAGGTTAAGCATGGTTTGATGTTACCCTAGATCCTACCTTTCTCAGCCTGAGGTAGATTTAGGCACTAACACCACATACGCCATCTTAAGAAAAAATTTGAGTGATGCCAGAGATATAGGCTTTCCTTGAATCCCAAGAAGAGCATATTCACTGTGTCGAAGGGGAACCTCCTTGGACACATTGTTGTCAAGATCAAGATCAAGGTGGATCCAGACCGGGTCCAAGCCATCACACAAATTCCTCACCTAATCCACAAGAAATCCATGCAATCCTTCTTGGGCAAGATAAAGTTCCTCCGGAAGTTCATCTCAGATTATGCGCAGATAGTTAAGCCCATGCAGGACACGATCAAGAAAGATGTAGTGTACAACTGGGCTAAGAAAGAAAAGTATGCATTCTCCCGAATCAAGCATGCCATTGTAGAAGCACCTGCACTCTATACCCATATTTCAAGAAATATTTCCTACTATACACCTTCGCTTCCGATAACTCACTAGCTGCAGTACTCACTTAGAAAGAGAAAGCTAATGATGAACATCCCATCTCTTTCATGAGTGCAAGAATGCAGGGACTAGAGCTCAACTACCCCACCATTGACAAGCAAGCTTCTGCATTTTACAAGGCGGTGAAACACTTTAGGCCCTACTTACTGAAGAGCCACTGCATAGTCTCCATCCCCCACCTAGCAGTCTACACATTGATAGTACAGAAAGAGCTGGGAAAATGACGTACAAACTAGATGACAGTCTTGCAAGAATATGATCTTGAAATCAAGTTAGTGCACACAATCAAAGGACATGGGCTCTATAGACTTGCAACTGAAGTAGTGCACACTCTGGATAATGAAGAAGAGCTCGTCAGTTGGGAGCAGGAGATTGAGATGTATGACATAAGGCGAGCAACACCCACGGAAGACAAAACCTCTTGGTATGCAGATGTATGCTAGTACCTTGAGCACAACACCATACCCTCTCACATTTCTATCAGATAGAAGAGGGCATTGCACTTGAAATGCTTATCCTATCAGTCGGTGCATGGAGTGCTTTATAGAAAGCACAATAATGGAGTTTTTCTCAGGTGCCAGGAGGCACATGAATCAGAGAAGGTACTTCAAGATCTGCGTGACAGACCCGTCAGGGATCACTTTGCGGGAAATACCACTACACACAAGTTTATGCGAGCTAGTTTTTACTAGCCCACATTATTCAAGGATGAACATACCTATCCTCGCAAGTGCCTAGTCCGTCACTGATGCACCGACAGAACATGAAGATCAACAACCCCACTGTACCCTCTTGCAATGACCGAACTATTCCAACAGTGGGGCCTAGACATCGTTGGGGAAATTTTCCCCCATTCGTCAAAACAACGCCTCTATATCCTAACAACAACTGAATACTTTACGCAGTGGATAGAAACAGTTCCGTTCAAACAAGTGAATGGTTAGGAGGTTGTCAGCTTCCTCCAAAAAAATATCATCTCACGTTTCGGCATTCTGGTGTCACTTGTTTTTGATAATGCAACTTATTTTTCGTCTTTGAAACCCTATGAATTTGCATTACAGAGTGGTATTGTGCTAAAGCATTCATCGAATTACTACCCACAAGGAAATGGTCTAGTAGAGTCCATGAATAAAAACCTCATTTGCGTAATCAAGAAGATCGTTTTCTCTTAGCAGCGTAACTAGCATACTGCCCTAACGAATGCACTATGGGTTGACTGTGTAACACCTAATATATCTTTGAATACCTCACCATACTTCCTAGTTTATGGTAAAGAAGCCATCCTCCCACCAAATATCTACCTGCCTGCACTTCACCTTTCCCAAGAATCCCATGACAAGCTTTGCCAGCTAGTTTAGTGTAGGATGGATGCTCTCCATAATCTTCGAGAAGAAAGGATGAAAGAAACAGAAAAATTCACACTCCACCATAACCATATCAAGAGTCTGCAGGGAAGGCTAGCTTCAATGTGGGTGACTTAGTTCTGAAATGGGATAAGCCCCATCAATACAAAGGCAAACATACGAAGTTTCAGTCCCTGTGGATTGGCTCGTACACAGTTGTAGAGCATTGGAAAGGTATGTTTTAACGAATAACTTAGTGGTGTTTCAAGCAATAGTTGTAACCTTTTCTTTGTTATAAAATAAGGAGAATGTAATGAGAATGAGCACGAATGACCCAATCACTAATAGTTATCTTCTCTATGCAGGAAAAGACAAAAGTAGGAAGGCACGGTGCAAAACGAGAGTTCCATGAGGAGATAACGGTTGTCCCTCCAAAACCAAATAAAATCCAGACCAGGGCGAGTAAATCAAGGCAGATCAATCCGGGACGAGATGAAGGACTGTCAGTTCGGAAGGCTAGGCAGAGAAAAGAGAGGAGTTAACAGTTTAACAGATCCCTCAGGATCTTTGATCCTGAGGGATCGTTACTTTCAATTATTTTGTTGTTTAGTTAACTCCGCCATTACTTGTATAAAAAGGGGCAGCATCGAAGACTTCGGGGGACTTTTGATTATCTTGTATCTTTACTTTCTGTTTACAGACCTCACAGTTGGTTAAACTCAGACTATCGAGTCTCTTTGAGACTTAGTTTTGTTGTACTATCATTGATGCGTTAATATAATATATTTGGTGTTACTTTCTCCCTGCATCTGAAGTAAGTTACGGCGGTGTGCCATTGGAAGCTAAGGGCCTGGCTCCAACGGACACTGGCTGATTGTATCATTACAGTTTGGCTTTGTGTGGTTTGTTTATTGTTCTTAATAATCTGATATACTTACATGCTGTTCCATACTCGTTCATCAGTAGTTTTTCCTTTTGTAAACCTTTGTAACAAGTTTACATCATATTTCCAGAATTGATCACATAACATTGTTCTGAGCTGTTCACTTCTGTTACAGAATTTATAAGTGGAATGTTTTAGCTACATATGGTTGGAGTGACGATCATAAGAAGATGGAATTAACGTTGTGTGTGGACTACTGGTGATCATTTCAGATTATGTGTACATATGATTGACGTTTCCTGTTTATGGTGGTTTGCTGTTCCATTTGATTAAGCTGTCTACTTGTACAAAAGATTGCTCTTTCTTTGTATGTAAGTTGATGCCAAGAATTGAGAGTGTTGAACTCGCGAGATTTAGTTTCTTTACTGCCGTTCCTTTTACTGCTGTTCCATTTCTGAATTGCCGTTCCATTCTGCTTTCTTGTTGTTCCTTTTTACTTGCATTCATTGGTTTGGTGTGGGAGGAGGATCAAGGCTGTCATGAGACACAGCAGACGCTATTATGCTCCCAGATCCATGATCCATACTCTAATTCCTTTTCCTTCATCGGTTTCTAGAGGGATGGGTTACTATTTCCGTACCCTTGACTGATAAAGTTGCCGCGTGTGATTTCTTTATGCAAAAGTAATTTAGCCATATCTTAGCATCCGTTTACTCTTGTATTTCTGAGACCTATACTACTAAGCATTACTCTGACAAATAGCCTCAAATTGAGATACCCTTTACAATAACAAAACGCTCCCAGATTGACTTGTAATACGAGATAACTAGAGGTGAAAAAGACCCTTGTTACAGCTCTACATTTTGGCGCCGTTGCCAGGGAAAGGGTATAGCCATTTGTCTTTTAAACAGGGTAGTGTACGAATCTGCTAGGGGAGGGTTGGATTTTAAAAACGGAAGGTAAGAACCTGTGTACGGAGCATGTAAAATCCCTGCTCCACCGTCCGCTTTCCTAGTAGAATTGATTGGTTAAATAGGATTTAGCAGTTTAATTGGAGTGCATGACTAAGCAGAAAAAGCCAGAGAAAGATCAAAAGCCTCCATCCAAAGCCAAGGGGCCGGTGACCCTTGGACGAACGACCTTCATAGACGAAATCTATAAGAAAGCCGAATCTCAGCCATCAGTAGGTTATAGGAAAATCAATTCTAAATAGCCTACTAGTTCCCTTCAGGCCTCAGGATCACCATCTGAAGCCTTTGCTGAAGTGCACAGTCAAACAGAGGAGCAGGACTTTCAAGAAATTGAAAATTTGACTCCTGGACTATTGCACGAAGGGAATCTTAGTAACCTTTGCGAAGGAGGAGGAGAAACAGGGGAAATCGGGGAACCTAGATCTCCTATTGAACCAGACCAGCCTTTAAATAGCCCGGATAAAGGAAGCGCTGCAAAAATCCTCGTTGAAGGAATTCATTCACCTCAGACAGTTGGGACCATCATTATCCCTGATAAAGGGAGTGTTGTCAAAAAAATCCCTGTTAAGACTACCCCTTCTCAACCAAGGAACACTCTCTTGGAAATTCCTAAAGATTATTGGCATATATTCGATCCCATGGCGCAGAATCAGCCAAACACCCAGACCTCCACATTGCAATATCCTATAGTAGATTCTGCAGCAAATGCGCCCATGAAAGCTATCCATCTCCAGCATATCCCCACATTTCATGGCCTTACATCAGAAGATCCGGATGCATTCTTGTTCGAATTTGATGTATTATGTAGAGGATACGATTACACCACCGATCCCAAGAAATTAAAATTGTTCCCCTCCACATTAAAAGGGGCTGCTTTAAGATGGTTTATGGGCTTAGGTGGTGGGGTTATTAACAATTGGGATCAAATGAAAGAAGCCTTTTTAAAGAAATATCAGGATTACTGTAGGTCAAGAGAACTAAAAGATGAAATCTTTCAAATGTCAGCCAGACCAAACGAAACTCTAGAAGAATATGTGGAACGTTTCCAATATAACTTGCAAAGATCTCCCTATGCATCGTTACCTCTGCCTGATAACGTGTTGAAAACTGCATTAATTAGAGGTATGAAAGAACAATGGATTGAAACGTTGAATATTATGGGGAAAGGAGACATTTATCAGGAAAATTTTGCTGATATCATTGATCTGTGTATCAGGAGCTCAAGAGGCAGCACGAGGATAAAACCAGCAGAATATGATCGCTTTACCAGAGATAACAGAACATCAACAGAGGGAGTAACACGTGTGGAACTTGGAAATTTGCTAGAAAATTTTAAAACTGATATCCTGGGGACATTAACTACACAGCTTGATATTGTGCAGGCTAAATAGAAGCAAGCAGAGGCAGAACAGAATCTAGCGGTTTTCTGCCCTCGATGCAGGAAGAAACATAGCCACAAGGAATGCCCGCTGGATACAGTCCAAATATGTGCTATTTGTACCAAGGACCACCTGACTGAAAGCTGCCCCTCACTTCCTGGTTTGAAGGCAGTATACAAAGAAGCAGAAGAGGAGCCAGAATCAACATATTTTATTAACCAGCGTCGTCAATGGCAGCCTAGGCAATCTGGTATGTTTTCAGACCCCTCCTCTTCTTTTCAACCCCCGCAGTTCAATGCTCAGCAACAGAATATGTGGCAAAACCGGTCTCAGCCCCCGTTTTCGAATTGGTCACCTCAAATGTTTCCTACTCCGAATCCTTGGATGACCCAATTTGGTTGGCCAAACTTCCCTTATCCCCCACCATATTGGCAGAATAATTCATATCCTCCGCAGTGGACCCCTTCTACTTCGCAAGGTTCACCCTGGCAGACAAGCTGGCCAAAATCGACATATCAGCCAGCAGGATCAATTCCACTCCCTCAACCAACTCTGCCAGCCTTACAACAAAATCCGCAGCCTAATCTGAGACCGCAGCTCCCAGCCCAACCCAACCCCAATCCAAATAATAGACCAGTTCAATCTCTTCAAATTATAGAATCCTCAGAGATTGAATCTGATCTGCGGGAGTGCAATGATCTTCAGTTAAGATCTGGGCGAATAATAGAAACTGAGGGACATAGAACAACTCACATTGAAGATCAGTTACCTATAGAACAGCCGTCACAACAGGAAGATGTAAATAAAGACCAGGCTCATTAGCAAGTAATTACATCTCCTCCACCTTTCCCAGAACGATTGGCCATTCCACGACCAACACAATATCCAGATTTTGATATTCTGGGAGAACTACAAAACTTGTATATAAGAATTCCATTCCTTCAAGCTATACAGGATATCCCCATATATGCAAAAACCATAAAAGACCTGTGTAGCAGAAAATAAAAAAGAAATGTAACCTCTAACCCAAGAGTCCAGGTAGTCGGCACCTTATCCGACCTCCTATCAGGAAAAGAAACACCAGTTAAATACGAGGACCCTGGAAACCCAATTGTCACTGTTCAAATCTATGGGCAGACCTTGACCAACGTCTTAGTTGATCTAGGGGTTGCAATTAACATCCTGACAACATCGACTTGCCAGAAGCTCGGAATTACATCGGTAGAACCTACTTCCACTTTGTTAGAACTAGCTGACCGATCAGTAATTAGACCAGAAGGCACCTTGTATGATGTCATGGTTTCAGTGGATTCCTGGGAATATCTGACCGATTTCCTGATAATTAATCCGAAAACCCGACTAGATGGACATCCGCTAATTCTAGGTAGACCGTGGCTCGCTACTGCTGACGCCTACATTGGTTGCCGGCAGGGAAACATGACCATAACCAGAGGGCCGGATATCAAAAATTTAATCTTGTACCCTCCAGCGCAGCCAAGCATCACGATGATGAGAACCAACCTGCGCCCTGCCTCATATATCACTGACAATATTAGACCCCCATTAACAGTCCAGGAAGCGCTAGATTTCAAAGATCAAACGGAAGACGATGCCATCAATAAATTCATTAATCAAACAGAATCCACATCGTATACACAATGTTTTATGATAAAAGCGGCATTTGATAACAAATTAGAGGAGGATCCTCTGAAAGACGAACATGACCAAATTATACTTGTGACTTCTGTCGCTAATAGCAAAGTAGTGCAAATTGAACAGGGGAAAACTTTAAATATTAACGCTAATCTGACACCAGATCAAGAGACAAAACTCATCCAGCTGTTACGAAAGTATCAGGAGGCATTTGCATGGGACTATCCCGATATGAAAGGGATTGATCCCCAGCTATGCACACATCATATTTATATCGAAAAAGATGCAAGACCTGTTCGTCAACCGCAAAGAAGACTCAACCCCCATTTAAAAGATGTTGTAAAAGCTGAGCTTCAGAAACTTTTAGATGTTGATTTTATTTATCCTATTTCTGACAGCAAATGGGTCTCTCCACTTGTGGTAGTACCTAAAAAGAACGGGAAATGGAGGATCTGTGTGGATTATAGAGAATTAAACAAAGCCACACAAAAAGATCACTTCCCTCTTCCATTCATAGATCAGGTACTGGACACCTTAGCAGGCAAGAAATTCTTTTCTTTCTTGGATGGCTTCAGCGGATACAATCAGATTCAGATTGCCCCTGAAGACCAGGATAAGACTACCTTTACTTGTCCCTGGGGAATGTTCGCTTATCGAGTCTTACCTTTTGGTTTATGTAATGCTCCAGCCACATTCCAAAGGGATGTTCTTAGCATCTTTGCAGATTTAATTAATGATGGATTGGAAGTCTACATGGATGACTTCACACCATATGGAGATGACTTTGATCCAGCTCTAGATACTCTCGAAAAAGTCCTACAGCGCTGCATCGCTACCAGACTTTGCTTGAGTCACGAAAAGTGTTACATGATGATGACCGAAGGACTCATTCTGGGACACTATATTTCAGCAGCTGGTATTCAGGTAGACCCAGCTAAAATTCAAATACTTTTGCTTATTCCGACCCCCACTAATCAAACAGAGGTACGCAGTTTTCTTGGTTTTTCTGCGTATTATAGACGATTCATACAACATTATTCACATATTGTCGCACCTTTACATGCATTAACTGGAAATGTTGACTTCTTATGGACAGAGAAATGTGATCGAGCCTTCAAAGAATTAAAGAAGCTGGTATCTACAGCTCCAGTTCTCCGAGGACCTAATTGGAATTTACCATTCCAAATTTCAACTGACGCCTCAGACACAGCAATCGGTGCAGTTCTGGGCCAAGAAGAGGATAAAAGACCATACGCCATCTATTACATCAGCAAAAATTTGGCTCCGGCTGAATTAAATTACAGTGTCACCGAAAAAGAATTTTTAGCTGTGATACACGCTGTTAATAAATTTAGACACTATATTACAGGCTATCCCGTTATTTTGTATACAGACCATTCTGCTATTAAGTATTTAGCAAATAAGCCTGTTACAAATGGAAGAATAACCAGGTGGCTGATCCTGTTACAGGAGTTCGATATTACAATCAGAGATCGACTGGGGAAGGAGAACCCTGTAGCTGATTTCCTCTCACGAATACCAAAATCAGTTGAAGCAGCAGCAGTCGAGGACCAATTTCCAGACGAACACTTATTTGCTGTCGTTGTTCAGACTCCCTGGTACGCTGATGTTGCTAACTATCTTGCAGTAGGTAAGCTTCCAAAACATTTAACCCCCAATGAACGGAAGCAGATTGTTCAGAAAAGCAATCGATTTTCGTGGGTTGGGGGCTATTTGTTTCACAGAGGAGCAGATATGGAAATCAGAAGATGTATTTGAGAGGACGAAATCTTTGATATCTTGAAAGCCTGCCATGACGGGCCATGTGGAGGACATTTTGCTGAATGAAGAACAGCACATAAAGTATTACAAACGGGATATTACTGGCCTACAATTTTCAAGGATGCGAAAAAATTTGTCCAGGCCTGTGATAGCTGTCAGCGTGCAGGATGACCTGGTCCAGCCGACGAAATGCCTTTGCGGCCTCAATTAGTGATCGAACCTTTCGAACGCTGGGCTCTGGACTTCGTCGGACCCATCAACCCGCCATCAAACCAAAGAACCTACATTTTGGTGGCAATTGAATATGTTACCAAATGGGTTGAAGCAGAGGCATTGCCTAGAGCTACAGAAGATTCGGTAATACAGTTCTTGTTCCATTTGTTTGTACGTTATGGTCTTCCGAGGGA
Source organism: Pinus tabuliformis (assembly GCA_031772625.1). Lineage (NCBI taxonomy): Eukaryota > Viridiplantae > Streptophyta > Pinopsida > Pinales > Pinaceae > Pinus > Pinus tabuliformis. The sequence goes on from CM062819.1 coordinate 1,096,398,809, forward strand.
AGTAATTACAAATGGAGGACCACAATTTGTGGGGCATAAATTAGCTGCAACACTCAAAAACTATCGTGTCCAGCATAAAATTACTACCCCATACCATCCTCAGGCAAATGGGCAAGTGGAGAGCAACAATAAGGTAATAGAGTCTATTTTGACAAAAACCGTTGCCTCACATCGGCGTGATTGGGCCGCCCGACTACCCGAGGCACTGTGGGCTTATCGACCCACATGGAGAAGCACCACTGGCTATTCACCATATCACTTAGTGTTTGGAAAGCAACCCATTTTTCCTATAGAATTCGAGATCCAAACGCTGCGAACGGCCCAAGAAGTCGGATTGGATTTAAGTGAAGCACAGAAAAATCGATTACAGCAAATTAATGAATTAGATGAAATAAGGTTCTCTGCATTACAGAATACAGCACTCATTCAACAGTAGCGAGCCAAATGGCATGATGCGCTTATCAAAAACAAGATATTTCATGAAGGAGACTGGGCTCTGTTATATGATTCTAGATTTCAGGATTTCCCGGGGAAGCTTCAGACTCGTTGGTTGGGACCATACGAGATTCAAAAAGTCCATGACAATGGGACCCTTACTCTGATCACAATCGATGGGTCTGGATATACATTTAAGGTAAACAGCCACCGAGTTCGTCTGTATCGCAAACCGCTCACTCGGGAATCTTTTTGTCAGCAGCTACGCCAAGATACTAACATTGAGATTATGGGCGAGGAAGCAAAAACTTCCTCACCTATAGATCAGTAAGAAATTCATCTTTTATTACCACATATTGTATATAAGATTGTAAATTTTGTATATATGTTTTTAGTATTTGTGCGTGCTGTTCCTTTTCAAAAGGAACAGCACTTGAGTGTTTTTGTTGTTCCTTTTCAAAAGGAACAGCACTCGTGTGTTTTTGCTGTTCCTTTTCAAAAGGAACAGCACTTGTGTGTTTTTGTTGTTCCTTTTCAAAAGGAACAGCACTTGAGTGTTTTTGCTGTTCCTTTTCAAAAGGAACAGGAACAGCACTTGTGTGTTTTGCTGTTCCTTTTCAAAAGGAACAACACTTGTGTGTTTTTACTGTTCCTTTTCAAAAGAAACAACACTTGTGTGTTTTGCTATTCCTTTTCAAAAGGAACAACACTTTTGGGTTTTTGCTGTTCCTTTTCAAAAGGAACAACACTTGTGTGTTTTTACTGTTCCTTTTCAAAAGGAACAGCACTTGAGTATTTTTGGCTATTCCTTTTTCAAAGGAAACAACGTTTGTGTGCTTTTGCTGCCTTTTTTTAAGGCAATGCATCAGATGAACTCCTCCTCACCCTCCCTTTCAAAAAGGAGTAGTATGCTCTTGTCCCTTTCATATAAAGGATGTGTTGTCCATCCTCTTTCCAAGGCCATAAGTAGCAGCTATACATTTATGCACTGAATATAAAAGTCAGGATATATCGAGATCATCATATCATAAATCGCTATCTTTAATAGCCCTAGTATTGATGCAACAACAAAGGAAGGATCCACACACTCATCATTTTTGTTGTCATGGTCTCACCTCCTCTGCCTTGTTGGAAAATTTCATCATGTTGAGTTCCTACAATTTTCTCTATTATTACTTGGAAATAAGAACAGAAGATTTATATCTTCCTATTGGGATGACAAGACTTCTTCCGCCATTCCCACTCTTAAGGAGGGCTGAACCACCCTTATGTGTAATTACACAAGAGCAAAGTCTGTTTCAAAAAAAAAAAAAAAAAAAAAAAAAAGGCAAAAGCAAAATAAAAAGAAATTATTTGTCAAATGCAGGATAGGGGGTTTCATTAAAGAACCAACCTACTATGATCATAATATTGGAAGCGAAGTGGCATTCCCATCATGGCCACCACACCAGGGATATGGTCCAACGGGTTCACTACATAAACAAACCTTGGAACAGGGGGTCTCATTACGAGCCGACCTGCCCACGTTTCGCGCCTCTCTGGTGAATGGCATCATGGTTATCTGGTTACCAAGCCAGCATGATGGCCTGCATTTTGACAAGAATTGCTCTTCAAAAATACACAAAGGACCATGGTTCCAGGGTGAAATAAACAACTCTGCCAAGGTTATGAACACCTGTCGGCAGCAGAGCTCTGTTAATGGTATCAGAGTCGTAATATATACACCAATTTGGATCATATCAAATACTTCTTTCTATCCTAGTAATAATTATATCTTACACTTTGATGGATACGTCGCATGAATATCTATCACCACCAATCATGGCAAAGGTATTGACTATGACTACCTCAGACCTTATATGAGTGCCAGACATCCTATCCTCCTATTTTGCATCACATCACGCAGGCTTATGCAAAACGCGATCTACCTTTTGCCTCGATCTCGGTATTTCTTTGTCTAATCTGAAACATGGCAAAACTCTATATGCTATTCCTTTATGACTTGGTGACGGGACGGCGGCTCCTCCTCCATTTGACGGCTGGGACAGCCTATCATATTGCGAGGGGGGAGGTGACCTCATTACTCCGCCGGCCACGTGTTAGCACATCATTCGGAAATGATATGGTACGAAGGTACGGTATGGGTTAACGGCATGACAATGCTATTTTTGCAAAAAGTTGTTATTTACAATCAATTTTCATGCATGCTCTGTGTTTTTTTCTTGCTGCGATTACGTTCTTTGCGACAGGTAATTGTTGTTCCATCTAGGATCCCGAAACAGAACCATGGGAGGCAAGGCTATCAGAAGCGAGCCTAGTGAGCTAGTAGTCTCCGAAGCTGCTCGGGAGATCCTAGAAAGGGCGGGGTGGCTAACTTATTTTAGCCGCCTGCGTGAATCAAATGAAACTGTGGCCATGGAATTCCTGCAGAATTTACAGGAAGAACACTCCGTAGTAGGTGGGAAGCAGATAATGGTCACGAAGGAAATAATCGCGGAAGTAACAGGATTACCAGCCTCAGGACCAATATGGACGATAAAGAAAGAGAGGTTGCAAAAGATCATAGAAATTTTCCAAGACGAAGGATAGAATCTAATAGTGAAGGGAAAAGGAGTGCTGCCGGCAATGCTAGGAGAACCCTGGAGCGAATTGGCAAAGGTGGTGCAGAGCTACATCACCTGCGAGGGGCGAAAAGATGTGGTAAGACCGCGTCACCTTAAGCTCCTGGTTGTGTTAAAAGGAAAATGTTCTGTGAATCTCCCTGCATTGTTAAATTCATTACTGCATGATGCCTCTCGGAGCCTGAAAAAGGCACACCATGAAGACGCAGTGGTTAGCCACCATGGGTTGATCCACCTGATAGTGAGCTATAGTCTCACTCAGCAGCAGAGTAGCTGGGGGGAGCTTATTACAGCAATTGGAGGGGGAGTGGCATCACCATCCCCAAAGGCTAAGCATCCCGCTAGTACCTCTGAAGCACCCAAGGAGCCCAGAGAATCACCAAAACCCAAGCATCCCTCGGATACACCCGAGCAACCCAAGAAACGCACGGAGTCAGTAAAACGAAAACGTTCCTCTAGAGCATCTGGACATGCAGAAAAACATAAGGAACTGGCCACAGAAGAGCGTGATGCCTCGAAACGTAGGCATTCCTCTGGCACGCCAGAACAATATGAAAAACGCAGAAAGGTGGTGGTGGAAGAACAGGTGGCTAGCACACCTGAACAGCCCGAGAGGCCTAGGAAGTCAGATCGGTTGGCAAGAATAAAAGGCAGGCTGGAGAAAATCCAGCTAAGCATTGACCAGCCGATCGAAATAACAGATGAGCCACCAGTGCCAGAACAGGAACCCTTGAGGGAAAATGTGGAACAAATTGAGAACAAAGCAGAAGCCGAGGAAGGAAATGAACATTCTGACTCTGAGGCCGAGGCCGACTATCCGGAGGCAGCCACTGAGCAGCCAATTCAGGAGGAGGAGATGGAACAATTGGGGGACAGCCCTCCACAGGTCTCTGTGGAGGAAGAAGAGCTGGCCACCATCTTGGCCAGCCTGGGAAATTATGCTTCACCTTCCAGTCCAGCAGACCCTCCTGAAGGACCCTCTGGGGAAGAGACGCATGAAGAATTGCATGAAGAAATGGCAGGAGGAGAAAACCTCCCTGTTGTTGACAAAGAAAATGTAAATACCAACCGGGAACAATCTGTTCCCAAGACACCAGAAGAAAACCCACCTGCTGATGACGTGGAGAATGAAAATGCTTGTCGGGAACAGTTCGTTCCCAGAATGCCAGAAGAAACCCTCGATGAAAGAGGAGCAGAACTGAGGGCCACTCATGCGCCCACTGCCGAGGCAAGAGAAATTAAGAAATTGAGAAAGAAACAGCAGAGACTGATGAATATTATAGCCCAGCTTCGGCAGAAAATTCGAAGTTTGAACACCAGTCTGAGAATAAGAAGGACCATAAGGAGAAAAAGAAGGACAAATGCAGCAGGGTCCTGTCATATGAGAAGGCAAGGGGCTTATAGGCGTCTCGTAGGTCAATACTCCGCTGATAGACCTACGACTGTTCCAACCAGCACTGAGGAACAAAATGCTGTTCCATCTGATATGGAACATCAGAATGCTGTTCCTATTGACGCTGAGGAACAGACTGCTGCTCCAAATAGCCCATTGGGACCAACTGCCATTCCAATCAAAACCGAGCCGCAAGACGACATTCCATTTACAGAGGGGCCATCGTACCCCTTTATTCATGTTAAGAAAGAAAGGGAAAGCAAAGCAGTCCAAACTGAGGCACCACCTTTAGGGATAATTCGGGATACGAATTCCAGGCAGCGAAACGTGAAGGTCCAGGTAAAACTCCCTGCCTCTGAGAAATCATGGAAAAAGGATCCAAAAACCAAGGCCTTGCACCACGAGATGAAGCAAGCCCGACAGGAGGCTAACCAGCTAAGGGAACAAATGATCCCTCGGGAAAAATACGAGGAGTTGCAGCAGGAAGCTGAGCAGTTAAAGGAACAAATGATCCCTCGGGAAAAACATGAAGAACTGCAGCAGCAACTGTGGAACATGAGTCAATTAGAGAGTCAGGCCTTTGAAGGATGGCAGAAGGAACAGGAAAAGGTTGCCACGGTAACACGTCGACTAGATGCTGTTATTAAACAATTGGACACTTTATGTTCGCTGTATAATGATGTTTTGACTTGCAGGACCCCTGCAAAGAATTATGCTTTATTTCTCCTTGAAAGATACTTAAGATTGAAAATAAAAGCTGTCAAGGCAGGTGCCCCTATTCAGATTAATATTGTTAATGATTTTATTGATTATTGCAAACATTATGGGGTTAAGGTCCAACGGTTACTATGTGAATTATATTTGCACAATATGGTGCTTGAGCAGGAAACTGATTTAAACCCTGGCCCTTTCGTGGGAGATATACAGCTACAAGCCTTTGTTTCATTTGGGGTCAACTAGTTAAAGTGGCTCAGGGCTTACAATGCCTTTCAGAGGCAGGAGAACAGCCTAGATCTATGGGTCAGGGCCGAGCCTAGAGACCCAGTTCACCTATGGCAATCACACAAAAGCCTTATGAGAACCCCGGGCGTCATAGAACTGCTAGGACCCATGCATGAGGATTTGATCCGAGATAGCTTGGAATACTTTCTGGCTATTAAGGATTCTGCCCTGGATGCTGCCAAATTCCGCTATCGGATTTCTACCCCAAGCATCCAGCTCAGGGAGCCATTCAAATACGAGAATTTTGAGCTGGCTGCTGAACAGTTGAGCCTTTATGGCCAGCGCATTCTGCAAGCTGGGCCGTCTTGGTTAGGATACCGGTTCCGTAGCACAATTATTTGGCACCCTGCACCTGGGTACCAGGCCTTGTATAATATGCCTGCAGATCAATTGAATCAATTCTTTGATAATCTGGTTGCTCACCATGGTTGCAGACCTCCTCACGAGGTGCCCTCTCCCGCCTATTCTCTTACCGCTCTCCATGTTAATTATAACGTTTTCATGAGGCCATGAAACAGAGTAAGCCGGGGGGTGTGTAGAGCATTGGAAAGGTATGTTTTAACGAATAACTTAGTGGTGTTTCAAGCAATAGTTGTAACGTTTTCTTTGTTATAAAATAAGGAGAATGTAATGAGAATGAGCACGAATGACCCAATCACTAATAGTTATCTTCTCTATGCAGGAAAAGGCAAAAGTAGGAAGGCGCGGTGCAAAACGAGAGTTCCATGAGGAGATAACGACTGTCCCTCCAAAACCAAATAAAATCCAGACCAGGGCGAGTAAATCAAGGCAGATCAATCCGGGACGAGATGAAGGACTGTCAGTTCGGAAGGCTAGGCAGAGAAAAGAGAGGAGTTAACAGTTTAACAGATCCCTCAGGATCTTTGATCCTGAGGGATCGTTACTTTCAATTATTTTGTTGTTTAGTTAACTCCGCCATTACTTGTATAAAAAGGGGCAGCATTGAAGACTTCGGGGGACTTTTGATTATCTTGTATCTTTACTTTCTGTTTACAAACCTCACAGTTGGTTAAACTCAGAGTATCGAGTCTCTTTGAGACTTAGTTTTGCTGTACTATCATTGATGCGTTAATATAATATATTTGGTGTTACTTTCTCCCTGCATCTGAAGTAAGTTACGGCGGTGTGCCATTGGAAGCTAAGGGCCCGGCTCCAATGGACACTGGCTGATTGTATCATTACAGTTTGGCTTTGTGTGGTTTGTTTATTGTTCTTAATAATCTGATATACTTACATGTTGTTCCATACTCGTTCATCAGTAGTTTTTCCTTTTGTAAATCTTTGTAACAAGTTTACATCATATTTCCAGAATTGATCACATAACATTGTTCTGAGCTGTTCACTTCTGTTACAGAATTTATAAGTGGAATGTTTTAGCTACATATGGTTGGAGTGACGATCATAAGAAGATGGAATTAACGTTGTGTGTGGACTACTGGTGATCATTTCAGATTATGTGTACATATGATTGACGTTTCCTATTTATGGTGGTTTGTTGTTCCATTTGATTAAGCTGTCTACTTGTATAAAAGATTGCTCTTTCTTTGTATGTAAGTTGATGCCAAGAATTGAGAGTGTTGAACTCGCGAGATTTAGTTTCTTTACTACCGTTCCTTTTACTGCTGTTCCATTTCTGAATTGTCGTTCCATTCTGCTTTCTTGCCGTTCCTTTTTACTTGCATTCATTGGTTTGGTGTGGGAGGAGGATCAAGGCTGTCATGAGACACAGCAGATGCTATTATTCTCCCAGATCCATGATCCATACTCTAATTCCTTTTCCTTCATCGGTTTCTAGAGGGATGGGTTACTATTTCCGTACCCTTGACTGATAAAGTTGCCGCGTGTGATTTCTTTATGCAAAAGTAATTTAGCCATAGCTTAGCATCCGTTTACTCTTGTATTTCTGAGACCTATACTACTAAGCATTACTCTGACAAATAGCCTCAAATTGAGATACCCTTTACAATAACAAAACGCTCCCGGATTGACTTGTAATGTGAGATAATTAGAGGTGAAAAAGACCCTTGTTACAGCTCTACAACAGTCCACGAGAAGCTTGGCCCACACACGTATCATTTGCGATCACTTGAAGAGAGGATTGACAACCTTCCTATCAATGGCCAAGATCTCAAGCATTATTTTTAGTAGGTCGGGCCGCGCCCATGCCATGTACATAGTCTACTTGTTGCTTGTTGTTTTCATTTGGTTTATTTTGCTTATTACCTTTGCTTTTGCTTTGTTTGATTCTTCTTACTATTTTTTTTTGCATGCATTTTGTTTTCTTCATATATTACTTTTTTTATTTCCAAAAATAAGTGTTTCCAACTACTACATTCTAGCTTTTGAAAAGAGTATGTGGCTGAAATTTGAAGAGACTTGTGACATGACAGCACTTGGCCAGTCTTATGTCTATCTTCTCTGTGCTTGGTTGTAACTTTCCGCTGATGAAGTCTTGACAGAAAATAAGAACTATCTGCAAGAGAAGTTTTGTTCCAACCATGAACCTATGTCCACACTGGGAAGCCCCATGCATGTACTCAACCTTCTTCTCTTTGTGTTCAAGCTCATCCAACTAGTAGAAACAGAGAAGGGGAAAATCTAAATGAGCAAACCTATGTCAGAGGTCTTACATGCTTCTCTGAAGGAAAAACCTCTTATACTCTCAATAAGTCAAGATCCCTCTTCCATCCCAAAAATTAATAAGTGCCTATGCACAGTCCTCTTAAGAAATACAAAGGCGAAAGAAGAGAAAGTCTTCCTGCGTAGAGAGGTGAAGCATGCAACTCAAATGAGGTACTGACTAGGCTCGTTGGCAGTGGAGAAATGTGTGTGTTCCTACGTGACTTTGATAGGGTACTTTCCAAGCCTGCTGGTAGCGAGAAACACTAGATATGAAAACTTATACTCTGAAAATCATCAACTCGCGAGCTAAACTACACTTCCCAGATTCGAAACACTGAGATCTAAGTTGAACTTTTGATTGTGTTTGACTGAGTTGGAAAAGGGTGAACCATGTATGTCCATGGGGTAAGTGGGGAAATTCAAGTAACCCACACAATGACTCAATGCTCCTGGAAAGACCAATGCCCTGCGCTAGCAGTGAACTGAAATAGAGAAGTTGAAGTTCTACCAGTGTGTCACCAAGTGTTGTAGTGGCTACAACCACCCTCCAAAATTTTGGCCTGCACCAATTTTGGAGCCTCCCTTGAGAGTTTCACTTGATGAATACACACACTCAGGTTCACTCCGTGAGCTCGTGTGAGTCTTTTCATCCACCTTGCTTGTTCATTTCATTCAAGTTTTTGCATGCTGGTATCTAAGTCATGCTTGCGACCATGTTCTAGTTATGCTCAAAGTCTTCACTTCATATGTACTTGTTGTCTTTGCTATGAAATCATCTGTCACACTCACACACGGAGTCACATTCGTTGTCATGCAAGCGTCCTCTCGATCAATGAATGATTAATCACAAGTGTCACGCTTGTCACTTGCACTGTCGATTAGTCATGTTGAACATGTGTGTCTGGATGGTTTGGGTCGTTTCATTGTCAAGTCGTGTGAGTGTGTGTTTTATGATAAGCTATGTATCTTTTGATTATTCACACACTTAGTCATTTTGCTGAAATTCTAACGACAAGACTCTCCTCTGATAGTTGGACCATCATCCCGCTATCAACTTGATCGATTATCAACCAGAACAGTGCAGAAGCACCAAGCTAGTCTTTTCAATTTGCACTTCTCAAAAGCAATTCAATAAGATTTCATGTTGGCCACTCGGACAGTCGGACCCGACAGTCACCTCGGGACTGACTCCCCTCAAAAATTGTGTAGAGGCCACTGACCTCACTTTCTCAACTGACTGAGGAAATTGCGCAGACAGGCTAGAAAAACACCAAGTTCCCATCCCTGTCTCCTTCATAAAATTGCGCAGTTTTCCCAGTCGTTCATCCAGACAGTCGATTGGCTACTCATCCAAGAAATTGCGTAGTTTTCATGAGAAGGCCTTTTATTGTCCATAAGTCTGTTGAGCTCAGAAATTTTTCAGAGATGATTAGTAGGCCATCCTCCCGGCCTCAGTGCATTTTCCCTTGCTAGTAGCCCCTAGAAGCAGATGGCCAGTTCCCTCCAACTGCTACCAATGTCTCTAGCAACCAGATGGAAGTTCCCTCTAGGAATTGCGTAGTTTTTGCTACCACTGACCCCAGAATCTAGTTGTAAGCTCCCTCTGGGAATTGCACAGTTTTGGCTACCAGTCTCCTAGGCAATTCCCCCAAAAAATTGCGCAGTCCCTGCCTACTGACCCTTCATGCATCCTAACTTTCTCCTTTGGAAAATTTTACAAACCTGGTTGTCCGGCCCCCGCTGCCCATTCATTCTGAAAAATGCACAGAGCATGACTACCTTTCCTTCCTACAACCCAAACTGTCCCTCCAAAAATTTGCACAATTTTGTCTCCCAGCTGAGCCAGACCTCGCAGACAGTCACTGTCAACTCAGATTGCCTGTCTTCATCACTCAATGACTCTTGCATAGTTTTCATCAGCAGTGCCCAGAGCCATCATCCCGCTTCACAACCTTGTTGCCTCTCCCGGTCACCTACATCCGAAATGATCATATGTCATGATAGACTAGGAGGTTTTGGATTTAATGTCATCTAGTCTTGAGTGACTGCAGGTATAGGTACACCAACAAACATGGCAAGACGACGAATGGGATGAACGAAGGGAGAACATGTAGAAGGATAGGTTCACCAACATATGAATGAACGATGCATGCGAAATGGACGAATGTGACGAACATGCACCTTCGCGAACATATGAGCCTGTCAAGCCTCCCAACATGCAAGCAAGGAACAACATGCAAAAGCTTCATCAAGTGAACCAAGGACCATCGAAGGCTCTACACACTTCCCCATGTGAAGGTGAAGCTATGATACACCATGAAGACATCCATCACCCAGCAGCACTGTAACTCAACATGCACTCTAGCAGCAACATGAATGTACTAGCAAGTCATTCCAAGTCATGTCATGGATCGTGTCGCCCACATCTCCACTATGGGCTATGTTGTTAATCAATGTGATGTAATGTGGAAGTCCAAGAGACCCACTTATTCAACAAAGAGTCACGTAAGTCGAAAATTCATGGAAGTCAAATGGTCATGAGGGTAGTTGAACAACCACAAGGGTCAGTTTCACCCTTGGCTATAAATACCCCCTCATTTGTACATGCAAAGGAATTTTCACCTCAGCTCCTCCCACATAGCCAACAGAGTCTGTAATATTTTCTATAAGGAGTAAGAAGTGGCTCCAATGCCCCACACTGGGGGTTAGTGATGTATGGTGTAACGATGTGTCTTGGAACTTTCTCTTATTTAGAAGCATGCTACAGGCTAGCATGTTTTCACACATGTATTGTATCCATTGTAAGACTGATATTTAACACTTGTGATGCATGTTGCTTTAACCTTTTTTCTACATATGAATTGTTTCATTTGCTATAATGCATAATCTATTAATGGAAATGTGTTGTATATGTTGTTAAAATTGTCTCACTCCTGTAGACTGCTCTCTTGAACATCAGACAAACCTTTCACATGAAGCTTGTCATAACAACCTTTGCACTCATTCAGACTCATCCATTGAGTGTTATACGTATTATCTTACCTTGTATGTTGTGACTGCTGCATCCGTGTGGACTTCTCCAGAAGTTTTGCATGCTCTATTGTGTTGTGTGTTCCTAGCCGAGTTGGGACTACATCCCATCCAACTTGAAACTCACTTTCACCATCTCCCCCTTTTACAGTGAAATAACCATTGACACGAGTACACTTACACTCACTAGGCATGCAAAACTCACTTCCCAAAGACAAACAAGACCACTCCCTTGTGTTGACAAGCAAGAATTGAGGCAAATCCTTAAGATAATGGAAACCGAGCCATCATACTAGATTGGACTCCCACACCAAACGGTGTGAGGTCTAGTTGGGACTTCATACCAGGGTGATCCTCTGAATGTTGGCAGGTCCAACACCATCAACAAATTCCTAGAGGATTGGGATGAGTTTCCCCCAGTCAGCATCCAATAATGGGGAAAATACCCATGCATGGGATTTTAGAAGTTATGAAATGGAATATACTTAACTATCATTTTGTAAGAGGGGAAAACATCACTCCCATAATTACCAAAAAAATAAAAAGGGATAATTCTAGTTGGACTACCATAGGATGGAAAATTTCCACTAATTTGACCACCAAATCCTTAGAAATAATTTCCCCCCATAGAATAATTTAGAAAAGGTAAATGTCAACTTCCTAGAGGAGGATTTAGAGTAGGATCATGTCCTCCCACAAACAAAAACCCTAAAGGATAATTTTGGAATTCCCTAATTTATAAAATAAAGGATGTAAAGATAGTAGAAGAAGTTGAAGATATTTTGGAATTCTTTTTTATGACATTCCAAAAGAAAAGGAAATCACAACATACAAAGATGTAAGTTGAGTTCCACCACTCATACTAGGAGTGGGGGTAGGCCCAAAAATTGTAGGGATAAAACTAACCATGTGAGTAGTAGGAATATGAGTGTTAACTCCCTATCCATTAATGACAAATATGGGGTATGGAAACCACAAGTGCCATTAGTGTGATCATGACTACTTATATGTAAACTAAATAGAAGGGGAAGGAAGAGGACCCAACAAAAAAAAAATGGAGTTTCAAACCCAACAAGAGGGTTGATATTTAACCCAAAAGTATCAAGGATATGTTTGATTTCAACTAGACCAATATTATCGTGAGGAATAGATGAAAATAAGCTCGGAACATAAATAAATTCATCCAAGTCATAAAGAAAACCTTAAACTTCAAGCTCATCCTCAATTCATGTCCCCACTTTGGGAGAGTTCACTTCTGAAGGATATGGTTCCATTGGCTATGAATGAACCAGTTTCTTCCAATCTACACCTTTGCGAAATATGCTTGACCATTTTGGGAGAAATACCATATACCCTTTTACACTAATCTAGTAGTTTGTTAGCCACATTGAATACGATATTTTAAAGTTAAAAACCCAAAGACTCCCTAAGGTATACTAGGATACTCAATAGCACACCACTATAAAAACACTAAAGAAAAAAACATAAACTACTCTCCAATATTATTGCTTATGGTGATTAGGACTTGACACTTTGAATAAGTAAGAGTTGATAAGGGGCTTTTAGAGGAAAGCTTGGGATTATTAGAGTTTAAGTATTACCAACAAAGTTGTGAGAAATAGTTACATTGACGTCTTGATAGAACCTTTACTAGTGCAAATACCCTTTCGTTGTGGGGAACCCTATAGGACCATTGTAGTAGTTTTGCAATATCTACCATAGGTATTATCCTTGTAGTTACCTAGGAGGAAACTAAGATAGGAAACTAAGTTTTCAACTCGTAATCAGTGATTGGGTAGACAATCATTAGCCGAAACATGCACATGGTTAGGATGTCTTCATGTCCAACTTTATAAAGGGAAAATACAAAGTGGACCATTCCCAATAGAAGTCCCCATGCATACAATAGTCTAGAAATGTCATGATAAGATAGAGATGGGGTATCTCTGTTCCCTTGGAAGAATGTGAACTAGTGCTTTACTCCAGTGTTAGAGAGGCTTCCTTGGAAACACCTATAATATGTTGTAATTTTTTCATTCATTAATAAACTTAAGTGTTTATTTGGAGATTTAACTCTCCAAAAATTATCCAAGACCCTAAAAACCTTAGACTTATTTGTGTTCTAAGAAAAAATTAAAAGTATAGTGTATTTTATAATTCAGTGTTCTCTTTAATGAGTTATTTTTTACTCAAGGTCATGGAGGTGAAAATAGTGGTGTTATATAGACTAATAAATCAATTATAATAATATTGAATAAATATGCAAGTCCTCACTCTTTGATGATAAAATTGATTTATTTTTATTTTTTTTAACTCTTGTAAAAGAAATCTATCAACTTTTTCTTTTAAATGAAAAAGATTCTTCTCTCTTTCAAAATTTCAAACATAAGTACCTAGCTTTCCAAAAATTTTGAAATTCTCTAAAATAATTATCTTCGCTATGTAATAAGACAACTAATAATGAAAACATGGAGTTCAAGATGAAAATGTTTGTTGAATCCTTTTTCTTGTCAAATATGAATGGAATAACAAGATGAAAAGAAACAAATTATTTAAATTAACAAAAAAAAATATCTTTTCATTTTTGTAAAAGGAACAAAATAAAAAAAAAAGAACTACATACCCTAATGTGAAACAATAATTTCTCCTTTCTCCCCCAATCGGGGTGTGACAGAGAAGAGGAAGTGGGTCAGAGGCAATGAGAGGTGGAGATGACAGGGATCATTCACTCGAGCGCAAGGACAAAGAACACATCGGGATGCGGGGGAAGAGGACAATAGGAAGGGAAGGTAGAAGGATAGGGCATGGAAGAGGAAATCCTCAAAAGAATACATGTGTGCTTGAGAAGGTAAGGCAAAGAGGAAGGCCTGGGACCCAGCGAGCAAGCAAGCATATGGAATCCAACAAGTGGTAAGAGTACAAAGAAGAACCCATCGTAGGAGCAGCTGGAGGCACAAGGGAGTTAATGACGGACAGAGCTGGAAGCACTAGAGGGTCATCATTCCGAGGAGTAGGAATGAGGTAAAAGGCGGATGGATAATTAGGAGGATAGGTGGGAGGTGTGACGAAAGGTAGCAGGGACAGCAGGTTAAAAAAAAAAGTTAAGTGAGAAAGAAGATGGTTGCATGTAAAAAGAGAGAGTGAGGGTAAGAACAACGAAAGGTGATGGACACAAGATGAGGACACAGGCGAGTGGATGTAGCTATGTCATCTCAAGTCGATGGTATGTATTCATAAATATCCTTAACATTAGAATTATAATAATGCCAATTTCAGTGGTACTGGGGAAAGAGACTTGGGAAAGTCAGGACTTAGAAAGAGTCAAAACCACGGTTTCTTGGAACACTAATTGGGTCAGGAACAAAGATGAAAGGCAACGAGAAGTAAAAAATAAAGAAACACCTTTGAAAAAAGTGCAGAGAGGGAAGGAGGGAGGCTGGGGAGGGAAGAGAGAACCTGGTAAGGGAGAAGGTAGAAGGAATATAGCTCCATCCAGGTGGCTCCTTAGGCAAGGAGGGGATAATTTAGGCAGATGGTATAGAGGGGAAACTACCCTGGAGGCCATAGTATCTCAGATAAGGGATAGCTAGGCCACTGAGAAACCTAACTAGAATATCCAAAATAAAACTGAGAGGATAATCAAGGGCTCAATTAGAGTGAAGACAATAGAGAGGAGCAAGAACGGAAAGAAGAAACCTCATGCAAAACAGAATAGGGACAAGGTCTCCTTTGTAGACTTCGCAATAGGTCTTCTAAGGTAAACCATCCGAGAGAGGGTAGCTGGGGTGAGATGAAACTAAGAGAATAAGATTTGAGAGGCTGCAGAATGCTAACCTAATAACTATTAGGGGGGAATCTGAAGGAGAAGAGAAGCAAACTTAAGCTATCAGGACTTGAGCGAGAGACCAAACCTGGAACACTTAAATAAAAGATATAATGGGACGTATACTTTCAGATTACTAATACTTCTTATGGTATTGTTTTAGGTATAATTATAATCTGTGTACAACACAGTTTGGAGGCAAGCAAGCATACAAAGGAGAGAAAATTGGGCGAAGAAAACTAAAACCATGACAATATAAGAATGGCGAGAGACAGAAAAGAGGTGGATAAAAAGAGCAACAGAGGAACAGGAAAAGCAAGGACACAGACCACCGGTGGGGTGGGAACCTCTAGCAGAGACCAATGCAAGTGATGCAAGAAGACAGGACAAGAGCATATGAAGACCCTTATCGATGCGTACATGGCTAGTAATCCACCTGAGGTTAGAGCGCAAATAGCGGGATGGGAGAGGGAACTAAATGACAATATCACCAACCAAGATATTCCCACAAAAGAATGGGAAGACATGGTACAAGACCCTGGGAACACCCGCAGCCACCACACTCTATTCAGACAAACAATCCAGCAATATTGGGTTATGGAGAATGTAGAGGCTCAAGCTATGACTCTCAACAAAGAATAGGTAGTAAACAAAGAACAGGAAGCACAAGAGAAACCAAAATGAAGGAACCCATTAGAGAGAATCTCCTCAGAGATATAGCAGCAATTCATATTCGAAACTACGAAAACAACCTAGCACTGAGTAGGATAGAGCAAAGCCTGTAGGACATGAGAAGAAGTGAGATGTCGGGATCCAGCACTAAGGCCCCAACCCCGATGGAGTCCTCGGACAAGGAGTAAAATAAAGTTCTAGATAAAATATTTTTTTATGCAGAGTAGCTTTTACTTTGCAAAGTTGATATTCAGTATAGATAAAATAACTAATGTTGTAAGGATGATAGAAAAAGACTTGTTTAAATTTTGGACAGCTTTTAACACTGACAGGTGGCCAACCTAGTTTCCTACAGGCAGGTTGAGACCACTTGTTACTATTGGAAAAACTCGATTATTGTTAGTTAATACTAATAGAGAAAGTACTGCCAAGATTACAAAAAAAAATCATTTTTAAATTTCTTTCCAAGGTAAGAGATGTATGGAAAAGAGGAATCGATCTCACAACGAGAAATATGAAACTTCAAGAAAGGTAAAAACACACATCAAGAGTCACTAGAACCAAGAGAAATGAACCTTTCCAAAAATATAACTCTTTTTAGAACCAAAGGACCTAACCCTAGAAATAAAGGAAATTTTCTCATATAAAACCAAAATGAAATTCAAGAAGGCTTACTAAAGCTTCCAAAAACTAGCATATACACCCAACATTCGGTAAACACTCAAATAGAGATATGAAAACCATGTATAAATTCCTCCTATAATCAAGGATGTGGAATTTTTTCTACATTTAGGATATAAGTGAGTATTTATTATATCCTTAAAAACCACCCCTATGATCCTTAGATGATCCACTCAAAAAGTCACTAAAACTCCATAGATTTTCACTTAGAGAAATTAATTTTTGTACACAATCATGCCTATCCTTAAAGGCAGAGTGCAATTGGTCATATGCTACACCATTACAACATGAAATGAATGTGGGTTTCGCCGCTACTTGACTACAAGCATCCTCTTAGCCTTCATAATTGATACTCACAAGGGGAATATGCATGGGATAATAATCACAACTCATGCACGTCATCCTCAATTGGCCTTCTAACTCGAACTTCATCCAATTAACTCAATATTTCAAGCTTATCCATTCATCCCAAAATAGGCCATCCTCCACTATATAATGAATGCTATACCAATGGAAAGAGGAAAAATAAATATTGTAAGTTTATGCTATTGAAATTTAGGTAGAGGCTCAAGGAAGAACTAATGCAAGGAGCTATAGAAGGCATAATCTTGGTTGAGGTAACTTTGATAAATGTTGTATTTTTCATATTGTTATTATATAATGTATCTATGTGGTTTTGACCTCCATTAATTATTTTTCATTTCATGCATGTTACATTCATAATTTCATTTCCAACTATTCACATGAATGATAATTTTCATTTGATAATATCAAGTAACTTGGGGATTTATTGTTGCTAACAATTGGTTTCCAATAAGTGTTTGGTTTTGATTGCTGTATCCTTTTGTGTAGGAAGCGAGTCACAAGAGCTAGAGCTTAGATCTCAGGATCTACATCAACAAAGGCCAAAATAGTAGAACCATCGCTAAAAAGGTATGCCACTAGTCACTTTTTTTTCATGCTTTGATTGATTGCCTACTTCAAGATTTTATATTTCCATATAATGTTCTACCCCCTCTCTACATTGAGCTTCAGGAAAACGTGTGGGAGGGATTGTTTATATACGAGCAATTGTTTATCCATAGTATAATTGGAAACTCCATTAGTGAAACAATTTGTTTTCTTTCTCTAAGAGCTTGTTTCACCAATGGAGTTTCCTAATTTAATGTACCTACTAAAAATTGATTTTTCTATTGTCTTGGTCTTTTGTCTCGCATATGAAGTTTGAAATTTTTCTACAATGTTGCATGGTTGCAAGCAACATTCTCAGTCAAAAATTATTAAACCCAACCCAGTTTTAAGTTTCAACAAGTGTTCATTAGTTTAATGCCCAACCACATATATATCTCATACAAAGAATGCATAAACTAAACTTGTAAATTAAAATACTTGAATATTTTTACGAAACTGAAGTGGAAATAAATAAACACACCATAAAATGACATAATATTTTTTGAAATGCCCCTAGAAAAACCATGAAGTAAAAACCATAAGAGAGATTGATATTTTATTATTTCTTGAGCCCATAGAAAAATGACTTTTACAACAAACTATTTTCAACAATAAATACACCAACTTATCTTGAAACCCCTCTAGATAAAAAAAATAAAAAATAGTTCCAAACAACTCCTCATTTCTTGTTACATATTTCCTCAAAAGTTCTATTGTACAAATACCTCAAATCCTATGTCGTACGACCTACATTTAATGGGCCTATATGGCCTTGAATAAATGACAAATTTCTGCATCAATTTATGTTAACTAAATGACAAAAATCTACCTCAATTTTTTTGCATTGTATAACCTATTCTATGGATTGTATTAATGTTGAAACCTATTCCTTTATTTACATGTCCTCCTTGGAAAATATGCAAACCATGGATTCCTTCTCTCTTTTTCCTCAACTCTCTATTTTCTCTCTCTCCTCATTAATTTCTCATAATGAATGTCTTTCCTTATAAATTTTCTTTTTATAATTTCTCATAATGGTATTGACCTATCCCTAAGATCTAGTGGTTGAGACTGCATCTTAGACAAGATTATCAATGGTTGTGTTATAATTTCTCTTTATTTTTCTCTCTCTCCTCATTAATTTCTCATAATGAATTTCTTTCCTTAGAAATTTTCCTTTTTATAATTTCTCATAATGGTATTGACTTATCCCTAAGATCTAGTGACTTGACATTGCATCTTAGCCAATATTATCAATGGTTATGTTATAATTGTTCATTCACACAACTTAGGGCACCTTAAGTCACTTTATCATTACTTTTATAAAAAAACCACTTTAGCTTTAAATCTTGTAAATCCACTTTAATTTTATATCTCATAACATCACTTTAACTTTATATGTCATAAAGTTAAATATTTCTAAGGACCACTTTAAACACTCTTCCACATTCTAGAACCCATGTTATGTAACCAGCTCACAAAATAGAAGAAAAGATAGATTAATGACTTAAAACTTAGCCTCTTCGAGTGGGAAACCTCCTTTACATTACATAAATGAATAATTCTTGGATTATTCAAATGATAAGACCTCCTTGGTTTATATAGGAGTCTAAGGGGTCACAACATAATCTTAGCCTACAAATAATGTAAGGGCACAACACTAACAATAGTGGGATTCTATGGGGCACAAAAATAACAATAGGGGGCAACACTAACAATACAATAAGGGGACTACATTAGTATTATAGGGACCTAACATTCCCCTCTCCTTCAAAACATTGTTGTCCTTAATGCTTGAGTAGTTATTGATGCTTCTGTATAAAATTCTCATCCTCCCATGTTGAATCTTTAGCGGGTAAGTTCTTCCACTTAATGAGATACTCTAAAATTAATCGAATTTGTAGTTGTCCTGTTCTTGTTTTCATGACTACTTCAGGCTCAAATATTATTTTTCCTTCTTTGTCAAGTTTTTGAAACATTGTTTGAACTTGGATCTTGTCACTGATAACCTTCTTTAAGCATGAAACATGGAAAACTCAGTGTACTTGGGAAGATGCAGGAAACTCCAATTTGTATGCCATGTACCAATATTGTGCAACACCTTGTAGGGACCATATTACTTAGGTGATAATTTATTATCGTTCTTAGATTTCTCGAGGGACATTTGTTTGTATGGTTGTAGCCATGAAAATATCCAATCACCTACATCAAAGCTTCTTTCACTGTGATGTTGATATGCCTATTGTTTCATTCGATTCTGCGCCAGAGTGAGGTTATCCTTTGGAGAACTTGTAGTTGATACTCGATGTGATATTCCACTAATTGAACCTTAGAATTTTCTCTTAAATATGATGTGATGGATGGTGTATGATATCCATAAAGTTCCATAAACAAGGTCATTTTTGTTGCAGTATGGAAGGATTCTTTATTTCATGGCATTTTCTCCTTAAAGTTTGATGTAAAAATAATATTTCCTCTATTTCCTAATCATTAACAGTTTAGCAAGACTAGGCCTCCTTATGCTATCTTTGCTTGAGCCAAATGTGGTTTTGGCTAGATTTTAAAGAAATTATAGAAAACCTTTTGTACATCATGTTGTTTAACTTACTCTTATACATTAGTTACCTAGTCCTAACGATGTTTTCTTCTTTTGAAGAAAAGTAATCGTAATTTCATTCATAGTTAAATGATTAAGATGCATTTTTTAACTTCAAGAGTGTATTCCTATCAAAACAAAAAAGAATAATAGAGGATAATTGATCACAATCCTCCTAAAATTGTACGACATAAATACATCACCATACTAAGAAAAACAATGATTAAGAAAGAAACACTAAACTAAAGTGTTCAATAAAACTTTAATGATGAGACCATATGTGATATTTTAAACAAAAACATCTAATAAAAATGGTGATTTAACCACTGTAACATAGGAAACAACCATTTTCCCGGACCTATGTTGTACCTTGTCAAAAATTGATCCTGCGAGATGGAATTGCATCCAAATTTTGAAAGAAGCATGTACAGGCTTGCATTTTATGGGGAAAATGAGTAATATATACATAACATCCTGAATTCAAAAACTAACATCCACTGGCATCAAAATAAGGTCCCTGAAAGGGAATGGAGAAATTCATCTTTTTATTGAGACGAAAGATTTCCCCACATCCTACCTCAGGCTCTTCCTCAATCCTCACCTTTTCTCTATTTCCTACCGTCAACGCAAGTCCACTTTCAATTACAAAGAAGGAAGCTAAAATTGGCTTCCATATCCCTAAAGCATTAGAAATTTTATTTTCAGGGGATCTAATCTAGTCAGCAATAAAAAGTAGATAAATATACTTCTTGTGCACCACCAAGGTCTAGAGATTTTTCGTGGAGAGCAATGATAAGTCTCGATATTGCAATAAGAATGCTACAACTCCCAAGGCTACCAACTTCAATTATCAAGCCGAGGTTCCTACGAACTTAAGAGGTATCAACACTATAAATTCAGCATACAATATTTCCTTCCTTTTCTGTCATGATGTAATGGAGTGCATGTATTGAAGTCAAATCCTAAACTATTTGTAGAAAATGAAATGCTCGAAATGGAAACCTCAACCTATTTCAAGAAAGAAAGTACAATGAAAGAAACCTATTCTAATTTAATAGATTAAAGATCATGAACTAAATTTAAACCATTAAATTTCAAATAATTTAGATCCATTAACCAATTTCATTGGATGTTGCAATCAATAAAATAATTATTGTATTACCCATTTCATAAATATGTCCATTAGCCCAAATCGCCGAAATGTTTTGCATGGGTAAAGAGGAAAGTCCTAAGTGGTATATAGTATTCACTAATCCTTTATTTAGAGCCTAGGGGTCTTGATTCAAACCTAAGGTACAATAACCAATATTTTTGAGTGAATCTGGGCAGGTATATGCATGTTGGAAGGCTACTACAAGGTTTCCTGTAGTACTACTACAAGAAACAACAAAATTTCTATAACAAGTTATAATTCATCGAATGACCAAAAAAATAAAATAAAAATTGGATGTGACACAATTTTTTATTTAATATGATGCCTTAAGTCTTCATTCCAAGTGGAATCACTCAAAAAGACCTTTGTTAACCCATGCTAAAAAATGGCAGAAAATTACTAGTCTAAAATCTAGAAATTTGAGAACTAGTGAGCTAGTAAATCTATCAAATTCCTAACCTAATCAAGTGAAAATTAAATGGGGTAATTTTTTTTATTAACTAGAATGTTATTTTGATATAATTCAATTGGAACCAATGCGATTGAAGCTCGTTAGCATGCTATAAAAGATAGCAGAAATTTATTATTATTTGCCACAAAGGAGTTCCAGAAATCTAGATTTCGGAATAACGAAACTAATCCAAGTAGATCAATGATTACTATGAGCTTACAAAGTTCTTACAAGTATTAAATGGTGTTTTTTTATCCTAAAAAAGGGCTTACATCAACCATTTAACCCAATCATACAACAAGAAATCATTAATACTAAATGCACAAATAGAAAGAAACAAGAACAAGAGATGCATGTGAATAAGAAGTTGAAGGAAGAAAAGTAAATATACAAAAGGGCTTTGGATCTCTTGAGATGGAAAATTCGAAGGACAATTAGATTCCTATGAAGGAGACCAAGATTTAGAAGCTAGAAATGGCACCAATCTTTATTATTTCCATCAATACAATTACATCCCTGCAAGAAATGACAATGAAGCTGCAAAAATACGAGTTATCTCCACAAGAAGACTAATAAAAATCAACCCCTAAAGGAAAATTCGACTTGGTACTTATAAAAAATTATTATGAATCATTCCCCATGAAAGTAGTAAGATTTCCCCACCAAAATCCATTGATTAGTGGATCTGGTTCCTAATACTAGGAATCTGCATTAAATGGCACGGAACACATTCCTAGATTTTCTCAATCATTGGAACTCCAAAGTTTGTGCCATAATTCCATAATTTCTTGTTGATTTATTATTTAATATTGATCCTCCTGTAGTAGGGAGCAAGTCCCTAAATTATCTCCTCCTTCAAATCTTCATAATCTGCCCAATATTCTCACAATATTCCAGAAAAATAAATAATATTAGGCACAAATATGCAATTATCCATAAAATTTCCTAATGAACATATTAAGGTTAAAAATACATTGTCTAATGCAAAAAGAGAGGTTTAATGTGCCGAAGGATGGTTAAATGGGCCTTAATTTATGTCTAATTTAGAGGCACGGCCCTTAATTTACATCTAATTTAGAGGCCCATCAAGCAGTCTCAAAACCACTTTAGCTTACAATTCCTTTGCAAATAAAGGAAGTGTTTTTAAGTCCCAACCCCCCTAGGCCTTTAGCATTGCGATATTTTCCCATCTGACCCATAGAAGGAAAAATTCCTCTTTTTTCTATCCCATAAGAATATGCAACATAAATGGCAGATAAAATTTAAGACACCTTTGGGGATACATGATAAGAACATCCAATATATAGGGATTATATTCAAAATATATTTGATAAGTACCAACCTACCAAATCTAGATAGCCACCAAAAACTCCGCACCTTTAGCCTCATTTCAATTTTTGGAATGAGCCATTGTGGGTCTACTTTTTTGTAGTCATTTGGATTGAGGTGAAATCCAAGGTACTTCAGCCCTTCATCGAAAATATTTATATGAAAAGGAAATTTTGTTTTTTCATTACATCCACAATTACAACAAGGGAAGAAATAATATATTTATGATCATTTATTTCCATACTTGACGCTTTCTGAAAAAGTTGTGGGGTAGATATTATGGTGTTGATTTATTTTCTAGATCTATCAAAAAATAAAATAATATTGTCCACAAACAGTAAGTGAGTAATCGTAATATCTTCAGCCATAGAAATCCCCTTCAAATCAAATCACCCATTCTTTTGGCTTCTAAAAGAATCCTGCTAACGCTTGATGTTTTTTGGTTATGGCAATGAGTTGGTACTGAGAAATCCTTTGTATTCTTTGTTGTTGATTGTCAAGGATGTCTTAATCAGTATGCCATTAGTTAGATCAGAGATTGGTTATTTGTTTTGATCATTTATTTGGCTGCAAGGGTTTAATTGGTATTCTAGTATCTAGTTATTTAGTTTGAGCGTATTCAGTTATTCAGTGTTTGGTTTCAAAGAGGTTAATGGTACTCAGTGTTTGAGCTTAATGGCTGTTGTGGGTCCATTTTGAAAATTGGATGAAATGTGGCATACAAGTTTTTATGGTTGATTGAGATAGGTGCATCTAGTGTGAAATATTCTTAAATGTGGTCCACAGAAATACTGAGGGTTGTAGCCTTCAATGAGGGAGTGGTAGCTTCCAGCCGGTAGAAGCCAGTAAACTTGTTCAGGGAGTAGTAGCTTCCTTTTAGTCAGAGCAAGAGAATTTGTGGAGGTTGTAGCCTCTTGCATGTAGGATCCCATGTACTGGTAAGATTCTACACCAGTATAAGATGTAAGAATATTTTATTTATAATAAGAAAGGAGACATAGACGACAACAACAATGGTTTTCTCCCAAATTGGCTTTCCACCTAAAATCTTGATGTCCCTATGTGTTTATTATGTGTTATGTTGTATATTCTCTTATATTTAATATTACTGATGGCTAATGCATAATGAATGGATAATGATATAATTATTCAAATAACTATGTAAAATTATGAAAAATCAAGTAATTTTAGTGTACACTATTTGTGTTCATTAAAAGCATGTACAAATGTGAGTTTCTTGAAGGAAGGTCATGTATAAAATTTTGAATATGTAAATGAAGATTAATTGAAATGAAATATTGATTCACCCCCCACTCTCAATATTTCTACCAAAGGGTTTGTGGCTCTGATGGGGTTAGTTGGTACGTCAACTTACAATGGTCATACTTTTTCATACAATATTTGTTTCACGCACTTAGTAACCCATTAGAAAGGTCCATCTAAGAATAAAACATTTTGAGTGGACCCAAGAAAGATGTTACAGCTTTTCCTCAGCCCCTTCCATGTTAAAAAAACATTGTTTAGGGCCTCAAAATGGCCCTAGAACTTCAAGACCTGAAAAATGTAAAAAAAGTTACCAAGATGGGGAATTGTGCTTAAGATATTGGAATAGAAGGGTATCCATCGATATCCACCTGGATCAGTCCTCCCCATTAGGAAGAAATTATCTATGTTGCAATAGTTGAACTTGGCCCTAAATGAGCCACTTGCCCTTGTGCAGGAGCTTCCCTGCCTTAACAACCTGATAAAGTTGGATTCTATGTTGGCAAGTTCCATTAACATGTGTGTCCATGATTTAATAAATGGTTTCCTATTAAATGTAGCTAGGTTTTAGCTTTGATGGTGTCAAATATTTGGCCATATTTGATGTATCTAAAAATGCTGGAAAGTATGGCCAAAGGAAGTCCACATTGAAAAATGGGTGTATGCCAAGGAAGGATAGAATACTTAGCTCAAAATAATTGTCGCTCACAACCTTGGTGATGGTGTAAGTCCCATAGAAAGGTGGATATATCTTTCAATTGGGTCCTATAAGGTTCTCTTCTAAAAATGCAACCAAATCGTATCGCCCACCTAGAATTTATGTGGCACTCAGTGTTGGTCATGGAATCTCTCATACTTAGTATTGGCTTTCTATAAAATCTCATGGACCTATTGACATACGTGTTGAATATATTCAATAAATTTGGTGGATTTTTCATCCTCAGAGTGAACATGGGAAGATTCCACCTATGTGGATGCAAGGGGTAGTGCTACATTAACAGGACCCAATGGTTGTAATCACAGGCCCACCTAAAAAGGGTTGTGGTTGGTCAAGCTATGGAGTGCTAGTCCGAAATTACCAACTGATGCAATTAATTATAGGTATGAATTATCATTATGAAAAAATTTAAAGTTTGAATTGAAGAAATGAGCAACAAAAAGAAAAATAAACAAGACAAAGAGGTTGATAATGGAGTTCACCCATTGTGGGCTACGTCTTTGGGTCCACTCCCAATGAGGAACTAGTCCATTATGAGATTTAGAAATTCTTAATACATCCAATTGGTCTCTAACCTAAAAATAATTTTGTCTTCAAATTTACTACATTTACTATGGTATTCCAGAAAACCACCTCTCACTCTTGAGTTGCCAAAATCTGGCCTCAAAACAACTATTCCTTCAATTTTCAAAGTAAAACAACACCATAAAATGAATTGGTTCCAAGCAATCATTTACAAATAGACCCATCAGTGTAGTGGTTAAAACATTTGGTTTAAATAGAACAAGTCACAAGGTTGAACCCGTGAACCATTAATGATTCTTTAGGCTATACAAGATTTACAATTCAAATAGAATATTATCGGCCTTCCATACGAAGTTTATAGTTGGCGCATTGGTTATGTTGTTTCTATTTTAGCGCAAAGGTTGCGCGGTCAACCCCTGATGACTACCAATTTTAACCCCTAGATAAAATTGAAAGTTTAAATAAATATTTTTCAGTTCATTTCCAATTAAATATTGTTGTTCCAATGGTAAAAAATTGTGCTTGTTGCGGGGAGGTCAGGGGTTCAAACCTGACCAACCAACCTTTTCGTGGCATAGCTTTTCCAACTTTTATCCAAACTAGTCATGTTGAGGTTTCCATGAGACATCCTTTGATTGGTCCACATGGCAGAAACATCAACCTTTGCATAGTCAACATGCTATGTCACCTTGCCACATCAGCAAACTTGCCATGTCAATTTTATAGCAACATCCATAAAGTCTAGTTAGCATTCCACATCAACATCTGTACTACCACTTATCATGTCCATACTTCCATCTATCACCATCCGTACTACCATTTTAGCATCCATACATCCATGTCAATTCATGCAAATACTTCTTCTTGTTTGAGAAAATCTTCACTAGGCCATAAATTTCTCATACAATGTTCATTGGAATTTTTTCAAGCGTTGTTGGAAATCTCTCAATGATATCTTCAACATGGAGACATTTTCATCAACATTTTAGACCATCAACTTTTTTTTTTAGTTGTAGATATCCACCTAGATAAATCCTCCCCATGGAAGCTTTTGGACCAGCAAAAGTTTTAATTTATTCAAAAAGTAAGGGTACCACTTCCCCACTTGTATTGTATCCATCCATTGTTCTCAGATAGTGAAAAATTGATGAAGAATATTCAGAAAGCCCAGCTATACAAAAAGACGAAGATTTCATCTTGGAAAATGAAACAGTTCTTGAAGAAGAGTTTAATGAATACCAGAGGGGTTACATGAATGCTTTGAAAACCTAGTAGCGACAATATTCACTCAGGAGTAGAGAAGTTCCCATCAATCCAATTCATAAGAGGAAGGAAGTGTCACCGCCAAAGAACTATTCCCCAATAGCGCAGAGAAAGGGAAAGGAGACAACTGATCCTACCACCAGCAAAACATAATCAAGCAATGAAAGATCAAATCAACTTATTGTGTCAAAGGAGAAGACTAAAAAGAAGGATGATCCAGTCAAAGAGGTAGAGAAAACATCAACCTTTAGCTTAGAAAATGAAATTTCTAAGTTAAAAGTGTCAATTCCTTTGACTGGATTAATGAAGAACAACAGCTATAAAGGTTAGGTGTCTAAGATTTTGAATTTCGATCCATTATATGATATGGTAAATGTGGAGGATGATCATCCTAAACTTATCTTTGGGCCAACACTAGAAGGTCAGTCTGAGGATAGTGATGTAGCTCCTTTTTACATCAACCTTAGATTGCATGATTTTGTATTGCACAATGCCATGTTCGATTCAGGATCCTCTCATAATCTCATGCTTAAGGCAATCATGGAAAAATTGGGTCTAGATATCATTCGCAAGTACCATGATCTATATTCCTTTGATTCTGGTAGGGTCAGGTGCATTGGGCTTATTAAAGATTTGGTTGTCACTTTAGATCAGATTCCCGCGAAGAATGTTTTGATGGATGTGGTTGTGGCAGATATTCCTCCTAGATTTGGCATGCTTCTTTCCAGATCTTGGGGAACAAAACTAAAAGGGACATTGCAGCTTGATTTCTCCTATGCTACTATTCCCATGTTCGGTCAGTTGAGGAAATTATACCGGGAGAAAAAGATGAAGTACATGATCACTAGCAAGGAGAAAACTCTAAATCATCCAATGAACTATGTATATACTGATTTGGAATCTTTTGTTTTATATTCTGATAGTTTTAATGATGTAAATAGTCAAGTAGTTGAAGTAGAAGATATTCTAGAAATCACTGGAAATTTTAGAGTTGTACTAGATCAAGAAAGATGAAAGCTTGATAGTACCGCTGAGCAATCAACCTTTTGACAACAACAAAAAGTTGATGGATAGTAAGCAAAAGAAGAAGAACAAACAGAATTTCAGCATTTGGAGGATGAAGCTGGATTGTGGAGCATGGATTTTGATGGTGCGGTAGGTAGGGAAGGTGCTAGAATTGGCATTTGGATATGCAACCTTGCATTTCTTCCAAACAAAGTGCCAAGTAATGTAAGGGTTTGTTCATATAAATTAGCTTTTGATTGTTCAAATAATGACGCTGAATATGAAGCTTTAATTGCCGGTCTGAAAATCCTTGAGAAGTTAAATGCTAAAATAATTTTAGTATATGGCGACTGCGATTTAGTTATCAAGCAAGTGAAAGGTGAATACCAAGCTAAGCATCCTCACATGCGAGCTTACCGAAATGCAGTGTTATATATTTTGAGATTGTTTCCAGAATACACTTTAACATGTGTCCCTCGTGTTTAGAATATTATTGGAGATTTTCTTGCAACAGCTGCAAGTAATTTGAAAATTCCAATGAATTCAAACAATAAGTTTGAAATTCATGTACAACATCGCCCTGCTGTCCCAGGTAACCAAAGATATTGGAAAGTGTTTCAAGATGATAAAGAGATTAAAGAATTTCTGCAAAATGAAGGCAAGTACAAAGACACTTCTATAGATGGAGAACATGATGATGGTGAAGCAGATATGGAAGTAAATCAGATGGAAGTTTTGCAGCTCAAGGACAATGTCATTCCTCAAGGTCTAATCCCTTTAAAGGAGTTGTTTGATCAAGATGATGTAGCCTGGAAACTGAGTTTGACACCCACTAAGAAAGGAGTTGAAGATGTAAACATTGGATCAGCAGAACATTCTAAAATGGTCAAGTTATCAAAAGCCTTGCCTCCATAGGTAAAGGAAAAATACATTAGTTTATTATCTTCATTTACTGATGTATTTGCTTGGGACTATTCAGATTTGAAGGCATATGATAATAGTATAATTCAACACATCATCCCGATCAAGCCAAATCAAAAGCCTTTCCGACAGAAGCTAAGAAGGATAAATCCAAAGCTTCTGCCCTCAATAGAGAAGGAAGTGAATCGATTATACAAAGATGGTAATCATTCCCATAAGATTTTCAGATTGGATTTCTAATTTGGTACCCGTGTGTAAGAAAACAGGTGAGATTCGATTATGTATTGACTTTAGAAATCTAAATAAAGTGTCTTTGAAAGATAACTATCCATTTCCCAAGATGAATCACATACTTCAAAGAGTAGTTGGAGCATCCCACATGTCGCTACTTGATGGGTATTCCTGTTATAACCAAATTCTGGTCCATGAGGATTGTAGAGATAAAATAGCATTCACCACTTTGTGGGGAACTTTCCATTATGCCAAGATGCCATTCAGATTGAAGAATGCTGGTCAAACCTTTTAGCAGGCCATGGATATTGCATTTGAAAATGAGAAATATGTTATTTTAGTTGTTTATCTTGATGATTTGATAGTTTTTTCTAATTCAGATGAAGAGCACCTTTATCATTTGAAGATTGTATTTCAACGGTGTAGAAAGTATGGCTTATCTCTCAATCCAAAGAAGAGATTATTTTCCATGGATGAAGGCAAGCTTCTCGGTCATATCATATCCAAGGAGGGCATCTGCATCAATCCAACTCGATCGAAAGCTATTTAGAAAATTAATTTTCCACGAAGTAAAAACGAGATCTAGTCATTCAACGGTAAGATGAATTTCTTACGTCGCTTTGTGCCAAATCTTGCAGAACACTTAAGGGAAATCACAAACATGTTAAAGAAAGATAGTGTAGTGAATTGGACCAAAGAAGCCATCAAGTCTTTCAATTTGGTAAAGCTAGCCCTTTCTTCAACTCCAATTTTGATCAGCCCGGATTATTCCCAAGATTTTCTTTTGTTTTCATTTGCTTCGAATCATACTATGGCAGTGGTCTTAATGTAGAAAAGAGACCAGCTTGAGAAACCAATTGCTTTTTTTAGTAGAACGATAAGGGATGCATCTTTAAAGTACAATATTATTGAAAAGCAAGCTCTTTCTTTGGTAAATGCATTGAAATATTTTCGAGTTTATATTCTGCATTCTCATATCCTTGCCTATGTCCCTAACGCTGCCATTAAAGATGTCTTAGTGCAAACAGATCCGAAAGGGAGATGGGGCAAATGGATCGTAGCTTTGTTAGAATATGATGTGGAGATCAAACCAGCAACGCTCATCAAAGGACAAGGGCTGGCCAAACTTATGGCGAAATCTAATTTTCATGCCTTGGACATAAATATCATTGCTGCTATGTTTGAAGACGATGAGGAAAGTTCACTTGTTTAGGTAGCTGAAATGTTTCTTCTTTCTCCTTGGTACTCGGATATTGTTTATGTGCTCCAACATCTCTCACCGCCACCCAGATTGGCTAAGAAAAAAAGTAGGACCCTGAAATTAAAGGCTGCAAAGTTTTGTATAATGAATAATGCACTCTATTGGAAAGATCTTGGTGGTGTCTTGTTGAATTGTTTGGTTGAAGAAGAAGCAAAATAGGTTACGGATGATTTTCACAAAGGAGATTGTGGAGGTAATCTATTTTGGAAGACAACAGCCAATAAAATTTTGAGGGCGAGATATTATTGGCCGACCCTCTTTTCTGATGTGTACAAAACTATTACAAGCTGCCACGAATGTTAGATTTTTCAAGGTAAGAGAAAATTATAGCCTTTTCCACTCAAACCGGTTGAAGTAAGTTCTTTGTTTCAGCAGTGGGGTTTAGATTTCAATGGTGAGATACATCCTACTTCTTTAGCATAGCATAAGTGGATCCTTACCGAAACATACTACTTCACTAAATGGATAGAGGTGATTCCTACTCGGCAGGCCACTGATTCGGTAATAATTCAGTTTCTTGAGAACAATATTTTGTCACGTTTTGGTTGTCCTAATAAGTTGATTACAGATAATGCAGAAGATTTGAAATCTAAAAAGATGATTGATTTTTGCAATAAGTATAAAATTACCTTGGGCCACTCAACTGCATACTATCCACAAGGTAATGGTTTGGCGGAATCCTTGAATAAATCTTTAGTCAACATTATCAAAAAGCTGCTGGAAACAAACAAGAAAAGTTGGCATAAGAAATTGGTCAATGCACTATGGGCGGATAGAGTAAGTCACAAAAAGTCAATAGGTATGTCCCATTTTGAGATCACGTATGGTGTGGACATGGTTATTCCTACATCTCTCGTAGTTCCGGTTGTTAAACTTCTGCAGGAAGTTGGTAGTGAGGAAGATCATTTGCAGTGGAGAATCAATCAGATTACCCATTTACAGCAGACTAGAGAGGAGAGTTTTTAGAATACCTTCAAGCTGCAAGAGACAATAAAAAATATATATGATCGAAAGGCAAAGGCAGACAAGTTTCAAATTGAAGACATATTACTGAAATCGGATGCCCGAAACGAAGACAAAGAGAAACACGACAAGTTCAAGAATCTGTGGAAAGGACCTTTCAGAATTGTTGCATACTGGGGTTAGAATTATTTCTTGCTGAAAGAAATGGATGGAGAAGATTGTCCACGTGGGCCGGTCAATGGTCGGCTGCTGAAACGGTACCATCTCTGAAATATTTTCTACTGGCATATCTATCATTGTATATACCATTTTATTTTCTTCATCGCAAGTGTGTATTGTAATCATTCATTCAGTTTGGGGCCCAAAGTGAAGGCTATAAAATTGAAGGTTTGATTTCAGTTTTGGTTTGGATTGTTTGTCAAGTTTTCAGTCGATTTTAGTCTTTAAATTGAGTCAGTTTTGAGTTGGATTTCAGTCCTGAAATTGAGTCAAATACTGGTTTTGGTTTGTCAAAGTTATTGAATCCATAGCCCAATGGAAGAAGGCATTGTCTGCTTCCCAGAGGTTTGTAGTTCTTGGCACCTCCAAGGAGCTACCATCACCATTGGAGCCAATGTTAGTGTCGGTATCTTCATCCCTCCATCAGTGATCAAATTCTCTTGTTGCATTGCATGTTAGGTGTCTCACACAATCAACTGCATTCCATTAGGGTCATGGATCATCTGATGGTAGTCGAATATTATACATTTTCCCTCATGTTATCTACCTGCTAGCCCATTTTCATACATCTAGATCATCTGCAGTCATTTTTTGTCTTTAAATCAGCAAAAGTCAATTTTAGGGTTTTAGGTCTCATTAGGTCTAGGGTTTCGTCAATAAGGTCTTGTCAATGCTCAATAATGGTCAGTAGGCGCATGAGGAGGTCAAATAAAGTACCAGCAACAATAATTTCAATAATCACATGCTCAGTGGTTGTTTTTTCCTCAAAACCCTGTTTTGAGGAAAAACAAAGTTTTTCTATGTTCCATGTACAAATTTGATGTAATTTCATTTTTTCCCATATGTAATAATTTCAGAGGCAGCCCTGGTCACCTTGCCAAGCCTCTACAACTCCACCACCTGCAAAAGAAACAAAAATTCAAAGCATTCAGTCCATCAAAGGCAAAAAGTAAAGCAAACTACCCAAAAACAGAGTTTTAAAAAGCAAATGAAAGTCAAACATTAGCAAAGTGGGTTTTCTTGAATGAAAAATTAAAGTCATTGTAACATAAAGTGTTTTCAATACAAAGGAGGCTCATTTGTGTCTACAATTGAAGGTTAGCAAGTGTATTTGTGTTTTAAAACCCAAGAGAACGATTTTTGTGCCAAAACAAGGAAAATCGCAGGCGCAACACACCTCGGTTAGAGCGTGGTGCACCCATCCAGCACGACACACCAGGCACTAGTTCACAGTGTAATTTTACAAGGGGCGCGACACACCTGTGAGGTGTTGCAGCGCATAGGCCTACAAGGCCCGAAAACACTCACAACTTCCTCCAAACTCTCAAAATTGCTAAATTCTCCATTTTCTAAGTAAGTTGATGCTCCCTCATGGCCAATGAATGAGTTTGTCTTTGTCTTCTTGGTGATTTAATAGGGAAATATTGAAACCCTAATTCCTTGCAGTTTGATTAAAAAAAAAACATTGCATAAGGTTTACATATTGCATTTTTTGCTGCTAAATCCCACTACTATCATTTTCACTCCCTCACTCCCTCACTTCATTTTCTCCCTCCCTTTTCATTCATATTTACCCATTCCATATTCTCCATATCCCTAAACTACTAACCCTAAATACCTAATCCCACTATCCCAAAACCCTAGTCAAATATCAAAACCCTAAATATCATTCCCTAAACCCTTATATTCCCAAAAAGCCTATCAGCAACATTCCCAAACTCCTCATAGACATTCCCTCCACAGTCCCTCATAAATTCAAATATTTGGCAAAAAAAACCTATTCACACCATAAAATCTCTTCATACTCATCTAAGAAAACCCAAGCATTGGCAAACATGGAGTCAGATTCTTCCTATGACAAAAATGAGGAAACAGTCAGTGACTCTTCTAGAGAAATTCATGCACTAAGGAGGCCTCATAAGAGTGGAAAACATAACCAGGAGGAGCCTACTACACTTACTGAGCTATTGGCCTGTCCTCTTGTTGTCACATGCTTCCAATATCAAACTTGTTATTAGTTTTGTGAGATGGTGGAAAGATTCAAATACCACCATGAGCTGGCCAGACTGTTTATGCTCCATCTTCACAATGGCCAAGTCAATTTGGCAGGTTTGACATTCACCTGGACACCTGAGACTATTGCTCAAGCAACCGATATTCCGAATGTAGGTGAGCAGTGGAATAAGGGGAAAATGGTAGATAGAAATCACTATGAGCCTTATATCAAGGCTGGTTTTCAGAGACATGTCAATAGAGTTTTCCCATTCAAGTACCTATAGGACACATATGCTCCCTTGATGAAACTCATAATTAAATATTTCACCTATGAGGGCAGATTTTCTCATCTGTACACCTATCATATCAGACTGTTGATGCACTTTACTAGGGTGAGGATGATGGACCTCCCCTATTTCATTTGCCGGAACATTGAGAAGATGACCACATTAGTGCAAAGGAAGCCTCCTCATCAGTAGTATAACATCATCTATCACTTTGCACTAATCAAAATTGTGGTTTTGCATCAACTTGGTTTACTGAATGTGTCATGGGAGGATTTCATCTCACATGAGGTCTTTACAGGTCCTCAAGTGCCCCCATTAGTTTTTCATGAGGTAGGAGAGCCTTCACATCAGCAGGATGTTCATGAGACACAAACCATTAGTGTGCTAGTGTTTGTCACATACGAAAAGGGCACTAGAATATTGTTTGCAGTAGCAAAACGAGTACTATCTCCACCCGGGGTGGAAGGGGTCTCATTTCCCCCATCAGCAGAGTAGGTACAGGACAAGGGTAAGAAGCCCTTGCATGATGAGGAACCTTCAGGAGGTCAAGAGGCAGATTTCATTCTTATCTAGGATGATGACAC
This sequence comes from Pinus tabuliformis, assembly GCA_031772625.1. Classification (NCBI taxonomy): domain Eukaryota; kingdom Viridiplantae; phylum Streptophyta; class Pinopsida; order Pinales; family Pinaceae; genus Pinus; species Pinus tabuliformis. Next base: position 1,096,432,824 of record CM062819.1, read on the forward strand.
TGATTTGAGCTGAAAACTCAAAGAGATCATTCAGGAACAGCAAGATGACATTCATCATTTGTCCCTCAACCTAGAAAGAGCCAAATGGATAATCAATTATTTGGAGCAGAGGAACAAATAGCTTGAGGATCAGCTCAAAAACATAAAGGCAAATCGGCAAGCTACCAAGAGGAGGAAGATCAAGTTGACAACACTTGAACAAGAAATTCAAGCTGATCATGAATTTTGGCTTGAGAGGACAAATTTGCACTTGGAGAAGATGCTGGAGAAGGCCAACAGAGAGAAAAACATGTTGAGGCACATGGCATACCACTACTTGGTGAGCAACAAGGTGTGCAAAGTGAGAATCAAGGTTTTGAAGGCCAAGTTGAAGAAAGCCATGAGGAAGAGAAAAGAGCAAGATAGATTCCAGATCTTGGCTAAGGCTTCCTTAGCCCAACACAGCACCTGATGAGGAACACTCATCCCAAATTTCAAGAAATTTGGGAAACTTTTTGTCAATTTTGAATTTTTGGCCTAAAAAATAGGTTTTTCTGCCCGGTGCGCCGTGCCACTTGGCACGCGCTTTTGCTAGAGACCTCCTTTTGAGGAAAACTCATCATTTTTGGATTTCTCATGGAAAAATATGAATTCGTTCACATGGCCAAGAAATGTTGATAGGTTTTGAGCTTCCAAAAAGGTAAAAAACACCTCAAAATGACCTTTCTGCCCCGTTTTGGACACATAGGAAGCAGTGTTGGGAGAACTCATTTTTGGAGGGGCAAATGGAGACCAAATTTAGGAATTCCACTTGTTCTGGAAAGAATACAAGAAAACCTTTCTAACAATCCCACTTGGAGAAAATTTGGTACAAGGGAAGGCCTCCAAAACTAGCTCCAAAGTAGCGCGGTGCACAGGATGAAATTTTCTCATTTTGGCCAAAAAACTCTGTTTTTCGCCTAGTTTCTTCACAGTTTGACTTTCTCTTTCTAATGGTCAAAATCATGATGTAATTTAATGTGACTTGATGAATTTTGATGTAATTATGCTAAATTTTCACTCATAGAGGTAGATTCATCATGAAAAAGTAGTTTGCAACTGAATGAATCAGTTTCCTAGGTTTTAGAGGCATGTTGTTCCACTGCCTATTTTCTAGTTCTTAGTTTAGATCTTATTGAAAAAACTCCTAAACTCATGAATTTGACCCCTAAAGCCTATGATGAGTTGTTTGATGCCTATATCTAGTATTTTTTTAGTCATTGGTAAAGGTTGGATTCTTGTGAATGCTTTGAGCATTATTGTACACTCATTTCAGCAGTTTGGCAAAGGAATAGACCAGGGTTTGCAGCACTTTATGGGATTCTTGTGGAAACATTGATTTTATATTGTGTTTCCTTATGTAATTTTAAGTTTATATGTGTTTTATGTATGCCATCATCTATCTCTGTTCATATTAACTAAATGAAACAAGGATAAAGGTAGAATTCACTGAAATTGCAGTGCTCTACCCAGGGTTTGTTTAGTTATTTATGTTTTCAGCTATTGGAAGAGGATACCTAAGACTTTCATGCCCTCTCGAACTCCTCACCAGTCTAAAATATCTCCATCTCACTCAATTTTGAAGTGCTAAACCATTTGCCTACCTCGCCCCATAGAGATCTCTGCAAGACTGTGTCCATTCCCCGGACCCAAATCTGCCTTTCACATTTGAGCCAACAAAACAAAATTAAATTCATTCAAGCTCCTTAGCTCACATACCTAGCCTAAAATCAATCTTAACGTCAATCATCTAAAACTTCATTGACCGTATTCTTTTTATATTGACAAGGAGAGAGCCCTCTCTCGACCTGGTAGGGCATAAAGTATGGGAGGTTCATCATCCTTACTCTTGTGAAATGCATCAACAACCTGATATGATATCTATATAGGTAGGAAAACCTCCCTTCACAGGTGAAATACTTGACGATGAGTTTCATGAGAGGATCATAAGTGTTTTGCAAGTATTTGAAAGGAAAAACCCTGCTAATTTGCCTATGATATCTAGCCTTAACGTAAGGCTCATAATGTTCTCTGCCCACATACTGCCCCTTATTCCACTGTTCACCTACATTAGGGATGCCTGTTGCTGCTGAAATGGTGGCAGGTTTCAAGGTGAAAGAGACACCAGCAAGGTTCACTTGGCCATTGTGGAGATGAATAACAAATAACCTAGCAAGATCATGATGAGATTTCACCCTCTCTACCATTTCACAAAATTAATAACAAGACTGGTGTTTAAAGCTAGTTATAGCAAGAGGGCAAGCAAGTAATTCTGTAAGAGTGGTGGGCTCCTCCTAGATGATATTTCCCCCTTTGTGTGGCTTTCTTGGCACATGAGGTTCTCTGGAAGAATCACTAAGAGTTTCCTCTTCCCTCTCATAATTTGAATCTGTCTCCATATTTATGAAATTTGAAGTGAAAGCAGATGAGTATGAAGAGATTTTGAAATATGAAGTAAGTTGTGTGTACGAGGCAATGAATGCTTGGGGAATAGGAATTTGGGTTTCTTTTGGGAAATGAGGGGAGTGAATGGTATTATGAATGTGGAATAACGATTAGATAGTGAAGTGGATGTAGTGAAAGTGTAGGATGTTGGAGTTAGGGTTTGGGAATAGGGTGTAGGGCTAGGGTTTGGTAAATGAGAGTGGGGTTTGGGGAGTGAAATTTTATGATCTAGGGAGAGGGAATGGGATTTTACAAACTCAATATGAATGGAGTGAGAAAGAAGAGAAAATGACCTTTCATAACTTACAAGAGATGATTTAGAAATTAGCTAGGGTTTGTGTTAATCATTTAGCTAGGGTTTGCTATAAAGGAAACCAAACACATCCAAGCCACCAAGCATAACTTTCCTGAGCAAGGAGGAGTGATCTACTTACTTGGAACATGCATCAGTTTGTTTTTTAGGAAGTTTGGAGGTGTCTTGAGGAGATTCTGGCTCTTGTAACAGGTGCGCAATGCTAAGGAACAGGTGCACAGCACCGGACCAAAATTCAACAGAAAACCTACAACAGGTGCACATCGCTGGTCTAATGTGTAGTGCCAAGGCACAGGTGCGCAGTGCCAATAAGTTGTCTCAATTTTTTGCCTGTTTTGTCTTCTTTACTCAAAATCGTGTTTTATCCTTTTGGCTCTTTCAATTTCAACAATGAAGACATAAAACACATAAACTGGCTTTTATATCCCTTCTCATTTAATTTTTCATTAACCAAGACCCACTTTTGTAATGTTTTACCAACTTTTGTAAAATGCTCTATTTTACTTATATTCTAACTTTTTCCTTTTTGCAAGTGGACTTATACATTGAACTTTTGTAATGGCAGGAGTTGACTTTATCACCAGGTCACCAGGAACAACTATTGACTACTTATTACAAATAGAAACAATTAAATTACAAAAAAATTTTACAATAATGGAAAAACTCTATTTTCACCTCAAAATAGAGTTTTGAGGTAAAAACGATTTATTGAGCATAACATAAGTAAATTTATGATTTTATGAACCTCTTTATCCTTCTCATGTGCCTGTTGAAATTTTATCTAATTTTGGAGGATCATGATGACAAACCCTAAGACCTAGTGAAACTAAACCCTAAAATTGGTCTTTATAAATGAAATGAAACAGGATGACGACAAATGACTAAAAAAATGTGTAAACAAGTCAGCAGGTGAACGTCATGATGGAAATTGACATGAAACCACTACCATCAGTTGATCCATGACCTAATGGAATGAAGCTGATCAAATGAGACACCTAATATGCATGCAAAAGAGCAATTTGATCACTGATGGAAGTGTGAAGACACTGACACTCCAATAGGTGCGCAACGCCACTAGCACTATGCTTTTGTTGTGGACACTTTCTTGCAAAAAAATTTATATTTTTGGAATCAGCATGGAAAAATATGAAAGCTCAGAAATGGCTAGGAATTTTGGACAAGTTCTAGCTCTCCAAAAGGGAAAAAAACACCCAAAAAGTGCCCTCCCTGCCACTTTTTTGCCACACTGGAAGAAGTCTTGGGAGAATAAATTTTTGGAGGGGAAATGGACTCAAAATTCAGAAATTCAAGTTGTTCTAGAAAGTAGACTCGCCAAGCTTTCCAACGAGCTATCCTACACCTGATTTGGTCTTCGGGAAGCCTTCCAAAATTGGCCTAGAAAAAGCGTTGTGCACTAAAATCTTGGCTCGATGCATTAAATGAATTTTGCCAGTTTTGCCTGATTTTCCAGATTTTTCCTAGTTTTCTTGGGAGATCACTTTTTCCTCATTTCTTGGTAAGTGTAAGCATGGTAAATGATGAATTCGATGTAATATGGTTGAAAATCACTTCATAAGGTAGATACATCAAGTTCCAAGTGGTTTTGAGCTGTAATGAATTGGTTTCCTTGGTTTTAGAGGCAAGTTGTTCCACTGCCTATATTCCTGTTCTTAGTTTAGATATGGTTGAAACCACCCCTTTTCTCATGGATTCGACCCTGATAGCTAGCTTGAGTAGTTTCCTTGCATATATCATGTACTTTTTGATTCATTTGGAAAGGTTGGACTTTGGCAGAAGTGTTGGAATCACTGAACATTTTGTATCAGCAGTTTGGCAAGGAATAAAACCAAGTTTCACAACTATTTTTGTGGAATTCTTGTGGCAGTGAGCTTATGTATTGTTTCTTCTTTGTAATGAGTTTTTTTTTTTTTTTTTTTTTATATGTATCCACATCTCTCTCTCTCTTCTAAACTAAATGAATCAAGGTGAATAGACAAAATACATTAAGTTTACAGTGCTTTGTCTTAGGAATGCATTTGGTTTTTAATGTTTCACTATTTGAAGAGGATTCATAGTTTCTTATTCCCTCCTCAACTCCTCAGCTGTCTTACTCTACCATCTCAATCCATTGCTAGTACATAAATTCTTGTCTACCTTGCCCCACAGGACATGACTGTATCCCTGAGTTGATTTCCTGGACCCAATCTGCCTTCTCCAATTGATCCAGCAACCAAAACTTAAAATCAAACCAGAAACCCTAATTTACGATACCTAGCCTAAAATCAGCCTTTATTTCAGTCATCTCAAGCCTTAGTTGCCAATATCCTAATTGAGATTGACAAGGAGAGAGCCTTCTCTTGACCTGGTAGGGCTAGCTACCAGGTTAAGCGTGGTTTGATGTTACCCTAGACCTGCCTTCCTTTAGCCTAAGGCAGATTTAGGCCCTAACATAGTGGCGACCATACTAGGGAAGAATTGAAAAATATTACCCCAGTAGTTTTAAAACACATTCTAGACTTTTGGATGATAGGTTTAGAATTCATTAGGCTGAAAAACTTGTAATTCCCATTTGAATTTTGGGAAAATATCAAACACACTGGCTTCAAGAAGATACACCAGGGCCAATCCTGATCTTGATCCTCTTCCCATGTTAGAAAATCCTAATCTCATTCCAAGAATACTCAGGCAAGAAAGTTCATCGAGTCTAAGACTAGTTTTCAAATCTCATTCATGCCCAGTCGAATTTCAATATCTCGAAGATCTCCCTTTTGATGAACACTTTGATCTATCTTTGTTTAAAACCAAATCTGAAAGTGTGATTGGTTATACTGTTTTAAATCCACAATTTGTTCAAGACCTTGAAACTGAAAGACCGAATAGCTCAATTGATGATTATATTTTGAATTCTATTCAATCATTTATTGTGGCTACCAATATCCCTGAGCTACTAGAATCAACATCTGCTACTCTTGGTTCATCTGCTGTCTTGTCTAGTTCTGAAGTTCATTCTCAACCTCAGTTTATCCCCACCCTTCCCATGCAACCCAGCATATATGATTAGAGATCTATCATCTCTTCTCCTCCTTCAACACCCCAAACACCCATCACATCGACTGTCATTGTTGTTATAAATCCTACTACTTCTCAAAGGCCGGTTTCCAATCCACCTCTAGTAATGGCTGCCAGATATGCACCTCTCGTTTTTCCAAAAAACTTGGATGTTATTCCTATTGATTACCGAAGTAAGATATCATTGTTTGATGCTACTCAAGGTATCACAACGCAACAACATGTTGACAGGATGAACGATTTCTTTGATCTTCATGAGATAGATTAAGAGAATGTGACCATGCGATTATTTGTGCAAAGTTTTGGAGGCGAGGTTCGAAAGCGGTTCAGAGCACTACCTGCGGGGACTATCAATACATTGCCGGTTCTTCACAGACAATTCTTGGATTGTTGGGAGGTAAAGAAAAATCCACTCTAAATTATTTTAGAGTATGAAAATATGAAGAGGAATGTTGGTGAAAGTGTTCAGGATTACTGTGTGAGATTCAATACTATCTATAATGCTATTCTAGTTGATATTAAGCCACTGATGGGGTTGGATTTGATAAAATTGCCCAATGGTTTTGATCTCGACATGGCATACCAATTAGGAGAACGAGATCTTGCTACATTGGAGGATATGCAGAAAATTGCAATGAGTGTGGAAGCAAATCTGCTAGCTAAGAGAGCTATGATGAAGACCGAGAAGAAAGTAACCATAAAGGAAGAAGCTTCTTCCTCGGATCATTTTCTTCCTAAAATTGAGAAAATGTTTGATAGATTCACAATTGCAGACAAGCCCGAGACATCAATCAGAAATCAAAATTTATGTTGTCAGCAACAACCACAGTTCATGATTAAATAGCGTGAGCAAAGAGCACAAGATCAATCAGCATAGCAGCAAGTAAAAACACCTCTACAGAAGAATTATCTACATGGCCCAGAGTTAGAGGATGATGAAGATCCAATAGGAGAGGAAAATCACTTTTTTACAGCAGATGGTTTGCCTATCTATATCAAGGAGGATGAGGAATATTCAGAGAGCTCGGTTGTACAGAAAGATGAGGATTTTATACTAGCCAATGAAACAGTCTTGGAAGAAGAACTAGATGAATATCAGAGGGGATATATGAATGCACTAACAATGCAACAAAGACAATATTCACTCAGTATTAGGGATGTACCAATCAATCCAGTCCAAAAATGAAAGGAAGTAGCACAACCTAAGAATGATTCTCCAAATGTTCATAGAAAAGGAAAGGAGCCAACAGATCCTACTTCCAGCAAAGTACAATCTACAAATGAGAAGACAAATCAGCCAAGTACAGCAAAGGAAAAGTCTGAAAAGAAGGATTCTCCAGTCAAAGAGGTAGATAAAATTACAGCCTTTAGCTTAGAGAATGAGATTGCTAATTTAAAAGTGTTGATACCTCTGACAAAATTAATGAAGAATAATAGTTATAAGAGTCAAGTGTCAAAGATTTTTAATGTAGATCCCCTGACTGATATGGTTAATGTGGAAGATGACCAACCCGAGCTTATTTTTGATCGTGCATTAGAAGGAAAATTTGAGGATAGTGAAGTAGCCCCATTTTATATCAGCCTTAGATTGCATGAGTATGGCCATTTTTGATTCAGGAGCATCTCACAATCTGATGCCAAAGGCAAATATGGAAAAATTGGGTCTCGACATCTCTCGTAAATATCATGATCTTTATTCTTTTGATTCTGGTAGGGTCAAATGTATTGGTCTCATTAAAGATTTGGTTGTGACTTTAGATTAGATTCCAACAAAGAATGTTCTCATGGATGTAGTTGTGGCTGATATTCCCCCTAGATTTGGCATGCTTTTATCTAGGTCCTGGGGTACAAAACTGAAAGGGACATTGCAATTAGACTTCTCCTATGCAACTATTCCCATGTTTGGTCAGCTGAGAAAATTATATAGAGAGAAGAAGATGAAGTATATGATCACAAGAAAGGAGAAACCTTTGAATCATCCAATTAACATTGTACATATAGATTTAAAATATTTTGTTCTTAATTTAGATAGTGTTTTTAATGATGTAAATAGCCAGTTAGTTGAAGTGGAAGATGTTCCAAAGATAACAGAAAATTTCAGGGCAGTATTGATCAAGAGAGACAAAAGCTTGCAAGTATTGGTGAGCAGTCTACATTCAGCCAACAACAGAAAATTGATCGACAGTAGCCAAAGGTAGAACAACAGGTAGAATTCCAACACTTGGAGGAAGAAGTTGGTTTATGGAGTATGGATTTCAACAGAGCAGTAGGTAAGGATGGTGCAGTAATTGGGATTTGGATATGCAGCCCGGTTTTCCTACCAAATAAAGTCCCAAGCAATGTAAGAATTTGTTCATATAAATTGGCTTTCGATTGTTCTAACAACGAAGCTGAGTATGAGGCACTGGTTGCAAGGTTGAAGATTCTCAAGAAGATGAATGCAAGGAGAATTTCAGTTTATGGTGACTCAGAATTAGTAATTAAACAAGTCAAGGGTGAATACCAAGCCAAACATCCGCGAATGAGGGCTTATTGTATTGCATTTTTAGATATTTTGAGGTTTTTTTTAGATCATACCTTGACATGTGTCCCTCGTACACAAAATGTCATTGTAGATTCTCTTGCTACAACTCCAAGTAATTTAAAGATCCCAATGAATCCAAACAATAAGTTTGAAATTCATGTGAAGCATCGCCCAACTGTCCCTGATAATCTAAGATAGTGGCAGGTGTTTCAGGATGACAAAGAAATTGATGATTTTCTGCAAAATGAAGGCAAGTATAAAGAGACATCTATAGATGGTGAGAAAGATGATAGTGAACTGGAAATAGAGGTAAATCGGATGGAAGTCTTACAATTGAAAGATAATTTCATCCCTAAAGGCCTTATACCTTTAGAGGAATTATTTGATCAAGATGATGTAGCCCAAAAGCCAAGCTTAGTGCCGACCGAGAAGGGCGTTGAAGATGTAAATAAAGGAACAGGAGAGAATACAAAGATGGTGAAGTTGTCAAAGGCATTACCTCCTCAGGTCAAAGCTAAATACATTAGTTTATTGTCTTCATTTTCTGATGTATTTGCCTGGGACTATACAGATTTAAAGGAGTACGAAATAAGTATAATTCAGCATATAATTCCTATTAAGCCAAATCAGAAGCCATTTCACCAAAAGGTGAGAAGGATAAATCTAAAGTTGCTATCGTCAATATAAAAAGAGGTAAATCGATTGTACAAAGCTGGTATAATCATTCCGATTAGATTTTCAGATTGGATTGCCAATTTGGTTCCTATGAGGAAGAAGACAGGTGAGATCAGATTGTGCATAGATTTCAGAAATTTGAATAAAGTTTCATTAAAATATAACTACCCGTTGCCGAAAATGGACCACATTCTCTAGAGAGTAGTTGGAGCATCTCGTATGTCGCTGCTCAATGGATATTCCAGCTGCAATCAAATTTTGGTCCATGAAGATGACAGGGACAAGACAACATTCACCACTCCTTGGGGGACATTCCACTATGCCAAGATGCCATTCGGTTTAAAGAATGCTGGAGAAACATTTCAGCATGCCATGGACATTGCCTTAACAAATGAAAAAATAGGTGTTTTTAGTAGTGTATCTTGATGATTTGACTGTCTTTTCAAATTCAAATGAAGAGCATCTTTACCATCTGAAAATTGTTTTTCAACGTTGCAGAAAATATGGAATATCACTCAATCCCAAAAAGAGCTTGTTTTCTATGGATTAAGGGAAGCTTCTCAGTCACATAATATCAGAGGAAGGAATCCGCATCGATCCTACTGGGGTGGAAGCTATACAGAAGATAGATTTTCCTCGTAATAAGAAAGAGATCCAAGCATTTAATGGTAAGATGAATTTCTTACATCGTTTTGTGCCTAATCTAGCTTAACACTTGAGGGAAATTACTAATATGTTGAAGAAGGATAGTGTGGTCAAGTGGATTGCGGAAGCTATGAAGTATTTTAACCTGGTAAGGTTGGCTCTTTCTTCAGCCCTGATTTTGATCAGTCCAGATTATTCATAGGATTTCCTATTATTTTCACTCGCTTCTGAACATATTATGGCAGCAGTTCTAATGCAAAAAAGAGATCAACTAGAAAAACCAATTTCCTTTTTCAGTAGGACAATAAGAGATGCAGTCTTAAAATATAACATCATTGAGAAGCAAGCTCTTGCCTTAGTGAAAGATTTGAAAGATTTATGGTTATATATTCTGCACTCTCATATCCTTGCTTACGTCCCTAATGCAATAGTTAAAGATGTTTTGGTACAAACAGATCTGGAAGGAATGTGAGGAAAATGGATCACAACATTGCTAGAATATGACTTGGAGATAAAGCCAACAAAGCTAATCAAGGGACAGGGTCTAGCATGGTTAATGGCCGAGTCCAATCTACATGCATTGGACATAAATCTGATTGCAACCATGTCTGAAGAAGAAGAAGATAGTTCATTGATTAAGGTATCTGAATTTTTTCTCCAATCTCATTGGTATTCAGATATTGTGTACGTGCTTTAACACCTTTACCACCACCGGGTATGGCTAAAAATAAGGTAGAACTCTAAAACTTAAGGCTGCTAGATTTTGTATTTTGAACAATGCACTTTACTAGAAGGATCCCAGAGGCATTTTGCTGAATTGCTTAACCGAAGATGAAGCCCGAAAAGTCATGAGTGATTTCCATAAGGGAGAATGTGGAGGTCACTTATTTTGGAAGATGACGGCTAAAAAAAATTTGAGAGTAGGGTACTACTGGCCTACCTTGTTTGCTGATGTTTATAAAACTGTCACAAGCTATCATGGATGCCATATTTTTTAGGGAAGAAGAAAGTTGCAGCCACTACCTCTCAAGCCAATCGAAGTTAGTGCACCATTTCAGCAATGGGGCCTAGATTTTATTGGAGAGATTCATCCCACATCTTCAGCTCAGCACAAGTGGATCTTGACAGCGACAGATTATTTCACAAAGTGGATTGAGGCAATCCCCACTCGGCAAGCTATAGACTCGGTAATAATTTAGTTTCTTGAAACAAATACTTTGTCACATTTTGGCTGTCCTAACAAACTTATTACAGATAATGCAACCACTTTCAAGTCCAAAAAGATGATTGAATTTTCCAGCAAATACAAAATTACCTTAGGAAATTCTACTGCATATTATCCGCAAGGTAATGGATTGGTCGAATCTTCAAAAAGTCATTGGTCAACATCATTAAGAAGCTACTGGAAACCAATAAGAAGATCTGGCATAAAAAATTGGTTAATGCACTATGGGCTGATAGAGTGAGCCAAAAGAAGTCAATAGGAATGTCTCCGTTCGAGATTGTATACGGTATTGACACGGTATTCCTGACATCTCTTGCAGTCCCAGTTGTTAAACTTCTGCAGGAAGCTGATAGCGAGGAATATCATTTTCAATGGAGAATAAGTCAAATGATCCATTTACAACAGACGAGAGAGGAATTTTTTCAGAATACGTTCAAGCTACAAGAGAGAATTGAAAAGATTTATGATCGGAAGGCAAAGGAGGAAAAATTTCAGATTGAAGACATAGTGTTACGATGGGATGCTAGAAACGAGGATAAAGGAAAGCACGACAAGTTTGAGAACCTGTGGAAGGGACCATATAGAATTGCTACATACAGAGGTCAAAATGCTTTTCTACTCAAAGAAATGAACAGGGAAGATTGTCCAGGAGGACCAGTAAATGGTCAGCTTTTGAAATGGTACTATCTCTAAGGAGTTTCCTGCTATCACATTATGTCATTGTACATACCATTTTATTCCTTTCATTGCAAAGTTTTCACTGTCACCATTCATTTAGCTTAGGGCCTGAAGTGAAGGCTATAAAGCTGAATGTCTGGCTTTAGTTTTGATTATTTAGTGTCAGTTTTTGAATTAGTCTTAGTTGAGTCAGTTTAGTTATGAGTCTTGAGTCAAGGTGTTTGTTTTAGTGTTCTGAAGTTATTGACTCCATATTCCCCAATGGATGAAGGCACTAGTCTGCTTTTCCAAAGATTTGTGGTTCATGGCACCTCCCAGGAGCTACCATCCCCGTTGGAGCTAATGTTAGTGTCAGTGTCTTCACACTTCCATCGGTGATCAAATTGCTCTTTTGCATGCATATTAGGTGTCTCATTCGATCAGCTGCATTCCATTAGGTCATGGATCAACTGATGGTAGTGGTTTCATGTCAATTTCCCTCATGACATTCACCTGCTGACCTATTTACACATTTTTTTTTAGTAATTTACTGTCATCCTATTTCATTTCATTTATAAAGACCAGTTTTCGGGTTTAGTTTAACTAGGTCTTAGGGTTTGTTATCATGGTCCTCCAAAATTGAATAAAAGCTCAGCAGGCACATAAGAAGGATAAAGAGGTTCATAAAATCATAAATTTACTTTTGTTGTGCTCAATAAATCTTTGTTACGTCAAAACAGAGTTTTGAGGTGAAAACAGAGTTTTTTCCTTTATTGTAAAAATTTCATGTAATTTAATTGTTTCTATATGTAATAAGTATTCAACAGTTGTTCCCGGTGACTTGGTGACAAAGTCAACTCCTGCCATTACAAAAGGTCAATGTATAAGTCCACCTGCGAAAAGGAAAAAGTCAGAATGTAAGTAAAACAGAGCATTTTACAAAAGTTGGCAAAACATTACAAAAGTGGGTTTTGGTTAGTGAAAAATTAAATGAGAAGGGATATAAAAGCCAATTCATGTGTTTTATGTCTTCATTGTTGAAATTGAAAGAGCCAAAAGGAGAAAACGTGATTTTGAGTAAGAAGACAAAACAAGGGAAAATTCGAGACAACTTGCTGGCGTTGTGCACCTGTGCCTTGGCATTACACATTAGACCGACGTTGCACACATGTTGCAGGTTTTCTATTGAATTTTGATCCGGCACTGCGCACCTGTTCCTTGGCATTGCACACCTATTACAAGAGCCAAAATCTCCTCAAGACACCTCCAAACTTCTTAAAAAACAAATTGATGCCTATTCCAAGTAAGTAGATCACTCCTCCTTGCTTGGGAAAGTTATTCTTGGTGGCTTGGATGTGTTTGGTTTCCTTTAGAGAAAACCCTATCTAAATGGTTAACACAAACCGTAGCTAATTCCTAAATCATCTCTTGCAAGTTATTAAAGGTCATGTGCTCTTATTTCTATGCTCTTCTTTCTCACTCCATTCATATTGAGTTTTTGAAATCCCATTCCCTCTCCCTAAATCATCAATTTTCACTCCCCAAACCCCACTCTCATTTACCAAACCCTAGCCCTATACCCTATTCCCAAACCCTAACTCCCACATCCTACACTTTCACTACATCCACTTCACTATCTAACCCTTATTCCACATTCATATTACCATTCACTTCCCTCATTTCCTAAAAGAAACCCAAATTCCTATTCCCAAGCATTCATTGTCTCATACACATTTCTTACTTCATATTTCAAAATCTCTTCATACTCATTTTCTTTCACTTCAAATTTCATAAATATGGAGAGAAGTTCAGAATATGAGAGGGAAGAGGAAACTCTCAGTGATTCTTCCACAGAACCTCATGTGCCAAGAAAGCCACAGAAAGGGGGAAAGATCATTCCGAGAGGAGCCCACCACTCTTACAGAATTACTTTCTTGCCCTCTTGCTGTAACTAGCTTTAAACACCAGCCTTGTTATCAATTTTGTGAAATGGTAGAGAGGGTGAAATTTCATCATGAGCTCACTAGGTTGTTTGTTATTCATCTTCACAATGGCGAGGTGAACCTTGCTGGCTTCTCTTTCACCTTGAAACCTGCCACCATTTCAACAGCAACAAGCATCACTAGTGTAGGTGAACAGTGGAATAAGGGGCAGTATGTGGGCAAAGAACATTATGAGCCTTACATTAAGGATGGATATCACAGGCAAATCGGCAGGGTTTTTCCTTTCAAATACTTGCAGAACACTTATGCTCCTCTCATGAAACTCATCATCAAATATTTCACCTGTGAAGGGAGGTTTTCCCACCTATATACATATCATATCAGGTTGTTGACGCATTTCACAAGAGTAAGGATGATGTACCTCCCATACTTTATATGTAGGAATATTGAGAAGATGGATCACTATGTGCAAAGTAAACTTTTTCCTCAACAACTCAACAACATTTACCACTTCTCACTTATTAAAATTGTTGTCTTGCATCAGCTAAGCTTGCTGAACATACCATGGGATACCTTTATTGCCCATGAGATTTTCAAAGGCCTTCAGGTGATTCCATCAGTGCCTCAAGAGGAAGGAGGGCCATTAGGACAGCTAGGTGTTCATGAGATTGAAACTACAGGTGTGATGGTGTTTGTCACTTATGAGAGAGGCACAAGGAGGCTTTTTGCTACTGCCAAGTGAGTACTATCTCCACCAGGGGTGGAAGGGGTCTCGTTTTCTTCACCAGCCCACATGAAAATGTTATCTTCACCGAGGGTGAAAAGGGCTTTGCCTTCATCTCCAGCTATACAGGTTGGCCAACAATCAAAGAGAAGAGACAAAGGGAAACAAAAGATGCATGAGGAGGTCCTTCCTGAATGGCAAGATAGAGATTTTATTTTGATTGAGGAGGATGTCACTGATTTGGGCTCTCAAAGCTCATGACTCAAGGACATGATTATCAAAGAGAAGGAGGCTAAAATTCAAGCCTTATCACTGAACCTTGAGAGGGATAAATGGATCATCAACTTCCTTGAGCAGGAAAACAAGCAACTAACAGATAAGTAAGCTATTATGGAGCTACAAATGATTAGGGAAAATAGGCAATAGGCAAAAACGAGAAAGATCAAGATGACCTCCCTTGAGCAAGAAATTGAGGATAAATAAGAATCATGGTTGGAGAGGGTGAACATTCACCTTGAGAATTTTCTTGAGAAAGCCAACAAAGAGAAGACAATGCTGCACCATATGGCCTACCATTACTTAACTTGGAACAAGATTTGAAAAATAAGAGTTAAGCAGCTAAAAGCCAAACTAAGTAGAGCTTTGAGGGCCAAGAAAGAACATGATAAACTCAAGATCTTGGCTGAGGCATCATTGGCCCAAAGCACTTAACAAGGGTCAATCATGCCAAATTTCAAGAAATTTGGAGAAATTTTTGTTAATTTTGAAATTTTTAATGTGAAAAACAAGCTTTTCCAATAGGTGTGCAGTGCCACCGACACTGTGCTTTTGTTGGGGACATTTTCTTTCAAAAAAGTTTATATTTTTGGAATCAACATGGAAAAATATGAAAGCTCAGAAATGGCTAAGAATTTTGGACATGTTCTAGGTCTCAAAAGACTCTAAAAACCTTCACAACAACTCTCCTTTCGAAATTCTCCAGAAGGGAAAAAACTTTATCAGTTATCACAAAAACAGTGATAATCATGCTGCAAAATGATAGGGCTTAGCCTCTTTAAAAATATCAACATTTTATCTCTTTTGTAGTTGCACAATGACCTTCACAAAACCTTGTCAGCATATCTATTCTTTTTTATGCACCTCAAAAGGATAGAAATTCTGTTTCAGACAATATACACACACAGTGTAAAACTAGGTCATAAAAGAAAGCATAAGGCCTATTTCTCACAACCACAAAGTTGTGGTTCAATGGAAAAATGTTTGTGTGTGTAAAGACTTAAGGGTCCGTAGGCCTAGGGTCAAACCCGTGGAGGTTGTATCACTTTGTTGTAATAATATATTAAAAATAATATTAACAAACCCATTAAAATTTTGTTACAACCAGATACATATATTTTGCATGTTGTTATTATACATGGTAGAACATTTAACAATCAAATTATCCATGTGACATATTAAAGCCTTGGCGCATTAACATATAACCATACCATATGTTATATATGGTATACTCCATAACTAAAGTAACTATATATTATAATTGTGGCATATGGTTCCAAGGACAAATCAAACTTCAACCACGTGCATGTTATATATGGTAGATATTAAATCTCGGCCCCCGTGCTTTATGGTTTTTGTATTAACCATATGGTGGTGCTTTAAATCATAACATCAACCATATGACGTATATAAAAAACATATGACCACCCATGTGATCATTGTCAGTTGTTAACATATTTAAAATATAATATGTGGCATCTGATTTTGTAGCAAATTTCGCAGTTTCGTAGCATCTGTTTTTGTAGCATATTGTATAGTTTTGTACCATCCGATTTCATAGCAGATTTCATAGTTTCATAGCATCTCCCTAATCAACCTACCTTGTTCCACGTGTTGTACTGCCACATCACCTGCATCACTTCCACATTATTCACATCTTCCAAGTGTCACCCTGAGAGGCTACCACGTGTCATGGTAGGTTATTTTTTACCAATTTTCGCAAAACTTCAAACTATAGTAACTTCCTAATATGAACTCAGTTTGATGCAATTCAAATTGCATTGGAATAGTCTCATCAAGATCTTCGACTTGACATTATTTCCATCAAACTTTAGAGACTTTGAATTTTATGCCATATTGGATCCTCCTGGATCATGGTGGTACAAATTTAATAGAAAAGGGCATGGGACAAGAGGTTGTCCAAAATTCAATCTCAGGATGGGAATGCAGGATAATAGAATTCTTATGATAAAATAAATAAAAATTATATTTAACCTAGATAGAAATGCATGGAATAATCATGTTAGGTTCCTATACCAATAGGAGTCATAATTTTTGAATGGCTGAGATTAAACCTGTAATAGGTACAGACCTTTGTTTTTTGCAAATGTTTTCCATATTTAAAAAATTAAAAATGTAAAGAGGGTATGTCCTAAAATAAAAATCAAAGGACAAAAATAATAAAAAGGTAAAAAAAGATTAAAATATGAACCCCAAGAAAAGAAAAGACCATGAAAGTGAGCAAGTCAAAATTCCACTCCCAGTTACTTTTATGCAGAATAAATGATTGTGTGCAATTTGTAATCTTTGCCACAATCCATGATAGTCAAAATGTTTAAGCCTGGCTATTTCATGTTTTCAATTTCATGTATATAAATAGAAAATAAAGATCTGACCAAACAGTGTAATCTTGGTAGATGATTAGATTAGGTAGAGTGAACAAAAGGAGCTCAATTGTTTAATATGAGCCCATGGATGTAATAAGGTTAGACTTAGTTAGATTACTATTGTAA
The DNA here is from genome assembly GCA_031772625.1 of Pinus tabuliformis. NCBI lineage: Eukaryota > Viridiplantae > Streptophyta > Pinopsida > Pinales > Pinaceae > Pinus > Pinus tabuliformis. The sequence goes on from CM062819.1 coordinate 1,096,449,851, forward strand.
AAGAAAATAAAAATTCTTTGATAAGGGTTTGCCAGCTTAAGTGCACCCTAATAAAGAGAAGTAAAAATGGTAGGGTGAGTAGATGGGTAAGTAGAAGAAAGGTTGCAACAATTATGATGACTGCTACATAAAAAAACATATTAATCATTCTCATCATGAAATTTCCAAATGTAAATGGGCAATTGAACATGTGTAAAACTTACAAAGGCATTTAATTAACTTCCCTCATTCACTTCACTTTTTACTTAATTAATTTCCCACAATAAGTCTTAAGTACCCAAAATCTTAAGTCAAAGGGGCTTAGAGTATTTCTATGACTTTTGGAGGAACCGGACCATCGGCCTAATGATTTATAGACCTTAAGTACTAAAAACCCCTCATAAACATTCACCCCCTTCAATTCATTCATTTTCCTTAATAAATCCCTTTTCCTAAGGTTGAAACACCATTTTCCCAAGGAAAATCAAGCACCCCCATGGATACCCCTTTTATGAAAAAACCCACAAAATGCACTTAGCCTAAGTTTTAATGTCTCTATGTAAAAAGCGAATGAAATCACAAAAATACATTATTCTTAGCGCCACCTCATTTATCCCCCACAATTTTGATATTAACTATTAACATTATTTGTATGGTAATTCTTGAAAAAAAAACCCTTTCCCATATATTTTATTAAACCCCCTTAATATTAATACCCCTATTCCGAAGTTTGAAAAATAAACTGTATATCATATTTGAACCACTACAAAGGACATAATTAATCAATCCGTGATTAATTAAAGTCAAACCAATCAAATCACGCCTGATGCATTAATCCCCACCTTAATGCCTCATTAAAGTCAAACCATCTCATTTAAATGACCATCGGGCCCCTCCATTACCCTCCGTGCAACTCCCATGCCCGATCATAGCACAATCTCCCACCTCCCCATCTGATGACCCACGTTGATTTTGGAAGGGCCCGAAATCTGAACAATACCCGCCTGAAATCGGTTGTTTTCCACCGAGCCCCCGAGGCGACATGGCGCTCGATGAGTGGATTTGGGTGGCCTCCCCCCAAAACCACTCAGCACCCAAAATTTGTGCGAAAAAAACTGCATACCGCCGCTTTCTACACGACAAACCATCTACTGTTCACTTTGCGCCAAAATTCAAACAAATCAAATGTTTACTTGTTTAAACATAAAAACCCCAGTGTTGCTCGTTTTCGCCTGTTTGTGTAGTAAAACCTTGTGTAACCCTTCTGTGTCTCCTGAAGCTTCTTCTAACCAATTCAAACATGGTTTACATCTTCTATGAAGATTGTCTTATGAAAATATTTATGGCAACATTAGAGGAAAAGCCTAGATCTTTGTATGAAAATTTACCAGGCCCTAGCATATGTTCTTTAAAGCATTTTCATACTGTATTTCATGACAAATACAAAGAAATTTATTCATCTCCGCTTGTAATTCAAAATTGTTGTGACAATTTTGAAAGTTTTATTCAATATCTGGAAGATTACTATGATGATGATCAGTTCATGGAATATTAGAAGCTTTAGAAGAAAAGTCTTTTCAAAAAGTAGAAGCCTTGCTTGAATTATCTTATCCTCTGGAAGAAAAAGATGATGTATGTTGTTTGGAGGTCCATGAAGTTTCCCCACAGGAAACAATTCTTGTAGCACAACAAACTAATCAGCATAAAGAAGAAATTCAGTTCCCTGAACTTGCTCAAGTAGAGGACAACAGTGAAACTCAACAACAGTCTGGTGATTTGGAGATAGAGGCAGTAGAGCTTAAAAGTATTGATCCATAAGAGAATCTTTAGCATGTAGTGGTTTCTCTAGAAATTAAAGACCAGTCAAATTTATTTAATGAAAACCATCTCTCAAATTTTCTCTCCTTGGATGTAAATAAAATAAGACAACATACTTTGATAGATCATGATCTTTCATCTGAAATTAATGAGAGTTTGCAACTCCCTTGCAAGCTTCTATATGACAAAGATAATGATAAGGACTTCCCTATTGTATATGATATGGTTTTTATATTTGATGAAGATCAAGAGCATTCCGAACACTTGGTTACAGTGGACAACAAGGAGGAGAAACAATTGGCTAATCATTTAAATCAAGCAATAATTTGGAATGAGGTTTGTTTTCCTATTAAAAATCATCCAAAAGATCTTATATGGTAGGATTACCATTATCCTTTGGTAAATATATTGCAGTCATCAATAGAAGAAGATTTTTCCAAGTTCATCAATAGAGCTATTAAATCTAGTGGAAAAGTTAAAATGCCATTTTTTGAATTTATTTTTCTACCTAGAAAAGTGGAATGCAAACTTCTGTTAAGTATCCATTTACTTGACTCGTTGCATTGGAAATTTGTTATTATTTGATATGGCAGTCCTTTTGTTAGACTAGAGTAGGTAGACAAGAGCAAATAAGCTCAATACTCTGAGCATGTGTTAGATTTCAGTTTGTAGAAAAGGGTGTATTTTCAGTTCAAAAGTTTTAGTCACAAAGATTATACAACAGAGCATATACATGCATGGGATTGGCCCAATGGATCGGGCTACTAGTCAACCATGTTCTTGACATTTCACAAGGAAATGCCATCTCAGAAGTGGAGCCACTGTTAGGTTCCTATACTAATAGGAGTCATAATTTTGGAATGGCTGAGATTAAACTTGTAATAGGTACATACCTTTACTTTTTTGCAAATGTTTTCCATATTCAAAAAATTAAAAAATATAAAGAGGGTATGTCCTAAAAGAAAAATCGAAGGACAAAAAGAATAAAAAGGTCAAAAAAGATAAAAAAAAATATGAACCCCAAGAAAAGAAAAGACCATGAAAGTGAGAAAGTCAAAATGCCACTCCTAGTTACTTTTATGCAGAATAAATGATTGTGTGCAGCTTGTAATCTTTGCAAAAATCCATGATAGTCAAAATGTTTAAGCTTCGCTATTTCATGTTTTCAATTTCATGCCTATAAATAAAAAATAAAGATCTGACCAAACATTGTAATCTTGGCAGATGATTAGATTAGGTAGAGTGAATAAAAGGAGCTCAACTGTTTAATCTGAGCCCTTAGATGTAATAAGGTTAGACTTAGTTAGATTACTATTGTAAAAGAAAAGAAAAATGTCTTGATAAGGGTTTGCCAGCTTAGTGCACCCTAATGAAGAGAAGTAAAAATGATAGGGTGAGTAGATGGGTAAGTAGAAGAAAGGTTGTAGAAATTATGATCATTGTTACACAAAAATGTATATTAATCATTCTCATCATGAAAGTTCGAAATGTAAATGGGCAATTGAGCATGTGTAAAAATTACAAAGGCAATTAATTAACTTCCTCCATTCACTTCACTTTTTACTTAAATAATTTCCCACAATAAGTTTTAAGTACCCAAAATATTAAGTCAAAGGGGCTCAGAGCATTTCTCTGACTTTTGGAGGGATCGGACCCTCGGCCCAATGGCCCAATGACTTACAGATTTTAAGTACTAAAAACCCTTCATAAACATCCACCTCCTTCAATTCGTTCATTTTCCCTAATAATTCCCTTTTCCTAAGATTAAAACACCATTTTCCTATGGCAAAACAGGCACCTCCATGGATACCCCTTTTATGAAAAACCCACAAAATGAACTTAGCCTAAGTTGTAATGTCTCTATGTAAAAAGCAAATGAAATCACAAAAATAAATTATGCTTAGTGCCACTTCATTTATCCCACACAATTTTCATATTAACTATTAACATTATTTATATGGTAATTCCCGAAAAAACCCCTTTCTCGTATATTTTATTAAACCCCCTTAATATTAATACCCCTATCCCGAAGTTTGAAACATAAAATTTATATTATATTTGAACCCCGACAAAGACATAGTTAATCAATCTTTGATTAAATAAAGTCAAACCAATCAAATCACGCTCGATGAATTAATCCTCGCCTTAACCCCTCATTAAAATCAAACCGCCTCTTTTAAATTACCGTCGAGACCCTCCATTACCCTTCGTACAACTCCTGTGCCCGATCGCCACACAGTCTCCCACCTCCCCATCCGACGACCCACGTTGATTTTGGAAGGGCCCGAAATCTGAACAATACCCGCCCGGAATGGGTTGTTTTCTGCCAGTCCCCCAAGGCAATGTGGCACTCGATGAGTGGAATCGGGCGGCCTCCCCCTAGAAACACCTAGCACCCAAAAGCGGTGCGAAGAAAACCGCATACCACCACTCACTACACGACAAACTATCTACTATTCACTTTGCACCAAAATTCAAACAAATCAAACATTTACCTGTTTAAACACAAAAAACCCAATGTTACTCGTTTTCACCTATTTGTGCAGTAAAACCCTGTGTAACCCTTCTGCGTCACCTGAAGCCTCTGCTAACCAATTAAAACATGGTTTACCTCCCGAAATCACTTTGGACTCACTCGATAGACCTATAAAGCTTGATAAATCCATTAATGACCCTCCTTGTCAACCCAACATTTTCCTAACAGTTTGTTTTGTTTTACAGGCAATCAAAAGATCGCAGACTTAGATAAATAGTCTTAATACTAGTCATAAGACCTATTTACTCCAAGATTTTTATCAAATCTATTCAAAAAGAGATTCAAAATAAAACATACATTTAAAAGACAAGTAGGAAAAACATGAAATTAAATTATTTACTGTTGAAATAGACAGTAAAAACCTAAAATATACAGTGAAGGTAATAGGACACAATAAAGAATAGTCAAAGTGTATCAGGGTTAAAGAGTATTAGATTGAAGAAAAATTCAAGTAAAGCATCTAACATGAAGACAAACAACATGGAAGGCAGTTACAAAGCATACAGATTCATGTCAAAGTGAAGATAGATGAAAAAACAGAGCAGTAAAACTAAACAGTAAAAGTAAACATGGAGGCAGTAAGGGTTAAAAAGAGATGAAAACACTTTCACTAGCAATGATGAAGTTTATCCAAAGTAAAAGTGAAAAACAGTTAAAATAAATTTAAGGATAAAAGATGAAATCAGAGCAGAAATGGTACATTCTTCAGAAATTTCTTCTTTAAGTCATAGTTTTGAAGAAACTATTTTGGCCAATACAAGATGTATTTGGAAAAATTGAAGGACGTTTGTGTTCCTAACAGGCCAATATACAAAAAACTATATCACATTTTAAATAGGTATTACCAAAAGTGAGATAAGTGCATGTCTTCACAGCCTATTTTTCGGACTGTGCAAAGTCCTGTTTTTGACATATTTTTGCAGAGACTATTGTGAACAATGGGTGTTGAATTTTTGGAAACTGAGAATTTTTTTTCTTAAAAACATACTTCTGTACAATAACCTCTTTCACTTTTTACATATATATCATAGATTGAGATATACAAAGGTATCAATGGACCCTAATCTTGCAGAATTGGTGGAGCAGAATGCACAAAGAAAGGATGAAGTTAGTGACTGGGATGCCTCATCATCAATTAAGAGTTGCTATCAAATTCGACTTTCTCTTCTTTGTCACCATAAATCCATAAAAATAGTTACAAATAGATTCATTAGTTTTGAATGTCCTTTATTTAGGTTCTATTAGTGTAAAACAGTTTGAGATATTTGTAAAACCAATCTTGATATTTTTTCAAGATATTTCAGTGTAGAATTTGTATAAATACTTCTTCATTTGAAGTATTTTGTGTGGATTCAAAGACATTTCTATAGACATTTTCCTATCAAGTTAAAGTGCTATTGTATCAAGATTGGATTGGCTTGCTGGATCAAGAAATAAAGTAAAGACGTTTCATAGGATTCTTGTGTAAAGCGGAAATCAAATAAGTATTTTCTCTCATGTGTATTATTGTTTTTCCTTATGTTTATTAATCATCATATGTGTTTCTATAAAATCTGAATGGCAAACTAGGAATGATATTTCAAAACTGGCTTTAATGCTCTCTATCTTGACTGTTTACATTCTTAATGTTTTCTGCTAAACTATCTTACTTAGGGAATTCTTAAATGCTCCCTTACTTTTGTGTCCCCCTCGGTCTATAGTAAAGGATTCTTAGTTGCCCTTTGCTCATGATCACCTCCTGCTCTTCCTCTTGATCCTGGTCTAAGGATTCTTCATTTCCCTTTCACCTTGGTTAGGACTATCTCATCGATTGAACCTAAAGATTTTCCTTTTGCTTTGCTAGCTTGCCTTGTGAACACTCCCTTTAGTGATCTGGCCCAGTTAAGCTATAATTTTCTTGACTCCATAGCCCAATGGCTTGAAGAAGCTAGCTCTATCCATCTGTTCCCATAATTCCACCACCCAACTTCAATTTCAAAATCAAAATCCCATGAGCATTGAGAACTAGCCTAAAATCCCATAAAAACAAAGCTAACTTATAAAGATAGAGCCCTCTTTGGACTTAGGTTCGCTAGAACCTAAGCCTAAAAGTTGGTTTGTGGTTACCTTGTTCATTTCTTTCTTTAACCTTGAGAAAATACTAAGTGATAACAAATCATATAAATGTATTAAGATAATTCTTAATCATGAACATCAAACATTTCCCAAATATTAACATATGGGTTGGAGTATGCAAAATTTGAAAATATTTAAATAAATTCATTGTATCATTATCCTAAGAGCCATTGATAAAAGGGTACATTACACAATTGGTCAAAGATGACCATGATAAAGGTAAACAGTAAAATTTTACAGATGTTTCTAGAGATTAAGAATACGATTTCACAATAGTTAAGTACATAATAGGCTTTGAGCCATGGAAGTATAAATTTTTTGATAGGAAGTAACTATGGAAAAATAACTTAACAACCATATAAAACCAACAAAAATCCTTGGTATTTTGTCCTTGAACACAGAGGTCATGCTTAAGTATAGAAGGGAATCTAAAGTTTTTCAGGAACATCTGACTAGGAAGAGGAAGCCGAATTGCCCTATAAGTTGTTGATGAGCCCAATTTCCAACCTTGAAGGAAAAAGTTTCCAAAAGGACACATGGTAGTGTCACCTGTGAACATAAATAGAAAATAATAAAATTATATCAATTACTATTAACTAAAAATAACACATGTAATATTGATTGTAGATGGAAGAAAAGAGAAATAAAGGATACAAATAAATTACCCGAATAAAATATTTCTAATTACAGTACTCTATTAAATTATCTTAAACACAAGTTAAGAGTGCTTTAGTAAACAAATTTACTTATATTCTCAATTTAAAGTTGGAATATTCATAATAAAAAAAATATAATTGAACTACAAGTTGAAATACATCAGAGCTCAAAGATCTTATTTAAACAAATCCTACTTTAGGGTGAAGATAAAAACCTAAATATGGGATTGGATTCGTAGAAAGGAACCCCCATAATTTAGAAAAAATAAAAGGGGTAAGGTTTAACTGTAAGCCCAAAAATTAAATTACTCAATAAAATGAAGGAAAATAATCTTGGAAGTAGAAGAACATTCATGTAGCAATGCATTTACCTGCATAAAGATAATATATTCTTCAAGAGGGTTGATGGTGTTTGGAAGAGAAAATTATTTGGAGGAATAATGTAAATAATTTTTAGGATGAAAGCTATAAACACTTAAAGACACTTACAAAAAATATATATACTAGGGTCTAACCCTGTTTAAATATCTTGGTACTACAATAGCAAGAAAAAAAAACAAAACAAAAGTAGTAGTATTAACCTCTTTAAATGTGGATTGCAGAGTCAACTCTAACTCATCACTACCTAAGAAACTTGTAAAAACACTCACAAGTTATTTTATGGAAATTGGTTGGAACCATATGAATGAGCCCATATCTAAGTTAGAAATATTGAATATATCTGCAGACATGATGAAGAGAGAAATGAGACCATAATAAAAAAAAATGGTAGTAAAGGACTTGTTGTAGTAATAAAACCCCCCAAATTGTTGATCTTATATTTTTAATAATAAATGGGGAGCCTCCTATATCACCTTGCTTTTCTTCATTTTGGTCTCTCCATAGTTTGAAAAATAATCTCACCTTGGTTTTGTTTTTGTCAGTATTAGATTTCAATATTTGTTTTGCCATCTTCTCTTGTACATATATAATAATTTGATTATTGTGTATATTATTATAATATATTGTATATTGTAATATATTATTGTAGATAATTCCTATATATAATATTATTATATGTCATGTCGTTTTGTTAACACTAAGGGCATTCATCACTAGCCTAAATATTTAATGCACAACCTCGTGACCAGCAAAATATCCAACACAATACACACTCCAATGTGATATAACCGAAAACCATCAAACCTTCCAGTCCACGTTCCTTGACATATGCCAACAACTATCATGAAAGTAAACCTTGAAAACATTGTGGTGCAGTGCATGTGGGATAATTCTCATGGCGCAAGATATAAGTTACAAAAAAAACTAACGAAAAAAATAAAAAAAATTATTTGGCCCATCTAACCAGCCTCCCTTACAATGTTTGAAACTTAGCAATCAGTCGAGGGACATAACCCTTTTCTCCTCAACGTTGGAATACAACCTTTGACGCTTTAAACTCCATTCATTTTTGTTTCCCAACGCGTGTGGGACCAAAGCAAAAAAAAAATTAAGGCCTTTCGAAAGACCTGCCACACATTCTTCTCATAAACCAACATGACACATTCTTTTCATAAACCAACATGACAATCCATTTAAGGGTTCGGTTATCTCAACACATTGCTTTTTATGAATCCAACTGGATGCCACACATACATAACGACTATAACACCCTCCTCCCACATCTACCCAAGTAACTGGCCAACCAAGGTAAACATGTAATGAGAGGCTACTATGATATGATTCAACTTCTTAGGTGACCTTAAAGAAGTGGAATCGATAGAAACACATCAAACATACCTTCCACATCAGCAACAACACTCCCAAGAGACATCCCAACTGCTCAAGTACCATTCCCCTGGGCCCCACTGATATTTTGAGTTATTAAACCTTTGGATGCTCCCATGCTATGGGGATGTCAGTGTCCAGAGAGCTCTGGACGCTCCCACAAGCCTGCATGCTTGTGTCCAGGGACTATTTCCAATAGACCTGTGCTAGAGTTGGTGGGATTTAAGGCACTTTTCAAGACAAGAATTTTGGCCACTACACATAACTTGTTGTAACTGATGGAATCCATTAAACACCTGTTGAAAAGAATAATAAAACAAAAAATAACTCTAGGACTAGGCCTGACCATCCCCAACTGGGGCTGACATGCTGTCAAACACTTGGCATCAATGCAATATAAAGGTCTAGGATACAAGACAGAGCATGAATGACTGAAAACTCTTATGGGACATGACAAGAAGGATCAAAACCTTCTCCCTTGAACTTTAATGAAATCAATTAAGTCTTGCATCCATCATTTTAACAATTACAAGTAAATAAACGAAATAAACATGACATGAACCAGTCAATTAACCATGCTTATAGCCAACATAAAACCATTAAAATAATAGTGAGATAACAACCATTAAATCCACATATAAATAAGTACACAATAAAGAGAACTTAGCTTTTATTAGACAGGGAAATTCGACCAGGTTCGAGATTTCCATGTACCACCCGACCGTAGACATGGCTGAACCAAATATTTCTTTCAGCCAGTCACCCCTCTTCCACATTCCAAACATGAATGTGGGATCTCATGGATAAACCAATCCAAAAAAAACTAATGGAATCTATAGGTTAAACCACTTCCACCCTCACCAAACCGTGATCACTCCAAAACCAGTACTTTGATCACAGAACTGAACCGAACTTGGAATACCATCCAGAATCCATAACTATCCTTGAGGAATTTTCCATCTCCTTGTCTCTTAGTATTTACCTCAATCCAATCCTAGATTACTAGGCCCTAAACCGAGACACCTCCCTCAATATTTAATGTGTATCCCAACAAAACCAGTCAAGGGATTGCTAGGCCTTTGGGAATGAACCTTGAGACCACCTCCACCCTAGATTCTGAAATCCATCTAGTAATTCCAAAGCTCAAAACCGAGATCAACATCCCAACACACCATGGCATCTGGAAAAAATCAATGCTATGTTGAAAACCACTGTCATAACCCGGTAAAACCATGCCAATGAAAGCAAGAGAACCATACACCCACATGCAAAGCCGTGCATGTCAAAAATAGATAGGAAATCACACATGGAATATGTTACCTACAAGTATTCTTGTTGAAGCTACTTGATCCTTCTTTTCCTTGCTTGATCCTTTCTTTCCTTCATTTCCTTTGTTTTCTTTTCCTTCCTTTCTCCTAGGCTAGAGTGCTCCAAGAAAAATCTATGTGTCCAAGAGTATGAGAGAGAGAGAATAGAAAAGTGCTTCACCAAAACTGAACATACCAAGCTTTCCCACTAATCCTTAGAAGCCTTAATATCAATGAGGCCTCTATTTTCTTCATTTTCCATTATTTTCCTTCATTTTCCTCCTCACATGTGACCTTTCACCTCCCTTTTATCCTAATTTCCATTATTTTCATAAATAAAATGCCAATAAATGCCTCATGCCTTTCCAAAGCCTTTTCCATTGCCTTTTCCAATTTCCTTAGCCATGATAATCAGAATGAACACCCACTAGGATGTTTTTCCCACCATTCAGCTTGGAATACGTGTCCCATGACCATGGTCTTATATTTTATATTTACATAGAATTTTTACCCGGGATGTTACAGAACCCTCCCCATTAGGGGAACACCATCCTCGGTGTTCAATGAAACCTTTAACCAACAAGACTACTGAAAACAAAACATACTGCCCATGGAGCTTTATAACATACCTCATTGCAATATTTACAATGACCACTGCTAAAACATGACAATCATACGTTTATAACATAGCTCATTATGATATTTATAATGATATACACATACACATTTCCTTCATCTAGAAAATAACCATACTGTCTGTAGAGCTTTATAAACTAGCTCGATTTAGTATTTACAATAATATACACATATATACATCTTCTCAACCAATAAATAAAAGGACACAATGCATGTATCGATCAACAAGGGAATCCAGAGGCTCACACCTCCACCCTCAAAATAATACCAGGATTCACCTCCTTCCCAGGAAGTCTAGAATCCATGTTCAAAGTCAAATGTGCATCCAATGTCCAGCGCTATAATCCTATGCCACTTGTCCTCTCAGTGAATATTTAATGGCTCATTGTTCCAGGGTGCGCTCCCAATGTGCATTTGATTCCGTCTAGCAATGCTAATGACCAAAACACATATATCCCCAACCTTCCCTTCTTTGCTACACATTCCCTCAAGCAACTTGGTCACCCCATTCCATGCATTCACACACCTTTCAAATTCTGTTGGCAGGCCCATCCCAGGCAGTCTAACCCTCAACAGGGTTTCCTCGCATCCGAAGGTCCAAAAATCAAGGCATATCCCTGCCTTAAAACCATCATACCGATCATAACATGCTCATGGAAATCAATGGATACTATTGGGTACCAGTGTCCCATAATGGCCTTTCTCTTGAATGCTTTGCCAACATACTGCTTCATGTTCCAATTCCTTTTTCTATTGCTGCTAATGTTTGTTGTCAGTTTCGATGATCCAACCAGATATTTCGTGGTTTCCTATACCAAGCACATAATTTCCATTAGATTCAAAATAAATTGAAATAAATTCAAATCATGCCTCATTGGTGGCCTGTTAATAAGGTACATTTGCAATTCTCTTCGCAATCTGTCACAACAAGTGAAACTAGCATATTTGACCAAATCATCATGTATAACCATATCACATCAGGTTAGTTCAAAACACAACCATCATAAATCAAAATCATAAATCACATGTAACCATCATAAACCAAAATCATAGATCATATGTAATCATCATAGACCAAAATCATAAATCACATGCATAATAAACTCAATGGCATACTGATACTTATCCTTCAATCAGCCCTTACTTTTTCCCTTGTTCTTTCTACACACACTGGATTGGTTTCCATGCCCAAAACACACCCAGTGCCTTCTCCTCAACCATGTGCACATACACATACTATGAATCACGCACATACATCCACACATAATGTACAAGACCACAGAGTGCATTCACCTACACCTGATATACAACACAACACATACATCTATAGCTGATGTACAATTCCACACAATATATGTACCTATACCCAACATACAACAAAACACAATACATATGCCTACATTTGATGTACACCACCAAACAATACATACACTTACACCCGATGTACAACACAATACATGTACGTACACTGCGTACAACACAATGAGTACACATGTCACGATGTCACAACTACACAATGCACATACATAGTACTGCATGTACACAACACAACATGTACGACATGCACTTAATACCACATGTACACTAGTACCATATGTACAACATGTACATAGTACCTCTTGTACACAGTAGCTCATGTACACAACACCACCTGCACTACGTGTGCACAACTTCACATGTACATATCTCCACCTGCACAACATGTATCTAACGCCACATGTACACTGCACCACCTGTACAACATGTACACAATGCCAGACGTATACATCACCACATGTATGGCATGTAAACGAAATGACATGTACACAACACTATATGCACGACATGTACAAAACACCACTTTCACACAACACCATATGTACATAGCACTGCATATATAACATGCACATAGCACCATATGTACAACATGCACACAACACCATATATACATAGCACTGCATACACAACATGCACATAGCACCATATGCATACAACACCGCATATCCATCATGTGCATTGTACAATAACACCGCATATCCAACATGTACATAGCACCATCTATACCCAACACTGCATATGCAACATTGGCACAACACTATCTACACCACCATGTACATAACATTGCATAACAACATGTACACACACTATATATACGCAACACCACATGTGCACAGCATCAAATATGCAACATGTACAACATATACTATATATGCACAATAGTAGTACCACACATCCAAAACCACATTGTCTCTACCAAGAAACCTTGCTTCCAGTGTCTCCCTACCATCAGTGCTTATCCTAGCATGTTGTGCATCACGTTGTTTTTGTTTCGCTAATGTATCTATCATCATTAGCATGTCCATAACATAAACATAGACATAGTATGGTCACAAAATATCAATTCATATCCACATGATGCCGACCTCAAATATCTGTCAGGCTACTCTTCCCACTTGATTCCTCATGAACCAAGAATCTCTTCATGTCATGCACCTACATAAGCAACCATTCCTCCACAAGAATTATTCCTGATGATCCTGTCAGACAGTGACATACATACATACACACATACATACATATATATAACATTAGCACAAAAAAATCATGATCTCCTCAGAAAATGAAATACCTACATACATACATGTAAACATATATATACATCGACACAATCATGATCACAACATAATTACCAGATATCATAAGGTCAAGGTTAAGCTAACTTTATCTGTGCAACACATGTACAAAAATAAGAACAACGATTCCCAATGTTGCTAAGGCATCTGATACCTCAAATCTAATTACTTTACCTTTCCTGATTACTTTTCTCATGATTGTCCCACCATCGTCCATTTACACCAATGGACCCAACCAATCCAACTAGTTATTATATGCTTGCCTTTAGCTTCCCTTATACATGCATTGAGCTTCATCCATGCCTTACATCACCTGTTGGGTTTCATTCAACTCTCCCTGGGCTCCATTAACTTTCCTCTTTCCCAACTAATTCCCCATACCCCAAACATAAAAGCAAAGACAAGAAACAACCAAGAAGAAAACCATTGAAAACCAACAACAATACGAAACTATATCCAAAGTGGAATGTACATGCACAAGACACAAACAAAAGACTTGCAATAAAGCACAAAAAATCATCAAAATACCAAAATCACAAGACTAACAAAAAACACCATGACTTAATCCCCATGGTTCCCAGTGCTTCCAAGTGAAAGCTGAATCCGAGCCTTGCTCAAGATTCCATGGAAATTCCTTTTCCATGCAATCCCTTGCATCATACTTCCATCAACACATAACTCTCAGTGCTTAAATAAACATAACAATACACTAGTTACCTTACCTTGTGATGAGCACCGGTATTGCAGCAAGAATGTTCCAATTCTTGGGGCTACCAACTTTACTTCATCAACCCAGGTTTTGTACAAACTTGGAGGTGACAGTGATGTATACATAGTAGATGCATTGGTCTACTCTTGTCACTTTTCAACTGGGGTGATAGACCACTAGGGTTTTTCAAACCAATATTCTATTGACTATGAGTCTGACTACCAAATGTGTTATCATTGGGCTAGAAAGAATTGGGCTATCTCAACCTTTAACCTAATGTAACTATTTCAAACCACTTGGATTGGAAGTTATCACTTCCAATATGAGAGGGCTTTCTCAAAAACAATTATCATATTTACCTGAAACAATTCAAACAATAGATGAATAACTCTGATCTATTTTTGTGGTTTTGTAGGTGAAGAAAAATGTGATGAATGCCACCATTGGGCATGGAGTCAAATTAAACAAATTATGGCCAAGAACAATGTTTGATGGAAGATGAGGCATCTATAGCTTTGAAACTGATATCAAATTAGCATCCACGGTCATACATAGTAACTGAAGAAAATTGGAGCAGTTTGACAAGATTTCCAAGTAATCAAGATACTACATAAAAATGGAAAAAACATGATAAAAACATGAAATCCTTGACATGAATCTCAGGTACAAAAATAGAGTTGTTGCAAATTTTCTATTAAAGGATCAAAATATTACAAAAGGTCAATTCTTCACATTCTCCATCAACCCCTCTCAAAGTCGAAAACCTACTTATTTATAGAAAAAAGATCTGTTTGCATTATCTTTCCACCTGGGCCAAATTTGATCCACTATTCCAAAGACTTATTCCTACTTTTCTTCTAACTATCAGAGTCCTCATAGGGATTTTCTATTCTACAATAGTTGGAATTCAACTAGGACTCTACTAACTTTAAAACTATAACCACTTTCTAATGATGTAGATAACCGAACCCAACTGCATGCTAGATTTATTGGAGTGGCATTACATCTTCAACCTATTGATAGACATTAATTAAATTTCCCTTTTTGTTGACTGTCTTAATGAGCTGGTTGTTATGTTGATGTGGCTATGTGCTGACTTGGCATGCTGAAAAATAGGAGATCAAACTGATGAAGTGGACACCCTTTATCATCTTTAATCCATCTGGATCTTGGATGTCTGATATTCAAAATCTTCAAAAAGGAAAAAAAAAAACAGAGTTTTTTATGATTTCATAGCAAAAACAACATTTTCAGCAGTTTCGTAGCAAACTTTGGTAGCAACATCAAAAAACATTCTTACGCTACCTTTTTTCTCTCCCTGCTAATTTCTGAGGCCTTCTTTGATGTTTATAAGATAAACATAGGCCTTTAGAATTTTCTTTGATGAACTTTAGATCAATCTTAACCTCCATGGAAAGCTACAATAGTTTCGTAGAAAATTCTCGTCTTCATTATGGGTAGTTGCTATGAAAGTTCGAAAATTATGATTTTTTCTAGTTTTCATGATTCTTAATGCCTCCTTATGACTCCTAATATCATGTTGACTATATATATGGCTGAGTTGACTGATTTAGGTATAGTGAAGACAAAATTGAAAACTTTACCATATTATGGAGTAACATTTACTTTAGCAACAATCTTGAGGTTTCTCCTTTTGAGCTTAGCCTAAATCATTTCAGTTTGAGTTTCCAGTGTTGTGACTTGTCCCTGTAGGCTTTTTCTATCTTCCTGTAACCAGCTATTCCTTTTATACATATGTTCCAGCATTCTGTGTAAAGGTAGAGTCCTCCTTATCATATTTTTTTATTTGTCTGCAATTTCATCATAAAAATATATCTTTCTTAACACTTCATTTTGGTATTCATCAAACTCAAGCTTGGTCTTTATCACTTCTTGTTTGGCCTCCCTTAACTATTCTTGTAATATCTCTATTTCACTTTTTTCTTGAAAAACCTCCTTTCCTTTCTTTTTCTTTGATGGTTCTATTTTATCCAATGGTACTTCAGGTATGTCTTCAACTTGCTGCATTGATTTCGTGACAAGTTTCCTTGGCCTAAAAATGAAACCATGTTATTGTTCAGTAAAATATAATTTCTTTTCTCTCTTGCTTTTCTTCTTGTTTTCAATTGGGGTCACTTATACAGGTTGCTCAATTGGACTTTCTTCAATGTCTATAGCTTCCATAATGCTTGTTAATTTTCCCTTCTTTGTACTTTGTTATTTCTTCTATCTTCTGGTCATTCTCCTCTTAGTACTTGTAGAAGCTTCAATTATAGGGTCATCTATCAGTGGTTGCTGCTCTGCTCTAGGTTGTTGCTCTACTCTAGGTTGCTGCTCTACTATAGGGGTTGTAGATTTATATTTTTGGATATTTTCTAGAAGGGGTAGTAACATCTAGTTCATATCCACTTAGGAACAAAAGGTAAGCCAATCTCTTTTCAATCTATTTAACTCTTCAACTACTAACAATTTGATAATACCATGATGAAAAATAGAGGTACTACTTGTATCTGGTTTAGCTTGAACCTTGTCAGCCATCTTTCCTAAACTTTTGAAGAGATAGAAAGGGATATATAAGGGTTGTTTACCTGTGAAGTGGAGCAACAACCTGAAGTGGTATTGGTAGACCATATGGAACCTTCCTTCACATGTAAAATACTTTTGAATAACCATCAACAACTTGGAATAATGCTCCTTAAGGAAAATTTTGGGGATGCCCACTATCATATCAATCCCTTGATGTTCTTCCTTCAAGAATTCATCACAATTATGCAGCTGAAACTTCTGAAATTCAAACCATGTTTCCCCTGACCTTGGGATTTCAGTAGCATGAGCAATGATGTCTAGGGAGACATTCAGACTTAAGATGCCAACCTACATGATAATCCCTCTGAAATTGAGGGCTAAATACTTAGTGATTTGCGCATGAAAACCCTGCAATTTTTGGCAAAATCGAAGACCTCCCAAAAAGGAAAATGACTGTGCAAAAGCTGGTTCTTCTTCAAGCAGTTTCATATATGTGGGCTCATAACGTACTACAGCTCTTGTTTGTATTGTTTTCTCCTATCATGCTTGTCCACAAATCAAGAGTGTCTTGTGAGTTTCTTCCTCTTTACCTGCAAACCAAATATAGAACACCTAGACCTCACTCAAACCACGATTAAACTTGTTTTGACAACAAAAACCCCATTCCACAACAACACTTATGAACTTTTTGATAGGAGTAGATGATATAAAGGGGAAAGGGAGAGGTAAGGGTGAATGAAAAGGAGTGGACGACACGAGAATCAAGGTGTATAACAACTCAGTACATTTGACATCACTAACAATCATTTATAATAAAACCGTTGCACAACAGAAAAATTTCATAGTGAGAAAAGTGTCGGAATGGACCATTTTGCTACAGAACTGTCAGGACTTTCGTAGTGAATTCTGGGTTTGCTTCACTGTATTTTCTGCAAAAGTTTGTAAAATCATTAGAGAATTCTAATATTAAATGATAACCTCAAGATATTTTGGCTTAAGCGGGCTTGACCCGGGTTCAGAGTTATTCACGCCAACCAACAAAACCTTAACTTCTAGCCCTTTCGGCAACAACCTTCATAGTACAGGCTGTAGTCTCACCCGAAGTAGTATTGGGGGATGATAGAACCAGGTTTCTGCATCTATAGGCTTGTGTGATGGTATTCCCGAGATCTATGGATTAGATCTGCCTCCACGTAGATCTATCCCTTCTGATTGTCAACTTATGCAACTCTATTGAGATGACCTTCAAACCTTTGTGAAGGTATTCGATTATACTTAACAGGAATAAAAAACACAGACTACTACTTTTGCACAATCAACTAGGTATTTTGTAGCCTTTATACATTATAGTTGCCTTTGCGCAGACCTACACTTCCGATCAGCTAACTCCTACCGATCTATCTAATACTTCGTTCAGGTAGTTAATTACTCTTATCATGCATAAACATTACAAATCTATCCTTTTCACGCATAAATAAAACATCAAGTCATATAAATCAGATCATTGAGCAAAGATGCATAAACTTAAACAAGAATGGGAACAAGGCACAAATGCAATAGATTTGATCCAAAACAATCTTTATTAGATTTAGCATTCAGTTACAGACTCTTTTTGCCCTATGCACTCAGTTGCATGGGCCCGTGCACTCAGATGCAGGCTTACTAATGTGTCTGCAAACTTAGCTGCATGAGCCTTCCCCTTTTGCCTAAGTACAAGAAACAAACTTTTCCTACCTCAACACCTTGGCCTTACAATTATTATCTATCAAAAATTCGATGTTTAGATTCACTATGAATCAACTATAAATAGCCTTTTCATTACAATACCACAGCCTGTGGCTGATGGGTGAGTCTCACAACTGAAATTTCACCTACCCATACAAGGGACTAATGCCCCTTTGAATCTTACCTAGCTTCACGCTCCGCTTCCTCATTTCTCGGAGTCTTTACATTCTGTTACAAAAATTATTACAAAACTATCAAAAATTGACCCTAGGGACCTTATCCTAACAGCCCCCAACAAAAATATGGTGACTCACCCTCGAGTCACTTGGCTGGCTTCTCCACTTTGTGGAGGCATTTGTTGAACTCCATATTTAGTACTTCAAGTTTGTTTCAGGGAAAACTAGTGTCGATTCAAACTGCTTGTCCCACTAAGATGGGTAGCTATCTTAGAAATAAACAATGAAAGCTTTTCGAGAGTTCCTTTAAGTGTGATAGATTAGAGGGAAGAAAAGAGGACCAACCTGGATCTCTCACTTTGATCCTAGCTTGATTTCCCTTTCCCTTGATAGAATTTTCCACTCCTCTCCTACTTGTCCTGCTTCAAAGAGTACCTATAGAGTCAAATTAACAGCAAAACATCAAAGCATCTCCATCTAAAACATCATAAACAATGTGGAATCAAAAACACATTGACCATACAATTGCATTCATAAACACACGATTATATGGAGGAAAACTCAAAGAACTTTACTAATAGTAATGAAAGAGAGGATTACAACCAGCTGTCTGATCCAGCATCATCCTCCCAGTGTAGAAGCCCTCTTCACTTCATGAACAAGCAAATCACCCAACAATGCAATGTTTCTTCTCACAGATAAACCAACAACACTTCCTTACAAAATACAAAATTCCAGCCTCTAGATCTCTCAAATCAGGGATCCATTTATAGATGTCTTGCAAGGGTGTGAGTCAGCGATGGGTTTTTTATTAGTGTCATTCCACTGACAATTCTTGGTTCCACTTGGAGATTTCATTGATCTCTTACTCATCCTTGGGCAAATTTAGAGAGGCAAGTGTCATAGGAGAAGTTTCTGGAAGATTCCATGAACATCCACTTAGCAAACTGTATCTACCATTTGTCTATTCTCACTCATCACACCCCATAGAAGGCCATTTCAGTATGCATCGCACCTAGCTAGTTTGGCAGCCAGTATGCATCACACCTTGACCATGGGGTAGTCTGTATGGTCCAGTTTTGGCCAGTTCTGAGTATTTTTTCAAGCGGAACTTCTGGGAAATGATGTAATCAGTTGACCATGATCCTTTAGGGTATGAAACAACACTTTTAGGGACTAAAGAGCCCTTAGTTTATGGACGTATGAGTTTGGGTTTGCAGTGCCCAAATATGTCTATAACAGCTACCCCCTAAAGCATGAGGTCGTAAATCTTCTGATGTCGGGTGAAATGCTTTATCATGAGGATCTAAGGTATTCGTACCAGAAGGTGACCTGTATAAGATACAATACAATACATCATCATCATATTATTTTCATGATCTAGCTGAGGCAGGCATTCCCAAGCTCAGATTTATAAATTTATTTTCATGTACATAGGACAGACAATCATCTGTTGTTGCAGACTGGTGATTCTTCGCATGAAGAGTCATCTTCCCTCGCTTAGATGACTATCTATGCAGCTTCTGTGTACAATTGATGTCTTTATTTTCCTGAATATATCGCAGCCCGGATGGATGAAACTAGATTTGGGGTCTTCAAAACTCATTCAATCTTCGCCTGATGTACAAGTTGATCCATGTGAAAAGTTGTTCTGAAGTCGAACATGGAAAGACATCACCTGATTACCAGCCAATAACGTATCCTGTTAACAGACACGAGAGGAGTCACTGATAATGATGATGACCCTCAAGGTACTATAGTACAATTCACGTAGTGTGAATATATGAGTCGATGTCGAACACCATGCAAAATCTTTTGGTCGAAGGTCATTGATGTAAACCTTTCGCCAGAAGTGAGAAACTTGCCATTGAGGCATGCAAGCTTCAAAGTACTGAAAGGGTTGTTTCTAAGTCAACTTCTTGGATAATGAGCTGATGTTGACAAGAAGTGACCTATCGTAGGAGGGCCTTGATGTATCCCACATCTACGATGTGAAATGGAGCAAATGATTTTTGTGGAGGTGAAAATGATTTGATGATATAAGGTTCAGGAATGGCGGTCATGAAAAATGAAGGGTGGAGATATTGCAGTGGATGAGGTGTTTGCTGGATGGTGAATTCTCTGAATGACTTCTCTTGAACATGTTGGCAACATTGATATGGACTAGTAGCGTTAAGCCCATGGATGTTACAGATGACTAATGGTGATGGTTAATGGAAAAACCAAACCCAACTAAATCATGGTGATGGAGTGAAAGTGTCATGTTCAAGAGCAACCAGCTACCAATAAAATTCTTCAAGTTTTCTTCCCATTTTTCCCCAGTCATTGCGACCAATACCTCTTTATTTTTGACAAGCTTGAGGAGGATGACATATGCTTGTTCTATAATTTGCCCTTCGGGAAAACCTATCGCTTTATGTTTAGCAAGCCTGGCGTCAGTGAGACTCGTTCTTGTCTAGGCAAACAAGTTTGTCACTATTGTTTTAACGAGTTTAACAACAAAGATAACTCGGTCCTTTTCATGTTTAGAGAGTTTGAAAAGGGACGAAAAGGAGACTCAAACAGTCCTTTTTCATGGAATAATCCCTTAAGTCTGAAAAAGTACAAAATAATACGAAAGGGATGACTTTTCAATAGCCTTAACGATCTGACAAAGACAAGCGCTCAATATTTTTGTTTAATAATCCCTCAGGTCCAAAAAGATTAAAATATATGAGAGGGATGGCGTTCCTTTTACTTTAACGAGCTGGAAAGGTCAATGGATCGACGATATTTTTATATTTAATGAGTCTAAAAAGAGTTTAAAAGGGACTCGTTTTTTAGGAACGAGTGGTATTTTTGGATAGCAACCGGTTCCATGTAAGTTTGTAACTTCTCAAAACATGGCAGTGTGAAGAGGGTGGCAATCAGAATCACTCATCGCAGCTATTCCTCAAAAGGGTAAACAATCAAGTGGAAGCGTATGGTCGGCCAAATGAATGGAGGTAATGGTAGGAACACAACTAAGGTTCAAAAGGGCTGATAGCAAAGCCATCACAAAGGTTATTTACCAAAAGTGGTTTCATTTTTTAATGAGCTTGAATCAAAAAGAAAACTATGCTCAGTGCAGGTTGATTTTTTAATGAGCTTGAACCTTGCAGGAAAATTTCTCTTACGAGTCTTTTGATAATTTCTCTTGGTAGATTTAATTTTTAATGAGCTTGAACACTACTATAACATGTGCTCATTGCCTTTTTATGCAGGCTAGGAACAACTAAGCTACGAGGCTAAAGGGTTGAGAAACTACAAACTAAGAAAATCAAAGGCCGTTTTTCAATTGCATACAAAGGTTTTCATGCCCCCAGGTGTTTCAGTAAAAGGAGAGTTTCTAGGTTACCAAATGGAAGTTCTTGCGGTTAGGTAGGATTGTTTTTGTTGGCAGACAAAAACTCTTCCTTTGCTTTGTCTATCGAAATAGGCGAAGGTGACTGGTGTGAGATTCCAATCACATAATGTACGAAGGTGAATGGTGTGAGATTCCAATCACAATCGTATAAAGGAAATAAGTATATCAGACTGTTCACATAACCTAGACGGGAATGTTTCTTCAGTCCAAGCATTAAGATCTTTCAAGAAAATCTCTCTTTTCCTCTAGCTTCGCCTGCCGAAGCAGACTAGGGTGCATGCCCCCTAAACTTCATCACACTCACTGAACTACTTGTTGTAATTAGGTGGATGGAATGAAGGTTGAAGAGACAGTGTTGACACGAAGAGACCATTTAGGGATGATGGTTGATTCATAGCTGTTTTTGAACCAGGAAATGAAAGTTGGTTGACAAGTTGCACTAGTCTACCTTCATGTGGAAAACACATCACTTTAAAGAATGTGGAAACTATAGCTTCCATGCTATATATATAGTCATGTCCAAGGAGTAGGTTGTAATCTAGTGGACGTTGGAATACCATCACGTTCAAATGAATAGTTTTATTTCTCAAAGTTATCGGTAACTTTGGAAGGATCCTTAATGGTCGACTGGTTCCTTTGTTGAAGCCTGAAAAATTTTATTTTTCAGGAAAAAGCGATGGCGAACCAAGCGCTTTCCAAGTAGTTGAGGAAAGGATACTCACTAAAGCCCCTTCATCTATGATAGTGCCAAACACGATCATTTTGTAAACTTGTACTATGATTCGAAATGGTACATTAGATGGAAGGCAGGGTTTTACTAGTTGATTTCAATCAAAGAAAACGACTAGATTGCTCGGAGGCGGCATTGGATAAATGTCTGGATAAATCTCACGAACTAGGGGGCCTCTTCCTGTTGTAAAGGAATAGGTGGATTTCCTCCAAGTTCATTAGACTCTGTATCAACAAAAAGAATTTGAGCGGTGTTGTTCTCATTCTCTTTGGAAATTGTATCATCCGAAGGTGGGCCTTCTGAAGGCAAGACTAGGTTGAGTTCCATCTCGACCAATTGACTTTGGTTTGGTGTGGACTCAGAAGGTTCACTTTCAATGATAGGTGATTCAATCGACAATTGAGATATGTCAATCGAGTTTTCAACTAGCGAAGGACTTGGCAAGAGTATCCTGTATCCAGGCGGAAGTTTCTGCGGTGAAGCAGGATGGTTATCCAAAATGATTTTGGCTTCATCCAGAAAAGGAAAACGGTGAAGAGTATGATCACCTTCACATAACCTACATGGAACTTTGACTTTTCCTTTCTGTCTATTGACTTCATTTTCACTAGTTGATGGTGCACTGTCAACTTGACTGTCAGAGGTTGATGACACTGAATGGTGCAAACGAGGAGACCATTCTCTCAATATCCATGGGATGCAAGGGTAATCTCGATGGTAATGGCTCCCCTTGCAAATTGTGCATGGAGTTTTTGGTTTGTAAAGTTTAGTGTGTAGATTTTCGCCAGATGATGCATGGTTGTTCCCTTGTTTAGTTGGCTTCTTCTTCTTCTCCTTCCCTTTCTTTTTCTTCTCAGCTACTTGGTTTTTAGTGTCACTAGTTTTACCGAAGGAGAAACAAGCAAAGTAGAAGGTGAAGGGGTAACTTCAGTATCATCTGGTTGCTGATTAGATTATTGAGGAATTACGATGTTTTGAACGACAGAGGTCGAGAAAAGCCATATTGGTAGGCTGATTATGATTCCTTGAAGGGACAATGTAGCCATATATGGAGAACCAATATCTCCCCATGAGGAGAAAGGACTAGGATTCCCTTCAGGAGGGATTCCTTGATTGGTGGACTCCATTATCTTAACCTCAAATCAACGAAAGAATAGGGACGTTATTCCGATTTAAATAAATTTTAAAGACACTTTCACACAACTTGCTTTCTCAATTTTTAAGAGTCGAGAAAAAGCTAAAGGTGACTCTAGTCGCCTTCGTTTTTTAATGAGCCTGAAGTGACAAGTGCTCAGATGGACCTTTTCTTTTAAGGAGTTGAAAAGGAACGAAAGTGACTACTCTGGAAATCTAGACAAAGGGATTACCAAACCGATCGTAAAACTGCAAAATAGAACTTGGTGATAAATGATAGAGAAATTACAAAGGACTTATGTACGACAGTCGATCTTCTTGAATACTTTGTTCAGTGCATTGCGATCGATAGGGCGACAGACACGACTTCCTAAGGATAAAGGATATCAGCCTATTGTGGTCTTCCAATTTATACTCGATGGTACAGGGAGCACAAGTCTATACTGGAACTTGTCGTATCAAAGAGGAGGAATCACCTAACCTTCGATGAAAACGATAGCTACCAGGTTTTACGACGCCGGAACACGTCTCTAGCCAAGACTTATAGATGTGTTGCATTAGGTTCCAAAGAGTTTTTATGTTCATTGAGATTTATTTTAGAGTTGATCTTGCTTAGAATTTTGTCTTTCAAGGTTCACCGCGTGATGTAGATGTAAAATTCCTAAATATGCAATATAAAATGATAAATAGTTGTTTGTGTTCTTTTAGCAATCAAAATCCCAGCTACAAAGGAAAGAAGATTATGATTTTTTTCTTTTAGCAGAGAGCATAGAGCACACACTAAATGCACTTTCCTAAATCAAATTTCGCATGCAGTCAAAATGCAAATTCACATGCATGTATTTGTTTTCAACTTCCTTAATGTTTGAATGCCAAAAAGGAAAGCTAAGTACAAATCTGAACTATTTTATTTTAAAGCGACATTTCTAACAGTTTCTTTTCAAAATAAAAGGAAGACTAAGATGAAACTTTTCGATTTCGAATTGAAAACTATTTTCTGACACTTCAAATACTAATAACTCAAATCAAGTACAATGACAAAAGTACAATCAACTATCTAGAAGAGGAAGACTTTACAACACTCTTCTTTTGATTCAAAATGACAATTACGACTCTTGCATCAAAAATGATAGTTCGATTAAGCTACTTTCGACAAGGGAAGACTGTAAATGATTCAAAAATACAAAAAAACATTTACAATTCCTAACTGATGGAGGCTAAAATATGTGAAGGAAGAAGGTTCCAGCAAGAAGGTACTAATCACGAACAACAAAACTACTGAATAAAGCTGAAAACAAAGAGGAAAAAACCAACTTTCAGAGAAGAAAACAGTATCACTCAATCATCACACCTGTAACATAGGGAAACAGGGATACATCTTACCTGCAACACACAAGAGGTGCGATGCATCCAGGTTGCACAATTACAGACAGTTCAATGAGCCAGGGAGCAAAACTGAGCTTGGTTTTTGCTCAAAATTTGCAGCTAAGTTCAATTATTTAGGCTGAGTAATGATGGACAATAAAAACAAAGCATAGGGGTAAGATCTTACGAGGTTCTGAGCTACCACAAGGGCACTTAGAATGCTTTGTAAGTCAGATGTTCAGTTTATAAAACAACCCAGAGATTGACTGAAGAAGCATTCATCTACTTTGCAATTGCATAGAAAAGGCGTTTCAAAGGTTAGATGGCTAACTTCAGGCTCCATCTATAGTTGATAAAGCAAACAATAAACAAACAAAACAAACTATTCATTCCCCAGCGGAGTCACCATTTTGTTTTAGGGAAAACTAGTGTCGATTCAAACTGCTAGTCCCACTAAGATGGGTAGCTATCTTAGAAACAAACAAGCGCTTGACGGAACGGGAAGAGCAAGCAAGAAAACGGCCCCCTATATATTCCCCACGCATCTCGATTCCTAGCTGGGATGGAAACAGTCATTGCTGGACTGGTGGGTTTATGGACTAGGAGTGAAAGCTTTTCGAGAGTTCCTTTAAGTGTGATAGATTAGAGGGAAGAAAAGAGGACCAACCTGGATCTCTCTCTTTGATCCTAGCTTTATTTCCTTTTCCCTTGATAGTATTTGCCACTCCTTTCCTACTTGTCCCACTTCAAAGAGTACCTGTAGATTCAAAATAATAGCAAACCATCAAAGCATCTCCATCTAAAACATCATAAACAATGCAGAATATGAAACACATTGACCATACAATTGCATTCATAAGCACATGATTATATGGAGGAAAACTCAAAGAACTTTATTAATAGTAATGAAAGAGAGGATTACAACCTGGCTGTCTGATCCAACATCATCCTACTAGTGTAGAATTCCTCTTCACCTGATGAACATGCGAATCACTCAACAATGCAATGTTTCTTCTCAAAGATAAACCAACAACACTTCCTTACAAAATACAAAATTCCAGCCTCTAGATCTCTCAGATGAGGGATCCATTTATATATGTCTTGTAAGGGTGTGAGTCAGCTTTGGGTTTTTGATTAATTTCATTCCACTAACAGTTCTTGGTTCCACTTGGAGATTTCATTGATCTCTTACTCATCCCTAGGAAAATTCAGAGAGGCAAGTACCACAAGAGAAGTTTCTGGAAGATTCCATGATCATCCACTTAGCAAATTGTCTCTGCCATTTGTCTATTCTCAGTCATCACACCCCACAAAAGGCCATTTCAGTATGCATCACACCTGGCTAGTTTGGCAACCAGTATGCATCACACCTTGACCATGGGGCAGTATGTATGGTCTAGTTTTGAGTAGTTTTTCAGGTGGAACTTCTGGGAAATGATGTAATCAATTGACCATGATCCTTTAGGGTATGAAACAACACTTTTAGGGACTAAAGAGCCCTTAGTTTATGGACATATGAGTTTGGGGTTGTAGTGCCCAAATATGTCTATAACAAAGGTCTGCTATGCTCTATACATAAACCTCCTTCACTTCTTTGACCAGCTTCTCTATAGTTGGCTCCTCCATCATGAGGCGCATGGTCCTCTTTGTCTACTGGAATGTATTTAGCTTCTCTTAGATAGAGAGAGTAACCTGGCTTGCTTCCTCTATCCAAGGTTGAAGCTGAGCCTTCAAAACTTATTCCTTGTGATGCAACTCCTCAACATGTGCTTGTAGTACCTTCATTTCCTGTAAGCGCAGAAAGCGCTGGATTGGTGCCAACATACGTGTAGTCGCCCTGATCTCGTCGACCTTCTGCTGTGCCTCTCTAACCTCTATACCCAATCTATGAAAATTTGAGTCCTCCTACAAAGTGGTCCATAACTCCATTGCATGTTCAAAGATAGAATTGTAGCTTGATACTACACTATCCAAGGTAGCCATATGTTCCCTAATGGCTGTGTTTCATTGCTCTCTAACCTCCAGCGGAGTAGTCAGCTACAGTTTTAATTGTAGTTCCGAGATCTTCATCTGAAAATTTAACATAACTTGGCCTACTTCTTCTTTTGACTATCGCACTAAAACGACCAATTTACGAACCTTTACTGACGGGGCTACATCCTCTAGAATGTGGAGCTCTGGTACTGAGTTAGACACTTGTGTAATTGTTGCTTCCAGGCTCTGCCTTGGCACTGTGAGATCTTCTTTTTCCTTCAGAGCCTGAACCTTCTCAGTAAATATCTCTTCATTATTCATTTTAAATTCGCTTATCACCGATAGCGTGTACTTTTCTCTCATCCGAAGCTCATCTGAGACCCCCTAATGAAGCGCGTGGAGGGTCTGAAGTGGCAGCATGATTAAATTCATACCAACTCCTTTGATTTTTCCCAGTTGGGCGTTGTCTTCCTCTGACTCCACACGTAATGTTCCTTCTGGCAAGGAAATGACTCTGAGGTCTAGAGTCCATTCTGGTTCCATGCTGCTCATGCTCGCTTGCTGCAAGCTCGCTTAAACCCCGCTCACTTGTCCAAGGCTTTCCTGAATTCTACATTTATGAATATGAAACTCACGTAGATCTTTCTAGACGCTTCCTAGCATCTGCATGTATTGCTGCTCTAACTATTGCCACAGTTCCATTGTGGTATCTTGGACCTTGTCCCCGATTTCATCAAGGTCCCCTTATTTGAGGACCATTACGTCA
Organism: Pinus tabuliformis; assembly: GCA_031772625.1. Taxonomy (NCBI): domain Eukaryota; kingdom Viridiplantae; phylum Streptophyta; class Pinopsida; order Pinales; family Pinaceae; genus Pinus; species Pinus tabuliformis. Next base: position 1,096,477,767 of record CM062819.1, read on the forward strand.
ATGTGTTCTTTCTTGTCTGACTTGTTTTTTCTCCTTATTTTGATAGTTGTCTCCTTTTGTCGCTTCGACAACTTGAAGGGAGTGCTCTTCGCGTCACCCCTGCCTCCTTCCTGCTCGAACAATTCCTATTCTTCAGTATGCAAGGAAGCCAATGCTTCAACTTCCATTGTGTCCTTTTTTTCAATCTGCTCTTTCTCAGCACGCTCTTTCTTAGCATGTTCTTTTTTAGCACGCTCTTTTTCAGTAGCTACCTTAGTAGAAACGTCCTTCTTTTGAGTGACCTTCTCACGTGCTGCTGCTTGCTCTGCTTCTTTCTTCTTTTGCTCAGTTGCTATCTGCGCAGAGGAGCTCTCTCCTCCTCTACTGGTTCTTGTGCTAAAGTTTGTGGGATCCTGCCACTCCACTGGCCATAGTCCAATGATTTCCTACACATCGGCCTCCATAACTAAATATGGAAACTTATGCCAGATCTTCTTAGGGTCTCACCTTGCCCAGATAAAGACATTGTGAAAGTCTGCCTTAAATTCCACAAAGGACCTCAACTACTAGAACAAGGTCGGAGACAACCTTGGTCACTGACTTATCACTGTGTAGAGGTCCATTTCGACCAATATCCAAAAAACATTGGACTCTGCAAAACTAAGCAAAATTTTCTGCCTCCAGTAAATCTTCTTCCTGAGGAGGGAACTAACTATCCTCCATTAGTCACCATGCAACTAATACAATTAGCAATAGGATTCAGGAATAGTTAAATGCCTTGCTCGCTCCTACACTTCGTGGTAGTTTGCTAAGAACTTTTTGCAAAGGTACTATGCGTATTTGTACTACACCCACTTCACGCACTTTGTAGCCAATTAAATTACTAGCACCAGAACCTCGTCCGCACGACATTTTCTCATGATCTTCCTGGCTAAAATTTGAGCGGAAAACTGCACCTCCTAGCCTTAAATTGAGCGGACAGAATATTCATGCGACTTCTTGATTAACCCAAACTCAATTTTCATTTTATCTGAGAGCTCCTTCTCTTTTCTCTTGCCTCCAAACTCCTTTGCGGGGTCTGCCCCTTTATAGGGAAACTTCGTAATTCGATGGATCAACATATCCATTACGAGGATGGACTTGCCTAACCACAAACACCCATAATGTACCAACACAAGAAACTGGCGCACACAAACAATATTTATAATTGATCTATGGAAGTATGGCACACACAACATATGCAGTAATCCGGCCTGCTCGACACCTTTAACCCATTTCATGGGTTCCAACCTTTTGACCCCAATTTCTTCATAGTAATCTTGGTCAAGTATTTATTGGTGTCCAAGTGAGGGAACTGTTTGTGGTCAGTGATAAACTAATCCTCCATCTTCAACACTGAGATACACGTTAAGAGCACACCTTCAAAAACTACTTCTTATAGTGATATTGGCGTAGAGATCATGAATTTTCCCAAATCCATGTCCTTGATTATCTTTGATTTCCCTTTCCACAAAGGGATATACATCAGGAGCCTCATGATAGGATTGCCCACCTCTGCATCCAATTCCTCAACTCCATCGTGGAGTTATTCTGCTTCCAAAGCCACAAGTTCCTCCAGCTGCTTTGCCTTGTCGTTCCTTTCTTTTTGTCGAACCTCTGGGTTATTCCTCGATGACTGCCTCACCGGTACAACTTGTGGTTTATAATGTTTCTCCTTAGGACCCAATTGTTTTGGCCTAAGCGACCTTGGCACCGTAGGCACAAATGGTGTAGCTTCCATCGACACAACTTCAGGGGTCTCTACTTGAGAGACCGTGGCTCTAGAATTTACTGGAGCAGACATTTATTCAAGGATAATCTTTTGGCTATACTCAAGTAGTTTCACAAAGGACGGGCTTGCAACAAATTCCTCCCTAGTTTGTCAATTCATAGAGAGAAAACAAGAGGGCTTATATGAATCTCTCAAAAAGCATAGTGTTCTTCAGTAGCCCAACATGCAAGATTTATAGGCGACTTTGAATTCAAATTTGACTATTCCCTCCACTTTCTGACCATAAATGCATCTTTGGCCGCAAGTCTCCAAATATTTTTTTCCCTAAATGTCACCTACCCACTCCTCCTAAAGGGATTTTTGCTATCCAATCATGAACAGTGACTGCAACTTCTAGTTTCGGACTTAGCTATGTCGCACCTATCCCCATGGCACAACTCACCCATTAGAGTTTCTTCTGTCGTACCTTTTTCACCCATCGTGGAACCTCCTTACTACATTTTCCTCTTCTTTGGGCAGTGTAGTTTATAGTCCCGCTCTCCCTCTCAACTACCCAGAGTGTTAAGACTGTCCTGCTACCATATAGTCATCGCGGAGGGATAGGATCCCTTGTATACAACTTCAACTAACTTCCATTTAACCTTCCCATGAACAATTCACCATTCATCTTCGCGAGCTAAACTGCGCCACCTTCTGTGATTTCCTTGACAACATAGGGTCCCAACTAGTGCATTTGAAATTTACTTGGAAATTTTGTGAACTTACTATCATAGAGAAGAATGAAATCGTTCACCTTAAATGTTCACAACTTAATATGCCTATCGTGTCAGGCCTTCTTATGTTCCTTTTGTACTTGGTGGTGAAATCCCACAAGAAATTAGTCTTCTTCCAATTCCATGAACTGTGTGAGCCATTCCTCTAAGGTCTTGTGATTTGTAATCTCTGTCAAAGCCATAATGCACAAGCTTGGAAAAATATATTCCATAGGCATCATCGCCTCGATGTCATAGACCAATCTAAATGGATTTTGGCTTGTCAACTTCTTGCACATCATCCTGTATGCCCATAGAACCATTGGGATGCATACATCCCAGTCGTTCCTCTTCGCGTTACAAACCTTTGTCAATAGATTCTCTAGAATCTTATTGAACGCTTCTACTGTACCATTGGCTTGAGGATGATAGGGCATACTCTTGTGATGGTATACCTAGAACTCTTTGAGCATCATGCTAATTGTTTCGTTTAGGAAATGCATATCCCTATCACTCATCAATACTTTAAGGCACCCAAACCATGTTAAGACATATTCAAACAGGAACTTTGCAGCGGTAGTAGCAGTACAATCCTTTACCAGCTGTGCTTCTACCCATCTGGTTACGTATTTTGTCGCAGTAATAATGCACCATGCTCCTGTCTTCCTTCTTGGTGGTTTTATTGGACCTACAAAGTCAATTGGCCATTTACAAAATACTTGTAATGAAACCTGAGGGTTTAAGGGCAGCTCATCTCTTCGCAAAGGCTTCCCTGTCCTTTGACAAGCATCACATGATTTAAAAAATTCCTTGGAGTCTTTATGCATTGTCAGCCACCATAATCTCGCATGCAGAATATTCTGCGTGGTTGCTCTACCTGCATAGTGTCCTCCTACCACTCCTCCATGTGCCTTGGTAAGGATACTAGTGCACTCGAACTCTAGAACATATCTGCGCAATATTTCATCAGTTCCCATTTTATACAAGTGTCCCACTATAATAGAAAAATCAACAGCACAGACCACCAGTTCCTTCTTTTGTTGAGTATAATATCCTTTTGGAGTTTTTCCAATAGTCGAAAACTGAATGATATCTGAAAAATGATCATCCACAACGTGCACAACAAAGAGCTACGCATTCGACAACCCTTCTTCTAAATTGGTTTGTTCTTCGTCTGTCTCAATTCTAGATAGATGATTCAGTCTGACATTCAATCATCCCAGTTTTACAATCACTTCAAAATCATATTCCTGAAATAGAAACAACCACCTACAAATATTCCCCCCAACATAGGCTTATTGACCAGGTATTTCAGTGCGGAATTATCTGTATACATTTTAAATTGTGCACTCAACAAGTAAGGTCGAAAATTTTACAGCGCGTAGACCATCTCTAGCCCTTCGCGCTTTATAATGGAATATTTATTTTCGTATTTCAACAGTTTCCTACTTGCAAAGGCTATTGGATGATCAATATCACCCTTGCCCGGTTGGGTAAATACTGCACCCAACACAATACATGAGGCATCTACATGCACATGGAATTCTTTCTTCCAATCTAGAAATACTAAGATGGACACTATCATCACCTTGTCCTTTAACACATCGAGACTCTATTTACACTGCTCATCCTAACGAAAAGTCACATCCTTCTTTAACAATTTCTCCATCGGCGCAATTATCTGGGCATAAGACTTGATACACTTCCTATAGTATCATGTGTGGCCAAACGTTGCACGCAACTGCTTAACATTCGTAGGAGCTTCTAAACTCACGATTACTGCTATCTTCATAGGATTCACCATCAATCCCTGCTTACATACGACATGGCTAAGAAAAATCCCAAAAGGCACATAGAATATACGTTTCTTCAGGTTCAACGCAATCTGGTATCTATGACATGTTTCTAGCATAAGGCACAAACCTACAACATGGCACTTTACCAATCCAAAGACAGCCTAATCATCAAAATATGCCTCCAACAATTTATGAATAAATTCCTTGAATGCTGCAATTACTACCCTGGAGAATATTTTGGGGGCTTTCTTCAATCTGAATGGAATTACTATATACTGAAATCAACCCCACTCAGTCACGAATGGAGTCTTACTGCGATCCTATGATGTGATATTAATATGATGGTAGCCTGAGAACCCATCAGTGAATGAATAAGTCTCATGTCCACCAACATTCTATAATTCTTCATCTGTAAACGGCGTTGAGAACGGATCATGCACACATGCGTCATTCAAATTTATTAGAGCTATGCATATTATAATTTCACCCTGTTGTTTCTTTTCTCTTGACCACCATTGGTCTCTCCCAATCATATTCTTCTACTGGTTCAATAATTCTAGCCCCCGGCATATTATCAAGCTCTTTGTGCAACTTTTCTTTATACTTCAAATTGAGATGATAAGGTCTCTGCTTGATGAGCTTCACATTAGATTTCAAAGTAATTTTCATAATGCCCAAATCTCCTACAATACCCTTTAGATCTAAAAACTTGGTTGGGAATAGATCCTGGTATTCACCCAACAATTTAGCTACCTTATTGACTGTATCTTCATCCCAATAGTCCCCTATCTTCGAGAACTTAGGCTCTGCATTAGACCCAATATTTACTTGCTGATTTTTCAATGGTTTTGTTACATCAGGGTTCTTTGCCTGAGGTCCCTCAACTTCATGCCATCCCTCTGATTATGGAATGTCAATATTCTATGGATCTTTTTCTTCCTCCTCAACAGTCACATTATAACATTCCAGTGCATGATGCAACTATGTACTCCAATCTGGCTGATTCCATTCTACCAGTTCCTTAGGCGTCTTGAAGATAGAGGAATTTATCTCCTAAAGCATGTCATAACTACATTAGAACCCATCGTTAAAGTTGAACATTAGTAAAAAAATTTCTCTTAAGATGTCCCATTCATCTGTCCCATGGCGAAGCTCTGTTCCAACTACTAGTTCATTTGGATTGTCTCTAAGGTATGATAGAAGATGTGCACCCATTCCGGTTGTTGCTCTGTTCCCCAAGCTCCAGTACACTGCGCCAAATGCTCACAAAGATCATCCTTCCCAGTCATCCTAGTATTAGCATATCCAAAACTTAATTTCATCATCCTTCTATATTCCTTCCAACTAGCAAGGTTCTCCTTGTGCGTACCCCGACCATGGGCAGACGTAGCATGCAGTGCCAATTGAAGCGCTTGGAAGCGATGTTCTTCAGCCACTTCCCTTTCAAATTCGTCTAAAAATAGATCAACATCAGTCAAACCATCATAATGTGGAATCTTTCTTACTTTAGTTGAGACGTGCCGCAGTGATTTGGTCATCATATTGCATCAGAGTGTAGATACTTCGTGCAACTAATTCTGCTAGTGCTCGAGCCCTTCATCTGAGTCTGAGGTATAAGAACTATGCCTATCCTACACAATTCGTCCATCGACCGTAGGATTTATCTAATATTTTCTGTGCACTGTGATTTTGTATATCTGATCTAGATCATGACCATCCTCCACAAAGTCGTGAACATGTTCAGTATAGCATTCTCCCTCAGCAAGTTCTAGCGGCACTATAACCCTCAGTGCCTTCCTTTAAAAAGTCCTCTTCCGCTTCTTCAAATTGATTACCGCATCCATGTCAAAATCCCAATCAATTCCTAGTAGCGTAGGATACGGATTTTTATCATCAACTATCTGTATTAATTCAAAATCCACCAGAGCACTTGCTCCTTCAATATCTACTATCACACCATAAAAGTGCCCCATCGGAATAATCTTCTATTGATTGGCCATGCATAGCTCTAGAGGAGACCATTGTAGTGTAGGTCTCCCGATCCTTTCCCTTGTTTCTTTAGGCATCACATTTGCATCTGACCCTAGATCCAATATTACCTGGTCGATTTCATACTCTCCTATCTATGCAGTCAACCTCATCTCACACCCTATCCACTTCTTATGCTTACCTAGCTTCCTTATAGTGTGTTTTCCTGAAGGAAGCTTAATCTTACCCACACAGTTGTCTATTAGCTCTTATAGTCCTTCTATTGCCTCCTTATCATGTAAAAAATTCATACAAGTCTTTAGAGAAGTGGCTAACAATGAAGGATATACCTCCTATGTCATACTAGTTTCTGTCGGTTTCTCTAGACTTCCTAAGGTGGAGGCCTCAACAAATCTCTTCTTTGCTTCCATTAAGGTCTCTTTTGCTTGATTAAGGTCAAAGTCTACTTCTTTCTCGGTACCCTTATGCACCCAACCTTCAGCCTTGGGCTACTTGCCCTTGTCTTCTCCTGTGGCCATACCACTTCTTGTCACTATATTTACACTATGATCTTCTTCACAAGGCTTCTCCCTTATCATATGCATCTTCTATGTAGGCTGCTAGGTCTGCATCTTATTTTCTTGCAACTTTTCTATAAGGATTAGGCAATATTCTATCACATGGTTGAACTGTCTACAATATTGACATGATGGACGCGTAGGGTTCGGAAAGTCGTGCGGGAAATGTCTAGCTTCATTGCAGTTATAACATATCACTTTTCCATGACCTATGATAGCCCCTCCTCCTCTTCCTCTTCCACAGATTTGAAATCCTCCGTGTGTTGCACCCACACCCTGATCCTGTAGTTGATTTTCTGGTTGCATTTGGTAGGCATGGGTCCTGTTAGTGTCAGTCTTTCCAGCCTTCCTCCAATGATCAAATATGCTCTTACAAAGTGATCTCAGAGTGTTAAGGTCAAATTTTGTCATTTCAAAGAGTTTTCAAGCAAAATTTGGTCACTAGGCATTAGGTCTAGGGTTTGCCCAAATGTCAGTCCATGTCATTATTCAGCTGAGTCTATCATCATTCATAGGGTTGTCATTATCATCTCAATGTCTAATGAGTCATTGTACACCTTGTTCATGCTTCAGTTGTGCCTAGGCAAGGTCATTTCCCTCTCCTAGGGTTTTGAAGGCAATTTCTCTTGGATGGTCAAATCACCGGCAAAACTTGTTTCCTGATATTCATACACCTTCTCCTATCCTTAAATTACCTTATCAAACACTTCCCATCACTGAGATCCCCCAAATTCCTCATTTTTGCACAAACCCTAGTTTCTAGCTACAACCTGGCAATCTTCTAGGTTGGGCCTGTGTTTTGCCCTTTTGGACCCCTTCCCCTCACTCAATCTCTGAGATTCCACTTTCCCCTGCTTCCTAACATCCCTCCCTACTTCCAAAAATTTCCCCAAGAATTTAGAAGCCCCCTATCCCCTTCATTTCGCTCCATTTCGAAAAAATTCCTTGTTTCACACATCAGGACAAGTCGCACTCAAATGATGTTCCAGAGCAATAAAAGATGAATTTTGGAAAACTGAGAGAGTTTTTTGTCCACAACATGCCAAAGAAGAAAAACCTCCTTCACTTTTTTCACAGGTGTCATGGTTTTAGAGAAATGTCAAAATTACAATCGTCAGATCCAAGGCGGTTGGCCAAGGCACAAAAAAGGAAAAAGAAGACCAATCCACTCCGTATCTTGGCTGAGGAATCCCTCAAAGATCATGGCACTCACTAGCTCAGCCACAGCACAAATCCCAAAAAATTTTGAGAATTTTGGGTAATTTTGGCATTTTTTGGAAATTTACAGGTTTTGGCTCCTCAACGGGTCTCACCCCCGGTGAGACCCTTTGTCATCGTAGCTCCTTTTTGAAAAAACTCAGCATTTCTAGATTTTTCATGCAAATTTACATATGCCTATGAATGGACTTGAGTTTTTATGGGGTTTTGGGCCTCCAGAAGGTCAAAATACATGCAAAATTTGACTTTCTGCCCCTTTTTTGAGTTGCCAAAGCAGTCTTGGGAGCATTGAGTTTTGACTATGTAAATGAACTCCAAATTCAAAAGTTCTAGTTGGGTTGGAAAGTAGACTCGTAGACCTTTCCAACGAGCTATCCTGCACCCAATTCTGACACCTGGAAGTGCCCCAAACAGAGCTCCAAAGTGCGCGACCCGTTGAGAAAAGGGGCGCGACCCGTTGAGGAAATTTTGCCAGATTTGACCAGTTCAGCCCAGAAATTGCAGATTTGACTCTTTTCTACTTTCTGAGGTTAATGATGGTCTTCATGGATGTAATTGTGACACTTTTTGGATACTTTTACTCTTGTTTAACATTTCTAGAAGATTTATTCATGTAAAGGGTAAAAATTGAATGTATGAACTGTTTTCCAAGTTTATAGAGGCAAGTTGTTTTGACTGCCTATTTTGTAGTGCTTAGTTTAGAAGTGGTTCAAATAGCTCCTAGGATAGTGAGCTCGACCCATAGAGGTAGGGAAAGAGGTTAGATCATCTATATTATGTACTTTCTTGCTCATTTTCATGGTTGGACTCTTGAGGGAGAAGTTATCACTGTATTATTTCACTTGTATCTCTTCAATTTTTGGCTAAGGAAGACCAGGGTTTTGCAGTCATCTTTGGGATTCTTGTGGACTCATGTGTTGATGGTGTGTTGCTCCATGTTATTGTAAGCTTTTTTATGTGATTCATTTCCTTTCTATACTGCTGCATATTAAACAAATGAAGTGTTAAAGTAAGAATTCATGCTTTCCATGCTCTGCTTTTAAATTTGTTTAATTTCTATGTTTTCTACTGTCTAAAGAGAATTCGAATTCATTGTTTTCTCTCTTTAGCCTTCTTATATTTCTTTCCTAATCATCCACTTCAGCTAAAGACATCAATACAGGCTCCTATCTCGCCCCAAAGACCCCCCTGCAGAAACTGTGTCCAATCCCCGCACCCTAAATTGCAGCTCCTCAATTTGCCACCAAAAACCCAAAAAACCCCAAATCAATCTTTCTAATCAGTTTACTAGCCTAATATCAGTGTTACCCGTTTGGTCATCTCATCCATGGAAAATTTTAGGGGCTAATGTTCGCCCAGTGGGCTAATTTTCCATGATTTTTCCAAAAAACGATTCGCCAATTTCCAATTTTTATAAAAGATGATTCGCCCAAATTTTAGAATATAAAATTATTTTACCTTAAAAATCGCCAACATTATATAGAGACTATATATAAAATCATTATAAATTTGAATAATTTTGCAAATATATCATTAAAAAATTTATAGTTTGCATATTAGGGATTAGTGAGATTCGCCAATGTTTTTAAACTTCAAGAAAATTTTCCATCCTTAAAATTTTCCTTGATTCTCATCAATTGAATATCTACCGAGATTGACCGGAGAGAGCCTTCTCCTGCCTCGTAGGGCTAGCTACGAGGCTGAATGGTTTGATGTAGTCTTGAGGTTTACCTTTCTCAGCCTGAGGTGAAATTTCAAGCGCTAACATACTGGCGACCATACTGGGGAGAAAAAACTTGTTTGTGGATTGATGTGTTTGTTTCATAAGTCTTAGATGGAGCCTGAAGTTATGCCAGGTAGCCTTCGAAAACGCTCTTGTTTTACATCAGCGTTAGTAGATAAACGCTGCTTCAGTCAATCTCCGTGAGCTTGTGAATACAGCACTTCGTTTGCATTTTACCCCAGTACATGTATTAAGTTCAGATCTGATTGTTGATAGTGGACAACAATCAGACACTGACAAGGCTGAAATCATTCACTGGCGACTCCTTTCACTGAAAAATCCAGCGATCAGTGCTTCATGGTGACTTCACTGCAGAGAGATCAGTAGCTTTGAGATTTTCAAGATGGATCGGATCGCAAGAAGATATGCTCCCTTGAGTCGAGATCACATCCCTGGTTTTCCAAATAAAATTCCGAAGGTAGATTGGTCAAGGAATCTGCCTATATTCAATGATGATGGTAAGAAGGATGCTGCTCTTCATCTAGTTAGATTTCATATGCATATTCGCAAGTTGAAGGTGGAATTTCCTGAAGATTGTTTGATGAAGATATTCCTGGCCACTCTGGAAGGTAAAGCCCAATCATGGTATGAAAGTTTGCCGCCTGCTTGTATTTATTGTTTAAAGGATTTTCATGCCTTGTTCATTGAAAGATATCAAGCATCTTATCCATCATTAAATTTAGTTCATGACTGTTGCCAACATGCTTCAACTTTTATTGAAAGCCTTGATAAGTTTTATGAAGATGATAATTTTATGGACGTTGAGATCATGGAGGCTCTGTATGAAAATCCGTTTCAGCAGCACACAGAAATCTTAGAGGATACTTGTCAATATCAGCAGGTTGAATATGGCCATATGGCTGTAATTGATGAAAGAGAAGAGCTTGTTTCAGATCTGCCCACAGAAGAAGACAGCGTGCAGGGTAGCCAAGATTCAATTTTAGAATGTAATGTAGTCAACTCAGCTATTTTAGATCAAAATTCAGATCATGGTGACCAAGGATACCTTGTGTTGAATCCTATAAAGAAGAACTCGACTGTTGAGATTAGCTGGCATGAAGAAAACGAAGTTACAAATCTAAGTGCTCCCACCTCATCGGAACTAGATCTTCATGAGGAGGTCATTCAGTCAGCTCATGAACAACAAGGTGAGATCTTTGCTCAAGCAAGTGAAAAAGTTTTTCTGCATGAATTTGTGGTAGACGATATAAATGATCATCTTGTGCTTCAAGGACCATCTGAAGTTTCTTCTCTTATGATTGATGAATGTAATGAGAATCTGGCTATCATATCATATGAGGATGACTTACCATGTATTCAAACTACAAAAGATCAGATCATTCAGGATTCCATTTCAGATTCTTCCTCATATGTCTCATGTTTTGAAATGTTATTTCAAGAGGAGATTTGCTCATCTACTTGTTCAGAATTTTTTGAGGACCAGGAACATACTCTTTCCGAAGCACATGATGAAGGCATATCAAAATTTGAAGCAAAGGATACCTTGTTCTTTCTGCAGCCAGCAGTGATAGTGTTTATTGCAGTATTCAGTGATGAAGGAGAATATGGTCAACTATGTTTTTGGATGCCCAGTGATAGGTTTGTATTGTTGACCAGAAGATCTAATCAGGAGAATCAATCAAGAAGGCATCTGCTTGATTGGTTGCATTGTCATTTTGATATAGTTTGATGTATATAGTCTTGTAAGAAACACCGGTGGTTGTCATCATGATTTCACATCTTGATGGACTGCTGCCCTTCTCTTGTTTTAGTTAAGTCAGTCATGAGTCATTTGTGTTTGGTCTATTGAGTGAGTTTTTTCAAGTTATTTCAGTTTTCCATCGAGTCAGTTTGAGTCAAGCTTCAGTTAAGTTTCAGTCAGTTTTCAGTCAAGTTTTCATTCAATAAATGAGTCAAAGTCTTGTATTGTCTGTCAAATAATGACTCCATTGCCCAATGATTGTAAGGCACTGGTCTGCTCTCCCAGAGGTCTAAGGTTCTTGGCACCTCCAAGGAGCTACCATCCCCATTGGAGCCAATGTTAGCGTCAGTCTTTCCAGCCTTCCTCCAGTGATCAAATATGCTCTTACAAAGTGATCTCAGAGTGTCAAGGTCAAATTTTGTCATTTCAAAGAGTTTTCAAGCAAAATTTGGTCACTAGGCATTAGGTCTAGGGTTTGCCCAAATGTCATTCCATGTCATTATTCAGCTGAGTCTATCATCATTCATAGGGTTGTCATTATCATCTCAGTGTCTAATGAGTCATTGTACACCTTGTTCATGCTTCAGTTGTGCCTAGGCAAGGTCATTTCCCTCTCCTAGGGTTTTGAAGGCAATTTCTCTTGGATGGTCAAATCACCCGAAAAACTTGTTTCCCGATGTTCATACACCTTCCCCTATCCTTAAAGTACCTTATCAAACACTTCCCATCACTGAGATCCCCCAAATTCCTCATTTTTGCACAAACCCTAGTTTCTAGCTACAACCTGGCAATTTTCTAGGTTGGGCCTGTGTTTTGCCCTTTTGGACCCCTTCCCCTCACTCAATCTCTGAGATTCCACTTTCCCCTACTTCCTAACATCCCTCCCTACTTCCAAAAATTTCCCCAAGAATTTAGAAGCCCCCTATCCCCTTCATTTCGCTCCATTTCGACAAAATTCCTTGTTTCACACATCGGGACAAGTCGCACTCAAATGATGTTCCAGAGCAATAAAAGATGAATTTTAGAAAACTGAGAGAGTTTTTTGTCCACAACATGCCAAAGAAGGAAAACCTCCTTCACTTTTTGCACAGGTGTCATGGTTTTAGAGAAATGTCAAAATTACAATCGCCGGATCCGAGGCGGTTGGCCAAGGCACAAAAAAGGAAAAAGAAGACCAATCCACTCCGTATCTTGGCTGAGAAATCCCTCAAAGATCATGGCACTCACTAGCTCAGCCACAACACAAATCCCAAAAAATTTTGAGAATTTTGGGTAATTTTGGCATTTTTTGGAAATTTACAGGTTTTGGCTCCTCAACGGGTCTCACCCCCGGTGAGACCCTTTGTCATCGTAGCTCCTTTTTGCAAAAACTCAGCATTTCTAGATTTTTCATGCAAAGTTACATATGCCTATGAATGGACTTGAGTTTTTATGGGGTTTTGGGCCTCCAGAAGGTCAAAATACATGCAAAATTTGACTTTCTGCCCCTTTTTTGAGTTGCAGAAGCAGTCTTGGGAGAATTGAGTTTTGACTGGGCAAATGAACTCCAAATTCGAAAATTCTAGTTGAGTTGGAAAGTCAACTCGCATACCTTTCCAACGAGATATCCTGTACCCAATTCTGACACCTGGAAGTGCCCCAAACAGAGCTCGAAAGTGCGCGACCCGTTGAGAAAAGGGGCGCGACCCGTTGAGGAAATTTTGCCAGATTTGACCAGTTCAGTCCAGAAATTGCAGATTTGACTCTTTTCGACTTTCTGAGGTTAATGATGGTCTTCATGGATGTAATTGTGACAATTTTTGGATACTTTTACTCTTGTTTAACATTTCTAGAAGATTTATTCATGTAACGGGTAAAAATTGAATGTATGAACTGTTTTCCAAGTTTATAGAGGCAAGTTGTTTTGACTGCCTATTTTGTAGTGCTTAGTTTATAAATGGTTCAAATAGCTCCTAGGATAGTGAGTTCGACCCATAGAGGCAGGGAAAGAGGTTAGATAATCTATATTATGTACTTTCTTGCTCATTTTCATGGTTGGACTCTTGAGGGAGAAGCTATCACTGTATTATTTCACTTGTATCTCTGCAATTTTTGGCTAAGGAAGACCAGGGTTTTGCAGTCATCTTTGGGATTCTTGTGGACTCATGTGTTGATGGTGTGTTTCTCCATGTTATTGTAAGCTTTGTTATGTGATTCATTTCCTTTCTATACTGCTGCATATTAAACAAATGAAGTGTTAAAGTAAGAATTCATGCTTGCCATGCTCTGCTTTTAAATTTGTTTAATTTCTATGTTTTCTACTGTCTAAAGAGAATTCAAATTCATTGTTTGCTCTCTTTAGCCTTCTTATCTTTCTTTCCTAATCATCCACTTCAGCTAAAGACATCAATACAGGCTCCTACCTCGCCCCAAAGACCCCCCTGCAGAAGCTGTGTCCAATCCCCGCACCCTAAATTGCAGCTCCTCAATTTGCCACCAAAAACCCAAAAAACCCCAAATCAATCTTTCTAATTAGTTTACTAGCCTAATATCAGTGTTACCCATTTTGTCATCTCATCAATTGAAGATCTACCGAGATTGACCGGAGAGAGCCTTCTCCTGCCCCGTAGGGCTAGCTACGAGGCTGAATGGTTTGATGTAGTCTTGAGGTTTACCTTTCTCAGCCTGAGGTGAAATTTCAAGCGCTAACAGGTCCTATCCATCATGAGTTCATAACTTTGACAATGGTGCTCATCATGGCCTACAGACTTGCAGAAATTACAAAACAACTGTTGTGGGGTTTGTACAAACTTCTGGAGCAGATGGCAATTGTCCATCACATGCTATCCTTTAACCTGACATATATCACACCATGGCAATGCTCCTGCACTCAACCCAACGATATTTTCTGGCTTCACGGGGACAGGCCCCCCTCCCATAAGATAATTATGATAAATTGGACAATGGTCCTTATCACAACCATGGCCCTTGAATTTCAAGAACCAAACTTCAGCGCACACCTTAGGTTGGGATTCCTTTCCCTTCTTCAGGATCTGTAACTCCAAATGCAAGCTTTCCAACTACGAGTGAATCTATTATACTCTAATGTTTGTATCCTATATTGGTGAGGCTTCCAATGTCATCGTGATCTCTACCACCTCTTCTTGCATTATTATCTTTTGCTGTGACAGTGAAAATCTTGTGTCGTAAGAGCGATGTGATATACCAGTCCCAATGCCAGGAATCTGTAATCACCATAGTGGCCTGCTTGATCAGGCATTTCAACCTCTGATTGAAATCCTAGGATGAATCAGTTACATTTTTTCGAATTTCTTTGAACTTAGTTACCAAATATGCCTCTGACTTAGGCTTTCTAAACTCTTTATTCAATGCCTACTGGGTTTCTACCAATGTCGCGTTGGTGTTATCAGTGTACTACTTGATGTACCATGTCAATCCTAGGTCTTGTAAGGACATGACCAGCTGTTCTTTCTTGATGTTATCATCTATAATCTGTTGTGTTGTCCACATAGTGCTTGCAACAAGCTAGAACTGTTCGGGGTCTTCGCTTTCCACCCCTTTAAAAATTGAAATCTTCATTCAGTTTGCCATGTTGAATGGTTGAGGTGGAGGTGGAGCTGGAGGTGAAGGTGTATGTGATGGAGGTGGAGGTAGAGGCAGAGTGGATGGATGAGGTATTTGTGGGATATCCTACCTAATCAACTATACTACACTCCAGGGTGTACTTAGGACTGTTCCTTCTTCGTCGCTCAATGGGGATCTGATCCATGGACTATACTCTGAGCCTGATTCTTCGTTCTGTCTGAAGGGTTTTCCACTTCATGTAGTTCCAAACATCAAGGTAATGAAATAATCCATTTTTCACATAAAAAAATACTAATCCAAGTTTTCAGAGATCGTAAGTACTTAGCTCACGATCCCTTGAAGATATTGCATTTTGCTTCACTGTAACTGACAGTTGTGTCAATCATGAAATCAATCACAAATTCTCCAAGTGTTCGGTCAATCCAGTGCTCAACGACCCACGTGATGTTGTTTCCTGAAGTTTCCAAGCACCTCACTAGCTCTGGAGTCCACAAAATAAGGTCATCAAGTCTCCATGTACCCTGACTGTCCACCAATCTAGACAACCACTCGTGCAATTCGTTAGGGAAGAAACATAAAAATTTCCCACTTTCGTCTGAGTTTAGGTATCTACTCAACCACTGTTCCTTGGATAACTGTGGATTTCAGTTCTCCTGAGGTGAAAACATGTGTTCCTTGTGATAGAGCCACTTATCAATTTCCTTTTTGGTAGGGAACAACTTATTAGACATCACACATTCCTCAAATTGATCCCAGTCCTAGAAACATAACCATTTGTTGCCTTATGGGGGTCTGACCCAGGTTCAAAGTTATTTGCGCCAACCAACAAAACCATAATTGTTGGCCTTTTCAGTAGCAACTTGCATAACGCAGGCTGCAATCTCACCCAAAGCAGTATTGAGGGATGCTAGAACCACATCTTTACATCTAGAGGCCTGTGTGATGGTCTTCCTAAGGATCTATATCTTAGATCTGCCTCTCCGCAAATCTATCCCTTCTGTTATCACTGAAAATTCCAATGCCAAAAGTTCAAAATCGCTCACATTAGTTTGATGCACATAAAGCCTTTTTAACAGTTTCGCAGCGCGGCATGTTTTAGGTGATTTCGTAGCGCATAATTCATATTTTGCACTGGCTGCGCTACGAAATGGGGGAAATGGCTGCATGAGTTGGAGAGAGAATTTTTGTAGTGATTTTGCTGAAGTAAGTATCATCAGCCCCGCTCAAAGCACAGATATTGACAGGGAATGGGCAAACACAATAAGAAAACCTCTTGTGTGAGGATTCCCCTATGCATTCTCCGATGGAGAGCACAACCTTGAAGGATTATTCTAATGGAAGCATAGGTTATCCCAGTGTTGCAAATATCTCTGATTCATGTTCTGTTTCACAAACTAATTCTTTGCAACAAGAAGCATATGCATAAACTGAACATCGGCAAAAAACTGTTCATACAGGGAGCTCTTCCAAGCAGCTGTTAGTTCAAGGTGCTTTTAGTTATCCTCTTAAAAATCATCTTATTTCTAGTGAAGGTTTTGAA
The DNA here is from genome assembly GCA_031772625.1 of Pinus tabuliformis. Lineage (NCBI taxonomy): Eukaryota > Viridiplantae > Streptophyta > Pinopsida > Pinales > Pinaceae > Pinus > Pinus tabuliformis. The sequence goes on from CM062819.1 coordinate 1,096,494,439, forward strand.
TAAATCACATGGAATAAAGGTGACATGGATGCTGAAGAGAGTAATGTCACACGTTCTACAAGGAAAAAACCCTGTTGCTGTTCAGGTGCAGCTGCATCTCTTTCGAGCAGTGGGAAGGATCTTGTGAAATTTGCAAACAAGTCTTCCAGCAGTCATGGCAATGTTTTTCCAGAAAGGCCAACAAATGTTAGCACAGAATGTACTTCAAGTAGCTACAGTAATGAAGCCATTAATCATTTTTATCTGAAGAACATGTTTTTGATGAAGATTGTGTTTTTGAAACTGCTGTAGGAGATGTTTGTTACAGGCATAGTTATCTGTTTTATGAATTCAACTTCCAGGAGGTATTTAGAGCAGCTGAAAGAATATTTTAGAAAACTGAAAGAGGTTTTTATTCCTAACATACTGAACTAGAAAAACCTCTTTCAGTTTCTTCAAATTGATTATGAGCTGGGAGAAACGAGTGACTAAAGGTTGCGCTACGAAACTGCTGTAGGTGCAGTTTTTAATTTCCTGTTTTACACATCTTCTTCAAGGATCGATTCTGGGCAGCTGGAGTAAGGTTCCTTAAAACTAAAAGAGGTTTTTGTTCATCACGGAATGGTTCACAAAAGCCTCCTTTAGTTTTTCCAAATACGTTTTCTGTGTGAAGTTATGAGCTCTGACCCAAGAGCTATTTTTCAGGCAGAACAACAGTTTCGTAGCAGCTGAAGCTAAATAATTCAATCTCAAACTAGAATTGAAAACAAAGGATTCAGTCCTCATTTGGATGATATGGGTGAAATTAAAGGTGACCAGCTGTCTTGCAATGAAAAATCTTTAACACAGTTTGAGGATGGGAACATCCTTGAAGATGTCAATGTTGACAAATGTGGCAGTGTTTCCATCCATGAGTGCGTTGGTAAAGCCAGAGTTTTTAAGGCACCAAGACAAAGATGTCAGGATCATTGTTGTTACTTGCATTAGTAAGAATCACACTGAAAATGTATATGCTTCAATGCAAACAATTATGAGTTTGGTTTGAATGAAAGGAAGACTGTGTTTTTTTTAATTTACACAGCAGTTTCGTAGCGCGCTACGAAACTGCTGTAGATGACTGTTTATGTGAAAAAATGAAATTGATGCTGAGGTCAGCAAATCTTAAAAGGGATGACTCGAGGCCAGCATGGAGATTATACAAAGCTATTCAGATATTCAAAAGGTGACAGGTGTGAGTATTTAAGGAAAAAGTGAAATTTTTGTCTTTTGTTAAAGTCTTCCTAAAGTTACTTTATAGCCGAATTATTAGGGTTCTGGTAGGGTTACCGAAATTTTGAGTGGTACACCTGTTCAGTTCACAAAGTGTCCAGATCATAAGGCATATTGAATTATGCGTGGTTATTAGAAGAATTAAATGGCTTGGAGCATAGTCTTTTAATGCATGAAGACTAATGGGAGGCAGAGACCGTGAAAATAGGGCACAGATCCTTATCGGTTGATGAGTCATCCACATATCAAGTATCCGAAGCTGCTCATTCAGTGAATGTTCCTCCAGCATGTCTTGGCTATTACTGAAGTGATACAGGTGTCAAATTTCAAGAAAGCATCAATGCACACGAGGAGATAGACTTAGAGTTTCAATGGGAATGGGACTCTATGTTTTCACAGCGCAATACCTTTGTAATTAATTAGTTTGTTTAGATATGGATAAGGCAATTAATGATAGGATTTCGAGCTCCCTTCAGGCTTGTTGAGGAGTCTCAAGTAGTTGTATTTTTGGTTTTCCTATATATAGAAATGACTCTGATGTAAAAAAAGGGAGATTTTATAAAAAAACAGAGTTTTTATCAACTTGTGTAAGAAGACTTTGACAGTAATACAAGAGTTACTTTTTCTTCCTAAGATTCATTATATGTTTATGGCTCAGAACATGTGTGGTTTTGTCATTATCTTTTATGTATTTTACAGCTCACTAAATATGCAATCACTCTGAATTCACTTAGTGCTCAGACTTCCTATGCTTATTTATGAGTTGAGTTTTTTGGAGAAATGTTTTGAGTGTTAAACGTTATATGCCTTGGCTTCTATGATTAAGTGATCAATAGTTTACTGCAGAAGTGAATGACTCCATGAGCCCAATGGAAGAAGTGTTGTTTTGTGTTTCCAACCAGCTTTATTTTCATAAAAGTGTGAAGGTTTAGCCATCTGTTGTTGTGATTGATTCTTATCAAAAGTCTGTGAGAGAGCCCTCTCTGACTAAGGAGGCTAATCCTTAGTCTAAAGTCTGGTTGAAAGAGTTACATAAAATCTTGCTTGGTTGCAGCCCTTAGTACTGATTTTGTGATAACATTTTGGTGCGTCTGCCGGGAGTCTGAAGATTATTCATTCCCGAAATCAATGGTTGAACTTCTGAAGGTAGCAGGAGCTCAGACATCTTTTTGAGGCTGCAAACTACCTTGGCGACTCCACACATCAAATAACAAATTAGAAGGTGACTCCACTGCTAGAAGATCAGAAGCTTGATGAAGTTTCAAGATGGATTCTACTGCAAGAATGAATGCCAGGTATGCTCCTATGGATCGGTCTCATATCCCTGGTTTTCCAAATCCTATGCCGGAGGTTGATTGGTTAGAGGATCTTCCAATATTCAAAGATGAAAAGAAAGATGATGCTGCTCTTCATTTGGTTAGGTTTCATATGCATGTACGCAGTCTTAAGGTTCATTTCCCTGAGGATTGTCTCATGAGGATGTTTATGGCCACTTTAGAAGGAAAAGCATGGTCTTGGTATAAAGGTCTGGAAAATGGTTCAATCTATTCGCTTGCTAGTTTTCATGATGTGTTCTGTGAAATGTATAAAGAATGTTATCCTTCTTTGTTGTTGCTCAAAGATTGCTGTAGGCATTCTTTAAATCTTATTCAGTACTTGGAGGATTGTTATGGTGATGATGAATTTATGGATGAAGAAATTTTAGAGGCTCTTCATAACAATGCATTCCAGCACCAAGGAGAAGATATAACATCCCATGAAACACAGCATGAAGATCAGTAGGGGTTTAGTTGTGAAACCCATGTTTCATCCTTTGATATTGATGTAGAGATGCAGCAGATTGGTCAGGCTTCAGATCATGATGAAGATGAAATTGATTGCACCCAGAAAGAAGAAATATTGGAGGAAATTTCCTATGACCCTCAGGCAGAGGAAAAACTTGCTCAATTTTGTAATTCCTTGCAGCAGCTTACTTCAAATAACGATCATAATAGTGAGGAAAATTATATTTTTTATGACAATCATTCAGAAAAGCAGTTGGATAGCATATCAAAAGAACCTTGTGTGGTTGCGAATCAGTTGTCTAAAGATGTGGAATATTATGATGATCATCAACATAACCATGTCTTCTTGGACCCTGTAAGTGAATATATGGACAAGCTTTGCACTCCGGTCTTTCATTTTCATTTGCATTATGAAGATCAAGTATATTATGAATTGAGTTGGTCATCCCACTACCATGGTTATGTTGAGGTTGAATGCAGTCAAGAGCCTCCCATATCAGAAAAGACAATTGATTGGCTTTATTGGAAATATCATGTTGCTTGAGCTACAAGTGGAGCTTGCAGCTGATAGGGTAGGTAGGTAAGATAAATGCAAATAAGCTCAAGGTTGACTGAGCAATTTTTTTTTAGTAGTGGTAGATATAGACTTTTATCTCCTGCAGTGATCATCAGGTTTAAGCCCGAGGTGAAGGCCCAAGAAACTTGAAGAAAATGTTTGTCAAATAATTTTTGTTCATCAAAAATGGATAAGGCACTGGAACTTTAGGTTCTTAGTGTACCACAAGGGCACACTATCCCAAGTGGAGCCACTGTTATCACTGAAAATTCCAATGCCAAAAGTTCAAAATCGCTCACATTAGTTTGATGCACATAAAGCCTTTTTAACAGTTTCGCAGCGCGGCATGTTTTAGGTGATTTCGTAACGCATAATTCATATTTTGCACTGGCTGCGCTACGAAATGGGGGAAATGGCTGCATGAGTTGGAGAGAGAATTTTTGTAGTGATTTTGCTGAAGTAAGTATCATCAGCCCCGCTCAAAGCACAGATATTGACAGGGAATGGGCAAACACAATAAGAAAACCTCTTGTGTGAGGATTCCATTATGCATTCTCTGATGGAGAGCACAACCTTGAAGGATTATTCTAATGGAAGCATAGGTTATCCCAATGTTGCAAATATCTCTGATTCATGTTCTGTTTCACAAACTAATTCTTTGCAACAAGAAGCATATGCATAAACTGAACATCGGCAAAAAACTGTTCATACAGGGAGCTCTTCCAAGCAGCTGTTAGTTCAAGGTGCTTTTAGTTATCCTCTTAAAACTCATCTTATTTCTAGTGAAGGTTTTGAAGAAATCACATGGAATAAAGGTGACATGGATGCTGAAGAGAGTAATGTCACACGTTCTACAAGGAAAAAACCCTGTTGCTGTTCAGGTGCAGCTGCATCTCTTTCGAGCAGTGGGAAGGATCTTGTGAAATTTGCAAACAAGTCTTCCAGTAGTCATGGCAATGTTTTTCCAGAAAGGCCAACAAATGTTAGCACAGAATGTACTTCAAGTAGCTACAGTAATGAAGCCATTAATCATTTTTATCTGAAGAACATGTTTTTGATGAAGATTGTGTTTTTGAAACTGCTGTAGGAGATGTTTGTTACAGGCATAGTTATCTGTTTTAAGAATTCAACTTCCAGGAGGTATTTAGAGCAGCTGAAAGAATATTTTAGAAAAATGAAAGAGGTTTTTATTCCTAACATATGGAACCAGAAAAACCTCTTTCAGTTTCTTCAAATTGATTATGAGCTGGGAGAAACGAGTGACTAAAGGTTGCGCTACGAAACTGCTGTAGGTGCAGTTTTTAATTTCCTGTTTTACACATCTTCTTCAAGGATCGATTCTGGGCAGCTGGAGTAAGGTTCCTTAAAACTAAAAGATGTTTTTGTTCAGCACGGAATGGTTCACAAAAGCCTCCTTCAGTTTTTCCAAATACGTTTTCTGTGTGAATTTATGAGCTCTGACCCAAGAGCTATTTTTCAGGCAGAACAACAGTTTCGTAGCAGCTGAAGCTAAATAATTCAATCTCAAACTAGAATTGAAAACAAAGGATTCAGTCCTCATTCGGATGATATGGGTGAAATTAAAGGTGACCAGCTGTCTTGCAATGAAAAATCTTTAACACAGTTTGAGGATGGGAACATCCTTGAAGATGTCAATGTTGACAAATGTGGCAGTGTTTCCATCCATGAGTGCGTTGGTAAAGCCAGAGTTTTTAAGGCACCAAGACAAAGATGTCAGGATCATTGTTGTTACTTGCATTAGTAAGAATCACACTGAAAACGTATATGCTTCAATGCAAACAATTATGAGTTTGGTTTGAATGAAAGGAAGACTGTGTTTTTTTTAATTTACACAGCAGTTTCGTAGCGCGCTACGAAACTGCTGTAGATGACTGTTTATGTGAAAAAATGAAATTGATGCTGAGGTCAGCAAATCTTAAAAGGGATGACTCGAGGCCAGCATGGAGATTATACAAAGCTATTCAGATATTCAAAAGGTGACAGGTGTGAGTATTTAAGGAAAAAGTGAAATTTTTGTCTTTTGTTAAAGTCTTCCTAAAGTTACTTTATAGCCGAATTATTAGGGTTCTGGTAGGGTTACCGAAATTTTGAGTGGTACACCTGTTCAGTTCACAAAGTGTCCAGATCATAAGGCATATTGAATTATGCGTGGTTATTAGAAGAATTAAATGGCTTGGAGCATAGTCTTTTAATGCATGAAGACTAATGGGAGGCAGAGACCGTGAAAATAGGGCACAGATCCTTATCGGTTGATGAGTCATCCACATATCAAGTATCCGAAGCTGCTCATTCAGTGAATGTTCCTCCAGCATGTCTTGGCTATTACTGAAGTGATACAGGTGTCAAATTTCAAGAAAGCATCAATGCACACGAGGAGATAGACTTAGAGTTTCAATGGGAATGGGACTCTATGTTTTCACAGCGCAATAGCTTTGTAATTAATTAGTTTGTTTAGATATGGATAAGGCAATTAATGATAGGATTTCGAGCTCCCTTCAGGCTTGTTGAGGAGTCTCAAGTAGTTGTATTTTTGGTTTTCCTATATATAGAAATGACTCTGATGTAAAAAAAGGGAGATTTTATAAAAAAACAGAGTTTTTATCAGCTTGTGTAAGAAGACTTTGACAGTAATACAAGAGTTACTTTTTCTTCCCAAGATTCATTATATGTTTATGGCTCAGAACATGTGTGGTTTTGTCATTATCTTTTATGTATTTTACAGCTCACTAAATATGCAATCACTCTGAATTCACTTAGTGCTCAGACTTCCTATGCTTATTTATGAGTTGAGTTTTTTGGAGAAATGTTTTGAGTGTTAAACGTTATATGCCTTGGCTTCTATGATTAAGTGATCAATAGTTTACTGCAGAAGTGAATGACTCCATGAGCCCAATGGAAGAAGTGTTGTTTTGTGTTTCCAACCAGCTTTATTTTCATAAAAGTGTGAAGAGTTAGCCATATGTTGTTGTGATTGATTCTTATCAAAATTCTGTGAGAGAGCCCTCTCTGACTAAGGAGGCTAATCCTTAGTCTAAAGTCTGGTTGAAAGAGTTACATAAAATCTTGCTTGGTTGCAGCCCTTAGTACTGATTTTGTGATAACACCTTCCAATTGCCAACTTATGAAACTCTATTGAGACAACCTTTAGACCTCCACGAAGGTATTCAATTGTACTTAACAGGCATAAAAGAGATATATTTATAACTTTCATGCAATAAACTGGGTATTCTGTAGCCTTTATACCTTAGATCTACCTTCGCGCAGACCTACACTTCTGATCAGTTAAATCCTACATATCTACCTAATACTTCATGAAAGTAGTTAATTACTCTTATCATGCATAAACATTACATATCTATCCTTTTCATGCAAAAATAAAGCATCAAATCATATAAATCAGATCATTGAGCGAACATGCATAAAATTAAACAAGAATAAGAACAAGGCACAAATGCAATAGATTCGATCCAGAACAGTCTTTATTAGATTTAGCATTCAATTACAGACTCTTTCCTCCCTACACATGCAGCTACAGGGGCCCACGCACTCAACTGTAGACTTACAAAGGTCTTCACAGATGCAACTACAGGAGACTTCCCCTTTTACATAAGTACAGGGAACCAACTTTTCTTGCCTCAGCACCTTTCCCTTACAATGGTTCTCTATCAAAAATTCAATGCTTAGACTCACAATGACTCAACTATATATAGCCTTTTCATTACAATACCATGGCCCACTTCCCATGGGTGAGTCTCAAAACTAACCTATCACCTACCCATAAAGGGACTAATGCCCCTTTGACTCTTACTTAGCTTTGCGCTCCTCTTCCTCATTTTGCAGAGACTTTATATTCTTTTACAAAATTTATTACAAAACTATCAAAAATTGACCCTAGGGACCTTATCCCAACAATATAGATGGAATTATGACCTTTTCTTTTTATGATGACCCTATCAAACATTAAATAGACCTTATGATAGGTCTCATATGAACCTAAACATAAAAACCCTATCTATAATGACCAATCAAACTAACTTTTTTTTCTAGGGTTATCATAGATAACAAAATGGAAAAGGGAAAATTATCCTTAATGCAAAAAGGGAATTTTGCCTATTATACGAAATGAAAGACTGAATTGGAAGGTGCTATAAAGTGACATGAAATCATCTAGCTAAACATCTGCACATTTTGTTTGCAAAATGAACCTAACTTAACGTTGTTTATAACATTTAGTGACCTAGACTAACTGAGCATTGAATTTTATCTAAGAACTATTATGGATGTTGCTTGCATGGGCTAACTTAGAAATTGTAGAAAAAACCTTTTTGATGTTTTAGTTTTATGAATGCAAATGTAAATTTCCAACTTGTTCTTTGGCAAGGGAGACATGTATGGAGTAAAAGATATGGACTAGTTTCAAGGGTATGGAAGCCAAGCAGAGGCCTAACCTAAGCTCAGATGACCATTTCTACTCAATTTGGGCTTAAAACAAGCTACTAGAGGGTTTCCTATAGTACTATAGGATGTCCTAGTTCTACTACAGGATTCCCTCTTTATTATAGGAAACAAGTGTTGGCATTATGATGTATGTGTTGTACTTGATGGAAAACCACTTATAGTAGAACATGTCACTTGTATATGGTAACGATATGAATCTACAGAAGAGATATTAGAGGTGAAAAAATGCATGATAGTAGAGTTTACAAATGTGATGAAATGCAAGGAAACTTCAAGGAATCAGTTCAGAAGGCAACTAACTCAGATGAAAGATCACAATATAGTAGGTAAACAACAAAGAATGACAGATCAGTCTTCACAGAATGAAGAAAGAGAGGTATACACAGGTTCACCATTGACAAGTTGCGTATACACGCAGATTCACTGTATACAAGTCGCGTATACGTACACATGCACTTTCACAGAAGGAAAAGTGCGTATACCTTGGAAAACTAAATTTTTGGTCCGAAGTATTTGATCCATGGTATTGGTCCAAGGTATCTGGTCCGAAGTATTGACCCTAGGTATTTGGTCCAAAGTATTGGTCCTAAGTGGTTTTGGTCCATGGTATTGAGAAAGGACTAAAACTATAAAAGGAGGAGAAGATCATTAGGCCAAAATACACAAGCATTGAATATCTGATGAAGTGTGAGATCTAGTATGTAGGTTATTTGGTTATGGTTCATTGTTGGATCCGAACCAAGGAGGAATCTTAGCATTTGATGAAAGATAATATCTAATGATGTATTAGGATCTCAAGGCTTGAAGTGAATTATCTTTATGTGATTTGATCATGTATCTGAATAACTGGTGCATGTTGTAGTATGTAAATATGATGATCTAGATATGACTGAAGTCTAGAATAGTTGTAATGTTTAAATCATCATTTACAGATCTGTACGTAGGTTCACTTTAGAAAAAAATTGTATACACACTGGTTTTGCATATCAAAGCAGTGTAAACATCATAAATTTTATTTGTAGATCTGTACGTTGGTTCGCTTTGAGGAAAGCGCATATGCACGTAGGTTTGACACATGGAAGTAGCATATACCTTATAAAGTATGTTTTAGTTACTTTTGTTTGCTGTTGCAGTGTTCTGGGCTTTGGCTTGGTTTTTGTTTACTATATTTTGGTGAAAGTATTCTGAATGATAAGATTGATGAGTTGTCAAAGTGATTGAATGATTCAGTTGCGGTTGGTTCAAAAGGTGATTAATTGATGTAGATATATTTGATATGATGTTGTTGATGGATCCAGTCTGAAAATTTATGAAACGTGGTCACTGGAAGGAAAAGGAGAAGGTTTTAGCCTTTTGCGGAAGCCTATGTACTGGTACAAGACTGCACTAGTACAAAAACTATAAACAGAATTCTCTTATTATAAGAAGACAGAGATGATTGCAGCAGGTGGTTTTCACCCACATTGGGTTTCCACCTTATATCTTAGTGTTCATGTGTGTTGATTATGTGTGATGCTTTAATTTGTTTTTATTGCACTGTCTAATGAATTCCTGATATACTGATTAGAGTTCAATATTTGATAATTTGGGTAAATCAAAAGATCTTTGCATATACGCTGGTTTCATTAAGTACAGTTGCGTATACACACTAGTTCACTGAACTGAAGTAGCATATACAAATCAGTTTTGAAAAATAAATTATTGATCTGATAATATTGATTCACCCCCCCTCTCAGTATTATTTCCAACAATTGGTATCATAGTAGGTCCTTCAGAAGAAGCTTGATCTCTTGAAGGAAGATCCATTATCATGAGTAATCAAGAAAGCGGGGGATCCATCAGACCACCAATATTTGATGGGAGAAACTTTTTTTATTGGAAGGTAAGAACCACAACCTATCTTCAATCACTTGGAACAGATGTCTGGGAAATCGTGGAAGGAGGATATACATTTCCATCAGAAATTCCTACAGATATGGCAGGTAAAAAGAAATATGAAACCAATGCCAAGGTTTTCAATACATTATTGGGAAGCTTGTCACAATCAAAGTTTGTCAAAGTTATGTAGCTCAAATCTGCCAAAGAAATATGGGACAAAATCATTCTAAGCTATGAAGGAGACTCTTAGGTAAAACGTGCTAAACTGCAAACTCTCAGAATTCAATATGAAACTCTCAAGATGCACAATGATGAAATTATAGTTAGTTACTTCTTACATATAGATGAGGTTGTTAATTGCATGAATAATCTAGGTGAAGAGATAAAGGAAGTTACCTTGGTTGAAATTTTTTTAAGATCCTTGTCTGCTAAATTTGAATCAAAAGTATGTGCCATAGAAGAAAAGCAGGATCTACAAACTATTACTATGACACAGCTTCACGGAATCTTAACTACCTTTGAGATGAGAAAAGGAGGTCCATCGGATATGAGAGAAGCCGCATTTAAAACTTCACTAAAGGAAAAGAAGAACTCAATTAATCAGGACATATTTCAGAAGAATAAGAAGAAGCAAAATTTGTCAAGAACCTTCAACGGGGTTCCGAAAGATTCAGAGGTAAACTACCTTTCAAATGTTTTTCCTATGGTAGAGTCAGTTATTATGCTACCAAATGTCCTCATAAAGATAAATATGATAAAGGGAAGGAATCTAAAAAATGGAATAGAAAACAAAGTGTAAGTAAAAAGAGCTACTATACTCATGAAGATATTCATGGTTTATCAAATAATGATGAAGATGACCTTTATGATGAAATGTATAAACTTTAAATCTTTAGAAGAAAAGAATATGATTTTAGATACCTTGACATACCAACTTGCTGAAAGAGAAAAACACAATGAAAAACTAGAATTTGAAATTGTGGGTCTAAGAAAGGATCTTGAGAAAACAAAAGCTCTCAATCTTAGATTTGCTAAAGGAACAAAAACCTTAAATGAAATTATCAAAGTGCATCGTTCTCCTCTGATAAAGATAGGTCATGGATATACTGAAGAAGCATCTCAATCACAGAAGCCATCAACCTCCACTAAAATCTATCCTGATGCAACAAAGAGCAGTGAATAGTTTAACAATCGTCAACAAAGGCACAAAGAAAATCACCAGGTAAACTAGTCACAATTTACTTCAAGGATGAACAAAAGCCACAACCAACCTCAGGTAAATCGTACTCAATTTGCTTCACAGAAGAATATCAATAGAAACTACAATAACTAGGTCAGTAGATTCGATAATCGCAGGAACTTCTTTAATGGTCAATGTTTCTCATGTCATAATTTTGGACAGAAAGCTACTCAATGTGTTTCTTACAAAACCATCATGACTAGGGAAGCACGAAATCAAAGAAATGTGACAGGGATCAAGAAATGTTCCTATAATAATTTTTCTCTGCTTGAAAATGAAATAGAATGCTCAATCTATAACAACTTTGGCCATGAAGAATCTAAATGCAGGAGAAAATTTTGACAAATATCTCAAAAGGAGAAAACTCCATTAAAACCCAAAATATGGAGAAATAAAGAACCACAAACAGAAATATGTGGTATAGCCCTGTATGCAGAAGGACAAGAAAACTAGTGGTACGTCGATAGTGGATGCTCAAAACATATGACATGTGATAGAGAAAAACTACACTCATATAATGCCTTAGAAAAGGAAAAGAGTGTCTCATTTGGAAACGACACTCCTACTGTCATAAAAGGTAAAGGCTCTATTTTCTTGAAAGAAAATTTAAAGCTGGAAGTGTTATATATGTTGATGGCTTAAAACATAACCTGTTGAGTGTGAGTCAAATATGTGATCAACGAAATGTAGTGTTTCAATCAAATGGATGTGTTTTTCATGAGCTTGATACAGGAGAAACCGTGATTAAAGGAACAAGAACTCCAAACAACCTATACATACTTCAGGTAGGACAACAACAATGTTATCTAAGCAAAAATGATGAAAACTAACTATGGCATAGAAGATTGGGACATCTAAGCTTTTCTCAAATAAGAAAAGCATGCAGATTCTAGGTTGTTCGAGATCTTCCAGATATCAACATTCCTGCAAATACTATATGCAAATCATGTCAATTTGGTAAGAAAACCAAATGTCAATTCATCGAAAAGGAAGGATCAGCTAGTAAGGTTCTTGAACTTGTTCATACTGATTTATGTGGACCACCAATGAAAAAGTTGCCTTGTGGAGAAGAATACTTTATATTGTTCATTGATGATTTTTCCAGAATGTGTTGGATAGGTATTATAAAGCATAAAGATTAAGCATTTGAAAAGTTCAAAGCCTTCAAAGATTTGGTTGAAAATGAATCAGATTGAAAAATCAAATGCCTCAAATCTGATCGACGAGGGGAATTTACCTCAGATCAATTTTTTGACTTTTGTGAACAACATGGAATAAAAAGGTAGTTCTCCACCGCAAGGACTCCTCAGAAAGATGGAGTGGTAGAAAGGATGAATAGAACTATTCAACAAATGGCTCATGCTATGCTAGATGAATCTGGAACTCCTGCAACCTTCTGGGGTGAAGTTGCATTCACTGTCGTCACTATTCTCAACCAAGCAAATGTTCGGGTAAACAACACTCAAAATCTGCATGAAATTTGCTATGGTAAAACTCCTACGGTAAAATACTTCAAAGTTTTAGGAAGCAAATGTTACATCAAAAGGACTGATGAAAAACTTGATAAGTTTGTACCTAGAGCAGATAAAGGTATTCTTCTTGGCTACTCTTCCCGAAGTAAAGGATATAAATGTGATAACAAAATACTTGGGAAAAGGATTGAAAGTATTGATGTTGTAGTTGATGAAGCATGAAAAAATCCAAAACAGATAAAAACTAAAGATCATGACAATGAGGAAGATGAGGATCATTTTCCCACATCAAATCACACTGATTCTGAAGAAGAAACCAATGCAGCACTAGAAGAAGAGATAAGGATAGAAGAAAAGACTCCATCCAAGTATGTTCAGAAAAATCATCCAGAAAATCAAAATTTGGAGGGAAAAGGGACAGGTGTGCAAACAAGAAGAACTATTGCCGAAACCTCAAGCTATCTAGCATCACTATCTTCCACTAAACCTCAAAATGTGAATGAATCATGTAGAGATGAATGTTGGGTCAAGGCCATGAATGAATAACTTGAGCAAATTGAAAAGAATAATACTTGGGAATTAGTTCCTAGACCTCATCATAAGAATATCATAGGAACTAAATGGATATTCTAAAAAAGCTGAACGAAAATGGAGAAGTTATTAGAAACAAGGCCAGACTTGTTTGCAATGGATATGCTCAATAAGAAGGTATAGATTTTGAAGAAAATTTTGCTCCTGTTGCTAGACTGGAAGCCATAAGAATGTTTCTTGCTCTTTCTAGTTTTCAAAAATTCAAAGTATACCAAATGGATGTAAAATCTACCTTTCTTAATGGAGACTTAGAAGAAGAATTCTATATTGAACAACCAGAAGGATTCATTCTTGGAAAAGATGCAAAACTTGTATGCAAACTCAGAAAATCTCTATATGGTCTGAAACAGGCTCCAAGAGCATGGTATTACTGTCTTAACAAATATCTCCACTAACAAGGTTTTTCAAAGGGGTCAACAGATAGCAATCCATATACAAAGATGGAAATTGCTAAATTGTTAATAATTGTTGTGTATGTTGATGATTTCATTTTTGGTAGCAATGAAGAATCCATGAGTCAAAATTTTGCCTCAGTAATGTAGCAAGAATTTGAAATGTCCTTGCTTGGTGAGCTCACCTACTTTCTTGATCTACAATTTTATCAGAATAAAGATGGTGTTTTTCTCTCACAAACCAAATATCTCAAACAGATCCTGAAAAAGTACGACATGGAAGATTCTAAACCAATATGTACCCTAATGGTAACAGGATACAGTATTAGCTCAAATGATGAATTAGCAGTAGTACATCAACCAATTTATAGATCCATGATTGGCAGTCTACTTTATCTAATAGGTACTTGACCGGACATCATTCATGCAATGGGAATAGTTGGAAGATTCCAAGCAAAACCTTAGGAAACACATCTTCAGGCAGTCAAAAGGATTTTCATATATCTTCAAGGAACACAGAAATTTGGTTTATGGTATCCTAGAGATACAAATCTTACACTTCATGCATATACAGATGCTGATTAGGTAGGAAGTGTTGATGACAGAAAAAGCACTAGTGGTGGTGCATTCTATATGGGTTCCAGGTTAGTGTCTTAGTTCAACAAGAAACAAAGTTCAATTGCATTATCTACAGCTAAAGCAAAATACGTGGTTGCTGCATCTTGCTATACACAACTACTTTAGATTATGCAAACCTAGCAAGACATTCAGATCACATGTACTCCACCCATCTCCATTCTATGTGATAATACAAGTGCCATCAGTATTTCAAAGAATCCAGACATGCACTCCAAGACCAAGCACACTACCTATCAAATATAATTTTCTACGTGAACAAGTGCTTGAACAAAAGGTCAAACTGGAGTATGTTCCCTCCAAAGAATAGGTTCCTAATATATTTACTAAACCACTACCCAAAGAGACATTTGAATATCTCAAACAAAAGCTCGGAGTAGTTGCTGCATCATCCTATTGTTAAATCCTATTTTCTTCAAAGAAAGGTGGTTGTATGCGAGTTTCGTAAAGCGTAGTTGCGTACATACGTGGGTTTCTGTGGGCATAGTCACATATATGTTGGTTTGAAGGAAAGAAGTGGGCCAGACAAAAGAAAAAGGGGGTCTACCATAGTTCTGTCAGTTATCTGCTCTGTTTGATGATGGTTTCACTCTGTTGATCACATGTGGAATTATATTGGTTCTCATAAAGTTGTTGATAACTTGATGTATATATGAGTGATGATGATGCTTTGATATCTCTTACTGACATATGCAATGATCAGATCTAACAGTGAATAGGTGAAATAGGTTCAGAGGGAGAACATGGATGATGATAGTTTGGGAACTAATGATGGACATATATATGTTGTTGGTCTGGATATTGATTGATAGATGATGCTGATGGTGCAGATCATATGATAGTTGCTGATGACTATCATGGTCTTGTTTAAGATATTTGGTCTCTGTTATATAAGTCATGTACATCTTTTAATGTAAAGGTCATGAAAAGACCTAATTTGTAACCCCAATATGCATGGGATGGATGATGTAATGTTTGTGTTTTGACATGTATAAACAATTGTATATCCCCACTTGGTTGGGTGGATGAGTCAAATTTGGTATATCCCCACTTGGTTGGGAGATGGATGTATGTATGAGTCATTGGTGATAGGAAGGTCATTTGTGATGTATGTATAGAGTCATGTTCTTCTTTTAGAACATCTTTTTGTAGACTTTGCTTATGCTCAGGGGGAGCATGGACTCGATCATGGGAGCTCAATCAACACACTTCGGCATATTAGCGATTTCAACATGCACTTAGGGGGAGCATGACCCTTTTCCCTTGATGTCAAAGGGGGAGAGTGACTTGGTGTGGTTGTTGTTGTCATCAAGTCCAAAGGGGGAGATTGTTGGCATTATGATGTATGTGTTGTACTTGATGGCAACCCACTCATAGCAGAACATCTCACTTGTATATGGTAACTAGATGAATCTACAGAAGAGATATCAGATGTGACAGACTGCATGACAGTAGAGTTTCCAGATGTGATGAAAATCAAGGCAACTTCAAGGAATCAGGTTCGAGGTATTGACCCTAGGTATTTGGTCCAAGGTATTGGTCCTAAGTGGTTTTGGTCCATGGTATTGAGAAAGGCATAAAACTATAAAAGGAGGAGAAGATCATTAGGCCAAAATACATAAGCATTGAATATCTGATGAAGTGTGAGGTCTAGTATGCAGGTTATTGGGTTATGGTGCATTGCTAGATCTGAACCAAGGAGGAACCTTAGCATTTGATAAAAGATAAGATCTAATGATGTATCAAGATCTCAAGGCTTGAAGTGAATTATGTTTATGTGATTTGATCATATATTTGAATAACTAGTGCATGTTATAGCCTATAAATATGATGATCTAGGTATGACTAAAGTCTAGAATAGTTGTAATGTTTAAATCATCATTTATAGATCTGTACGCAAGTTCGTTTTAGAAAAGAAGCATATACATGCTGGTTTTGCATATCAAAGCAGTGTATACATCATAAATTTGATTTTCATATCTGTATGCTGGTTCACTTTGAGGAAAGCACGTATGCACGCAGGTTTAACACATGGAAGTAGTGTCTACCTTATAACATATGTTTTAGTTGCTTCTGTTTGCTGGTTGTAGTGTTCTGGGTTCTGGCTTGGGTTCTGGTTACTATAGTCTAGTGATAGTATTCTGAATGATCAGATTGATGGGTTGTCAACGTGATTGAATGATTCAGTTGCAGTTGGTTCAAAAGGTGATTGATTGATGCAGATATATTTGATATGATGTTGTTGATGGATCCAGTCTAAAAATTTATGAAACGTGGTCCCTAGAAGAAAAAGGAGAAGGTCATAGCCTTCTGTAGGTCAGCGCCAGCGTACTAGTAAACACATTGGCTAGTAGAAGAGCTAGGGGGTTGTAGCTCCCTTCCAGTAGAAGCTAGAGAATGAGAGAAGGTTGTAGCCTTCTGCAGGTAGAAGCCTATGTACTGGTATAATACTGCACTAGTACAAAAACTGTAAATAGAATTTTCTTATTAAAAGAAGACAAAGACAATTGCTGCAGGTGGTTTTCACCCACATTGGGTTTCCACCTTATATCTCGGTGTTCATGTGTGTTTCTTATGTGTGATGCTTTAATATGTTTTTACTACACTATCTAATGAATTCCTGATATACTGATTAAAGTTCAATACATGATAATTTGGGTAAATCAAAATATCTCTGCATATACACTGGTTGCATTAAGTACAGTCACGTATACATGCTAGTTCACTGAACTGAAGTAGCATATACAAATCAATTTTGAAAATTAAATTATTGATCTGATAATACTGATTCACCCCCCCTCTCAGTATTATTTCCAACAACATGACGAAAGATTAGAAGATGGTAGGAAAGGTATAATTAAGTGTGGGAAAGATGTTTGATGGGGAAATAAGGCATGGAGGAGGTGCACACTATCCAAGGCTTAATCAAATGCTTCGATATGGTTGGATTTTCTCAATGGAAGTGACCACTTTTCTTACAAAACAAGAATTCAGATTAGGGTTTGGTGGACCTTGGCAGAATAATTGGAGAAGACTTGGATGAGGCGAATGAGATGAGGTATCCCTGCAAATTAGAAGATCCTGCAACAACATACACTCTTTTCTTCATTTATGCACAAATTCATCTATACATGGAAGAGATGAGTTGAATGGAGGAAAACATAGTTATTAATAGCTAATGGCCATGTTTATGAATGGAAATGCTTTTAAACCATAGCAAACTCAAGAGATCAAAATGAAAATTGCAAATACTTATAAGAAATTTAGAGACAGTGATCTATTCAACAAGAAACCCTAGATTATGCAGTAATCAAACAAGAAATATATTTTTGGGTTGTGTGAATGGAACCCTCAAATCATGATCCCATAAGGGAGATGAGGTGAAAGGCACTATCACAAGATTTTCTAAAGTGTTTACTGTCACTATGATACCACTGATCTATCTATCCACAAATGGAAGCAAACTAATTAATCATCCAAATACTCGCGGATTAACAAAACCAAAATCACTTCAATAACTAACTATGAATGTAATCTAAGCATACAATTACAAAAAGAGGAACCTATGCTACTAGGGTTGGGCCCTAACCCAAGAGCTTCAGCCCTCTGAGTCAACTCAATGCTGGATCAAGGGAAAGCTTCTCATTTCATTAAAATATAAAAAATACATAAGTGTCATTATTCACAATGTCTTAGCTCGAAAATGCCTCTTGGCTACAACAAAAAGAAGTTGAATCCTAATGAGGCTCTAAGCCTTCTTATTTATACAACTGAAGCTATAAACAACTTCGTTCAATTTAGGGAGGCTTGGTTCCCAACTCAAGATCAAGTTGTCTTCAACTATCACTAGCTTAGCTGCTAATGACCTCAATGGATTGGCTGCTTGTAACTCCGAGCTGATGAGATCTAGTGGAGGAATCTTCGAGTGAGTGAGGAGTTAAGGAGGGAGATGGAACCTCCTAAAATACCTCTTTCTTGTCTACTTTGACTTCCTGCACTTTAATTAGCCAAAATTTCTCCAAATCCTTCAATTAATGTACATTATACCACAAGGCATAACATCTCATCTTTACCCTTCTCACTATGAAAAATATAAAAAAACATCTAAAGAAATGGAAGAAAAGTTGATTTTAATAAGCTGGAGAGTGGCATTAAGGTCCATATAATTTACCCATTGACGAGCCTCATCATCACCCCCTACTGAAAGTGTTTCTAATCCTCTGAGAAACTCAATCTATGTACATGTATTTCATTGCTCTGGTCGCTTCTATAACATTCCAGGTTTCTACTGTTGTATCCTCCTCTTATGGATAAAATCCTTCGTGCTGCTATATTTCCTCTCGCTGCTTTCTTTCTTCTTCTTCCTTTCTTCCTTCTATCATACCCAAGAGCAATGATGGATCAATTTTCAAGCCAATCAAGTTGATTTTGAGTCTTTGCAGTGGCTTCTTATATAGTGGGGTCCTCTCTAGTGCATCCCTCATTCTTTCATGGGAATGATACTCCCCAATCTTTAGGTTTTATGGTAAGGTACCCCATCTCCTTTGGCATGCTTATTGGCTTTCATCCCCTAGAAATCCCAAAGTTTCCTCAAAATGAGTGACTTCTTGCTCTTATGTAGCTAGGTATATTGGTGCAAGATGGGGGTCATCGACGATGAGGTTGTGGGTGCTAATGATAGCCATGAAATTCATCTATTCTGCTCTGATGTAAAGGGGCTTTGTTTCTTCTCTTTCCAACACTCTTTTTACTTCCTTAGCCCTGGCCTCCTCATGACTCATCCATGACACCAAGGCCATCAGTTGTAAGTCTCCCAACTTTGGATTGGGGTCCCACACATTCAAGTTTGTTAAGGCCAAGTTATGTAAGTAGAATTCAAATATCTTGGCCTTGTCCTCTAGGGTGCTTTGGTCACATAGATCAATGAATTTCCTATATTCTTGGAAAGGCATAGTCCCTCATTGTGCTAGGGTCTTTATCTAAAACTGCAACCATTGTTCTTTGTGGTATAAAGCATATGATTTTTCTCACATCCTACACTAGAGTGCCTCCATAGAGAGAGTTTCAATAGTGGCCAATTGGCTCTCTTTTTCCTATATTTTCCTCCTCAGCCATGTGTTCTCAACCTCTAGTTGAGATTTCATCACTCTTTCCCTGTCTCTTATCTCACTCAACTCTCTGCCCATCTTTAGCAGCTTCTCTTCCATATGGTCCACATCCTATACACTCTTTGATTTAGCAATTTTCATGCAATGATGTGTCCTTTCTCTCTCATTTTCAAGTTCAAAGAATAGAGGGATGAAAAAATTTTGTGGTATGACTTTGCCTCCCTCAATGAATCTATAATAGGAACTGAGATTGGGTTGTGGGCTAGGTTCCTGCAGCTCTTGGGATTCTCCTTTTACTTTTTTTAAAGTATCTGTCTCCCCATACACTGGTGTTTCTTCTTCCTTTCTTTTCCTTTGTCCCTACTGTCTTTCCTTCTCCTTTTTCTATGTTTCTTGTAGTGCTGACAGAGTTTCTTGTAGGATTGTCTGTGTTTCCTATAGGACTGTCTGTGTTTCCTGTAGGAGGATTTTCCCTTTTTCAAAGGGGGTCAAAGGTTCTTTAATTTTCTTTACTGAGGTTGACCTGGTGACAAGCCTCCTAACATAGGTGATTGGTGACCTTGGGAAGCCTGTTTTGATGTGCCCTCTTCACCTTCCATTCCTGGGGAGACTAGCTTTTCTTATCCGCTTAATGAGTCTTCAATGATGATAGGAGTCTCGGTATGTTTTTGTGGGCTGCCTTGTTTTATCCTTTTGCTCCTCCTTGTTTTGAAGTATAGGAGAGTCTACCTCTACCTTTTACATGTGGAATTTAGAGGTATTCTTAGGGCAGTCAAGGAAACAACTGCCTCCTTCTCTGTGGGTTCATGAGGCACTCTTGCGGATTCCTCCCCTTCCTTGCTATGCATTTTAGGGCTTGACTCATCCTTTTGTGCTTCTTCCCTACTGTCCTTCTCTTCCTCTATTTCATTTATCTTTGCCTCCTCCTCTTCCTCTGGTTCTTCTTCTTCTTCTCTATGTTCCTCTTCTCCTTCCTCAGGTTCTTCTTCCTCTTCTTCAAGATCTTCTTCCTCTTCTTCAGTCTCTTCCTCCTCTTATTCTGGTTCTTCTTCCTCTTCCTCACTACTATAGGTTAGGTCTATTTCATACTCAACTACTTGAATTACATATTCTCTATCCATGTCTACAAATGTGGACCACATAATAGTGATTCTTAATTGGCTTAGGGCATCTTCCAATATTATCTTGATCAGTCCATGAAGTGCCTACTACTGATGCTTTCCTTCCTATTCCTTGATGCTCATGTCTACCATTGGTTGCAACAAAAAGTAGGGCACACTAAGTCTTCCATGAGGAGGTAACTCTTCTCCAAATCCCAACTCATGGAGGAGTCTAACTGGTAACCATAGACTATACTGAGCCTTCTATCACATGAACTATACTTGAGAATGCGATATCTTACTTCATCCCAAGGATATGGAATGCCCTCACTTCTAATCCCATTTTTGTCCTCAATTGGTTCCTCATCTTCCAAGAAAAATTTCTTCTTGGCATAAGTGTTGCTAGCTTTATCCTCTTTTCTCCATTGTAAACCTAGAGGAAGTGTGGTGATTCTGCTAATGCTTTCATGGATAATTGTTACTTACAATCATCTCACTACAATAGTGGAAATGAATCTAGCTTGAGGTGTGAGTGACATTACAAATTCCCTAACTATATCACCATCATATCCTCTAAGTAGCTTGAATAATTCCAACCATTGATACCTTCTAAATATCTCTACCACAAGTGGATGGAGATGTATTCTAGTTGTTCTAGTGGGCTCTCTTCTATTGAAACCTCTTGTCATCTTCTCTCTATGTCAATCTGATTGTATGAAGTGTGGTGACTTTAGCTTAAGATATTTCCCAGGTGACTAAGGGTTTAGAGTTAGGAGGGTGATGACTACAATTATCCCTTTATCTCCACACAAGTCCTCCACACAATTCTATCTATCTCTATGCACACTGCAATTACTAGAAAGAAATGGAAATTCCTTTTACTTTCCTCTTTAAAAATGAAAATGCAGAGGATATGGGTCACCTACCTTTCACTGTAATGCCTT
Source organism: Pinus tabuliformis (assembly GCA_031772625.1). Lineage (NCBI taxonomy): Eukaryota > Viridiplantae > Streptophyta > Pinopsida > Pinales > Pinaceae > Pinus > Pinus tabuliformis. The sequence continues at coordinate 1,096,515,867 of CM062819.1, forward strand.
GATTGAGGATAATTCTTGAATAGTTGGGCCCTAGGCACCCCCTCATAGAATTTTTGACAATTATCACTGTTTCCTGTAGTTTTCCTATGTTTATTGTAGGTTCTCACTGTAGGATGGCCAAGACTATCTTTCTCCTTTGATGGCTCCCCCAGGTGGTCCCATCTCTCAAAATATCAAAATGAACGATGTATTGAATGAAAGTTAGGGAATATTTCTATTTATGGTCGATTCTTTTGAGTAATGTGCTAGTTGGATGGGTACGTAATTTCTCCTTTTGGACCATTGGCCCACTATTAGTGATCATGCAACCCCTTCTCATAATCATAACCCAGTCCTATACAATGTAACTCGACCACTTTTCTGGTTTATTTCCTCTGATGTGACCTTGCCATGTGTTTAGTTGACTAGAACTTAAATTTTTGTTATCAGGTTGAGGATGGCCAAGTTAACTGGCTACCTTCAGCTTATAAAACCAGCTTTTTCATATACCTACATTTTTTATCATATTCACACTTAGGAGAGAGTGTAGATGAGCTTCCATACATGTGGCTTCCTTTTCTTTGTTGATGCATTCTGGAGGGTGGCTCTGCTATGCTGATTCGAGTTCAGGTACATCTTCTCTTCTACTCTTGTTTGGTTGATTTTATTCTTCTGATAGGTTGTCTTCTTATTCTGATGTGTAGGTACTGGCCTCTTTTGTTGCTGCTAAGCTTTGGATAGGTGCCATAGTGCATGTAGGTGTGCTACTATTCTTCCTTTGCATGGGTGTTGAAGGATGAACCTGGAGACTTTAGTTGTTACAATATAGGCTGCTACAAGGTTTCCTATAGTACTACAGGAAATCCTGTAGCTGCCTCTTTCAAAAAAAATTGTCTATCTTTTGCTTGGAGGATGAATAGGTGTTGAAGTAGGAGTGGAAGGGTTGAAAATGGGGAGATGGAGTGGTAGTTGAGGTAGGCTACTGATGGGATGGCCCTTGGAATGTTCTTTTCTTTCCTCTATTTTTTTCTCCTTTGTTTTTATATTTTTCTTTATTTTACCCTTTTTCTAAGTGGATTTATACATAGGGTGTCATGGTCATGAAATGGTGTTGGTTGAGATGTTGTGAGTTCAATGGCCTTATTTTCAACCCAAAACATGCTTGCATTATGATTTATCAACCAAGATTTCATTCTTGTAGATTCTCAACACTTCTTGTGGTACTATCGGAAACTCCTGTAGTAACAATAGGAAATATTGTTGAAGTCAGAAAAGTTCCTGAAAATTGGGTTTTTGATGGTTGGAGATGAGTATGGATGCATGAGGCATGGAGGTCATGGAAGATATGAAATGAATAAAGGAATAATGGGATTTTGCATGGATTGCTGCACTCTAAACTTGGTGCCCATTATTTTCTTGAAAACCTGCAAAAACCAGAAACTGTTATGAGTGGGCAGGTTTGAGCTCCCTGCAATTAAATTTTTGTGTTTTTATTTCTCTTTTTTTTTTGAAAGACAACTAGGTCACCTCCAAGGATATTTCCAACTTGTTTTCCTGCCTTAGGTGCCTCAAGGGAGATTTTCACCCAGGGATCTTTTATTTTTCTTTTATTTTTTTCACTCTTGGGCTGCCTCATTGAGGTTTTCACCTAGGTCCCTTATTATTTTTTTTCTTTCCATTTTTTTTCAAAAATTCAACAATCTTCAAGAACTTGATGAGGTGTAAGTCGAGACTCCTTCAATCACCTTTACTTCCCTACTAATACTACTGACAAACTCGTCCTTTGACAGAGGATTTTTGTAGGCTTTCAATCTATATCCATTGACAAGAAAGGGGATACCTTCTTCATCACTGGTTCTTATCTGAACAACCCCATTGTCATGGAACTTTTCTATCACATATGGGCCTAGCCATTTAGTCATCAACTTTCCTTTGAAATCCTTGAACCTAGAGTCATACACTAGAGCCCAATCACCCTCTTGAAACAATTTGTCTCTGATATTTTTTCCATGCCAAACCTTTCTTTGTAGTTGAGTCACCTCTGTGTGCAGGAGGGCCTGCATCCTGAATTCATCTAATCCATTGAGCTAGGGAAGACCCTCTTTTTGTTCCCTTGTAACATCCAAATCCATTTGCACTGCCATTCTTAATGTGTTGTACTCAAATTAAATGGAGAGCAGAGCCTTCTTCCCATAGACCAAATCGTAAGGGGTGAAGCTAGTGGTTGTCTTCCAAGTTGTATTGTAGGCCCAAGTGGCCTCCACTAGTCTGTTAGCCCAATCCTTCATGTTTTTTCTCACCACCTTTGTGATAATTCTTTCTGATGCTTTGTTGGTAACTTCCACTTATCCATTAGCTTGAGGGTGGTAAGGAGTTGATTTCCTATGCTTGATCTTATGCTAGCTTAACAGATTCTCAATCATGTGCGAGGTGAATTGAGTGCCCTGATTCGTGAATAGCTCTCTAGGGTATCCAAACTTTTAAAACACATTCTCCCTCAAGAACTCAACCACTTTCTCTACTATTTCTACCTTGACAACCTTGGTTTCATCCCACTTCGTCAAGTAGTCAGTGCACATAGTGATGTACTTTTCCTATCCTGATGGAGGATCAATGGGTCCAATAAAATCCATGCCCCACTTATCAAATGGCTCAAAAGTCACTTTATGTTGCAAAGGGATTTCATCCCTAGGAGTAGGTTTCCCCATTCTTTGGCACTAGTCACATTGGTTGGTATATCTTCTTGCATCTTAGTGGAGAGTGGGTCAATAGTAGCCAGCTTGTAGTGGCTTGAAGGTTGTTCTTTTGGCTGCAAATTGACCTCCACAAGGCCCATCATGATAGGCCAGAAGGATGTCAAAAACTTCCTCCTCCCTGACACATCTTCTCAGAATTTGATCTGTGACCAACTTGAAGAGATCACCCCCAATCCAAGTGAATGGGGCCCTTTTCCTTATATTTTTGCTCTTTTCCTTGGAGGACAAATTTGCAACAAACTGTGAAACTATTGATAGTTGACTATGTCAGCAACCCCCAAAAAGAGAACTGAAATGGTAAATAAATTCTCATCTGGCTGTTGGTCATCAACAATTCCTTCCTCACCTATAGGAAAAGCCAATCTGGACAAAAAATTTGCAACTACATTTTCTCTACCAAGCTTATTAATGATAGTTATATGAAATTGTTGTAACAAAAGCAAACATCTAATAATTCAGGCATTCACATCAGGTTTGTTCATAAAATATTTAATAGAAGCATGGTCAGTATGTATAAAGGTCTCGTAACTAGTGATGTAATGTCTAAATTTATTAAAGGAATGGACAACAACTAGGAGCTCTTTTTCAGTCACAGTGTAGTTCAATTCAGCCTTGGACAGATTTTTGTTGATGAAGTAAATGGCATAAGGTAGTTTGTCATCTATCTGGCCCAGAGATGCTCCTATAGCTTTATTAGAGGCATCAGCATGGATGTAGAAAGGAAGATCCGAATTTGGGCCTCAGAGTATATGTGCAGTAGTGAACTTGTCCTTTAGGTTTTCTAGGGCCTCTTGGCAGCTTTCTGACCATAAAAATTCATAGTCCTTGGCCAATAGTCCAAACAAAGGTGAGACTACATTGCTAAAGTCTTTTATGAATCTCATATAGTATCTAGATAAACATAAGAATATTCTGACATCCCTTTGGTTCTGAGGAGTAGGGACCCTCTTTATGATAACTATCTTATTTGGGTCCACTTGCAGTCCTTCCTAGGATATTGAGTGACCTAGAATAGTCCCTGCGGTCATCAAGAACTCACACTTCTTAGGAATAAGGGATAATTTCATTTCAATGCATTTATTTAATAATTTTCCCAAGTTAGAGAAAGCCTCTAGGAAATCACACCCATAGGGGGTGAAATCATCCATATAAGTTTCCACAGAGTCATGGACTAGCTCTGCAAAGTTGCTCAGGACTGCCCTCTGAGAAGTGGCAGGGGAATTGCATAACCCAAAAGGAAGGACCCTATAAGAAAAGGTAGCCCAGGGATAGGTGAAGATGATTTTATCCTGGTCCTCTGGGTTGATTTGGATCTGACTGTAACCACTCAATCCATCTAGGAAAGAGAAGAACTTATTTCCTGCCAGACCATCTAATACTTGGTCAATGAAAGGTAGAGGTAAATGGTCCCTTTTTGTGGCTTTGTTTAGCTCTCTGTAGTCCACACAGATCTGCCATTTCCCATTTTTCTTTGGAACCAGAACCAGAGGAGATACCTACTCACTAACTGTGATGTGGTAAATCAACCTTGCATCCAACAACTTCTATAGTTCTTCTTTGACAATTTCCTTGAGGTTTGGGTTCATTCTCCTCTGAGGTTGGTGCACTAGCTTGCATCCTTCCTTGATGTAAATGTTGTGAGTACACACCAAAGGGTGCACTCCATTCATTTCCTTGTAACTCCATGCAAAGGCATCCAGATGTTTTCTTATCATGTCACATAAATCCTCTTCTTGATGTACAAAGAGAGAGGGGTTGATTTTCAATGTTCTTTCTGGGCCAATTATATCATATTCACATGAGTAGGACTTGATTCAACTAGGTAGAAGTTAGTCCAAGGGTTATCTTCAACTTTCTTCGCTAACTCCTCAAGAGACATGGTGTTGGGGGGTTGATTCTGGACGATTTTCTCAATCGGGTCATCTTCATCAGGTTGCCCCCCTACTATAGTAGCATCTAGGGTACATATTGGGGAATAGTAGACTTCATATTCCTCCTCCTCTTTTAACCATAAAGGTAAGTCATGCTCTAGAGATGGTTGAGAAAGAGGGTACAAGACCAATTGTTTAGACAAATGCACATTTTTAATGGTCATATTCCCAACCCTTCAATTTATGTAAGCATCAAAAGTGGCTAACCATGGCCTTCCAAGTATGAGAGGATAATTATTGAACTTGGTCTTAAGTTGGAGAACAAGAAGTCAACAGGGTATTCCCAAGAATCAATGAATACCATGACACCCTCAACAACTCCATCAGGAGCTATATTGGACCTGTCTTCAAGCTGCAAGAATGCTTTGGTCTTTCTTAATGATCCTTGGAGATTTAGTTTAAGCATAGTCTCCTTAGTCATCAAATTTAAGGCAGCCTCAAGATCAATCAAGGTATGGGGGACAATGATGCCATCGATGTGCACATCTACCATAGGGCTTCCAGGATCTAGATACTTTGGGAAAATCACCCACCCCAACATTAAGTCGGACACATGTCCAATGACATTAATTGTTGGGATGTCTTTCTTTTGTCCCCCAGTATGTTTGAAACATTTCTCCTTGATTAACTTGTTGTAGATGGGGACATCCTTGATAGATTGGAGAATCGGTATTTTAACACATAGGTTTTTCAATTCACTCAGGAGTTCAGTCTCTTCTGGGGTGTTCTGGACAGGATGGATTAATCTCTCAGGCAAAGGAGGTGGATTTTCTTGAGGGACACTCTCCTCCTTTTCCTCTTTAAGCTCCAAAGGTGGAGATGTAGGTTGATTATTTGGAAGCACTCTTCCAGACCCAAGGTTGATTTATTGAATTTCCACAGCATGGGTAGGATAAAATGCTTCTCCACTATAGACCTATTGTGCATGCCTATTTTTCGGGTTCATATTGGTTGAGTAGGCATCTGAGGTTGCTTAGGTGGAGCAAGGTGTAAGATATGTGGTTGAGATGGAGGTGGAGGTAGTAAAGATGCAAATTGGTTGTATGGGGGCCTCCACCCCTGGGATGTTTAATTCCACTAAGGTTGTGGAGGAGCATATGGATGAAATAGTTGGTTGGCATGTTGGGAATGGTATTGAGGTGAAAAAGGCTAGGGAGAAGGTGTGAACCACGAAGGATGAGCAGGAGGGTACCAAGGGGGAATGGATGTATTCTGGTTAGGGTTTTAATATGAATAGGATGCCATTAGATGCCTTTCTGGTATGGTCGAGGTCCTTGAGGCCTCCTTTGGTTGATATAGTATATTTGTTCATTCACCCCTTTAGTTCCTTGATACACAAATTTTAATCCAGGTGGAGAAGGACACTTGTATGTGGAGTGGTTCTCCTCACAGAACGAGCATATTTGTATAAGTTTCAATGGACATTCGTTCCTAGGGTGCCTCTCGATGCATCTAAAGAAGAAGATAGCTAAGGATCTTTTTTCTTCCTTCTGCTTCCTCTTGATGTGAATGGTGCCATTTGAAGAGAAAGGGTATGCAAATTTTCACTCTTGAAGTCTTCCAACATGTTCCCAATTTCACTTTTTATGGATGCGTTGGAGGAGGATGAACTGGCCAAATCTTGACTGGCCATACCCTTCTTTCTAGCTGTGCTAGAATGATTTTTGAAAACCGTCTTCATATCATCATAGGGTAACTGATATATTTCCCCTTCTGACAATAGTTTTATGGTTTCTAGGAGATATTCCCTGATCCCTCTAATAAGGACTATCTTAAGTGATTCAGGATTAAGGGTGCACCTCGCCTTTTTGTAGCTGAGTTGGAACCTTTCCTCATAATCTTCCAAAGATTCATCATATCCCAAGGTCATTCTAAAAATGTCATCTTTGATATCTTTGGACCTACAATACTCCTTATACTTATTGCTGAAGGTTTGTTGTAGATGAGCCCAGGTGTCACGTTGTCCCCAGTAAACCCATGAACCAACGCAAGGCTGCATCTTTGAGGGTGGATGGGAACAATTTCAACTTCTTGTCATCGGAGGTGTAATCATAAGTTTTTCATATGACAACAAACTCTAATAAAAAGGTATTCAGGTCCTCTGAGGTGAGACCATGGAAGTGAGGAAGGGTAGAGGGGTTTATGTTTTGAAGCCTAGCATCTCCATTATTTTCTCTGATGGGAAAAGCACCCTCAACTCTATTCTCAACTCCTTCTCTGTCTCCAATCCCATTTCTATTTTCAGCCATGGTGTAGCTTGGTTGAATGTTTTCTTCTTCTTCCCCAATAGGCTCTTCAAAAATCTTTGATTGTTCGCCTAATGGGTCCTCTAATTCACAACCACCGAAGAAGAGGGAAGGTTGGTTGTTTGATGTGTTTGGGGTATTTGGAAAAAAATTACCTAAGTTGTCTCTACTCCTACGAGGCATGAAAGGAGTTTGTTTTTTTTTTCAGCATTTTTTCAGAATTACTTGAGGAATGGAAAGAAAAAAAAAATTGCAACTATTTGTTCAATGGAACTATTTTCAAAATTAGAAAGAAAACAAATATTGAAACTATTTTATAAATGGAACTATTTATAGAATTAGAAAGAAAGAAAGAAATAAAGCATAAATCACATCTACTTAGACACCTCCCCAGCAATGACACCAAAAAGTGATAAGCACCAGTATTGTAGAAAGAATGATGCAACTCCTGGGGCTACCAACTTTACTTCATCAACCCGGGGTTCATAAAAACTTGGAGGTGATAGTGTTGTATACACAATAGATGCACTGGTCTACTCTTGTCACTTTTCAACTAGGGTGATAGATCACTAGGGCTTTTAAAACCAGTGTTTTATTCACTAGGAGTTTGACTACCAAATAAAAAAGGGAAAATTATCCTTAATGCAAAAAGGGAATGATGCCTATTCTAGGAAATGAAAGCCTGAATTAGAAGGTGCTATAAAGTGACATGAAATCATCTAACTAAGGATATACACATTTTGTCTGCAAAATAAACCTAAATTAACCTTTTTTATAACATTTAGTGCCATGGACTAAATGAGCATTGAATTTGATCTAAGAACTAGTATGATTGTTGCATGCATGGGCTAACTTAGAAATTGCAGAAAAAGCCTTTTTGATGTAGTTTTATGAATGAAAATGCTAATTTCCAGCTTGTTCTTTGGCAAGGGAGATAGGTATGGAGGAAACGGTATGGACTATTTTCAAGGGTATGGAAGCCAAGTCGAGGCCTAACCTAAGCTTAGATGACCATTTATACTCAATTTAGGCTTAAAATAGGCTACTATAGGGTTTTCTATAGTACTACAGGATGTCTTAGTTCTGCTATAGGATGCCTTGTTTTACTATAGGAAACAAGCCAAAAGCTTAGAATATGGTAAGAAAGGTAGAATGAAGTGTGGGAAAGGTGTCCAATGGGGAATAAGGCATGGAGGAGGTGCACACTACCTAAGGCTCAATCAAATGCCTCAAGATGGTTAGATTTGCTCAATGGAAGTGGCCACTTTTCTTACAAAACAAGAATTCGAATTAGGGTTTGGTGGACCTTGGTAATGTTATCACTGAAAATATTTCAAAGGAAAAGGAGAGCAGAAATCTTCATCAAATTCAAGCAAGGCAGCTCCTCAATTAAGCAAGGTATTTTCTTCCAAGTTGTTTTGTCTAAAGAAATTTCAAAGTAGAAAATGTCAAAAGAAAGGAAAATATCATCATCAGTACAACCATCACCAATGTACAAGAATGACAGAAACAAGGCAGCCAGCAGTCAAGAAGAAAGACAGAGCTTTGAGGAGGATAAGGAGAAATTTTGAAACTAGCTACGAATTCACGTTTTCGTAGCGTAGACAGTGTAAAAATCCTGTTTTGCGCTACGAAATCAGTGTTTTCGCAGCGCGCTGCGAAACCCCTGTAGCAGTCTGTTTCAGCTGAAGAAACTCTGTTTTCTGCTTTTAGTAGTCAATTTCTAAAAGCTTTCCTGAGAAGCTGAGAACTTAAGTTTGCAAACTGAAAGAGGCGTTTCTTCCTAACATACTGCAATACAAAAACCTCTTTCAGTTTCTTCAAATTCGTTCTGAGGTGGGATGAATTTATAGTTAAACTTGCGCTACGAAACTGCAGAAAGTCAAGCTTTGTCTACTGGTTTTAGTAGTGTTTTTCAAAATCAGTTTCTGGTCACATGAAAGGATATCTTAGAATTCTGAAGGAGGTTTCTCTTCATAACATGTCCAGCTACAATAACCTATCTCACTTTATTCTTATGTGTTTTCAGTTGGAAGATAAGAAGCTTTCATTGAGACCCTAATTTCAGAAAACGGATTTTTCCCTGTTTGCCACGTGTGTTTCAAGGACATGTTCTGGACAGCTGGAGAAATATTTTAAAAAAACAGGAGAGGTTTTTGTTCTAGACATCATGGGCTACAAAAACCTCCTTCATTTTCATAAAATGTGTCATGGATGAAGAGATAAAGGCTCTGCAATTTTCAAGGATCTAACCCTAAAAACAGGGAAACATGTTCCCTAATTTCTAGGGTTTCTCATCAGCAGTTGGATGACCACGTGGGAGGCTTCATCAAATTCGACCTCATGGAGTATTAGGTGTCAAATAATGCTTTAAATGTTTAGATAAGTTTGTTGTAATCATAATGAGGAGTTACACTCCTAGTTGTATTAGGTCTCTAGGACTACTAGTTAGGTGTCAAATACATTTAATGGTTTGTTTTATGGTTAGAATAGGTGTCACTGATGGCAAATTCGAATTCTCTTGAGGAGGGATGATGGAATCCTAATTTTAAATGCTTTATATAGAGCAAGAGGTCGAATTAGCAAGGGGTTGGAGACTTTTTGGCTCAATTGCTGCTCTATGTGTAGACTGTGTATATTTTTAACCTAATGCAGAATTTCTACTTAGACAACTCAAGATTCATGAAGAGTTCTTGTATGTTCTTGTTTTGATGGCATTTTCCAATACTTACATTGCAGTGAGGTTTACTTATGATACTCAGAATTCATCAATGGTGCTCTGACTTCCTTCATAGATAAACTAATTGTGTTTCATTGTTTTATATTTGCATTTCTGCACTTGAACTCTATAATGCCTTGACTTCCATGCTAGGTAGAATGTTTTGGCTTCACTACTCAGGATTCAAAGAGGGTTTTTAATGTCCTATTGTCTCATGGCTTTCCTCTCTCACTTACTTGCAGTGGTATGAATACATGTTACTTAGAATTCATCAATGATGCTCTAACTTCCTTCATGTATTTATAAACTGTGTTTCCTTGCATTGTATCTTTGTTTTGTTGATGTATAAAAACTCTCTATGCCCTGACTTCATGTTAAAGCTGATCTTGCTGTGGTACTGAACATACTTTGACTCCATAGCCCAATGGTAGCCAACCTTCATCTTTCAACCTATAAACATATACAATCACAAACTATAGAGTTAGCCATCTATCTTATTCTTTAATCAAAATCTTTAACCCTTTGAGAGAGCCCTCTCAAGCTGAGGAGGCTAAGCCTCAGCCAAAAGTTTGGTTTGAAATAGTTGCATGAGATCTTGCTAAGTAGCAGCCCTTAGTACACGATTTTGTGATAACAGGTAACATAGGTGGAGAAGACTTGGATGAGGCGAATGATATGAGGTCTCCCTGCAAATTAGAATCTCCTGCAACAACATACATTCTTTTCTTCATTTATGCACAAATTCATTTATACATGGAAAAGATGAGTTGAATGGAGTAAAATAGAGTTATTAATAGCTAATGGCTAAGTTTATGAATGGAAGTGCTTTTAAACCATAGCAAACTCAAGAGATAAAAATTAAAATTGCAAATACTTCTAAGAAATTTAGAGACAATGATCTATTCAATAAGAAACCATAGATTATGCCTTATTCGAATAAGAAATATGTTTTTGTGTTGTGTGAATGGAACCCTCAAATCATGATCCCATAAGGGAGATAAGGTGAAATCCACTATCACAAGCTTTTCTGAAGTGTTTACTCTCACTATGATACCACTGATCTATCTATCCAAAAATTGAACAAAACTAATTAATCATTCAAATTCTTGCAGATTAACAAAACCAAAATCACTTCAACAACTAACTATGAAAGTAATCTAAGCATACAATTACAGAAAAAGGAACTTCTATTGCTAGGGTTGGGCACTAACCCAAGAGCTTCATCCCTCTAATTCAATTCAGTGCTGGATCGAAGGAATGCTTCTCATTTTCATTAAAATATAAAAAATACATAAGAGTCATCAATCACAATGTCTTAGCTCGAAAATGCCTCTTGGATACAACAAAAAAAGTTGAATACTAATGAGGCTCTAGGCCTTATTATTTATACAACTAAAGCTACCAATAGATTCCTTAAATTTAGGGAGGCTTGGTTCCCAACTCGATATCAAGTGGTATTCAAGTATCATTGGCTTGGCTACCAATGACTTCAATGGCTTGGCTGCTTGTAACTCCGAGTTGATGAGATCTGGTGGATGAATATTCGAGTGAGTGAGGCATTAAGGAGAGAGATCTAATCTCCTAAAATCCCTCTTTCTTGTCTACTTCGAGTTTTAGCAAAAATTTCTCCAAATCCTACAATTAATGCACATTAGTCCACAAGACATAACATCTCATATTTACCCTTCTCACCAAGAAAAATATAACAAAACATGTAAATAAATGTTAGAAAAGTTGATTTTAAGAAGTTGGAGAGTAGCATTAAGGTCCATATAATTTACCCATTGATGAGCCTCATCACCTTGCTATGCCAAGCATGTTCCTTGAAACTGAACACATCCACGCCATCTCTCAAGGGACCCAAATTCCCTTGACAGATCCACTTATAACTAGATACTAGCTAATATATCTATCAAATACAAGTTCATGAATCTAGCACATATCAACATAATGTCAGAGAAGATTAAGGTTAAGAATACTTCATGTATGCAAAGCAATCATTCATTTAGAATTAGGGTTTCCAAACATATCCAAAAGAATTCTTGCCCAATTCCTTTCTTTTTCCTTTTCATTGCTGTAATTGAGTGTTAATGTGCACTGCCACATCATCCAACTGTTAGTTATATAAACACATAAACTACTACCTTGTCATGGTAATACCAAGAATGTTTCCTGCACTATTTACACATGTCAAACACATGTTCCAAATATCAAGAAAATCATATCTATCAATTTGAAATCAATCTTTACCAAGACTAGCAATCATGTCATAATTCATATTCAACTCATAGTCATTAGACATAATACTATAACTGTCACTTATTACACTCAAGTACATGTCAAATATCTCAACACATATGTGTTAGTACAATCATCTTAAAACAAGATCGTTCATTCAGGTGATCTTATAGACAAATACTCATATCATGTGACTAATCAAACATTCATACAACATATAGGCGACATATTAGACACCAACACTCATTGAACACCAATTAAAAGACACAATCAAACATTCAAGCAAAATATAGATGACATAATCAAGCTCATACCTTAATGTATCATGGGGGAGGCTATATTTTCTACATAATAAATCCATATTAGCATGATATAACTTCACGACATATCAACTCAAAAATAAATAAGGTCATGATATCCATAATAGTCACTAGCTAACATGTTCATATCACAAACTCATAAAAATTTGTCATTTGCATAGTAATCACATATGTACGATCAATCTGGATTAGTACAACACAATGTCACAAATAAGTCAACTCATACCTGAATGTCATAACGCTAACCATCTACACAGGCCAATCCAATTTATCATGATACATATAACATCAAGATCTTAATGTAATAACCCTAATCGTCAAGTTACTAGCATATAACAACAACAAGTTATATGTCATGCTCATCAACAACATATAACCTAATCATCAATCTAACTATCATATAACAACAACAAGTTAACCTATAAAATACTCATTAACAACATATATCATAATCATCAAGTTATCTAACATAAAACAACAAGAGCATTGCATACAACCACATGTTACTACCACTCATGACTATTTGACACATGTGCATATGACTACACTAATAAACTAACATATATGATGTATGTAACCATAACATCAATAGACATGTACATAAACCTAATGTATATAACCCTAATGCATATAAAAATCCATTAACTAAGATACCTGGATGCCCAACATCCAAACATGTATGACGACATGCTCTTGCCTTGAGATCCAATGTTGCAACATCACTTTAATGATATGCATCTCCTGCTCTATCTCAACCAACACATCAATATCATAACAACCAATAACATCATGATGACCTAATTGCATACAATGACCTCACAATGCATGTCCAACCTACCATACATATATAACAAATGAATATACAACCATACACTCATGATGACACATCCCATAACAACACCCTCAACCTTCACATGGAGACATCACTACAACCATGATAAACACCATGTAAATGCAACATAGACATGGAATACAAGCATAAGAAAAACATATGCAACCGAAATGAATGCATGACCAAAATAGTGCCCATCTAGTTTGAGGGGTGAACCATGCTCTGATACCATTCTGTGGTATCAGATATGACCCAAAGAGAGCACAAGCCGCTCAATACCACTCTATAACACCCTCCTCCCACATCAACCCAAGTAACCAAACAATCAGGCTAAACATGTGACGAGATGATACTATGATATGATTCAACCTCGTAGGTGACCTTAAGGAAGTGGAATTGATAGAAACACATCAAGCATACCTTCCACATCAACAACAACACTCCCAGGAGCCATCCCAATCACTCAGGTATCATGACCTTGGGTCCCACTAAGTTTTTAAGCTATTAAACCTATGTACACTCCCATTATATGGGAATTCTAGGGTCCAGAGGCTCTGGACGCTCCCACAATCCTGCATACCTGAATCCAGAAACTATTTCCAACAGACCTGTGCCAGCTTCCACGGGATTTAAGGAAATTTTCAAGCCCATAATTCTGGCCACTGCCCAAAAATTGTTGTAGCTTCCAGAATCCATTAAGCACATGATGACAAGACTAATAAACCAAAAACTGACTCTAGGACTAGGCCTGACCATCCCTAATCGGGATTAACATTCTATCAAATGCTTGGCATCAGTGCAATATACAAGTCTAGGATACAAGACAAAGCATGAATGACTGAAAACATTTATGAGTCATGACAAGAAGGATCACCACCTTCTCCCTTGAAATTTTATGACATTAATTAGGTATTGCGTCCATCATTTTAACAATTACAAGTAAATACATGAAATAACCATGACATGAACTAGTCACTTAACCATTCTTATAACCAACATAAAAACATGAAAATAATAGTGGGATAACAACCATTAAATCCACATATAAATAAGTACAAAAGTAAGAGAACTTATATTTTATTAGACATAGGAAAATCCAACTAGGTTCGTCACTTCCATGTACCACTTGACCATAGACATGGCTGAGCCAAATATTTCTTTTAGCCAGCCACCCCCATTCCATATTCCAAGCATGAATGTGGGATCTCATGGATAAAAAAGACCAAAAAAAACCAAGGGAATCCATAGGTTAAACCACCTCCACCCTCACCAAACTATGATCACACAAAAACCGATGCTCCAATCACAGAACCAACTTGAACTTAGAATGCCATGCATAATCCATCACTATCCTTGAGGAATTTTCCATCTCCTTATCTCTCAAGCTTTACCGCAATCCAATCTTGGATCACTAGGGCCGAAACCGATATGCCTCCATTAGGCTTTACCATGTATCCCACAAAAACTGGTCAAGGGATTACTAGGTCTTTGAGAATGAACCTTGAGACTACCCCCACCCTAGATTCTAAAATCCATCTGGTAATTCCAAAGCTCAAAACCAAGATCAACATCCCAATGCACCATGGCATCCGGAAAAAGGAAAGGCTAGGCTAAAAACCATTGTCATAATGCAACAAAACCATGCGACCGAAAACAAGAGAACCATACACCAACATGCAAATCTATGCATGTCAAAACCAACTAGGAAATCACACATGCAATATGTTACCTGCAGGTATTCTTCTGAAGCTGCTTGATCATGTTCTTCCTTTCTTGGTCCTTGCTTTCCTTCCTTGCCTTTGCTTGCTTTTCCTTCCTTTCTCCCAGTCTAGAGTGCTCCAAGAAAACTCTAAGTGTCCAAGAGTATGAGAGAGATAGAATAGAAAATATCTCCACCAAAACTGAGCTAAACAAACTTTCCCACTGATCCTCATAAGCCTTTTTATCAATGAGGCCTCTATTTTCTTCATTTTCCATTATTTTCCTTCATTTTCCTCCTCACATACAACCTATGATATTTCACCTCCCTTTTCTCCTAATTTCCATTATTTTCATAAATAAAATGCCAATAAATTCCTCATTCCTTTCCAAATCTTTTTCCATTCCTTTTTCCAATTTCCTTAGCCATAATAACCAAAATGAACACCCACTAGAATGATTTTCCCAACATTCAGCTTGGAATATGAGTCCCATGACCATGGTTTTATATTTTATATTTACATGGATTTTAAACCAGGGTTGTTACAATGACCCCTCCATTTTTCAGCCTACATATGGGATATTTTCCATAGGTATCCAAACAAAAAGAACTATTCTACCTTATGTATTATGGAATTATGACACTTGTCACTTGAAACCTGCAAGCAAAGTTCGAATACACCAAAAATCGGCTTGCCTTTGTGCATTTTTGGGAACCCGTTACATGATCTCGCCTAAAATGATTCAACAATGTTATATAACAGCTTGCTATGTAAAATATCAACCGATTCCATCCCCTTGAAATTTGAAAAAAAAATTGATTTGATTATAATCAACGATGAATGCCTCTTGCGGACGAGTGTTTGAATTGACACTACATTTTCACATGTTCAAATATTTTTTTGGGTGTGTGTTATATTCTTTCCATGACTAGTCACACGTGGGGGGGTGATAGCCCCCCTTGTTCGTTGTATTGGGCACAACAGGGATGCCACGGGGGGGTGGTAGCCCTTCTACACGTGGTCTAGGGTAGCTCCTTGGGAAATTTGTTTTGGACCCTATATTAGGTGAGTGATCATAAATATGGTTTTGTGCATGGGTTTTTCACATGGTTTTAGGCATGATAGTTTTCTGCCCATGGTATTTTGTAGATCCATTCAAGGGAACTAAAATTATGTTCTAATCCAGGGTTAATTGATTGGGTTTTATGAGTGCTTTGGCATGCATATATATGTATTGTAACATTGAAAGAAATATAATGAAAAATCAATATGGTAGTCCCAGTTTTGGGATCCATGGGAAAATCTCTATGTATATCTATTTTATGTTTTATGGTCTCACCATAGTTTATTTTCTACTTTTAGAATTCGTATGCAGGTAATTTTTGTACTGGGTTAAAACCTACTTTTGGTATTAGAGTTGTTTCGGCTTCAAGGGAATGCCATTGTTGCTGAGGGGTTTTACTCGGGCCTGTGGTAGACCCTGTTCAATGGGAGATCTACCAGATTGATTCTTGCATTCAAAGAATATGACAAAAAATGGAAAGATAGAGATCGATAAATTTAATGGTCATAGTTTTGATTTGTGGAAACTCAAGATGGAGGATCTGCTAATGGATAAAGATCAGTGGATCGTGGTAGATTCAGGTACTAAATCAATGACAATTTCAAATGAAGACTGGGCAAAGTTAGATCAGAAATCAAAGAGCACAATATGGTCATGTATCTCAAATTCAATATTGTTGAATGTATTAGGGGAATCTACGATGAAGGCTTTGTGGGACAAGTTATGGACTTTGTACTCTAAGTCTCTGGTGAACAAACTGCTCCTATGAAAAAAGTTTAATAACCTGAAGATGAAGGATGGAGACTCGGTAACAGAGCATTTGAATGCCTTTAATACCATGGCAAGCCAGTTTTTATATGTTGATATTAAAATTTCAGATGAAGATAAGTGCATTAGTTTTCCATGCTCTCTACCAGATTTGTGGGATAGTCTAGTTGTGGCAATAGGTAGCAATCCAACTACCTTAAAGTTTGATGAAATAGTCTAATCCTTTCTCTTTGAGGATATGAGACGGAAAAATATGGAGGGCCATAATGGATATGCATTGTCTATATGAGGAAGGTACCAGAGCATAAACAAAAATAAGTCCTTGAGTGGGATATGTAAATCTAGAGGGAAATTTAAATCTCCAAGGAAACCTATAAAGGTGTTCTGGAAATGTGGAAAGGAAGGGCACTTAAAAAATGAATGTAAATCTAAAGCTACTAAGAAAGGAAAGGGATCTGATGATGCTCCTTTCGTAGAACCACCTTAGATGAAGGTGGGGATGTGTACTTGGCTTCTTCTTCAAGTAAACATGTAGATCATGAGGCATGATTGATTGACTCAGATGCATCCTTTCACTTCACTTCCCATAGGGAGTGGTTCTACGAATATAAGAAATATGATGGTGGTGATGTCTTCTTAGGGGATGCCAGGAAGGCTAGAATCCTCAGACATGGAAAATTCAAGTTGAAGTTGCAAGGTGGAAGGATTAGAACGCTTTTGGGTGTTCTACATATTCATGCATTGGCCAAAATTTTTATTTTTATAAGCAAGATGGATGATGCAGGTGTAAAAACAGTGTTTGAGAAAGATACATGTAATATGTTTCAGTGAGCACTAGTATTGATGTGGGGAGTTCATATTGGAACTCTATGCAAGCTTCCAAGTATCATTCTTATTAATGGGTGCAATAGTTTTGTGGTTCCTGAAAGTAGAGCAGAAAATATAGCGGTATCTAGAGAAATGACCATGCTATGGCATCAAAGGCTTGGACATACTGGAGAGAAGGGCTTTTAGATACTTCATGGTAATGGTATGTTAGAAGGTATGTCTAATTTCTCTCTGTATTTTGATTTCTCTGAACATTATTTATATGGGAAGCATAATCAAGTTAGTTTCCCCTCTGGTGCTAAGAGGGTGAAATGGATATTAGAGCTTCTGCGCAATCATGTGTTTGGACCTATGTCAATTCCATCACTAGGTAAGTTTGTGTACTATGTATCATTCATAGATGAATTCTCAAGGGATACATGGATATATTTCCTTAGGAAGAAATCTGAATTTTTTGATAGGTTTAAAGAATTTAAGGCTCTGGTGGAAAACCAGACAGAGAAGAAGATAAAGGTGTTGAGGATAGATAATGGTGGAGAGTTCTGTAAGAAGGAATTTGAAGAGTTTTGTAAGAAGTATGGTATAACATAGCATAAGACTACTCCATACACACCTTATCAAAATGGATTTGCAAAAAAAATGAACCAGATGTTGATGGAAAAGTAAAGAAGCATGCTCAGTGGTGCTTGGTTACGATAGGAATTCTGGGTAGAGGCAGTGGAGACTGCATGTTACCTGGTCAATAGATCACCTTCATTAGCGTTGGAGGATAAGACTCCACATGAGGTATGGACTGTTCAAAAACCTTCTCTTTCACATATGAGGGTATTTGGTTGTGATACATATGTACATGTTCCAAAGGAGAAAAGAACCAAGTTGGATAGTAAATCTAAAAGGTGAACCTTTATTAGGTATAAGGATGGTTTAAAAGGTTATAAGCTTTGGAACCCATAAACAAGGAAGGTGGTGTACATATAAGATGTGGTGTTTATAGATATGAAATATTTTATTAAACATGATTTCCTACTAAAGGAGCCTAAGAATATAGAGTTTGAGCTAAAAGAGTAAGAATCGGACTCTAAAACAGAACAAGAATCAAAATATGAAGAGCCAAAAACTCTAGCTGTGAGAAGATCAGTTCGAGAAAGAAGACAACCATAAAGGTATAGTCCATCTGGTTTCTGTTCAAATTTTTCTTTATGTGTTACGGATGATGATCCAAAAACTGTTAGGGAGACAGTAGATTTAGAGGACAGAAAACTATGGAAAGAGGTCATGGTTGTTGAAATGGCATCTTTGGATAAAAATGAGGCTTAGGATCTTGTGGAGTTTCCAGCTGGAAGGAAACCCATTGGAAGAAAATGGGTGTTTAAGAAGAACATGAATGCAAAAGGCAAGATGGAGAAATACAAAGCTCGGTTGGTAGAAAAAGGTTATTCCCAGCTGCGGAGAATTGATTTTGGTGATATTTTTTTCTCTCGTCGCCAAGGTAGCTTCTATTAGATTACTTTTATTTGTTGTTGTTTCTTTTGAATTTGAGCTTGTAGAATAGATGGATGTGAAGACATAACTTATTCATGTGGATATGGAATAAGAGATCTATGTCAATAAAACAAAAGGATTTGTGGTGAAGGGAAAGAAAGAACTCATATGTACGTTAAAAAAGTGTTTGTATGGGTTAAAATAGTCACCAAGGATGTGGTATCAGGAATTTGATACATATATACGGGGACTTGGCTTCACCAGAAGCAAAGCAGATCACTATGTATATTTTAAATTAATTGGTAACCATGTTATTTATCTGTTCTTGTATGTGGATGAGATGTTGCTGATTGGAAATGACAAAGAAACTTTCCAGGATTTGAAGACCCAATTGTCTTCCAAATTCGACATGAAGGATCTTGGTGCTACAAAATATATTTTGGGCATGGAAATTAAACAAGATCGGGAATATAGGAAACTCTAGTTAAACCAAAGGAAGTATGTTGAGACAATACTGTAGAGGTTTGATATGTAGGATAGTAAACCGGTGAAGGTTCCTATTCCCAAAACACAAGAAGAGTAAGATGACATATCCCGTTTTCCATACGCAAATGCAGTCAGTAGCCTGATGTATGTAATGGTATGTTCTAGACCAAAAATTGCACATGAAGTGGGAGTATTGAGCAAGTTTATGTAAAAACCAGGGAAGGAGAGTTGGACAATAGTGAAGCGGGCTTTTACATGGCACTAGTGATTATGGTTTGTGCTACCAAGGAAGTCTAGGATTGGACAAAGTTTTGGACATTTGTGGATTTGTTGATATAGACTGGGCCGGAGATCTAGATTAGAGAATATCTGCAAATGGGTATGTGTTTAACCTATTTTTAGGTGCAGTTAGTTGGATGAGCAAGAGAGAGTTTGTAGTGGCACTTTCAACTATAGAGGCAGAATACATGGTGTTAACGGGAAAAGTGTCTATTCAGAACGACCCTATCCCACTAAGGTGTGATGGTGACCTTAGAAACAAATAGAGAAAACTACTTTTGTATTATTCTTTATGAACTATAAACGAAGAGGAATAGGATGAACCAACCTGTGTCTTGCGCTAGTCCTTTGATCCAATCTCTCTCCTCTTTGACAGCTTCCAGCTACCTACTCCCTTACTTTCCCAGCTTCACCAAGTTCCTGTAAGATCACAGAAGAAGAAAACTACACAAAGACATGGATTTATATTCATAAATAGCTTAGGATCAGATTTAAGCGAAACATACAAATGTAACAATCATCAATGATACACAAGCATGTAGGAGAAACTCAAATAGTTTTATTGATATAAGCAAGAAGATCCAAGAGGAGTTACAACCGATGATTCCTGATCCAGCATCAACCTCCCAGCAAAGAAGCCCCTCTTCACCTCCAACAAAGCATAAATCACCCAATACTCTGATATCTATCTCAAAACCAACAACAATTCTCTGCAATGTACAAAATTCCAGCCTCTGGATCTCTGGGATGAGGGATCCATATATAGATGTATGAAAAGAGGATGAGTCAGCTTATGATTTGACTAGTGTCTTCTCTCTGTCAGTTCTTGCTTCCACTTGGAAACTGAGAGCCTCTTACTCATCTTTGGTCGAACTTAGTGAGGCAAGTGTCATTGGAGAAGATTCTGGAAGCTTCCATTGTCTTTCCGCCTCGCGGAATGGCACTGCCATTTGTCATTTCCCGCTCAATGCACCCTAGTAGTGCATTTAGGTGCGTTGCAATGCACCTAGCTAGTGTATTTGGGTGCTATGAAACGCAGCTAGCTAGTGGAGCAGCTGAAATGATCCTGATTTGACTGATTCTGAGCAGTTTCTAGTGGAGAAATTCTGGGAGAAGCTATAATTTGTTGACCTTGTTCCTTTAGGGGTCGGAACAACAATTTTAGGGACTTAGGATCCCTTGGTTTATGGACATTTCATGCTTAGAGCTGTAAGGCACAAAAATGTCTATAACAGTTTCCCCCTAAAGTATGAGGTCGTTTATCGGGTGAAATGCTTTATTAGGAGGATCCGAAGTTCTTTCAATGCTGGGAGGAGACCTGTAATAAGATACAATACAATACATTATCTTCATACTGTTTTCATGATCTAGCTGAAGCGGGCATTCCCATGCTCAGCTTTATAAATTCATTTTCATGTACATAAGACAAACAATCGTCTGATGGTAGACTGATGATTCTGATAGAGCCATCATCCTTTTGGTAGGACGATTATCTGTGCTGCAATGCTGTACATTTAATGTCTTTATTTCCCTGAATATATACCGCAGCCCGGATGGATGAAACTATATCCGGGGTCTTCAATCTCGTCCAATCTTCACTCAAAGTACAAGTCGATCCATGTGAGAAATGTTTTGAAGTCGAACATGGAAAGACATCGCTTGATTACCAGTCAATGATGTAAACTGTTAACAAGTGCGAGAGGAATCACCAATAATGATGATGACCCTCAAGGTACTACAGTACAATTCACGTGGTGTGAATAAAGGATTTGGCGTCGAACACCATGCAAAATCTTTCGGTCGAAGGTCATTGATGTATACCTATCATCGGAAGTGAGAAACTTGCCATTGAGGCATGCAAGCTTCAAAGTACTGAACGGGGTGTTCCTAGATCAACTTCTTGGATAATGAGCTGATGTCGACAAGAAGCGATCTATCAAAGGAGGGCCTTAATGAATCCCACATCAATGACACGGAACGGAGCAAATGATTTTGATGGAGGTGAAAACAATCTGATGATATATGGTTCAGGATGGTGGCCATGAAAGAATGAAGTATAATGTATGGTAGTGGATGGGACACAGGTGACTTCTCTGGATGACTTCTCTTGAACATGTCGGCGACACTTATGTGATGGATTGGTAGCATTTACCCCAAATGTGAATGGTATGGCACGACCATGGTGATGTGACCGGTGAATGAAACAACCCAACCCGACTCGGACATGGAGTGGAAGTGTCATGTTCAAGAGCGACTTGCTACCAATAAAGATTCTTTCAGTTTTCTTCCCAATTTTTCCCCAGTCATTGCTGACCAGTACCTCTCTATTTTTGTCAAGCTTGAGGAGGATAACATATGCTTGTTCTATAATTTTCCCTTCAGGCAAACCCATCGCTATTTTTTAACGAGCCTAGCGATAGTGAAACTCGTTCTCATCTAAAGACAAGTTTGTGCTATTAATCTTTTTAACGATTTTAACAAAAAAGATAACTAGGTCCTTTTCATTTTTAGAGAGTCTGAAAAGGTACGTAAAGGTAACTCCAAAATTCCTTTTTCGTCATCTAATCCCTTAAGTCCGAAAAAGTATAAAACAATACAGAAGGGATGAATTTTTGATAGTTTTAACGAGCCGAACAAAACAAGTGCTCGATCTTTTTGTGCAATAATCCCTCAGGTCCAAAAAGATTAAAATCTAGAGGAGGGATAACACTTCCGGTCGCTTTAATGAGCTGGAGGGCCAAAACTCGGCAATCTTTTCATATTTTACGAGTCAGTTGAAAAGAGCTTAAAGAAGACTCGTCTTTTGAGGAACGAGTGATAAAATGGATAGCAGCTGATTCCAGGTAAGGTTTGGAATTTTCCAATCACGGCAGTGTCACAAGGATGGCTAGTGAAATCACTCTTCGCAGCTGTTCCTCAAAATGGGTAAACAATCAAATGGAGGTGAATGATCGGCCAATGAAAAAGTGGAGGTGATGGTGCAAAACACGACCAAGGATTTAATGGCTGAAGTGTTACATTCACGGTGGTTATTTACCGGGGAATAGTTCATTTTTTAACGAGCTTAAACGCGGGTGGAAACATTTGCTCATGTCTTATGTTTATTTTTTAACGAGCTTGAAATATGTGCTAAAACTGCTCGATTAATCCAGTCATATGATAAGAAAGTCTCATATAAAAATGGCAATTTTTAGATTTTTTTCCCACATCCTTTCTTTATGCGAGTTAGGCGACGACTAATCCTACGAGTTTAAAGGGTTAGAGGTCCTAAAAATTTAAAAAATAAATAGCCGCCCCTCGCTTGCACTCCAAAAGGTTTGCATGCCCCCAGGTATAAAATATGGTTTCAAGGTTACCCCTCAATTTGCAGACAAAACATTTGTTCTATCAGGAAAGGCCTACCTCTTACAGGTTACCCAAAGATTGTTCTATTCGCGGTGCAAACAAAACACTTCTTCGGCGATGTCTACCGAGATAAAAAATGGTGAGTGACGATGTCTGCCAACTCACATAACTTTGACAAGAGAATCTTATTCTAGAATAACCCCTCTTCCACTGACGGACGGGGTACAGACTAGTCATATTCTCCCGTGGAAACCTACCCTATACCCGAAGTTTTCCTGCCGAAGCAGACCAGGATGCATACCCCCTGGGTTTCAGTCATATCCCTCCGAATTACTCGCACTCATCGGGAGGACGGACTGGAGATTGAGACATTTCTTGCGTGGAAAGACCATTTAGGGATGGTATATGACTATTTGCTATGCGTGATCCGGGAAATGAAAGCTGGTCCATGAGCTTGACCACTCTTCCTCCGTGCGGAAAACACATTACTCTAAAGAGTGAGGAGACGATGGCTCCCATGCAATAAATATAGTCTCGTCCAAGGAGTAGGTTATAATCCAAGGGTCCTTGAACTACCATTACGTTCGTGCGAACTGTCTTCCCTCTCAATGTTATGGGCACATCGGGAAGGATCCCTAAAGGTCGACTAGTTCCTTTATCAAAGCCTGTCAAATTTCTCATCTCAGGCAAAAGCGATGGCGAACCAAGCGCTTTCCAAGCAGTAGAGGAAAGGATACTCACAGAAGCCCCCTCATCTATGATGGTACCAGCCATAACCATTCTATATATTTGAACGATAATTTGAAATGGTATGCTTGCTAGTAAACGGGATCTGCCCAGTTGATTCCAGTCGAAGGAGACAACTAGGTTGCTTGGAGGTGGGACTGAGTAGATGGCCGGGTACGGCTCTGACAAAATTCCCTCCTGCGGTAAGGGAATGGGTAGATTGCCCCCATGTTCGTCAGAGTCTGTGTTGATGAAGAGAATTTGGACGGTGTCATCCTTGTTCTCTTCAATGATCGTATCATCCGAAGATAAAACCTCTGAAGGCAAGACCGGGTCAACTGCTGCCTCGACCTTTTGACTTTCATTTGATATGGATTCAGTTGGTTTATCTTCAATGATAGGCGCTTCAGCCGACCACCTGAGCAGGCCAGCTGGATTCTCAACTAGTGAAGGACTCGGCAAGAGTTTTTTATATCCAGGAGGAAGTCGTAACGGTGAAACCGGACGATCATCCAAAACTCTTTTATCTTCGTCTAAGAAGGGAAAATCGTGGACGACGTGATTGCCTTCGCACAGTTTACAAAGAAATCTAGCTTTCCCTTTTTGTCCTGGGGCTTCACTTTCGCTAGTTGACGGTGTGCTTTCAACATGATCATCAGAGGTTGATGACACCAGATTGTGCAAACGAGGAGACCAGTCCCTTAGTATCCGAGGGATGCAAGGACAATCTCTGTGAAAGTGGTCTCCTTTGAAAATGACAAATGGCGATTTAGGCCTGTTCGGTGCAGTGTGTGGATTTTCGTTAGACGACACTCGTTTTCCCCCATTCACCTTTGGATCCTTCTTCTTCTTCTCTTTCTTCTTCTTTTCCTTCTTCTCCTTAGGAACTTGACTTTTGGCTTTTCCAGCCCCATCAAGCGAAGAGGAAGGAGGAGAGGAAGAATTAGAGGAAGTAGGAGGTTGGTGGGCAACTCTGGACTCGTCTAATTGCTGATTCGATTGTTCAGGAATAGTGGTGTTCTGAACGACATTGGTTGAGAAGAGCCATACCGGCAAGCCAATTGTCAGTCCTGGAAGCGACAATGTGGCCATATGGGGTGCACCAACATCTCCCCAAGAGGAGCAGGGACTAGGATTCCCACCAAGGGGAATTCCTTGGTTGGTAGACTCCATTTTCTCAACCTAAGATCAACGTAGGAAAAGGGTAATGAATATTCCATTTAAAATAAATTTTTAGACGCTCTGACACAACTTGTTTTTTCAGTTTTTAAGAGTCGAGAAAAAACAAAAGATGACTCTAGTCTCCTTCGATTTTTAATGAGCCTGAAGTGACAAGTGCTCAAATGGACCTTTTCCGTTAAGGAGTCTGAAAAGGAACGAAAGGGACTGCTCTGGAGATCTAGGTAGAGGGAGTACCAAACCAATCGCAAAACTGCAGAATACTTTTTACGGTACGGCAGTCAATCTTCCCGAATGCTGTGTTCAGTGCATTACGATCAGTAGGGCGACCGACACGGCTTCCTATGGATAAAAGGTTTTAAGCCTATAGGGGTCTCCCAATATATACTCGACGGTACGTGGGAGCACAAGTCCGTACTGGCACTTATCGTCTCAAAGTGGAGGAATCACCCAACCATCAGTGAGGACAACGGTTACCAGGTTTTACGACGCCGGAATACGTCTCTAGCCTAGACCTCTAAATGTTTTGCGTTAAGTTCCAAAGCATTGTTAAGTTCATTGAATTTATTTTAAGTTGATATTTCTTATGAAGTTTGCCTTTTGGGTTCACCACGAGATGTAGATGTAATTCCTAAAATGCAATCTAAAGATGATAAGCAAGCCTTTATCTCTTTTCAGCAATGAAAATCCTAGCTACAAGGGGAAAAGAAAGACACAATCTTTTCGCAAAGAGCAAAGAGCACACTGTAAATGCACTTTCCTAAATCAAGCCAAACAGACTGCCAATATGCAAATGCACATGTGCATGTATTTGTTTTTCACTTTCTTAATATTGATGCCTAAAAAGAAAGTTGATGTACAAATCTGAATTTGCTTTCAAATGAAAAACACAAACAAGCTTCTTTTCGAAATCAAAAGGTAGAGATGATTACGACGCTTTATGATTTTTAAAGAAGTACTCATTTCGACACTAGAAAGTCACAAATTCAAACCAAAGGCAAAAGTAAAAGCATAATCGACTGTCAACAACAAATAAACTTTCTCCTAATATCAAAATCAACACTTGCGACAGATCTAAATCAAAGGACGACAGTATGACTATTTTACTTTTACAATGGAAAACTGTAAATGATGTAACGAACACACAAAAACATCTACGGTCCTTTTGTACAAAGGAGGTGGAATTACGGCAAAGAAAAGGGGTTTTTAAACAGACACATACACTGATCACAGGCTGCAAAAATCAGAGACAAAACTGAAAAAATGAAGCAAAGAACCTCAGTTGCACAGGGCTAGGCTGATCAGCGCACCTGTTACACAGAGAAACTGCATTTCAGCGCAGGTAGCCCTCTCGGGAAGTGTGTTGAAATGCAAAACCTCTTCACAGAGCCTGCGCTGGGGCAGAAACGAGAATTCTATCCGGGTTCTCGGTCACGGTTTGCAGTTTAATCTATGGTTTTTGACCGAGTAAAAGCAATCAGTAATGCACAATCAGAGGGTAGATTTAAAGGAAGGTGTAAGAGCTATCACAAAGGGCAATCAGATCATTTGTGAATCAACTGTTCAAATCATAAACAGATCCAGTGAATGGATTGAAGTAGCAGATGTCTACTTTGCATTTGTTAATGGCAAATGCAGTTCGATTGCTACTTCTAAGTTTATGAAACAAACAACAAGAGAAACACAAACAAACTAATTAGACACGATCCCCAGTGGAGTCGCCATTTTGTTAACAGGAAAAGTGTCTATTCAGAACGACCCTATCCCACTAAGGTGTGACAGTGACCTTAGAAACAAACAGAGAAAACTACTTTTGTATTCTTCTTTATGAACTATAAACGAAGAGGAATAGGATGAACCAACCTGTGTCTTGCGCTAGTCCTTTGATCCAATCTCTCTCCTCTTTGATCACAGAAGAAGAAAACTACACAAAGACATGGATTTATATTCATAAATAGCTTAGGATCAGATTTAAGCTAAACATACAAATGTAACAATCATCAATGATACACAAGCATGTAGGAGCAACTCAAATAGTTTTATTGATATAAGTAAGAAGATCCAAGAGGAGTTACAACTGATGATTCCTGATCCAGCATCAACCTTCCAGCAAAGAAGCCCGTCTTCACCTCCAACAAAGCATAAATCACCCAATACTCTGATATCTATCTCAAAACCAACAGCAATTCTCTGCAATGTACAAAATTCCAGCCTCTGGATCTCTGGGATGAGGGATCCATATATAGATGTATGAAAAGAGGATGAGTCAGCTTATGATTTGACTAGTGTCTTCTCTCTGTCAGTTCTTGCTTCCACTTGGAGACTGAGAGCCTCTTACTCATCTTTAGTCGAACTCAGTGAGGCAAGTGTCATTGGAGAAGATTCTAGAAGCTTCCATTGTCTTTCCACCTCGAGGAATGGCACTGCCATTTGTCATTTCCCGCTCAACACACCCTGGTAGTGCATTTAGGTGCGTTGCAACGCACCTAGCTAGTGTATTTGGGTGCTATGCAACGCAGCTAGCCAGTGGAGCAGCTGAAATGATCCTGATTTGACTGATTCTGAGCAGTTTCTGGTGGAGAACTTCTGGGAGAAGCTGTAATTTGTTGACCTTGTTCCTTTAGGGGTCGGAACAACACTTTTAGGGACTTAGGATCCCTTGGTTTATGGACATTTCATGCTTAGAGCTGTAAGGCACAAAAATGTCTATAACACATGGAAGCCACTCATGAAAGCAGGGAAGTAGTTTGGTTTCAGAGATTGTGTTCAAGTATGGGGTTAGTACAATGAGCAATAAGGATAGATTGTGATAGACAAAGTGTAATTTTCCTGGCAAAGAACCCTACTTATCATTTAAAGACAAAGCAGATTAATGTTTAGTATTACTTTGTGAGGGATATGGTTGAGGACAAAAAGGTGTTGTTAGTAAAGGGACACTTTGAAGAATGTTGTAGATGCATTGATGAAGTCTGTGAGCACTAAGAAATTTTCTCAGTGTAGAGAAACAATGGGAATTATAGGTCTGGACCAATTACTAAGCTCTCCCATGACCCTCCGTGTGGAAATGAAAACAACAAGTGGGAGAATGTTGGGTGTGTGTTATATTCTTTCCATGACTAGTCGCACATGCAGTGGTGAAAGCCCCCCTTGTTCGTTGTGTCGGGCGTATCAGGGAGGTCACATGGGGGGTTTTAGGGGGGTTTTAGACATGATGGTTTTCTGCCCATGGTATTTTGTAGATCCGGTCAAGGGAACTACGGTTATGTTCTAATCCAAGGTTAATGGATTGGGGTTTAAGAATGTTTCAACATGTATATATATGTATTGTAACATTGAAAGGAATATAATGAAAAATTAGTCTAGTAGTCCCAATTTTGGGATCTAGGGTAAAATATCTGTGTATATTTGTTTTATGTTTTATGTTCTCATCATTGTTTATTTTAGTTTTTTATAATTCGTATGCAGGGAATTTCTGTATAGGATTGAAACCTACATATTTAACAAAATTTAAATATGGCATACTATGATACGACTTTAGTTATGATCTTATTTTAAGTTTAAGTTAATTATATTGTAATATATGTTAAATTATTTCAATTAGGCCACATAAATTTTAACCTTTTATTTTGATTTACCGTTTTGTATATAGGTATATACCGATCAATTAACAACCTTCTTTTTTGAGCAAGGAAAATATAACAAACAAACTTGACTTTATGCCATAGGGGAGATAGTGTTGAGAATTTCATATTATCCATCTGATTTTGATCAAGAAAGAAGCTTTATGATTTGTTTCATGCAAAGATCTATATCAAATGATACTCGAACTCCATGAATACACCAACAATTTTAATTCAATGTCATCCAATTCATTTCTAGGTTTAGTTTGTTTATGTTTTGGAGAGAATCTAAAAAACGATTGACCTTTTCTATTTAAACCAGTTTCTTGCTCTATAAAATGGTTCAAATATTGTGTAAAGAAGGTGGAGTAGCACTCTTGTTATAGATTTTTCTCTCAGAATTACTTGAATAAGTGATCGATTTTTTTTAAGGCGAGGAGTAGCATCTCAACATTCTTGTTGTGTAAACTTATATATATATATATATATATATATATATATATATATATATATATATATATATATATATATATATATATATATATATATATATATATATATATATATATATATAATCAATTTCATATTGCCATATTTTGTTGTCATGTGTATATAGGTTGCTATCGAATAGTTTTCTATTATCTATAATATGATGTGAAAAATCATATAGTAATTTGTGTATATGAAGAATATTGAATTGATTTGAATCGCTTTCAATTAATTGCAAACATTTGATTCTATTCAATAAATGTGATTATAATGAGTCTGTGTTGAATTGAAATTTGAACACCACTCATTTATATATATATATATATATATATATATATATATATATATATATATATATATATATATATATATATATATATATATATATATAGATATATATATATATATATATATATATATATATATATTACTGATATGTGTATGGATGTGACTTTTTTTAAACTATTTAAAATTACTCTCACTTGTTTTACATCATTGTTATATAATGACTCTTTGTTAGCATTCATATCCGCAAATTATCATCTATTTTCTTTTATTCCACTACATGTCAAAATTAAATAAATGGATGAAAATATAATAGATCTAAATCTATTAATAATTTTGTTCATTTCTCTCCTTCATACAGATGTGTTATTGGTGATATGTGCATGGATGTTGTAGGTTGTTATTAACTCTTTTTAATTTATGTGACTAGAATCTACTAACTTGCACAGTGAATTTAAGTGACCTTTTGTTAGATTTGTATATTGCAAAATTTTCAAGTCTTTTGTTCCTATTTATATCGAATTGTTTTATGGATCCATTTAACATGTTCATTGTATTATTGTAAGTATAATTAATTTCGACTAATTAAAAAGTTTGTTATTTTTGCAGCAATGGTTTTCATTGTCATATTTCAATTAACCTTTAATCTTCAAAAGTATTATCCATGATCATAAATTTACGCATGGGCTTGTATATAAATCAATAGACAAGTAGAAGTAGATAACTACATTAGCTTATTCCCATATTAGATCCTTTGTTTATACCACTCAATTGTAAAGATTTATTTGCATTAAACAAAGCCTCCATTCATTGGAGCAACACCTTTTGAAGGGAAAATTGGTCCCAAAATACCAGTCAAGATTTCCATCCCAACAGAAGTGAGATTAATCAAGACTTTGGTCGGGAAATTCACATGGGGGTTTTACTCAATGAACCTATGACATATCATGTGTGTTTGTGGAATACTAAACAATACCCTTAATTTGACTAAATATTGGAAAATACCTCTAAAAAGCACATTATTTAACCTTGTACCAATATGAACCCAATACACCTTCCCAATTTAAAAAACTCCTACTCTCACTAGATATTGTAGGTATCCATTTTTCATTAATATTTTTTATACCCCTTTATAATTTTTCATTCACTTTGAGATCCATTTTTTATACTTGACAATATAAAAACCCTTTACCCCCTATTATATGTTCAATATATTATGTCATTTTTTCCTTAAAATATATCCCCCAATATGAACCCAAGTGTTATGATATTTCTCCCCTAGCGAATACCCCATGGAAATTCCTCACATGTTGAGCCAGGAAATTTCTAGGCCTCAACTCAATTGGCACTAAAAGGAGGGAAATTAGACAATGAATGGCTAGTAGGTCACATGAAACATCAAGTCAATTTGAATCAATACCTTCTCCCTCATTATCATCCATATAGTCAAACTTTACTACCTTCTTCCACTCCTTTTTCTTCTTCTGAAGTAGTCTCTCCATGATTCAGATCTATAGACACTCCGTTGGAGTCTCCCATTTGTCAATCACTTGATATTTCACCATGTTTTAACCTTCCATCAATATCCTCATATTATCAAAGTTCCCTTGAAGACATCTAGTTAATTAGACAAATAATTAGAGGCTTAGCAAGTCAAGGACAATCATCAAGAATTTCTTCTGATTATGGAATTATTGTATCCTCTTCTCTTCAACCCGGTGTTCTTACTAGATCTCAAAGCCTTAGATTATGAATTAAACCCCTTGAAATTCCATTACCAACTTAACCACATAAGAAACCAAGCACTGTTGGTGGTGGTAGTGGAAATCGACCTCCAACACCTCATTCACAAATCCCTGTAATAGTCCCTCCTACACAACAACCTCCTCATCAACCATCATCATGGTTAGACAACAACAATGAGCATACACCCAGAAAAATGGCTACCCAACTTTGATATAGAATCAAAACAACTCCTTGAAGACCATATTAATAATTCCACGTTGGTTGTTAACTTAAGAAGAGTTGGTGAAGAAGATGTTTTATGTTGACTCTTTACCTACACATTCGAAGGAGAGGCTTCAGCTTGGTGTTTTTCCTTACAACAAAATAAAATTCAAAACTGGGAAACTTTTGAAGACATTTTCATTAAAACGTTTGGGGATGAAAAGACCTCATCTACTATCCTAGTTGAGTTACCTAGAATAAAAATGAGGCCTAAAGAAACAATTAACGACTTTAATCAAAGGTTCCTCATGCTTCTCAATAAAGTGGTTGATACATCACAACATGGAGTAGACATTCAGATAGATTTTTATATTTCTTCCTCCTCACCTATGTCTATTTCAATGTTTATTAAACATGTCTCGAAGGCCACTCTCAATGAAGCCATGCATGAATCCTTAAAGGTTGAAAAATAAATGATTGGTATCACAAAAAATATTCAACACACTAGGAAAGCCCCTCCAAAAGAAGAAAAGAAGGAAAAAGATGCTTTCGACATAGAAATCTTATAAAAGGTCATGAAAACCATAGCTAGTAAGATAGTCAATGTCAAAAAGAAATTAGATGAAGTATATGCATATAGGAGACCGTTTAGACCTTTTTTCAAGAGGAACCCATAAGCAATCCATGGTGGTGAAATTTCTAATATGGAAATTGAGGAAATCGTTGATGGAGATGGACCTGCTAACATTCAGGGGATCACCCCAGTATGAAGTCCCAACTAGACCCCACACCGTTTGGTGTGGGGGTCCCATCTGGTATCATGGCATGGTTTCCATTGTCTTAAGGATTTGCCTCAACTCTTGTTTGTCAGCACAAGAGAGTGGTCTTCTTTGTCTTTGGGAAGTGAGGTTCACGTGTCTGGTGAGTGTAAGTGTCACTTGTGCCAATGGTTCCTTCACTGTAAAGGGTGAGGGTGAAAGTGATTCCCAAGTTGGTTGGGATGCAGTCCCAACTTGGCTAGGAACACACAACACAACAGGATGTGCACAACTTCTGGAGGAGAAGTCCACACGGATGCGGAAGTCACCACATACAAGGTAAGACAACATGTACAATACTCAACGGATCAGTCCGAATGAGTGCAATAGTTGTTACAACAAGCTTCATGTGAAAGTTCTGTCTGATGTTCAGGAGAGTAGTCTACATAGGCGAGACAATGTTAACAGCATATACAACACATTTCCTTTAATAGATTATGTATTACAACAAGTGAAATAGTTCATATGTAGAACACAGGTTAAAGAAACATGCATTACACATGTTAAAGATTATTCTTACAACAGATACAATACATGTGTGAAAATGCATTGGCCTATTAGCAGGCTTCTGAATTAAGCAAAAGTTCCAAGACACATCGTTACACAATACATCACTAACCCTGAGTGTAGGGTGTTGGAGCCACTACTTACTCCTCAAAAAAAATATTACAAACTCTCTTGGCTATGTGGGAGGAGTTGAGGTGAAAATTCACATGCATGTGAAAATGAGGGGGTATTTATAGCCAAGGGTGAAATGAACCCTTGTGGCTATTCGACTACCCTCATGACCATTTCACTTCCATGAATTTTCGACTTACATGACTATTTATCAACAAGTGGGTCTCTTGGACTTCCACATTACATCACATTCATTGACAACATAACCCATAGTAGAGATGTGGGCGACATGACTCATGACATGACTTGACATGACAGTGTTGGTACATGCATGCTGCTACTAGAATGCATGTCGAACTATAGTGCTACTAGGTGATGGATGTATTCATGGTGTATCTCAACTTCACCTCCACATGGAAAAGTACGAGGAGTCTTCGATGGTCTTTGGTTTGCTTGATGAAGCTTTACCATGTTGCTTCCTTACGAAGTGGGATGATGGCTCCAGGTGCTGCTGATGCAAATTGCGCAAGAGTCACTGAGTGATGAAGATGGGAATTCTGAGTCGGCAGTGACTGTCTGTGAGGTCTGGCTTGGCTGGGAGACAAAATTGGGAAAATTTTGGGAGGGAAAATCTAGGCAACAGGAAGGAAAGGTAGGCAGGATCTATGCAGTTTCTAGAACGAGCGAGTAGTAGGGATTGGAAGGCCAAAATTATACAATTTTCAGGAGGAGCAGGTTGGGCTGTGAGGAGGTTTAATAGGCAGGGATTACGCATATTTTGGGAGGAACTTCTCAAGAGACTGGCAACCAAAATTGCGCAATTCCCAAAGGGAACTGGCAATTGGATGCTGGGTCACTTGTAGCCAAAACTGCACAATTCCCAGAGGGAACTGGTAGTTGGCTGATTATTCATTGGCAACAGAAACTGCGTAATTCCTGAAGGGAACTCACAGTCTATTGCTGGCAGGGAAACTACACTTAGGCATGGAGGCCAAATTGCTAATCATTTCTGTGCAATTTCTGAGCTGAGCGAACTACTGGGTAGAAAAAGGCCCGCTCATGAAACAACAAAATTTCTGAGATGAGAAGTGGGTCGGCTGTCGAGATCACTGACTAGGAAAACTGCACAATTTTATGAGGGAGACGGGGACAGGAACTTGGTGTCTGTCAGGCCTATATGTGCAATTTCCTTAGTTAGCTGAGTGAGTAAGGTCAGTGGCCTCTGCACAATTTTATTAAGGGAGTAAGCCCTGAGGTGACTGTTGGGTCCAACTATCCAAGTGGCTAGCATGAGGGCTTATTGAATTACTTGCAGGGAGCACAGCTTGAAAATACTAGCTTGGTGCTTCTACACTGTTCTGGTTGGCAGTCGATTGAGTCGAAAGCGGGGTGATGGTCTAGCTATCAGAGGGGAGTCTGGTCATCAATACTTCAACAAAAATGACTAAGTTTGTGAATGATCAAAATATGCATATGTGATTGTATGAGCACACACTCACATGACTTGATGGCGAAATGACCCAAACCATCCAAACATTCATGTTCAACATGACTGAACGACGGTGCAAGTGACAAGCGCAACACTTGTGATTGACCGTTCATTGATCGAGATGATGCTTGCATGATAGTGAATGTGGCTCCATGTGTGAGTGTGATAGCTGCTTTCATAGTGAACACAACAAGCACATACAAATCGAAGACTTTGAGCGTAACCAGAAAATGCTTGCAAGCATGACTTGGACACCAGCATG
Organism: Pinus tabuliformis; assembly: GCA_031772625.1. Classification (NCBI taxonomy): domain Eukaryota; kingdom Viridiplantae; phylum Streptophyta; class Pinopsida; order Pinales; family Pinaceae; genus Pinus; species Pinus tabuliformis. The sequence continues at coordinate 1,096,550,272 of CM062819.1, forward strand.
CAAAAACTTGAATGAAATGAACAAGCAAGGCGGATACAAAGACTCACATGAGCTCATAGAGTGAACCCAAATGTGTGTAGTCATCAAGTGAAACACTCAAAGGAAGCTCTGAAATTGGTGCATGCCAAAATTTTGGAGGTTGGTTGTAGCTGCTACAACACTTGGAGACACACTGGTAGAACTCCAAATTCTCTATTTGTGTTCATTTCTAGAATAGGGCCTTGGTCTTTCAAGGAGTATTAAATCACTATGCTGGTTACTTCAGTTTCCCCACTTACCCCATGGACATACATGGTTCACCCTTTCCCAACTTAGTCGAACACAATCAAAAGTTCAACTTAGATCTCAGTGTTTCGAATCCGGGAAGGGTGGTTTAGCTCGTGAGTTGAAGATTTTCAAAGTATAAGTTTTCATCTCTAGTGTTGCTCTGCTACCAGCAGGCCTGGATAGTAGCCCAGTGGAGTCACGTAGGAACACACACATTTCTCCACTACCAACGAGCATGCTCAGTACCCCGGTGGAGTTGCATGATTCACCTCTCTGCATAGGAAGCCTTTATCTTCTTTTGCCTTTGTTTTTCTCAAGAGAACTATGCATAGGCACTTATTTATTTTTGGGGCAGAAGAGGGATCCCAACTTATTGAGAGCAGAAGGTGTTGTTCTTTTAGAGAAACATGTAAGACCTCTAACATAGGTTTGCTCATTCAGATTTCCCCCTCTCTAGTTATACTAGTTGGATGACCTTGAACACAAAGAGCAGAATGCTGAGTACAAGCATGGGGCTTCCCAATGTGGACACAGGTTCACTCTTGGACCGAAACTTCCCTTGAAGATGGTTTGTATTTTCCATCAGGACATCATCAGTCGAAGGTTACAACCAAGCACAGAGAAGGGGGACACAAGACTGGCCAAGGGCTATAGTGTCACGGGTTTCCTCAAATTTCAACCACATACTCTATTCAAAAGCCAGAAAGTAGTAGTTCGCAGCACTTATTTCTAGAAAGAAAAATAGTAATATATCAAACAAACAAAATGAATGTGAAAAAAATCGTAAGAAGAATCAAACAAAGCAAAAAAAAGATAATAAGCAAAACAAACAAAATGAAAACAACAAGCAGCAAGCAAACTATGTACATGGCACGGGCACAACCCGACCTACTGAAGGTAATGCTTGAGATCTTTGTCATTGACAAGAAGGTTGTCAATCCTCCCGTCATGTGATTGCAAATGATATGTGTGTGGGCCAAGCTTCTCGTAGACCAGTGAAAGTCCACCGAGCTCTGCTACGAATACCTCATGGCATTCCAGAAGACCTACAAGTGTAGACAACACCATTGTTTCAGGTATTGCATGCAAAATGGGTTCAGATGATGGCATAGGGTAGTTGTTTTTATTTTGGGAAGGGTTCAAGTTTTTGAAGTCAATTCATAAGCGGATTTTCCCAGATTTCCTATGTGCAGGATTTAAACTAGAAAACCAAGTATGATGACGAAGTTTGCAAGTAAACCAATCACCCAAAATGTTAGTCAATTTTTTCTATAAAAGGAGTGCAAACAACATGTATGTGTTACCTAGTCTTTGCTGCAATGGCTTGTCACCTCCTTTACCTGTGATCTCATGTTGGATTTCTCACGTGTAGTGTGTACTCAGGTCATCATCTACCCATGCAGACCAATCCCGGTACTGTTTAGTCAAGTGGTCAAAGATTTGTCATTGTTGTGAAGTGTAACTTGCACTAAGATTGGCCATCTTCGGATCATGATAGATTCCCAGGATGCTTTTTTCGTCCGTAGTGGTGGTCCTCAATATGTTTAGCATGATAGCTTCATGCTTAGTATTGTTGTTTCTGCATTCAAACTTCAAACAACTCGAAATCATGCATTGTCTATTATTTAGGATGACTGAGATACACTCAGTCCTTGAGCCATCATGTATTTCTGACTTGTCAAGACTCATTGCCCACAGTTTGTCTATACATGGACCATTTGGCATGCTAGTACTACTGCTACTATCGGAAAAATAAAATGTACAAGTTTCATTACCATCAGTTGGGCAAGGAAGGAGTCCCAACTACATATCTGATGAGGTTGGAGTTGGGCGTGTAGGATAACACTCCAATGTTGTTTCTGGGATGTAGTTGCCAAACATGAGTTCTGTGAAGGCCAACGGTTCTTTCTCGCCATTAAAGGGAGTGACATTATATTTCATATACCTCTCAGATAACACCCAGAATTGGTTTCATTTTCCCTCGTATGGAAGCCACATGTGAGACCAGTCTGTAGCGAAATATCCATCTAGCTTGTTCGACCAGTCTTTGCTGAGTAGCATGCCATATGCTTCTAGTATTGACACAAAAACTATGTTGATGCATTAGTGGACTCAACTTTCATGAGATAGTCGGATGATCATGTCTCGGAGTTAACCAATGGTTGGCACTAATGTTTGATCAAGTTGAATGATTATCGCGTATGTTTCGCTCCACTGTGCATTAATCTTCTTAGCAATGGAGAGCGGCATGACGTTGGTTGTCACGCTAGAATCAACCAAGTAGTTGTGAACATTGTAGTTGAAAAATCCAAATGAAAGCAGGAATGGGGGGCAACCTAAGTTTACTTCTTCCATCCAGAGTGTATTGAGCACATTGGAAAGTGACCCAGGAGTTGTGCTTCCTCCCTTGCTGGTAGAGGTTGTGTTGTCTATTTTCGTCTGTCCCAATGCATACAGCAGGAAATCTCGCTGACTCTGGACTTCGGCTAACTTGAACAAATTTATGTTCACTGGAGTTTTCTTCATGTCATCAACTATGTTGTTGTCTAGAGGTGGTAGAATCACCGAGGTGTCTAGGGTGGAACAGATGTTCAAGTTGTCCGGCAGAGTGTTTTACAACTTGCTTCTCATGTATGTACTCTTATCGCTGCTATCTTCCCAGACTTGATTTTTGTTTGTTTATTTGAGGCGGAGGGTGGATCAACCTTCTTTATCAACAGTCTCAGCTTCTCTTGCATTTCCCCAAGTGTAGGGGGAGCCCATTTACTCCTAATATTGTAACGATCATTTTGATTTTGGGGCTGCTTCTCAGTGTTTGTCTTCACGATGACTTGCGAGCACTGACATGCATTCACCACATGCCCAGAACTTGGTGTTTCATCAAGTGTAACCTCTTCTTCATCATCAATGTCTTCTAGTTGCTCCTGCATATCACCTTCCACATTGAGTGTATGACTGTAGACAGAGCTAATGACTTGCTTCCAATCCGAACAATAGTTCTGTTATAGACACTTTTGTGCCTTACAGCTATAAGCATGAAATTTCCATAATCTTAGGGATCCAAAGTCCCTAAACATGTTGTTCCTACCCCTAGAGGAATAAGGCCGAAAAACCATAGCAATTCACAGAAGTTCTCCACCAGAAACTGCTCAAAAACAAGTCAATTCAGGATCAATTCAGAGGCTCCACTAGCTGTCTATGCTGAAATGCAAAGTCTGCACTGGCTACCTGCACTGCAACGCAGGTAGAAGCACTACCAGGGTGCACTGAATGAGAATTGACAAATGGCAAGTTCATTCAACAAGGTGTCAAGACCCTGGAAGCTTCCAAAATCTTCCTCAATGACACTTGCCTCAGTGAATTCGACTAGTGATGAGTAAGAGGTTCTCAATATCCAAGTGGAAACAAGAACCTCCAAGTGGAAGCAAGAACTGACAGAGGGAAAGGACACTAGTTAGATCTCAAGCTAACTCATCCTCTCTCCAAACATCTATATATAGATCTCTCCTCCATGAGATCTAGAGGCTGGAATTTTGTTATTGCAAAGAATTGTTGTTGGTTTGAGACTGGAATCATTGGGTGCTTAATGCTTTGAGGGAAGGTGAAGATAGGAATTTCATTTGCTGGGAAGGAGATGCTGGATTGGAGCCCTCTGGGTTGTATCTCTTCCTGAACCTTGTTATTCATCAATAAAGCTATCTTGGTTTCTCCTATATACTGATGTATCTTTGATGTATGATTGCACTAGTATGTTTAGTTTATTTCTAATCCTGAACTAGCTATGAATATGAATCTATGTCTTTGTGTATTGTTCTCTTCTTGTGATCTTGCAGCAACATCTTGAAGCTGGGCGAGCAAGAAGGCAAGTAGTTGGGAACTCCCAAAGAGAAGAGGAACCGGATTGAGGGACAAACGGAAGACACCGGTTAGTCCATCCATCTCTCTTCATTCTTAATTCATAAAGGAAGAATACTAGAGTAGCTGTTTCTGTTTGTTGCTAAGGCACTGTCACATCTTAGGTGGATAGGATCGTCCTGCATAGGCATTTTTCCCCACAACAAATTGGCGACTCCACTGGGGAGATCTGTTTAGTCATTTTATTTGTGTCTCTATCATTGTTTGTTTCATAGACTCAACAGCAACAATCGAACTGCATCTGCTATTCTCAGATGCAAAGTAGACAGCTGCTGCTTTGATCCAATCACTGGATTTGTCTATGATCTGAATAATGGATTCACAAATGATTTGATGATCCTTTGTGATAGATCTTAGCCCTTCCTCAAAGCATCCCTTTGATTGTACCTTGCTTGTTGCTTTAATTTGGCCTGAAACTGTAGATTAAATAGCAAATTGTGACCCAGAACCCAGTGAGGAACTCTCGTTTCTCCTTCAGCGCAGACCCTGTGAAGAGGTTCTACATTTCAACGCAGGTCCCGTGAAGGCTACCTGCGCTGAATGTCAAAACCCCTGTGTTGAGGGTGCGCTGATCTAGTTAGGCCTTGTGCAGCTGGGGTTCTCTGCTCTGTTTTGCCTTGTTTTGATCTCTGATTTTTGCAACCTGTAACTAGCGTAGGTACCTGTCTGATAACTCCTTTTCTCTGCTTAAATTCCGCCTCCTTTTGTACAAAAAGACTGTGAGTGTTTTTATGTGTTTGTGGCATCATTTATAGTTTTCCTTTGCAAGAGTGAAATAGTCATCCTGTAGCCCTTGATTCAGATCTGTTGATTGTGATCTTAGGAGAGAGTTCATTGGCTGTTTACAGTTGATTATACATTTAATTTTGCTTTTGGTTTGAGTTTGTCTCTTTTAAGTGTCGAAACAAGTGTTCATTTCGAAAGTCGTAAAGTGTTGTATTCTCTTCTACCCTTTCTGATTTCGAAAAAGTAAACTTGTTTGTATTTGTCATTTAAAAGCAAATTCAAAGTTGTACAAAAAGCTTTCTTTTTAGGCATCAATACTAAGAAAGCGGAAAACAAACACCTGCATTGTGCATTTGCATCTTGATAGTTTGCATGTTTGATTTAGGAAAAGTGCATTAGAGTGTGTTGATTGCTCTTTGAGAAAAGATGGTGTCTTTCTTTTCCCTTTGTAGCTAGGATTTTCATGGTTGAAAAGATATAAAAAGCTTGCTTATCATCTTTAGACTGCATTTAGGAATTGTATCATACATCTCGTGGTGAACCTCAAAAGGCAAACTTCTAAAAAGATCAACCTAAAATAAATTGAATGAACTTAACAACGCTTTGCAACATAACGCACAACATAGAGGTCTAGGCTAGAGACGTGTTCCGGCATCGTAAATCCTGGTGACTGTCGATCTCGCTGATGGTGGGTGATTCCTCCTGAGGGACGATAGCGCCAGTATGGATTGTGCTCCCACATACCATCGCGTATATATTTGGAGACCCCTATAGGCATAAAACCTTTATCCTTAGGAAGCCGTGTCGGCCGCCCTACAGATCGCAATGCACTGAACACAGCATTCAGGAAGATCGACCGCCCGTACCTTAAAAAGTATTCTGCGGTTTTGCGAAAAGTTTGGCACACCCTCTGCCTAGAACTCCAGAGCAGTTCCTTTTGTCCTTTTTCAGACTCTATAACAGAAAACGTCCATCCGATCATTTGTCACTTCGGGCTCGTTAAAACATCGAAGGAGACTAGAGTCATATTTAGCTTTTTCTCGACTCTTTAAAAGTGAAAAAGCAAGTTGTGTCTAAAGCGTCGTTAAAATTTATTTTAAACGGAACAATCACCCCTATTCCTGTGTTGATCTTTAGGTTGAGAAAATGGAGCACACCAACCAAGGAATTCCCCTTGGTGGAAATCCTAGTCCCTTCTCCTCTTGGGGAGATGTTGGTGTGCCCCATATGGCCACATTGTCGCTTCCAGGACTGACAATTGGCCTGTCGGTCTGGCTCTTTTCAACCAATTTCGTTCAGAACACCACTAGTCCTGAACAATCGAATCAACAGTTAGACCAGACCAGAGTTACCCACCAGCCTTCTACTTCATCTAATTCTCCCTCTCCTCCTTCCTCTTCGCTTGACGGAACTGGTAAAACAAAAAACCAAGTTCCTAAGGAGAAGAAGGAAAAGAAGAAGAAAGAGAAGAAGAAGAAGGAGCCAAAAGCGTCTAGGGGCAAACAAGTGTCGTCTGACAGAAATCCACACACAGCACTGACTAGGCCTAAATCGCCATGTGTCATATGCAAGGGAGACCACTTCCACAGAGATTGTCCCTACATCCCTCGGATACTAAGGGACTGGTCTCCCCATTTGCACAATTTGGTGGCGTCAACCTTTGATAGCCATGTTGACAGCTCACCGTCAACTAGTGAAAGTGAAGTCACAGGACAGAGAGGGAAAGCTAGATTTCCTTGCAAACTGTGTGAAGGCGACCATGCCATCCACCGTTGTCCCTTATTAGACGAGGCTAAAAGAGTTTTGGAAGATCGCCCGATTTTACGAGCGCAACTTCCTCCTGGAAATCAAAAACTCCTGCCAAGTCCTTCACCAGTTGAGAACCCGGCTGGCCCACTCAGGTGGTCAGCCGAAGCACCTATCATTGAGGATGAACCATCTGAATCCATACCTGACGAAAGTCAAAAGGTTGAGGCGGCAGTTGACCTGGTTTTGCCTTCAGAGGCTCTATCTTCGAATGATACCATCACAGAGGAGAATAAAGACGACACCGTCTAAATTCTCTTCATCAACACAGACTCCGACGAACAAGGGGGCAATTCGCCCATCCCTTTATTGCAGGAAGGAACTTCGTCAGAGTCATACTCGGCCGTCTATTCGGTCCCACCACCAAGCAACCTAGTTGTCTCGTTCGACTGGAACCAACTAGGCAGACCTCGTTTGCCAGCTAGCATACCATTCAGAATTATCGTTCAAATATACAGAATGGTAATGGCTGGCACCATCATTGATGAGGGGGCATCTGTGAGTATCCTTTCCTCTATTGCTTGGAAAGCGCTTGGTTCGCCAGCACTTTTTCCTGAAATGAGAAATCTGACAGGCTTTGATAAAGGAACCAGTCGACCTTTAGGGATCCTCCCCAATGTGCCTATCACATTGAAAGGGAAGACCATTCAAATGAACATGATGGTCGTTCAAGGACCCTTGGATTATAACCTACTCCTTGGACGATACTATATATATTGCATGGGAGCCATCGTCTCCTCACTCTTTAGAGTAATGTGTTTTCCGCACGAAGGAAGAGTGGTTAAGCTCGTGGACCAGCTTTCATTTCCCGGATCACGCATCGAAAATAGTCATATACCATCCCTAAATGGTTTCTTCACACCAGAAATGTCTCAACCCACAGTCCGTCCTCCTGATGAGCGCGAGTAATCCGGGAGGATATGACTGGAACCCAGGGGGCATGCGTCCTGGTCTGCTTCAGCAGGAAAACTTTGGGTATAGGGTAGGTTTCCGCGGGAGAATATGACTAGTCTGTACCCCGTCCGTCTAGGAAGAGGGGTTATTCTAGAATAAGATTCTTTTGTCAAAGTTATGTGAGTTGACAGACGGAGTCTCTCACCTTTGTCTATTTCGGTAGATATCGCCGAAGAAGTGTTTTGTTTGAAAGATTAATGAGACAATCTTTGGGTAACCTGAAAGAGGTAGGCCTCTCCCAGTAAAACAAATGTTTTATTGGACTAAGAAGGGGTAACCTTGAAATCGTACTTTATGCTTGGGGGCATGCAAACCTTTTGGAGTGCAAGCAAGGGGTGGCTATTTATTTTTTAAATTTTTAGGTCCTCCCTTTAAACCTGTAGGTCTAACCCTTTAAACTCGTAGGATTAGTCGTTTCTGAACTTTCATAACGAAAGGATCCGGAGCAAAGCTTTGTGAGATGAAGCTCCATAAAAAATAGAATCTCAATGAGACATTCTGATCATATGACTAGGTAATCGAGCAGTTTTAGCACACAGTTCATGCTCGTTAAAAAATAAACGCAAGATCCGAGCAGTTTTAGCGCATAGTTCATGCTCGTTAAAAAATAAACATAAGATCGAGCAAGTGTTTCAATCCGCGTTTAAGCTCATTAAAAAATGAACTACCCGGTAAATAACCACAGTGAATGTAATATCATCAGCCATTAAAGCCTTGGTCGTGTTTGCACCGTCACCTCCACTTTTCCATTGGCCGATCGTTCACCTCCATATGATTGTTTACCCATTTTGAGGAACAGCTGCGAAGAATGATTTCACTAGCCATCCTTGTGACACTGCCGTGATTGGAAAATTCCAAGCCTTACCTGGAATCAGCTGCTAACCCATTTCATCACTCGTTCCTCAAAAGATGAGTCTTCTTTAAGCTCTTTTCATTTGACTCGCAAAATATGAAAAGATTGCCGAGTTTTGGCCTTCCAGCTCGTTAAAGCGACTAGAAGTGCTATCCCTCCTCTAGATTTTAATCTTTTTGGACCTGAGGAATTATTGCACAAAAAGATCGAGCACTTGTTTTGTTCGGCTCGTTAAAACTATCGAAAACTCATCCCTTCTGCATTGTTTTATACTTTTTCGGACTTAAGGGATTAGATGACGAAAAAGGACTTTCGGAGTTGACTTTACGTACCTTTTCAGACTCTCTAAAAATGAAAAGGACCGAGTTATATTTGTCGCTAGACTCGTTAAAATCATTAAATAGCGACAAACTTGTCTTTAGACGAGAACGAGTTTCACTATCACTAGGCTCGTTAAAACGTAGCAATGGGCTTGCCCGAAGGGCAAGTTATAGAACAAGCATATGTTATCCTCCTCAAGCTTGACAAAAATAAAGAGGTACTGGTCATCAATGACTGGGGAAAAATTGGGAGAAACTCAAGAAAACTTTGATGGTAGCAAGTCGCTCTTGAACATGACACTTTTCCTCCGTACCACAGTCGGGTTGGGTTGTTTCATTCACCGGTCACATCACCATGGTCTCGCCATACCATCCATATTTGGGGTAATGGTACCAATCCATCGCATAAGTGTCTCCATATGTTCAAGAGAAGTCGTTCAGAGAAGTCAACCGTGTCCCATCCACTGCCATACATTATCCTTCATCCTTTCATGACCGCCACCTTGAATCATATGTCATCACATCGTTTTCACCTCCATCAAAATCATTTTCTCCGTTCCGTGTCACTGATGTGGGATTCATTAAGGCCCTCCTTTGACGGATCGCTTCTTTTCGACATCAGCTCATTATCCAAGAAGTTGATCTAGGAACAACCCCTTCGGTACTTTGAAGCTTGCATGCCTCAATGGCAAGTTTCTCACTTCCGGCGACAGGTATCCATCAATGACCTTCGACCGAAAGATTTTGCGTGGTGTTCGACGCTAAGTCCTTTATTCACACCACGTGAATTGTACTGCAGTACCTTGAGGTTCATTATCATTATCGGTGATTCCTCTCGCGCTTGTTAACGGTTTACCTCATTGACCGGTAATCAAGCGATGTCTTTCCATGTTCGACTTCAGAATATTTCTCACATGGATCGACTTGTACTTAGAGTGAAGACTGAATGAGTTTGAAGACCCCAGATCTAGTTTCATCCATCCGGGCTGCGATATATATTCAGGAAAGATAAAGACATTGACATGTACATCATTGCAGCAGATAATCATCCTACCCAAAGGATGATAATTTCATCAAAATTATCAGTCTACCGTCAGACGATTGTCTGTTCTATGTACAAAAAAATGAATTTATAAAGCTGAGCATGGGAATGCCCGCCTCAGCTAGATCATGAAAGCAGTATGAAAAATAATGTATTGTATTGTATCTTATTACAGGTCTCCTCCCAGCAATGAATGAACTTCGGATCCTCCTGATAAAGCATTTCACCCGATAAACGACCTCATACTTTAGGGGGCAACTGTTATAGACATTTTTGTGCCTTACAGCTATAAGCATGAAATGTCCATAATCTTAGGAATCCAAAGTCCCTAAACATGTTGTTCCTACCCCTAGAGGAACAAGGCCGACAAACCACAGCAATTCACAGAAGTCTCCACCAGAAACTGCTCAAAAACAAGTCAATTCACGATCAATTTAGAGGCTCCACTAGCTGTCTACGCTGAAATGCAAAGTCTGCACTGGCTACCTGCACTGCAACGCAGGTAGAAGCACTACCAGGGTGCGCTGAACGAGAATTGACAAATGGCAAGTTCATTCAACAAGGTGTCAAGACCCTGGAAGCTTCCAAAATCTTCCTCAATGACACTTGCCTCAGTGAATTCGACTAGTGATGAGTAAGAGGTTCTCAATCTCCAAGTGGAAACAAGAACCTCCAAGTGGAAGCAAGAACTAACAAAGGGAGAGGACACTAGTCACATCTCAAGCTGACTCATCCTCTCTCCAAACATCTATATATAGATCTCTCCTCCATGAGATCTAGAGGCTGGAATTTTGTTATTGCAAAGAATTGCTGTTGGTTTGAGACTGGAATCATTGGGTGCTTAATGCTTTGAGGGAAGGTGAAGATAGGAATTTCATTTGCTGGGAAGGAGATGCTGGATTGGATCCCTCTGGGTTGTATCTCTTCCTGAACCTTGTTATTCATCAATAAAGCTATCTTTGTTTCTCCTATATACTGATGTATCTTTGATGTATGATTGCACTAGTATGTTTAGTTTATTTCTAATCCTGAACTAGTTATGAATATGAATCTATGTCTTTGTGTAGTGTTCTCTTCTTGTGATCTTGCAGAAACCTCTTGAAGCTGGGCGAGCGAGAAGGCAAGTAGCTGGGAACTCCCAAAGAGAAGAGGAACCGGATCGAGGGACAAACGGAAGACACCGATTAGTCCATCCATCTCTCTTCATTCTTAATTCATAAAGGAAGAATACTAGAGTAGCTGTTTCTGTTTGTTGCTAAGGCACTGTCACACCTTAGGTGGATAGGATCGTCCTGCATAGGCATTTTTCCCCACAACAAGTTCTTAGGATGATACTCTTCATGGAAGGAACAAAACTTAGGATCTTCACACTGATCGAGTTGGAACATAGGCTTTTGCGCAATTTTGGAAGCGAACCAATTATTTCTTGATGAGCTGGTTGATGAACTATTTACCTGTATATGTCTGGGCAGATGACTGCTTTCGAATGTGTCCATTTTCCATTGCTTGAGTTCAGACATTTTGGTGGTTAATTTCTAGGCAAGGCGAGTGAGGGTCTCAATATCATTTGCTTCCTTGTCTCTACCCTTGCTCATTGTTGCTTGGTGCTTTCTGCTCGCATCCTTGGAGTCTTTCGTTGATTCGTTATTCTTGATGAATTTGATTGCATGCAAGTCCTTTTCAACAACAAGCCTCTATACAACTTTCCAAAAGTGTTGGCTTCGCAACTGGCTTGATGAACTGTGAAACGGTGGTTGGCAGTGCAGACATGTAATAGTCAACAACGATGGAGTCATGAGGTTTAGACTCTACTGCAAACTTTTTCAAAATATGCATAAACCTTTGATTGAAGTCTTTCACTTTCTCTTTTCCCTTCATCTTGAGGCTTCCCAATTCTTTAAGTAGCATGGGTTGGGTCTTGTCATTAGAAAACTTTTCAAGGAACACACATTTGAAACCACACCAGTTCTGTATGGAGTTGGGTGGAAGATTGTGATACCAAGCAGCTGCACGACCATCCAAGGTACATGGGAACAATCTACATGCTATGTCGTCATAACGTACCTCAAGGGTATGTAGTTATAGGTAGAAGTTTTCTAAGAGGTCTTCAGCCTTCACTGTGCTGTCAAGGTTGAACTTGATGTTCATTCTCTCTGCTCGCTTCAACATCTTGTGCAGAATAGCAGGGACAACCAATGGTCCCTAAGTCATCCATTGAAGATTCGGGTCAGCCATATCTTCTTCTTCTTCGCCCTCTTCCTCTCCTTTGAAGTCTGATGGTTCCAGATCCAATTCGGTTGATTCACCTCTGCCTCCACCTCCTCCGTTGCCTTCCCCTCTGCCTCCTATGCCAGAGTGATCCCAAGATCACAAGAGTGCCTTGTTCATCTTGTGAGAAGATTGGAGGTTCCTCTCCATCTTCAATAGCTTTTTCTAGACCTTCAAGCATGGAAAGGACTAATTCTTCCACCGATGATACAACAACTCTTGTGGGAGTGTCTCTTGGCTTCCCAGATGCGCATGGAAGATGTTGTATGCATGGGATTAGTCCGACTGCATTCGCAGAATTATGAGTGATGGGATGGATGGAGTGAAGGTGTTGATATGAAATCTCATGTTCAATTATGGGAGGTGAGGAGTAACCAACTGCATAGTCACATGTAGGTGAGAGGGAGTACAAGTTACTGCCTTGACCAGATGGTTGACGAATGAGTGTGAGGGTAATTTCAATCATGTACAACTAGCTTCCCTCCTTCTAGTGCCAGAACTGTTGACGGTGCTAGACCTGCCAACATTCAGGGGATCACCCTAGTATGAAGTCCGAAAGAGACCTCACACTATTTGGTGTGGGAGTCCCATCTAGTATGATGGCCCATTTTTCATTGTCTTAAGGATTTTCCTCAACTCTTGCTTGTCAGCACAGGAGAGTGGTCTGCTTTATCTTCGGGAAGTGAGGTTCGTGTGCCTGGTGAGTGTAAGTTTCACTTGTGTCAATGGTTCCTTCACTATAAAGGGAGAGGGTGAAAGTGAGTCCCAGGTTGGCTGGGATGCAGTCCCAACACGGCTAGGAACACAGAACACAACAGGACGTGCACAACTTCCAGAGGAGAAGTCCACATGGATGCGACAGTCACAACATACAAGGTAAGATAACACGTACAACACTCATAAGATGACTCCAAACGAGTGCAATGGTTGTTACAACAAGCTTCATGTGAAAGGTCTATCTGATGTCCGAGAGAGTAGTCTACATGGGCGAGACAATGTTAACAACATATACAACACATTTCCATTAATAGATTATGTATTACAACAAGTCAAATAGTTCATATGTAGAACACAGGTTAAAGCAACATGCATTACAAGTGTTAAAGATTATTCTTACAGAAGATACAATATATGTGTGGAAATGTGTTGGCCTGTTAGCAGGCTTTCGAATTAAGCGAAAGTTCCAAGACACATCGTTACACCATACATCACTAACCCTGAGTGCAAGGCGTTGGAGCCACTACTTACTCCTTAAATAAAATATTACAAACTCTCTTGGCTATGTGGGAGGAGCTGAGGTGAAAAGTCCCACGCATGTACAAAGGAGGGGGTATTTATAGCCAAGGGTGAAATTGACCATTGTAGCTATTTGACTACCCTCATGACCATTTGACTTCCATGACTTTTCGACTTACATGAATCTTTGTTCAATAGGTGGGTCTCTTGCACTTCCACATTACATCACATTGATTGACAACATAGCCCATAGTAGAGATGTGGGTGACATAACTCATGACATGACTCGACATGACAATGATCGTACATTCGTTCTACTGCTGGAATGCATGTCGAGCTACAATGTTGCTGGGTGATGGATGTCATCAATGGTCTTTGGTTTTCTTGATGAAGCTTTGGCATGTTGCTCCTTGATTGCATGTTGGAAGGTTTGATAGGATCATCTATTAGTGAAAGTGCATGTTCATCCATTCGTCCATTGGGACCAGTCCTTCAACATGTGCTCCCTTCATTTTTCCCATTCATTATCTTGCCATGTTTGTTGGTGCACCTATACCTGCATTCACTCATGACGAGACAAAATCAAATCCAAAACCTCCTAGTCTACCGTGACACGTGATCATTCAGGATGCAGGTGATTGGGAGAGGAAACAAGGTTGTGAAGCGAGATGATGGTTCCAGGCACTACTGATGCAAACTATGCAAGAGTCACTAAGTGATGAAGATGGAAAATCTGAGTCGACAGTGATTGTCTACGAGGCTGGCTTGGCTAGGAGACAAAATTTCACAAATTTTGGGAGGGATAGTGTGGGCTGCAGGAAGGCAAGGTAGGCAGGATCTGTGCAGTTTCTAGAATGAGTGAGTAGTAGGGGCTAGAAGGCCAAAATTGTGCAATATTCTAGAGGAACATGTCGAGCTGTGAGGAGGGTCAGCAGGAAGGGATTGTGCAGTTTTCAGAGGAACTTGCCCAAGAGACTGGCAACCAAAACTGCACAATTCTCAGAGGGAACTGGAAGCTGGATGTTGGGGTCACTAGTAGCCAAAAATGCACAATTCCTAGAGGGAACTAGCAGTTGGCTTCTCAGTCACTGGCAACAGAAACTGCATAATTCCTTAAGGGAACTGGCAGTCTACTCCTGGGAGTTGCTCGCTTGGGAAACTGCACTGAGGCCGGGAGGCTAGTCTGCTGATCATTTCTGCACAATTTCTGAGCTAAGTGGACTGTTGGGCAATAGAAGGCTTGCTCATGAGAATGCACAATTTCGAGATGAGAAGTGGGTCGATTGTCGTGATGACTGACTGGGAAAACTGCACAATTTTATGAGGGAGACAGGGACATGCACTTGGTGTCTATCCAGTCTGTCTATAAAATTTCTTCAGTCAACTGAGTGAGTAAGGTTAGTGGCCTCTATGCAATTTTTTTAGGGGAGTCAACCCTAAGGTGGCTGATGGGTCCAACTGTCCGGGTGGCCAACATGAAGGTTGATTGAATTTCTTGCAGGCAGCACAACTTCAGAAGAGTAGCTTGGTGTTTCTATGCTATTCTAGTTGACATTTAAAGAAGTCGAATGTGGGTGATGGTCTGGCTATTAGAGGGGAGTGTGGTCATCAGAACTTCAACAAAAATCACTAAGTGCATGAATGATCGAAAGATGTATAGGTGATCATACGAACACACACTCGCATGACTCGACGATGAAACAACCCAAACCATCAAGACACTCATGTTCAACATGACTGACTGATGGTGCAAGTGACAAGTGTGACACTCGTGATTGACCATTCGTTGATTGAGACGATGCTTTCACTATAGTGAATGTGACTCCGTGTGTGAGTGTGATATAACGAACACATGAAGCGAAGACTTTGAGCATAACCAGAACATGCTTACAAGCATGCCTTAGACACCAACATGTAGAAACTTGAATGAAATGAACAAGAAAGGTGGATGAAAATACTCACACGATCTCATGGAGTGAACCCAAGTGTGTGTAGTCATCAAGTGAAACTCTCAAGGGAGGCACCGAAATTGGTGCGTGCCAAAATTTTGGAGGGTGGTTGTAGCGCTACAACACTTGGAGACACACTGGTAGAACTCTAGCTTCTCTATTTCTGTTCATTGCTAGCATAGGGCCTTGGTATTTCATGGAGTATTGAATCCTTGTGTGGGTTACCTCAGTTTCCCCACTTACCCCATGGACATACATGGTTCACCCTTTCCCAACATAGTCAAACACAATCAAAATTTCAGCTTAGATCTCAGTGTTTCGAATCTGGGAAGGGTAGTTTAGCTCGCGAGTTGAAGATTTTCGGAGTATAATTTTTCATCTCCAGTGTTGCTCCACTGCTAGTAGGCCTAGACAATACCTCATTAGGGTCACGCATGAACACACACATTGCTCGACTACCAGTGAGCCTGGTCAGTACCCCAGTGGGGTTGCATGATTCACCTCTCTGCACAGGAAGCCTTTCTCTTCTTTCGCCTTTGTATTTTTCAAGAGGACTGTGCATAGGCACTTATTTATTTTAGGGCAAAAGAGGGATTCCAACTTATTGAGAGAAGAAGAGGTTGTTCCTTCAGAGAAGCATGTAAGACCTCTAACATAGGTTTTCTTGTTTATATTTTCCCCTTCTCGATTTCTACTAGTTGGATGAGCTTGAACACAAAGAGCAGAAGGCTGAGTACAATAATGGGGCTTCCCTATGTGGACACAGGTTCACCGTTGGACCGAAAGTTCCCTTGCAGATGGTTCATATTTTCCATCAGGACTTCATCGGCCAAAGGTTACAACCAACATAGAGAAGGTGGGAACAAGACTGGCCAAGGGCTGCAGTGTCACGAGTTTCCTCAAATTTCAGCCACATACTTTGTTCAAAATTCAGAACGTAGTAGTTGGTAGCACTTATTTCTGGAAAAAAAATAGTAATATATCAAACAAAAAAAATGAACGTGAACAAAAATAGTAAGCAGAATCAAACAAAGCAAAAAAAAAGATAATAAGCAAAACAAACAACATGAAAATAACAAGCAGCAAGCAGACTATGTACATGGCATGGGCACGACTTGACCTACTAAAGGTAATGCTTGAGATCTTGGTCATTGATAAGAAGGTTGTCAATCCTCTCATCAAGTGATTACAAATGATACATGTTTGGGCCAAGCTTCTCGTAGACCAGTGCAAGTCCACTGAGCTCCGCTACTAGAACCTGGTGGCATTCCAGAAGACCTGCAAGTGAAGACAAAACCACTGTTTCAGGTGTTGCGTGCAAAATGGGTTGAGATGATGGCATGGGGTAGTTGTTTTTATTCCCATAAGGGTTCAAGTTTCTAAAGCCAATTCATAAGCGGATTCTCCTGGATTGCTTACATGTGGGATTTAAACTAGAAAACCAAGTATGATGACAAACTTTGCAAGTAATCCAACCACCCAAAATGTTAGTCAATTTTTTCTCTAAAAGGACTGTAAACAACATGTATGTGTTACTTGGTCTTCGCTACAATGGCTTGTCTCCTCCTTTACCTGGGATCTCATGTTGGATTGCTCGTGTGTAGTGTTTACTCAGGTCATCATCTACCCGTGCAGACCAATCCCAGTACTATTTAGTCAAGTGGTGAAATATTTATCGCTAATGCGATGTGTAGCTTGCACTGAGATTGGCCACCTTTGGATCGTGATAGATTCCCAGGATGATTTGTTCATCCATAGTGGTGGTCCTCTGTATGTTCAGCGCAATAGCTTCATACTCAGCATCAGTGTTTTTGCATTCGAACCTTAAACAGCTCGAAATCATGCATTGTTTTTTTTTTAGGATGACTGAGATACACTTGGTCCTTGAGCCATCATGTATTTCTGATTCGTCAAGACTCACGGCCCACAACTTGTCTGTACATGGACTGTTTGGCATGCTATTACTACTACTACTATTGTTGCTACTACTACTACTACTATCAGAAAAATAAACTGTAGAAGTTTCATTATCATCAGTTTGGCAAGGAAGGAGTCCCAACTGTGTGTCTGATGAAGTTGGAGTTGGCCGTGCAGGATAACACTCCAATGTTGTTTCCAAGAGGCAATTGCCAAACATGAATTCTGTGAAGGCCAAGAGTTCATTCTCGGCATTAAGGGGAGTGATATTATGTTTCATATACGTCTCGGATAACACCTAGATTTGGTTGCATTTGCCCTTGTATGCAAGCCACATGTGAGACCAGTCTATAGTGAAATATCCATCTAGCTTGCTGGATCAGTCTCTACTGAGTAGCAGGCCATAGTCTTCTGATATGTCCACAATGACTATGTTGATGCATTGGCGGACTCAATTGGCATTGATTTCCAATCAAGTTGGATGATTCTTGCAGATGGTCACTCCATTGTGAATTGATATTTTTAGCAATGGAGAGTGGCAGGATGTTGGTTGTCGTGCCAGAATCATTAAGGTAGTTGTGAACATTATAGTTGAAAAATCCAAATGGAAGTAGGAATTGGGGGCAAATTGAGTTTTCTTCTTCCATCCAGAGTGTATTGAACATAGCGGAAAGTGACCCAGGAGGTGTTCCTGCTCCCTTGCTGGTAGAGGTTGCACTATCTATTTCTATCTATCCTAATGCATGCAACAAGATATCTCACTGACTCTGGACTTTGGCTAACTCTAACAAACTAATGTTCACTCGAGTTTTCTTCATGTCATCAACTATGTTGTAGTTTAGAGGTGGTAGACTCACCGAGGTGTCTGAGGTGGAACAGATGTTTGTGTTACCCAGCAGAGTGTTTTGCAACTTGCTGTTCATGGATGTACTCTTATCTTCCACTATCTTCCTGAACTTGCTTTTTGTTTGTTGCTTTGAGGCGGGCAGTGGATAAACCTTCTTTATCAACAGTCTCACCTTCTCTTGCATTTCCCCAAGTGTAGGGGGAGCACCTTTACTCCTAATATTGTAATGATCATTTTGTTTTTGGGGCTGCTTCTTGATATTAATCTTCGAGATGACTTGCGAGAACTGATATGCGTTCACCACATGCCTAGAACTTGGCGTTTCATCAGGTGTAACCTCTTTGTCATCATCAGTGTCTTCTAGCTTCTCCTCTATATCACCTTATACATTGAGTGTATGACTCCAGATAGAGCTAATGACTTGCTTCCAATCCGAGCAAGAGTTCTTATGATGATACTCTTCATGGAAGGAAAAGAACTTAGGATCTGCGCACTGATCGAGTTAGAACATAGGATTTTGCACAATTTTGGAAGTGAACCGGTTGTTGCTTGATGAGCTGGTTGATGAACTATTTTCCTGTGTCTGTCTGGGTATATGACTACTTCCGAATGTGCTCATTTTCCATTGCTTGAGTTTGGACATTTCAGTGGTTAATTTCTTGGCAAGGCGAGTGAGGGTCTCAATATCAATTTCTTCCTTGTCTCTACCCTTTCTCACTATTTCTTGGGGCTTCCTGCTCACATCCTTGGATTCTTTCATTGATTCGTCATTCTTGATGACTCTGATTATGCTCAAGTCCTTTTCAATAGTAATAGCCTCTTAGAAACTTTCCAAAAGTGTTGGCTTCACAACTCGCTTGACTAACTATGCAATGGTGGTTGCCAGTGCGGATGTGTAATAGTCAACGGTGATGGAGTCATGAGGTTTAGTGTCTACTGCAAACTTGTTCAAAATACCCATAAACCTCTGATTGAAATCTTTCACTTTCTCTTTTCCCTCCATTTTGAGGCTTCCCAATTATTTGAGTAGCATGGTTGGGGTCTTGGCATCAACAAACTTTTCAAGGAATGTACATTTGAAACCACACCAGTTCTGTATGGAGTTGGGTGGAAGACTGTGATACCAGGCAGCTGCGCGACTGTCCAAGGTACATGGGAACAATCTACATGCTATGTCGTCATAACGTCCCTCAAGGGTATGCAGCTATAGGTAGAAGTTGTCTAAGAGGTCTTCTGCCTTCACTGTGCTATCAGGGTTGAGCTTGATGTTCATTCTCTTTGCTCACTTTGACATCTTGTGTAGAATAGCAAGGAGAGCCAATGGTCTCTATGTCATCCATTCAAGATTCGGGTCAGCCATATATTCTTCTTCTTTGTCCTCTTCCTCTCCTTCGGAGTCTTATGGTTCAGGATCCAAGTCGGTTGATTCACCTCTACCTCCACCTCCTCTGTTTCCTTCCCATCCGCCTCCTATACCAGAGTGATCCCAAGATCACAAGAGTGCCTTGTTTGTCTTGCGAGAAGATTGTAGGTTCCTCTCCATCTTCAATAGATTCTTCTAGACCTTCAAGTGCGGAAGGGAATACTTCATCCACTGATGATACAACAACTCTTTTGGGGGTGTCTTTTGGCTTCCTAGATTTGTGTGGAAGTTGTTGTACATCTGGGATTAGTCGAACTTCTTTCGCGAATTGGCAAGTGATGGGATGGACAGAGCGAATATGTTGATATGAAATATCATTTTAAATTATGGAAGGTGAGGAGAAACCAAATGCATAGTCGCGTGTAGGTGAGAGGGAGTGCGAGTTACTACCTTGACCAGATGGTTGTTGAATGAGTGTGAGGGGAATTTCAATCATGTACAACTGGCTTCCCTCCTTCTAGCGCCAGAAATGTTGATGGTGCTAGACCCACCAACATTCAGGGGATCACCCCGATATGAAGTCCCAACTAGACCTCACACCATTTGGTGTGGGAGTCCCATCTAGTATGATGGCCTAGTTTCCATTGTCTTAAGGATTTTCCTCAACTCTTACTTCTAAGCATATGAGAGTGCTCTTCTTTGTCTTCGAGAAGTGAGGTTCATGTGCCTGGTGAGTGTAAGTGTCACTTGTGTCAATGGTTCCTTCACTATAAAGGGAGAGGGTGAAAGTGGGTCCCAGGTTGGTTGGGATGCAGTCCTAACTCGGTTAGGAACACACGACACAATAGGACGTACACAAATTCCAGAGGATCAGTCCACATGGATGAGGCAGTCACAACATACAAGTTAATATAACACGTACAACACTTAACAGATGACTCTGAATGAGTGCAATGGTTGTTACAACAAGCTTCATATGAAAGGTCTATCTGATGCCTGGGAGAGTAGTCTACATGGGCTAGACAATGTTAACAACAGATACAACACATTTCCATTAATAGACTATGTATTACAACAAGTGAAATAGTTCAGATGTAGAACACAGGTTAAAGCAACATGCATTACAAGTGTTAAATATTAGCCTTACAACATATACAATACATGTGTGAAAATGTACTAGCCTATTAGCAGGCTTCTGAATTAAGAAAAAGTTCCAGGACACATCATTAGACCATACATCACTAACCCTGAGTGCGAGGTGTTGCAGCCACTACTTACTCCTCAAAGAAAATATTATAGACTCTCTTGGCTATGTGGGAGGAGCTGAGGTGAAACATCCCATGCATGTACAAATGAGGGGGTATTTATAGCCAAGGGTGAAACTGACCCTTGAGGCTATTTGACTACTCTCATGACCATTTGACATCCATGAATTTTCGACTTACATGACTCTTTGTTCAATAAGTGTGGTCTCTTGGAATTCCATGTTACATCACATTGATTGACAACATAGCCCATAGTAGAGATGTGGGTGACATGACTCATGACATGACTTGACATGACAGTGCTAGTACGTTCGTGCTACTACTAGAATGCATGTCGAGCTATAGTGTTGCTGGGTGATGGATGTCTTTGATGGTCTTTGGTTCGCTTGATGAAGCTTTGGCATGTTGCTCCTTGCTTGCATGTTGGAAGGCTTGATAGGATCATCTATTCATGAAGGTGTATGTTCATCCGTTCGTCCATTGGTGAATCTGTCCTTCTGCATGTTGTCCCTTCATTTGTCCCATTCGTTGTCTTGCCATGTTTGTTGGTGTACCTATACCTACATTAACTCATGACGAGACGACATAAAATCCAAAACCTTATAATCTACAATGACACATGATCATTTAGGATGCAGGTGACCAGGAGAGGCAACAAGGTTGCGAAGTGGGATGATGTCTCTAGGCACTTTTGATGCAAACTGCGCAAGAGTCACTGAGTGATGAATATGGAAAATCTGAGTCGACAGTGACTGCCTGTGAGGTCTAGTTTGGTTAGGAGACAAAATTGTGCAAATTTTTGGAGGGACAGTCTGGGCTGCAGGAAGGCAAGGTAGGAAGGATCTGTGTTTTCTCTAGAATGAGAAGGTAGTAGGGGCAGAAAGGCCAAAAATTGTGCAATTTTCTAGAGGAACAGGTCGGGTTGTGAAGAGGGTCAGTAGGCAGGGATTGTGTAGTTTTTAGGAGGAACTGCCTGAGAGAATGGCAACCAAAACTATGCAATTCACAGAGGGAACTGGAAGTTGGATGCTAGGGTCACTAGTAGTGAAAACTGCACAATTCCTAAAGGGAACTAGTAGTTGGTTGTGCAGTCACTGGCAGAAGAAACAGTGTAATTCCTGAAGGGAACTAGTGGTCTACTACTGGGAGCTACTGGCAGGGGAAACTACACTGAGGCCAGGAGGCCAACCTGTTCATCATTTCTGCACAATTTATGAGCTGAGCAAACTACTATGCAGCGGAAGGCCTGCTCATGAAACTGCACAATTTCTGAGATGAGCAGTTGGTCGACTGTCGATATGACTGACTGGAAAAACAACACAATTTTCTGAGGGAGATAGGGATGGGCACTTGGTGTCTGTCCAGCCTGTCTGCGCAATTTCCTCAGTTAGCTGAGTGAGTAAGGTCAGTGGTCTCTGTGAATTTTTTTTATGGGATTCAACCCTGGGGTGACTGTCGGGTTTGACTGTCCAGGTGGCATGAATGAGGGTTGATTGAATTACTTGCAGGAAGCGTAGCTTGAAAAGAATAACTTGGTGCTTCTGCACTATTTTGGTTGACAGTCGATCAAGTTGAAAGCGGGGTGATGGTCCAGCTATCAGAGGGGAGTCTGCTCATCAGAACTTCAACAAAAATGACTAAGTGTGTGAACGATCGAAATATGCAAAGGTGATCATACGGACATACACTCGCATGAATCGACGACGAAATGACCCAAGCCATCCAGACACACATGTTCAACATGATTGACCGACAGTGCAAGTGACAAGAACGACACTTGTGATTAACTGTTCATTGATCGAGACGACACTTGCACGACAATGAATGTGACTTCGTGTGTGAGTGCGACAAATTCTTTCATAGCAAACACAATAAGCACATACGAAGCGAAGACTTTGAGCATAACCAGAACATGGTGGAAAGCATGACTTAGACACCAGAATGTAGAAACTTGAATGAAATGAACAAGAAAGGCAGATGCAAAGACTCACACAAGCTCATGGAGTGAACTCGAGTGTGTGTAGTCATCAAGCGAAACTCTCAAGTGAGGCTCCAAAATTGGTGCAGGCCAAAATTTTGGAGGGTGGTTGTATCCGCTACAACAGAAATATATGTAGATGAAGATGAAGGTGAGGAAGAGGAAGGAGTGGAATTATATTTAAACTCTTTCTCAGACATAAGTGGAACATTTGAAGAGGTTCTAGTTTTCCAAACAAGGAGTAAAAGTGTTCTATAAACATTCACTTCACCTCAACAAAAATCTACTCCTTAGCAAGAATCCACTTCAAATCAACCATCAAACAAAGATAAAAATGCATCAAGAACTTTAATTGTCCCTGAGAAAATTGAATATGACGTCATAGAGGACATGAAAAGAATTAAAGCTAAAATAATTTTGTATGAGTTGAGAAAACTCAAATCCGAGAAGAATATCCTTTTGAAAGATTTAGGTTCTATTGATAAATATCCTCTCCCCCCTATCACAACATCATAAAAGGGAAAATCTATCATTAAACAAAATGATGTATCTGATACTCAATTCAATTGTATAATGATCGAAGATAGGTCAAAATCACAAACACCTCCCTTTCTCCTTACTTTTGATTTTTTTAATAGGAATGTCTACAACTGCTTAGTTCATTATGGAGCATCTTCTAACATTATGCCTTTGATTTGTACTTATTCAAGAATGCAACATAATACATATACAAAAATAAACATAGATATGCAACATAAATAAAAGTTCATCCCATTAATATTAAAGAACTAAAACAAGCTTACAAGCGTAATGGAAATAAACTAGCTCAAGTGATGGTAGCTTATCTCTAAGAAAGATGTGGTGGCTACATGCATATACACTATGCTACAATAATGCTCAAGGGAATTTTTATTATTGAACAACAAAGGTAAACCCTAAAAAACCAAAACCCTAACCCCAGAAGATGGAACGCCAAGATTTAGTGGGCCTTGTTGGAGTTATTTGGGCAACCAACTTCCGAGGGTCATAACTTGTTTATATGATCTTCGTTTGGCCTGTACGACATCTTGCTAGAAATAGGTCTCTGAGTACTACATTATTCTCAAAAATCCCATTTTTATGGCTACAATCCTGTTGCGGACCTCAAAAACACGTTGTTTAGGGGGTGAAAACATTTACGAAAGTTCAGGACCCGAAAACCTGCTAAAAATAGTAAATGCTACTATAATCAATGAAACTGATGAAACCAACTAGAGATATAGGTGGAATAAGTGGGTGGTCACCAATATCCACTTGGACCAACCTTATTCAGTTTGATTAATGATTAATGCTCAACCCCAAAAATCATCTATTCAAATTGCATAGTTAGACAAAACAAGAGTAAAGGTATTAAGGGAGCTTCAAAATTTTCTCATCGGGAACTCTTCCAACCCTAAATTTCACCAAATCATAGATATTATATTGGTATACATTCCTGAAAATTATGGTTTGATTGTAAGTTGAGACTACTTACAACAATTCAATGGGTATCTTGCTACTAATTTGTATCATTTTCTACTTCCCTTTAATGGAAAATTGAACAAAATTAGAGTTAATAGGGAAAGACATGTGAAATTCACTATCACCAATTTAGGAGGAGAAAATGAACCATGCATTACACCAAATTCCATTGTGGGTAATTAATCTTTTTACTCTTTCTTTGGGAACTTTACAGAACACATTTCTCCTTTTGAACGAGATTCTCGTACTTCTGAAATTGAAAATGTTTCTCAAACTAACTCATCTCATTGTGTTAATTTTGTAGATAGTCGTGTAAATAATTCTCTAAATAATTTATTTTGGAATTTATACTCTGATGGATCAAAATCTAATGATGGATTTGGTGCAGGTTGCATTCTTGTAAGCCCTAATGGTGAAAAGACTATGTTAACTTGCAGATTAGAAACTAATAGCATATATGAGCATGAAACATTAGTGCAAGGTCTTAAAAAGGCTATTAGTATGAATGCGCATGATATCAAAGTGTTTGGTGATTAAGATATTGTGATTAAACAAGTCAAAAATGAAATTCATTCTGTCTCCAACAATTGGAAAATTACCAATCTTTAGTTAAAGATCTCATTTGTAATTTTTCTTCATATAATATTAATGCTATTTTGAGATTACAAAATGCTAGTGCTGATTTGTTAGCCAACATTTCCTTTGAGTTAATCCCTCCTGAAGATTTTGATCCTGATAGGTTTTCATTATAATTATTTTTTAAACCTTCCATCCCAGATAACATCACCAACCTGTGAGTGTTTAATGATGATAATGATATAAATAACTTTCTTATTTTTGGAGGCATATATGAAAATCATATCATTTATGAACATTCTCACGATCTTGAAACTAACACATCTTTCAAAGGTGATAATATTTAATATGAAAATTGTATCCTTGATTTTGTATTTAAATTAGAAGACTTCTATGATCTTAGGTATCGACTTAAGAAACCCGCAAATAGTAAGACCAATAGCACTACCATGAATTTTGAAGTCATTAATTTAGGTACAAACTAGAATCCTCAAAATATAAATATAGGATTAGGTTGTTCACCTTTAGAAAGAATTTCTTTAATTAATCTCTTTAAGTGGTACAAGGATGTTTTTGCATCATCATTTAATGATTTAAAAAACTTTGATACATTCATTATCTAGCATAGGATTCCCATGATGCTGCAATCAAAATTTGTCTAGCTAAATTTATGAAAAGTCCATCCAAATTTAGAACCCCAAATCAAGGTTGAGTTGAACAAACTATTGAAATCAAAAATCATCTCCCCTCTGAGACACTCCAAGTGGGTTTCCAATTTATTTCTCATTAGGAAGAAGAATGGCAAAATTTTATTATGTATTGATTTCAAAAACCTGAATAAGGCTTCCAAAAAAGACAATTTCCCACTTCCTCCTATCGAACAAATTTTTCAAGTTGTGTCTAGATCTGAAATGTTATCCTTTTTAGATGGATTTTCTGATTACAACCAATTTTTAGTACACCCCAATGATAGGCTAAAAACAACATTTATCAATAAGTGGGACACATTCGCATATCAAAATATTCCTTTTGGGCTCATCAATGCAGGTGCAACTTTCCAAAGGGAAATAGACATATCTTTTATGGGGTTGATAAATAAATTAGTTGTTGTCTATTTGGTTGATATCACCATATAGTCAAAAAAATTATTAGATCATATACACCATTTAAAACAAATTTTTGAAAGATGTCGAATGGTATGGAATTTCATTGAATCTAAAAAAAATCATTCTTTGCACTCATTGAGGGTACATTACTAGGATTCATTGTATCCAAATATAGTATTACAATTGATCCTAATATAATTAAAACTATATTTGATATTCCGCTACCTCATAACAAGAAATTTGTGCAATCATTTCTTGGAAAAATCAATTTCATAAGGAGATTTGTTCCTAATTTCACTGAAATTGTCCTACCTTTAAAAATCATGATTAAGAAAGATAATATGTTTAAGTTGAATAGTCTTGAAAATAATGCTTTTAATTCTATTAAACAAGCCATCATAGATGCTCCATCTTTTCTTTCTCTGAATTATGAAAAATAATTTATTTTATATACTTTTGCATATCATATATCTTATGCAGTTGTTCTAACTCAAATAAATGATCAAGACATTGAACTGCCAATTTCTTTTCATAATTCAAGTTTTAAAGGAGTAGAACTAAAATACTTTGATGTTGAGAAACAATCCTATGCTATATTTAAGACCATTAAGAATTTTATGCCTTTTGTGATAAAATCCCATACTAAAGATTTTGTTCCATTTTCTTTAGTTCAAAATTTGTTGGTGCAAAAGGACCTTGGAGAAAAAATGGCCCACTCGGTTACTTCTCTTCAAGAATATGAACTTGAAATCAAGCCTGCTAATATTGTGTTTAGTGAAGGATTATATAAACTAATAACTCATACCATTGATTCTATTAGGATATTCCGACACATAGGAAATAGTTAAGTATAACTTGTTCTAGTGTAGAGTTAGGTAAAATGTGTTTCTTTACTATGTACATTTGTAACCTACAATCCGACAGTCATGATATGTTCTAGACATGAAGTGATCCAACGGCTCATTCTCTCCTCGGTATTACCAACAATTGATCCGTGGCTTAACACCTAATTGGTCCATGATCTCTATTTAAAGAGCATGGAGGGTCATTTGTAGGGTGACCGTTCATGAGAGAAGCTTATGTAAATTTTCGTTATTTTATTAATAAATTGCTTGAAGTGGCCGCATTGGCTCAGACTGTGGACTATTTCCCTCTTTGATGGTTTTAACCATGCCAAGAATATTGGCGTATTGATCTGTGATCTGTTTGTGAGCAGTGTCCTTTGGTGTTCTATCTAAGGAACTTACCCTGTAAATTCCTACATGGTATCAAAGCTATTTGAGGGCCGCATCCGTTGGTGATCCAAATCTAAAGCCGGTACAACTCCATCCGAATATCGTTTCTTAGATCTATTCTTTTTACTGATTTTGGGCCAAGAGGACTGCTCTATTGTGTTAGGAGCATCTTTTACGATGATGAACCCCTTTCATTTCATGCGAAAAGGTTTCCAGTAGCGCTAGAAATGTCATTTTTAAGATCTGGAGGTATACAGTCTTTATTTGCAGTTTTAGTTATTCATCTCTCTATTTATTTCAGTTTATTTAGCTATCTGTTTTTTATTACCGATCTATACCTTTCATTTCTATGTATGTTCTTTGCCCCATGACTCTGTGCGATCTAGGCAAATCAAAAATAGAAAGGAAGAATTTTTCTCATGTGTATGCTCTTTTCTGCCACACCTTATTGTGATCTCAGAAAATCAGAAACATTGAGAAAAATATATAGTTTCCAGCGAAAGCTAACTTCAAGCCATAAGGTTTGGTTTTTTTTGCATGTCCGTGTTGGGTTGTGTGGTTTTTTGTTTTGTAGGAAAAAAAATATTTTTCAAGTAAGCACAAACCCCAAAGCTTCAGTGACTAAAAAAAAAAAAACCTTTCCTCCTTTCCAAAAATTACTAACCTTTTAAATTAGCTCACTTGGTCCAAAGTTACTTTATGAGAATAGAGGTCTTGGGTTCAAGTCTTTCTTTTTGTTGAGTTGCTTCTTCAAAAAGCACACGTAACTTATGTTTTAAATTTACTTTATGTAAAAGCGTTCTCACCCACTGTAAAAAGTGAGTCACTTATAATTCTAAAGTCTCTTTATCTTTTACTTAAGTTACAATAAAGTGAGTAGCTCATAAAGTACCATTGTAAACGTGACTTTCACTTATTTATAAAAGTGGGTCACATAAAATCCTTTTTAAAGTGAGATAATTAGATTAAGTTTGGAAAGGGGAGGGATTTTTTTTAAATATAACATTATCATTCACTTCCACACATTCACACACTTCGTCGGCATCTTCAACAAAATTTCTTCAAAAAGCCATAACTTCTTTATCCGAAAGCCATTTTCAGAGATATTTCTTTTATAATTGGCCTAATTTTTCAAGGTATTTCCATTGGAACACTTAGTTTCAACATCTTCAACTTCAATTTCTATTAAAATGGAAATTCCATACCAAGTTATTCTTGACAACGCCAACTACTTCCAATAGTGGTCCTACATTGTTGATTTGCTAAGAAGTAAAGGTCTTTACAGAATAGTCTCAGTCCAAGAAACTAAACCTAAATATGAAGATAAGGCAGCCAAATGGGAAAATAGGCAAGATCAAGCACATGGGTTGATAGGGATGTCTATTTCTCCAGACCATAGATTCCATATCATAGAATTTGATACCTATAATGAAGCAATGGAACAACTCACCAAAGTTTTTGGAATTAAAAATTAAATTAGAGCCCATCAACTCAAAAATGAGTTGCTTACGTTAGACCCAAATAATTTTTCTTCCATTGAAGATTTTTTGTCCAAGTTCAAGACCCTTAGACTTCTCTTGGAAGGTATTAAGGTTAAGAAAGAAGATGGTAGCCTTATCTATTCCATTCTTACTAAGGTGGGACCAGCCTACTTTGTGTTCATTTCCACCTTCCATTCTACTAGAGAAACCCTTATTTCTCAAGGACAAGACTACAAGTCCCCTTCTTTTGATGCCTTTTGTTATTCTTTAATAAGAGAACAAGAAAAAATCTTACATCATTGTCTTCTTAATCTTGGAAACTATTCTAAGAAAGCCTTAGCTTCCCAACGACAACCAAATTCAAAGAATACTACGAAGCATTATCCTAAAAACAATGGTCCTAAACCAAACAAGGGTCCTAATCAATTTCAGTATCAAAATGAAAATCATTTCAACAAAATGATAAGGCAAATAAAAACAAAGGGAAGAATACTGATAGACATTGCCACTTTTGTAATCGAGATGGCCACTTAGAATCCAAATGCTTTAAGAAGATGGAAGCCTTGGAAGAAGAAATTAAGAAGCATAACATCCATTTGGAGCACTCTTTAGCTTCATCTTCAGGAATAACACTTTTTGCATGTGGTTCTTAAGCATCTCAGTCTGGTTATGCACTAAATGTGTCTTCTTCTTCTCATTCTCATGAGTGGCTCATTGATTTTGTAGCTTCTTATCACATGGATGAAAACAAAGCCATGTTTCTTCCTTAAATGATTATAACACCAAAGATATATATGTTGGTGATGATAGGTCTCTTAGTGTTGTAGGGACTGGAATTGTTCATCTCGATAATGATCAATTTAATGATGTATTATTTGTTCCACCCTTATCCTACAATCTTCTATCTGTATATCAAATAACTCATTCAAGTGAAGGTAAAACTGTTGAAAAGTGTGCAACAAGAAATGCTTGTTGAGAATGCAACATGATGATGGAGCTTAGTGAAAAGAGTCGCCTTCACTAAGTGGGCCCGCAGGCAAATTATGGCACAAGTTCTATTTTTTATCCCAGTAGGGATGATCACAGTATGAGTGATCACAGTGTGGGTGACCACAGTGTGGGTGACCACAGTATGAGTGATCACAGTGTGGATGATCATAGTGTGGGTGACCACAGTGTGAGTGATCACAGTGTGAGTGATCACAATGTGAGTGATCAAAGTCTATTTTTAGACTGACTGTCAAAAATAGAAAAGTCAAATATTATTGTCTCATAATAATATTTGGACTATAAACTTGATCTTATTCTCTTGGAGCACTTCAGGATGAGCTACGTATGTGGTACATGCAGATCCCAGAAGGAAATACGTGGTTACCTATGGGATGACTAATATTTTCATGCAAGACTTCAGTTAGAACTCAAGTGAGTTGAGTTTAGTGGACTGGAGGTGCAGTTGATGGAGTTGTGTTCAGTTTAGCTTTGTTAAACTAGTTGTATTTAGTCTAACTGATCAATAGACTAGAGATGTGTTGGGTGAATTAGTTATTAATAAATTCACAAGTTATTAACTCATAATACAACTATAGAATACATCAGTTAACTCAGTTGCATGTCAGTGCATGTTCAGTTCAACAGGGACAGGTGTTAGAGGATCAGATTGCTATCAGTTGTGACTATAGCTGTGCATGATGATTTGCACAATCAGAGGGATTGAGTGTGCCAATGAATTGGCCAATATCAAGAATTGTAGCCTGTGCTCACGTCCAACAGAGTGTGAGTGATTATTTGCAGGTCAAATACAAGTTTGGTAAGCCATTCTCATCATTTCTTGAGCAGGTATTAAGCTGGAGAGGCAGGCAAGCAGTGGAATAGATTTGGAGATCAGATCTGAGTTGTATTGTGTGTAACAGGTGGAGCTGGTACTGGATTGCTTGTGATAAGCATTGTACTTTGTAATGTTACATGATTCAATCAATATAATATACAGATAGTGTGGGGTTTTTAGCGAGATGCTTTCCCCGGGATACATACTGTGTTAATGAGTTTGATTGATGCTTCTATGTGTGCCTGTGAATGTTTCTGCTTCTGTAAATTGATGATCAACGTAGAGGAGATTATGTATTATACATGTTTTGCTTATAATTGTATGATCAGGATAATCTCTATGAATATGTGTTAAATTATTCAAAATTTCTACATGGTATCAGAGCTAGATAATTGTAGAAAAATTTTCTACATGGTATCGGAGCGAGCTGATTTGTAGAAGAAGTTCTACATGATATCAGTGCTGTATTGATCATCAGATCTATTATTCAGGAAGTGTTTACATTTTATTTCTTCAAGCAGAGTTTGTAATCAGGCCAGGTAGCCTCTAGATTCATCCTTCTTTTGGAAGGTGAGATATCCAGTGAATGCCCATACAGTCGATCTATGTACAAGAAATACTTTGTTCTCACGAATTCTAGATCGGAAGTGGTTGATTTTTCTGCTGGTGGAATTCAAATTTAATTCCAAAGCAAGAGTTTAAACTCAGAAACATTTAGTGTTAGAATGGAGATAGTATGCCCCAGTATCTCACGAAGTTCACCCAATGCCGGGATGAGCTGGGAAGTGTGGGGGTGACTATCGGATGAGGATGGTGAATCTAGCACTCCTTGACCTTCCTAAGAGTTGGCATAGCTACCAGGACTCAGTGAATGGAAGGGAGAAACTGCCA
Source organism: Pinus tabuliformis (assembly GCA_031772625.1). Taxonomy (NCBI): domain Eukaryota; kingdom Viridiplantae; phylum Streptophyta; class Pinopsida; order Pinales; family Pinaceae; genus Pinus; species Pinus tabuliformis. The sequence continues at coordinate 1,096,581,592 of CM062819.1, forward strand.
AATTGTGAACGACTATGGTCGGATTTGATGCAGGAGGAGATTAGATGGCGCACCAGAGACAGTTCTTCATTTATGTATGATGAAGAGAACTGTGCCTTAGCAAGTAAGGTGAAGAAGGGGAAGGAGAAGGTTTCTCTTTTCGAATCTTGTTCTTCCAATGATGGGAAGAAGGTTGAAAAATCGAAAGTGGAATGCTTTTATTGTCATGATGGAGACTTGGTGGTTGAGAGGGAGCATATATTACCGCTCAACATGCAGAGCCAGAAGAAGTCTCAGATGATTGTGGAGGATCCACGATTGGTGCAGCAGCTTCAGGAGGTTGTGGAGCAGCCACAACAAGGGAAGCTGAGAGGAGATGGAGTAGAGACATCTACTCATCCAGAGACCTCCAATAGGGGGAAACTTCGAGCCAGGTGGGCTGAGGGATCGCATGCAGCCATACCTCCAGGTAGGAGGTGGGGTGATGTGGATTGATTGTCCCAAGGAGGAGGGGAAGGATCCTTGAGGTACCAAACCTCTTGGATGAGACCTTGCTATAGGAGCCCCAGATGTGTAGTAGCAGGAATTGACTGATTGGGTAGAGACAGATGCGGATGGAGCGGCAGAGAGAGCAACAGTGCAGGGAATCCCAGGACAGCGCATAGCTAGCAGGCTGCAGCAATGCGAGAGGCACAAGTGTTTTGCACAGTGCTAGGTGGCATAGAGAGGTGTGAAATGGTGCGAGATGCATGGATATGTTGTAGTAGCGCAAATGTCAGAGAGGGAGAACATGTCAGCAGAAGGTAGAGCTTCAGCATCAGAGGGTGTTTCTAGCCCAACAGGGAGGTCAATTGGGAGGTGCAGTGCAGATGCAATGCTGGGAGATAGAACCAGCAGTAGAACGGATGTAGTCAGAGATCAAAGTGATAGAGGCTAGAGTAGTCAGATACTGAAGAGCACAGAGATGTAGAGTTTTCAGTCGACAGAGGCAATAGCAGTAAGAGACTTTGATGACAGAGCAAGTGGACCAGCCAGATGTGTTGCATGGAGAACATTCCAGAGTTTCAGGATCGGGTTTGAGAGGAAGCCTTTCTTGTTGAGAGGGAGTGTTGAAAAGTGTGCAACAAGAAATGCTTGTTGAGAATGCAACAAGATGATGGAGCTTAGTGAAAAGAGTCGCCTTCACTAAGTGGGCTTGCAGGCAAATTATGGGGCAAGTTCTATTTTAGATCCCAGCAGGGATGATCATAGTATGAGTGATCACAGTGTGGGTGATCACAGTGTGGGTGACCACAGTATGAGTGATCATAGTGTGGATGATCATAGTGTGGGTGACCACAGTGTGAGTGATCACAGTGTGAGTGATCAAAGTCTATTTTTAGACTGGCTCTCAAAAATAGAGAAGTCAAATATTACTGTCTCATAATAATATTTAGACTATAAACTTGATCTTATTCTCTTGGAGCACTTCAGGATGAGCTACGGATGTGGTACATGCAGATCCCAGAAGGAAATACGTGGTTACCTATGGGATGACTAATATTTGCATGCAAGACTTCAGTTAGAACTCAAGTGAGTTGAGTTTAGTGGACTGGAGGTGAAGTTGATGGAGTTGTGTTCAGTTTAGCTTTGTTAAATTGGTTGTATTTAGTCTAATTGGTCAATAGACTAGAGATGAGTTGGGTGAATTAGTTATTAATTAATTCATAAGTTATTAACTCATAATACAACTATAGAATACATCAGTTAACTCAGTTGCATGTCAGTGCATGTTCAGTTCAGCAGGGACAGGTGTTAGAGGATCAGATTGCTATCAGTTGTGACTATAGCTGTGCATGATGATTTGCACAATCAGAGGGATTGAGTATGCTAATGAATTGGCCAATATCAAGAATTGTAGCCTATGCTCACGTCAAACAGAGTGTGAGTGATTATTTGCAGGTCAAATCCGAGTTTGGTAAGCCATTCTCATCAGTTCTTGAGCAGGTATTGAGCTGGAGAGGCAGTCAAGCAGTGGAATAGATTTGGAGATCAGATCTGAGCTGTATTGTGTGTAACAGGTGGAGCTGGAACTGGATTGCTTGTGATAAGCATTGTACTTTGTAATGTTACATGATTCAATCAATATAATATACAGATAGTGTGGGGTTTTTAGCGAGATGCTTTCCCCGGGATACATACTGTGTTAATGAGTTTGATTGATGCTTCTATCTGTGCCTGTGAATGTTTCTGCTTCTGCAAATTGATGATCAACGTAGAGGAGATTATGTATTATGCATGTTCCTCTTATAATTGTATCAGGATAATCTCTATGAATATGTGTTAAATTATTCAAAATTTCTACAAAAACCATTAAATTTTGACCTCACGATGTTGTAATTAAGGACCTAAAAGATCCTAAATAGATTTTAGCTACTGGAATTGTTGATGATTCTACAAGGTTGTATAAGTTTAACAAATTTGGGTCATCAAATCTTCCCGCGGTATTTGTTGCTCATAATGATGAAGTGAGCAAACTTTGGCATGAGCTCTTTGGTCACTTAAACTATTGCTCCCTTCAAAATCTATGTAAAGAAAATATGGTGATAGGTCTTCCTATGGTATCTTGTAGAGATGGTGTTTGTTCCGGATGTGTACTCAGAAAACATCATCGAGATAGTTTTGAAAAACATGACTCTTGGCATGCCTCAACCCCTTTACAGCGTGTCATAGTGATTTATGTGGTCCACTTCTAGTTGCTTCGTTATTTGGCTACAAGTATTTCTTAACTTTCATTGATGATTTCTCTAGGCGCACTTGGGTATACTTCTTAAAAGTCAAGAGTGAAGTAATTAACATGTTCTTGGCATTTAAGGCCTATGTTGAAAAACAATCTGGACATCAAATTCTTAGGCTAAGATATGATAATGGCGGAGAATATGTTAACAACAAATTCGTCAACTTTTGTACTGAGAATGGAATTCAAATGCAACATACTGTTCCATATACTCCAAAAAAAAATGGTGTAGCTGAAAGGAAGAATCACACATTAAAGGAAATGGCTACTTGTATGCTTCAATCTAAAGGACTTAGTCTTAATTTTTGGGTAGAAGCAACTAACTGTGAAAATTACATAGTAAATCGCATTCCTACTAAGGTTTTAAAGAATATCACTCCAAAAGAAGCATAGGGCTCAATTAAACTAGATGTAAGTCACCTTCGTGTCTTTGGAAGTGAAGCATAGGCTATTATTCCAGATGAGAAACATAAAGCTTTAGAACCTAAGAGTGAAAAATATATTTCTGTTGGATATTCTGAAGATGTCAAAGGATATAGACTTATTCCAATTAAGTCCAAAAATGTTATCATTAGAAGTGATGTAAAGTTTGCTAAAAATATATCGACCTACGAGCCTAGTTCGGTGGATGTGCCACCTCTCTCTATCCCTTCTACTTCTGAAAATATTTCTTCTTCAGATGATGACAACGATGATGACAATCCTCCCCCACCTTCTCAGGATCCTCCTTCAGCACCTCAACTTCCAAAATGGGTCTATGCTACTCGGACGCAGCAGGTGATCCTATAGATCCGCGACGTATGTGTTCTCAGTTCGATAGAGCCTCTTCTTTACTGGATCAAGCTTCAATGAATTATGATCCTGACACCTTTGCAGAAGCTTCAGGCCATCCAGAATGGGACGTAGCTATGAATGAAGAATATTGTTCATTATTGGCAAATGATACATGGGATCTTGTTCCTCTTCCAAAGGGATGAAAAATTGTTAGATACAAATGGGTTTACAGAACCAAGTATGGACCAGATCGAAAGTTGATAAAGATAAAGCTCGTCTAGCTGCTAAGTATTTTTCACAAGTTGAAGGAATTTACTATACTAAAACCTTCTCCCATGTTGCCAAAATGAACTCTATCTACCTTGTTCTTTCCCTTGTTGCCTCTTTCAAATGGGAAGTCCATTAGATGGATGTTAAATCTGCCTTCTTACACGGGGAATTGTGTGAATAAATCTATATGGAACAACCTACTAGCTTTATACAAAAAGACTCCAACCTTATTTTTCGGCTTAAGAAATCCCTTTATGGTCTTAAGCAAGCCCCTTAGGCTTAGTATGCCAAAATGGATAACTTTCTTTTAGATACTAGCTTTTCTAGGTGTCATTCTGACAATACTATCTACACCAAGAAAGTGGGTAAGTCTCTTATCATTATTGTTCTTTACGTTGATGATCTTATCCTTACTAGTAGTGATCCCAACCTTATCAACCATGTGAAGTCCAGCCTTAAAAAGAAGTTTGAAATGACAGACTTAGGACACTTGCATTATTTTCTTAGTCTTAAAGTCTTGTAATCCAAGGAAGGTATTTCCCTTTCCCAATCCAAGTATGCATGTGATATTCTACACCACTTTCACATGGAATATTGTAATCCAACTCCTTCTCCCTTTCTGTCTAGAGCTAAACTTTTAGTCACTTGTACTTCCCGTTGATGCTACCTTATACCATTAGCTTGTAGGAAAATGTTTGTATCTGACCCATACCCATCCTAACCTTTCCTTTGTTGTTGGCCTTATTGATTGGTTTATGCAAAACCCACATGAAAGTCATTGGAAAGCAGCTAAAAGAATACTTCGTTATGTTTGAGGTACAGTTTAGTTTGGGATTCATTACAGTGTAGAAGCATCTCCTCTATTGGTTGGTTTCACTGATTTTGATTGGGCTGGTGACCCTGATGATCGGAAGTCTACCATAGGTTATGTCTTCACTCTTGGTTCTAGACCTATTACATGGGCTTGCAAGAAATAAAGTGCCATTTCTCTTTCTTTAGCAGAAGAAGAGTATCATGGCACCTTAGAAGCTAGAAAGGAAGCCCGTGGCTTCGTCAAATCTTGTCAGAGTTTTGTTTTCAACAGCAGCATCCGACTATAGTTTGGTGTGATAATCAAAGCACCATTGAACTATGCAAAGATTCAGTCCAACATCAGTGCAGCAAGCACATTGAACTACACATGCACTTCATAAAAAATCTCATTCATGACCATGTTCTTGAAGTGAAATATTGTTCAACCGATGATCAAGTTGCAGACATCTTTACAAAGGCTCTCACAAAGGAGAAGTTTACCAAACTTCGATCTGTGGTTGGAGTTCAAGAAGTTGTCACTAAGGGGGGATAGGCTCTAATGCCTCCTTCCTTCTCATATTGTGTTATATTTGTACATCCTTCAATCGTATCCCAAGTTGTTCTTAAGGGGGGATGTTAGGATATTCCGAAACATAGGAAATAGTTAAGTATAACTTGGTCTAGTGTAGAGTTAGGTAAAGTGCATTTCTTTACTATGTACATTTGTAACTTAAAATCCAACGGTCACGATATGTTCTAGACATGAATTGATCCAACGGTTCATTCTCTCCTTGGTATTACTGACACTTGATCCATAGCTTAACACCCGATTGGTCCATGATCTCTATTTAAAGAGCATGGAGGGTCATTTGTAGGGTGATCGTTCATGAGAGAAGCTTATGTAAATTTTCATTCTTTTCTTAATAAATTTCCTCAAGTGGTTGCGTTGGCTCAGGCCATGGATTGTTTCCCTCTTTGATGGTTTTAAGCACGTCAAGGATACTGGTGTATTGATCTGTGATCTGTTTGTGAGCGATGTCCTTCGGTGTCCTATCTGAGGAACTTACCTTGTAAATTCCTATAGATTCTAAATCTGACAATTTTTCATATGAACAAGCAGCACAAGAGACACAACAGGTAAACTCAAACCTTGATTCACAATATGTTGATTTGATATATTATTTAACTCATGGTACTACACATTTGCATTTAGATACCAAGAGAAAGTGTTCTTTGAGATTAAAAGTTAATTAATATCAACTCATTAATGGGGTTTTATTTCAAAAGATGATTTTTCTTTCCTTCATTGTTTAGAAAAGACAAATGCTGACAAGGTTTTCTAGGAACTTCATGATGGACCAGTTGGTGGTAACTTTTGAGGTGACACAACTACACACAAAATTTTGCATGCATATTACTACTAGCCAACCTTATTAAAATATGCACACATTTACGTATGAAAATGCAAAGTTTTTCAGCAGGAAGAGTCAAAAGACCAATACTTCCGTTACAACCAGTGATCATCGATCAATATTTTGAACAATGGGGACTTGAAATCATTAGTGAGATCATTCCAAAATCATCTAAGAAACACAAATTTATTATTATTGCAACTAATTTCTTTATGAAATGGGTGGAAGCCATACCAGTAAAAACATTTCATCTCATCAACTTTTTTCATTTATTGAACAAAACATTGTTATTAGGTTTGGCCTCTTGAACATCTTACTTTTTGGAAATGCTACTTACTTTTCCTCTTCTCCACTTATAGTATTTGCAATAGAAAAAGGTATTAAACTTGGATATTCTACTAACTATTATCCTTAGGGTAACAATTTAGTAGAATCCACTAATAAGAACCTTTTAAAAATCATTAAGGAGACTGTTGATGAGAATAAAAAGAATTGGCATAAGGCTTTTGTTAATGCTTTATGTTGGAAATAATACTGAGAGGGGGGAGGGGGGTGAATCAGTATTATCAAGTCAAATATTCCTTTTTCAAAATCAAATTTTATACTCTACTTCAGTTAATTAAACCCACGTATATACGAAACTATGCAGAAGGAAACCTGCGTATACAATGCAAACTTTTAATTTACTTTATCTTTCTGATGTTGATTGTTAATCTGTGTTTGAGAATCAAATAACCAGTAACCAGAAACAGCAAAGCAGAGCAGAAAGACAATCGCACACAAGAACACAAGATATAAGGTGGAAACCCAATGTGGGTGAAAACCACCTGCTGCAATTTGTCTCTATCTTCTCTTTAATTAGAAACTTCTTTTTACAACTGTACTGGTGCAGTCCTTTACCAGTACGCAGGTTGCAACCTGCAGAGAACTACGACCCTCTCTCGTTTTCCAGCTTCTCCTGGAAGGGAGCTACAACCCCCTTAGCTCTTGCACTAGCCAAGATACTAGTACGTAGGTGCTGGCATACAGAAGGCTACAACCTTCCCTTTCTTTAAGGGACCACGTTTCATAAATTTTCAGACTGGATCCACAAATAACATCAATCAAACATCAAGAATTTCTACATCAACCAATCACCTTTTCACCAATAAAAAATGAATCAAAATAAACACTTCTCTGACGACCGTACCCAGATCACAGTAACAGTAACCACACACCATATCTGAACCCAGAACATTGCAGTAATAAACAGAAGCAGCTAGATCACAACTAAAAGATATACGCTGCTTTAATAACCTGAAACCTGCGTACATATGCTTCTGTTGTTGGAACAACCTACATATACGCTCCTTCGCTTCACTGAACCTGCGTACAGATCTATAAAGGATAATTTTCTCTTTCAGATATTCAAACACTAATTAACCCAGATTATCAGACTTATAGATCAAGCAAGCACCACATATAGTAGATCAAAATCATACAAACATACTATCATTCAAGCTTAAAAATTATGACCCAACAATAGAACTTATCCTTCTCTTTGCGCTAAGGTTCCTCCTTCATTCAGATCCAGATCTGCACCATAACCCAAATACCAGTATTCCAGATCTAGCACTTTATCAGATATTCAATAATAATTCAGATGATCTTTTGCCACATGATCTCCTTCCTCTTTTATAATTTTAGGCCTTCCACAATACCACAGTCCAAAACCATAATAAACCAATACCACGGACCCAATACTTGGGATCAACACTTCTGACGAGGTACCATGGTCCAAAACCATAGGTTCAAATACCAAGGACTAACTACCATGGACCAAAGGTAAGTTCTCCAACATATACGCACTTTTCCTTGCATGAAAGTGCGTGTATACGCATACGCGCCTTTGAAACATCTAACCCGCGTGTATACGTGTCTCCGTCTAGATGAACCTGCGTATATGTCTTTTCCTTCATTCTGAAAGCCTGAACTGAGATCTGTTACCAAAGAGAGTTTCCATCAAGGACAACACCTGTGCCATAATGCCAACAATCTCCCCCTTTGGACTTGATGGCAACCCAAAATCCTCGAAGTCATTCTCCCCCTTTGTCATCAAGGGCAAAGGGTTGTGCTCCCCCTAAGTACATGCTGAAATTTATGCCCTGCTGTGCTGACCATGCTCCCCCTGACTGTAGGCAAGATCTGCAAAAGATGTTCTTCCAGAAGAACCATGACTTATACATCATAAAAGACCTTCCTATCACCAAAAGACTCAATACATACATCCATCACCCAACCAAGTGGGGATACATCAGAAATTTACATATGTCAAACAAGTTCATTACATGTTCATCCGAGGCATAGTGGGGAAACCAAAATAGTCCGTTACATGACCTTAACACCATAAAAGAGATACCACAAAAGAGATACATGACATAGAGACGAAATATCTAGAACAAGACTTATGAAAGTCATCAATAACTGATAGCAGTAGCAACTGTCAATCACCACCAAGATTCCCCTCTGTTCTCCCTCTGCCTTTGTTCCACCTGAAACCAACAACAGTTGTGAACTAGAACCAAAAGCTTCTAAGATAATGCCAACCGTGCATTATTAGAATATTATATGCTCCCCTGAACCTGTGCCAGATGGTCTCTGTCAGACCCATATCAGAATATCTTCAACCAGAGGCTATCCCTACTGATATCCATCAAACCTCCATATACGTCACTGTATCTATACAAACCGGCGTATGTATGCAGATCCTCTTCAGGAAACTCACGTACACCCATTTTTCTCTGAAACAGACAAGTTTTAACAGTAAGATGATGCATCAACTACTCCGAGCTTCTGTTTGAGGTATTCAAATGTCTCCCTAGGCAGTGGTTTGGTGATAATATCAGCAACTTGTTCCTTAGAAGGAACATACTCTAATTTGACCTTTTGTTCCAACACTTGTTCCCAAAGAAAGAGATACTTGATCGGTATGTGATTGGTCTTTGAATGCATTACTGGGTTCTTTGAAATGCTGATTGCACTTGTATTATCACATAAGATGGAGATAGGTGGTGTACAAGTGATTTGAAAGTCCTGCAAAGTTTGCATCATCCAAAGAAGTTGAGTGCAACAAGATGCAGCAGCCACATATTCCGTTTCAGCTGTAGATAAAGCAATCGAACTCTATTTCTTGTTGAACCAAGATACTAATCTGGAACCCATAAAGAATGCACCACCACTTGTGCTCTTCATGTCATCCACGCTTCCAGCCCAATCTGCATTTGTATAAGCATGAAGAGTGAGATCTGTATCTCTAGGATACCATAAGCCATAGTTTTGAGTTCCTTGAAGATACTTGAATATTCTCTTCACTGCCTGAAGATGAGTTTCCTTTGGATTTGCCTGAAATCTTCCAACTATTACCACTGCATGCATGATGTCTGGTCAGGTACCTGTCAAATAAAGTAGACTTCCAATCATAGATCTATAGGTTGGTTGATGTACTGCTGCTGATTCATCATTTGCACTGAGACTGCATCCTATAATCATAGGGGTACATACTAGTTTCAAATCTTCCATGCCATACTTCTTTAGAATCTGCTTGAGGTACTTGGTTTGAGACAAGAAGATACCACCTTCATTTTGTTGGATTTACAATCCAATAAAGTATGTCAGTTCTCCAAGCAAGGACATTTCGAATTCTTTCTGAATCACCAAGGCAAAGATTTGACTCATAGCTTCTTCATTGCTGCCAAAGATAATATCATCTACATACACAACAAGTATTAGCAATTTGTCATTTTCAATTTTTATATAGAGATTGCTATCTGCTGATCCTTTTGAAAAACCTTGTTGATGAAGATATTTGTCCAAACGGTAGTACCAAGCTCTTGGAGCCTGTTTAAGACCATAGAGAGCCTTTTTTAGTCTGCATACAAGATCTGGATCATTCCAAAGAATGAAACCATCTGGTTGCTCAATGTACACTTCTTCTTCTAAGTCTCCATTTAGAAAGGCTGATTTCACGTCCATTTGAAATACTTTGAACTTCTGAAAGCTTGAGATAGCAAGGAACATTCGGATGGCCTCAAGTCTAGCAACGGGAGCAAAATTTTCTTCAAAGTCTATTCCTTCTTGTTGAACATACCCTTTACACACAAGTTTGGCCTTGTTTCTAATTACTTCTCCATTTTCATTCAACTTATTTTTAAATATCCATTTTGTCCCTATGACATTCTTATCTTTTGGTGTAGGAACGAACTCCCAAGTGTTGTTCTTTTCGATCTGCTCAAGTTCATCATCCATTGCCTTGACCCAGCATTCATCTTTGCATGCCTCTTTTACATTTTTTGGCTCAATGGAGGAGAGCAAAGCCAAATAGCTTGAGGCTTTTGCAATTGTTCTTCTTGTTTGTATACCTGCCTCTTTCTGCCCCAAAATTTGAGATTTTGGATGATTCTTCTGAACATACCTAGATGGAGTCTTCTCTTCTATCCTTATCTGTTCCTCTGGTGCCTCTTGAGGTTCTTCTTCATCATCAGTCTGATTTGGAGAGTAGTCTTCATCCTCTTCGATATTTTCATAATTTACTTGCCTAGGAATGTATCCTTTTTCATCAACCACTACATCAAGGCTGTCAACAATTCTTCCAAGTATTTTATTGTAACACTTATATGCTTTGCTATGGGGAGAATAACCAAGGAGAATGCCTTCATCTGCTCTAGGTTCAAGTTTGCGAAGCTGTTCATAATTATTCTTAATATAGAATTTGCTTCCAAAAATTTTGAAATGCTTTACTGAAGGAGTCTCACCATACCAGAGCTCATGAGGAGTTTGAGTGTTGTTCACTCGGACATTTTTTTGTTGTTGAGAATAACAACCGCAGCAAATGCAGCTTCACCCCAGAAGGTTGCAGGAGTTCTAGACTCATTAAGCATAGCATGAGCCATTTGTTGGACTGTTCTATTCATCCTTTCCACCACTCCATTTTGCTGAGGAGTCCTAGCTGTAGAGAATTCCCTTCTTATTTCATGTTCTTCACAGAAATCGAAAAATTCATTTGAGGTAAAATCCCCACCTCTGTCGGACCTGAGGCACTTAATTTTGTGATCTGATTCGTTTTCAACCAAGGCTTTGAAGGATTTGAATTTTTTGAATGCTTCGTCTTTGTGCTTCATAAGTCCTAACCAAACCATCCTGGAGAAGTTGTCAATGAATAGTATAAAGTATTCTTCTCCTCGAGGTGACCTTGTCCTAAATGGACCACATACATCTGTATGGACTAGCTCAAGAGGCCTGCTAGTTGATCCTTCATTCTCAGGGAAGTTAGTTCTGGTTTGCTTACCAAACTAACATGATTTGCATATTGTGTTGTCTGGAATTTTGATATCTGGAAGACCATGAACTTCCTGGTATTTGCATGCTTTCCTTATTTCTGAAAAGCTTAGACTCCCCAACCTTCGGTGCCATAACCAGTGTTCATCATCCTAGCATTGTTGTTGTCCTTCTTCAAATATGTATAGATTATTTGGAGTTCTTCTACCTTTGATCACTGTTTTTCCTGAATCAAGATCACAAACACTACATCCATTTGATCAAAATATTACCTCTGTTCCTTGATCGCACATCTGACTGACACTCAGTAGATTATGCTTCAAGCCATCAACATAAAAAACATTTCTAGCTTTGACCTTTTCTTTCAACTGAGTAGTTCCTCTTCCTTTTCTGACTGCAGGGGTATCATTTCCAAAAGAAACTTTATTTCCCTTTTCTAAAACACTATTTGATTCAAGTTTTTCTTTATCACCTGTCATATGTTTTGAACATCCACTGTCGATGTACCATAGATTTTCCTGTCCTTATGCATAAAAAGCTATCCCACATCTTTCTGGTTGCGGTTCCTTCATTCTCCATGTTCTGGCACTTGAGGTTTGTTCCTTCTGAGTTGTCTTCCAAAACCTTCTCCTGCATTCAGAATCTTCATGACCGAAGTTATTACAAATAGAACATTCAATTTCATTTTCAAGGGCGGAAAAGTTGTTATAGGTCCTTTTTGTGATTCCAGTCATACTTCTTTGTTTTTGAGCTTCTCTAGTCATGATTGTCTTATAGGCAACACATTGAGCTGCTTTGTGACCAAAGTTATGGCAAGAGAAACATTGGCCATTGAAGAAACTTCTGCGATTATCAAATCTACCAGCCAAATGATTGTAGTTTCAATTTTCATCCATGCTTGAAGCAAATTGAGAATTTTTTACTTGTGGCTGGTTGTAGCTTTTGTTCACCCTTAAGATGCGTTGCCCCTGATTTACCTGGTGGTCTTTGTTTATTCTTGATGTAATTCATCCCTGTTTTACCTGGTGATCTCCATTGGGCTTTTGCTCATTCCTCCTTGCTGCATCAAGATAACTCTTTGTGGTGGATGCTTGAGATGCTTCTCCATTATACCCCAAACCTGTCTTGATTAGTGGAGAATGTTGTGCATTGCTAATCTCATCCAGAGTTTCAGATCCTTTAACAAATTTAAGATTAAGAGCCTTTTTTTTCTCAATTTCTTTTCTAAGGCCAACAATTTCACATTCTAACTTCTTAAGAAATTTTTCTTTTTCATCAAGTTGGAGTTGCAGAGTATCAATGATCATATTATTTTCTTCTAAACATGTTTTGAGTCTAGAAATGTCTTCATAAATACCATCTACATCTATAGCATCCATGTAATCATCATCTTCAAAGGCCATTAAAAGTTTATAATCATTACCTCGTTCATCTTCGTCACTATTTGATAGGCCATCACTGTCTTCATTAGTGTAGTAACTTTTCTTAGTTGCATTTTGTTTCTTGTTCCATCTAACGAGTTCCTTCCCTTTGTCAACGTTATCCTTATGAGGAAATTTGGCAGCATAGTTCCCGACTCTTCCACAAGTAAAGCATTTGAAAGGTAACTTACCTCGGAATCTTCCATCCCCCCGTTGAAGGTTTTTGACAAAATTTGATTCTTCTTCCTCTTCTGATGCATGTCCTAACTCATAGTAGTCTCCTTTGCCTGAAGCCTTGAAAGCTACTTCTCTCCTGTCTGATGGTCCTCCTTTCCTCATTTCATAAGCAGTTAGAATCCCGTGTAGCCGTGACATGGTAAGGTTTCAAAGATTCTCCTTTTATTCTATTGCAGAAACTTTAGATTCAAACCTAGGGGACAAAAATCTTAGAACTTTTTCAACCACAATAGCCTCTTTTATTTCTTCACCCAAGTTTTTCATACAATTAACAATCTCATCAACAAGAAGCAAATAGTTAGCCACACTTTCATCATTGTGCATTCTTAGATTTTCATACTGAATCCTGAGGGTTTGAAGTTTTGCTCGTTTTACCTGTTCATCTCCTTCATAGATCAGAACAATCTTGTCCCATATCTCTTTTGTGGATTTAAACTGCATTACCTTGACAAATTCTGATTGAGATAGGCATCCTAATAGAGTATTGACCGCCTTTGCATTTGTTTCATATTTCTTCTTCTCAGCTGGATCTGTAGGAGTTGCTCATGGAAAAGTATACCCTGTATCTATGATACCCCAGACTTCTGTACGAAGAGATTGAAGATAGGCAGTAACTCTTACCTTCCAGTATACGAAGTTTGTCCCATCAAAAATCGGTGGCCTGATAGATGCTTCCCTCTCGTAGTTGCTCATGATGAAAGATCTTCCTTCAAGCGATCAAGCTTCTTCTGAAGGACCTGCTCTGATACCAATTGTTGGATATATTACTGGGGGGGGTGGGGGTGAATCAGTATTATCAAGTCAAATATTCCTTTTTCAAAATCAAATTATATATGCTACTTCAGTTAATTAAACCTGCGTATATACACAACTATGCAGAAGGAAACCCGCGTATACAATGCAAACTTTTAATTTACTTTATCTTTCTGATGTTGATTGTTAATCTATGTTTGAGAATCAAATAACCAGTAACCAGAAATAGTAAAGCAGAGTAGAAAGACAATCACACACAAGAACACAAGATATAAGGTGGAAACCCAATGTGGGTGAAAACCACCTGCTGCAATTCGTCTCTATCTTATCTTTAATTAGAAACTTCTTTTTACAATTGTACTAGTGCAGTCCTTTACCAGTACGTAGGCTGCAACCTGCAGAGAGCTACAACCCTCTCTCGTTTTCCAGCTTCTCCTGGAAGGGAGCTACAACCCCCTTAGCTCTTGCACTAGCCAAGATACTAGTACGCAGGTGTTGGCCTATAGAAGGCTACAACCTTCTCTTTCTTTCAGGGACCACGTTTCATAAATTTTTAGATTGGATCCACAAATAACATCAATCAAACATCAAGAATTTCTGCATCAACCAATCACCTTTTCACCAATCAAAACTGAATCAAAATAAACACTTCTCTGATGACTGTACCCAGATCACAGTAACAGTAACCACACACCAAATCTGAACCCAGAACACTACAGTAATAAACAGAAGCAGCTAGATCACAACTCAAATGATATACGCTTCTTTAATAACCTGAAACCTGCGTACATAAGCTTTTGTTATTGGAACAACCTGTGTATACGCTCCTTCACTTCACTGAACTAGCGTGTATATGTGCCTTCGCTTCACTGAACCTGCATATAGATCTATAAAGGATAATTCTCTCTTTCAGATATTCAAACACTAATTAACTGACATTATCAGACTTATAGATCAAGCAAGCACCACATATAGTAGATCAAAATCATACAAACATACTATCATTCAAGCTTAAAGATTATGACCCATCAATAGAACTTATCCTTCTCTTTGCGCTAAGGTTCCTCCTTCATTCAGATCCAGATCTGCACCATAACCCAAATACCAGTATTCCAGATCGAGCACTTTATCAGATATTCAATAATAATTCAGATGATCTTTTGCCACATGATCTCCTTCCTCTTTTATAGTTTTAGACCTTCCATAATACCACGGTCCAAAACCATAATAAACCAATAACACGGACCCAATACTTGAGATTAACACTTCTGACGAGGTACCATGGTCCAAAACAATAGGTTCAAATACCAAGGACTAACTACCACAGACCAAAGGTAAGTTCTCCAACATATACGCGCTTTTCCTTGCATGAAAGTGCGTGTATATGCGTACGCGCCTTTGAAACGTCTAACCCGCGTGTATACGCGTGTCCGTCTAGATGAACCTACGTATATGTCTTTTCCTTCATTCTGAAAGCCTGAACTGAGATCTGTTACCAAAGAGAGTTTCCATCAAGGACAACACCTGTGCCATAGCTCCAAACCTGTGCCATAATGCCAACACTTGAAGGGATGATAGAATCACATATAGCCTTAATAAGGTCTTCTCTTTATTCATTGTTTTATGATAAATAAGCTGTAGTACCCCCAAACATTGCTTTACCATCATTATCCTTAGTCCAATATATACATGAAGAGCCTTGTTCTAGTTTACAACATAAGACAACACAAATATTTAAACTAGAGGAAGTCAGAGGCAAAGCTAATCAAACTTTTGTTAATCACCAGAAATGTGTCAAACAATGGTTCGATAGTCATTTTGTAAGTGACAAAAGTTTTGATGTTGGAGATTTGGTCTTGAAATGGGATAAAGCCCATGAAGACAAAGGAAAACACACAAAATTCCAAAAGTTGTGGCTTTGACCGTTTCAAGTTGCTAAAAAATTAGTCTCGTCTACTTTAATCCTTTAAAATCTAGATGGAATAAAGGAAAAATTACCAGTAAATGGGAAAATCCTTAAAAAATACTTTCCATAAAATTTTAAAAATATCATGTAAATATCTAAATAAAAATCTATAAATTTGGTTTGAAAGTTGTTTGGTTACAATATTGGTAACATGCTGATTTTTATATCTTGTTTAAATATTTTTAAGCATAGAGAATCATTATTTAAATATTGTACATAAGTTGAAAGTTAACGAATCATTTTTATCGTGTAAAACTTGTTCTGATTCGTTTATTATTAATAGGAAAATGATTTTTCAAAATTCTTTGCAGTTTCTCTTTTCTAGAATTGTAATTATTTCCTCTCTCTCTCTCTCTCTCTCTCTCTATCTATCTATATATATATATATATATATATATATATATATATATATATATATATATATATATATATATATATATATATATATATATATATATATATATATATATAGATATAGATATAGATATAGATATAGATATAGATATAGATATAGATATAGATATAGATATAGATATAGATATAGATATAGATATAGATATAGATACATAACGCATAGGATGAATAGAAAATTGAAATCCATGATATGTATTTCTTTTACATAACTTCCCCCATCACCCAAAATCTTGCACGTCATTGCAAAAAAAATATTAATTCATTAATCAAAATATGTTTCTTCTAATTATCTAACAAGAAGTCCTGGGAAGTGTATGTGAACCTTTCAGGGTACTGAACATGCTTGTTGGTAGTGAAGTGATGTCAGGTTAAGGAAGTCAATATAAACAAAACATGCATTTGATTGGTACTAGTGTTGCTAAGTAATCAAGCCTCAACCCTTTTCGTTTTATTTCACAATTTTCATTCTGGATAAATTCATAGTGTTGAAGCGTTCTCAAGGCTCTCTTTCCTTATCATTTTTAATGATCATAATTTTTTTTGACATGAAAAATTTTAAGTTGTGAAATTTCTCTTATTTACAAACTTATCATTTGCTCTTCTTTTAATGTGAATAGAAATAGTTCATTCACCCAGTCCATCGCTAGTTGTTGTAGTAATAACCACCCCCCGTTGATGATATTGTATTTTTAATAATAAATGGGGACCCTCCTATATCACCTTTCTTTGCTTCATTTTGGTCTCTCCATGGTTTGAAAAATAATCTCACCTTGGTTTTGTTTTTGTAGGCATTAGGTTTTGATATTTGTTTTGCCACCTTCTCTTGTCACTTTTCCCTCGTGATAAAAAAAACTACCCAACACAATACACACTCCAATAGCATATAACCAACAACTATTGAACCTTCCACTTCATGTTCCTCGACATACGCTAATAAATATCATAGAAATTAAACCTTGACAAACATTGTGGTCCATTTCATGTGGGATAATTCTCATGACATGAGATATAAATTACAAAAACAAAATAATGAAAAATAAAATTATATATATATATATATATATATATATATATATATATATATATATATATATATATATATATATATATATATATATATATATATATATAGCCTCTCCAATTGTCCTCCCTTACAATGTTGTGAAACTCAGCAATCAACCAAGGGACTATTGGGTTTCCAAAATGTCATATTTTTCATTCACTTTTAACCATATTCCACTATATTATAACCTTACACTAAGACCATTTTCTTGATAATATATGGGTTTATTAATATTATTTTCCAAAGCATTATTGTAGTATTTTGAGTGAATTTATGGTTAAATATTAGAAAAATAACATGTATTCAATTATATATAAAAGTTGGATGAGTTTTGTGATGTGTGTAGGCATACTTAAAGATTCCAGCAAAGTCATATTTGGACTCTAAGTCTCAAATTTGAATTTCCTCTTCAAACTCTTGAAGATTTGAGGAATATTTGAGATAAAAATTCAAACACATTTGAGGGAGAAAAATATTGAAAGTTTTAATAAGATTCCTTATCAAATATTTTAGAGATTTGTAAGAGGATACATAGAGGTGTTACTTGGTAGATGTTAACACATGGTTGTAACCACATGAGATATTTGTGGATCTAGGATATATCTATGGATCTAGGAGAGATTTGTGGATCTACATTTATTCACTATTTATCTTATGTTTTGTATAAATAGGAGTGTCTTCTTCGTTCAAAGGGAGGAACTCTTTGAGCATACTTCCAAAGTATGATGGAGTAAAATACATTTGATAAGTTCTCGTGTTATTTATTTTATAGTTTTATATTCCTATTTTGTTGTAAGATATAGTTTTATAGTTCATGGAGTTTCATAATACATGTTTTTTATATTTATTTTCTTATGTTTTAATTTAGTTTCTTTTGCAGATCAGTAATAGCACATTGTTTAATGTTGCAATTGTGAGCTTTGAACACTTGATCAAAGATGGTGATTTAGATTAACAACAATTTTTGAGCAGTCAACTTCTGATGCAGTTTTTGACCAAACAAAGACAGTTATTGAAAAACTAAAACATGGGTTTTGTGCAGAATGAGCCAATTTAGTTACAATCAAGCAACTTCTTCAAAATAATGCATGATTTTGGAGATATTAGAGGATCTTTCAAAGCTATTTTCTCAAATTTCGTGTTGCAACTAGCAAATATATCAATAGAAAAAAGAATTATAATTGTACATTGAATTAAGAAAGAGATCACTCATTTTGAACCTAAATCAATATAGTTTTTGAAGTCATCACAATTCTCTAACAATTCTCTAATCTTTTTAATTAAGAAATAATTTACATTTCAATAATCACTTATGATTTGATTTATTTATTTGTTTTAGATGCTTTATTTTCAAATTTCTAATTGTCAATTCATTCTTTTCCATATTGCAATTAAACACTTGAGAGATATAAAAATACAAAAAAATCTAAAGAATTCTCATTTGTGAAGAGTTGATTTATTTCATAGAAATAGATTTCAAATGTTTTCTAGATTAAATTTACAAGATTTCATAGATTAAATTTACTCACTTTTATAGATTGGATATTTTAATGCCTTCAGAGATTAAGTTTATATGCTTTCCTAGATTGATTTTTCAATGCTTTCCTAGATTAATTATTCAATGCTTTTCTAGATTAACATTTCATTTCATATCATTTATTTGTTTTTATAGAGTAGAAATTTCTTTCATTGCAATTTATTTATTTTAGAATTGAAAGTTAAAATCCCTGCATATGATGTGTCGTATACTTCACAAGTTCACGATCCCGGATTGACAATTTAATGTAAAGTAATGTAAATCACAATTAACTTACCCAATATTTTGGCGCTAATGTCGGGGAAGTATACATAGGATTTAGTTTTCAATTTATATATATTTTTTTAATTTATGCAACTGTGGAAAATAGAGATGGTAAGAAAAGAGGTAAGAACCCACGCATCACCATTGTGAGGTCTTTCTTAGCCTTAGTTGTTGAATTTCATCTCTTTCTTAGTTGAATTCATTTTTGGTTTCATAGGTTTAATTTCATTCATTTTAGAGTGCATTCTAGAGGTAGATTCATTGCAAAAAAAAAAAAAACAATTCCACAATCACCTACCATCCCCACTAGATCATGTGGTGCAGTAAGAACCACATCGCCATCCACATCATAAGTTCCTACTTTTGTAGGTGGAAGAATATTGCCTCCTAGAGGTGGAAAACGTGGTAGAGGTAGAAGAAATGGATGGAAATGATGACAATGAAGGAGATCCCTTTGGATTTCCCATTCAGGATATTGATATAAATGTTAAAATGAAAAACATCTCTCCATATGTACTTCCCAACTTCCATGGTATGAGATAAGAAGATCCGGAAATATTTCTTTTTGAATTTGAAATACTTTGTGGATCTTATAGTTACTTATTAGATGCTCAAAAATTGAAATTGTTTCTGGTTACATTGAAGGATAAAGCTCTTAAATGGTTCATATATTTAGGGACTAATTCAATAAGATCATGGGATGATATGAGAATGATAATTCTAGAAAAATATAAATACTATTGTATATATCATGATATTAAAGAGGAAAACTTTAAAATGAATAAAAAAGAAGATCAGAGCCTTAAAGATCTGGTAGATATATTTATGTATAATGTTAAGAGGGAAAAATTACATAATTTAGTATTTGATACATTAAAACCCCTCTTGCTTTGAGAAATTAGAGACGAATGGACTGATCTTCTTAATATAATGGGCAAAGGAGATGTTTCTCTATTATCATTTGAAGAGATTTATGAACTAGGTAAGAACATATCAAGAGGAAAATAAAAGTATGGTAGATCCCCTCAAGATTCAGTAAGTATGTCAACATCAAAGTCAGTAAGTCAAGCTGAACTTGGAAATTTGCTTGATAATTTAAAGTAGATATTCTTGGTAATTTAAGTGAACAGATTGATATGCTAAGAATACAAAATAAGCAAAAAACTAAGCATGTTTCTTTGTCTATAATTTTCACTAAATGTAGAAAGAAACATGCTTTTCTTGAATCTAAAATTGATAAGATTGAAATTTGTGTCATATGTGCAGAATCACATGCTATTAAGGCTTTTCCATCATTACAATGGTTGAAGGTAATTTAACAAAATGTTAATGGAGTAAATCAAGCACTAGAGTAGCTCTGTTATGTAGCCCAAAGAATACCTTGGAAGCCTTGTAAAATTGACATGATGCAAGAACCTACTTCACAATTTCAAGCTTATGCACAACAATATTGATGTAATTGAAGCACATCCTTTCCTTGGAAACCTTGGCCATCTCAATCCCAACCTAAAAATTAATCTTGGCAACAAGGTTGGTGAGGGCCTTATGGAATAAATCTTCCACATCCTCAATCTTTTCCTCACTATCCTCAATACCAATCTCAATTATATCCATACCATTCACCTCCACCACAAAATAATTTTCAACCTCAGTTGATCTCAACTCAACCTTCCTCATTACCACCTATGCAAACATCCCAAAGATCCATTTCCACTCAACTACCTACAACCCCATTTCTAATCCACAACAATAAAATAACTCATCCTAGTTACAATACTAAGGTACAAAATCTTCAAACAACTCCTCTTGATCTAAATGATATTCATCTTAGATCAAGAAGAGTATTGCAAAAAAAGGATTCTCCAGCTTTCATTGAAGAACAACATCCAAAAGAAGAAGAAGAAGATGAGGTCCAAGAATCATGGATTCCTGTTGATGAAGAGAAGTTGTTGGAACTTGAGATTGAAGAGTTTCTTGCATGCCTATCACCAGATTCTATGAACAAGGATCACATATTTGAATACTTGCATGGAATGATAGCAAGAAGCCAAGAAAGACAAGATTACATTGAATCTTGGTTCAAGACAATCATTAGATCCCAGTTCTCAATTCTTCAATATTTTCTGACATCATCTCAATCAAGGCAGTTGGTCTCTCATATACTAGTATATATCAAAATATATCTTTCACACTTGCATATGAGTTTATTTGTCATCATGTTATGCACATGGTTCCATTGGAAGTATTCCTATACTTGAATGATATACTTTTTCTTCAAAGTAGAGTAAGATAGAATTAAAAAAAAAGGGAAAAAATAAATAAATATATTAAAAAAAAAATAAAGAGAAGAGAAGAAAAAAAAGAAAAATAGAAAATAGAAAAGTCTTGTTGTGAAAACTAGTTTACTAGCACAATTGGACATGAGCTTTGTTGAAAACTAGACAATTGACGAGAAAAGTTCACAATAAGTTATGTAATTTCATGTTGGTTTCAATATTTCATTATGGTTCTTCAAATTATTTTTGGTTCTATGCTTGAGTTGGCTGATGTGGGATTCCTTAAGGCCCACCTTCCAACAGATCTTGTCCCATTGACTTCAACACTTTATCTGGGACCAAGATCAAAGATTCTTTTAAGTGTCTTGGAGCTTGCATACATCAATGGAAAGCCTCTTCACTGACAACAATGAGAATACAACAATGTCTCTTGATTGTTAGATCTTGTTGGTGACTCGACTTCAACACATTTATTCATACCTGTCAAGATGCACTCTTGTACCTTGACACTCATTTACATTATTGGTGAGTTGTCTTGCATTGGTTAATGATTGACATTAATGGTTGGTAATCCAATGAATTCTTTCTATGTTCGAATTCAACTAAATCCATTCACATAGATTGAATTTTATTAATCGAGGTTATATGTGAAGGCTATATGGTTTATGATATCAAAAACAACTTACAGCAGTGTTCCAATAAATCAAGGTTCAGTTCCTAGTTCTAGTAATAAGAAGACACAAAGGCTCCAATTTCATATTTCATCCTTTATCCATACAACCAAGAGAAAATAAGAAGCATATCGGATTCTTTCACTACATATTCCATGATCAACAATAACAACCAAGATCTCCTAGAGGCATATCCTATGGACTTTTCAAGTAGGTGAAGGTATATTGTTTTTTAATATTTAATCGTTAATTCCTTGAATTATAAAAGGCATGTATTTGGAAAATTTCCCATATTCCATTTATTTTCCCATTTAAAAAAAATAGAAAATACCTTTAGTTTCCGGGGATATTCAATACCATTTTTTCAATTCCATGTTCCATAACCTCATATATTTTTGACCAACATGATTCTCCCAATTGATTGTTGTTTCTCTTCAATTAAAAGATGAATATGTTTTAGAATGATTACTATTATGAGAAAAGATAAATTGATATGTATATAAATGGGTCTTCATTTTTAATGTGTTTTCAAGTATTCTTTGTTTCAACAAGAATAAAAAGTAAAACAAAAGTGTTTCTACACAAGAACCGACACTCGCAATACTTGTCGCTTCCACACAAGAACCAACCACAAGCACTGCAACTTAGATATCTTTCAAAGAAGGCTCCACAATAACAAGATCTAGAGAAAAAAAAGATTTTAACAAGACTTTGCAAAAGATGCAAATATTGGAAAAGTATCTCAAGTCAAAAAATGGCTTGTTGTTAAAAAATATTCTTTCACTCCAAAAGGCTACAGAAAATGAGATGAATTTAGTTCATGAGAATCAGTGCAAGGTTGCATGAGGACACGCAACCTCATCAGTTGGGGGGAAATGTTGGATCTCCAAAATGTCATATTTTCATTCAATTTTGACCATGTTCCACTATATTATAACCTTACACTAAGACCATTTTCATGACCATATATGATTATTATTTTCCAAAGCATTATTTTAGTATTTTGAGTGAATTTATGGTTAAATATTAGAAAAATAACATGTATTCACTTATATATAAAAGTTGGATGAGTTTTGTGATGTGTGTAGGCATATTTTAAGATTCCATCAAAGTCATATTTGGACTCTAAGTCTCAAATTAGAATTTCCTCTTCAAACTCTTGAAGATTTGAGGAATATTTAGGACAATCATTCAAGAACATTTAAGGGAGAAAAATCATGAATGTTTTGATAAGATTTCTTATAAAATATTTTAGATATTTGTAAGAGGATATGTAGAGATGTTAGTTGCTAGATGTCAATACATGGGTGTAACCACATGAGGTATTTGTGGATCTAGGAGATATTTGTAGATCTAGGAGAGATTTTTGTATCTACATTTATTAATCAGTTATCTTAGTTTTGTATGAATATGAGTTCATTCTCCATTCAAAGAGAGGAACTCTTGCAGCATAATTCCAAACTATGATGGAGTAAAATACATTTGATAACTTCTTGTGTTATTTATTTTAGAGTTTTATATTCTTATTTTGTTGTAAGATATACTTTTATAATTCATGTAGTTTCATAATATATGTTTTTTATATTATTTTTCTTATGTTTTAATTCAATTTATTTTTCAGATTAGCAGTAACGGTTTGTTTAATGTTGAAATTGTGAGCTTTCAACACTAGATCAAAGATGGTGATTTACATTAACAAAAAATTTCGAGCAGCCAACTTCTGACGAAATTTTTGGCCAATTTAAAGCACAATTAAATTACCCAACAAAGACATAACCCTTTTATCCTCGACGTTGGAATAAAACATTCATTACTTTAAACTCCATTCATTTATGTTTCCTAGTGCATGTGGGGCCAAAGATGACAACGGAAAAAAAATAAAATAAAATAAAATAAAATCCTTTTGATAGACCTGCCACATGTTCTTTCTCTAAACCAACATGGCAATCAACCAAAGGGTTCAACTATCTCAACACATGTCTTGTTATGAGTCTAACGTGACACCACACATACATAACGAACCCTCCCTTTATCGGTCTGTATATGGGATATTTCCTATAGGTATCCAAAAAAACTAAAACTATTCTACCATATGTATCATGTAATTATGACACGTGTCACTTGAAACCCATAAGAAATTTGAATACACTAGAAATCAGCTCGCCTTGGCACATTTTTGGGAACTCGTTACACGATCTCACCTAAAACATTGTGGCAATGTTATATAGCAACCCACTATATAAAATCTCAGTTGATTCCAACCCTTTGACATTTGAAAATAATTGATCTGATTATAATCAACTGTGAATCATCTCTTGTGGACAATCTTTTTAATTGACACCACATATTCACATGTTTGCATATTTCACAAGATTTAAATATGGAATACTATGTTACGACTTTGGTTGTGATATTATTTTATGGTGAAGTTAATTATATTTCAATATTTATTAAATGATTTTGATTATGCCATCTAAATTTTAACCTTTTATTTTTATTTATCATGTTGTCTGTAGATATATACTTGTTACACTAAAATTTGTCACCATGACTATTTGCAGTCAGTATGGCTCCATCAATAACCATACTGTCCTCCTTGGCAAGTCTTATACCTCTACTCCTCATGTCAAACTCCAAAAAAGAGAGAAAGCCTTTAAAAAATCAATATAACTCTGGTTTTGCACTTTCTCTTACTCTTACCTGCGGGCACGCACCTCAAGTACATAATACCTGCATACTTGTACGCTCTGTCTGTAAAGGGGTGGGTGCATACCCCTGTAAAAGTCAAAAGGCACAAGTTTTACTTCAAAAAACTTACTTGCGGTCGATTCTAGAGCATTCTAGAATATGGTTTGACGTGGATTGAGCACCTCTAGATGGTTCATGCATCCCAATGAAAGAGGAACTTATCCCATGAAGAGGGGAGCTATCCCTTTGAAAGAGGGACTTATCGCATTGATGGTGGACCTGTTTAACTTTCTCCAAAGCATTATAAATACAGGCATTGGGCCAGAGGCAAGGGAGGTTGAAAGCTGAACATTCCTAAGGGTAGATGCTGCTGAAATTAAGACTCCCTTATATAGCTTGAGAGGAGAGATCACATTCCTTTCTTAGCTTCATTTGGAAGTGGGTGAGCTGATCAAAGTAGAGGAGAACTCTTGCTGGACCCTGGGAGGGACCTGCACAACACCAAGGCGTTGGTTGTAAGGTTTCTTTTGTTTCCAATTAATACAATTAAGTTCATTTTTCTCAACAAGTTGTTATATATAATTTGTTTCATATACTCCTTGGTCTTTATGATGAATATGTTTATTATATGAGTTATTCAGGTGCTATGTAATCATTTGCTTTTTTGTGTATGCAGGCTTCAAGGAGAGGAGCTCATCTGGATTGAAGAGGCTTGACCGCTACAAACAGCATTGGACTAAAGGTAAGCCTTAAACACCTGGTTTCTTTTATTTTAAATGCATATTTAGGGAAAGATAGTGCTTGATTGTTTTGTTTGTCACTAGAAAAGCCTTAGTTTCTAGGGAGGTTGGTTTTGTCCGCAAAATTGACTCTTTCCGCATGACAATACTGATTGATTAACGACATTCTTTTTTGAGTGGGGAATCTAGACTAGACAAAGCTGAATATATGCAAAAGGGGAGATAATGTCGATAATTTTGAATTATCTTATTTATTTTGGTCTAGAAATAAGCTTTCTGATTGGTTTCACGGAGAGATTTGTACCAAATCATACTAGAAATCCATGAATATGCCAACAGTTTCAGCTCGATTTCATCGGGTTCATTTTTAGATTTAGTTTGTTTATGTTTTGAAGATAATCTCATAAATGAATGACCTTTTCTATTTAAACCATTTCCCTACTCTGTAAAAGGGGCTCAAAGATTGTGTAAAGAAGATGAAGTAGCACTCTTGTTCTAATTTTTTCTCTGAGCATTATTTTAACTAATGATAGATTCCTTTTAGGATGAGGAGTGTCTTCTCAACATTCTTGTTGGGTAAACTATTTTTTTATATAAAATTGATTTCATACTGCCACATTTTGTTTCCATTTGTATATAGGTCACTATCGACTAATTTTCTATTATTTATAACCATGTGTGCAGAAACATATAATAATTTATGTATATGAAGAATACTGAATTGTTTTGAATTACATTTAAACGTTCGGTTCTATTCAAGCAATATTATTGTTATGAGTCTGTGTTGAATGTTAGCCTCATACATATATTAGCAATCATTAAGTCGAAATTAAATATTGATTAAGTATTTATTAAAGGGAGTGTGAAGGAATAATTCATAAGAAAATATGAAATTATTCATAATGAAAGTAGACTTACTCTAGAAGTCTACATATGACTAAAGATGAGGATAATGAGAGAAGTTAGGGATGAAATCACACAAAATCAGCTTAGATATTTGTGGAGACATTTATGGAGATATTGTGGAGAAACTTGTGGAGGAGGTTCAACCAATTAGCCAAATTGGTTGTTTGTTATGAGAACCTCAATTCTATAATACGAGGCCTCATCTTGTGAATTATGTATCATTATTTTGTAAATCAATGAGTTGAGGCTCGAAAGCCTTTTCTCCCAATTTTATGTCTCAAATTTCTGATATTTTATTTTATTATCTCACTTCATTGAATTGAAATTTGAACATTACCCATTTATTTTATTCTTCATGTATATATATATATATATATATATATATATATATATATATATTACTGAGATATGTATGGATTTGCAATTTTTTTGAAGGAATTTAAACTATTTAAAATTATTCTCACTTGTTTTGCAAGATTGTTATATAATAACTCTTTGTTAGCTTTTTGTGTTGTTGCTACAACACTCTCCAAAATTTTGGCTTTCACTCAAATTTTAGAGCCTTCCTTGGTATTTTCCTTGACTGTTGCAAACACTCAAGCTCATTCCATGAGTTTTCTTGAAGCTCTTTAGTATTAGTCATCATCTTCGGGCATGTTTGACTGTTATGCAATGTTTGCGAGCCTCTTCTAGTGGTTTTGAAGGTCAGTACTTTTGTAAATGAGTTGTCCCAACGATGTAAAAAAATTTTGCACTCATACACAAAGTCTTGAGCACTATCGCACAACTATCATTACGGTCATTTGAAAGTCTATCTTAAGTGTCACATTTGTCACATCTTCTCGTGAGACAGTCACAAAAATGTGAATTATTTTTTGCTTTTTCCGATAATATATGTGGTTGTGTCATCAAAGTATCCTAAGTGTGTGATCACAGTTCAATTTCATCACGATTCCATCTCCCTCTCGCACTTAGCCATTTTCGAAAAGTCTTCCCAACCGGGAAACATAGCTTCACCGGACCCTAGCTGAGATCTGCAATGTGCAGTCTCAATCCTCATTGATGTGACCTTGATTTCTATGACTACGCAGTGCATAGCGACTATCCTCCAGGGTTGTGGTTTTGCACAATTTCAGAGTCCATCAACTTCCCTTGACCTCCACAATTGTGAAGTTGTGCCTCGCAGTATTCCTTGAAGTGCACACTTCACACCTTCAACCTTGAAGATTTTTCCTTGCCTGTTCTAACTTCACAATGCACAGAGAGCCTAACCTCCCTTGGCCTCCAAAACTACAAAGATGCTTTCTTGAGTTCTCTTCCCTCATCCAAAGCTAACTTCCCCTAGAAACTGTGCAGATTTTCCCTTCATCCCTCTCTGATACCTAGTCCCTCTTTGCCTCTTGAAAATACATAGATTTCCTCCTAGGGTCCCTTCCCATAACAGCCATTGCCTAATTGAACTACCCAATTCTGACCCTTAGTGGGCACTACACAATTTTCTACTTAGTGAGGACTGTGCAGAAAAGTTTCTTAGTCAATCCTGAGTTTCACTCTGCACAATCTCAATGATCAAGCTCTCTCCTTGTTAGCTAGAACTGCACAATGTGCAGTCACTGAGCCCTTCCTCCCAGTCTATGACTTGTCTCGAGCTTAGTTCATGGATAATAATGCATCATTTTAGGCTAGGGAATTTTTGGATTGATGTTGTCCTTTCATGAGTGAATTGGAGCAGTAGGTACACTATCAAGTCATGGCGAGATGATGAAGAAGGAGAAGAAGGAGGGAATAATGCCTAAAGACTCACTTGTAGTTTAACTTACGAATGGACCTATCAAGAGCAATTAAAGAGACACAAGTTTAAAACCACCTTCTAAGACCGAAGTTCATTGAAGACCCTGAATCACCAAGATATGCGAAGGAGAAGAGAAAGCATATCCAAGAACACATCTAACACTAAACAAAAATAGTGACTTGACATTACCACATCATCAAGCCATTCCATGTTAGCAGTGTCATGTAAAGTTGTGTCATGATTTTTCATATGCCACATCACTATTGTGGACCATGTATATTGTAATCAAATGTATTGTAAAGTGGAAGTCCAAAGGACACACATGAATATGAAGAGTCATGTAAGTTGAAAAGTCATAGGAAGTTGAATAGTCATGAAGGTAGTCAAAGAGTCATAAGGGGAAGCATCACCACTGGTTATATATACCCCCTCATTGTATGGCTAAATGACTTTTCACGTTGGCTCCTCCCACAAGGCATTAGAGAGATTAGCTAGTTCTTTGGGGAGAAAGGAGTGGCTCCAATGTCCCACTACTAGGGCTAGTGATGTATAATGTAAAGATGTTTCCTGGAACTTTTGGTTAATAACATGAGCCTTTTAAGGCCAACACGTTCTTCATGCACGAAATATGAATGTTTGTAAAACTATTCTGTGGACATTTGTATTTCATGTTTGCTTTCACATGTACTAATATAGTTGACCTATTTCGATTATTTTAGTGCTTATTTTGTTGAGAATGTGTTGCAATGGTTTTTATCACTGTCCCATCCTTGTGGATTGTTCTATAGGATATTAGACAAATCTTTCATTGTTTATTGGTTATAATGATCGTCGTATCCATTGTGGACTATTCTGATGGATGTTAGATGAATCTTCCCTTGTTTGTTGGTTGTAACAATTGTCACGTCCACTGTGGACTATTCTGCTGGGTGTTGGATAGGTCCTTATGGTTCATGTGTGTCTCTTCCTAGGTGGTACTATTACCTCTCATTTAGAGGCTCACTTTTCTCTCCCCCTTTGTAGTAGAAGAACCTTGACACAGTTGCAATGCACACTCATTAGGCACACTCCCCTTTCTTTTCGAAGATGCCATTGCATCACTGTCTTGTGCTAACAATTAGAGCCAAGGAAAATATTTAAGGGTTTGGAAAATGGGCCTCTATACCATATAGGACTCCTACAACAAATGATGTGAGGTCTGATTGTGACTTCATATTGGGGTGATCCCCCGAATGTTGGTAGGTCCAGCCTAGTCAACATTTATGGCACTAGAAGGAGGGAAACCAATATTTTTTGGTCGATAGATCCACTGACCCCAGTAATCCATCTTTTGGTCAAGGAAGAAATGTTCACTCCATCTCCCCTACTCTTACTTCAGGATTTGGTGATGCTTCCAAGCAAATGCCTGAAGTGAAATCCCATACGACTAGCTTCAGGCCACCTGCCCCATCACTCGTCAGTTTGCAAAAGTGGTTGGATTGATTATGGGAGTAATCAATCTTTCATATTCTCAAACTAAGAACAAGGACACCTGCACAAGAATAGTAGTCTCATCCATTGAATAAGTGGTCCTCGCCCCTCTTGAAGAATTATTAAATGTTATGGAAAGCAAAGAAGAGTCTCCACTCTTTCATGGAGGTAATGGAGGCAACCCCTTAATCTCAGGTTCAAATTTTGGTGTGACAGGTGGAGAATAAAAGGAAGAGGAGGATAATAAAGAGGAAGACATGGCAGATCAAAATATGGATTGGATGACTCAGGGCCCACTGATACTTCCAGGTGTCATGCACAATATTGAGACATGCGGACAAGCTCTTGACAAAGTATGACCTTGAAAAGATAGTGAAGATGAAGATCACTTTGACAAAATTTACCTACATCTGCAAAAGCTTGAGGTATGTTACGGGGATGTTGCATGCAAACTTTTTCCATGTACCTTAGATGGTAGAGAAGTTGCATGGTATCACAACCTTTGTTGGGTCCCTATAATACTAGTGATTACCCCATTAATATTGTAGTTGCATCCCTTATTAATATTTTTGTGCCCCTATTATCCCCATATTGTTATTACTTTGCCCCATCGAATCCCTCTATTGTTATTTTTGTGCCTTTATATTATTATTGTTAGGTCGACTAGGTTATATTGTGACACCTCGGACTCCTATATATGGAAAGGAGGTTTTGTCATTTGAATCATCCAAGAATTGTTCATTTATGTAATGTAAAGGAGGTTTCCTCCTCGAAGAGGTTGAATTCTAAGGCGTTGATCTATCTTTTCTATCTTTTCTTGAGCTGGTTTCATAACATTTGGTATCAGAGCTTTGGATTATAGGGTTTTGCTGCTCCAAACAGGTCATCGTGGCATTTTCGCTGTAACTTTTTTTTTGCGATGTTTCAAAAGATAAAAAAACCCATTTGAGAAGAAATCGTGCTGAATCTTGGATCCAAAGTTTAGAGTTGTTCGTGCTATATTTTGCGGAGATATGATCTGAGGAAGTTGGTCTTCTTGCAAACTCCTGAATTTCATTTCAAACAGGTGACTTGGGGAAAATGGTCATAACTTTCTCTCTGAGCATCTAATTGAAATTTCGTAAGAAGTTACAGAAATAAGACGGATTGTAGTTTCTTGTATGTAGTTTGCAGAGCCAAAGGTCAAAACAGTGACTCGTGGAACATCATACAAGTTCGCTCTACTGAACTAGTCCATAATCAGGTCACTGTGGGAGATTTTGCATAACTCTTCCTTGAGGAATCCAATTTGGATCATATTGGTGGAATTGGAAAGAGGACATAGAGGGCTACTACAAGTCACAATTTCAGAACTGGATGATCTGAAAGTACAGAGATACATCAGAGGCAATATCGAGCTCCTACAAAGTGAAAAAAGGTGTGTAGATTGTTTTAAATTTTTGCTTAAGATTGGTTTGAAAATTTCTTTTGAAGGAATTCAAAGGGCATAGTATAGCATTATTATCGATAACAGATGCCCCGAGGAAAGAAAATGAAAACACCTAGTAAGCAACCTGAAATCCCTAGCATGACTCATCAAGAAGAGGAAGAAATGCTACATGATATATCAAAATTACAAGAACAAGTGCAACAAATGTCACTCTCACAAAAGCTAACAGAAGCTAAGATAAATGGCGTGGAATCTAAGATTAAGGGCATGGAAGCTAAGATGGATGATTTGAAGATAGATTTGAAGAGAGACATGGAAGATTTGAAGACATATTTTAAGACAGACATGGCAGATTTGAAGACAGATTTGACAAATTTTCTACAAGAAATACTTACTAATGGTGAAAAGTTTGTAAAGGAAACTCATGATGCAAACAAAAGAAATGTTAATCATGATTTCATAGACTCTAATTTGGGATCGAAGGCCCACCATATTCCAAAAATCGATATGAGGAAGTTTGATGGAAAGGATCCTACAACATGGATATTACAGATGGAGCAATTTTTTGATCTCAACAATGTGCAAAACACTCAAAAGGTACGTATTGCAACTTTATATTTGGAACCAAATCAGTTTGTATGGTGTCAATGGCTTTGCTCTCGTAAACAAATTATCACTTGGGAAATTTTTACGAAAGAATTGACAACACATTATAAGGATACAAAAAGCAACACTTTTTTTAGCCAATTGATAAGTCTTAAACAAAAGGGTTCAATAATGGAGCACATTGAGGAGTTCCAAAACTTGAACATAAGGGTAAAAAATATTCCAGAGGAGCATAGGATTGATGTGTTCATAGGGTTTTTGAAGGATAATATCCAACATGATGTTCACCTTTGGGAACCTGATTCATTAGAGAAGGCATTTAGGTTAGCAAGAAAAATGGAAAGCAAAATTATGGCAACCAGGAAGCATACCACTCACAACTATAAAGATGGAAGTGTTGTTGCTCCTAGTCTTCCACAACCTATAAGGTTGACACCATAACAATTGGAAGAAAAAAGAGCAAAAGGGCTTTGTTACAGTTGTGATAGCAAATACACTAAAGGTCATAAGTGTGCTGAGAAGAAATTATTCTACATCGATTGCGAAGAGGAAGAAGAAAAGAAGCAAGAAAGGTCAAAAGAAGAGGACATACTCCAGGAATAAAGCCTAGATAAAGAAGAAATGAATCCAACCATATCTTGTAATGCATTGGCTGGAATTACCACTCCTCAAAGCATCAAGATAGAAGGACAAATCAAGAAGAAAAAGGTAATAGTGTTGATTGATTCAGGAAGTACCCACAATTTTATTGATTGTAAGGTAGAAAAAGAATTGAATTGTTTCTTATATCCAGCACCAGAGTGTCAAGTGATGGTTGCAAATGGAGGAGCAATAAATTGCTCTAGAAAGTGCCGCAATATCAAGCTATCGATGGGAGAATATGTATTGACTAGCCCAATGCTTTCCATTCCAATGGGAGGCACTGATGTTGTACTAGGAGTCCAATGGCTTCAATCCTTGGGTACAATAGCTTTTAATTTTCAAGAACTTTTCACGAAATTTTCTGGGAAGGAAAGGAAGTTGAATTAAGGGGTATTTCAGGGAAACTAAGAAAGATAATCAGCTCTAACAGTATGACAAAGCTCCTAAAAAAGGAACAAAGGGGTGTAATTGCATAATTATGTTCGCTAGATGTTTCCACATTGGAATCATCTATTTCTCCAAATCTCCAAAAAGTATTGAACAATCATTCCAAGGTATTTGAGACTCCCAAAGGTCTCCCACCTATTCATGATCATGATCATGCTATTCACCTGATTCCAGGAAGTGTTCGTCCAAACATCAGGCCGTACAGATATCCATATGCCCAAAAGAGTGAAATTGAACGTATGGTTGCAGAAATGCTAGAGGCTGGTATAATTCAACTGAGTCAAAGTTCTTTCTCTGCTCCAGTACTATTAGTGCACAAGAAGGATGGATCATGGTGCATGTGTCCGGATTATAGGGAGCTCAACAAGCTCACTATTAAAGATAAGTTTCCCATTCCTGTCATTGATAAATTACTGGATGAATTGCATGGATCAATTTACTTCACCAAGTTGGATCTTCATTTAGGATATCATCAAATCAGAACGAAGACTGAAGACATTCCAAAAACAGTGTTTAGAACTCATGAGGGTCATTATGAATTTTTGGTCATGCCTTTTGGCCTTACCAATGCACCTTCAACATTTCAAGGTTTGATGAATTCCATTTTCAAACCATTCCTTAGAAAACTTGTGTTAGTATTTTTTGATGATATACTAATCTACAGCAAGTCTTGGAAGGATCATGTTGAACATGTTGACAGGGTGCTACAACTATTGGAGGAGAAACAATTATATGCAAAAGGATCCAAATGTTTCTTTGGAGTACAAGAAGTGGAATATCTGGGCCATATTGTATCTCATGAAGGAGTTAAGTTAGACCCTAGCAAAATTAAAGCCATTAAGGAATGGAAAATCCCCACATCCATAAAGCATCTGTGAGCATTTCCCAGGTTGACAGGGTATTATCACAAGTTTGTTAAGAATTATTGGAGAATAGCAACACCTCTAGCAACATTATTGAAGAAAGATGCATTTTCATGGACTCCAGAAGTAACAAAGGCATTCGAACATCTTAAAGAGGCAATGTGTCAAGCATCGGTCTTAGCTACACCAGACTTCACAAAAACCTTTATTGTGGAATGTGATGCTTCAGGAAATGGAATTGGTGCTTTTTTAATGCAAGATGAAAGACCCATTGCTTTTGAAAGTCGTCCAATCAAGGGAAAGTTTTTACATAAAGCTATTTATGAGAAGGAAATTTTGGCAATACTCCATGCACTTAAGAAATGGCGACCCTACCTAATGGGAAGACACTTGAAGGTAAAAATAGATCATGATAGCCTTAAATACTTTTTAGAACAAAGATTATCCTCTGAAGAGCAACAAAAGTGGGTCACAAAGATGTTGGGTTATGACTTTGAAATCATCTACAAAAAAAGGAAGCAAAATGTGGTGGCAGATGCACTCTCAAGAAAGGATGAGGACGTGGAATAATTGTTGTGCACCATTTCTATTATCCAACCAGATTGGATAAACGAAGCAAGGGAGGAATGGAAGAATGATGAAGAAGTTTGGGCACTTATGCGAAAGTTACAACAAGATTCCAGTACGTCTGATACATTTAGCTGGAAAAATGATTCTTTATGGTACAAAGATTGCTTATACCTCTGTAAGAATTCCCAACTAAAACAAAATATTCTTATGGAATTGCACACTTCTCCCTTAGGAGGGCACTCAGGAATTTTAAAAACTTATCACAGGGTTAAGAATGATTTTTTTTGGGATGGCCTTAAATCGGATATTCAAAAGTTTGTGGTGGAATGTTTGGTTTGCCAACAAAATAAAGTTGAAACAATTAATACCCCGGGTCTATTACAACCTTTATCCATTCCAAGCCAACGTTGGGAGGAGGTTTCAATGGATTTTATCACAGGTTTACCCAAGTCTGAGGGAAAGAGTGTCATCATGGTGGTAGTTGACAGACTTACCAAGTATGCACACTTTTGTCCATTATCACATCCATTTAAAGCCAGTACAGTATCTACTGCATTTATGGAAACAATTCAAAAGCTACATGGAAACCCAAAGATTATTTTAAGTGACAGAGATCCCATTTTCACTAGAAATTTTTGGAAAGAATTATTTTCTTGTCTTGGTACTTAGTTATCTCATAGCTCATCTTATCATCCTCAATTTCATGGGCAAACTGAGATAGTAAAAAAATGTTTGGAAGGATATCTTCGTTGCTTTGTATCTGATAAACAGACACAATGGATCAAATGGTTGCCTCTAGCTGAATGGTGGTATAACACTTCCTTCGATACAGCAACAAAAATGACCCCATTTATGGCACTTTATGGATATCAGCCACCATCCATCACATCATATTTAAGAGAAAATCCTAAGGTTCAAGCAGTGGGACATCACATCGAACATCAACAACAAGTCCTCCAACTCTTAAAGGATAACCTCGTGTTGGCATAGAATAGAATGAAACAACAGGCAGATCAACATCGTAGCAAAAGAAGTTTTGATGTAGGTGATTGGGTATCCCTACGGCTACAACCATATAAGCAAATGTCCCTCAAGCAAGCTAAGAAGGATAATAAATTATCACCAAAGTATTATGGTCTGTACAAGGTGTTGCAAAAGATTGGTACTATGGCATACAAATTGGAGCTTCCTACAGCTTCTCGATTGCACCTAGTTTTCCATGTTTCATGTTTAAAGAAGGTTATAGGCGACAACCTCCCAGTTCAAACAATATTGCCAAAACTCGACGAGGAAGGAAAAATTATATTGGAACCGGAAGCAGTCACAAAAACAAGAACTCGACAGCTACGAAATCGATCAATTTCGGAGTATCTTATCAAGTGGAAGAACTTATCTGTTGAAGATTTCACATGGGAGGATGAGAATTTTATACAAAAGCGTCCAGAACTACTCAAGCGTTGAGGACAACACTTTTTTGAAGGAGAGGGGCATGTTGGGTCCCTATAATACTAGTGATTACCCCATTAATATTGTAGTTGCATCCCTTATTAATATTGTTGTGCCCCTATTATCCCCATATTGTTATTACTTTTCCCCATAGAATCTCTCTATTGTTATTTTTGTGGCTTTATATTATTATTGTTAGGTCGGCTAGGTTATATTGTGACTCGTTAGACTCCTATATATATAAAGGAGGTTTTGTCATTTGAATCATCCAAAAATTGTTCATTTATGTAATGTAAAGGAGGTTTCCCCCTCGAAGAGGCTGAATTCTAAGGCATTGATCTATCTTTTATATCTTTTCTTGAGTTGGTTTCATAACAACCTTCCTCCAAATTCCATCGAGAATTGGAGGGGATTCAAAAAGATATTTCTTGAAAAAATTGTTGAAGACAAGACCCCTGCCATGTTATTAAAGGAGTTGGGTAATATAAATATGGAGTAGAAGGAAAAAGTTAAAGATTTCAATCGATGGTCCAATCACATCTTGAACACAAATTTACTGACAACACAAAACCTCATGACTCCATCACCATAGATTACTACACTTTTGCCTTGCCAACCAATATTGCGTAGTTTGTAAAGCGAACTGCGAGATAGACATTGATAAAAAACTACGAAGAGGCTATCATCATTGAGAAGGATGTGTGTGCTATTGGAGTCATCACATATGATGAATCCACAAAGGACTCCAAGGACACGGGTAAGAGGTCTCGGGCCTCCGTGAGAAAGGCTAAGGAGAAAGAACCGAATGATCTTGAAAGTCTGACTCATCTCGTGAAGTCCCTGACCACTAAAATGGCTTAACTCAAAAAAATGACAATCGAGACTACCGTCAGAAGTAAGCCCCCCAATTTCCTGCTCAGAAGGAATTCAAATTTCAACAATAGAAGCAATCATCTAACAAAGTCTGCGCAGAGTTCCAAGGTTGTTCTGAATATTGAGAAAATTGTTACAGATTTTTATTTCACATTTCATAATGAGCATCATTAAAAGAATACGTGCCCACAGTGGAACCAACTCATGAGAAGAATGGTTGCATATTTTGTCGACTTAGTCATGGTTAAGGGGTAGGTTGAGCCCGATGAAGAGAAGGAAGAAGTTATTGCAACTGATGAAGCTCCAAAAATTGGGCATGTAGTAAACATGTATCATTTTGTTCTCACATCCCAAAAGAGTACTGCCAAGAAGTAGCCTTCGAGCGATGGTCCAACCCAGAAGCAGAGTAATTGATAAAACTTAAAAATCCAAGGGTCAACCACTATGATTGTGGTGCCGAAGCAAAAGTTCAAAGAAAATATATTAAAGAAACTATATCCTCCAGCTAACTCAGCACATAACACTCAAAGCAAGTCTAGGAATGTAGTCTAAATGAAAAGTGTTTCCTACATCAGTAAGTACAGAACCATTCCTCTGGAAACCACAAACCAAGTTCCATCCCCAGACACCTTAGTCAGTCTACTCGCCATGCATTATAACATTGCATATTATATGAATAAGGTTCATGCAAACATCTCCATGTTCAAACTCACAAAGATCACAAGCTAGAGAGACATCCTTCTACTAGCACTTGGGCAAACATCTTAAGATAATGCTAGGTCTTTGGACAAGGGATCTAGTAATTATCCGGACACTCTCGCATCTGTACTTAATGCACTCACAATGGATGCAAATACTCTTTGCCCGCCATTCTTGTTAACACTAGAAATATTAAATTTAAATGTACATAATTTCTTGGTTGATTCAAGTGCATTGGTGAATGTCATGCCACTATTTGTGGCCAAGAAGATCAATGCTAAATGCGAAAAGATATATGCACATATTATACAGCTGGACAGAACTCATGTCTAGGAAATTGGTGAACTTAGGGATGTCATCATCTATTTGTCATATGACAGATGAGTTCATCAATGTATCAACATAGTGATTGTGGACATTCCGGAAGCATACTGAGTGTTACTGAGCAGAGACTGGTAAATAGGCTTCAAGGATACTTTTCCATAGACTATTCACACCTATGGCTTTCGTACATGGGCATGAACAATCAAATCCAGGTAGAGTCAGAGAGATACATGAAACACATGGTGACTCCATTGAATGGAAATAACAAGCCAATTGCTTTCACAAAACTATTATTTGGAAATTGTTTTGTAGAGACACAATTGGGTTGCTATCTTGCAGAGCGATCCCCAGTTCCACCAGACACAGTTGGATCTCCTTCCATGTCCAACTGGCGATAATGAACTTTGTACAATTAGTAGTAGTAGTGGTAGTAGTATTAATGGTGTAGTCAACAGTCCCTGTACATATGATATGTGGACTATGTATTTCTCGATCCAAGATGCAGGAGGGCTCTAGAGCTGGTTGCATTTTAATAGACCCACTGTACAGGAAACATTTGATCTCTAGCCACCTAGAATTCGAGTGCATGAATAAAATTGAAGACTCTGAAGCACTTGTCTTGGGCTTACAGAAGGTCATCGACCTCAACGTTTCCATTCTAAAAGTGGTAGGAAACTCTGAAATCGTGCTACATTATGTAACACTATACATTGTGTGTCACCTCATCTTAGTAGTTATCAATAAGAGGTACGGCGACTCATCTCTCACTTCCAAACTTTTAATATTATTTTAGTTCCAAGAATGCATAATGCAACTACGAATGCCTTTGCAAATGTTTCTGCTAGGATGTAACCTTTAAGGGACGACTTTTCTATTGAAATTTTGTATAAACCTTCTGTCCTGAATAATATCACTAACTTATGCTTTTTTTATGACGACCAAAAGATACTATATTTTATGGCGAACGTTGATGTGTTCAAAGATGCACGAGGATGAGCACAAAAAGGCACACTAGGATACACTCAATCCAAGTAAAGGGAAGCTCCTCCCCAAGGGTGTGGTATTATTAGAGAAGTTGTATGATCTGCAAAATTTCTTCTAGGGGCTTATTAATGCCAAGACCCATAGTTCCACTCTGTCGCATGAACAAATCAACTTGGGAACTGAGAAAGATTTGAAATATGTTAACCTCGGTATTTGTTGGATACCACAAGGGTCGCAAGCCTTCATTGAGTTATTCAGGAAATACCGTGATGTCTTCGCATGGACCTACAATGAAATCAAGACATATGACACACAAATCATGCAGCATGTACTACCAATCAAGGAAGGGACCAATCCATTTCAACAGAAACTAAGGAAAGTTCATCCAATGCTTGAGCCCCTCATGCAAAAGGAGTTGATAAAACTATTGGATTCTCAAATCATCTAAAAGTTGTGATATTCAACGTGGGTATCAAACTTGGTTCCTATGAGAAATAAGTCCAGGGAGATACGCCAATGTGTATATTTCTATAATCTCGACCGTGCCTCAGAAAAGGATAACTACCCCGTGCTGTCCATGGAGAAAATACTACAAACAGTATCAGGGGTTGAAATTTTTTCTTTTCTTGATGGATTTTCAGGATATAACCAGGTTCTGGTTGCAGATCCTGACAGATTAAAAACTACTTTCAGGATGAAGTGGGGCATGCTCGCATTTTGACGAATGTCATTTGGGCTAGTCAACACTGGTGCAATGTTCCAACGTGTGATGGAAATCACCTTTCATGGGCTTATTGGATAGAGCATAGTGGTCTACCTTGATGATGTGATAGGATTCTCCAAATAGAGGTTAGACCACATGTGCCACCTGAAGAATATTTTTGAGTGATGCCATAAATACGTGATATCCTTGAATCTGAAGAAGAGTATCTTCATAGTGTCCAAAGGTAACCTCCTCGGACACATCATTTCTAAAAGTGAGATCAAGGTAGACTTGGACAAGGTCAAGACTATCACACAGATTTCCCACACAGTGAACAAGAAAGCCATGCAGTCCGTCTTAGGGAAGATCAACTTCTTCCATAAGTTCATGTCCGACCATGCCCAGATTGTTAAGCCAATATAGGAGATGATCAAGAAGGACATAGTCTATAAATGGGATAAAAAGGAAAAGGATGTGTTTTCCAATATCAAAGAAGCAACCGTAGAAGCACCCATGTTGTACAACCCCGACTTTGATAAAGGATTCTTCCTCTACACTTTTTCTTTTGGCATTCCTCTTGTTGTTGTTCTCACTCATAAGTATGAGTTGAACAATGAACACCTATCTCCTTCATGAGTGCAAATTTTCAAGGACTAGAGATCAACTACCTCACCATGGAAAAACATGCTTATGTTGTGTACAAGGAGGTAAACAAATTCAAACCCCATCTATTAAAGAACCACTGTGTTATCTTTGTTCCAAAACTAGAAGTCAGATCACTGCTCGTTCAACAAGAGCCGAGTGAAAGGAGGGTGAACTGGATGACCAGGCTACAAGAGTATGATCTATACATCAAGAAAATTCACACAATTAAGGGTCATGGTATATGATAATTAACATCAAAGAAAGTAAACATGAAAGAGGAAGAAAAAGAGCTTGCAGGATGGGAGCAAGAGATTGAATTGTAAAATGTTGAGCGAGCCAACACCACTACAGGCATAGACTCTTGGTACATGGATGTGTGCCAATACCTAGAGCATGGCACAATGCCCACTCACTTCTCTACATGGAAGAAGAGGGCAATCTAACTTAAAGAATTATCATATCATTTGGTGCATGGGGTGTTGTTTAGGAAGCACCAAAATGGAGTACTTCTTAGGTGTTTGAAGGCATACTATTAATAAAAGGTATTACGTGATCTCCATGATAGACCAACCGAGGGACACTTTGCAAGAAACACTACAACTAAGGTTATGTCGGTCAAATTTTACTATCCTACATTATTCAAAGATGCTCATGCCTATGCCTACAAGTATCCGGTCTATTAAAGGTGTACCGGTAAAAATCAAAAGTCAGTAGCCCAGCTACAACCCATTGCAATGGAAGAACCTTTTCAACAGTGGGGCTTGGATATCATTGGGGAAATTTTTCTACACTCATTGAAGCAACACCACTATACCCTAATTTCTATAGACTATTTCACATGGTGGACAGAGTCAATTCTGCTAAAATAGGTGAACGATTAGGAATTCATTAACTTTCTATAGCAGAACATCATCTCTAGGTTTGGCATTCCTATGTCACTTGTTTTTGGAAATGAAACATATTTTTCATCGTTAATAATTTATGATTTTTCATTGGAAAATGGAATTATATTGAAACATTTGGCTAATTATTATCTGTAGGGGAATGGTCTTGCTGAATCCAAGAACAAGAACCTTATTTGTATCATAATCTTTGAACATTGAAACTGGCACTCTGCTTTGGTGAATTCCTTATGGGCTGACTGAGTTATGCCTAAACCTTCTCTAAACAGCCTGCCTTACTTACTGGTGTATGGAAAATAAGACATCCTCCTATTGAACATCTACTTTCCCACTCTCTAACTATGCCTAGAGTCCCAACTATGCAAGCCATGTCTTTAAGTTCAGTGTAGGATGGACACTTTTCACAAGCTAGAGGAAGAAAGGTTGAAAGCTAAATATTTTTTTTACTTCACCAGAGTGGTATAAAGAGGTGGTTTGATAGAAATTCTATAGGGAAAAATATCTTTGGCATGGGTGACTTTGTCTTATAGTGGGATAAAGATGACGAGGACAAAGGAAAACACACTAAGTTGTAGTCACCGTGGATTGGACCATACACAGTACACGAAAATATTTGCCAACACATGTATCATATTCTATCACTTCACAAGAAGATTGACTCTCTCCCTGTCAATGGCTAAGACTTAAAACAATATTTTCAAAGAATATCTGGGGCTGCACCCCGCACTATGTACATAGTCTTTCGTTTCTTTCCATTTGTTTCTTTGCTTTAATTTTTTGTTGTTTTTTTCATGTAAATAAGTATTGTGCTTAACTGCATTACAGATTCTAAGTGTGCATGTGGCTGAAGTCCAAAGAGTATTGTGAAACTACAAAATTTGTCTAGCCTTCTTTCTATCTTCCTTGTGTTGATTACATCTTTTGGCTGATCAGGTTTTGACAGAAAATATGATCTATCCATAAGGAGAGTTTTGGTGAAACCATGGACCTATGGCTAGTCTAGAAACCTCATGCCTATACTCAGCTTTTCTGCTAGTGTTCTCAAGCTTATCTAATTAGTAGAAACAAGAAAATAAAACCTAAATGGGCATACACAAATCATAGTTATTTATATGCTTCTCTAAAGGAACAACCTCTTCTTCTCTCAATAAGTTGGGATCCCTCTTCTGCCCAAAAATAAATAAGTGTCGGTGCACAGTTCTCTTTAAATAAATAAATAAAGGTGAAATAAGAGAAAGGCTTCCTACACAAAGAGGTGAATAAAGCAACTCTATCAGGTTACTATCTAGGCTCGCTGACAATAGAACAATGTTTGTGTTCCTACGTGATTCCATTTTCTAGGTCCGCTGGCAGCAGAGCAACACCAAAGATGAAAAACTATACTCTTAAAATCTTAAGCTTGGGAGCTAAAATACCCTTCCCAAATCAAAACAATGTGCTTATGTTGAATCTTATGTTGTGTTCACCTAAGAAGGTATAGAGGGAACCATGTCTTCCCATGGGGTAAGTGGGAAGCCCACAATAATTGCACAATGAATCAATACTCCCTGAGGAACCAAGGCCCTGCATAAAATAAACTAACCAAGACAAAGAAGCTCGAATTTAACTAGTGTGTTGCAAGTTTTGTAGTTGCTGCAACACCCTCCAAAATTTTGTCTTGCACTCAAATTTTAGAGTCTTCCTTGGTCTTTTCCTTGACTGTTGCAAACAATCAAGCTCATTCCATGAGTTTTCTTGAATTTCTTTAGGATTAACTATCATCTTCGGCCATGTTTGACTATTATGCAATGTTTGTGAGCCTCTTCTGGTGGTTTCAAAGGTTGATCCTTGTGTAAGGTTGATCCTAACCATGTAAACATTTTTCACACTCATACAAAAAGTCTTGAGCGTTGTCTCACAAGTGTCATCGCGGTCATCCCAAAGTCTATCTTAAGTGTCTCACTTGTCGCATCTTGTCATGACACAGTCACACAAAGGGGAATGATTTGTTTGTTTGTTCGGATGGTTTATGTGGTTGTGTCATAAAACTATGCTAAGTCTGTGATCACAATTCAATTTCATCATGAGTCCATCTCCCTCCCACACTTAGCCATTTTTAGAAAATATTCCCGACTGTGAAACTTAGCTTCACCTGGCCATGACTGAGCTGCACAATGCATAGTCTCAACCCTCATTAATGTGACCTTTCTTCCTGGAATTTCACAGTGTGTATTCACTGCCCTCCAAGGTTGTGGTTTTGTGCAATTCTAGAGTCCAGCAGCCTCCCTTGACCTCCAGAATTATGTAGTTGTGCCTCCCAGTCTTCCTTGAACTGCGCACTCCCCACCTTCAACTCTCAATCTTTTCCCTTTCCTGTTGGAATTGTGCAACGCATAGAGATCCCAACCTCCCTTGGTCTCCAAAACTATGAAAATTATTCCTCTAGTGCTCTTCCCTCAGCCAAATCTCGCTGCCCCCAGAAAATTGCATAGATTTTCCCTTCAGGCCTCTCTACTTCCCAGTCCCACTTGCCTCTTGAAACTACATAGCCTATCCTCTCAAGTTCCCATCCCACAGCAGCCACTTCCCGATTGAACTGTGCGATTATGACCATTAGTGGGCA
Organism: Pinus tabuliformis; assembly: GCA_031772625.1. Lineage (NCBI taxonomy): Eukaryota > Viridiplantae > Streptophyta > Pinopsida > Pinales > Pinaceae > Pinus > Pinus tabuliformis. The sequence continues at coordinate 1,096,624,841 of CM062819.1, forward strand.
CTGCACAATTTTTATCCTGAATGAGGACTGTGTAGAAAAGTTACTCAATCAAGCCTGAGTTGCGCTCTGCGCAGTCTCAGTGATCATGTTCTCTCCCTATCATCTAGAATTGTGCAATGCACATTCACTGATCCCTTCCTCCTAGTCTATGACTTGTCCTAGTCTAATTTCATGGATAATAATGCATCATCTTAGACTAGGGAGTTTTTAGATTGATATCCTCCCATCATGAGTGAGTTGCAGGAGCAGGAACACTATCAAGTCATGACGAGATGATGAAGAAGGAGAAGGAGGAGGGAAGTGTGACTAAAGACTCACTTGTATTTGAACTTAAGAATGGACCTATCAAGAGCAAGAAAATGGTCACAAGTTTGAAACCACCTTCCAAGATTGAAGATAATTGAAGTCCCTGCATCACCAAGCTATGCAGAGGAGAAGAGAGAGCATATCCAAGAACACATCTATCACTCAGCAGCAACAATGACTTGACATCACGAGATCATCAAGCTAGTCCATGTCATGAGTTGTCATATGCCACATCACTATTTTGGACCATGTATATTGTAAAGTGGAATTCCAAAGGTAACACATGAATATGAAGAGTCATGTAAGTTGAAAAGTCATAGGAAGTTGAATAGTCATGAGGGTAGTCAAGGAGTCACAAGGGGAAGCATCACCCCTGGTTATATATACCCCCTGATTCTATGGCCAAAGGACTAATCACCTTGCAGCCTCCCACAAGGCATTAGAGAGATCAACTAGTTCTTTCAGGAGAAAGGAGTGGCTCCAATGTCCCACTACTGGGGCTAGTGATGTAAAATATAAATATGTGTCTTGGAACTTTTGGTTAATAACATAAGCCTTTTAAGGATAGCATGTTCTTCATGCATGAACTATGAATGTTTGCAAGACTATTCATGTTTTCTTTCACATGTACTAAGATAGTTGAACTATTTTAGTGTTTAACTTGTTGAGAATGTGTTGTAATGATTTTTATCAATGTCCCATACTTGTGGACTATTCCACAGGATAATAGACATATCTTTCCTTTTTTATAGTTATAACCATCATCGCATCTGCTATGGACTATTCCACTAGATGTTAGACGAATCTTCCCTTGTTTGTTGGTTGTCACAATTGTTGCATCTGTTGTGGACTATTTGGCTGGATGTTGGACAGGTCCTTCTAGTTCATATGTGTCTCTTCCTGGGTGGTACTATTACCTCTCGCTTAGAGGCTCACTTTCCTCTCCCCCTTTGCAGTAGAAGAACCTTGACGCAGTTTCACTACACGCTCCCCTTGATTTTTGAAGATACCATTGCATCACTCTCTTGTGCTAACAATTAGAGTCAAGTCAAATATTTAAGGATTTGGCAACCGGGCCTTTATACCGGATGGGACTCCTACACCAAACGGTGTGAGGTATGATTGGGAATTCATATAGGGGAGATCCCTTGAATGTTGGCGGTTCCAACACCATCAACACATTCATATCCAAAAAATTTAATCTATTTTCTTTTATTCATGTACTTGTTAAATTTAAATAAATGGACGAAATTTTAATAGATCTAAATCTCTTAATAATTTTGTTAATATTTCTCCTTCATATATACATGTTATTGGTGATATGCGCATGGATGTTGTAGGTTGTTATTAACTCTTTTCAACTTACTTGAATAGATTTTTCTAAATTTTAGGGGGAATTTAAGCAACCTTTTTTTAGATTTGTATCTTGCAAATTTTCCATTATATTTTTTTCATTTACATATAGAATTGTCTTATGGATCCATTTAACCTGTTCATTGGATTAGTGTAGGTATAGTTAACCTTTAGGCTAATGATTTTTATTTTTTTCCTATTTTTAGCAATGGTTTTCATTGTAATATTTCAATTAACCTTTTGTTGTCAAATGTATTATCCATCTTTACTATCCATTAACATAAATTTATGCATGGGCTTGTATATAAATCAATAGAAAGGTATAAGTAGATAGTTGTGTTAGATTATTCATATATTAGATCCTTTGTCTATACCACTCAATTGTAAATATTTATTTACATTAAACAAAGCATCCATTCGTTGGAGCACCACCTTGCGAAGGGAAAACTAGTCCTAGAATACCAGTCAAGATTTCTATCTCACTAGAAAGGAGTCTAATCGGGACTCTGACAGGGTAATTCCTCACGCGTTGAGATAGGAAATATTACATGCCTCAACAAGATTGAAAAAGAAGTTAAATATAAACAAATAATAGGTTTAACAATTATTGAATATATTCCAGAACCTAGAAAAGTGGTGTCGCTGCCAAAATACCAAAACCCATTTGTGTACCAGTAAGAAAAGTTTCATAAGGACTTGAAACTCAAAAGAAGTGTTCCAAGTTAAATCAATTCTTGTGTACAAAATGAATCCAAACATTAATTGGTAACAAAAATAAAAAATACATGGAAGGAAGATAGCATGAGTAATAGAATTGAATTAAACCCCGCAAACATTTATAAGAAATTCACCTAAAAGTTAAATAATTGTGTACAAGAGAACAATTCTAGAATGGTAAGTGCCCAAATAAGGCCGAAAAAAACCCAAACATATTGTGACATGTAACCAAGAGTGAAATTGAAAGTGTGGTGGTGAATTATGTTGCAGAGCTAACAGATCTTTGTCCAAAGGCCAATCAATGAATTATTTAAAGGCATCGATGGTCGGGTAATCATTTCCATGATGTATAACCATAAATTGTTTTAAATTGTCAATATTTGAAGGTGAGAACTTTTTCATTGATGGAAGGGTTTTAGGAGTCTTCGTGTTGTAACAATTAAAAGACAGGTGTCATAGAGTCATATGCTAGAATTGTCTAGAACCACATTATGTGTCTTATACCACATGAGTTGGGTGTATAACAATAAAGTCATTTATAACAAAGACCTTGGTGTAACACTCATAAGGATCTCGATATTGGTTATAAGATGAAAAAAGCATTCATGTTGTCATTACGAAGTAAAACCTTTGTGAACATATAAGGTATGAGAAACTAAGTTCTATAACTGAAAGCCCAAGTTGTTATAAAGGGCATAAAACCTTTTTTGGAGGGAGAACACATACCATGAGTAATATGTTAAAAATCTAGTATAGAGTTGTGCACCCAAACCCTTATATTAAGAATGAATACTTAATAGAACAATTTAAAGGTATGTTTTGAGGAACTAAAAGTTATAAGAGGTTACTATGAATACTAGTAGGCAAATCCTAGCCAAATGGACAAATACAAGGACCATGGAATACAAGAAAGTTTTATGTGGGGAAAGGATTCCATGATTATTTTACATTATAAGACTTATTGAACCAAAACAATACCTATGGTGTGGACATAAGTTAGTATAATAATAATAATAATAAATTAAGTTTTATTTTATGGGGTTGTTACACAACTCCATAATCTCTTGGTCTCTTTCCATGCAAAATTCAATATTTCATTCATTTTTTAAGGGAGAAACAACCAATCATGCATAACTGTGTTCCATGTTATTTATTAACAAGACACATGCATTTCCTTTCATAGCAAAACTCTTTAACATTAAACATAGAGATCCTTAATTTTTATAACAGTTAAACCATGGAATTTCAAGCACCGCAATAGTCTAACTAAATTCCTAACAATAATAAACAATCACATTGGTAACTCTACAAATTAGGGAGTATGTTAACAATTATAGGAACCCACCTATCCTTCATATCATGAGAACAATTACACAATAAATTTTAGTGTAACTATACATGAAAACACATTCCTTCATTAATTGTGCTAATACACACCCATTGTTATATAACAACAACATTCCACATTCAAGTGAAACAAGTTTATAAGTAAACAACTTATGTTAATGTCTTGTGTGACTAGCAACTAAGGGAGGTACTTCAACTCTTCACCCAACCATAGGATAGCTACATTGCAATATTTCTTATAGTTGACTACCCCTAATATGGATTTAGAGTCTGAGGAGTTAAGTGCTTAATGGTATTTACACTAATACCAATCAACCAAATAAACAAGAAGATAAGTCCATTGTCCAGGTGGTTTATCAACTACCTCCCGTTGTAATCACCACAATGGATCTTGTCTCAAATGAAGATCAATTCATAGACAAATGGGGAGAAGGACCCAGTATCTAGGTCATTTGTCAACTACCTCTGGTAGTAAGCACCATAATGGCCTCTACCGCAATAAAACTAATCATGAGTGATTTACCCAAAGAACAATGAAGGCATTTTAGTCTGAGGAAAAAAAAACATCACATGGCTTGTTTATCAGTTGTTCCTCTAAGCTAACAATGCAGTAGTCAATAGCCCACTATCTAGGCTAGTAAGCACACAAGTGGTTTATCATCCCTAAGGAAATAACTAGGTGGTTTATCAACTCCTGTCAACAAGCATCTGGGTTTCTTAGCCTGACAATGGTTTATTTACTTACTTCCAACAAGCACCCTAGTGGTTTATCATCCATAAAAAAAGCATTGTTTAATTCAAATCTATTGAACTCTCAATTTTCTACAAAGAAATATGGACACACACATGCCTTAACACATACACGGAATACCATCCATAGGTCAGAGCACCTACTATAAAGGATATTCCCCCATGCATATTCATGTCCCCTGCCCCAACCTAACATCTGTATTCTCTACCATTTTTCACCACCACATAGTCATTCCCTATGCATATGCTTCATAATTTCTCTCTTGTCATCATGCTACTCCCCTCCCCTTCTCATTTGGGCTGTTTAAACATCTTTCTCCTGCATGTTGATCATACTAACACGATCCATGGTAATAGGAATGTATGCTCATCCTACGCTCAAATGATCCATACCAAAATTCATTGCTTGCAAAGAAACCCATAAATTTATTAGGGAGATAGGTGGTGAAAAAAATTTAGTTTTTAGGATTACAAGAAATTCCTCCTCCTCGAACCTTTGAATCCATGTCCACTTCCCTCAACCAATCAATATTTCCATTTCCACATTATTGACATGAATTACAACTCATAGAAATATTTACAAGAGGCATTATTAAAATGGGTTGTCACAAATCCCACCCCTTTAAAGGAAAACTATCCGTGGTGTTTTATACCCAAACACACACTTTACAAGAGCTTTGTATATAAAGGTACTTTACATTCATTTACCTTTACATTTACATTTTATCAACTAGAAAACAAAAATGGGTATGATACCCTCATCTGATCATCCATCTCCCAAGTGGCCTCATCTGGTCTAAAATGCCTCCATTGCACCTTGAACTACTGGATTTTGGAGCATGATCAGCCTCCAATGTAGAATGCATAGTGGCTCTGGCTAGAATTCTCCCTCGGATTCCACCTGTATCATAAACCAATCAACAACGTGATTAGAATTACTTGCATAAATACATATGGAAAACACCATGAGGACTATGGGTGGTAAGGCCAGTCTATAGGCCACTAGCCCCACTCTCCCTAAGATCTAAAATGGCTTACAAAATTGTGGTTCCAACTTGGCATAAGACCCAATCCTTAAAGGAAATTTTCCTTTGTTACAAGAAAATTTGGCCTGTAGGTAAGCTTCTTTTAGCCCAATAGATCAAAGAATGATCTACCCAGATTTGTGTTTGGTTGTGAAAAAGATCAAGGATTCAAGCCCCAATCCTTTTCCTACAAACAAATATATTTAATGCTTGTATATGACAAGATGGAGATCAGAAGATGAAACTTGGTATCCTCACAAGTCGGTGGAATCTCTTGAGTCTAATGTAGAGGAAGTTGGATTACACTTGAAGATCTTGTTCCACCTACAATAAATGAAGATCCTACACACAACACTACCAAACAAGAAAACTATGGCCTTTCCGCAAAGGGCCCGTCAGCTTAAAACCCTCATATGCAAGAATAGAACATATCCAAAACATGGATATAGGAAAGGAACATATTAATCCAAGATGAAAGTACATCAAATGTATATCTTCCAACAAGTGATACATCCTCTCAATCAGGTAGCATGACCTCCTCCTCTAGGTGTAAGAATCTCAATTACATGAGCATAATATCTCAAGTACAAAAGAATATGACTCTCTCAAGATTTATAATTTCACTATCACTTACTCAATATTCACTAGCTAGCCTAACCCTTTATAGTCAATGGTATAAATAGGCTCAAAGGTTCCTCTTAGAGGATGAACCTAGACACTTTGGATGAAGAGAAGTTAGGAATTTTCTCTAATAATTCACCCAGGACAACTCGAATCGCCGATCCTCTAATTTGATTACATAGGGAAAGAAAGAATCTAGAAGCTCATCCTTCATAATTGGGATAGAATAGATAAATGAAGGAGATTTTCTCATTTTCTTCACCCTGATTAGCCCGCTATCCTAGTGATGATGCATACAAATAGTTAAAAACAAGGGCCAAGCACTATCAAAAATGTCATTAGTATGAAGGCTCGTAAACACTGACTCTAGGATGAAATTAGGCTGATAAAAAATGCCCCCTAATGCATGAGGTCAAAAGAGAAACTTATGGCAGAAATACATTACAACAAATCTCAAAATGGAGGAAGGAGCCAAGACTATGAATGAGGAACTCAAGTGCTGAAGTCTCAACTATGTTGATAACATCCTCGATGTTATTGTGTTTTCTTGAATCTCAAAGATGTACGAAAAGAAACCACCTAAGGTTGTGGATGACAAACAACCCTAACAATGAAAATGGCTACTAAACATTGTAGATCTACAACAAATGATAGAAACAAAACTTGCCAAAGCTTTGATCTATGCCACAATCATAGTTAAACAACAAAATGGAATAGTAAAATAAGCATAAGTAACTCCAATAATCCAATGGAAACCAGATATATAAAGAATATATTTTATTAAACAACACCTGTGAAGGGAACAAATAATGTTACCAGTGCCCCTCTATGGGATGGGTTCTTAGGTATCCTCAAATGTCTTCAGCTTTTGTAGAGTCTCTCTCCTCTATAATGTGTAAAAGCCAGCAAATAAAATGTTTGAGTTCAATGAGAACTCAAATGGAAGAAAAATGGTGTGCGGAAGTGATAATAACTAGAGTTACAACAATGAGTGCAACAATGAAAATAATCGAAAGTGAATAATGAATGGAAAACCCTTCTATTTATAACAAAATATTAGGTTATCCTCTAATAATGAGCAATAATAAAATATTATTAATCCCATTCTGGAAATAACCATTTGGAATATTTTATTATATTTGGTTAGAGGTAAAAAGTATTTAAACTTTTATTTAGAAATAATAAATAAATAAATGATTTATTTCTTATCTTAAGAAATATGGGTGAGGAATAATAAACAAATAACTATTTATTTAATTACTCCTGAGGGATTTAGTCAAACTTGACAAGGAATAATAATTAAGTAGTGATTAATTAATTATTCCTAGAGAAAAAATAAGATAATTAATGATTTATCTATTTATTTCTGATAACTTGGTCAAATGTGACAAGGAATATTAATTAAACAATGGTTTAAGTAATTATTCTTGGAATATAATTAAATAAATAGTGATTTAATTAATTATTGTTCATCGGTTTAATTATAAATTGCTTAACAAATGTGGTTTTTAAAGTAATTTCTCATAGTGAAAGCAATTTTACTCTGGTACAATTGGCCCTACATGGTGTACTTTGGCCCATCTAGTAAATTATGGCTAGATGATCATTTTTTTGTGATAACACTCGAGGCTAACATATCCATGCTCAGTCATAAAGAGATACTAAACATAGCCCCCAAACATACACTGCAGATCCATGACATGAAATGCTAAGACATGGCCACGAACAATACAATGTGGATCTATGTCATAGTATATATCAGTTGGACTATGGACATATAACAAATAGGAGGTGTCCTAGAATAGTCCTCAAAATACATAAATGATTGCATAAGTACAATGCATCATGGGAAGGGTGCCATATAAGAGTGATATGTATCTAACCCAAGATATTCAACATAACCCTGATGGTATGAACCTATGTCATGCAAATAAATGAGCTAATTTCAAACATGATAGAAACTATCTGATTATTGATCAATAAGGTATATTGTTAACAGATGCGAGGCGACCTACCAATGATGAAAACATACCCAAAAGTACCTAGTACAGTCCATTAAGTGTGAATAGATGAGTTGATATTGAACACCCATGGACTCGACTGATCAGGAGCCAATGATGTAACCCACTATTGATTGAGAGGAAGCATGCCTTTGAGGTCTAGAAGCTCCAAGGTACTACTGGTTCCTATATCAAGCTCCTGGATAATGAGATGAAGTTGGTAGGAGAATATCCATCCAAGGATGGCATTGATGTATCCCCCATCAATCGACATGAAAAAAATCAAGAGATGATGTGAATGGATAAATTCATGAGACGATGAAGTAAAACTAATAGAGGGATGGCCAACTCAAAAAGGTAAACATGCATCCTTAGATGGTTTACACATGTTGATACTTCCCTTGAACATGCAACAACATGACACAAGTCACTTAGTAACATGACTAATGAGCACCGCATGATATTATGTAACAATGTAGGAGGCATTGAAGCATGCTCCATAGTGACTAGAAGAGTAACCAATAGAGGAGTAATTAGAATCATATGTATGGTACAGATCAGGCAAGCTAAAACCCAACTGGAAGATAATGACACAGACGGGTGCCATTTTCAATGGCAACACGACTGACACTTCCATTATGATGAATAACAAAAATAAATGTTCCCTTCCCATTTTCGTTTTTTAGTCTCCTTCATTGTTTAATTAGCATGGAAGAGAAGACAAATATGCTCAATAGGTTCCTTTTTCATAGAGTTTAATGAGGCTGAAAAAATATAAAAGTATACTCATACCTTTCTCACAATTTAACGAGATTTATGAATGGAAATGAGATCGCTCACCGACTTTCAATTTAATTAATCAGCAAGAAAGGATGGAAAGAACTCAACATTTTCATTTAAATTTGACAAGCATGAAAATATGGCAAAATAAGCTTGAGATTTTCATAATTTTAATGGGTCATGAAAAGAATACCAAATGAACTCGGTGTTTTCATTGATTAATAAGGATGAAAACAAGGAAAAAAGGAGCCTCGTTCCATTCAATGTTTAATGAGCATAAGAAGGACACTAAGGAAGCTCATCTTGGAGGAATGAGTGGTAAAAATGTAGTAGATTCTTCTGACATGATGGAACCACTCAAAGCATAAGGAGACAACAAGGATGGTAAATAAGACCACTCATCATAGTGGTTCCTTTAAGAAAGGGTAAGAACATCAAGTGAAAGAAAATGATAAGCCCAAGTAGATGATGAAAGTTGTGGAGAAATAAAACCAAGGCTCATCATGTAGAAATAGGTGAATAAAATGTGGCAATCACAAAAGATAAAGTGTGGAATCCTCTTGGGGTAAACCTAGAAATATGAAAAAGAAGAGGACATGAGTCTCAAATTCTAGGTCATGGCGGGTTAGAAGGAGGGATTCTGAAAGAGAATAAAAATGGTTGCATGGATACCAAGATGGAAAAAATGTGCTAGACTAGGGAATCCATGATCAGGTAGGTTCTATTGCCAAGCTATGACATGCATAAAAGAGAAAGGTTATTGTCGCAACTTGACAGGGTCAGACCTAAGGCATAATGATGACACTGATGGTCAATAATGCAACGGAGATGGTGATATGTGACATATCCTTACATTCCAAATTTAAGAGAAATGCACCTAAGATTGAACATATGTCACAATAGAAACACCACCCTATCTTGTAAAAACCATCCACAAAGACTAGACCCATGGTTAGATTTCATAATGAAAGAAATAAACACGGATGAGGTCAATACGGGACCACATATAAGTTTATTTTTATCAAGTTTATATTTTCTTTTGGATTTTTGGAATATATGAGATACTGGAAAAATGCTTGCATCACGCATCAAACCAAAAATAGATAAATACATCACACTCCTATGTACAATATGTACAAGGGAAACTTAGTTTAATAGGTCACATCAAGGTGTGTCCACTACTAGGCACAGACCAAGGATTCCCATATATGAACTTATGAGGAGTGGAGATACCATATGGCACACCATGATGGGGTCATGCCATAAAAAGTTGAATTGTCCAATTCCTAAAGATTGATGATGCTAGGGAACACCTAGAACCATAGTGTCATAAAGAATGACCCAAGGACATACAAGGTGAGTGGTCTTGTGATCTAGTGTATCTCCTTGAAAAGGACTATCAAGATATAGAGGGGGAACAAGGCACTCGTCAACAATTGGATAAGAGTTGGAAAATTAATTGGAAAGTTCAGCATTAGAAACCTAAGACTTGACTCGGTCCAAGGGTGGCACTTCCAAGGAGGGTTGAGGAAATGCCTCATGAGTTGATTCAATATTTTATAGGACTTCACTAAGCTACAAAGAAATAGATATTTCAAGTGGATGGGAATTTTATATTAATTTAATCTAGTCATCAAGCATAAGAAGGGAAACACAAATAGGTTGGTAGACATGCGTCATGCCCACCCACATTAAATATTATGACTTTGTGAACTTTATTGCACATGGAGCCTTTTCTTATGATACGTATAGAGAGGCATATACAAATTATAAGGACTTTAAGGATGTGTTTCAATATCTATAAGAACAAATTCATATAGAATAAGTTGAAAACAAACAGGATTATCATTTCTAGAATGGGTTACTATACAATATTGATAAGCTCTGTGTTCCAAAAGGTGAATGACTGTAGCTTATCAGAAAGTCTTACACCTCCAAGGTTGCAAGACATTTTTGTCTTAAGAATATAGTTTCCTACTTACATACGTATGTACATTTTCTCATGATGCAAGAAGAAGTAGTGTGATATATTAGATAATGCATACTTCATTGTACCAACAATCCCAATAATAGGAAGACAAGTCTATACCATCCCAAATCTATACCCACTCAACCTTGGGAAATCATTTCCATGGATTTTATGGGAAGCTTACTAACAAAGGAGAATGGACATTGTTAGAAAATGTAACTAGGTTGTCTTTATAATGGTCTTTGTACTTATATTATTGTATATTTTATGTAAAAGAAAAAAACAAGAGAAAAATAAGAAAAATGAAAAAAACTAATTTTCTATTATTATTTTATTAGATAAGAATATTCTCCATGCTTCTAGGATTTTTTGAGTCAGAGAGTCAAATTCCTATTTGGACCTATTGTAAAGAAAAAGGAAAAATAATTTTTAAATATGTAATTTAGGTCAAAAACCCCTCTATATGCCAAGTCAGCCTTACCCTAAAACACATGTCTATTTGCACCCCTTTGGACAATATAAATAGAGGATGATTTGAGCTCATTTGGACATACACAATTCACTCGATTGATTTTGAAATTTCACAAAAGAAGGAGGGCCAAAGTTTAAGATTGAAGAAGAGTTTCTCTTGAAGTTTGATCTATGGAAGTTCTTCCTTATCACATTCCTAGTTGATTATTTTTTGTTGGTATCTTGTTGATGGATTTGATGTGCAGAAAAAGGAGGATTTGAATTCACATCTAGAAGGTTCATGGGTCTTGGATATCTCACGTTGATTTGATTCTATAAGAATATAATTTTCTTATGGGTTTCCCCTTGGAGGAGTTTTTGCTTGGCTTGGAGCCTATATCTTGTGTTCATTGTTCTCCTTTGATATTCATGTTTATATTTTAATAATTGTTTGATGAAAGAAACATAGTAAAGATTAATAAGAAAGCCAACAAAATTCACAAGAAGTTATTAAAGATAGATAAATATAACTTAAGTCACAAGCATCTCGATTTCTCAATAGGCATGACTATCTATTTGTGGTAGTTGATACATCAACAAGATATTATTCTCACACCTTGTAAAATATTATTAAAGGAAAAGAATCAATAAACATGTTCATTGATCCGGTATGGGTGCACTTTAGGATAGCAAGGAGAACCATATTAGATAGGGAACTATATTTCACAGTGCATTTTAGACAACATTATGAAAGAATATGGACACTAAGTTGAATACATCTAAAAAATTCCACCCATAAACAAATGGGCTAATGGAGTTTGTCAACAAAAGTTTGGTAAAACTTTAGAGAAGTTTTAATCAAAAGCATCCAAATAATTAGGATCTATTGTAGCGGCTACAACCACCCTCCAAAATTTTTCCTTAGCTTTGTTTTCGAGCCTCCCTTCCAACCTTCACAAAAGCTTGTCTTACTTCATTAGGTTCACAAGTTTCAGTGTTTTGCTTGCACAAAGGCAACCTGTCGATCACAGCTTGATGCATTCTCCTCACAGGATGTTCACATGAAGTTTGTCCAGCTGCAGATTGAGTAGCTTCAACACTAAAATCACGCATTTATAGAGGGAAACTAGCCTTCCCTCTAGAAATTGCACAATCCTATCTAACAGCCTGTTTAGCTCCAAGATTGCGCAATTCTGCTAGTCAACACTCCCAGTAGGAATCACACAATTTCCCCAACAGGGCTTCTCAACCCAGAATTTGTGCAAATCTAGGCAACAACCAGCTGCTCTACCTAGAAATTGCGCAGATATCCTGGGCATCCAGCCCAGCTCCCATCCAGAAATGTGCATTTCTCCCAGCAGTCAATTAGACTCTTGCATGTGCAACTGAGTTGACCAGTTCCCTCTAGGACCAAGAAAAACTAGCTTGCATGCATGGGCTACCTCTCCCAAGGTAGCATGCAAAGGAATCCTTTGTTTCAGGGATCTTTTTCTAGCAGTTGGAGGTTACATGCAAGGATCATTTCATAAACTTCCCACCAAGTGTCGCTTTCCCTAGATTTGTGGCATGCACGTCACAACCTCGATGCTATCAAAACTCATCAACTAGACATTGTAGAGCTCATTCCTCACATAAACCTTACAACTTTGACATCCCACATCACATCTAGGATCTTTCATCACATTCAGCTCAGCTATTTTGGGGTAAGCTCACTTCCCATGCCTTGTGTTTCATTTCTATCTCTTTTTGTGTTTTCACTTGTGTCAGTATTGTTTTCTTGATTTCGGTGAGTGCTTGCTGTCATTTACATGTATATTAGATTTTCCTAGAACTGTTTCAGTTGTCATTGCTATCTCACTGATGCTGCATGCATGAAACTGTTTTTCACAAACAGTCTCCGATTCAGCGACTCGCCTCACCCACATGCATGTTGTTCTATTTTCTAAATTGGTTATTCTCAATTTGCATGCATGATCATTCACTTATTCTTACACTCAGTATCACCATGCATTTGCACTCACATTCACTTTCAGTTTCCTAACGGTGAGTCTGGGCAGCCTTGGCCTGGACTCTGCCTCACCAAGAACCTCATCAAGACATCATTGCGGAATCCTAAGAGGGAAGGCTCTATCTTCCTCTTAGGAAATGTGCATTTCTGCCCAGTAACTATCCCCTAGGACTTCTTTGCGCATTTCTGAGGGACAATGAATGTTGGCCTAGAAAATTGCGCAATGTAGTCACTGAGCCTGTGGCCATTGCCAACTAAGATTGCGCATTGCACAATTCTAGCAGTCAATAGCTAGACTGGACTGTACATTGGCAATTCCAATAGTCATTCAGTCTCCCAGTATCCTAGACTATGCCTTACACAGTCTTGGCAGTCAGTCTACCGACCTCCCGGCTGAAATTGCGCAACCTTCATGATCAATCACACAGGTATGTTGCAAGTCAGTTCTCAAGTTCATTTGGGTTTTCGACTGAAATATTGCTTGCCATGAGTGTTGCCATGTCTCTAGGTATTGCTAGCGTAATGGTTTCCAAGAGGGCAGAGTTGAAGACACCACTTAGAGCACACCTGGAGATGTAGTCGATCAAATGTCTATGAGCTTGCCTACTCACGAAGACATCAAGTTGTTCATAGACAAGAACATCAAGATATCACAATGAACAAGATCATGAACAACAACTGAAGGCAACATATTGAATGCAGCAAGCACAGTGAATGCAGCGAACACAATAAATGCAACGAATGCAGCGAATGCAATTAATGCAAGAGGAAGGTTGTTGACAACACAAAGGCAGAACAAAGTTGTAAGATTAAGTAGATCTAATGATGATGAAAGAAACTTGGGAGACTCGGACTATGAGGTGATGGCATGACATGAAGATCGCACAAAGATAAAGAATGGAACAAAGGAGCTACATGTGTTGAAGGAGCAACTCAAGGAAGAACATGAAGTTGCACAGACAGACGAATGATTTGCAGTAGGCACATGAACAACACTGGGCAAAACATGCACTCATGGATGAAACTGCACCCGTACAAGTTAAAGATCCATCCCAATAGCTGGCATGGAGTAGACATGATGAGCAGTGTTGTTGATCACATGCAATGGATTCAGTAGCATGCATGTCATTGTGTGCACACATGCAATCCAACCCATTCAGCACACTCACCAAGGCGAAGACAAGAAGAAAGTCCAACTGGAGCTAAACATGTACTTAGGCAAGTTGATGTGCATGACCACTAGCACACACTTGAAGACCATCACGAACACTATGCATCAGTGTGTGCCGGTTCAACCACACCCAAGAAGATCATGCACATGTTAGCAGATGAGTTGGATGAAGGAACCAAACCAATGTACCGGATGCAACAGAGGAAATAGTTCGCTTCAGCAAGATGTCACCACGAGGTGCATGCACACCATCACAGACAACCAATCTTGACATCAGCTCGCCACCTTTACCATCACAAGCATGTCAAAGAGTTGGTCTCATCACAATGGACCGAGTGTCAGTGATGTCTTGCATGGCTTGCTCAAGGCATTTTGTCTCACATGAGTAGATTTCAATTGTAATATTGAGTCATGTCAAGTGTAAGTCAAGTGTCAATAGTTGGATGTAACAGTCATAGAGTAGGTGAAGAGTCATGAGGGTAGTTGAACTGGCACAAAGGGGAATGTCAAGGGTCACCCCACCCTTTGCAATAAATAGTCCCTCATAACTCATTGTACAGGCTTTTGGTCAGCTAAGCTTCTGTTAAGACTATCTTGAATAAATCTTGGAAAATATTGTAACGTGCCTTGGCTTCTCCACTACATGAAGCTATTACATCTCTTTGGAGGAGCAGGTAGATGTGGTTGTAACGCTTCACTGTTGGGGCTAGTAGGTTTACATGGATGTATTGTATGATTGGGACTTACACTTCTTTATATAATAAGAGCCAACACATTTTCATGCATATGTTTTTATTGTAGTTGGACTGCTCTATTTCCTTAGCAATATATGTTGTTTAACTTATGTATTTGTGTATGAACTGTTTCGTATGCGATTATATGAATATTTTTGCAGATGTGTTGTTGGTTTAACCATCACTTTGGATTGTCTACTGATCTACTTTCTAGATTGTGATGCATCTTCGCTCGTGTATTCCCTTCTCAGTTGAGTACTGCTACAGCTTGCTAAGGCACGCACTCATCTCACCCCCCATATGCTAGAACCTCTCATTCACCTTCCTTGACTCACTACAACGGTCACACCCTTGCTATTGATAGAGTTATCTCACATGCCTCTATGTGACATCATGGTCAAGTCATTACCTTATGACCCCTCTGAGGTCTAATTGGGACTTCTTATCGGGGAGATCCCCTTGACATGTTGGCAGGTCCAACACCATAAACATTTTGGCGCTAGAAGGAGGGCTAGATGACAATTTGAGTCCTCACATCTATGTTGAATCTCTACACATCTATCATGACTAACTAACGAGTTGCTCTTCTAGAATGTATGTCTTATGGAAAGGATTTCATCATCCCAGAAGAGCTCTCGGATAACTTGTCTCATTAAACATTTGATGGTGGAGGCTATGTAGCCTTGGTTCAGCACACGGTCGGCATTGTAGGCTCATGTGAAAGACATGGATTATTTGAAGAATACATGACTTGTGCATTGTTCATCTACACGCTTCGAGGGCACCCAATGCACTAGTGTGCCACGCTGCCCAAACAATCTATTCATTTTCTTGCTCATTTGGTCGCAGAGATAGACCGTGCTTTCAATCACTTTGACCGTAAAGCACTCAACAAAGAAATTTTGGAATTATGAAAATCACTCGATGAATCCGTTGAATAGTTTCACACATTCTTTTGTAATATTTCATACCGATTCCATGAAGATGACATTGATTGGTAATTTCTTAATGGGAGATTTGAGTATCTTCTTTACATATCTGAAAATATGCAATTCTTGAAATCACTTGAAGCCCGCTCATAATCCGATCATGGAGTTGTGCAATCACAGGAAGGCATAGTTGTTGTCACAAGTGATTGTCTGCCTTCACCTCATCAAACAACTCCACCACCATGGAGGGATGTGAGAGATCACACACATGCCTCTGTTGAACTGTCACACTCTCCCACCCCACCTTCTCTTGAGATTTGTGCAAATTTGGATTGGAAGCTTGTTGGTTGTCACGTGGACTTTTTCCCTCGACCTCCATCCTCATGTATTGTTGATCCTCTGGATTTTACTATCTTGTGTTCTTCCATTCTAGACTCCTCACCTACTGTGAACGAGGATCAAGCTATCGATGGAGTTGGTGTTATGCATCCAACCTGTGCCATCATTCATGATTAGCGTTTGCGAGAATCTAAAGAAGAGCCCGCGGTGAAGGGTGACTCCCTTCTAACCAAGCTTCATCTTCTTCACCTTGACATCCCTTGTGATTCTACCACTGTTGATTTTCCTTGTGAAAACTCATTTCTGGATGCTTCTACTTCTGATCATTCACACGACACCTCGGATGTCAGTCTGTGAATATAGTGTGGAGAGGACATGTCTTCCTCGGAAATTCCATTCAATATGTCATTTATATTTCTTGAAAATACAGAGAGTGAAAATCTTTGCTTCTCATCTACACCTCTGCCTGATTCATCAAATCATGAGGATGCTGACCCACCTCCTGAATTTTATGATCTTGGTTGTCATAATCTATTCACTTCCTCATCCGATCACGATGTTGATTCAACCGTTTTTAATCTATCCAAGACACTGGTGTACGATGATCTATCTTTCCATGAGTTCAAAACCCCCCAGACTGTCGAGGCATTTTAGCCTGAGCTGATGGTTATGTCAGGCCCTTGCTATCTTGAGGTTGGTCCCACTTCAGTCAAGAAATTGTAGAAACACTCAAGGCTCCTCATCACTCTCTGCTTTGCACTAAATATCAACCAAACACCCATATTTCACTTCCTTGACTCGAACTACATGATCCCATCACTCATGCATTAGAGGACTCGTACACAACAAGTACACATGCACACCACAAGTGGTCTACCTTTCTCATGTTTGCTTTCATTTCACAGTCAAGAGAATGCATACACTCAACATTTGCACGCAGTGTAGCACAACATCATGGTGGCACCATAGAATGCATGTCATGCACTATCACTCATCTTTGTTCTGTGGTCACTTGTAAGCTTAGAGTGTGTTTGTCTTCACTATTACATCTTTCTTGTTTGCTAGTTCACACAAATGTCTTGTTCGTGAACCTTGCCTTCACCAACATGGATCAACCAATGCACTGGTGGCCGCATTGGAAGTATCACTTCACGTGAGATGACCCATGCATTGTTAGCTTAATTGTAGGAGTAGCATTTGATTTTGATTTGTTTGCTTGCATGCTTGTTTTCTTACTTGCTTTGTTTGTTTGTTTGTTTTCTTGCTTGTTTTCTTACTTTCTTTTCTTTCACTTTTGCTTATGCTCTTACTTTTCTTTGTTGTTTGTTAATTTGCTTGTTTTGTTTCGCAGGATAGTTTCACATGAAACCATGTATGACCCTTGAATCAAGCTGGGTAAAGTACAAGAGGTCGTGTGCTGCGGTCACTACTTGGTTATATATCATCCTCCCTCTATATGAAGAACTTGTTACTTTCAGTCCATGATATGTCGATGGAAAATACGTATTGTTTGAAGTGAACCTTGGTGAAAACACAATGCTTGTGTGCTAACTAGTGGCACCTACTGTAGTTGGTCTTTCTTGGGTTAAGCCTTGTCAGCTCAATCAAGTAGAGTAAGATGAGGGGGAAAACGTTAACATGCATGTAAGAGGTTGTTATACTAAAAAATGACCCCCTCATCAACTCAGAGGGGAAAGACATGATAGCTGAAGCAAAGACCAAGATCACTTGCCTTGTTTCCACACTAACGCTAGCTATACACTGATAACCTGCTTTATAAACCTTCTCTCTAAGCCTAAGGGTGCATTAGTGACCATACTAACTCTAGTTGTTAGTTCGAGAACAACGTTAGTGGATCCTAATGAAGTTCTAAAGGTAAAGGGAGAAAATTGACTCATAAATAGCTAGATATTTGCTCCTAAATCTACTCAAGAAAAGCAAGGAAACATCTCAAGTTCGACCTATTTGGGAGATTTCTAATCCTAATGAAGGAGGAAAATGGGAAAGAGTTGAAAATCATGGCAACTTCATTGCTTTTACCCTAAGGAAAACATGGAGGAACTTGGCAACCCTAACTCAATTGCTACATAAGCAAAGCTAGGGCTATGGTGATGGAGGTCAGATCATTTGAAAGGATAACTTACTTGATTGTTGAGCATAGTCTCAAATCTAAGCATAAGAAGTTGGTAAGAAGGGAGAGAGAGAGAGAGAGAGAAGATGGAGGGGTAAGGGAAGGTTGATGCAACAAATGGTTTTAATCACTCTTCTGACATTAATATAGAACTCCAGTTGTACTGTCTACTCCATGGTGTTGGTACCATCATTCATTTATTTGTTTATCCAATACCTTTTAGTATGAGTAGCTTAGTTATGTGTAACTATATGAATTTTATGTATTCATGGATTAGTTATCAAGGTTGTATGTTGTGATTATGATTGTGTCTTCTATGTGCAAGACTTGATCTAGAGTCAGCTCAGGGGACTTCCACCTAGCTACATTATGCTCTCCAGTAAATCTATGCGGAGGCTTGAGGTAATCCATCTGTTTTTCTTTGATAGTTAGTTAATGTTTGTGGGCATGCATGTAACTTTGTGATGGCTGTAGATAATCTTACAATTTTCCAAGGGTCCCAGGAAGACCCTTGAGGGTATCTCCATTCTCCATATGTCGTGCATTTTATCCTATAGCAGAATTGACGACTCCACTAGGGACTATACATCTAGTTCTCGGTTTACCCAGACAATTCTTAGTTTCCTCCTCCTTATAAGACCTCCCTATACTTCTACATTCCCTTTCTGACCCATGAAAAACTTTCTACATTCTGCCTTCATATATTCATCCTTGAATCTGATCCTAAAAGCCCCGTTTTGAGTTGTTTTCCCACACTAACGTAGGTTAGCAGACTACACAGTGCTTTATAAAGATATGTGTCTGCACACACAATGCGTTAGTGGACCCAGTAACTCTCTATGGCCACTGCTACAAAGCGTTAGTCCACCAAATCTTGACATACAGTTTTGTTTGTAAATGCAAAGGGATGAGAAGCATGTTCATGGACTGAAAGGGATTTGCAGCTGCATTTTGTTAGCAAGATCAGTCCTGAAAGATTTTTTTTTTTTAGGAAATATTTTTTTTTCCTTTCTTAAAACATTTTTTATGAAAGAAAGATCCACATTTTTTATTTTTTCTTATGTTTAGCTAGTTAAAAGCTGCTTTATTTTGGTTTCAAATAGTTGTTAGGAAATCATTGGAAAGATTTATGTTGGTTATGCATGTGCTATAATGACTATGATGCATGGAACAAATATGAATATGTGAAAGACTCTCACTTGTAGAATACAACTTGTTTTCATCGAATTGAATATTTTTTTAAGCATTGTCTTTTGCATGATTTTTGAGTTAGAGTCCCATCAAATTTCATATGTCAACTCCCCTACCGAATACACTAAAAAAGTACACATAAAATTTACCTAAAATCAATCAGTAACTCTTTATTGAGCAAACAAACAGTAGTTTAGGCTAGGATCTTGGGATAGGCAGTGTGAGTAAACTTCCCAAGATCAGAAACCAAAACTAGTGTCATTAAAAGAGAGAAAATTCCTTCTGCACTCATACTACCGGGACCACTCCAGTCAGAGCAGAGCTAAATATGAGACAACATTGAACTATAAGTGAAGGTAGCCTGCCTTCGCTTGCAACTTCTTTGGGTATTGTGTGCATTGGGGATCCCTTGAGGGATTTTGGAGCTGAGTCGAGGACTTAGGTATCCTGCCCACACATCATACTATCTGTGACTATGTCCCCCCATGTAGTGTCTATGATCTGAGGTATACTTAGTGGCCAAGCTTTTAGGGACTTACACAAGGTGACAGAAGTGGGCTACCCTAGTAGCTAACACAGACGAACCTACTCTGTCTTCAATTTTTGTGAGGGTGCTTGTCTTCATGTGAGTACTTGGCCTCTCAATCTGAGGTTCGGGTGAAGCTCTAGAGTAACCGTAATTATACATTTGGCCAGCCCTCTCTGTTATTCATTGTGATACTGGTTTTCATCTCCAATGATTGGTGCTTATCAGATAGGGTCATTTCCCTCTGTTTACTGATTGATCAACTTAGTGTATTTTTTATATTTTTTAGGTACCCATGTGCTATCATTGAGACTTTAACAAATATCATGATAAAAATTAATGGTCATTGTGGCTACATCCAGCCCTCATCGTCAATCTAGATGATTGTTAGGACTTCCTCCACTCATTGTGGAAGATCTATCGAGCTCCAGTGAACCGAATTGCCCATCTTCAAGGAATCAGTCTCTTAGATCTCACATGGAATCTATTTGTACAACCGACGATTCAAGTTTGCCAGAGGATTTCTTTACCGAAGGATTTCTTCCTCCCTTTAACACTCCACTCACAAATCCGTTGGACCCACTCTTGGTTCCCGTGACACTTGTACTCTTGTCTCTTTAGTTGGAGCATTTCCATCCTTCCCGTCGACGACTAATGGGTCATGGAACTTTGTGGACACTTTTGGTCCTCCAACACTTCCCCAGTCGACAGTCACCACCACACAGTTGATGGTGAACCCTGCTATCCCATTTGTCCTAGGTACAAACACTCACTTGACACCCTCCACGAGTACAACCCAACAGATGCCAGGTTCCACCCCTTTAATGTGAAACTGTATACCTTCGGCAAGTGCTACATACAATGCTCCTTATAACGCTCAATATAGCACTATTAGCATGGTTCCCATCCACCAACAATATGGCTGGCAGCCATTGTATAGTTCAAACCACTAGATTCAAGTATCTTGGGGCATTCTGAATATGCATATACCAGCCAGGAACATAACAATTCCCCCTCCATTCTCAAGCATGTATGGTCAGTCATTGATTGACATGAGTGTTCCTTATGTCAATCAAGGACATATGGTTAGTTCTGTGGTGGGTAGTAATCCTCAAGGAGGTACCAACCAATCCATGGGGGCACCCTACTCACAAATTCAAATGAGTCAAGGAGGAACTACTTATCCTGGGGGAAATTCTATACCCCAACATCACATTCCCCATGGAAATCCACACTACAACTCCATACCCCAAGGCAACTACTATACCATGCAGCCTATGTATAATATTGGGACTCAAACGATGGGAGGACCGCAAGCATCCTCAAGTCATATGTCATCGCCTTGGTCCGAGTCAGGGGCACCACAAACTCTACCTTTCTTGGCAATGTTGGATATCCCTGACTTGTACAAACTTACAAATGACCCCATCTATCATAACTTACTTTGGCCACCGATCCCGCATAAAATACCAACAAACATCCCCAAGTTCAAAGGGAAACAGGGGAGGATCTGGGCACCCATATCACCACCTATCATCTTTGGTGTGTTTCCTACTCCATGGTGGATGATAGTTTCTGGTTACATATTTTTCCCCACACCCTCACTGGCAACGCAACTAAGTGGTACATTTAGTTACCATGAACGTCAGTAAATACCTTCGACACTCTAGCGATGGAATTATTAAAGCACTTCCAGCTACCCATCCGCTATGAGACTGTGATAGAGCTCCTTACTTCATTACATCAAGATACCTCCACCCACATCTCTGATCATATACATGAATGGAGACGTAGGTGGAGGTTAGTTAAAGCTCCCCTCCCAGACTATCTCTTAGCAGACTGGTTCTACAAGTCCCTACTCCCACAAATCGCTAAAGATGTCGCTTTAGGTGGTGCAGTCATAGAAGACCAATCCATACATTGTGCCCAGCACTTAGATCTGATATATCCACAGTGTGGCACTCTTTACGACGTAATCTCCAATGCCCCTCGTAACTCCAATGCTTCCGCTACTCAGTACCTAGGAGCGCACGCCGATGGGATTATTAGTGCAACCTCTGGGGCTGCTATAAAACAACACAACGGTCACATTACCCATATGTCAGTGGACCCCTCTACAAAATCGACTGCTCTTCCTACCACTGCGATAAACTCTGTGCAGTCTACACAAAAACTTAGTGGTAAGAACAAGAAGAATAAGAAGAAGACCGCTCCCTCTAAGGAGCGATGAACAAAGTAGCAAAACCCAAAACAGAAGGTCGCTGCGCCTCCTGACGATGGAAAGGATAAACCTACCAGATTCCCTTGCAAAATCTGTGCTGAATACCACATAACATATCGTTGCCTGCATCTTCAAGAATGCACAGAGTACATCACTAAAAAGGATACTGGTAGGACCCCCGCTGTACTTAATAATCATTTCCCCACTTAGAAGCAGCAAAATCTTATTGCAAACCAACCCCAACCCTCGTAAGGGGCAACGGTGGTTCGCAACATCCTTTAGCTAGTGAAGGATCTTCTACCATTTACACCTTCGAAACAGTAGATCTACAAACAAGAGCCAAATGCTATGGAGCTCCTGTCGCTCATGTAGAGGAACCTTTCTCAAGTCAAAACCCACCACTGCCCAACGATTTGCATATTAAACGGCTGGTTTTTGACCTTGTAATTTTCCCCCCCAAAGGGGAACTTCAACGCACAATGCACAATACATTTGCATGTGCCGCCCAAAACTACAGCATTGTAGAAGACTTGGCACAAATGTCGTCAGCTATGTTAGCGCTCGAAGTATTACAAACATGGCCAGCAAAAAGGAAAGCTTTGCTTTTGGCTATTGGTGGTATCAACCCACAGGATTCCATGCTTGCAATTTTTGACATGGAAAAGTGTAAACCTCCCCTTTCCCACCAGCTTGCATTTCAAGTGTAAATTTTTCTGAAAGGTAAACGTATACACAGAACTGCCATCGACGAAGGTGCTTCTACCTACGTCATGTCGGCTTCATGTTGGCTTGCTCTAGGTTCTTCAACCCTATCCCTACCAGTGAATTCCCTTAAAGCTTTCGACGGCCACACTTTCATCCCAAAAGGTTACCTAGCTAGCTACCCCATCACTTTGTATGGGAAAACGGTAATAGTGGACATAGAAGTCATAGATAAAAAAACACAACTATAATCTTTTGCTGGGTCGCAATTGGACATATGCCATGATGGCCATTGTATCTACTGTCTTTCGTATCATCCTATTTCCATTGGATGGAAAGGTAGTTACAGTGGACCAGCTGTCTTTATACACCCCTGATTATTCCCCGTTGCCAATGTGGCTTTGTACCCCTAGTAGGTGGTGTACCAGACTCGTACGTCAGTATCGGTACGGGTCTACTGAAGGCTTCTTCCCTCATGGGTTGTTTCCCTCTTCATCCACCCAGGGTTTCACAAATGGTCAATATGCTTTCATCTATTCCTCATGAATAGACCTATCCATGGATCCTACCGGCTCCTTCAGACACTGACACCTATGGAGAATAAATGCCGCAGTCACCAGCTGAATTGGCCTACCAAGCCATTCAATCTATAGCTACATCTCTGGTCACTTTGGTTATGGCCAACGATACCACTTACCCTCCCATAAACACTCCTTCTTTCAATCCACTCAATCAAGTCCTACCTACAGACGAAGCTATTTGAGAAATCATGAGTTTAGAAGAGTGACCTTGGGAGGATTCACACCATCGTGTTTTGATATCTGATTTGGACACGATGCCTCTTCAAATCCTGTCCCCTGACATACCTGAAATCATTTCCTCACCTTATACGACCATCCAAACTTTGGAGGCGGAAGGAAACATGGGCAATATTTCAAATACATTGGTCATCGATATTTCTGTCAAAACAGGCATTGTGGAAAACATACAAATTGGAGCAGATTGCAATCCTGAGGAAACTGCAAGCTTCACCTACCTTTTAAGGAATTTCGTGATGTATTCACCTGGCCTTATGAGGAAATGCCCAACATAGATCCATCTATTGTTGAGAATGAGATCAAGCTTTATGACAATGCTAAACCTATCCATCAAAGGCTTCGACCGGTCCATCCCTGTAAAACGGCACCCATAAAAAAAAGTAGAAAAATTGTTACATGTTGGTTTCATCTATCCTGTTCCTTTAACGGAATGGGTTTCAAATCTAGTTCCTGTCGATAAAAAATAAGGAACCATCGCGTATGTGTCGACTATTGAGACTTGAACGTCGCGTGTCCCAAGAATAATTATCCGACACCGTTCATTGATCAAAACATCGACGACTACACTGGTTGTGAATCATTTTCATTCATGGATGGATTCTTAGGTTACAACCAGATTTCTATAAAACCTAAAGACCAGCATAAAACCGCCTTCATTTGCCCATGGGGCATCTTTGCCTATCAAAAACTCCCATTCAGTTTAAAGAATGCTGGAGCATATTTTCAAAGAGCCATGGACTACACATTTCACAATACCAGGCATATCATTCAAGCTTACTTGGATGACCTTCCAGCCCATTCCAAGCAACGAACACAACATCTAAACCATTTAAGAGCCATCTTTCTTAGGTGTCGGTTTTGCAACATCCGCCTGAATCCACATAAATGTGATTTCTTTGTCAAGTCTGGATGCTTACTTGGATTCGTTGTTTCCAAGTATGGGATTAGGGTTGATCCCAATAAGATAAAGGTAATTACTTAATCACTCGAACGACAATCAAGACTGGGACGAAGACCGCTCGTTGAGCCTAGAAATGGGCTCTATTTCAAAAAGTATTATGCCTAGTATTACACTAGGCATGTGCTTTTTAATTTTATGTATTCATAAGTTTTGCTTCCTTTTTGCTGTGATTGGATTTTTTTGATATTTATTGGAGTACTTGTCTCATACATCCTTCTCGCAAAGTAGATGTCTTCGTTACCCTTAGCATACATAGGACACGTGGATGGTGCTAGTCGTCACACACAACACATTTCATCAACTACTTGGATCATCTACACACCTGAGTCAAAACTATTTTGTTTCGGTGGAGTCTTTCTTGGTATCGCCACCAACAATATCGCTGAGTACATTTCCGTAATTTCACTTCTCATGGAAGCGTCATCAAGGGACATCTCAAATCTGGTGGTCAAGTTGGACTCCCATCTAGTTGTTATGAAATTGACAAATCGTTATCACATTCGTAATCCAACCCTGTTACATCATTATTTAAGGGTACGACCCCTGGAACGTCAATTTGAAATAATCACATATGAACACATTCCTCAAGAATTTAATGCGGTTTCTGATTCATTAGCTAACTATGTATTAGATTGGCACCTGTCTCATTCACTATAGAAGCATGCATGAAAAGTAAAAATTTACTAAGTTAGAAATTTTACAAAAACATTTAGAAAACATTTAGGCCATCAAAATACCAAAATGTCTGTGCATATCATATATATATATATATATATATATATATATATATATATATAGTTCAAAATCCAGTCTTTTACATCGAAATATTCCAAAACTTGGATGTTTTAAGTACAAAATGGCTGCTAAGCCCAACTACAAACGCCCATTGGCTATGCCAAAACACCTGCTAAAAAGAGCGTATTGCTCCTGAAATGCTAAAACTGCTCTAGCAATCCTCTGAAGAGGAACCAGAAACTGCTTAGGTACACTGACTGTGTGGCGTTGCATATGAACGAGAATCTCCCTCATAGGAAGGGGGGAGGGGGGGGACATCCCTGCTCAAGCCCTCCAGGTTCCCCAGAACCTCACAAAGACTGTCGGCATCACCCCGCCAACAGATAGTTGGCCTCCTCATCGCATATGGCGGGGTTCACCTGCAGGTCATAATAGCGCCACATCTGTGTTAAGCATAAAGCTTCATGTCAGTACTTATTTTGCCTATAAAAACATTACATAAACATTCAAAAGATAAAAAATACTTCAAGTACTTTCAAAAATCATTCTCAGCTTGAGGACCCTAGTTGGTCCTAGGTGGTAGCATCAAGTCAGGGTCACCAGTGAAGTCCATGCCCTCATAAGCATAGTCATCAATCATCACAATTTGGCCACGAAGCCACTGGAAGAAATCTTCCTCGAAGAAATGCCAGATCGGTCCTCCTCCTGTGCAAGGATCGAGTGATGACCATTGCCCCCACCTCAGCTCCCTCACATCAAAGGAACCTAATCTCATCCTTGGGTGCATAATGGGTACCCTCTCAAGAATGAATGAAACTATGAGAGTACCATACCCAAAACTATGTTGGGTACGAGTCTTGCATGACGTTAACTCTGCCTTCAACTAGCAAAGCATTGCTTCACACAAATTGAACATTTACGGCTAGACACAGTCAACTGCAAGCAACAGTTGGGCCTTTGTTGCAACGTGGGGACTCTTTGACCCCACCAACCACACAATCAACCATAAAATTTCCCTCATAGACCTGGACCTTATCCTCTCTATGGGGACTCTGTTGCTAACTAGTCTGCTCGCACGGATGCAATAGGATTGCACTAGCTCTAGGGTAGATCGTGGATCTGGCCTACCCCCGGTGAGGTTTTCCTGTGCCCCATGGCACAACAAACCAATTAAAAAGTATATGTCATCACGGTTAATAGCCAGCTCTTGATTTGCAATCCTGAACACTTGCTTGTGTTCATCCTAGTGCTGGATAATCCATCTCAATAAATCTTCCTGCCCTTTCATCATCTCCAACTTTGCATACTTCAGTAAACCGTAGCAGTGCAATGCAAGTATGCATGCTAGATCATTTCCCATCAGTAATTCCTGGCTATCATGGGTTTGTTCTCTCCATAGACTAGTCATTATGGCCTGAAACCTGCACAAAATAACCCTAAAAACAATCGAAATGGGGCAAAATAGCTTTAGGAATCCTTGCATGAGGTTTTAAACTACACCCTTAAGCTCTAACTCTCCCCCCAATAGTACACAGGGAGGATTAACAAACTCCAATAGGTCGTACAGGGCGTTTAACACTCCCTACAAGCCATTTGGAGGGCGTTAATGCGCAAACACTGCTTTAGGGCACTTCAGATCTGCAAAAATCCACTCCTGGAACTGTCAAGAAAGGTTAAGAAATGAATATAGAAAGGTTTTAGCCTCTACTTGGGGCTGACAGCATGTCGAATGGTCACCCGGATCTCCTGCAATGGTCCAAGAAAAATCTACTCCTCTTTAGCTCCAAAATGCTCTCACAATTCTCAAATAGTGAAAATGGTGAATGTGAAAGCTCAAAACACTTCCTTATATTTATTTTTGGAGACATGATTTTTGAAATCATTAAAGAGAAAGTAGTCCATTCCCCATGATTTTTTATCATACATGAACCCATATGGATAGGAATTGTGGCCTTTTATACTTTTTCTGCTTTTGATGGAAGTACCTTCAGGAATGAAAAGTAGTAAAAGCTGCTTGCAATTCTCAAAGAGAAATTTTCTTTTATGGGATATTTTCTCACTCTAAAAAAATGAAAAATCCTCGAGTTTGTCATTGTTAGGCTCGTTAAACACATATGACGACAATCTGAGCAACTCCTTTTTTCTCTTTTTCTAGCTCATTAAACTGAAAAAAAACCATTAGAACATTCTTTTTAGGCGCTTTTTTCTCTCTCATAAAACTGAAAAAATCCCAAGTTTTTTCTTTAGGCTCATTAAACATTTATAAAGATGACCTTAGCATTATTTTATGTACTTTCTCGCTCATTAAACTGAAATATCTCGAGTTTTTGTCACCGGGCTTGTTAAAAATCTACGGCAGCAAGAAGAGCACTTGCTTTTTTGGGACCATTTCTCGCTCTTAAATTGAAAAATCCCTGAGTTTTTACCCTTCTTTAGGCTCGTTAAATCTACAAAGAAGGAATGATCAGTTCTTTTACCTCTTTTTCCTTTCTCAATAAACTGAAAAAGATACCTTGAGTTTTCTTCATTTGACTCATTCACATTTGATGAAGGTATTGAGTTTGTCGTTGTGTGACTCATTAAAAATTCATGACGAAAAATGAGTTTAGTCCGTCTCCTCGTACTCGTAACAAAATGAGGTCAACATCTATTGAACTTAGGTTTCTCTTTTTCCGGATTCAATAGATTAACTCACGGAAAAGTAACCGATCCGGGTATACTATTAACCTTTTGTCACACTCGATTAACAACTATGACAAAGGGACCACCATGGAGTTTTTCATTATGATCTTTTCAGACTCTTTAAAAATGAAAAGACCACCGAATTGTCTAGTCTAGACTCATTAAATTACATAGACAAGATATAGAGTTTCTCTTTTTAAGATCCTTTTCAGACTCTCAAAACATGAAAGGATCGACAAGTTTTCCTATTTGGACACATTAAACTAATTAGATAGGGCATAGAGTCCCTCTTTTTGCGGTCCTTTTCAGACTGTTAAAATATGAAAAGATCAACGAGTTTACCCATTTGGACTGACTAAACTAATCAGATGGGAAAGTAGACAATACAAGTGCATTTAGTATTAGAAAGTGTGGTTTGGTAGCAGTCGTTCCCTTGAACATGGCACTCCCTCAGATAAACCTTCCTTGTGACGGCCTCTCAATATGGATCCTATCATCGTATGAGTTTAGCCTAAATACGCTAATGTTCTTGCATCTTTGTATCCTAGCACTCTTTAGTGTTCATGAGTCTAGTGCTACATGGTTAAAACCATTGTCATGCCTTCTATTATTCAAGGGTTAACCTTTTTTTTCCTCCATCAACCCATCAAGCATATCCTTTCATCATGCCCTATGTTGTTTAGACCCAATGCTCAAAGATTCCTCAAAAAGCAAATCATTCTTGTCCTGTTTCATGTTGATTGATGTAGGAAACATTATTGCCTACCCTTCGACAGGTATCTTCCTATCGACTTCAACACTCTATCTAGGAAGACGACCCAGAAACACATTCAGTGCCTTGGTACTTGCAGACATTAGTGGCAGGTCACCTCGTGTTTGATCAGGCGTTCTCATTATTGGCTCCTCGTTAAGCGATTCTACGGGTGTTCAATGACAAAAACATCTTTCACACTCGTTAGATTGTACTGTGCATCTTGAAGACCATCACCATTATTGGTGGCCTTTCTTGCGCCTATTAACAGTCTCCATTATTGATTAGTAATCAGATGATTTCGTGCATGTTCGACATCAACACATATATTCACATGTATCGATCTATGCTGTTCGGTAAAGCGGAAATCAAGACCTTGGGTAGAGGCACATCAATTAGCCTTGCTTCCTCTCCCAAGTTGTGTATATTGTTTTTTGGAAACTGCTCATAAAAATGATCCTATCATGAAACCGAATCCACATTGTGCTTATCGGAAACCAACATCGTCATATCGC
This sequence comes from Pinus tabuliformis, assembly GCA_031772625.1. Taxonomy (NCBI): domain Eukaryota; kingdom Viridiplantae; phylum Streptophyta; class Pinopsida; order Pinales; family Pinaceae; genus Pinus; species Pinus tabuliformis. The sequence goes on from CM062819.1 coordinate 1,096,654,573, forward strand.
TCTTAAGAGAAAATCACTTTGACATAGCTATTGAGCATGGGAATGCCCGACTCAGGACATGATTTTAGTAGTTTTATATATATGTGTTGTATCGGGTTTCCTGTACCACCCGAAGTTCCAATCCTCTCTCTCTTTTTGTCGAAGAAGGAAAATTACAGTTAAGTAAATTATTTTGGCCATCGACGCAGCCTCTATTCTCACACTTTAGGGGGCATCTGTTATATAGCAAAATGACACCCTCATCAGCTCAGAGGGGAAATACACGATAGCTGAAGCAAAGACCAAGATCACATGCCTTGTTTCCTAATAACTCTATTTGTTAGTTCGGGAACAACGTTAGTGGATCCTAATGAAGTTCTAAAGGTCAAAGGAGCGAATTGACTCATAAATATCTAGATAGTTTCTCCTAAATATACTCAGGAAAAGAAAGGAAACATCTCAAGTTCAACATATTTGGGGGATTTCTAATCCTAATGAGGGAGGAAAATGGGAAAGAGTTGAAAAGCATGGCAACTTCATTTCTTTTACCCTAAGGAACTCATGGACGAATTTTGCAACCCTAACTCAATTGATACATAAGAAAAGCTAGGGCTATGGTGATGGAGATCAGATCATTTGAAAGGATAGCTTACTTGATTGTTGAGCATAGTCTCAAATCTAAGCATAAGAAGTTGCTAAGAAGGGAGAGAGAGAGAGAGAAGCTGGAGGGGTAAGGGAAGGCTGATGCAATAGATGGTTGTAATCACTCTTCCGACATTAATATAGAACTGCAGTTGTACTATCTACTCCGTGGTGTAGGTAATCCATCTGTTTTTCTTTGATAGTTAGTTAATGTTTGTGGACATGCATGTAACTTTGTGACGGTTGCAAATAATCTTACAGTTTGCCAACGGTCCCTGGAAGACCCTTAAGGGTATCTCCATTCTCCATACACCATGCATTTTATCCTATAGAAGAGGTATAATAAACTAATTCTCTGCAGGAACAACCACTTATGCTCTCAATAAGTCGGGATCCATCTTCCGCCTTTGAAATGAATAAGCGTTATGCACAGTTACAAAGATGACAATGAAGAAAATAAAAAAGTGAAAAACGTTTGAAGAAAAATGAAAATGAATAAAGCGAAAGAAGAGAAAGGCTTCCTCCATAAAGATTTGATGTAAATAACTCTGCTGGGGTACTGACCAAGCTCACTGGTAGCAGAGCCATGCTTTTGTTCCTATGTGACTCTGTCGAGGTACTATCTAGGCCTGTTGGTAGTAGAGCAACACCAAAGATGAAACCAAGACTCTAACGACTATACTGCTTGTGCATCAATATACCCCTCAGCCCCAATTGAAACAACTATGTTGACTTGGCTTGGAATGTGTGTCAATCGAACAAGAGTTTGGCAGATGCTACATCTTATAATCAAGCTAGTGTGAAACCAAGAGGAGCTGAGAACTGAGCAATGCTTCTAGAGGTGTTAGACTTGCTTTTCATGAACAAGGTCCATTCAGAGAGCTGGAGTTCTACCAGTGTGTCGCCAAGTGTTGTCGGTTACAACCACCCTCCAAAAGTTTTCCTTAGCTTCATTTTGGAGCCTCCCTTCCAACCTTCATAGCAGCTTGTCTTGCTTCATTAGGTTCACAGGTTTCAATGTTTTTCTTTCACAAAGGTAGGCTCTTGATCACAGCTTGATGCATTCCCCTCACAAGCCATTCACCCGAACTTGGTCTAGCTATAGGCTAAGTAGCTTCCCCAAGAAAATTGTGCATTTCTGGAGGGAAACCAGCCTTCCCTCCAGAAATTGTGCAATCCTGTCTGGAAACTTGCTAGGCTCCAAGATTGTATAATTCTGCAAGTCAACACTCCCAGCAGGAATTGTGCAATTTTCCCCAGTAGGGGCGTTCAGCCCAGAATTTGCACAAATCTAGGTAGCAGACAACTTCTCTGCCCAGAAATTGCGTAAATCTCCTAGGCAGCCAACCCAGCTCCCAGCCAAAAATGCGTATTTTCTCCCCATAGTCGAGTAGTCTCTTACATGTGCAGTTGAGTTGACCGGTTCACTCTAGGACCAAGAAAAACTAGATTGCATGCATGGGCTACTTCTCCTAAGGCAACACACAAAGGCATCCCTTGTTTCAGGGATCTTTTTCTAGCAATTGGAGGTTACATGCAAGGATCATTTCAAAAACCTCCCACCAAGTGTCACTTTCCCTATATTTGTGGCATGTGCATCACAATCTTGATGTTATCAAAACTCATCAACCAAAGGCTGTAGAGCTCATTCCTCACATCAACCTTGTATTTTTGACATCCCACATCACATCTAGGAGTTTTCGGCACATTTAGCTTAGCTATTTTTGGGTAAGCTTGCTTCCCATGCCTTGTGTTTCATTTCTGTCGCTTTTTGTGTTTTCACTTGTGTGAGTACTATTTTCTTGATTTCAGTGAGTTCTTGCTGTCATTTACATGTATATTAGCTTATCCCAACACTATTTTAGTTTTCATTGCTCTCTCACTATTTTCACATGCATGAAACTGTTTTTCACGAATCGTCATCGATTCGGCGACTCGCCTCGCCCACATGTATGTTGTTCTATTTTTTAAATCGTCCATTCGTCGTTTTCATGTGTGATCATTCACTTATTCTTACACTTAGTATCACCATGCATTCACACTCACATTCACTTCCTGTTTCCTGTTCGCGAGTCTAGGCAGCCTTGGCCTAGACTTTTCCTCACCAAGAGCCTCACCAAGACAACATTGCTCAATCCTGAGAGGGAGGGCTTTGTCCTCCTCTCAGGAAATGTAAATTTTTGCCCAATGACTATCCCATAGGACTTCTTTGTGAATTTCTTAGGGATAGTGACTGCTGGCCAGAAAATTGCGCAATGCAGTCATTGAGCCTGCAACCATTGCTAGCTCAGATTGTGCATTGCGTAATTCCAACAGTCAGCAACTAGACTAGACTATGAATTGCGTAGTTCTAGCAGTCAGTCAGTCTCCCAGTAGCCCAGATTGTGCCTTGCATAGTCTTCGAAGTCAGTTCTCAAGTTCATTCTAGTTTTCGACTGACAGATTTCTTGCCATGAGTGTTTCCATGTCTCCAGGTATTGTAGGCATTCATCTACCTCTCATAGGGTAGGTGCAATGGTTTCCAAGAGGGAAGAGTCAAAGACACCACTTAAGGCACACCTAGAGATGCATTCAATCAAATGTATATGAGCTCACATACTCATAGAGACATCAAGTTGTTCGTAGACAAGAACATCAAGGTATCACAACAAGCAGCATCATGAACTACAGCTGAAGGTAGAATACCGAATGCAGCGAGCGTAGCGAATGCAGTGAACGTAATGAATACATCGAACGCAGTAAATGCCATGAATGCAAGAGGAAGGTTGTTGAAAACACAAGGGTGGAACAAAGTTTCACGATCAAGCCGATTTATAGATGATGAAAGAAACTTGGGAGACTTAGGCTATGAGGTGATGGTGCGATATGAAGATCGCATGAAGACAGAGAATGGAACAAAGAAGGAGTTGCATGTGTTGAAGGAGAAACTCAAGGAATAACATGAAGCTGCACAGGCAGACAAATGAGTTGCAGCAGGAACATGAACAACAGTGGGCACAACATGCACTCATAGATGAAACTACGCCTGTAAAAGTTAAAGATCCATCCTAGCAGTTGGCACAAAACAAAAATGGTGAGCAATGTTTTTGATCGTGTTAGTGCCAGTCTTGTTAGCCTGTCACCTAGATCAAATATGCTTTTACTATGTTTTTTCCAAACTTAAATTAATTTTTTTGTTACTAGGTTTACACAAAAAAAATTGATCACTGTTTGGTGAGTCTAAAGATGAATTCACTCTTGTGGAAATTCACTCATGCTCATCACCTATCACACTTTATGGAGGTGCCACAATAAAAATGGGTCAGTCATCATCATCATTCCATTTAGTCTTAGGTCATCCATTAGGTCATTAGGGTTTCCAAGGTCCATCATTTTCATGAATAAATGATCCAAGTGGCTCTAGAGACACACATAGGACAAAGAGGACTCAAGAAAGCTAAAAAACTAGAATGTTTGGATTATGCTCAAAGTAGGACCAAAGCATAGATCTCGTCGTCCTGATCATGGCGGTGTGAACGGTTCATCAATCCAAGTCCGGATGAGGAAGTTAGAAGCAGTCAAAGTTGGGTTGAATTTTTGTTGACTGGGAAAGCTTAAGGAGGCCAAAATTTGGACAGAACTTGGCCACTAGATTCTAACAAACTCCGGCTAGATTCCAGGTGAAATTGTGTCCTAGTTAAAAAGACTCCTACGGCTTGAAAACCAAATTTCCAAAAGTGCATAGTTGTTTTAAAAGAACAAAAAAATATAAAAATTGGGGTGGCAGGCCACCAACCCCGCCACCCCAACCCATACTACATAACAACAATATTAAATATGGAGGGGCAGGCCATGACCCTCAGCCCCTCCCCACATTCCATGGTTGTAAACGCAACGGGTGGTGGTCCGGCCTTGGGGCATGGACCCAACCACACCCACACAAATGAAACCCCGCCATGAATACACGAGACCCAACCTATAACCACAGCCATCCATTAATGTAGGAGGGAGTTACGGTGGGCAGGCCACCCAAGGCAGGCCTAACCCAACCATTAATGTTTTTAAAAACAAAAATTTGTTTGTAAAAATTATAAAAAAAAGGATTTGGTTATGTAAAAAGGAGGAAGCGGGGTTTAACCACTCGACGTCCTCCATATTAACCAGCCTATTAACCAACTGCCCTAAAACGACTTCCTTGAAGAATCCACTAGAAATTTTGTATTTAAAAGCATTTTCTCAGTGCGCTCAGGTAGAGGAGGCAGTGTGCAGAGTTTGAGGCAGAATTTTGCAGGAGGGCCGAATTTTCACTTTGTCAGGTTTTGTCAAATTTTATATGGTTTCAGCACTTCTTAACACCATGAACGCAATGGTGTTGTCCGTGTCTCCATCAGAGTGCTAAATTTTTCAGCCATTTTTTAGTATGCATGTGGAACCATGATTGTTGCAAAAATAGGTAACAGAACCATGATACTTGAAATTTTCTCGAGGAGGTAATTTTTCTCCATCTCGGAAGATAGTCAAGTTTACAGTTGTTTTTCATGGTTTTCTGCAGGGATCACAATGACGAGGTTAGACATCAACTTCCAAATTCCTTTCACCTTTCTCAAGACCCCTCCATCATTTTGTCAAAAAATCACCTTCATATCACTTCATTTCCATTCACACCTCACATTTTATTTTTCGCTTGCTGCTGCTAGGGCTTTGTGTCATCATGGAGGCAGAATCTTCGCCAGAAATAAAAAGACAACATAAAGGAGGGAAGATCCTCAGATATGAACCATTAGGTTGTAATACAATCAACTCCTATCCTTTCATCAAATAATTCTTTAAGGATGTCCATTGCCTTGAATTTTGCAAAATGGTGAGAGAGGTGGGATTTCTTCAGCAACTAACAGATTGGGTGGCAACTGAACTGAAAGGAGAAACTATTGGCATTGCTGGTGTTGAGTTCAGTTTTTTAGTGGCCTCCATCTCAATTGCAACTAGGTTACTAGACAATGGCGAATATTGGTTCAAAGGAATGAGCCTAGATCTTGAATACTACAAGCCTTTCTTGAAGACGCCATATAGAGAAACACATACTCACCTCATGCCTTTCAGATATTTATTGGAGAAATACACCCCTTTGATGAAAATTTTCATGAGATTCTTCACTTGTGAAGGTAGATTCTCCAGGTTGTATGCCTATCATATTCACCTCCTAGTGCATTTCACCTCTCAAAAGCCACTCAACATGTGTAATTATCTATTCAAGAGAATTTCCAAAATGTCTGAAAAAATACAATTAAAATACAAAGAGAACTCCCCAAGCTTGTTTCATCACAGTCTCATCAAAACCATTGTTCTTCATCAGCTGGCAGAGAAAGGTATGGCTTGGGAAGCCTTTTTGGAAGCAACCTTGAAATGGCATGAGAAAAATGCAACATCTTAGTCTCCTAGCGCACCAAACCAACAAACAGAGGTGGGGTCATTTAGAAAAATAGTGGAGAAGACTTAGCTACCCAAAGCTGAGGTGACTAAAGTGTATAAGAAAGGGTAGAGGCTTGTGTTTTCTGTTCACAGAGAGAAAGGGGCCAAGCCTTCTTCATCAACAAAGTAGGAACCAACATCAAAAGAGAGAGACACAATTGAGCATTAGTTTGAACTAATTGATCCAGAGACTGAGGATAAAACCTGAAAAATAAAACAAACAATCAGGGACAAGGAATACCAAATCAAGGAGCTAGCAATCAATTTTGAAAGGGAAAAATATGTTATATCATTCCTTGAATAGGAAAACAGTTAACTCAAAGAAAAGTTGTTGATCCTAGAAAAGGAAAAAGCTAAGTTATTGTAGCAAGTTGGCAAAGGTAAGGAGACCATGGAATCAAGTGAACCTGCAGCATCAAAGGGGAGAGGAAAAAGGAAAATACCGAGAACAAGAGGCCTCAATAAAGCTTTGCAAGAGGAGCAAGAACAAATTCTGTTGAATGAGGACCTTGACCTAGAAGATAGGATTGCCCTAGAGGTTCATCAAGATAAGGAATATTGGCTCAACAGGGTGAATGAACACTTGGAGAAGCTCCTTGAGAAGGAAAACAGGGATAATCAGTTGCTCAAACACATGGCGCATCACTATCAAGCTCAAAACATGATTGCCAATGTCAAAGTAAAACAAATTGAAAATAGGCTCAAGGAGGCCAAAAAAGACCCAAAGGATGAGGGGAATTTAGAGATGCTTGTTGAAGCATCAATGAAGCTATAAAAAGCATGTCTTTACACCTTCCCTAAAAATTTCGACAAAATTCAGATAATTTTGAGTTTTTCGAGAAATTTTGGTCCAAGTTCAGAAATTTAGCTGCTCCAGAAGGCGCTGTGCTTTTTCCTCGGGCCTCCATTTGAGGAAAGGTAAAACTTTTTGGAAATATGTTGCCATCCTCTAAAAACCCATTTGCTCAGATTTTGTAGAGGTGGCTCAGGTTTGGAGAAAAAGGCAAAAAAGTGGCAAAAAACTAGCATTCTGGACCCTTTTTTTGATAGGTGATGCGCTTCTGGAGTGACCTTGGGAGAATGGATTTTTGAAGGCCTTTCCAAGCTCCAAATTCAGAAATTCAAACTGTTATGGAAAATAGACTTGAAGAGAACATTGGAAGTTCTCTCCGTTTTTCATTTTGACCCCTAGAAGGTACCTCAAAATCATCTCAAAGTCGGTGCTGCGCTTCTGCACTTTTCTATGTTTCAAGTTGTAAATTACACTATGTAAATTTCTAGTTTCTAGTTTGACTTAGTCAAAGTCAAGACTCTCTATGTAATGGCACTATTTTCGAGGCTAGGTGATGTAGGCATGAGTAAATGTACATAATAGGTTGTTTTTAATGTTTATTAGGCCTCATAAAAGAAGAAAACTCCTAAACAAACTCTTCATGAATTGTTTGAGTTTCACCTTCTCACTCTCACTTGTTGGTTGAGAGAATCTTGGAGTCAGTTCCTCCACCAAGGAATTCGACTCTTGAAGGTGGGAAAGTGGTATAGGAGAGTCTATATATATCATTTCTCTTGAGGAGAAAAGGTTTGAACTTTTTGTGAAGGAGGCTTGCATGTAATCATCTTTTCAACTAATACAGAGACATGTTGCAGCTATTTTCAAGAAACTCTAGCCCAGTGAGTTCATGGTGCTTGTTCTTCATTCTACATTTTTTCTAATGGTTTACACATGTTTATCTACATGATATCTCTTCTTTCTATGGATTCCTTTAAGTGAAATATGCAAAATTCTTGTTTCTCAAGCTCTATTATCTGGTTTTCATAGTTATGTTTATGTCTTCCTAAGCTAATGAAATCATGTTTACTTATGTTCATTAGTTTCTTCTACACTTTCTCTTCTATACTACACTGAAAATATTCCAAATACACAATGACTTCTAATATCTAGCTCTTTCTCATATTTTCTCCTACACTCCCACATCCTAGACCTACTTGTGGCTCCAAACTCTAAGTTCAACAAACCCTAAAACCCAAATTTTTACAATCAAACAAACAAATACACATATCTAGCCTAAAATTCATTTGCTTTAAAGTCATATCACTAATAGGAGACTTAGAGAGATCCCTCTCATGCTCAGTAGGGCTAGCTACTGAGTTGAAGTGGTTTGAGGTTACCCTTCTTGTTACAGGGAAAAGTGTTTATATAGAACTGCTCTATCCCACTAAGGTGTGACAACTGCCTTAGAAACAAACAAAGAAAAGCTACTTTCGTTTTTCCTTTATGAATTATAGATAGAGAGGAACAGAAAGACCAACCTCTGTCTTGCGCTAATCTCCTGATTTGATTCATCTCTTCTTTGATAGTCTTCAGCTACCTGCTCCCTTGCACGCCCAGCTTCACAAAGTACCTGTAAAATCACAGAATCATAGCACTATACAAAGACATGGATCTATAATCATAAACAATCTAGGATCAGATGTAAATTGACCATACAAATGTAGCAAGCATCAATGACACAAATGCATGGAGGAAACCTTGAATAGCTTTTATTGATAAAACAAGAAAGAGCCAAGAGGAGTTACAACCAGTTGTTCTGACCCAACATCAACCTCCCAGCAAAGAAGCCCCTCTTCACCTCAAACAAAGCTTAGATCACCCAACAATCTGATGTTTGTCTCAAGAAACCAACAACAATTCCTTACAATATGCAAAATTCTAGCCTCCGGATCTCTCGGATGAGGGATCCATATATAGATATCTGTAAGGGGGATGAGTCAGTTTGTGATTTGATTAGTGTCTTCCCTCTGATAGTTCTTGCTTCCACTTGGAGATTGATGGTCTCTTACTCATCCTTGGTCGAATTCAGTGAGGCAAGTGTCACAGGAGAAGATTCTGGAAGTTTCCATTGCCTCTCCACCTCGCGGAATGGCACTGCCATTTGTCATTTCTCGCCCATCGCACCCCACAGAAGGGATTTCTGAAATGAAATGCACCCACACAGTGTATTTAGGTGAGATGCAATGCACTTGGCCAGTGGAGCAGCTGAAATGATCTTGTTTTGACCAATTCTGAGCGGTTTTTCATGGAGAACTTCTGGGAGAAGCTGTAATCTGTTGACCTTGTTCCTTTAGGGGTTAGAACAACACTTTTAGTGACTTAGGAGCCCTTTTTTTATGGAAATTTCATGATTGGGGTTGTAGGGCCCAAAAATGTCTATAACAGTTGCCCCTAAAGCATGAGGTCATTAATCTTTTGATGTCGGGTGAAATGCTTTATTATGAGGATCCGAAGTTCTTTCAGTGCTGGGAGGAGACCTGTAATAAGATACAATAAAATACATTATCTTCATAATATTTTCATGATCTAGCTGAGGCGGGTATTCCCATGCTCAGCTTTATAAATTCATTTTCATGTACATAGGACAGACAATCGTCTTAGTGTAGACTGATGATTCCGATAGAGCCATCATCCTTTTGATTGGATGATTATCTGTGCAGCAATGATGTACATTTGATGTCTTTATTTCCCTGAATATATATCGCAGCCCAGATGGATGAAACTAGATCCGGGGTCTTCAATCTCGTTCGATCTTCACTCGAAGTACAAGTCAATCCATGTGAGAAATGTTCTGAAGTCGAACATGGAAAGACATCGCTTGATTACCAGCCAATGATGTAAACTGTTAACAAGCGTGAGAGGAATCACCGATAATGATAATGACCCTCAAGGTACTGCAGTACAATTCACGTGGTGTGAATAAAGGACTTGGCGTCGAAGGCCATTGATGTAAACCTATCACCGGAAGTGAGAAACTTGCCATTGAGGCATGGAAGCTTCAAAGTACTGAATGGGGTGTTCCTAGATCAAATTCTTGGATAATGAGTTGATGTCGACAAGAAGTGATCCATCACAGGAGGGCCTTAATGAATCCCACATCAATGACACGGAACGGAGCAAATGATTTTAATGGAGGTGAAAACGATTTGGTGATATAAGGTTCAGGGTGGCGGTCATGAAAGAATGGAGTATAAATGTATGGTAGTGGTTGAGACACAGGTGAATTATCTAAATGACTTCTCTTGCACATATCGGCGACACTGATGTGATGGTTTGGTAGCATTAACCCCAAATGTGGATGGTATGATGGGACCATGGTGATGTGACCAGTGAATGAAACAACCCAACCCGACTCAGACATGGAGTGGAAGTGTCATGTTCAAGAGCGACTTGCTACCAACAAAGTTTCTTCAAGTTTTCTTCCCAATTTTCCCCAGTCATTGCTGACCAGTACCTCTTTATTTTTGTCAAGCTTGAGGAGGATAACATATGCTTGTTCTATAATTTACCCTTCGGGCAAACCCATCTCTATGTTTTAACGAGCCTAGCGATAGTGAAACTCGTTCTCGTCTATAGACAAGTTTGTCGCTATTAAAATTTTAACGAGTTTAACGACAAAGATAACTCGGTCCTTTTCAATTTTAGAGAGTCTGAAAAGGAATGTAAAGGTAACTCCAAAATTCCTTTTTCATCATCTAATCCCTTAAGTCCGAAAAAGTATAAAACAATATAGAAGGGATGAATTTTCGATACTTTTAACGAGCCGAACAAAACAAGCGCTCGATCTTTTTGTGTAATAATCCCTCAGGTCCAAAAAGATTAAAATCTAGAGGAGGGATGGCACTTCCTGTCCCTTTAACGATCTGGAGAGGCCAATGGCTCGACAATCTTTTCATATTTTACGAGTCAGTTGAAAAGAGCTTAAAGGAGACTCGTATTTTGAGGAACGAGTGATAAAATGGGTAGCAGCTGATTCCAGGTAAGGTTTGGAATTTTCCAATCACGGAAGTGTTACAAGGATGGCTAGTGAAATCACTCTTCGCAGTTGTTCCTCAAAATGGGTAAATAATCAAATGGGGGTGAATGATCGGCCAATGCAAAAGTGGAGGTGACGGTGCAAACACAACCAAGGCTTTAATGGCTGAAGTACTACATTCACGATGGTTATTTACCGGGGAATAGTTCATTTTTTAACGAGCTTAAACGCGGGAGGAAACATTTGCTCATGGCTTATGTTTATTTTTAACGAGCTTGAACTATGTGCTAAAACTGCTCGATTAATCCAGTCGTGTGATAAGAATGTCTCATATAAAATGGCAATTTTTAGATTTTTGCCCCACATCCTTTCTTTATGCAAGTTAGGAAACGACCAATCTAAAAAACAGATAAATGATCACTCTTTGCTTGCACTCCAAAAGGTTTGCATGCCCCCAGGCATAAAACAGAGTTTCAAGGTTACCCCTTCTTTAGTCCGTTAAAACATTTGTTTTACTGAGAGAGGCCTACCTCTTACGGGTTACCCAAAGATTGTTTTATTCATAGCGCAGACAAAACACTTCTTCGGTGATGTTTACCGAAATAGACAAAGGTGAGTGAAGGAGGCTACTCCACCCACGTAACTTTGACAAGAGAATCTTGTTCTAGAATAAACCCCTCTTCCAATCACATACGGGAGTACAGACTAGTAATATTCTCTCGTGGAAACCTACCCTATACCCGAAGTTTTCCTGCCGAAGCAGACCAGGGTACATGCCCCCTGGGTTTCAGTCATGTCCCCCGAATCACTCGCACTCATCGGGTGGACGGACTGGAGATTGAGATATTTCTTGCATGAAAAGACCATTCAGGGATGGTATATGACTATTTTCTCGTTGGAGTCTGTGCTTATGAAAAGAATTTGGACGGTTTCATCCTTGTTCTCTTCAGTGACTGTATCATCTGAAGATGTAACCTCTGAAGGCAAGACCGGGTCAACTGCCGCCTCGACCTTTTGACTTTCGTCTGGTATGGGTTCAGATGGTTTGTCCTTAATGATAGATGCTTCAGCTGACCACCTGAGCGGGCCAGCTGGATTTTCAACTAGTGACGAACTCGGCAAGAGTTTTTTATATCCAGGAGGAAGTCGTAACGGTGAAACCGGACGATCGTCCAAAACTCTTTTAGCCTCGTCTAAGAAGGGACAATGGTGGATGGCATGATCGCCTTCACACAGTTTACAAGGAAATCTATATTTTCCTTTTTGTCCTGGGGCTTCACTTTCACTAGTTGATGGTGTGTTTTCAACATGACCATCAGAGGTTGACGACACCAGGTTGTGCAAACGAGGAGACCAGTCCCTTAAGATCCGAGAGATGCAAGGACAATCTCTGTGATAGTGGTCTCCTTTGCAAATGACACATGGAAATTTAGGCCTGATTGGTGCAGTGTGTGGATTTTCGCTAGACGACACTCGTTTGCCCCCATTCGCTTTTGGCTCCTTCTTCTTCTTCTCTTTCTTCTTCTTTTCCTTCTTCTCCTTAGGTACTTGACTTTTGGCTTTACCAGCCCCATCAAGCGAAGAGGAAGGAGGAGAGGAAGAATTAGAGGAAATATAAGGTTGGTGGGTAACTCTGGACTCGTCTAGTTGCTGATTTGATTGTTCAGGAATTGCAGTGTTCTGAACGACAGAGGTTGAGAAGAGCCATACAGGCAAACCAATTGTCAGTCCTAGAAGTGACAATGTGGCCATATGGGGTGCACCAACATCTCCCTAAGAGGAGAAGGGACTAGGATTTCCTCCAAGGGGAATTCCTTGGTTGGTGGATTCCATTTTCTCAACCCAAGATCAACGTAGGAAAGGGTAATGAATATTCCGTTTAAAATAAATTTTAGATGCTTTGACACAACTTGTTTTTTCAATTTTTAAGAGTCGAGAAAAAACAAAAGATGACTCTAGTCTCCTTTGATTTTTAATGAGCCTGAAGTGACAAGTGCTCAGATGGACCTTTTCCGTTAAGGAGTATGAAAAGGAACGAAAGGAACTGCTCTGGAAATCTAGGTAGAGGGATTACCAAACCAATCGCAAAACTGCAGAATAATTTTTACGGTACTGCAATAAATCTTCCTGAATGCTGTGTTCAGTGCATTGCGATCGATAGGGCGGCAGACACAGCTTCCTATGGATAAAGGATTAAGCCTATTGGGGTCTCCCAAAATATACTCAACGGTACATGGGAGCACAAGTCCGTACTGGCACTTATCGTCTCAAAGTGGAGGAATCACCCAACCATCAGTGAGAACAACAGTTACTAGGCTTTACGACGCCGGAATACGTCTCTAGCCTAGACTTCTAAATGTTGTGCGTTAAGTTCCAAAGCGTTGTTAGATTCATTGAATTTATTTTAAGTTGATCTTGTTTATGAAGTTTGCCTTTCAGGTTCATCGCGAGATGTAGATGTAATTCCTAAAATGCAATCTAAGATGATAAACAAACATTTTATCTTCTTTATACAATGAAAATCCTAGCTACTAGGGAAAAGAAAGACAGAGTCTTTTCACAAAGAGCAAAGAGCACACTCTAAATGCACTTTCCTAAATCAAGCCAATCAGACTGTCTATATGCAAATGCACATGCATGTATTTGTTTTCAACTTTCTTAGTATATGAATGCTAAAAAGAAATTTGATGCACAAATCTGAATTTCTTTTCAAGCGACAAATATCAACAAGTTTCTTTTCGAAATCAAAAATGGAGACGATCACAAAACCTTACGATTTTGAAATGAATACTTGTTCTTGACACTAGAAAATTACAAATTCAGACCAAAATCAATAGTAACAGGATAATCAACCATCAACAACAATCAAACTCTTTCCTACGATTGAAATCGACACTTGCGAAAGTTTCAAATCAAAGGACGACAGTACGATTATGCTACTTTTGCAAAGGAGAACTGTAAACGACTCAACAAACACACAAAAACATCTACAGTTCTTTTGTACAAAGGAGGTGGAATAACAGAAAGGAAAAGGGGTTTCAAATAGACATATACTGATCACAGGCAGCAAAATTGAAGAATAGAACTAGAAAGAATGAATCACAGAAGCCAAAACTGCACAGAGCTAGTCTGATCAGTGCACCTGTAACATAGAGAATTTGAAATGCAGCGCAGCTTGTCCACTCGGGAAGTGCGTTGAATTTCAGATTCTCTGAACAGTACCTGCGCTAGGCCAGAAACGAGACTCTATTCAGGTTCCGGGTCATAGTTTGCAGTTCAGTTCTTGGGTTTTGGCCGAGCAAAAAGCAATCAGTAATGCAACAATCAGGGGTAGATCTAAGGAGGATCTAAGAGCTATCACAAGGGCAATCAGATAGTTTGTGAATCAGTTGTTTAAATCATAAACAGATCTAGTAGATGGATTGAAGTAGCATTTATCTACTTTGCATTTGCTATGGCAAATGCAGTTCGAATGCTACCTGTAAGTTTATGAAATAGACAACAAAGAATAATAAACAAACAAACTAATTATCTCCCCAGCGGAGTCGCCATTTTGTTACAGGGAAGAGTGTCTATATAGAACTGCTCTATCCCACTAGGTGTGACAGCTGCCTTAAAAACAAACAGAGAAAAGCTACTTTCGTTTTTCCTTTATGAATTATAGATAGAGAGGAATAGAAAGACCAACCTCTGTCTTGCGCTAATCTCCTGATTTGATTCCTCTCTTCTTTGATAGTCTTCAGCTACCTGCTCCCTTGCACGCCCAGCTTCACAAAGTACCTGTAAAATCATAGAAGCATAGCACTATACAAAGACATGGATCTATAATCATAAACAATCTAGGATCATATGTAAATTGACCATACAAATGTAGCAAGCATCAATGACACAAAAGCATGGAGGAAAACTTGAATAGCTTTTATTGATAAAACAAGAAAGAGCCAAGAGGAGTTACAACCAGTTGTTCTGACCCAGCATCAACCTCCTAGCAAAGAAGCCCCTCTTCTCCTCAAACAAAGCTTAGACCACCCAACAATCTGATGTTTGTCTCAAGAAACCAACAACAATTCCTTACAATATACAAAATTCCAGCCTTCGGATCTCTGGGATGAGGGATCCATATATAGATATTTGTAAGGGGGATGAGTCAACTTGTGATTTGATTAGTTTCTTCCCTCTGATAGTTTTTTCTTCCACTTGGAGATTGATGGTCTCTTACTCATCCTTGGTCAAATTCAGTGAGGCAAGTGTCACAGGAGAAGATTCTGGAAGTTTCCATCACCTCTCCACCTCGCGGAATGACACTGCCATTTGTCATTTCTCACCCATTGCACTCCACAAAAGGGATTTTTGAAATGCAATGCACCCACGCAGTGTATTTAGGTGAGATGCAATGCACTTAGCCAGTGGAGCAGCTGAAATGATCCTGTTTTGACCAATTCTGAGCAGTTTTTCATGGAGAACTTCTGGGAGAAGCTGTAATCTATTGACCTTGTTCCTTTAGGGGTTAGAACAACACTTTTAGGGACTTAGGAGCCCCTGATTTATGGACATTTCATGCTTGGGGTTGTAGGGCCCAAAAATGTCTATAAAACTTCTCGATTTCCTTCTCAGCGTAGGAGATTGTAAGGACTAATATATTGCATGGAAGGGATTCAACAGCATGCATGTCATTGTGTGCATGCATGCAATCAAAGCCATTCAACACACTCACCAAGGCAGAGACAAGAAGAAAGTACCACTGGAGCTGAACATGTACTTCGACAAGTTGATGCGCATTACCATCGGCACACACTTGAAGATCAGCACGGACACTATGCATCAGTGTGTCCCGGTTCAGCTGCACCCAAGAAGACCATGCACATGTTAGTAGGCGAGTTGGATGAAGGAACTGAACCAATGCACCGGATACAACAGAGGCAAGAGTTCGCTTCATGAATATGTCACCATTGGGTGCATGCACACCATCATGGACAACCAAGCTTGGCATCATCTCGCCACCTTCATCATCACAAGCATGTCAAAGAATTGGTGTCATCACAACGGACCGAGTGTTAGTGATGTATTGCATGGCTTTCTCAAGCCATTTTGTCTCACATGAGTACATGTGTATTGTAATGTTAAGTCATGTCAAGTGTAAGTCAAGTGTCAATAGTTGGATGTAACAGTCATAGAGTAGGTGAAGATTCATGAGGGTAGTTGAACTATCACAAAGGGGAATGTCAAGGGTCACCCCACCCTTTGCAATTAATAGTCCCTCATAACTCATTGTATAGGATTTTGGTCAGCCAAGATTCTGTTAAGACTATCTTGAAGAAAGGTTGGAAAATATTGTAACGTGCCTTGGATTCTCCACTGCATGGAGCTAGTACATCTCCTTGGAGGAGCAGGTGGATGTGGTTGTAATACTTCAATGTTGGGGCTAGTAGGTTCACATGGATGTATTGTATGATTGGGACTTACACTTCTTTATATAATAAGAGCCAACTCATTTTCATGCATATGTTGTTATTGTAGTTGGACTGCTCTGGTTTCTTAGCAATATATGTTGTTTAACTTACGTATTTGTGTATGAACTACTTCTTATGCGATTATATGAATATTGTTGTAGATGTGCTGTTGGTTTAACCATCACTTTGGATTGTCGACTGATTTGCTTTCTAGCTTGTGATGCATCTTCGCTCATTTGTTCCCTTCTCAGCTGAGTACTGCTACAGGTTGCTAAGGGGCGCACTCATCTCAGCCCCCATGTGTTAGAACCTCTCATTCATCTTCCTTGACTCACTGCAGCGGTCACACCCTTGCTACTGACAAAGTTATTTTACTTGCCTCTGTGCAACATTGAGGTCAAGGCATTAACTTACGAACCACTATTGGGAATCCTACACCAAATAGTTTGAGGTCTAATTGGGACTTCTTACTGGGGATATCCCATTGACATGTTGGCAAGTCCAGCACTGTCAATAGGATCAAAATATGACCAACACATAATGGGGAAAATATGATCAAAACATAATAGAGAATTCATTTAGAGTAGGAGACAAAGTTTGGATACAACTAAACAAGTAAATACTACATGGTCCTAGTAAATTGATCAAGGATATGTGGAATAACCCTTTCAATATATTGGAAAAGGTAGGAGATAATTCCTACATACTCAATCAACCCACATGCATTCATATTTACTCTATATGGAAGGTGGAGAGTCACAAACACTAGGATCCCTCCATGTTGTATTAGGGAAAAGAGTATGCCCTACCTTCCATATAGGAGATAGTAGCAAATGCTCAAACATAGTTTGTAGATTAGAAAATTTTACAGAATAAGTCCAAACTATAAGACTGGGGAAACATGAATTTTTGAAGATTAGGTTCAAAGGAAAATTTCGAAGCAAAGTAGAGTGGTATACTAGAAAAAGTGTAGAGAAACATTTACTAACCTCATCCAATAAATGTTGTAGGGAATAAATTTGTCCTGAAATGGGGAGGTGCGATTCCAATTGGATCACCATAATATTTTTCATCTACCTTGATACCTTTTAGGTGGAATAAAATGGAAGAATCAACTTGCAAGGCCATTTTATTAGGAAGTATCTATTTGAAAAATTGGGGTCTATGACCTTTTAGGGCTTTTTTGAGGCATCAAGTAATGCTTTTTTGGTTTTATGGTCCAGAACTATGCACACACCCATAATATTGATCTACACATTGAGACATATCTAATAGTGTGAAAATCACCTCCTTTTAAGCTTGTATGCAAAAAATTATGCCTCCCTAAATTTGACCTATGTTTTTTACCACCATGGTATGAGTGGATGCTACATCATCCCCCATTAGTCACACATGTGGATCTAGCCACATAGTTAATTTCAAGAATATTGTATAAGGTCAAAAACCTTATCATAATTGAGGGTTGAGTAAACTAAAAAAGTCTACTCCAAGATGGCTATTAGATAATGTTAAATGACAAGTGGCTAGAAGGAAAATGGGTTCCATTCTATGTCATTGTACTTTTTTCCATAGTTGAGTAGAGAAATTGGGAGTGGTAAGTTAGAGAGAAAAATGAAATGGGTAAGATTATGTAGAATCCTTATAGGCCATAACAATTCAAGTAGCTCCACAAAGAATACCTCGTTCATTGTATTTTAATATATCCCTAATAAAGAAAAGAAAGAAAAACAACATCACCTCCTATCTACATTTTATCTCATAATAGGTTTTCAATGGTAAATATAGTGTTTAATTATGGATAGTGTGTGAGTATTTTTTATTCACTATTTTTTTCATATTTCATCTATTATGTAGATTTAGGTAGAAAACTAGTTATTGAAGAATCTGAGATCTAGAGTGAATTAACCATCATAGTAAATATTTTAGTATTTTATTAAATATATTGTGATGAATTGTCTATTAGAATATATAAGAGGTAGTTTACAAATAAGTTTCTTGGAAAACTATCCCATGGACTCCCTTGCAATGGGTTCAGTACTATGCTAAGGTAAGTTTTGTATTTGTTCCATAGTTGAGCATGGTTGTTAGGAGTGGTAGGTTGGAGAGCATAATAGAGGGGGATAAGATTATATAGCATCTATATAGGGCAGAATGTCTTAAGTAACTTTACAAAGGGTCCCTCTATATTTGTATTTGCATTATTCCAAACTATAGAAACGAGAGAAGAGGAACCTCACCTCTTAGCTAGGTCTTTTCTTGTAATTGGGTTTTCTAGGGTAAATACTTGGTTTGCATACATTCAACTAGAAAATCAATAATTAAAGAATATGAATTCAAAAATAGATTGATCGTCGCATTAATGTTTTATTTATTTTATCAAATCTGTTGTCCTGAATAGTTTAGTGAAATATCCATGTCAGTTCACATATCATTTTTTTCCCAATTCTTCCTTGGAATCCCTTGCAATGGGAATACTTTCTTTAGGAAGGCTCAACTAACCCTTCCTTGGTCTCCCTTTTTTTAGCATTATGGTTGGTTGGAATGTTGGCATTAATGTCAACATGGTGCTAGTGGCCCTCATGATCCTAATGAATTGTTGGTGTTGTAGGTGTTCAAAGGTTATATGGTTGATGTTCTCGATGTTCTACAAGTCTTGGAGGAGCCTGAGAAAGTCTTGATGCAGGTGGAAGAAGATTTGGGCATCGAAGATTTGAATTTTCTATATTTCATAGCAGTATTTTGGTCTTCCTAGGGTCACAAAGTGATAATAAAGTACCAACGTGGTATGCACATTGTTTGCACGCATCAATTGCTTCATCCTATGAGGCTTGTTCCCATGAAACTACCTATAGGTACGAAAAGGTAAAACCACATGCAAAAACCACATAATTTTCCTAGGGTTTTGGCACCAATGAAGTCTAGAATTCGTCACACTTAATGGTTGATTTTGTCATGGTGATTAGTTGTTGAACTGGTCGAAGTGAGAGTGTGTATTCTTTGATAGCACAATTCATGGTTGATTTGGTCTTGGATTGACCTAGTCACTAGATGTAATGGAATGCATTGATGATTTGGATCTGGTCTAATTTAGCATGGAGGAGTTGTTTAAAGGATGATTTGATTTCCATTGTAGATGTTCAATGAAGTGAAGATGATGTGTAGATAGTGGTTTTGTATTGGAGAGTTAGATAGCATGAGTTCAAAGCATTGTGCCAAGGTGAATACCTGTGTGCATACACCAGTTTAGAAATGATTGATCAATGATGTATGTAATAATAGAGTTACATGAAGAGCGAATGGATCAAGGTTACGTTGATGATGGAAGAGTCTGGATCGAATGGTTGTATGTTGAGTAAAAAAGGAAGAATGATTTGGAATACTTATATTTTTGAATTATATAGTGTTGAAGAGTGCATATGTGGTTTCTTATAGAGAGCTCATGGTTTTTAGTACTAATATTATCGTTGTTGTAGCGTGTTGAAAATAGCAACAAGAAATGCTAAATATAGAAGTGCTAAAAATAGCATTGCTATAAATAGCGTTTTCGGGATACATTCCAATTTTAGTTAGTCCCTGAACTAAAATTGAGAATTAAAATTCGAATTTGATCTTAGTAGCTGTTCGAAAAATAATTAATTAATTCATGTTGAGTTAATTAGTTAGAGAAAATCAAACATGAAGTCTATGTGAAGAGATGCAACAATTTTCCCTTTGATTGAGGAAGTTATCCCTTAATTATGGAGAATAGGATGAGTTGTAGTTTGAGTTGTAATTAGTTAGCTCAGTTAATTGAGTTAAGTCCAGTTAGATTAGTTCCAACAGTTTGTGGAACTAATTGTGAGTTCAGTTAATTAATGCATGCATGCATGTAACTAGTGTACTTCAGATAACTGAATATTCTCTCATAAATAACTCATGCATGTCAGTTCAATCAGAGACCCAGTTAATATTAGAGGATGGGATAATGTACTATCAGTTGCAGGAATATTCCATTGAGGATATCTCTTGCATGCAGAAGGAATTCATTCCTTTATTGCACAGTTATTTATGAGTTTGGTGAGTTGTGTGAGAGGTGAATTCACACAGGTGGTATCCAGAAAACCCAGGAGAAACTGCGCAAGGAAATAGGAGGTTTGGACTGAAGGAAGGCATATGTTCTGTCTATTCAGTCTATGAGTACCACTGAGGGATTGTACTGAGAGCTGGATATCTTGAGAGCTAAAGCTTTGTGTAATCCTGAGATATTTCCACTTGTATGATAATATAGATATCGGGGTTTTTAACTGAGGCTTTCCCTAGGGTATTCTTCTATGTTCATGTTTGATTGATTTCTTAGTCTCTGTTATATGTGTTCTATTTTATCTTGCTAAAAATAGATTAAGCTTCTGCAAAGTTTGTTGTAGAATTAGATCAAGTATTTTCCTTTAGTATGTTGCATTATCAGGTGATCTACAGTGGGAATTTCTACATGGTATCAGAGCCAAGTTGATCAAAGCAGAGAACAATATACAAAAAACGGAGAAGTTCGAAGTTTGAAATTCCTAATTATAGAAATCAATTCTTTATCACATCTCAAATTTCACCAATGGTGTTCAGCGGTTTGAGACTCGAGTATGCCCTGGATGGAAGCTCGAATTATATAGCCTGGAAGGATTGCATGGAAGCAGTATTAGAGGACAATGGTTTGAAGGACTTCATTGATCAAGAAGTCCCCAAGCCAACAGCTGTTAATGCCCAAGAATTGGTGGAATGGAAGAAATGTGTGGTTAGAGCAAGGAGGATTCTTCTAGAGGGAGTTCAAGACCACATTGTCTCAAGTCTCCATGGGAAGGAGAAATTGTTTTCAATGTGGAAAAAATTGAAGGA
Source organism: Pinus tabuliformis (assembly GCA_031772625.1). Lineage (NCBI taxonomy): Eukaryota > Viridiplantae > Streptophyta > Pinopsida > Pinales > Pinaceae > Pinus > Pinus tabuliformis. The sequence continues at coordinate 1,096,675,766 of CM062819.1, forward strand.
TCTATATTAGAACAATAGCGATCAGAGGAAGTTGGTGCTGAAAGACAAGCTTCGGAAAATCAAGTGTGAAAAGGATGACACAATCTCTACATATATGAACAAGCTCACCACCTGCAGGGATGAGCTTAGAAGTGTAGGAATCATGACAGTCGATGATGACATGGTTAGTCTTGCTCTCCTAGGTCTTCCTAAGAGCTGGAATAGCTACCAAGACTCAGTAAATGGAAGAGAGAAACTGCTAGATTGGGAATGACTTTGGTCGGATCTAATGCAGGAGGAGATAAGGAGAAGCACTAGAGATGGATCTTCATCAAAGCAAGATGATGAAGAAAATCTAGCCTTAGAGGGTAAGGTGAGGAAAGGGAAGGGGAAGGCTTCCCATTCCAAATCGAGTTCTTCCCATGGTGGGAAGAATATTGAAAAATCGAAAGTGTGATGCTTACATTGTCATGAGGTGGGCCATTATGCTACAAATTGTCCACAGAAGAAATCCAAGAAGGGATCCTCGAAAGGATTAGATGGTGAGTCACTGGCCTCATAGTTTGAATTGGATTTCACCCTTATTACATGCATGGTTTCATTGATGGTGGGATGTGTTTGGTACCTGGACAGTGGAGCCTCATTCCACATGACGGGAAACAAGAGATTATTCAGTACCTTGGAGGAGAAGGACCTCTAGATGTGCATAGATATGGGTAATGATGGAAAGTATCATGTTTCAGGTGAAGGTACGATTGTGTTTCAGAGGGATCATGGAGCTCCTCTCACCTTGACTGATGTAAAGTATGTGCCTAGTCTGAAGAAGAACCTTGTGTCCGTCGCTATGTTGGAAGACAAAGGATATGATGTAGTCTTTATTAAATGATAGGCATTCCTAAGGCATATCAACACTGGATAGACCAAGAGGATTGGTATTCAAGTAAAGAATCTCTACAAGCTGGAGGTAGACAATTGTGCTGCATTGAGTTCCAAAGCAGAGTTGGTGCAAAGCCAAGATATTGGTGAGCTATGGCATAGAATATTGGGCCACTTTCACCATGGGGCCTTGAAGATCATGCAGCAGATTCCTACCAGACTTCCAAGGGTAAACTGGAGCAAGTGGATACATGCAAAGGTTGTACCTTGGGTAAGTATGCAAAATATTCCTTTTAGGATCGAGACAGTCGAGCTGGAGAAATCCTGGAGCAAGTTCATACAGATGTGTGTGGACCATTCTCGACAACCTCCATTGCTAAACAAAGGTACTATGTTATTTCTATTCATGATTTTTCTCGTAGATGTTGGATCTACTTCATGCATAAGAAGGATAAAACCTTCTCAAGGTTTTATGAGTTCAAAGCCTTGGTTGAGAAAGAATCTAGAAAGAAAATAAGGGCCTTGCGAAGCAACAATGGTGGAGAGTATGACTCCCAATAGTTTAAGGACTTTTGTGCAGCAGAAGGAATTAAACGAGAGTTGATGACACCCCATAACCCACAGTAGAATGGGGTGGCCGAAAGGAAGAACAGATCGATTGTGGGAGCAGGTTGGGCGATGCTACATGACTAAAGCCTACCACTTCATTTGTGGGCTCAGACATGCAATAAAACAATATACTTTCAGAATAGAAGCCCACATCGTATACTGGGGATGAAGACACCAGTGGAGGCCTTTTCTAGGAAGAGACTAGATGTGAGTCACTTCAGGATCTTTGGATCATCGGTTTATTGTCATGTGACCAAATATGCTCGAAAGAAGATACAACCAACAACTAAGCTGGGGGTACTTGTGGGGTACACTGATACACCCCACAATTATTGGGTGTTCTTACCTACCAGTCAGAGGACAGTGGTACGCAAAGATCTGAAGTTCGATGAGTAGAAGGCCATGCGAGTATCCCTTGAGAGGGAGCTCAAGTTGCATGCAGAGGAGGAACTTTTGGTTCCTAAGGAGGAGGAGCCTCGGACTGATGCGGAGCAGCCGCATGTAGAGGATCCAGGAGTGGAGACATCCACTCATGCAGAGTCTTCCAGAGATGGGTAGAAATGCTCAAGGGAAGTTGATAGATTAGTGATGGATGCGAGAGAGAATGTGGGACAGCTATCCTCTCAACGCAAACAGAGGAGATCACCTGAGAGATACACTGGTTACATGGCCCTAGTTGGGGAATGTGTAGAGACCGAGCCATCTTCCTTTGAGGAAGCAGTGCAGCAGCCAGTCTGGGTTGATGCTATGGTGGAGGAGTACGACTCCATAGTTTAGAATAGTGTTTGGGATGTTGTCCCAAGACCGGAGGACAAGTCAGTGGTGAGTTCCCGATGGAGTTACAAGGTAAAGCAATCAGCTGATGGTAGTGTGGAGAAACATAAGGCAAGGTTCATTGCTCGTGGTTTCTCACAGGTTGAGGGGATTGACTACAACGAGACTTTTCCTCCTGTAGCAAGGTACTCATCTATCAGATTGATGTTGGCACTATCATCACAGATGGGTTGGAAGATCCATTAGATGGATGTGAAGACTGTGTTCCTCAATGGCAAGATTGAGGAAGAGGTGTACATAGAGCAGCCAGAAGGATTTGAGACCTTCAATTAGGAGTCGCATGTGTGCAGACTCAAGAGAGCTTTGTACGAGCTAAAGCAAGCACCTCGTGCTTGGTATACCAGGATCGACAGTTATTTCACTGGGTTGGGCTTCACAAAGAGTGAAGCAGATGCAAACCTTTACCACATCATGCTAGAAGGTAAGCCATTGATCATTGTTCTTTATGTTGATGATCTGATATTGACAGGTGATGATCAGTTGATCAAGTCTTGCAAGGAGGAACTTGCAAGAGAGATCGAGATGAAAGACATGGGTCTCATGCACTACTTTCGAGGCATGGAAGTGTAGCAGAAGGATGGGGAAGTGTTTGTGTCTCAAGGCAAGTATGCCAATGAGATATTCATGAGATTCCACATGGAGAAATGCAAGCCCATGCAAACTCCTCTAGCAGGTAATTGAAGGAAGGAGGATGCTACTTCAGGTGAGGTAGTAGCTACTACTATTTATCGTCAACTTGTGGGTTAATTGATGTATTTAGTGAACACATGACCAGATTTGTGCTTTGTCGTGAACTAGTTGAGTCAAGCTATGGTTCAGCCTAACAAGATGTTTTGGAAGGCAACGAAGCATGTGCTGAGATACCTTAGAGGCACATCTCAGTATGGATTATAGTACAGACAGACAGAGGGAGTGAAGCTTCAAGGCTTCACAGATGTAGATTAGGCAGGGAGTCCATCAGATCGATATAGCACTTCAGGAGGAATTTTCAACCTTGGTTTAGCTGCAGTTTCTTGGTACAGCAGGAAACATAGGTCAGTTGCACTTAGCTCAGGAGACGCTGAATACATGGCTGCGAGTCAGGCAACATGTGAGGTCATTTGGATGCAGAAAATTCTAGTTGGATTGCTTGGTCAAAGGATGGATCCAACTGTGATCTATTGTGATAATCATAGTTGTATCAAACTCCCTGAGAATCCAGTATTTCATGATAGGTCCAAGCACATCGATATTTGGTATCATCATCTTCAATACTGTGTGGTGAAGAGGATCATGTTGTTGCTGTATGTTTCGACTGAGGAGCAGGATGTAGATATTTTGACTAAGGCATTTTCAAAATGCAAGTTCGAGTTCCACAGAGACAAGATTGGGGTGACAGATAATCCCTTTCTTGTTGAGAGGGAGTGTTGAAAATAGCAACAAGAAATGCTAAATATAGAAGTGATAAAAATAGCATTGCTATAAATAGCATTTTGAGATACATTCCAATTTTAGTTAGTCCTTGAAATAAAATTGAGAACTAAAACTCGAATTTGATCTTAGGAGTTGTTTGAAAAATAATTAATTAATTCATCTTGAGTTAATTAGTTGGAGAAAATCAAACATGAAGTCTATGTGAAGACATGCAACAATTTTCCCTTTGATTGAGGAAGTTATCCCTTAATTAAGGAGATCATGATGAGTTGTACTTTGAGTTGTAATTTGTTAGCTCAGTTAATTGAGTTAAGGCCAGTTAGATTAGTTCCAACAATTTATGGAACTGATTGTGAGTTCAGTTAGTTAATGCATGCATGCATGTAACTAGTGTACTTCAGATAACTAAATATTATCTCATAAATAACTAATGCATGTCAGTTCAGTCAGAGACCCAGTTGAGATCAGAGGATGGGACAATGTACTATCAGTTGCAGGAATATTCCATTGAGGATATCTCTTGCATGTAGAAGGAATTCATTCCTTGAGGATTGCATAGTTATTTCTAAGTTTGGTGAGTTGTGTGAGAGGTGAATTCACACAAGTGGCAGCCAAAGGACCCAGGAGAAACTACACAAGGAAATATAAGGCTTGGAGGACTAAAGGAAGGCATATGTTGTGACTATTCAGTCTATGAGTAGCATTGAGGGATTTTACTAAGAGCTAAAGCTTTGTGTAATCCTGAGATATTTCAACTTGTATGATAATATAGATATCGGGGTTTTTAGCTGAGGCTTTCCCTAGAGTATTCTTCTGTGTTCATGTGTGAAAGCTTTCTCATTCTCTATTATATGTGTCCTATTTGATCTTGCTCAAAATCGATTAAGCTTCTGCAAAGTTTGTTGTAGAAGTAGTTCAAGTATTTTGCTTTAGTATATTGCATTATCAGGTGATCTACAGTGTGAATTTCTACATAGGGCTACTAATGGTGTTTTTTAATTCCATGTGTGAGAATCCATTCATGCAAAAGATTTATATGTTGCATTTATGTATGGATATAGTGTATGCCCTTAGGGCATTTACATTATGTCATGTAACATGTATTGTCTGGGTTGAGTTTGGTTGGGCATGGTGTCAATGTATGTTCTTGTGATCATTTCTGCTATGGCTGAGTGACATGGTATTTTGAGTCAATTTATTGTATGCTATTGAGTGTTAACAAAGAGAGTGTTGTTGATAAGGTTGTATTGATGGGTTGTTTAGAGTGAGAAGCTTATGTTGATTTTTGTATTAGGGACGATTTTGAAAATGTGTGAAAGGGCGGCCCATAGAATTTGAGTAGGTTAGGGCCTCCAGCAAGTGGTGGCTTGCCAAGATAGGAGTAGTGGGTCCTTGATGGTAGTGGCCAACAAATAGGTCATAGGGAGTTCAGGCTTCCTAACTGGTAGTGGGAAACAAACTATTGTAGGGTGTTGCACAAAATATTGTCACCATTACATTCTACAATCGGTGTGAGTCTATCACCACTCATACTTTCCTCCTTTCCAAGTCTTAAACCTCAGTTCTTCATGTCAAGCCTTGAAAATAAGAGAAAGCCCTTAAAAGTCTCTAAAACTCTGGTTCTGCACTTTCTCTTAGCATTACCTGTGGTCCCACACCTAATGGTCATGTCCCCTATGCACCTGACCGCTCTGTCTTTGTGTAATGGGTGCGGACCCCTGTAAAAGTCAAAAATGCACAAGTACATTCTCAAAAACTCACTTTCAGTCATTTCTGGAAGCTTCTAGAAGGAATCTTGAGTTGGCAAGTTTGCTCCTTTAAGGTTCATGCATCCCATACCTTAAGGAGCTAACCCCTTGATGTGAGGAGCTTATCCCTTTGAAGGAGGACTCTATGCCTTCATAGGTGGACCTGTAACCTCCTTCATTTGCACTATAAAATGAAGCATTGGGTTGGTTACTTGAGAGGTTGAAAGCTGAATATTTTTTAGGTGAAATGTTGCTGGAACTTAGTCTTCCTAATTGAGCTTTTGTGAGGAAAGATTACATACCTTGTTGATCTCATTTCGAAGAGTGTGAGCCTTGTCAAAATAGATGAGATTCCTATTTCGGACCCTAGGAGGAGCTTGTACAACATCAAGGCACCAAAGGTTGTAAAGTTCTTCCATTTTCAAAGTTAATACAATCAAGTTTATTTTTCTCAATAAGTTGTGTTTTATGGTTTATTTCATGGATTCCTTGATCAAAATGATGAATATGATTTATTATATTAGCTATGTAGGTGTTAATTGATGTGTGCTTGTTTGTGATTGCAGGTTCTCAAAAGGAAACTCTTTCGGACGATCGAAGCATGGCTGCCACAAACTAGCGTTGGACTAAAGGTAGGGTCTAAAACACCTCTTTAGTTTTTATTAATGAATCACAATATGTTTAGAGAAAGGTAGAGTTCCTTGTCCTGCCTGTTGCTAGATATCTATTGATACTAGGGAGATTGGTCATGTCCACAAGAACGATTTATCTGGCCAACGTAGGGTTAGTGGCTCCTTGTCAGTAGTCGTAAAAAAATTATATACAAGAGTGGTGGCTCCTATCTAGTTGGATCTAGATAAATATTGTAAAGAGTTTGATGATTAATAAAAGAAGAAAGAGAAACGAAGTAGTAACAAGGTGTTTTTTCTCCCCTTAAGGGTTTCCACCATAAACACTTGTGTCCTTGTTCATGATTGTATTGATTGTCATGATGCTTGTTATGGTGCTTATTTGTTGATTATTAGTGTTGTTAAACATGCTCATATCCATTGATTAAATGTTGTGTACTGATTGTGTAACGAATTGGAAAAATGGTTTAAAAAGTGTTAATTACTATCACTACTTATTCACCCCCCCACCTCTTATTAGTGATCTATTTCCAACAATTGGTATTAGAGTGGGTTCCATCTAGTGTAGCTTGATCACTATAGGGTAGATATAGGATCTATGGCCAAGAACAAGAAGAAGTTGGCTCAAAAAATAAAGGGCCACAATGATGAGAGAAATACTTTTGATCCCAAAGAACCCTTATTTTTGATGATCAAGGATGTTGATGACAGTCATGAAGGTAGATTAGGTAGGGAATTTTGCTTCAATTATAGACATGATGGTCATTATACATCTAGATTCCCATTTCCTATTACAAATAGTGATAATGATGTCCTTGAGAATATAGATCTAGAGGATGATAATCAGTCCTTTGAAATTTATTCTCCAAGTGAAAAGGAAGTTTATCATCATATGGATAAATCAAGATTAGAAAATTCTGAAGATGAAGAGAAAAGTTGAATAGTGGAACTTCAAGTTGAGGTTGAAAGGATCATAATTGAGAACAAAAAGCAACATATTTTACTACAATTTTTTGATGAGAAAGAATGTGCCTTCAAAAAAGAAATCATTATATTAAAAATCAGGTAGAATATGGAATGAGAGTTGAAGAGGAAATGAGGAAGCACTATAAGGAAAAGGAAGTTCAGTGTGAAAGATTGGAAGTTGAAGTGGTTTCATTAAGAAGTGATCTATAGGAGTAAACCACTTAGTTGATTTGGGAAAGAGCAACCAAAATTCTACCTCTGTTATGTTAAATATCATCCTTCACAGAGGACAAACTAGTTCAGAAGAAATAGTAAAACATCCAGAGCAAAATATGGTACTAGAAGTGAGAGCTACAAGAAAGGGAGCCATCAACAAAATCAGGAACCAAAGGAGTTGTCAGATGCTTCAACTGTCAAAAACTTGGACACATTGTAGTAGATTGTAGCAGTAAAAAGATTAGACCTTCTCAGTAGAAAATGCATCTAAATAGGAAGCACCCTAAGAAAAAAATCAAGGAAGATTGTTGTCATCATGAAGGTCACCTATTGTCGGGTATCGTATTTCATTTTATGGCTATTGTTACTCATGCAATGATTTTGGCCATAAGGATGTTGATTGCAAGACTTATAAAAGGAATAGAAGGAAGATAAGTAGAATATACGAGTCCTTTCCCATGTTCCTTGGTCGCATAAGGTTCTATGTGTGTGAAAATCTTGACCATATGGATAAATATTGCAAGTTTCCCAGATATTTAAGGAATCCATTAAAAACATGAAGGTCATTCAATGTAAAAATACACAAAAATCCAGAAAGAGATGTGAATTACCCATCAAATTTTGGAAGAATAAGGAGAAGCAAGCGACTTCGAGGAGAAATAGAGGCCTGCTTAGTAGAAGTAATGTGTATGGACAAATTTCCATGTTAGGAAGGAGGTGCATGCGATCAGGGGGAGATACACAAGGTTTGTAGGTTTTCGTTTTATTTCTACTTTATATTTGTTAAGATTGATAACTATTGGATCAACCATTATGATTGTTGATAGAGTTGGAGCAATTTTTTTGTTCAAACCTTAATGATGTTTTTGAATACATGGTGGCCAAGACTATGATCCCACATGAATGTTCAAGTATTTTATCTAGTGTGAGTTGGTGTTGCTACTGCATACTTTGACTGATGGAGTTATTTCCATATATGATGAAATATTGTGTGTAAGGTTATTTTTAGTACCTATTCTTGTTTGATATATGTTGCTAGGGTTTGTGACCAAATTGTGGCAAAATGTTTCTTTGCCAACAGTTATGTCAGTTTTGGTTTGCCAATCATTATCCATGTTTGATGTTGTTCATACACTCTAAATAATTTTATATTACTAATGTTGATTATGATGAGATTATTATGATTAGGGATTGATAGAAAGTTTATGATTGATGATATGAGCATGAGAATAATTTCTTAGGGAAATATTGTTAAGTTGTGGAGATCATAAAGAGATGTCACATGTTTAGGAGGAGCATTTAAATGCTTTCAGTAGACTAGCATATTGTTGACATTATGGTGTTCTTCAGGGAGCTCATTATACTCCTCATGCTATGTCTAACATTGGTTTAATGTAGGGGTTATTAGTACTCCATGTGGTTGAGTACAAGTTGATAGGAAGAGTTATGCATATCTTTGATGATGCTTCAAATGACTAAGGCAAAAGAGAGTGTGAGTTGGAGTTTTTACAACGAGGGTTTTCATGTCTTATGTGTTGTCTCATAGTCTTGTATGAATTCATATGCAGTTTCCCTATATTTTATTGAGTGAAGGTTTATATTGTACTTTGTTTATATGTTTGGATGAGTTTCAGAGGTCACATCTATGCTATGTATTATTATTCATGCCATGTACATCTGAATGAATGAGATTATGATGCCTATGATGTATTGATCAGAGTGATTGCTATGTTATTATTTTTGTTGTTTTGACCTCATTTTACGAGTAGGGAGTTTGGGCACTCATCGATGTTGTTGATTGTTGAGATCTACTTAGGGTTTTAGTGTGGATGATACTATTGGAGAGGATTTTTGTGACACGATGACTGCTTGAGAATGAGTTGTGGCTACTGATTTGAGAAGAATGGTGTTGTATTGCTTCATTTGTTTATTATCAGAGTATATGCAATGTTATGTTTCTTGGTGATTTGTTGTTTAGAGCTAGAGTTTTCGCTTAGGAGTATGGCTCTATGTTGTTGAGCCTCACTGATGATATTGTGTTGTATTGATGAGGAGGATAGCTAAAACAAGATGTATATGCTATTACCACTGTGTCATTCTATTTTTATTGCTACTACTAGATCATATTATTTTGTAGAGGTTTATGTTGAGTATGGTGGTTTTTTGTAGACGTGTTGACCCAATACATTGTGTTATTTCCATGGTATTTCTACAAAGGACTGATCACTAGTGTTGACTAGCTTGATATGTTGTTGATTTGAGGTTTGTATCAGTATTGTTTGTTGTTATGTTTTAGTGGCTTGTGAGGGATTTCATATTGCAAAGAACCCTCATTGATATCATGTATGTATGGTGTTGTAAGATTCCAAGTATTTCCATGTATTTGTTGCTAAATACCTATAATATGTTGTTGCTGAGACCTTAGACTATGAATGAGGTGTTGAGATTTTGCCATGTGTTTTCATATGCTATCTACTGTCATTATTTTGCTATTGTTTTCAAGAGAACACATTGTTTCTTATTGATTCCATGTACTACTAACAAGCCTTGTAAAGCTAAGTGGAGATCAGAGTGGACACGATGTTATTGTTGGGATGGATTCCTTGATGATTTTTTAGACAAAGATGATTGAATATGATGTTGGCATGTTGGTTTCTAATCAGTGGTTTTGTAAGTGAATGTTGGCATATTTGTTTTGACTCATAGACAATTTCCCATTTCCATTGATGTCAAAGTGGGAGAGAGAAATATTATATGGCTTGGTGTTTGTAGGATGTTACCATCAATACCATAGGGGGAGATTGTTGGGATTATGATTGGTTGGCATGTTGGCGTTGATGTTAACTTGGTGATGGTGGGCCTTGTGATTTTGATGAAATGTTGGTACTATAGGTGTTCAAATGTTATATGGCTAATTTTATGGAGGTTGTACAAGTCTTGGAGGAGCCTGAGAAAGTGATGATGTAGGTGGAAGAAGATCCGAGTAGAGAACTAGATTTGAATTTTCTATGTTTCATAGCACTACCATGGTCTCCCTATGGTCATAGAGTGACACTTAAGTAATGACGTAGAATACACATTGTCTGCATGTAGTAATTGTTGTAACCTACTAGGCTTGTTACCATGACACTACTTGTAGGTGTGCAAAGGTAAAACCATGGGCCCAAACCATAGAATTTGTCTAGGGTTTTGGCACAACGAAGTCTAGAATTTGTCACACTTAATGGTTGATCTGGCCATGGCGATTAGCTATTGAATTAGTTGAAGTGATATTGTGTATGCATTGATAGCACAATTCGTGCTTGATTTGGCCATGTATCAACTTTGTCACTAGATGTAATGGAACACATTGATGATATTGATGTGGTTCGATTTAGTGTGGAGGAGTTGTTTAAAGGATGATTAGATTTCTGTTGTTGAGATTAGATGAAGTGAAGATGGTGTGCTGTGAGAATTAAATAACATGATTTCATAGCATCGTGCCAAGGGGAATACTTGTGCGCATACACTATTTCAGAAATTGTTAATAAATGTTAGGCGTAAGAACATAATTACACAAAGAGCAAATTGATAAAGGCTATGTTGTTGATTAGGGTGTGGATTGAATGGTTTTTCGCTGAGTACAAAAGGAAAAGTGATTTTGAATGCTTATATTTTTGTAGCAGTGATTGTTGAAGAGTTGGTATGTGGTTTCTTGTAGAGAGCTTTTGGTTTGAAAAACTAATGTTATTGTTGTTACAAGGATGCCAATGGTATTGGTTTATTCCATGTGTGAGAATCCATTTAGGCTAAGGATTTATATGATACATTTATGCATGGATGTCGTTTATGCTTTTGGAGAATTTACATTGTGTCATGTAACATGTATTGTCATGGGTTGAGTTTGGTTGGGCATGGTGTCAATGTATGTGTTTGAGAATACAAATCTTATGGCTGAGTGAGAGGGTAGTTTGAGTGAAGTTATTATATGTTGTTGAGCGTTAACAAAGATAGGGTTGTTGATGAGGTTGTATTGATGAGTTGTTTGGAGTGAGAAGCTTATGTTGATGTTTGTATTAGGGCCCAATTTGAACATGCATGAAAGGGTGGCACATAGAGTTTCAGGAGGTTTGGGCCTCCAATAAGTGGTGGATTACTAAGATAGGAGTAGTGAATCCATAATGGTAGTGGCCATAAAATAGTTGATAAGGAGTTAGGGCTTCCCAGATGGTAGTGGTCAGAAACCTATTGTAGGGGTAGTAGATCCTTGTTGGTAGAGGCCATCATAATTTATATAAAGGAGTGGTGGATCCTAGCTAGTTGGGTCTAGCTAAATATTGTAAAGAGCTTGATGATTACTAAAATAAGAAAGAGAAGCAGAACAATAACATGGTGGTTTTTCTCCCCTAAAGGGTTCCCATCATAAACATGTGTCCTTGTGCATGATTGTGTTGATGTCTTTTTATGGTGCTTATGTGTTGATTCTTAGTGTTTCGTACATGCTCAAATCCACTGATTAAATGTTGTGTATTGATTGTCCAATGAATTGGAAAAAAAAGTTTAAAATGTGTGTAATTGTTATCACTATTGATTCACACCCCCCCACCTAGTAGTGATATGTTTCCAACACTTTTTATATGAAAATTATGCTTAAGGAAGGTTGAACCAAACTTTCCCTAATGTCACCCTCAACAAGAACACTAATATTTTAGAGGGACTAGTATGTAGGAATTTACAGGGTAAGTTCCTTAGAAAGAACACCAAAAGGACACTGCTCACAACCAGATCTCAAATCAATACACCAGTATTTTTGACGTGGTTAAAACCCTCAAAGTGCAAGGAGGGAAACAGTCCACGGCCTGTCCCAACGTGGGTACTACAGGCAATTTATTAATCAAAGAATGAAAATTTACATAAGCTTCTCTCATGCACGGATTACCCGAACAATGACCCTCCATGTGCTTTAAATAGAACTCATGGACCAATCGGGTGTCAAGCCACGGATCAAGTGTCGGTAATACCGAGGTGAGAGTGAACCGTCGGATCACTACATATTGTGACCGTCGGATTGTAAGTTACAAAATGTACAACGGTAAAGAAACACACTTTACCTAACTCTAACCTAACTCTATACTAGACCAAGTTGAACTTAACTATATCCTATGTGTCGGAATATCCTAACATCCCCCCTTAAGAACAACTTGGGATAGGATTGAAGGATTTACAAATATGACACAATAGGAGAAGGAAGGAGGCACTAGATCCTATCCCCCCTTAGTGACAACTTCCTGAACTCCAAGCATATATCGAAGTTTAGTGAACTTCGCCTCTGTGAGAGCCTTTGTGAAGATGTCTGCAACCTGATCATCTGTTGGACAATATTGCACTTCAAGAACATGGTCATGAATGAGCTTTCTGATGAAGTGCATGTGTAGTTCAATGTGTTTGCTACGCTGATGCTGGACTGGATCTTTGCATAGCTGAATGGCACTTTGATTATCACACCAAAGTGTGGTTGGATGCTGCTGCTCAAAGCCAAACTCTGATAGGATCTGACGAAGCCACAAGGCTTCCTTACTAGCTTCCACGGCACCACGATACTCTGCTTCTGCTGACGAAAGAGAAATGGCAGCCTGTTTCTTACAAGCCCATGTAATAGGTCCTGAACCAAGAGTGAAGACATAAGCGGCAGTAGACTTCCGATCATCAGGGTCACCAGCCCAATCAGAATCAGTGAAACCAACTAACAGAGGAGCTGCTTTGGCACTGTAATGAATCCCAAACGGTACTGTACCTCGAACATAACGAAGTATTCTTTTAGCTGCTTTCCAATGACTTTCACGGGGGTTTTGCACAAAACGAGCAACAAGGCCAATAGCAAAGGAAAGATCAGGACGAGTATGGGTTAAATACAAGAGTTTTCCGACAAGGTGACGGTATAAGGTAGCATCAACTTCAGGAGAAGTACAAGAGACTGAAAGTTTGACTCCAGACTGAAAGGGAGAACGGGCTGGCTTACAGTCTTCCATGTGAAAATGATGAAGAATATCACAAGCATACTTGGACTGGGAAAGGAAAATACCCTCCTGGGATTGCAAGACTTGAAGACCGAGAAAATAGTGTAAGTGTCCTAAGTCTGTCATTTCAAATTTCTTTTTAAGGCTGGACTTCACATGGTTTATAAGGTTGGGATCACTACCAGTAAGAATAAGATCATCAACATAAAGAACAAGGATGATAAGAGAGTTTCCCACTTTCTTGGTGTAGACAGTATTGTCAGAATGACACCTAGAAAAGCCAGATTCTAAAAGAAAGCTATCCATTTTGGCATACCAAGCCCGAGGAGCTTGCTTGAGGCCATAAAGGGATTTCTTAAGTCGACAAACAAGGCTGGAGTCTGTTTGTATGAAGCCAATGGGTTGTTCCATATAGATTTCTTCCTGCAAGTCCCCATGCAAGAAGGCAGATTTAACATCCATCTGATGGACTTCCCATTTTAAAGAGGCAGCAAGGGAAAGAACAAGGCGGATAGAGTTCATTTTGGCAACAGGGGAGAAGGTTTCAGTGTAGTCAATGCCTTCAACCTGTGAAAAGCCCTTAGCAACGAGACGAGCTTTATGTTTATCAACTTTCCCATCTTGTCCATACTTGGTTCTGTAAACCCATTTACATCTAACAAGTTTGCGTCCCTTTGGTAGAGGAACAAGATCCCATGTATCATTTGTCATCAATGAATGATATTCTTCATTCATAGCTGCTTCCCAAAGTGGATGGCCTGAAGCTTCTGCAAAAGTGTCAGGATCATGATTTACTAGAGTTTGAGCCAGTAAAGAAGAGGCTCTTTCAAACTGAGAATGTGTACGTCGCTGATCTGTAGGATCACCGGCAAGATCACCTGCTGCATCCCGAGTAGCACGGACCCATCGTGGAAGTTGAGGATCCTGAGAAGGTGGGGGAGGATTATCATCCTCGCTTTCATCATCTGAAGAAGAAATGTTTTCAAAAGTAGAGGAGATAGGAAGAGGTGGCACATCCGCCGGACTAGGCTCGCAGGCCGATTTATTTTCATCAAACTTTACATCTCTTCTAATGATAACATTTTTGGACTTAAATGGAATAAGTCTATAACCTTTTACATCTTCAGAATATCCAACAAAAGTACATTTCTCACTCTTAGGTTCTAAAGCTTTATGCTTTTCATCTGGAATATGGGCCCATGCTTCACTTCCAAACACACGAAAGTGACTTACATCTGGTTTAATGGAACTCCAAGCTTCTTCTGGAGTGATATTCTCTAGAACCTTAGTAGGAGTGCGATTGATTATATAATTTGCACAATTAATTGCTTCGGCCCAAAAACTAAGACTGAGTCCTTTAGATTGCAGCATACAATTAGCCATTTCCTTTAAGGTGCGATTTTTCCTTTCAGCTACACCATTTTGTTGTGGAGTGTATGGAACAGTATGTTGCATTTGAATTCCATTTTCGGTGCAAAAGTTGATGAATGTGTTTTTAACATATTCTCCACCATTATCAGTTCTTAGCTTAAGAATTTGATGTCCAGATTGTTTTTCAACAAAGGCTTTGAAGGCCAAAAAGGTGTTAAATACTTCGCTCTTGAGTTTTAAGAAGTATACCCAAGTGCGTCTGGAGAAATCATCAATGAAAGTTAAGAAGTACTTGCAGCCAAAGAATGAAGCAACAGGAAGAGGACCACATAAATCACTGTGCACAAGCTGTAAAGGGGCTGAGGCGTGCCAAGAGGCACGTTTGTCAAAACTGTCCCGATGATGTTTTCCGAGTACACATCCGGAACAAACACCATCTCTGCAAGATACCATAGGAAGACCTGTCACCATATTTTCTTTACATAGATGCTGAAGGGAGCGATAGTTTAAGTGACCAAATCGCTCATGCCAAAGTTTGCTCACTTCATCATTATGAGCAATAAATACTGAGGGAAGATTTGATGACCCAAAGTTGTGAAACTTATACAACCTTTTGGAATCATCAGCAAGACCAGTAGCTAGAATCTGTTTAGGATCTTTTAGATCCTTGATTACAACATCATGAGGTGAAAATTCAACAATTTTACCTTCACCTGAATGAGTTATCTGATAGACAGATAGAAGGTTGCAGGATAAGGTTGGAACACATAATACATCATTAAACTGACCATTGTCTAGATGAACAGTTCCAGTCCCTACAACATTAAGAGATCTATCATCACCAACATATATATTTTTGGTGTTACAATCATTTAAAGAAGAAAACATGGCTTGGTTTTTGGTCATGTGACAAGAGGCTCCAGAATCAATGAGCCACTCATGAGAATGAGAAGAAGAAGAAGATGCATTTAATGCATAACCAGACTGAGATGATTGACAATGACATGCAGAAAGTGCCATTCCGGAAGTTGAAGTTGAAGTAGGCTCCACATGGATGTTATGTTTCTTCATTGCGGCTTCCAAGGCTTCCATCTTCTTAAAGCATTTAGATTCTAAGTGGCCATATCGATTACAAAAGTTACAATGTCTATCAGTCTTCTTCCATTTGTTTTTATTGGTCTTATCATTTTGCTGAAATGATCTTTCATTTTGAGGCTGAGATGGTTTAGGACCATTCTTTTGAGGATATGACTTCTTAGGATTCTTTGAATTTGGTTGTTGCTGGGCGGCTAACGCTTTCGTGGAAGAGTTTCCAAGATTAAGAAGACCAAGGTGTAAGAGTTTTTCTTGTTCTCTTATTAAGGAATCACAAAAGGAATCAAAGGAAGGGGCCTTGTAGTCTTGTCCTTGACAAATGAAAGCTTCCCTTGTAGAATGGAAAGTGGAAACAAATACAGAGTAGGCTGGTCCCAACTTAGCAAGGATAGAATAAATAAGGTTACCATCTTCTTTCTTAACTTTAACACCTTCCAAGAGATATCTAAGGGTCTTGAATTTGGACAAGAAATCTTCAATGCAAGAAAAATTATTAGGATCCAAAGTAAGCAGCTCATTTTCAAGTTGATGGGCTCTAATTTCATTTTTAATCCCAAAAACTTTAGCGAGTTTTTCTAATGCTTCATGAGGAGTCTCAAGTTCTGCAATGTGGAATCTAAGATCAGGAGAAATAGACATCCCTATCAAACCACGTGCTTGATCTTGTCTATTTTCCCATTTTGCAACCTTGTCTTCATCTTTTGGTTTCTTCTCTTGGTCTGTGGCTATTCTGAAGAGACCTTTACTTCTAAGTAAATCTTCCATGTAGGCTACCCATTGGAAGTAGTTAGTGCTGTCAAGAATGACTTGGCATGGACTTTCCATTTTTTTTTTAAAAAATGAAGCTGAAGATGCTGAAAGTAAGTATTCCAATGGATAGATCTCGAAAAAATAGGCGGTTTTAAAAAAAACGGCTCTGAAAAAGGCTTCCGGATGAAGAAGTTATGGCTTTTTGAAAAAAAATTGTTGAAGTTGCCGGCAAAGTGCGCGAATGTGCGGGAATGAAAAAATCTGCCCCCACAAAATGGAGACTTGAACCCAAGACCTCTACTCTCTTAAAATAGCTTTGAACCAATTGATCTATACAAAAAATTTGAGAGAGAGAGAGAGAGAGAGAGAGAGAGGGGTGGGGGGGCCTTGGTTTGCGTGCTTGCCTTGAGAAAGCTCTTTTTCCCTACAAAACGCAAAACCCAACACGAATATGCAAAGAAAAACGAACCTTGCGGCTCGAAGTTAGCTTTAGCCAAAAAACTAGAAATTTTTTAAAAAAATCTCAAAGTTAGCTTTAGCCGAAAAACTAAATATTTTTCTCAATGTTTCTGATTTTCCGAGATCACACTAAGGTGCAGGGAAAAGAGCATACGCATGAGAAAAATCCTTCCTTTCTGTTTCTGATTTGCCCAGATCGCACAGAGTCGTAGGGCAAAGAGCATACGCAGAAATAAAAGGTATAGATCCGGTTTAAAAAAAAGGCTAAATAAACTGAGACCGAAATAAGCAGAGAGAAAATAACAGTGAACTGCAAAAAAACACTGTATACCTCCCGATCTGAAAAATGACGCAGCTAGGGCTACCGGAAACCTTTTCGCGTGAAACGAAAGGGGTTCCTCACTGGAACAGATGCTCCGAACGCAACAGAGCAGTCCTCTCGGCCCGAAAGCAGTCAGAAACAGCAGATCTAGGAAACGACAGCCGCATGCAGTTCTACCGGCTTCAGATTTGGATCACCAACGGACGCGGCCCTCAAATAGCTCCAATACCATGTAGGAATTTACAGGGTAAGTTCCTCAGAAAGAACACCAAAAGGACACCGCTCACAACCAAATCTCAAATCAATACACCAGTATTTTTGACGTGGTTAAAACCCTCAAAGTGCAAGGAGGGAAACAGTCCACGGCCTGTCCCAGCGTGGGTACTACAGGCAATTTATTAATCAAAGAATGAAAATTTACATAAGCTTCTCTCATGCATGGATTACCCGAACAATGACCCTCCATGCGCTTTAAATAGAACTCATGGACCAATCGGGTGTCAAGCCACGGATCAAGTGTCGGTAATACCGAGGTGAGAGTGAACCGTCGGATCACTACATATTGTGACCGTCGGATTGTAAGTTACAAAATGTACAACGGTAAAGAAACACACTTTACCTAACTCTAACCTAACTCTATACTAGACCAAGTTGAACTTAACTATATCCTATGTGTCGGAATATCCTAACATAGTAGACCACAATTTGACTAATATGTTTGAGGAAGTGTCAAAAAACCCTTATACATGAATACCCTTGACATGAATATTATGCTTGAGGGAGACTTAACTGACCGTTTCCTAGGATAATTCTTAATGAGAATATTAATTTAGAGGAAAGGTCACTTGACCCTTACATAAATGTCAATATTTTGAGAATATTATGATTGAGTAATGGTTTCCCAAACATCCCTAGGATCTACCTTGATGACAATTCTAAGCGCTAAAGGATCAAAAACTCATCCCTAGACTCTATTACAATGAAAATGTTAACCTTGAGGAAGGTTTTGTTGTTACTTATGTTATTCCCGATGAGGAAGCAATGCCAACACACCCTATGGAGGTTTAAAGAACCTCCTCCCTTTAGGTGTCAAGTTGTCTCTTTGACCAAAGGGTGTAATCTTCAATTTTTCATGAATAATAATTGCTCTAAGTCACCTTAGAGCAACTCCTTTAAGCCATCAAGTACTAGATTCAAGATTTAATGATTAAATAAAATTTGGAGAAATAGTATTGGCTCGAGATGATAGCACACTCAAAGTATATCTCCATATCAGATAATTTCTAGTAGACATATCTATCTTGCAATATAGATACATAAAATATAAATGAATGGAGCAAAAGAAGAGTCTCATATATTAATGGAAATATCATATGTATTCCTTGACACTGAGGAACACAAAGTCATGAAGATTATTGAGGTTGGAGTCTTTAACCTTCTTAATGATAACGAAACCATATTGGAGTGGAGAGGTTCAGATGATATCAATTGCATTTATAAAACACATTGAAATATTCGCCAAAACCCCAGAGCTCACAACAACCATGAACCCTACAACATCCCAAGTTTTAAGAAATACATTGTTTAACACAAACATATGGTAATAAATACAAGACCTATTATAAATCCTTTAACAATACATATTCATTCAATGAATAAGTTCATACAAACCTAGGCTATAATGCATATTTTCTAATTTATATATTGAAAAAGACATTCATGAAAGCCATAAGTAAAATAAGGAAAACATATCTCTAATATTACATTAATGGCGGATACAAACTACCCAAAGGTTCAAAGAGAAAAACATTGTTGAATTTACGTTATGTGTAATTAATTCATTGCCTAATTTTATGATTAGTTAAGATCAACCTTAAAGTGTCTATGGCATGTACTTTTATTTTCTTCCAAGTTTAACTTCCATTCCTGTGTTATATATCCATTTTATTTAATGTGGATTTTAGATTTAAATCCCTTCAAAAATAATATAATCCCTTCACTATTTTCTAAATTAATCTTAATTAAACACGAATTGTCACTAATCATCATTCTATCTTTGTTGAAAAGCTTATTTGAAATCGGATTTCATGCAACTCATAGATTATTAGGAATAAGGAACATGGAATGTCTTCAGTCTACCAATTTTGCAGTTATTATCAATGGCCTACCTACTCATTTTTTTAAAGCGCACGAAGATCTTAGGCAGGGGTGTACCCTATCGCCTTTACTTTTTTTGCTTGTTATAGACTGTCTAAGATGGAGGATGCAGTCTGCAAAAGAATACAAGGAAATTATTGGGATTAGGCTCTCCAAACAGATTTATTTTACCGATATGTTGTTTGTTGGTGACTTACAATTTGGTGGTGTGGATTCGATTCAATAATGGGGTAGAATAAATAATATTCTCATAAGCTTCGGCTCGACATCTAATTTGTTGATGAATGGCTTAAAGTGACTTCAGTTACACTTAGAGATTGATTTGGAAGTGTTGTAATAGATCAGAACATTATATGGGATAGAGGATACTTTATTAAACCAGCGGGATACTTTATCAAGGATTGGGAATGGATGATAGACCAGTTTAAGAAGAAACTAGAAAGGATGGAAAGGCAGATGGTTTTACATGGGAGGATGGATGATAATGCTGACGGCGGTTCTATTGGATGCATCTGCACATTTTTCAGAGAATTGAATCCATCATGGGGCTAAAGATAAATTTCACTTGATTAAATGGGCGGTGATCGCGAGACTGATAAAGGAAGGAGGGTGGGATATTTTATAAATCTCCAGTTTCAATAAGGCACTTGTCATAAAAAACTTATGGCGGGCAATTTCAGGCAACGCCATATGGTCTAGTTATATGAAGATAAAATATATGCAACTTCTAGAGTTAGAAAGACATCAGTCAAATATAATATATGGTGTGGCATGATGCAAGTACTTCCACATATGATTATTTTTAATAGATGGGATATTAGAAATGGCTCAGGATAGACAATATCCAGATCTTCGGGGAAGCAAAGGGAAGTATACAAATTTCAATCCACCCATTCTAAAAAAATTGGATGAATAGGATTCGGGTGTTGATGACAATGTTATGAGAAATATGTTTTGAACACGTATATAGGGAACATTATTGGATAGTAGACATGTTATCAGAGAGAGGGATGAACAAGCCAAAGCCAACATGGAAATTTTTCTTCTGAGCTTTTGAAGAGGGAAAGATGATCAACTCAGGAAGCATCAATTATGCATAGTGTTAAAGGCAGGATGCCACTTCCACCCAAGAAGGACAGGCATAAAGAGGACAATGGAACTTTTTGTTTTTTTAAGTGATGATAGTAATCTGTTTTGTTTTCAGTTAATACTAGTATGTGGAATATGTAATTTTAAAGTTACAAGTAACATAGATGATTAAGATCAAAAAGTGACTTAATAGTCCTTTACTGAACAGTTAATAGCTTAGACAGATCAAGTCAGTTTTTTTTTGTAAGTAAATGGAGAAGAAAAAGACCTATGACAATGTACTACTTTTTCCTTAATACATAGAGGTAACTTTGTTTTTAATTATTATTTCTACTAAAAAAAGGTAAGGAGAAATGGATGACATTCTTTAAAAGGTAGTTTTTAATTTTGCTTCATGTCTTCAATTTCTACCATAGTTTACAAATTGTTAAGTTCTCTATATTTCCTAGAAGGTGTGAGATCTCTTTAGTCAATAGGTAAAATGGTGGAGAAAATTTGTAGTGTGCCTTGTAATCAACATTTAAAGGGGTATAGAAGAGAGTATTTCTTTCAACTCATTCACCTCGTCTCATTCTTTTTTTTTTTTTTTTTTTATTGATTGTTTCAATTACCATTTGCGTAGTTGTAGTGGCTGCAGAATTTTGACTTAGTTTGCATCAAGATTCTACTAATTATTTTTAGTCTTAGTCAACAAGTTACCAATTTTTTATCAAACTCATCAACCAAATCCATGATTCATATTCCTCTGAGTGTGATTTTTAAAGATCTTTTTTTTATATATATTTTTTATATTTTTTCTTTCTGCTGGAAAAAAGGTAGGGAGAAATGGATGACATTCTTTAAAGGTAGTTTTTAATCTTACTCCATGTCTTCAATTTCTACCATAGTTTACAAAGTGTTAAGTTCTCTATATTTCCTAGATGGTGTGAGATCTCTTTAGTCAATAGGTAAAATGGTGGAGAACATTTGTAGTGTGTCTTGTAATCAACATTTAAAGGGGTCTAGAAGAGAGTATTGCTTTCAATTCATTCACCTTATCTCATTCTTTGCTCTCTTTTTTTCAGTGAGATTATTGATTGTTTCAATTACCATTTTCGTAGTTGTAGTGGCTGTGGAATTTTGACTTAGTTTGCATCAAGATTCTACTAATTATTTGTAGTTTTAGTCAACAAGTTACCAATTTTTTATCAAACTCATCAACCAAATCCATGAATTCATATTCATGTGAGTGTGATTTTTAAAGAATATTTTTTTTTTTTTTCCATGGAGAAAGACAATTGAACTATTCTGTTAATGGAGGATAAATTAATTCACTTCCAATATCATTTGGTAAGATATATACAATTATTTTACTCATTTAACTTAGGGTTGAGATGTATTTTGCACATTAACTTCACACTTCTTTCACTTTGTCATGTTCTAGCATCCAAACACTTTGTGCCCACACATCGTGTAGACATTTTTTTAGTCATAAAATTTACTAGGTAAAGACATTTTTTTCCCTCACCATTGTTGTCTTGCATAAGCTTCTTAGCTTATATGATGGATTTTCTATTGGATACTAACAAGTTATAGGTATTTTATCTTAGAATGTGCACATTATTTACAATCATTTCTTATTCTCTAATATCTCTTTCTAGTTTTGTAAGTGCTTTGATAATGCCTTCGATGATATCTTGTGCATAAATCTATTAAGACAAGGTATGAAAGTAACTCACATAATTTGCCCAATAGACTAGAAATATTACACCCAAAAAATGCATGGTAGGAATATCCTTGGTAAAGATATTTCTATTATTTCAGTAGCAACCATTTTTCTTACCTTTTTCACAAGTATTGTAATTGTGATATGGGAAATAATAGAGCTAATGCCAAAGTAAAAAGCACATGCCAAAGCCAAGAATGCTAATAATGTTAGACATAATGACACCTCGGAACATCTTCCAAACAATGATATATATTTATAATATCCATATCATTCTTTCACTCAAAATTCTTGTTTGAGGGTCATAGTTGTGTAGGCAATGTTGAGGGTAGGGTGCTAACTTGAAAAGCAGCCAAGCGAATAGTCGAGAAATTTTATAACTCGCTGCTAGAAGATTAATAGAAATGTTTCACTGAAATGGCCTAGTAATTCATTCTATGCCAGGGACATTCTAACAAAGTAAGTAAACATATCACTATTAAACATTGAATATGGGTATCGCAAATAGGCAAGTAAACTAGTTAATTTCCAATCACAGTTTCGATAAAATAGATAGAAAAGGCATGTTATTGTTTACAGTTATCCTCTGAAGATAATTGAATTTGCAAGATATTATAGATCAATATCATTGAGGAAATAATAATGGTTTGGCTAACTTCCAAAACATTTATATTGTCATGAAAATTTATAGAATTTGTGTAGAAAATTGAAACTTCCAGTAAAATATGTAGTTCTCATATATGTTAGAATTGTAGCCCAAACTACCACAAACCCATATATGTGGCTATGTAACTTCCCATGAAGTATTGGTTATGGCCAGAAATAACCAACCTATTAACTCCAAGTTAGTTAATGATCTTTTATGGAAAGATCATTATAAATACAGGTGGATTATAAGGGTCCTTGATCTATATCGAGAAAGAAATAGCTTGTGATTTCATATTTTGGCACATTAAGTCTTGGATAGATCGGATGACCTCTATATTGGATTGAAAATGATTTCCTACATCAAATCTAATCACCATGGCTAGAGGTAAGTTCCCTTTTATTCCACATTAAATTTTAAGCTTAAATTTTGTATCAGAGCACTCCATCAGATTATGTTGTTTGATTTGAATATTTTACTCCTTTGTTTCTCTAAATTAATTTTTCTCTCTAAGATAGTCTTTTTTTTTAGATATTTGATCATAGATAAATATCTTAATTGATTTTCTCTAAAATACAGATGGTTTAGAGAATGTAAGTTCATAAATTATGTTAAGATATTGGTCGTTTTAGAGAGAAAAATAATTAATTTAATTATTATGATATAAAAATGGCTATAGATATATGAGTTTTGATACATACATTTGAAGATTAACATGATTTGAGTTATTTAATGACGATATATGGTGACAATTTAGTATCTCAAATGTATGTATTAAAACTAATATATCTATAGCCATTTTAATATCAATGGAACTTATGGGTATATGCATTTACTGATAGTTATGAATTATGCATATATCAAAAGGTTAATTGACAATTAATGGATGTCAAAAAGTTATTTGAACAATGTATCATGAAAAATAGATATTTATATGCTTTTCCATGTATCATGACAAACATGCATACCCTGTTTTAAGTTAATTCAAGATAGAATTATATGGATTTATAGTTTTATAGTTATGCATCATGATGTATCATATACACATGAATGAACATCATGATATGCATTATTTTTGTGACATAATCATTCTATTGTTATTTATACATGTTTATTTCATATATTTTGATCATGTATGATTAAAATTAATGCATTGACATTATTAGATAATGCATATTAATTTTTAATTGTTTTGATGCATTGACCTTAAGATTATTCAAACTTTTTTATTTTTATTTTTAATCATTGATGCTATTATATGCTCGTAAAATTTAATTGACTCATAGAGTAGCCACAACATCTTAAGTCAATGATAAAGTATAAATCACATATTCGATGCAAGTGATTATATTAATGAATAACATCAAAATTTTGATTAAATCATGAAAATGATATGTCTTGGCCCCATAGGGAGGAAATCATAATTCATGAATTAATCATAATATGATGATAAATTAGACATCAAATAGATAAGATTCTAAATTCCCATAGGTAATGAGTCATCTCCCTATTCATGTTAGCTATATCAGTTGCATTATAAATTTATTGAGCAAATAAATTGGAATATCGTAATCATGGCCCATAGGAGGATTACAATGGCACACTCTTTTGCTTTTAATATTATTAACGCAGGTTAACAAACTAAATTATGGTCATATATGAATGATAACAATTTTTTTTTTTAATTTTGCAACTATTACATCTATAATTATGTCCATTGAATTATCTCGTGTTCCATTATTAATTAGTTATAATTTTGAGGACTAGAAGGAGAAAGTTCTCCTTACATTAGGGTGCATGGATTTAGATTTGGTGTTCCATGAGAATGAACCACTCATAGCTACAAAATGTAGCATGCCAATAGAGAGGGCCTTATATGAGTAGTGGAAGGGATCTATTTGCTTAAGTTTAATGTTTATCAAGGGCCATGTTGAAAAATGTATTCGAGGTGATATTCTAGAATTGTTTAAGGAAAAGTAATTCATTAATGTTATTTAATAATAGTATATGATTTCTGAAAATGCACTATCCAACATTTTATTGAACCAACTATCATCAATGAAACTTGTCAGCAAAAAGGGAATATGCGAACACATTATGGAAATGAGAGATATAATTGCTCAACTGAAAGCTTTAGAGCTCACTTTCTCAGAGTCTTTCCTTTTCCAATTCGTACTTGACTCCCTACCTATAGATTATGGGCCATTTAATATTTCCTATAACATACATAAGAAGAAATGGTTAATTAAAAAATTATTGACCATGTGTGTTCAAAAGGAAGAGAAATGAAGTAGGAGAAACTATAAAATGCTCTTCTAGTGATTTATGGAAATGGATGTTTAGGAAAAGGAAAGGATGCTCACTGTAATAAAAATCATAAGAAGGTGGTAATTGGTAAATATGAAATTAAGGATACCATCAAATGCTTTTTCTATAAGGAGAAAGGACACATCAAGAAAGAGTGCTCCAAATATAAATCTTGGCTCGAAAACAAAGGTAATCTCGTTTTTTTTACTATGTTGTCAATTTAATATGGTTGATATTTTCATAATGCTTGGTGGATTGAATATGGGTCTACAATCCATATTTCCAATACAATTTATGGTTTTATCAACCAAAGGAAACCAATGGAAAGTGATCACTTCATCTATTTAGGAAACAATATGAGTGTATATATGGAATCAATTGAGACCTTCAGACTTATCCTGAAATATGGATTTGTTTTAAATATTGAATGGAAAATTTATATTCCTTATTTCTCTAAGAATCTTATTTCAATATCCAAACTTGTTCACCATGGTTTTAGTTTCAATTTTACTAATTCTACTTTTATTCTTATTAAATATCACTTATTTTTGGCGATGGAACATATGCTAATGGTTTTCATAGACTCCATTTGAACCCTGCTTTTGATTTTTATTTTTTAACTTTTCACGGGAATGTGAGAATTGAGCGCGATATTATGAATGGAAATTCCTCCATTCTTTGGCACAAGAGATTGCGACACATCTCCATAGATAGAATCAAAATATTAATAAATTATAGAGTCCTTAAGACTCTTCATTTCTCTAATTTTGGTGTTTGTGTGGATTACATAAAGGGAAAGTAGACCAACAAAACCAAGAAAGGTTCTAGGAGTTGTTCAAACATATTATAAATGGTACAACCTGATGTATGTGGATACTTTCTAACTCCATACCTAAATGGTTGGAAATGATTCATCTCATTTATATATTATCACTTATAAGGAAGAGGTAGAGAAACAAACTAGAAAGTAATTAAAATCATGATATTAGACAAAGGTAGATAGTATGGAAAGGACACGAGTATAGGACGAAAACCACGTCCAGTTGTGAACTTTCTTAGGGAATAAGGCATTGTTACTTAATACACGATTTCTGACTAATAGCATCAAAACTATGTAGCTACAAGGAGATATCACGCACTAATGGACATGGTGATGAGTATGATTAGTAACTCCACACTCTCAATATCTTTATGGAGTCTTCCTTTAAAAAAAGTTGTATATATTCTAAAGAGGGTTCCTACTAAGGCAGTACCTAAAACTCCTTTTGAGTTATGGAATGGTTGGGAACCAATTTTAGGACATGTACATGTATGGGGCTATCCTGTTGAGGTTAGGATATATAATCCATTAGAGAAAAATTTGGACTTAAACACAACCAATGGTTTTTCATTGGTTATGTAGAAAGTCCAAGGCGTTCAATTTTTGTTGTCCTTTCCATACACGTAATAATGCAAGTTTTCTCAAGGAAAATGACATTAGTGGAAGTGAAAAACCTCGAAATTTAAATTTTGAGGAAATGCAATCTCTAGTTATCATACCTATAAATATAAATTGGTTAACTATATTTCAAGATAATATGGTGAGCCTCCCAAATAGGTACAATTTAAGGCCCATCTGACCATCCTTCAGTACATTTAACCTCTCTTTTTGCATTTGATGACATCTTTTTGAACTATAATGTGCTTATTAGGATGGTTTAGAGATAATTTCATATTATGTGCCGAATATTATTTATTTTGCAGAATATTGAGAGAGTAATGAGTAAATTATGAAGATGTGTAGAATGAGAGAATTTAGGGGTTTGCTCCTTGCCACAGGAAGCCATGAGATGGACCAATAAATCAATAATATATCATGAAATTATTGACATATTCTAGAGCTCCATTGATTGAGAAAATATATGGATGTGTTCCCCACTACAGGAGAAGACAAAACTCAATATTTAATGAAGATTCCTATTGTTGGTAACCAAGTCCACTTTTTGAAGGATTTTGGAGGGAAAATCTACCTCCTTTCAAGGAGGATGCTTCCCCATCAATTTGTATAAGTACCAATTCAAATTAGCTTCTAGGGGCATGGATTTTTTAGTCTTCTTGTGAAGAAAACTTGTTATTTAGTAGTTCTACTTTCATTTCCAGCAGGGATGTACTTGAATTAACTCTAATAATGAAGTTTGGTGTCATTTTCAGGTTCTAAGGCTTGGTTTCCTTCATAGGACTCTATTTATCCTTGGGATTGGCCATCCCAAGAGCCTCAAATCCATACAGTACAATTTCTTTATCTTCATTGAATGTCTTGTTCACTTTCATTTCTTATTCTTGTATTTACTATTTCTACACTTTGTACATGCTTCATTTGAGGATGAATCATACTTAAATGATTGAAGTAAGTAGTTTTGTAGGTCATTTATACATTTACAAGTATGATTCATCCTTAGAAAAACTATCATATTCATATTCATCATCAAACTACTTGGATTGGTTTACTAGTTCATAATTTTCAAATTTCTGGAAGCATCCTATAGCAAAACAATAATAAATTCCTATTAAAGTTTAGCACATGCTAATGAGCTTGTTATGAAACCAGCTCAAGAAAAGATAGAAAAGAAAGATCAACGCCTTAGAATTCAGCCTCTTTGAGGGGGCAACCTCCTTTACATTACATAAATGAACAATTCTTGGATGATACAAATGACAAAACCTCCTTTCTATATATAGGAGTCTAAGGAGTCACAATAGAATCCAACTGACCTAACAATAATAATATAAAGACACAAAAATAACAATAGAGGGATTCTATGGGGCACAGAAATAACAATATGGGGGTAATAGGGGCACAAAAATATACATAAGGGGTATAACTACAATAGTAATGGGGTAATCACTAGTATTATAGGGACCCAACATGCCCCTCTCCTTCAAAAAAGTGTTGTCCTCAACACTTGAGCAATTCTGGATACTTCTGCATAAAATTCTCATCCTCCCATGTGGAATCTTCAGCGGATAAGTTCTTCCACTTGATAAGATACTCTGAAATTGATCGATTTCGTAGTTGTCGAGTTCTTATTTCTGTGACTGCTTCCGGTTCCAATATAATTTTTCCTTCCTCGTCAAGTTCTGGCAATATTGTTTGAACTGGGAGCTTTTCGCCTATAACCTTCTTTAAACATGAAACATGGAAAACTGGGTGCAATCGAGAAGCTGCAGGAAGCTCCAATTTGTATGCCATAGTACCAATCTTTTCCAACACCTTGTACGGACCATAATACTTTGGTGATAATTTATTATCCTTCTTAGCTTGCTTTAGGGACATTTTCTTATATGGTTGTAGCCGTATGAATACCCAATCACCTACATCAAAACTTCTTTCACTGCGATGTTGATCTGCCTGTTGTTTCATTCTATTTTGTGCCAACACGAGGTTATCCTTTAAGAGTTGGAGGACTTGTTGTTGCTGTTCGATGTGATGTTCCACTGCCTGAACCTTAGAATTTTCTCTTAAATATGATGTGATTGATGGTGGTTGGTACCCATAAAGTGCCATAAATGGGGTCATTTTTGTTGCTGTATGGAAGGAAGTGTTATACCACCATTCAGCCAGAGGCAACCATTTGACCCATTGTGTCTGTTTATCAGATACAAAGCAACGAAGATATCCTTCCAAACATTTGTTTACTATCTCAGTTTGCCCATCAGATTGAGGATGATAAGATGAGCTATGAGCTAACTGAGTACCAAGACAAGAAAATAATTCTGTCCAAAAATTTCCAGTGAAAATGGGATCTCTGTCACTTACAATAATCTTTGGATTTCCATGTAGCTTTTGAACTGTTTCCATAAATGCAGTAGAAACTGTACTGGCTTTAAATGGGTGTGATAATGCACAAAAGTGTGCATACTTGGTAAGTCTGTCAACTACCACCATGATGACACTCTTTCCCTCAGACTTGGGTAAACCTGTGATAAAATCCATTGAAACCTCCTCCCAACGTTGGCTTGGAATGGATAAAGGTTGTAATAGACCCGGTGTCTTAATTGTTTCAACTTTATTTTGTTGGCAAACAAACATTCCGCCACAAACTTTTGAATATCTGATTTAAGGCCATCCCAACAAAATTCGTTCTTAACCCTGTGGTAAGTTTTTAAAAATATTGAGTGCCCTCCTAAGGGAGAAGTGTGCAATTCCATAAGAATCTTTTGTTTTAGCTGGGAATTCTTACAAAGGTATAAGCGATCTTTGTACCATAACGAATCATTTTTCCAACTAAATATATCAGAAGTACTGGAATCTTGTTGTAGCTTTCGAATAAGTGCCCACACTTCTTCGTCATTCTTCCATTCCTCCTTTGCTTCGTTTATCCAATCTGATTGGATAATAGAAATGGCACACAACAATGCTTCCATATCCTCATCCTTTCTTGAGAGTGCATCTGCCACCACATTTTGCTTCCCTTTTTTGTAGATGATTTCAAAGTCATAACCCAACATCTTTGTGACCCACTTTTGTTGCTCTTCAGAGGATAATCTTTGTTCTAAAAAGTATTTAAGGCTATCATGATCCGTTTTTACCTTGAAGTGTCTTCCCATTAGGTAGGGTTTCCATTTATTAAGTGCATGGAGTATTGCCAACATTTCCTTCTCATAAATAGCTTTGCTTAAAAACTTTCCCTTGATTGGACGACTTTCAAAAGCAATGGGTCTTTCATCTTGCATTAGAACATCACCAATTCCATTTCCTGAACCATCACATTCCACAATAAAGGTTTTTGTGAAGTCCGGTGTAGCTAAGACCGGTGCTTGGCACATTGCCTCTTTAAGATGTTTAAAGGCCTTTGTTGCTTCCGAAGTCCATGAAAATGAATCTTTCTTCAATAATGTTGTTAGAGGTGCTGCTATTCTCCCATAATTCTTAATGAACTTGCGATAATACCCTCTCAACCCAAGAAATCCTCGCAGATGCTTTATGGATGTGGGGATTTTCCATTCCTTAATAGCTTTAATTTTGCTAGGGTCTACCTTAACTCCTTCATGAGATACAATATGACCCAAATATTCCACCTCCTAGACTCCAAAGAAACATTTGGATCTTTTTGAATATAATTGTTTCTCCTCCAATAGTTGTAGCACCTTGTCAACATGTTCAACATGATCCTTCCAAGACTTGCTGTAGATTAGCATATCATCGAAAAATACCAACACAAAATTTCTAAGGAATGGTTTGAAAATTGAATTCATCAAACCTTGAAATGTTGAAGGTACATTGGTAAGGCCAAAAGGCATGACCAAAAATTCATAATGACCCTCATGAGTTCTAAATGCCGTTTTCGGAATGTCTTCAATCTTCATTTTGATTTGATGATATCCCGAACGAAGATCCAACTTGGTGAAGTAAATTGATCCATGCAATTCATCCAGTAATTCATCAATGACAGGAATGGGGAACTTATCTTTAATAGTGAGCTTGTTGAGCTCCCTATAATCTGGACACATGTGCCATGATCCATCCTTCTTGTGCACCAATACTACTGGAGCTGAGAAAGAACTTTGACTCGGTTTAATTATACCTGTCTCTAGCATTTTTGCAACCATACGTTCAATTTCACTTTTTTGGACATATGGATATCTGTACAGCCTGATGTTTGGAGGAACACTTCCTGGAATCAGATGAATAGCATGATCATGATCATGCATAGGCGGGAGACCTTTGGGAGTCTCAAATACCTTGGAATGATTGTCCAGGACTTTTTGGAGATCTGGAGAAATAGATGATTCCAATGTGGAAACATCTAGCGAACATAATTGTGCAATTACACCTCTTTGCTCCTTTTTTAGAAGCTTTGTCATGTCATTAGAGCTGATTATCTTTCCTGGTTTCCCTGCAATACCCCTTAATTCAACTTCCTTTCCTTCCACAAAAAATTTCATGAAAAGTTCTTGAAAATTAAAAGCTATTATACCCAAGGATTGTAGCCATTGGACTCCTAGTACAACATCAACACCTCCCATTGGAATGGAAAGCATTGGGCTAGTCAATACATATTCTCCCATGGATAGCTTGATATTATGACACTTTCCAGAACAATTTATTGTTCCTCCATTTGCAATCATCACTTGACACTCTGGTGCTGGATATAGGAAGCAATTCAATTCTTTTGCTACCCTACAATGAATAAAATTGTGGGTGCTTCCTGAATCAATCAACACTATTACCTTTTTCTTCTTGATTTGTCCTTCTATCTTGATGGTTTGAGGAGTGGTAATTCCCGCCAATGCATTACAAGATATGGTCGGATTTATTTGTTCTTCATCTAGGCTTTGTTCCTAGAATATATCCTCTTCTTTTGACCTTTCTTGCTCCTTTTCTTCTTCCTCTTCACAATCTATGTAGAATAATTTCTTCTCAGCACACTTATGACCTTTTCTGTATTTTCTATCACAATTGTAACAAAGCCCTTTTGCTCTTTTTTCTTCCAATTGTTGTGGCGTCAACCTTGTAGGTTGTGGAAGACTATGGGTAACAACACTTCCGTCTTTATAGTTGTGAATGGTATGCTTCCTAGTTGCCATAATTTTGCTTTCCATTTTTCTTGCTAACCTGAATGCCTTCTCTAATGAATCAGGTTCCCAAAGGCGCACATCATGTTGGATATTATCCTTTAAAGACCCTATGAACACATCAATCCTATGCTCCTCTGGAATATCTTTTACCCTTATGTTCAATTTTTGGAACTCCTCAATGTGCTCCATTATTGAACCCTTTTGTTTGAGACTTATCAATTGGCTAAAAAAAGTGTTGCTTTTTGTATCCTCATAATGTGCTATCAATTCTTCCGTAAAAATTGCCCAAGTGATAAATTGTTTACGAGACCAAAGCCATTGATACCATACAAACTGATTTGGTTCCAAATATAAAGTTGCCATACGTACCTTTTGTGTGTTTTGCACATTATTGAGATCGACGAATTGCTCCATCTGTAATATCCATGTGGCGGGATCCTTGCCATCAAACTTCCTCATATCGATTTTTGGAACATGGTTAATCTTTGATCCAACATTAGAGTCTATGGAATCATGATTAACATTTCTTTTGTTCTCATCATGAGTTTCCTTTAGTACTCTTTCACCCTTAGTGACCATTTCTTGTAGCAATCTATTCATATTTATCTTCAATTCTTCCATCTTATCATCCATGCCATCAATTTTAGCGTCCATGCCATTCACCTTAGCTTCCATGCCATCCATATTAGCTTCTACGCCTTTCTTTAAACAGTCCATCTTAGCGTCTACACCATTCTTTAAACCATCCATCTTAGCTTCTACATCTTTCTTTAAACCATCCATCTTAGATTCTGTTCCTTTTTGTGCAAGGGACAGTTATTGCACTTGGTCTTGTAATTTTGATATATCATGTTGCATTTCTTCCTCTTCTTCATGAGTCATGCTAGAGCTTTCAGGTTCCTTACTAGGTGTTTGCATTTTCTTTCCTCGGGGAATCAGTTACCGATGATAATGCTCTACTATGCCCTTTGAATTTCTTCAAAATAAATTTTCAAACCAAGCTTAAACAAAAATTTAAAAAAATCTACACACCTTTTTTCACTTTGTAGGAGCTTGATATTGCCTCTGATGTATCTCTGTACTTTCCAATCATCTAGTTCTAAAATTGTGACCTATAGTAGCTCTCTGTGTCCTCTTTCCAATGCCACCAGTCTGATCCAAATTGGATTCTCCAAGAAAGAGTTATGCGCAATCTCCCAAGATGACCTGATTATAGACCTTTCCAGAAGAGTGAACTTGTATGAAGTGCCCCGTGTACAATTTTCGACCTTTGGTTCTGAAAACGATATGCAAGAAACTACAGTCCGTCCTCTTTCTATACCTTTTTACGAAATTTCAATCCGATCCCCAGAGAGAAAGTTATGAAGATTTTTCCTAGGTCACCTGTTTTGAATGTAATTCAGGAGTCTGCAAAAAGACCAACTTCCTCAGAGCATATCTCCGCAAATATCGCGCGAAAAGATCTGACGTTCGGACCCAAGGTTCAACGTGCTTTCTTCTCAAATGGGTTTTTTTTGCGACTTCTTAAATGTCACAGAAAAAACGTTATAACGAAAATGCCACGATGACCTGTTTGGAGCAGCGAAACCCTAGAATCCAAAGCTCTGATACCAAATGTTATGAAACCAGCTCAAGAAAAGATAGAAAAGAAAGATCAATGCCTTAGAATTCAGCCTCTTCGAGGGGGCAACCTCCTTTACATTACATAAATGAGAAATTCTTGGATGATACAAATGACAAAACCTCCTTTCTATATATAGGAGTCTAAGGAGTCACAATATAATCCAGCCGACCTAACAATAATAATATAAAGCCACAAAACTAACAATAGAGGGATTCTATGGGGCACAACAATATACATAAGGGGTATAACTAGAATAGTAATGGGGTAATCACTAGTATTATAGGGACCCAACATAGCTTCTTTTGAGTTGATTCCAAATTTATTGAAGCCTAAAAAATCCAGCTTAATAACAACATTTACCCCATAGAATTAGTAGTTGATTAGCTTATGCATTTGGATACCTAGATCAATTTACTAGTTCATTGTTCTCAAAATTCCAGTTTTTAGCAGTAATTTTCTGCTAAATTTTAGCACGTGTTGATGAAGCTCTTTTGGGTTGATTCAACTTGGATTGATGCCTAAAAAAATTGAACTTAATAACTAAAGTTACTTCGTAGTTTTTTCATTTGATTATCTTGCTCATTCGGCAGGCTAACTCGAGAAACATGCTTGCTGTAACAATCATGTAGGAACGGAAAGTTTATCATAGCAGTTTTTTTTCAATCTTTTATTCACTCCAAATTCATGGTATAAATATATTTATAGACTATGAACACTATGAGGCCAATTTGGTTGATATGAGGCTCAATTAGGTCACCATTTAGCCCTTACATTGCTTTCTTCTTAAATGTTTATTTCTGCATTTAGTTTAGATTTCCTTTCCATAGTTTACTATAAGCAAAGTGTGATTTCCTTCCTGCAAGAGTAATCTAGGACTTTCATTTCCTCCAAAATAGAATATATTTCCTTTAATTACATTTTTTTTCTAGAAAGATAGATTATATTTGCTTGGTTGTCATTGTGCTTTATACTTTTTGCAAATAGAATAAATTTCATTTTTGTCATTTACTTTCCAGTAAAAGTAGAATAGGTTTGCTTATTGTTATTTATCTTTTGCAACTTAGGAATGACGAATTGCTTAGATATTTTCTCATTTGAATTTGTTTCAATACCTTCTTTCACTTGCATCAAAGGGAGTCATACTAGGAAAAGGAATGTGTTTGTTGCACATACAATGTCGGCCCCTCTTGAGTTTGTATGAACCCTGAATTGATAATTAAAGTTGGTAGCCTTTGGAGTTGCAACATTCTTGTTGAAATACTGAGGCTCAACATTTTTTGGTGTCATTGTTGGGGAGGGTCTCAAAGAAATTACTCTCCTTTTCTTGGAATGATTCGTTCTTTCTTTTCTGCAATCATATTTTCTACAAAAAGAAAAAATTGCATCAGGCATCTTTCATCGCATTTCATTAGCATTCTCATTCAATTTCTTTTTATAAAAACAACAAAAAATTCTTCAATACCCCAAAGCCCCCCACTTGGTCATATGGTGCAGTAAGAACCACATCACCATCCACTTTTGTAGGTAGAAAAATAAAACGTGGCAGAGAAGATAGAAGGGGGCATGGAGCAACTCTACTTTGTCAACCCATATCAACAAGTGTCTTATCCTCCCAAAAATTCTCAACCATATCAAGGTCTTACGTCATTCCTTCTTTTGAAACATATCAACACAAACCTCCTCAATGGGGTGATCCATATTTTTCTTTATATTCATGGTATTATCCTCCCCAACCCGTCATTCCTTCTTCTCAACCATATTAACACTAACCTCCTCAATGGGGTGATCCATATTTCCCTCAACATCCTCAATATCCTCCATACCAATCTCATTGTTATATAAACCATCCACCTCCACCACAACCATTTCAAAGACCCACTCTCACTCAACTACCTACACAATTTTCGAACCCAAATAATAATGTAGCTCATCCCACTTACAGTGCTAAGGTACAGAATTTCCAAACAATTGTTATTGATCCAAATTATATTCATCTTAGATAAAGAATAGTATTTCAAAGAAGACATTCTCTTATTTTCATTAAAGAACAACATCCAAAAGAATAATATCCATGAGAATCATGGACCACAGTTGATGGAGATCAACCATTAGAGACTAAGATTTAAGAATTTCTACTATGCTTATCACCAGATCCTTTATGTGATCAAGATATTAATCAACCAAAAATAGAATATTTGAATGTCATACAGGGTGATCTAGATGAGAAAGAGAACCAAGGGCATCACAACTATATTGAGCTTTGGTTCCAAAAAATCATTAAGGTGGAACACCATTCTCTTCTTCTATGGTTCTTGACATCTTCAAAGCAGTAGGTCTCTCATATTTAGGTACATGTCAAAGCATATATTTTGAACCTACACATAAGTTTATCTATCATCTTGTTATGCACATGGATCCATTGGAAGAAGACACAAAGGGTGATATAGATGAGCAAGAGAACCAAGCACATCAAAACTGTATTGGGTTTTGGTTCCAAAAAATTATTAAGGTGGAGCACCACTCTCTTCTTCTAATGTTCTTGACATCATAAAAGTAATTAGTCTCTCATATTCAGGTACATGTCAAAGCATATCTTTTGATCCTACACATGAGTTTATCTGTCATATTTTTATGCACATGGCTCCATTGGAAGTATTCCTATATTCGAAAGCGAATTTCTTTTTTTTTCATGTAGAGTAAGATAAAAAAAAGGAAAAAGGGAAAAAGAAAATAAGAGAAAAAATAAATTGTCAGGTGAAAACCTCCTTTAAGGAGCCTGAGATTGTCTCACTAATTGAAAACCTCCATGAGGTGGTCAATGGATTGGAAAAAACAGAAAAAATAAATAAATAAGATCCGAGTTAAAAACCTCTTCTAAGGTGTCTTGGTAGACCTACTGGTTGAAATCCTCCTTGAGGTAGCCAACAGGCCTAGGAAAAAAAAGGAAAACAATGAAAAAATGAAACAAGAAAAAAAATTGTTTTCTCCATGTAGGTGCTCTCCAACCTTTGCAAGCAACAACAAGAAGTTAGCACCATAAAAAGAATTTGATCAGAAATCTAGTTAAGAGAAGTCAAACTTGAGATTTCACCTCCTTTCCCATATGCTATAAAAACACTAAGGCCATGTCAATCCATCACCCTCATCCATTTCCAACATTAACCATCATTCCTAAGCCTTTCCCATGCATTTTTCATGTTGTTATAGGAAATTTTTGTGCTGCTACAGGATATTTCATAATTGGAAAAAAATACAGGGCATAAATTGTCTTGGCCATATCTAGAAAATAATTGATCAATTGGATGATCTTTTATATGTGGAGATGCACAAGGATGATGGTAACATGCTTAAAATTTTTTAGCAAATTTTAGTGCATAGTTTTTAAGAAAATGACCATCGTAACCTATATCCATTTTTATTTTTTCTCAAGATTTGTGCATCCATTGGATAATATTTTTCATGTGGAGGTGAATAAGGATGATAGTAACATGATAAACAAACTTTAGATGAATACAAGCTACCATTTGAGAGATATGGGTTAAACTATTTTGCTACAAGATTGTCCCTAAACTACTACAAGATTGTCCCAACACTACTACAACATATTTATTAGCATGAAAAGAAGGAGAAGTTTGGATGGTTTTCACTCAGGAATAAGGTAGGAGGCCCACAAAATACCTATCATCCATCCACCACACAATTTTACATTTTTCCCACCTTTCTTCCCACTTTTGTCCATCAAAAACACTACTTTTCACCCATTCTTCAACCTCTTCCACCACAGAAAAAACCTATGACCATTATCAATAGCTTCTTTATGAATTATCAATGTTTTTTGAAGTAGAATTTAGAGGAAATTTTAATCCTAGAAGGGTATGTGTGACTGCTCCAGGAAGAAACACAATCCTGTAGTAATTTTCACACACCCTATTGGACCAAAGACAAGATACCAAATCAAGACATCTAATCACCATGTAGCATTAGAAGACTACACCATCGATCCTGGCATATATAGGATCCCCTGTAGACTGTCATAGTCTCCTTGTTCAACAAAAAAAAACATTATTTAACCCATAATGACACTTGCATTTTGAAGAACCTGCACCATAAAAACTTTCATCAGTAGAAGAGACTCAAAACAAATTTCAAGCTAGTGCATGGAGTAGTGAAGACAATAAATACACTCCTTAGAGGAAATACAAATAGTCTCATCCATGATCAACAACCTCCTGCAAGCATCAAACGATCCAAAACATCATTCACAACACATCAACACAAATACCATTAGGTAGGAACAGGTTGTAATGCCTCCCACATTTACCCACTTTGACAATCTCTCCAAGGTAAACATGAGTTGACTATCACTATGGTATGACCCGACCACAAAGTTCTAGATATGGATGTGGGGCCTACAGACCGAAAGTAAACTGACATCCCTTGAAGACGATAGATAGCTCAGGAGCCTATTAACCACCCCAGCTGATCAATCCCCGAGCTAGAACTCTATTTCACCAAGTTTACTCCCCAACCAAGAGGCTATAATTGAACCCACAAGCTGGTCTCCATGCGGTTATGACCCAGAATCCCCTGTTATGTGCATGTGATCACAAGATCTATGCCACTTTTTCAAGCTAGCGTCCATACCACTGACCAAAACTACCTGTAACTTTCTAGAATCATGATAATGCTAATAATAATGCTAAAAAATCAAAGCTTGAAAAAGTTCTTGTCCTAGACATTCCTAATACATGATAGACATTTAGTCAAACATATGATAAACATAGAAGCTATAGGTCATCAATGCATATATGATTATAAACTTCTAGACTACATTAGATAATTGTCAAGAAGGTCCAATGCCCTCTTAAGGTAGCTACAAAAACACTTATTAGCTCATGAATACAAAAATCATTGAATAATTTGTCAAGTCATGAAAACAATCCATAGTAAGAGCACATCATCTAACCAATCTTATAACCAACATATAACCATAATATAACCAGGGCTTCTAGAGGCCAAACCACCTCAACGCTCAACCATAATGATTTTACCGCACTAATATAGAAATCACTAACACCAAAACAAGCTTAGATGCCTCCAACTTTCTTCACCACATCAAGAGAGATTTTCTTGTCTCCACCCATCCTTCAAGAGTTCCAGGAGAAATCCCATCTCTACCCTTGACCCTTGGGGATTTCTTGAGACCACCTCGTCAAGATCCAAAGTCTACCACCCATATCAAGCTTAAAACAACACAAGGCACCCACAACACCATTATTATCTAGGAAATAGCAAGGCAAGGATAAAACCATTATCAATCCAGGAAAATATCATGCCAATGACAGTAAAATAACCAAAGAACCACATGCAAATGCCATGCATCTAGAAACCATCAAGGAAATCACAGATGCATCATGTTACCTGCAAATTATTCTTGTTGTAGTTGTTGATCCAACCTTCTTTTTCGTTGTCCTCAAATTCCTTGCTTGTTCTTTGCTTGCATCATCCAATCCAAATGAATGCTAGAGTGCTCCACGAATGCTCTAAGTGTGTAAGAGTGTAAGAGTATGGAAGAAGAGAGCCAAAACTAAACTGACAAAAGTTGTGAGTTTTTTCTCTGATGCCTTTTTACCATTGATCTCTCTTGATTTCTTCATTTTCCTTCATTTTTCGTCTAATTTCCCTTGCATGAAAATTTGTGTCTCTCCACCTTCAATTTCTCCTATTTTCCTTATTTCCCATAATTAAATGCCAATTATTGCCTATTTTCTTTTTCCAATGCCTTTTCCAATTTCCATAGCCATTAATAAACCACAAATGATGTCCATTATAATGTTTTCCCAACATTCAGCTTGGAATACATGTCCCATGACCTTGGTATTATTTTATTTACATGGAAAATCAACCGGCGATTGTTACACAGATATTCACATTCCTAACCCTTCCTTATGAGTGCATCTTAGTTTAGAAAATGTTAGCAATGCATGAGAAAAAGGTTTTATAAGCTAATGATGGGTCATTTTTATCAACCGCCTTCAACAATTAACTACAATCACCTTTTTTTCCCTCACATATTTGAATAAAAATACAAATAGAGGACGATGACTCAGTAGGGTGGAGCCTACATGCGTATTTGTCATCAGAGTTGATAAGTAAGGGTGGTAGGTGGGGGTCAACTTGTAAAACACACTAAGCCTCTCACCAAAACACAAATGACTTAAGCGGGCTTGAGCCTCACTTGGCACATAAAAAATATTATTTTAAGCTAAGGAGGCCCACCATTGGTGTTGGAGGACAAGATACCCGAGCTATTACTTTCATAGATTTGATGGGCCTCTAATTTAGACATAAATTAAGGTCTGTTCCTCTAAATTAAGCATAAATTAAGGCCCATCTAACCATCCTTCAACACATTAAACATCTCTTTTTGCATTAGATATTGTATTTTTAACATTAATATGTTCATTAGAAAGGTTTATGAATAATTTCATATTTTTGCCTAATATTATATATTTTTGTGGAATATTATGAGAATTTTGGGCAGATTATGAAGATTTGGAGAAGGAGATAATCTAGGTACTTTCTCCCTACTACAGGAAGATAAATATTAAATAATAAATCAACAAGGTATTATGGAATTATGGCACAGTTTGTTGAACTACAATGATTGAGAAAATCTAGGAATGTGTTCCCTCCCATTTAATGTAGATTCTAAGTATTGGGAACGAGATCCAGTAATCAAGGGATTTTAGTGGGGAAAGCTTTCTCCTTTCATGGGGAATTATTCCTAATCATTTTATATAAGTACCAAGTTGAATTTTCCACTAGGGGGAGATTTTGATTAGTATTCTTGTGGAGAGAACTCGTATGTTTTCAACTCCATTGTATTTTCTTGCATGGATGTAATTATATTGATGGAAATAATGAAGATTGGTGTCATTTTCAGCTTCGAAGTCTTGGTCTCCTCCATAGGACTCTGATTTTCCTTGGGCTTGGCCATCCCAAAATCCTCATAGCCCTTTTCTATCATTTGATTCTCTTCTTTCCACTTGCTATTCACATGCATCTCTTGTTCTTGTTTCATTCTATTTCAGCATTTAGTATTAATGCTTTCTTGTTGTAGGATTGGGTTAAATGGTTGATGTAAGTTTTTTTTTAGGATCACAAACATCATTTCATCCTTGGAAAATCTTTGGAAGGTCATATTAATCACTGATCTACTTCGATTAGTTTTCTTATTCCCAAATCTAGATTTCTGGAACTCCTTTGTGGCAAAGAACAAAAAAATTCTGCTATTTTTTAGAGTATGCTAACGAGCTTCAATAGAGTTGGTTCCACTTGCATTAAATCACAAAAAAATTATATTTAATAACAAAAATTATCCCATTGCATTTGCACTTGATTAGGTTAAGCATTTTATAGATTTACTGGCTCACTAGTTCTTGAATTTATGGATTTTAGACTAGTAATTTTCAGCTATTTTTTAGCATGGGTTAATTTTCTTTAAGTTTCTTAGGATAAGTTGAAATTGTCATTTTTGATCTCTTAGATTTCATACTAGTTTCAAAGCAAATTTTTATTGATTTCATGCACCTAGCCATTAGATGGTAACAATTCTATTTTCTTCCATTTAATAAATCTTCCCTATGCATAGATGAATTTGTGTATAGATACAGACAAGAATGTGTGTTTGTGATAGATATTCTACATTTCAAGGAGACCTCATCTCGTTCGCATCATCCAAGCCTCATCTACCCATGTCGCCAAAATCCACAAAAATCTCAATCTGAATTCTTGTTTTATAAGCAAAATTTGCCATTTCCATTGAGCAAATCCAACCATCTTAAAGCCCTTGCTTGAGTTCTGGGTAGTGTCCACCGCCTCCATGCCTTATTCTTCTATTATTCACCTTTCCCAAGCTTCATTCCACCTTCTATACCACTTCCTAAGATTTCGGTCTGTTCCTGTAGTAAAACAGGGGACATTATAGGAGAACTAGTTCATCCTGTCGGAAATCCTGTAGCAGCCTATTTTGAGCCTGAATTGAGAAAAGTCATCATTGAACCTAGGATTAGGCCCCTAATTGACCTCCATGCCATCGAGATCATTGTAACCCTCTTCTTCCATACCTATCTCCTCTTCCAAATAACAAGAAAAGATTAGCATTTTCATTTATAAAATGAAAAGATTAAAAAAACAATTATTTTATATTCACACATGCACATAGAAATTAACACTCCCTAGATCAGACTCCATGCTCAGTTAGTTTAAATCATCACATGTGATAAATAGGGTTAAGATAGGTTTCTTTTACATTTATTTCATGATCTTTATGCAATTAGAATAGGTTTCTTTCCTTTTATTTTATTTCTTACAATAGGTTAAGGTTTCCATTTTGAGCATTTCATTTTCTTCAATTAGTTTAGGATTTGATTCCAGTACATGCACTCCATTACATCATGATAGCAAAGGAAGGACACATTATATGCTGCAAATATAGTTCCCATACCTCTTAAGTTTCTACGAACCTTGGGTTGATAATTAAAGTCGGTAGCCTTGGGAGTTGTATCATTCTTGTTGCAATACTGAGGCTCATCACTTTTTGGCGTCGTTGTCGGGGAGGTGTG
Source organism: Pinus tabuliformis (assembly GCA_031772625.1). Classification (NCBI taxonomy): domain Eukaryota; kingdom Viridiplantae; phylum Streptophyta; class Pinopsida; order Pinales; family Pinaceae; genus Pinus; species Pinus tabuliformis. The sequence goes on from CM062819.1 coordinate 1,096,717,742, forward strand.
CATTGTTTTCTTCCCTAGTTGATTCATTACTTTTTACTTTTTGCAAAAACAAAAAAAATATTTGCAATAGGCATATTTCATTTTAAAAACAGAAAAGTGCATTGCATTATTGTTTCCATTCAATCATAAAAACAAAAAGAAAACTCCAACACCAACCCACCCCCCCCCCCCCCCCCCCCCATTTGGGTTACTTATTAAAAATTAAAAATTGAGATTGTTTCCAACAACATTGAAGGATAGAGATATTAAATGGTTCATGAGTTTAGGGACTAATTCAATAATATCATGGAATGATATGCAAAGGATATTTTAAAAAAAATATAAAGATCATAATCTTAAAGAAGAAATATTTAGAATGAATCAAAAGGAAGATGAGAGTCTAGAGGATCTAATAGAGAGGTTCATGTATAATCTTAAGAGGGAAAAACTACATAATTGAGGATCTGACACACTAAAAACCCTCTTACTTAGAACAATTAGGGATGAATGGATTAATCTCCTTGATCTCATGAGTAGAGGTGATGTATACCAATTATCTTTTGAAGAAATTTGTGAAACGTGAAAACACATATCAAGAGGAAGTGAAAGAGTAGGTAAATCGACATCAAGATCGGTAAGTCAAGCTAGCCTTGGAAATTTGTTCGATGATCTTAAAACATAAATTCTTAGCAATCTAACCAAACGGGTAAAAATGTTAAGAATGCAAGATGAAGAAAAGGAAGATGATGATATTTGTGTTGTCCACGCAGAATCATATGTTGTTAAACATTGTCCATTATTACCAAGGTTGAAGGAATTTTACCAAGAGGAAAATGGAAAAAGTCAATCACCAAAGAAACTACGTTATGTAGCTCCAAGAGGACCATGGTAGCCTAGTCAACCTAGTATGATGCAAGAGCCTAATTCACAATTTCAAGGTTATTCATATCCACTTCAAAGTAATTGGAACACATCCTTTCCTTGGCAACATTGGTCATCTCAACCCCAAAACCAATCTTGGAAACAAGGTTTGCAAGGAAATTATTGGAGCCATCCACAATATCCTCAATATCCTCCATACCCAACTCCATGTTATCCCTACCATTCACCTCCACCACAACCACAACCCCAATCACATCCATCTCAAATATCCACTCCCACTCAACTACTTGTACCACCATTTCCAAACCCACACATTGAAGTAGCTCAGCCCACTTACAATGCTGAGGTACAAAACTTCCAAACATCTCCTCTTGAGCTAAATGGTATTCACCATAGCTTAGGAAGAGTATTGCAAAAAAGAGATTCTCTTGATATCATTGAAGGACCACATCCAAAAGAAGAATATTCAAATGAGAATACCAAAGGATCATGGGCTGCATTTGATGAAGAGCAAACAACAAAATCAAAGGTCAAGAAAGTTTCCTCATGGTTACCATGAAATCCTCCATGTATTCAAGAGAACAATCAATGAAAAGAGGAATATTTGAAGGTCATGGTAGAATAAGACATGAAGAATGATCGAGATAAGCAAGAAAACCAAGGGCATCAAAGTTATATTGAGGTTTGGTTCCAAAAAATCAACAAGATGGAGCATCACTCTCTTCTTCAACTATGCTTGATCATTTCAAAGTCAAATCATTTGGTCTTTGAAGTCCAGGTACATGTCAAATCATATATTGAAAGTCTACACATCAGTTTGTCTATCATATTGATATGCACATGGCTCCATTGGAAGTATTCTTATACTTGAAAGTGATTTTGTTTTTCAAGTAAAGTAGGGTAAAATAAAAAAATGAAAAATAAGAGAAAAATAAAAAAATGTCAGGTGAAAACCTCATTTGAGGTGCCTCAGATTGGCTCATTGATTGAAATCCTCCATGAGGCGGTCAATGGGTTGGGAAAAAAAAAAAGAAAAAAAAAAAAAATCCTAGGTGAAAACCTCCTTTGAGGTGCCTAGGCAGACCTACTAGTTGAAAACCTCCTTGAGGAAACTAGTAGGCCTAGAAGAAAGAAAAGGAAAAAATAAAAAATATTTTCTCCATGTATCTCTCTGATGAATGCATGTACTCTCCAACATCTGCAAGCAACAAAAACAAGTTGGTACCAAAAGAAAAAAGTTAATCAAGCCTAGTCAAAAGAATTCAAATTTTGACTTTCTTCTCCTTTTCTCAAATGCTCCAACAAGACCAAGGCCATGCCAATCCATCACCCTCATCTATTTCCACCAAACACTCATCATTCCCAAGCTTCTAACACTCATTTTCCTTGTTGTCCCAAAATACTATAGGAAGACTCTATTTTACAACACAAAATAGAAATACATAGAGCGGAAAACTATTTCTGCCATATCTTGCAAACCATGCATCCATTTTCCAAGCTATTTTAGGGGGAGATGTATATGGATGATGGTAACATGCTCAAGCAATTTCAAAAAATTCTAGTGCATGGTTTCCAAGAAATTGATGTCCATGACCTTCAACCATTTTTCAATTTTCTCGATATTCATGCATATGTTTAAAAATTTGTTTCATCGGGAGATGCATATGGATGATGGTAACATGTCCAATAAATTTCAGCAAATTCAAGTGCATGCTTTCCAAGCAATTGGCCTCCATCACCTTCAGCCATTTTTATTTTTTCTCAAGATTCGTGCATCCATTGGCCAAGAATTTTTTATGGGGAGGTGCATAATGATGATGGAAACATGCTTAGAAAGTTCAGGTCGGTCCGTTCTATCGTTTGGGAGATATGAACAAACCAATTCTGCTACAGGAGGTTGTCCTCGTTGTCTTTAAAAAAAATGAAAAAAAGAGAGAAAAGAACATCAAAGGGGCATACCAGCTGCCTAACTCCCTTTCCACTCCATGACCACACCTTCCACTCACTCCAATACCTATTCACCCTCAGAGCAGAGGAAGGATGAAAACAAATTGAAGAAAAATAAAGCTACATGACATCCTGTAGCATCCTATTATGAAAAAAACAACAACTCCAGACCTAACCTTCAGCACAATGATTGAGAGAGAAGAAGAATGATTGCATGTAAAAGGAAAATCCTCTAGAGTTCAACAGCAATAGACGAAGCCAACACTTGCACATCAACGAGAAATCAACCCATTAGCAAAATAATATCAACAAAAAAAGTAAAAGGTAGTCAAGAAGATGTACCCGAGTCATGAGCAGCACAACAACATCAACTCAGCAGCAACATGCATGTCTCTCCAACAACCAACAGGTAGGTACATGTGTGTGATATTCTTAACCTCTTCACTTGAGCCTATTATAGTTAGAAATTTGTTTTCAATGCATGAGAGATGAGGTTTTATAAGCTAAGTATGGGCCAGTAGTCTCGGCCACCTTCAACTAGTTAATTTTAGCTCACTCATTCACTCATGCAATGTGGAAAAGTCAAATTATGAAGGGTGATGATTTCAAGAAATGGGGACAAAAAATAAAAGAAGAAATTTTTGCAAAGGCCAAGTCACCACAGCAATCCAAACCCTCCATCCACTTCATGTTCATTATCTATCCATCATTCATCCATCCCATTTCATAATTTCGAGAACAAACCCTACACTCTGTCTCACCCTGAAAATTTCTTGAAAAAAAAACAGAGCATCCTCTCCATTTTGACAAACCTAGACTACTCCCTTTGAGCCCTAGCATCATCCTCCAAACCCTCTACATCATTTCTCATCACTCTCATACAGTTTAAAGACTCCGAAAGAGAAGGAATGACCGCTACAGGAAAACAGAATGTTGCTACAAGAAGGAAGAAAGGAACAAATTATGCTAAAACCAAAAATGGCAGTGCCTAAGGGAGACCTAATCAAAACAGAGAACTCCAAGGCCATTAGGCAATCATCTAGGCCACAAAAGAGTAGAAGAAGGTGACAAAAGGAAATAAGGCATTGACCATCAAAACAGAACTCAAAATGCAGTGGTAAAAAGAGACTTTCCAAGAGGTCTCTAATCACTTTCTAGCTTTTGTCCAAGGCATAAAAGGTGTTATAGAAATGGGAGAAAGGCATGGAATTCAAGTTGAGAGCCTAGCCTTGGCTCAGACTATCATTTATGCTCAAAATGGGTTTCCTGTAGTTTTGACAGGAATTAGTACAAGATGTCCTAGTTCTCATCTAAAGGCATTTTGAAGGTTTCAAATGTGTCCAAATGGTGGAATAAGGTACCAGAAGGTTGATAAGATGTGGAATACCCTGCCAAAGTACAAAATATTCAAGAACCCATCTTGAATAAGGGGAAGAAGGCAAGCTAATGGTCTCAAGAAATAGTGATTTTTCTATGCACAAATAGATTTTTGGGCTTTCCCTTGTAGAACTTACATCCAAGTTTCTTAAGAGAAAGGACTGAGGAATGCACAAGAGAGAGGTTGTCAAGGCCATGAATGTGGCACAATGACGTCACTAAGTTTCTTAGAGGATGAGCAACACTTCCAGCATGGGGGTATGATGGGCCTCAAAATTAGACATAAATTAAGGCCTATCTATCCTTTAGCACATTAAACCTCTATTTTTGCATTAGATAATTTATTTTTAACTTTAATATGTTCATTAGGAAGGTTTATGAATAATTGCATATTTGTGCCTAATATTATTTATTTTTGTGGAATATTATGAGAATATTGGGCAGATTATGAAGATTTGGAGGAGGAGATAATTTAGGGTCTTTCTCCCTACTACAGGAGGATCAATATTAAATAATAAATCAACAAGATATTATGGAATTATGACATAGATTGTGGAACTTCAATGATTGAGAATCTAAGAATGTGTTCCCTACCATTTAATGCAGATTCCTAGTATTGGAAACCAGATCTAGTAATCAAGGGATTTTGGTGGGGAAACCTTCAACCTTCCATGGGGAATGATTCCTAATCATTTTGTATAAGTACCAAGTCGAATTTGCCTTTAGGGAGAGATTTTGATTAGTCTCCTTGTGGAGAGAACTCGTATTTTTATAGCTCTATTGTATTTTCTTGTAGGGATGTAATTATATTGATGGAAATAATGAAGATTGGTGTCATGTTTAGCTTCTAAGTCTTAGTATCCTCCATAGGACTCTGAGTTTCCTTGGGCTTGGCTATCCTAGGAGCCTCATAGTCCTTTTGTGTCATTTTCTTTTCTTCTTGTCACTTCTTATTCACATGCATCTCTTGTTCTTGTTTCGTTCTATTTCTGCATTTAGTATTAATGATTTATTGTTGTAGGATTGGGTTAAATGGTTGATGTAAGCTATTTTGTAGGATCAAAATCATCATTTCACCCTTGAAAAATATTTGGAAGGTCATATTAATCACTGAAATATGTGGATTAGTTTTCTTATTCCCAAATCTAGATTTTTGGAACTCCTTTGTGGCAAAGAACAATAAATTTCTGCTATTTTTTAGAGCATGCTAACGAGCTTCAATCGAGTTTGTTCCACTTGAATTATATTAAAAAAACATTCTATTTAATAAAAAAAATTACCCCATTAGATTTTCACTTGATTAGGTTAGGAATTTTACGGATTTACTAGCTCACTAGTTTTCAAATTTCTGGATTTTAGACTAGTAATTTTCAGCTATTTTTTAGAATGGGTTAAATATCTTTAAGTTTCTTAGGATAAGTTGCAATTTTCATTTCCGATCTCTTAGATTTCTTAATAAATTCATAGAACTTTTGTATTGACTTTAAGCACTTCCATTGTCGCACCTAGTCATTAGATGGTAGCAATTTTGTTTTCTTCCATTTAATAAATCTTCCCTATGCATAGATGAATTTGTGTATAGATACATACAAGAATGTGTGTTTGTGAAACATATTATACATTGCGAGGAGACCTCATCTCGTTCGCCTCATCCAAGCCTAATCCACCAATGTCGCTAAAATCCACTAAAATCTCAATCTGAATTCTTGTTTTATAAGCAAAAATTTCCATTTCCATTGAGAAAATCTAACCATCCTGAAGCCCTTGCTTCATTTCTAGGTAGTGTCCATAAGCTCCATGCCTTATTCTTCCATTATCCACCTTTCTCAAGCTTCATTCCACCTTCTAGACTACTTCCTAAGCTTTCGTCCTCTTCTTGTAGTAAAGCAGGGGATCATATAAGAGAACTAGTGAATCATGTAGGAAATCTTGTAGCAGCCTGTTTTGATCCCGAATTGAGAAAAATCATCACTAAAGCTAGGATTCGGCCCCTAATTGACCTCCATGCCATCAAGACCATTGTAACCCTCTTCCTCCATACCTGTCTCCCCTTCCAAAGAAAAAGGAAAGATTAGCATTTTCATTTATAAAAAAAAAATATTAAAAAAAGAGTTCTTTTATATTCACACATGCACATAGAAATTAACACGCCCTAGATTAGACTCCATGCTCAATTAGTTTAAATAATCACATGTGATAAATAGGGTTAAGCTAATTTTCTTTTACATTTAGTTCAAGATATTTATGCAATTAGAATAGGTTTCTTTCCTTGTACTTTATTTCTTGTAATAGGTTAATGTTTCCATTTTGAGCATTTCATTTTCTACAATTAGTTTAGGATTTGATTTCAATACATGCACTCCATTACATCATGACAACAAAGGAAGGACACATTGTATGTTGCACATATAGTGTCGATGCCTCTTAAGTTTGTATGAACCCCGGGTTGATAATTAAAGTCGGTAGCCTTGGGAGTTGCAACAATGTTGTTTCAATATCGAGGCTCAACAATACTATTGTAGAGGGGCTATAGTATCTGGAGTTAGCAGCTACAAGATTGAGACAATCTCCTAGAAGATAAGACAATATGCTATAGGATCGTTTCCAAGAACTACATGAAAGTCTAAAGGGCTGTAAAAGAGCCAGAGTTTGAGAAATTCCATCCAAAAAATGTAGATTCAAAGAGGGACATCCAAGAGAAGGGTAATTACACCTTTTTCTTTGTCATCTATGGACAAGAAACTTGCAAAACCTCTTGTTCCTTCAACAGTGCATCTCGTAATGAAATTATAATACCAGTTTGGGAATGAAAAGAAATGAATGGGAATGTTTATTTTGAGTTAAGCATGATTATAAGGGAAATGGGGTTGTTTTCGAGTTGAGTTTGAATTTTTCCTTCCTTTAACAAGTGTGAATAAACTACTCTTTTACCCCTATTCTAAAACCCTAACTGCTGAGAAAATATCTAAAACTTATACCAGAAAGGGAGAACTACCATTCCAACTTTGGAAAGTTGTATTGTAGACTATGGGGGGTGGATTCAACCCTAGAGATCCCACTACCGAGAATAATGGAGCACAGGGAAAGGAGACATTCAAAATCAAAACAGTTAACCCTAATCGAATTCAGACCATAGTGATGAAAATAGGTTTTCCAAGGTGTCTTTGATCTTTGCCATCTTGTGTTCATGGCCTAGAAGACATTATAGAAGGGTAAGAGGCCAAAATTAAGCTTGAGGGGGAATTTTGGTAAAGTTCTGATGGATTATGTGAGGTTCTAAAGGATGTTATAGGTCTACTACAAGATGCTATAAGATGCTCTATATTTCTATATGATTTCATCTGATGGCGTTTTGAGGGTTCCATAGGTGGAAAAATGGTAGAAAAATGTAGCAGGAGGTTGGAAAAGGATGTGGAAGACCTTGCCAAACCTAGAACTCTCAAGATCCCATATTGCATGAGGGGTAAAAGATAGACTAATGGTTTGTAGCAAAACTATGATTTTTCAAGGCACATATAGTTTGGAAGAATGTGTGAAAATGGAATGAGGGTGTCAAGGGAGAGGGTGTGAATGTAATGGAGATGATACCGCTTTTCCCTATAATCCAACAAAGTTCACCTACAAAGAGAAAAGTTATGTTTTTGTGCTTGAAAACACTATTAAACAAATTACTAATTTTTAAAAGACCAAAATTCAAAAGGAAGGATTAATTGAATTTAAAATAAGATTTAACTATTGCATGAAAAGAACAACTATATTGTTGTGTTTGTCCTTGTAGAACCTACAACCAAACTTCTTAAGAGAAAGGAATGATAAGTTTGTAGAGGAACAACCTTTTCATATAAACAGACTTGCAAAAGGAGACAACTAATCTAAGTGTGGAATAAAAAAAGAAATACATAAAAGAAATGTACAAGAGAGAGACCATTAGGTCCATGGAGTAGGTATAGTTAAGTGAATAAGTTCTTCAGAGGATGAGCAACAATTTCAGTAGTGGGGTATGATGGACCTCCCAAATAGGTACTATTCAAGGCCTATTTGACCATCCTTCATCACATTTAACCTCTATTTTTTCACTTGATGACATCTTTTTGAGCTATAATGTGTTCATTAGGAGGTTTAGAGATAATTTCATATTATGTGCCTAATATTATTTATTTTATAGAATATTGAGTAAATTCCGAAGATCTGTACAGGATGGACCAATAAATGAATAATATATCATGAAATTATTTACAAATTATAGAGCTCCATTGATTGATAAAATCTAGGGATGTGTTCCATGCTATAGGAGAAGTTGTAACTTAGTATTTAATGAAGATTTCTACTATTGGGAACCAGATCCACTTTTTGAGGGATTTTGGAGGGAAAATCTACCTCCTTTCAAGGAGGATGCTTCCCCATTAATTTGTATAAGTACCCATTCAAATTAGCCTCTAGGGGAATGGATTTTTTAGTCTTCTAGTGAAGAAAACTTGTTATTTCACAGTTCTACTTTCATTTCGAGCATGGATGTACTTGGATTGACTCTAATAATGAAGTTTGGTTTCATTTTTAGCTTCTAAGGATTGGCTTCCTTCATAGGAATATGTGTATCCTTTGGCTTGGCCATCCCAAGAGCCTTAGATCCCTGATGTACAATTTATTTATCTTCTTTGAATATTTTTTTCACTTGCATTTCTTATTCTTGCATTTCCTATTTCTCCACTTATGCTTCCTTTGTTCTAGGTTAGATTGGTTAAATGACTGAGGTAAGTGGTTTGGCAGGTCGTATATACATTTACAGGTATGATACGTCCTTAGAACACCTCTACAAATTCATATTCATCATTGAACTACTTGTATTGGTTTACTAGTTCACAATTTTGGAATTTCTAGGAGTATCCATTAGCAAAATAGTTATAAATTTATACTAAATTTTATCACTTGCTAATGAGATTATTTTGATTTTATTCCAATTGTAGTGAAGCCTAAAACCATCCAAATTAATAACAAAATTTACTCCATAACATTTTCACTTGATTAGCTTAGGCATTTGTGTACTTAGATCAACTTACTAGTTCATCGTTATGAAATTTCTACTTTTTAGTAGTAATTTTCTATTGAATTTCAACACATGATAACAAAACTCTTTCAGGTTGATTAAAATTGGATTGAAGCCTAAAAATATTAAATTAATAAAAAAAATTACCTCACAGTTCTTTCATTTTATTAACTTTGTAATTTGGCAGGTTAACTCAAGAAACGTGCATCCTGTAGCAATCTTGTAGCAACAAAAAGTTTTTGTCATAGTTTGTTTTCGAGCTCTTATTTACTCTAAATTCATGGTATAAATATATTTATAGCCTTTGAATTCTCTGAGGACACTTTGGTTGAGATAAGGCTTGATTAGGTCGCCATTTAGCTCCTACATTGCTTGCTTCTTGAATGTTGATTTCTAGAATTATTTTAAATTTCCTTTCCACAATTTACTTTAAGAAAAATGTGATTTCCTTCCTGCAAGAGTAATCTAGGACTTTCCTTTCCTACAAAATAGAATATATTTCCTTTAGTTTCATTTCCTTTCCAGCAAGATAGATTAGATTTGCTTGGTTTTCATTGTGCTTTACACTTTTTGAAAATAGAATAGATTTCATTTTTGTCACTTACTTTTGAGTCAAAGTAGAATAAGATTTATTATTGCTATTTACCTTTTTCAACTTAGTACTGGCACATTACCTACATATTTTCCCATTTGAAGTTGTTTCATTTCCTTCTTTCATGTGCATCAAATTGAGTCATACTAGGAAGAGGAAGGTGTCTGCTACACATACAATGCCGACCCCTCTTACGTTTGTATCGACCCTGGGTTGATAATTAAAGTTGGTAGCCTTGAGGAGTTGCAACATTGGTTTTGAAATACAGTGGATCATCACAATCTATAAGATGTCGTTATGGAAGAACAAAAATTAATGAAATTCCACCCCATGAGGATCAAGTTGTCAATGAACCTATTATTTAAATACCACAAAATGTGTTTGGAGATATAGGATTAAGAAGATCATCAAGAATAAGGAAACTTGCAATAATTTCTTTTGATTATGTTGTGTACCTACAAGATTCAGATCCATGCATTGGAATTGAGGAAGATCATATCTTATTTTCAAAAGCCATGAGTGAAGCAAACTACAAACTTTGGAATAGTTCTATGTTAGAAGAGTTGTATCCAATGGATAAGAACCATGTATGGGATTTAATTGTATTTCCTAACAAATTCGAAGCCATTAGCTATAAATTGGTCTACAAAACCAAAAAGGACTCATATGAAAATATAGAGTGATATAAAACCATACTTGTGTCCAAATAATTCACTCAAAAAGAAGGTATTGACTACCATGATACCTTTTCTCTGGTTTATACAAACGACTCATTTTGGATTATCATGGCATTAGTATCTAATTTTCCTTAATGGGGATCTAGAGGAAGAGGTCTACATGATTCAACCTAAATGTTTTACTTCAAATATGGGATAAAACAAGCTTCACATCAATGGTATTTTAAATTTTATGGTGTCATTTATTTATTTAGTTTTATTGAGAACATCATGGATCAATGTATGTACATTAAGGTCAATGGGAGATAATGCATATTGTGTGGTTATATCTTCCCGATCCATCACATTTTGTTATTTTATGCATCCATAGAGGATGGTTCGAAACGTCAATGCATAAAATAACAAAATGTGATGGATCCGGAAGATATAACCACACAATATGCAGGTAGCAGAAGTCTCAAATCCATTATAATGCATATTCTTAGTTCTATATGTGGATAATATTAAGCTTTCCAGTAATGATTTGGGATTGCTACATGAGGTTAAGAAATATTTGAAACGTATTTTTGAAATGAAGGATATGGGTGAAGCCTCTTTTTTCATTGGCATATGCCCTCAGAGAGATAGATACTGAGGGATATTAGGATTGTCTCAAAAGGCCTACATTAATAAGGCTCTAGAAATATTTCACATGAAGGATCGTTTACCTAGTGTGGATCCCATTGTTAAAGGTGATAATTTTTGTCTTAATAAATTTCCAAAACATGATTTGGAATAGGAAAATATCATGACCATTCATTATGCATCTTCAATCAGAACTCTGATATATGTTAAGGTCTATACCTGACTGATAGATTATTTACCACCATAAATCATTCATTGAAACTCTTTCTTGAGAAAATATTGAAGGGAATATAATCATTAAAAAACATTATGTTTGTATCAATTTGGACCAAGTTGGAGAGTGCTAGAAATGTTTTTTATTGTCGCCCAAACTGCTAAGAACCCATACATGTGGTTATGTAACTTCCCATGAAGTGTTGGTTATGGCTAGAAATAATCACCCTGTTAACTCCAAGTTAGTTAATTATGTTTTATAGAAAGATCATCATAAAGACAATTGATTTAGAATGGTTCATGATCTTTATCAAGAAATAATTTTCTTGTGGTTCCATTTGTTGGTGTGTTAACTCTAGGATATATCAGAAGACATCTATATTAGATTGGAAAGGATTTCCTACATCATATATAATCAATAGGACAGAGGTAAGTTTAATTTTATTCCATATTAAATTTTAAGCTTATATTATATCCACTTCATATACTGCAACCATCGCATTGGTGTTGATTTCATGGGATCTTCCCTTGGAACCATTTTGTATCCATCAAGCCAATTTCCTTTCATTAAAAAAAAACAAAAATACTCTACATGGATTTACAACAATCAAACCTCTGATGGTCTATAAAAAGAGAAAGCATAGAGGTTTTATGAGTAATTGATAATGATTTTGTTACATTTTGTACTACTTGATTTACAATTGAAATATTTGGATAATGAACTCAAATGTGATCTTTGATGTAAATTTATTCTCTCATGGGGGAACCACTTGACTTTCCTATATTCAAAAGCCCTTCATGGAGGAATATGTATTGACATCATCGTTAATGCTACCTATTGTTCATGATCTAATGGTTCCTCAATAATATCATAACTAAAGTTACACACAATTCAATTTCAATATGCATGCTCCATATATAGGGATTGAGTTTCCCTTGATCAATATATGATAATGATATCAAGATGATAATTGCTCGTGTACTTTTTTTAAAATGTAATTCATATATAATGTTAGCTACCTATACCAATAGGTTTCATATTTCATGATTGGCTATGAAAAGGTCCAAATATGCTCTGCTTTGATGATTCAAAGATCACATATTTCCAAGAGCATCCAATCTGTGCTTATAGCTTGGTATGGACTCGAATTTTGATGAATGGTCCAACAGTCTAATCTGGATCATGTCATGTTCCAAATTTTCAGTTGTAGATTAGAGAAAGCAGTCTGTCCAAACTGTTTAATCTTGGAAGACAAGTAGTTTAGGTAGAGAATAAAGGCTCCCAACAGCTTAATCTGGGACCTTGGAAGAAATAAGGGTATAAGTAGATAGAAAAACAAAAGAAAATCCAAAGAAAAGAAAAGGCAAGTAAGGGTCTGCAAGTCCAAGTGCACCCTCCAAGAAGAAATAAAAAATGCTAGGAAAATAGATGGGTAGGTAGTTGGGGTTGCAGAAGGGCCATTTCTTATCAGTTGCATGTGTGCTCACTTTGTTTACCAAAGCAAAATCAATGAATTGAGAAGGTGTCATTCTTCATCAAATTGCAGCAAGCAGGAAGCATGTCTAACCTCCCTTCCTCCCCTCTCCATTTCATTACTAACACTCCCTCATCAGCTGATATTCATGGAAGAGATTATGGTTTCATGGTGGTTCTTAATCTTTTTAGAAGCCACATTTCTTGTCTAAACTCTTTTCATTTTGATCTACTCCCTAAACTAAGTAAGTTTCAAATAAACTTAGTGATTTTCCCCCCTCATTCACATCTTCCCCCCATATTAACTCTAACTTTACTATGTAAATCCCCTATATTACCTTTCCCCTACTAGTATTAACACCATCGTGTATAAACCCCAAATTTGGTATAAATATCCCTCCCCTTGGCATTATAGCCATATGTTCTCTAAAAAGGAATCAAAATGACATCTGGTCACTTTGATGAACCTATACCTCATCTCTCTCCCTTGTTTCAAGTCATTCCACTCATCAAACCATCATTTGCAAAGAAAAACCCTATAAAAACCCCTCCTACCCATAACCCCTTTGAAATTATGAAAAAACCCAAAAAACCCACTTTTTCCGCTTAACCAAAGTTGGCGCATATATTTGATTTTTCGAAATATATTGAAAAACATTGAAAAATACCATATCTAAACCTTTCCCGCTGAGCACGTGTCCCAAAAGAAATATTTGTTTATTCCTCCGCCCGCATCCGTATCCACCGATCACATCGCCCTCCCGTCCACCGTCGGATCGGACCCGTGGGATCCGACGACCCTCATTGATATCGGAGCGGCCCCCACGACAGACGATTAGCGCCCGAGAAAATGACGAAGGGATACGTCATTGCGCGGCCACGCGTCACCCTCTCGGGTCTCTTGGAGCGGCCTCTGACAAAACCAGGGCCGTATCGTAAGCGCTCCGAGAAACCGTAACCGCTATGGCACTTAACCGTAATTGCTATGGCACTTACCGCCCGGTTTGCTGGTCCCACGTCAGATCCACGTCATCGCCACCCTGCCATCGCATCAGTACTCTTGTCCGCCCCTGTGCCAACGTGTCTGCCACCGCATCATCCCCATGGACCAATAGTAGCTCGCCACCTCACCCGATGACGTCATGCTGACGTCATCTAAGCTTGACCCCACCCTATGACGTCATGCTAACGTCATCCGAGAAAAAGCGCCAAATTGCCAAAAGGTCCATATTTTGGCCAAAAATCACGTTTTGCATACCTTTTGCTCATTTGCTATTGTTTCCGCTGCATGGTCTTTTACGTCCAAAACTGCGCCACCCCGCTGGAATCGACCTGAAGACCTCCAGAGCACCAATCCTACCCACATTTACGACCACTGCTCGCTGTTTACCAGGTATTTCTCATCATTTATCCTCCATACGCCTGAATTGTCTGTAAATTACTCAGAAGGCTCAAAGGACACTAAAAATCATCATTTTACCGGCAAATTCCCTCTGCAAAGCCTCTATTCCCAACTGCAAGCTCGAAAACCACCAGCTGAGCCTTGATTTCCCGAGTTCTTATCAAAAACAGTAAATTGCTCGCGCAATCGTGAGACAGTTGGTCAATCCATTAAAAAACTTGCCACAAATGACAAAGTGAGACCAGACATTGGTCTTATTCATAATTCAAACAGTATTTCAATTGCTATGTGCCCACTTCACCCTCTGGTCCCTGAAATTCACACTTTCATTGCAAGTAATCACCTCTGTGTCGTTCTGCCTACTTCAACCAGTTCACCTACAAGTCAGAAGCTTAATAGACCATGGAAACTCCAATTGCACTGAACATCAAGCCTCTCAATGCCCCTCACAGGGAGTTAGAATGGAAAGCTCTGGGAGATATGGATTATCAAATGTTAGACTGGTTTCCATTAGGCTCTAAATATAATATTCAGATGCTAAATGAGTTGAAAGCCCAGCACCTTAGTGGAGCTGACATCCTAGGGATTTGGGACTCAAACTTGCCCATCTACAACCTCCCCCAGGTAAATCCTATGCCTAAATTGATCCACAGATGCCAGGAGTGCTATGATCCATGCCAAAGAGCTGTCCTCAGCCCTACAGGCTCAATTCTGTTCCATATCACCCCAGAGAGCATAAATGAGATGCTGCATTTCCACACTGCAAAACCATTGACCCCCCTCTACATGCAGAACTTGATAAAGAAGGGGAATAAGTTGTCAAATGACCAGATCATCAAAATCAACCAGCTGTTTGTACAATCAAGCTCTGAAACCATCAGAACTCCTCCTATTGGATATGCTTACTTAAATGAATTGGGCAGAATGCTAGTGGATTTGATCAGCTATGTCCTAGGGTACAAGGGAACGGAGGATGTGGATGAAATTATAATGGAAATGCTGTCTATATTCTCTCCTGGAAAGCCTCCAGCTGTACATTATGACTATGCCACATATATTGCAAATAGGATCCATGACCAGCTGATGAATTTGCAAAGGGAAAGACTGTTCAGATATACTTCCTACATTTATCGTCTATTCTTGTTTAATCAACCAGGCAGCTTCTTCATTCCCCTGAAACAAGTTAATGCCCAGGGGAATCCAAGGTCAGTTGTGTTTTGGACCTCTGTTTTTCATTGCACCTCTGTGTCACCATACACATACTGTGAGTTCATAGACTTATTCATACATCCAGCTATGACATTATTGTATGGTGTTCCTCCTCCAAGGCTAACTGATGACATGAGGAGAATTCTCCATCTAAACAAAACCTACAGCATTGGTAATTGGTACCTTTACCAAGACCACACAGTCATCAGAGTATATGGCTGTGAGTTGAAGCCTTTTAGGCTGCCAAGGTATGTCCCCATGAGGCGTTTTGCCCTAGAATACTTCAGGAAATTTGGGAATGCCGACTACCTCCACTTCCAAAGTAAGAACAAGAAGGCACAGTTGAAGGTAAGGAGCCAGCTGGGCCCCTTCCTATATAACAAAAAAGAAGAGGGATGGAAAGAGGCAAATAGTATCCTAGAGGCTCTCAAACTGCAAACTAGTTTTGAGTGGATACCCTATGACCCTAATCATTTTGTTTCCCTCAGGAGGATAAGATACAAATTGGGTACCTATTCACATGTGAGGCAGCCTGAGATTGAGCAGTATGCCAATGCATTAAGCTGGGAAGAGGGCACCCTAGAAGAGGAAATCACTAGTGAAGAGCTGCTAGAAAGAGAGGCCAGAAATATTCAAAAGGAAACTGACTTAGAAACTTGTGGACAGGTCCCCCTCTCATACAAAAGACAACTTGGAGCAGCTGCCTCATCCTCAACAACACATCAGCAAGCTGCCGTGAATACTCCACAGACAGCCAACAAAGGCAAAGAAAAGCAGGTGGAACAGCCACCTCCTATGACTGAAGAGCAAATGGAAACCCTAGTGCAGCAGCAAGAAGAACAGCAACAACAGGAAGAACAAAGGTAGGAACAGCCTGTCCAGCAAGAGCAAACAGTGGAAGCCCCTAAATCCACTGAAAAATCTGTGCCTCCAAGGCAAGAAACTTCAGCTGAGGCATCAATCCTCCAAACTCCACAAAAGGAGGATACAAGTAGAAAAAGGGACAAAGAGACTCCCCTTACAACGTCAGCAAGTCATGGGGAGAAAAGACAGAGAATCAATCCCTTCTCAGAGGAAGAAATGCCAATAGGACAGTCTTTTGGTATGGTCCCACCCAGCAGGGAAGCATCAGCAAGTTCCTTTCAACAGGAACAGGATAGAGCAATGGGAGGAGAAGTAAGTTCCTCAAATCAACAAAGAGAAGGTGGACCCAGCATTAAACAGCAGTTCATCGACATTAAGAGGAGAAATGAGCCCATCAAGATACAACTGTATAATCATCTGTTAAACATGGCTCCCACCAATCAACAAAGACTCATGTCTGCATATGATGTGCAGGAAGGCAAAATGATCATGAGTCATTTTATGCCAACAACAGTGCAGCCCCAATCTGCCTCTGACTACTTGAGGACTAACCTGGAAGTCCTTGCCAAGGATATCCACCCAATGGATAAGATAGAACTGCATAAGCAAACGGGTGAGATGGTCTATGCTTCCTTGGCAGACCAAACATTGGATAACTACAGGCTACAAAATAGCCTTAACAATACAGCCTCTCAGCTAGAGTTGGAGAGAGCATCATCCCAGGCAAAGGACAACAGAATAAGGTCCTTAGAGGACATCATCATAGAGATGGGGCATGATCCCAAAGATATCAAGGGCATACAAGAGATATTAAAATTGAGGGATGCAGACATGGCAGCCTTGAGGAGAAAGATCAAACTCCCAGCCGCAATTCACCGTCAAACAGATGATGTTGCCCAGCAAAGACATGATCAACAGGCCACAACCTTGTTGATATCTCTGTATAAGCAGCTAATCCAAACTCAGGAAAAGATGGGAGAATCGGAGGCTGCAAAAACAGCACTACAGGCAGCCTTAAAACAAAGAGAGAAGGGCAGGGAGGTGAAAGCCCTCAAAGACAGGATAAAAGAGCTAGAAAATGAGCTCAAATTAGATAAAGTTATAGCTGGACTTAAGGCAATGCTATGGGCCAACATTGGCCAGTCTATTACTGACCAATGGCAGTATATAGAGACAATCCATGAGCAGCTAGAGCTCATCCCAAAAGCACAAGCTGAAATTCACAAGTCAAGGGCTGCTCTAGGCAACATGCCTGAAGTTGCCACCAGGATGATCAATGTGCTGAATAATAGAACAAGTACTCAGCTGGAAAACATGGGAATTCCCAATAGAACTGAGACCATTCAGTTGATCAAAAGGGTTCTCACATTGAGAAATTTGGTGCAGACATTGGAGAGAAGAACCCAGGACATGCAGACCGAGGTGAAAAGGTTCATGGATAAATTCCTGGTGCTGCAAAACAGAGGACTCCCTAGCTTACTGAACAGCGCAGGGAGACTGCTCATTCATGAGTAGTATGCCAAAAGAGTGAATGCATTTGCCACAAACGAAATCAATGAGAAGCCCAGCAACTCAGAAGAAACAGGGCCAGCTACAGGACAGACTATCTACAACAAGGTAGAAAGTCTATTTTTTATAATGAATGAGATCAATCACCTGTTTGAGGTGGCTCCCAATTTTTACAAGTATACAGAGGCAGAGGAGACTATGGATGCAATTCTCAGGCATCAACTCCCTACACAAGACTGGTGGACAAATACAATACAGAAAATTTTATAGACAGTGAGTCATTCACCAAATTTTGTTTTTAAAATATGAATTGTTATGTAAAGCACAGTTTAACAAAATCAGCATGCATTAAAGATTAGAGCTGAGCCAACTCAGCAGAAATTTCGGCCAATGAAGCAAAAGTAGGAAACCACAGGTGGCAGAGCCGAGAAAGTACAGCGCAGCAAACTTAAAGGCACATTTTCCAGCATTAAAGCAAAGTGGTTCGACCGACTCACTGACCTCCAAGGGTCAAAATATCCTCTGACAGACTTAAAGAGCAGTTATGATGCATTCAAAGCTGTAATAACTTCTTTTCTACTTTTCTATAGGAAGTAATGAAGATATTTTCTCTCTCAGATGACTCAATGCCTGAGATATTTTGTATAAGCATTCCTATAAAGTCCCCTTCGCATGAGTTTGCAAGGGTTGTTGTTGATTTCTCCTGAAGAAGTTGTTATGCTGTAATCCTTTCAGAAGTTTAATAAAGAAAGTGATGGAATTTCTCGGATTTCTGAAGTGTTGAATGCGTTCTGGTGTCTGTTGAAAACTGCTGGATTCCTGTGTATTACACAATACAATAAGTCTCTGTAACTCTCTCTGTTATGTGTTTTTGATTTGTTAAAATCCATATATGTTTCTAATTTTTGAATATTTAGCAACGAGGAAAAAGAATAACTTTCAGGATTTATTCAAGGAATACCCTGAGTTCAATTTGTGTTGTTAATGAATGCTTTCTTCAGCTGTAATCTTGATAAGTGTAATTCTTAATTGCTGCACTTTCAGAATACATCTTTCACAGTGGCCTTTGTCTCAGGAATTCAAGTTTGCTCCTGTGCAACGTGTTTCACTTTCACCTCACCAGCTTAATAGAGAATTCTTAATTGCTTTCTGTTGGCTGACATGCCTCACCATTCAAGTTAAATTTGGTTGTCTGAGATACACAATCGGCCCTGCAGTTTGAACACCACCAATCCTGCATTTTAAAGCATTTCACAACTCCAGACTCCATTGCCCAATGATATATTACTCTCTAAACACTACATCTTAAGCCCTAAAAGAAATCCTTCAACCAAAACATACACCAAAACCTGAGCATAATACCTAGCCTAAAACACCATCATAACAGAGACAAATCATAAAGAGAGAGCCCTCTCTGATTACAGTTTGGCTAGAAACTGTGATCCAAATATTGGTTAGTGGTTACCCCGGCCGTATTCCCTTGGGAGTCATAGGGAACAACCTGGGTGTTAACATAATTGGCGACTCCGCTGGGGAGTGCTTGAGATTTTTCAATTACTATATATCTTCCATAGCTACTATCAAGCCTGAAATTAGTCAAGAGGCCTTTTATCTGTTTCTGTACCACATTAACAGCTTTAGGGAAGAGCTTTTTAGGGAATCTTCATCTTAGTTTTGAAATATATATAGCCATTCCAAATTCTTCATCCAGTCCTTGCAGATATAAAAACTTCCTGTAAAATCCTAAAAAACAGTTAGAAACTGGCTCCTAAGAAAAATCCACGGCACACTAGGGCAAATCCTGACCCTAATCCACCCATCATTGTTGATAATCTAAATACCATCCCAAGAAACATTAGGAGGCAGCAAAAGCAGGAGCAGCCTGCTGATTTAACCTCAGATTCAGATCATCCTAGCCTTATCTCTACCCCTTGCAAGGTCCTTTTCCGATCTACCCCTAATTCCCCTAGTTCACCATCCACATCTCAAAGTCCTCCTCTCACATCTTCATCCACTGCACATATCCCCTCGACCAACACTCTAGGTTCACCCCTACTTGTCACCCCTGTGGTACCCACTGTTCCTATTATCCCAGCTGCCCCTGTCAATCCTCTAAACCCTGTAAATATGGCTAACAGGTATGCACCTCTGCAGATACCAGCTAATGCTGCAGCTTTACCCCAAGATTACCAAACCAAAATTTCATATTTTGACTCCAATGGCCCTCTGACAGCTGTCCAGCATGCTAAGAGGATGCAGGACCATTTTGAGACCTATGAAATAGATGATGACAGTGTCAGAATGAGGATGTTTGTTCAAAGCCTAACTGGGGATGTAAGAACTTGGTTTAGATCCCTGAATGCAAACTCCATCACAACTCCTGATGAACTGTATCAAGCCTTTACTAGCAGATGGGAGAAGAAGAAGGATCCTCTGCACATACTGGGGGAATATGACACTATCAAAAGAGGTCCCCAAGAGACTGTTTTGGAGTATTGTGCCAGATTTAACAATGTATATAATGCTATTCCACAAAATTTAAGACCTCCTCCTGATTTAGCCTTGTACAAATTCCCTGATGGTTTTGACCCTGACATGGCCTATCAGTTGAAGGAAAGAGATCCTCAATCCCTGGCAGAGGCCCAAAGGGTTGCTGTCACAGTGGAAGCCAACCTGATTGCCAAAAGAAACAGGGCAAGGTTCGAAAAGAGGACTGCTTTCAAAGAGGAACCCTCTGCCTTTGATCAAAAGCTAGATGCAATTCTCAGTGGAATGAAAAGATTGGGTGATAGAGTGGAATCGGTTGAAAGAAAGTCATCATGGGAAGCACCACAAAATAACCCTCCTAGGAATCCAAATTTTAGGAGAACTCAAAACCCAAATGTCGGCAAGACCAGTGCTGACCAAGACATAAGACCCCCTTTCCAAGAAAATTATGCAGAAACTTCCACATCAATAGAGCCCAATGAAGATCTTGAGATTAACTTAATGGGTCTAGATGGTGAAAGTCAAGTTTTCTTAACACAAGAAGATCATGAGGATGATGAAATCAAACTGTTCCAAACTAAATCAGGTGAATCCTTTGACTTTAAACAAGGCTACGACACTGCTGTTTAAGAAGTCCATAAACAATACAAGCTGAGGAGCAGAACTGTGAATGTTAACTAGCCTGAAAAGATAAAGGATAATCAGCAGCCTGAAAGAGTCATACTCACAGAACCTAGTGACAAAATAAATTCACCTACACAAGAAGCGATTGTTGAGGAGATCACTGAACCACTGTCCTTAAAACAACAGCCTAGGGCTACTTCACCTTCTCATCCTAATTTAAACGTTACTCACCAAGAGATGAGTAAAAGAGGCAAGTCCCAAAGTCAAGATAAAAATCAAGAAGAAGATTTAATGAACAAGGAAAGGACTGTTATCTATAACCCCAAAACCCAATCTGAAAAACCTTTTGACCTAGAAACTGAAATTGGTAAACTAAAGATAGTTGTTCCTCTTTTAGAATTAGCCAAGCATGACATCTACAAACTACAAATTAAGAAGTCCCTGCAACTCACTAGCAACAAAGATGATGTCAATGTGCTGGATGACACCCCAGAACTCCTGTTTGGCCCAGAAGTGGATGGAAAAATAGTAGTCACAGGGGTATTACCTTTCTATGTCAGTTTACATATTCATGATAAAATATTACATAATGCAATGTTTGACTCAGGTGCCTCTCACAATCTCATGCCAAAAGCAGTCATGGAGAGATTGAATTTAGACATAACAAGACCATACAAGGACCTGTTTTCCTTTGACTCCAACCAAGTCAAGTGTCTAGGTCTCATAAAAGACTTATGTGTATCTCTGGTCCAATACCCAAATAAGACAATCCTAATGGATGTGGTAGTTGCTGACATTCCACCTAAGTATGGGATGCTGTTATCAAGATCATGGGGAGCTAAACTCCAAGGTTCCCTGCAATTAGACATGTCATATGCCACCATCTCTGTTTTTGGGCAACCAAAAAGACTGTACAGAGAAACACTAATGAAATACATGGTCAGCAGTGAAGAAAAGCCTCAAAACTTTCCTATATATGCTGTCCATTCAGACATAGACTCATACATTCTCTTCAATGACACCACAACTCCCTCAAAAGGTGAGGTTGAAACCAAGATATTCATACAAGAGGAAGACTCGAATGAAAGTATTACCACCCATGAAACAACAGTCAATCAAACACTAGATGTTGCTGCTGCCCTAGTTGTCAAGAACATCCAATCAAACGATGAGACTGTCCTAGAAGACAAGCTAGAGAAAAAACCACAACTGCTACTCACATTGCCAGCCCATGAACAGATCATCAAATCTCCCCCACAACAAGATATTCTATGGTTCCTTGAATTTGATGGCTCAGTCAACAAATTAGGGGCAGGAGCTGGAGTTTGGGTACACAATAAAGAAAATAGTCATGCAGAAGGCAGAGCCTATAGACTGAATTTCAGATGTACTAACAACATGGCAGAATATGAAGCCCTTTTACTAGGCCTCAAGTTAGTAAAGTTCTTACAAGCTGCCAGGGTTTCAATCATGGGTGATTTAGATTTAGTTATCCAACAAGTGAAGGGAAATTTTGTCACCAATGACAAAAGACTAAGGACTTATAAGTCTACTGTTGCTGAGGTACTAAACTTTTTCTCTGAATTCCAAATCACTAAAATTCCTAGAACCCACAATCTACATGCTCATAGTTTAGCCACCTTTGCAAGTACCTGCAAACTGCCTTTTGAGCCCCATCATCGTTTTACAGCTGAGGTAAAACACAGACCCTCCATTCCAAACAATGTCAATGATTGGCAAGTATTTGAGGATGACAAGCAAATAAACCATTTTTTAACCCTGCAACAAGAATTTGCAGGATTAAATATTGACACTGAGACAACAAGTCAATCACAAATACTTGAGACAGCAAGTCAATCACAAATACTTGAGACAACAAGTCAATCACAAATACTTGAGACAGCAAGTCAATCACAAATACTTGAGACAGCAAGTCAATCACAAATACTTGAGACAACAAGTCAATCACAAATACTTGAGACAGCAAGTCAATCACAAATACAGTTTCAACAGATTGCTCACCC
Source organism: Pinus tabuliformis (assembly GCA_031772625.1). Lineage (NCBI taxonomy): Eukaryota > Viridiplantae > Streptophyta > Pinopsida > Pinales > Pinaceae > Pinus > Pinus tabuliformis. The sequence goes on from CM062819.1 coordinate 1,096,740,670, forward strand.
AATATCACCTAGAATAGCAAAACAAATACTAGTTCCAACTATTTTCAACATAGACAACATTCAGCAAATTCAATCAATCAATTGTGAGGAAGTGGCCAATGCTGAAACTGAAATCATAGAGCTAAAAGACAATTTTCTACCAACAGGCCTAACTCCCCTAGAAGACATCTTTGACTCAAATGATATTCCCAGAAAACCAAAAATGCAGCCCTTAAACACAGCCATAGAAGAATGCAACATAGGTACAATTGACAAACCCAAAATAATTAAATTGTTTGCTTCTTTACCTCCTGACCAAAAGCCTAAATACATTGACCTCTTTAAAGAGTTCCAGGATGTCTTTGCATGGAGTTATGAGGACCTAAAATCCTATGACACCTCTGTTATCCAGCATACAATCCCTCTCAAACCTGATCAAAAGCCCTTTAAACAAAAATTGAGGAGAATCAATCCTATGCTTCTCCCAGCAATGGAACAAGAGGTACAGAAAATGTTCAAGGCTGGCATCATAGCACCAATCGGATTCTCTGAATGGATCTCCAACTTAGTCCCTACAAGAAAGAAGACTGGTGAAATTAGGCTGTGTGTGGACTTAAGGAATCTGAACCAAGTATCCCTCAAAGACAACTATCCCTTACCCAAGATGGATCACATTCTCCAAAGAGTGGTAGGGGCCTCAAGGATCTCATTACTGGATGGATTTTCAGGCTTCAATCAAATTCTGGTGCACCCTGATGACCAAGATAAAACAACATTCACTACCCCATGGGGAACTTTCAAATATGTAAAGATGCCTTTTGGATTGAAAAATGCAGGGGAAACTTTTCAAAGAGCAATGGACATTGCTTTTTCCAAAGAGATTCATGAATTTTTAGTCATTTACCTAGATGACCTTACACCTTTCTCAAAATCAGACCAAGAACATATAAAACATTTGAGACAGATCTTCCTAAAATGCAGAAAATATGGAATTTCCTTAAATCCCAAGAAATCCCTGTTTGGTTTAGAGGAAGGTAAGCTGTTGGGCCACATCATTTCTAAAGATGGCATTAGAATTGATCCAGATAGGATACAGGCTATCCTACAAATGCCCCACCCAAGAAATGTCAAAGAGTTGCAAGGATTCTTGGGAAAAATCAATTTCTTAAGAAGGTTTATCCCAAACTTAGCAGAACTAATCAGATTATTAAATAACATGCTAAAGAAAGATTCAAAAGTCAAGTGGACTGTTGAAGCCAATCAGGCCTTTGAAGGTATAAAACTGGCCCTTACCCAAACACCAGTGTTGACCAATCCTCAATTTGACAGAGAATTTATCATTTTCTCTTTTGCCTCCCAGCATACGATTGCTGCTGTTTTATTGCAAAAAGATGACCAAGGAAATGAGAAGCCAATTGCTTTCTTTAGCAAAGCTCTTAGAGATGCACCTTTAAAGTATCAAATCATGGAAAAGCAAGCTTATGCTTTGGTTAAAGCCATTAAAGACTTTAGGATTTACATCCTTTATTCCCATGTTATAGCATATGTGCCAAGTCCTATTGTCAAAGACATTCTCACCCAAGAAAATTTAGAGGGCAGAAGAGGAAAGTTGATTGCCAACATCTTGGAATTTGACATTGAGATAAAACCTACAAAACTAACAGAAGGGCAAGGCTTGGCCAAATTAATGACAGAAGCAAATTTCCAAGCCTTAGACATTAACCAGCTGGACAGTGAACAGGAGCTGGCGACTCCAAAGATCAATGTAGCCTTTGAACAATCCCCTTGGTACTCTGATATATGTTATGTATTGCAAAACCTGTGTGCTCCTCCAGGATTGTCCAGAACTAAATGTAGGTTTTTAAAAATGAAAGCTTCTAAATTTTGTGTTATGGATGGAAATTTATTATGGAAAAACCATGAAGGAATATTGCTAAACTGCCTAATTGAGAATGAAACTGACAAAATCATAAAGGAATTTCATGCAGGTGACTGTGGTGGGCACTTATACTGGAAGTCCACTGTGGATAAAATACTAAGGGCTGGGTACTACTGGCCCACCATGTTCTCTGATGTCAAGAGATTCACCACCTCATGTCACAAATGTCAAGTGTTTGAGGGAAAGAGACAGTTGCTGCCACTTCCCTTAAGGCCTATTGCAACAGAAAGACCTTTTCAGCAATGGGGCTTGGACTTCATTGGGGAAATTCATCCCTCATCTTCAGGCCAACATAGATGGATCTTAACAGCCATAGACTACTTCACCAAGTGGATTGAAGCTGTTCCATGCAGACAAGCAAATGATTCCACTATCATTCAGTTCTTGGAGAACAACATATTGGCTAGATTTGGCTGTCCTGACAAAATAATAACAGACAATGCTGCTGCTTTCAGATCCAAGAAAATGGTGAACTTCTGTCATAAATTTCACATCACCTTGGGCCATTCCACTGCATACTATCCCCAAGGAAATGGCCTTGCTGAGTCATCAAATAAAAGTCTGGTAAATATCATAAAGAAAGTGCTAGAAGAGAACAAAAAGAATTGGCATAAGAAGCTTGTGAATGCCCTATGGGCAGATAGACTAACAACCAAAAGATCAATTGGGACTAGCCCATATGAGTTGTTTTATGGATTAGAGGCCAAATTTCCTTCATCACTAGGGGTGCCTGTTATGAAACTTCTTCAAGAAAGCCAAGCTGAACCAAATGATATGCAAAGAAGAATCAATCAAATCATATGTTTACAACAAACTAGAGACCAAGTTTTCAGCAGAGTTCAAGTCCTACAAGAAAAACTAAAGAAGGCCTTTGATAGAAGAACTAAGGCAGAAGATTTCAGCATGGGAGACAAAGTCCTCAAGTGGGATGCAAGAAGAGAGGATAAAGGAAAACATGGAAAATTTGATTCCCTATGGAGAGGACCATTTGCTGTCCAAGCAGTGCAAGGAAACAATACCTATATCCTTAAAAGTCTAACTGAAACTGACTTGGATGAAGGTCCTGTGAATGGTAGGATGCTGAAGCACTATTTTGACTACCACCCATAAGTAGAGCATGAGCTTCCATTGTACATACCCAAATGTATATATTACTTTCTGGTAACATGTAAATATGAAATTTCTCAAAGTTTTCTTAAAACTGCCAGCAAAAGGTAAATAGAATCAGAGGTCTACCAAGAAGAGAAGCACACAATTTTGGCATTTCAAAGCAGCAAACTTCAAGATTGGCAAGAGCAGTCAAGGAGCAAGGCAATCTGACCTGCTGTTCTTGGTCTTTCAAATGAAACACCATCCCCATGTGGAGCCACTGTTAGCTACCTATACCAATAGGTTTCATATTTCATGATCGGCTATGAAATGGTCCAAATATGCTCTGCTTTGATGATTCAAAGATCACATATTTCCAAGAGCATCCAATCTGTGCTTATAGCTTGGTATGGACTCGAATTTTGATGAATGGTCCAACAGTCTAATCTGGATCATGTCATGTTTTAAATTTTCAGTTGTAGATTAGAGAAAGCAGTCTGTCCAAACTGTTTAATCTTGGCAGACAAGTAGTTTAGGTAGAGAAAAAAGGCTCCCAACAGCTTAATCTGGGACCTTGGAAGAAATAAGGGTAGAAGTAGATAGAAAAACAAAAGAAAAGCCAAAGAAAAGAAAAGGCAAGTAAGGGTCTGCAAGTCCAAGTGCACCCTCCAAGAAGAAATAAAAAATGCTAGGCAAATAGATGGGTAGGCAGTTGGGGTTGCAGAAGGGCCATTTCTTATCAGTTGCATGTGTGCTCACTTTGTTTACCAAAGCAAAATCAATGAATTGAGAAGGTGTCATTCTTCATCAAATTGCAGCAAGCAGGAAGCATGTCTAACCTCCCTTCCTCCCCTCTCCATTTCATTACTAACACTCCCTCATCAGCTGATATTCATGGAAGAGATTATGGTTTCATGGTGGTTCTTAATCTTTTTAGAAGCCACATTTCTTGTCTAAACTCTTTTCATTTTGATCTACTCCCTAAACTAAGTAAGTTTCAAATAAACTTAGTGATTTTCCCCCCTCATTCACATCTTCCCCCCATATTAACTCTAACTTTACTATGTAAATCCCCTATATTACCTTTCCCCTACTAGTATTAACACCATGGTGTATAAACCCCAAATTTTGTATAAATATCCCTCCCCTTGGCATTATAGCCATATGTTCTCTAAAAAGGAATCAAAATGACATCTGGTCACTTTGATGAACCTATACCTCATCTCTCTCCCTTGTTTCAAGTCATTCCACTCATTAAACCTTCATTTGCAAAGAAAAACCCTATAAAAACCCCTCCTACCCATAACCCCTTTGAAATTATGAAAAAACCCAAAAAACCCACTTTTGCCGCTTAACCAAAGTTGGCGCATATATTTGATTTTTCGAAATATATTGAAAAACATTGAAAAATACCATATCTAAACCTTTCCCGCTGAGCACGTGTCCCAAAAGAAATATTTGTTTATTCCTCCGCTCGCGTCCGTATCCACCGATCACATCGCCCTCCCGTCCACCGTCGGATCGGACCCGTGGGATCCGACGGCCCTCATTGATATCGGAGCGGCCCCCATGACAGACGATTAGCGCCCGAGAAAATGACGAAGGGATACGTCATTGCGCGGCCACGCGTCACCCTCTCGGGTCTCTCGGAGCGGCCTCTGACAAAACCAGGGCCGTATCGTAAGCGCTCCGAGAAACCGTAACCGCTATGGCACTTAACCGTAACCGCTATGGCACTTACCGCCCGGTTTGCTGGTCCCACGTCAGACCCACGTCATCGCCACCCTGCCATCGCATCAGTACTCTTGTCCACCCCTGTGCCAACGTGTCTGCCACCGCATCATCCCCATGGACCAATAGTAGCTCGCCACCTCACCCGATGACGTCATGCTGACATCATCTGAGCTTGACCCCACCCTATGACGTCATGCTGACGTCATCCGAGAAAAAGCGCCAAATTGCCAAAAGGTCCATATTTTGGCCAAAAATCACGTTTTGCATACCTTTTGCTCATTCGCTATTGTTTCCGCTGCATGGTCTTTTACGTCCAAAACTGCGCCACCCCGCTGGAATCGACCTGAAGACCTCCAGAGCACCAATCCTGCCCACATTTACGACCACTGCTCGCTGTTTACCAGGTATTTCTCATCATTTATCCTCCATACGCCTGAATTGTCTGTAAATTACTCAGAAGGCTCAAAGGACACTAAAACTCATCATTTTACCGGAAAATTCCCTCTGCAAAGCCTCTATTCCCAACTGCAAGCTCGAAAACCACCAGCTGAGCCTTGATTTCCCGAGTTCTTATCAAAAACAGTAAACTGCTCACGCAATCGTGAGACAGTTGGTCAATCCATTAAAAAACTTGCCACAAATGACAAAGTGAGACCAGACATTGGTCTTATTCATAATTCAAACAGTATTTCAATTGTTGTGTGCCCACTTCACCCTCTGGTCCCTGAAATTCACACTTTCATTGCAAGTAATCACCTCTGTGTCGTTCTGCCTACTTCAACCAGTTCACCTACAAGTCAGAAGCTTAATAGACCATGGAAACTCCAATTGCACTGAACATCAAGCCTCTCAATGCCCCTCACAGGGAGTTAGAATGGAAAGCTCTGGGAGATATGGATTATCAAATGTTAGACTGGTTTCCATTAGGCTCTAAATATAATATTCAGATGCTAAATGAGTTGAAAGCCCAGCACCTTAGTGGAGCTGATATCCTAGGGATTTGGGACTCAAACTTGCCCATCTACAACCTCCCCCAGGTAAATCCTATGCCTGAATTGATCCACAGATGCCAGGAGTGCTATGATCCATGCCAAAGAGCTGTCCTCAGCCCTACAGGCTCAATTCTGTTCCATATCACCCTAGAGAGCATAAATGAGATGCTGCATTTCCACACTGCAAAACCATTGACCCCCCTCTACATGCAGAACTTGATAAAGAAGGGGAATAAGTTGTCAAATGACCAGATCATCAAAATCAACCAGCTGTTTGTACAATCAGGCTCTGAAACCATCAGAACTCCTCCTATTGGATATGCTTACTTAAATGAATTGGGCAGAATGCTACTGGATTTGATCAGCTATGTCCTAGGGTTCAAGGGAATGGAGGATGTGGATGAAATTATAATGGCAATGCTGTCTATATTCTCTCCTAGAAAGCCTCCAGCTGTACATTATGACTATGCCACATATATTGCAGATAGGATCCATGACCAGCTGATGAATCTGCAAAGGGAAAGACTGTTCAAATATACTTCCTACATTTACCATCTATTCTTGTTTAATCAACCAGGCAGCTTCTTCATTCCCCTGAAACAAGTTAATGCCCAGGGGAATGCAAGGTCAGTTGTGTTTTGGACCTCTGTTTTTCATTGCACCTCTGTGTCACCATACACATACTGTGAGTTCATAGACTTATTCATACATCCAGCTATGACATTATTGTATGGTGTTCCTCCTCCAAGGCTAACTGATGACATGAGGAGAATTCTCCATCTAAACAAAACCTAAAGCATTGGTAATTGGTACCTTTACCAAGACCACACAGTCATCAGAGTATATGGCTGTGAGTTGAAGCCTTTTAGGCTGCCAAGGTATGTCCCCATGAGGCTTTTTGCCCTAGAATACTTCAGGCAATTTGGGAATGCCGACTACCTCCACTTCCAAAGTAAGAACAAGAAGGCACAGTTGAAGGTAAGGAGCCAGCTGGGCCCCTTCCTATATAACAAAAAAGAAGAGGGATGGAAAGAGGCAAATAGTATCCTAGAGGCTCTCAAACTGCAAACTAGTTTTGAGTGGATACCCTATGACCCTAATCATTTTGTTTCCGCCAGGAGGATAAGATACAAATTGGGTACCTATTCACATGTGAGGCAGCCTGAGATTGAGCAGTATGCCAATGCATTAAGCTGGGAAGAGGGCACCCTAGAAGAGGAAATCACTAGTGAAGAGCTGCTAGAAAGAGAGGCCAGAAATATTCAAAAGGAAACTGACTTAGAAACTTGTGGACAGGTCCCCCTCTCATACAAAAGACAACTTGGAGCAGCTGCCTCATCCTCAACAACACATCAGCAAGCTGCCGTGAATACTCCACAGACAGCCAACAAAGGCAAAGAAAAGCAGGTGGAACAGCCACCTCCTATGACTGAAGAGCAAATGGAAACCCTAGTGCAGCAGCAAGAAGAACAACAACAACAGGAAGAACAAAGGCAGGAACAGCCTGTCCAGCAAGAGCAAACAGTGGAAGCCCCTAAATCCACTGAACAAACTGTGCCTCCAAGGCAAGAAACTTCAGCTGAGGCATCAATCCTCCAAACTCCCCAAAAGGAGGATACAAGCAGGAAAAGGGACAGAGAGACTCCCCTTACAACGTCAGCAAGTCATGGGGAGAAAAGACAGAGAATCAATCCCTTCTCAGAGGAAGAAATGCCAATAGGACAGTCTTTTGGTATGGTCCCACCCAGCAGGGAAGCATCAGCAAGTTCCTTTCAACAGGAACAGGATAGAGCAATGGGAGGAGAAGTAAGTTCCTCAAATCTGCAAAGAGAAGGTGGACCCAGCATTAAACATCAGTTCATCGACATTAAGAGGAGAAATGAGCCCATCAAGATACAACTGTATAACCATCTGTTAAACATGGCTCCCACCAATCAACAAAGACTCATGTCTGCATATGATGTGCAGGAAGGCAAAATGATCATGAGTCATTTTATGCCAACAGCAGTGCAGCCCCAATCTGCCTCTGACTACTTGAGGACTAACCTGGAAGTCCTTGCCAAGGATATCCACCCAATGGATAAGATAGAACTGCATAAGCAAACGGGTGAGATGGTCTATGCTTCCTTGGCAGACCAAACATTGGATAACTACAAGCTACAAAATAGCCTTAACAATACAGCCTCTCAGCTAGAGTTGGAGAGAGCATCATCCCAGGCAAAGGAAAACAGAATAAGGTCCTTAGAGGACATCATCATAGAGATGGGGCATGATCCCAAAGATATCAAGGGCATACAAGAGATATTAAAATTGAGGGATGCAGACATGGCAGCCTTGAGGAGAAAGATCAAACTCCCAGCCGCAATTCACCGTCAAACAGATGATGTTGCCCAGCAAAGACATGATCAACAGGCCACAACCTTGTTGATATCTCTGTATAAGCAGCTAATCCAAACTCAGGAAAAGATGGGAGAATCGGAGGCTGCAAAAACAGCACTACAGGCAGCCTTAAAACAAAGAGAGAAGGGTAGGGAGGTGAAAGCCCTCAAAGACAAGATAAAAGAGCTAGAAAATGAGCTCAAATTAGATAAAGTTATAGCTGGACTTAAGGCAATGCTATGGGCCAACATTGGCCAGTCTATTACTGACCAATGGCAGTATATAGAGACAATCCATGAGCAGCTAGAGCTCATCCCAAAAGCACAAGCTGAAATTCACAAGTCAAGGGCTGCTCTAGGCAACATGCCTGAAGTTGCCACCAGGATGATCAATGTGCTGAATAATAGAACAAGTACTCAGCTGGCAAACATGGGAATTCCCAATAGAACTGAGACCATTCAGTTGATCAAAAGGGTTCTCACATTGAGAAATTTGGTGCAGACATTGGAGAGAAGAACCCAGGACATGCAGACTGAGGTGAAAAGGTTCATGGATAAATTCCTGGTGCTGCAAAACAGAGGACTCCCTAGCTTACTGAACAGCGCAGGGAGACTACTCATTCATGAGCAGTATGCCAAAAGAGTGAATGCATTTTCCACAAACGAAATCAATGAGAAGCCCAGCAACTCAGAAGAAACAGGGCCAGCTACAGGACAGACTATCTACAACAAGGTAAAAAGTCTATTTTTTATAATGAATGAGATCAATCACCTGTTTGAGGTGGCTCCCAATTTTTACAAGTATACAGAGGCAGAGGAGACTATGGATGCAATTCTCAGGCATCAACTCCCTACACAAGACTGGTGGACAAATACAATACAGAAAATTTTATAGACAGTGAGTCATTCACCAAATTTTGTTTTTAAAATATGAATTGTTATGTAAAGCACAGTTTAACAAAATCAGCATGCATTAAAGATTAGAGCATAGCCAACTCAGCAGAAATTTCGGCCAATGAAGCAAAAGTAGGAAACCACAGGTGGCAGAGCCGAGGAAGTACAACGCAGCAAACTTAAAGGCACATTTTCCAGCATTAAAGCAAAGTGGTTCGACCGACTCACTGACCTCCAAGGGTCAAAATATCCTCTGACAGACTTAAAGAGCAGTTATGCTGCATTCAAAGCTGTAATAACTTCTTTTCTACTTTTCTGTAGGAAGTAATGAAGATATTTTCTCTCTCAGATGACTCAATGCCTGAGATATTTTGTATAAGCATTCCTATAAAGTCCCCTTCGCATGAGTTTGCAAGGGTTGTTGTTGATTTCTCCTGAAGAAGTTCTTATGCTGTAATCCTTTCAGAAGTTTAATAAAGAAAGTGATGGAATTTCTCAGATTTCTGAAGTGTTGAATGCGTTCTGGTGTCTGTTGAAAACTGCTGGATTCCTGTGTATTACACAATACAATAAGTCTCTGTAACTCTCTCTGTTATGTGTTTTTCATTTGTTAAAATCCATATATGTTTCTAATTTTTGAATCTTTAGCAACGAGGAAAAAGAATAACTTTCAGGATTTATTCAAGAAATACCCTGAGTTCAATCTGTGTTGTTAATGAATGTTTTCTTCAGCTGTAATCTTGATAAGTGTAATTCTTAATTTCTGCACTTTCAGAATACATCTTTCACAGTGGCCTTTGTCTCAGGAATTCAAGTTTGCTCCTGTGCAACGTGTTTCACTTTCACCTCACCAGCTTAATAGAGAATTCTTAATTGCTTTCTGTTGGCTGACATGCCTCCCCATTCAAGTTAAATTTGGTTGTCTGAGATACACAATCGGCCCTGCAGTTTGAACACCACCAATCCTGCATTTCAAAGCATTTCACAACTCCAGACTCCATTGCCCAATGATATATTACTCTCTAAACACTACATCTTAAGCCCTGAAAGAAATCCTTCAACCAAAACATAAACCAAAACCTGAGCATAATACCTAGCCTAAAACACCATCATAACAGAGACAAATCATAAAGAGAGAGTCCTCTCTGATTACAGTTTGGCTAGAAACTGTGATCCAAAGATTGGTTAGTGGTTACCCCGGCCGTATTCCCTTGGGAGTCATAGGGAACAACCTGGGTGTTAACATATAATACTCATCATCCACATGTTATTGATCAAGTGATCTGTAATTTCACATCAATGTTCATAAAACGTGCATAAATAGGGATTTAACTTTATCAATTACATCTTTCTTAGTGTCACCTATTGAGGGAATAATAGAAAACAATATTTCATAATACATGAATTGATTTTATATAAAGTTAATAAAGATATCATGCAAATAGGGTCTCATATACATTTACAACATAAATCTATAAATAGAAATAACAAGATTAAGTAATTTAATTTTGGGAAAATAATTTTGTATATAGGTTGGAAATTATGGTAACAATATATTAAAGTATTAAGATAAGGTAAATTTGTTTATATAAAGATAGATGTTATAAAATTGGTGGTTATATGAAATTAATAGATTAATGTTGGGCTTGATAGTTTATTTAAAACAAGAAAGGGATTATTGTATCTATGGTATAATTTTAAAAGGGTTAAAGATAACAGATAAACATAAGGTGAAAACTAACATATCAAAAGAAATAATTGTGAACTCGATAAAGGAGTTGAAAAATAATTAAATGGCTAGTTAAAATAAATTGTTTCAAGTCGTAATAATGAGAATTATGAAGGACAGGAGAATTTGAGGTAGCAAAGAGAAAGAAAATGTTAGGCAAAAAATAGAAAAAGTGGGAAAAATATTCATGAGTGATTTTAAGATACAAAAGGGTCAATTAACCCTTCCCACATCCCCTCCTCACATTACGAAAATACTAACCCTTCCCATGACTTCCCATGATGATAATACTATGTTTGATGAAGGGTCCATTCACCCTTCCATGTGCCCCACCTTAAAAGCAACAATATGCTTGATAAAGTGTTGACTAAGCATTCCTTGGGATCACACTAAATTTGAATACGAAGGTTAAAAAAGTGTTACTAAATCCTTCCCTAGGCTCCCTCAGGATGGGAATAGGCTTGAGGAAGGCTAGACTAACCCTTTTTTAAGATCCATCACAATGTGAATCTTGCTTAAGGAAAGATACACCAACCCTTCCTTATTATTTCTCTAGACATGAATAGTACGTGTAAAGGTTCGATGAACCCTATCTATGGTTCCCATAAATTATAGTATTATTATTTGGGAATTGTCATTAAACCCTTCCTTAGGCTCCCCTTAGTGAGAATCATATGCTTGCAAAAAAAAATTCTAACAATTATTTGGATTCCCCTGTGACAAGAGTATTAATCTTAAGGAAAGGTTAACTAACCTTTCCTTAGGATCCCTTATGATGAAAATAATATACTTGAGGAAGGCTAGATCAACCCTTTAATAGGTTTCTCCTTGTGGAGGATGCCAATATGAAGGAAATCTATATTGGCCCTTTCATAGGCTCCCCATTTGTATGAATACTAAACTCAAGGAAGAGATAGTAAAACCTTCTTGAACCTCCCCGGTCAATGTGAATACTAATTTTGAGGAAAGTTAGACCCACCTTAGAAAGAATATTAAGGTTGAGGAAAGGTTTCTAATATCCTATTCAATGTCGATACTAAGCTCACAAAAATATCCATTGATCATTTATTAGGATCCCCAATGGTAATAATGTTATCCTTGAGTAAGTGTTTGTCAATTCTTCCCCATGCACCCCCTTAGTGTGAATACTGAGCTTGAAAGAGGGTTAGTCACCACTTTCCTAGGTTCCAAGGTGATGAGAATAATGTGCTTGAGGAAGGGCCATCTACCCTTTCCTTATGTGTACCATGTAGCTGAATATCATGCTTGATGATGGGTCGACCAACTCTCTTCAAGTTCTCACTTGACATGAAAACTAATCTTGATGAAGGATTCATCAACCTTTTCCTAGGCTTGGCTACAATAATGACACTATGCTTGAGAAGATATCAAATGACCCTTCTTAATTCTCCTACTTGTGTAGAATACCATGATTGAAGAAGGGTCGGTTGACCTTTCATTGGGATCCCCTTCAACACAAATACTAAGCCCAAGGAAGGGTCAAGTGACCCTTTTATGGCCTCCCCTACAATTGGAATAAAATTCATACGAAAATAAAATATTCTTTGATATACATTTCTATAGATGTTAGAAACCATCATTATTTGGTGTTGAAATCACAATGATGTTAACCATCCCCATAATTCTCTCCTCATTAGAAAAGTGGTTGTCTTTTTTAACTAGAGCTAGTACAGAACTTGAATTTGGGGCCATAAAAGCATCTTTCATACAGATGTGCCACCAAATGGTTTCTTTCTTCCTACAGAAAATTATCATATTTTCATTTAAAACTGAAACAAATATACATTTTATAAATGCTTGAATCATTCAAAGATGGGAAATCAAACCTATTTTTAATCAAAGAAAAAACATTTGTATCCATGAACAAACATTAATAATCATACAACCATGTAAGTTCGAATAACATTACATCACAACAAAAACAAATCTATAAAATTATGAAGATCCTAAAAGTAGTCTCCTTTTGTGAGAGACTCATAACACATTTACACATCTCATGTGAATTTCTGTTAATAATTTCAAAATTAGTATGAGACAATTACAATCCTCACAATTCTCATATGAACATGAATCTAAAGTTTAGAGATGTCATAGCCTTTGTTTAGATAATTACAACATTTCCTAGATAGTTCCAATTGTTAAAATTACTTCAATACATGAAGAAATATCTTGATTATGCAAGAAAGTTAAAATAGCTTAAACTGAATTAATATTTGCAAGTTAATTCAGAATGAAGCTAAAGTTAATTAGAAAGTGCTCAAAAACCTAGAAATCATATATTTCAGTGGAAATTTTTAAGAATGATTCTTATATTAATTATTCTATGTTAATTTAAACTTCGTATTAATTTAACTATTTCATGAAAATTCTTTAGTATCTCTATTCAAACTTTTCTTCTGTGATTTTTACCGAAATAAAAAAATTCTCTTATATAATTCTTACCGAAATATTTTTTTTAATCTTTAGTTTATTTACATTAGACTCACACATGTCAATGGTTTTAAATTTGTTAAGAAAAAACTTAGATAAATATAAAATAATTAAGTCATTTGAGCATATTTAATTCGATAAACATTTTTTTGATTAATAACTCAATGTATAATAAGCATGGAAATATATTTAAATCCTTATCTTTGTCATAATTAATATATGTTTGAACCCTTGCATATACTTGGATCAACATAATTTTACTACTTTCAACTGCAAATATGAAGCAATATAGTACTCCATCCATCGTGATTATAAAATATCACATAGTAGTCTGATTATCTCATAGCATACTTAGGCAATTGGTAGCACAAATGTAGTGTTGAGGATTCTTGAATATACTAGTGAATAGTGTGATTAATAAATTGTTATTTTGTAAGACTCTTGAAAATTGTATTGGTATCACAAATGTAGGGTTGAGGATTCTTGAATATACTAGTGAATAGTGTGATTAATAAATTGTTATTTTGTAACACTCTTGAAAATTGTAATATTTGGTTAATTGCATGTTGTTATAAGAAATTTATATATTTAATACTAGGTTTTAATTAGATGATATATAATAATATATAAAATAGATCTTATAATAATGTTTTAAGTCACGTAGTAACTATTTATCTTTGTATAAGACACGTTATGTAAATGGGCAGGATCCCATCCAAAATCCTTGACTATTAATATAGTAAAAAGGAAAAAACCAATATTGTGAGGTGTTCTATTTATTCAAATCTATTCATTTAGTTATTTGATTTAATTTGAATTTCACTACAAATTTGGGAAAAATTATATTTCAATTTCTTTCTTTATCATTGATATAATATATGAAATGGAGAATATATATATATAAAAGGTGATGACATCATTAACTATTTAATGTTCATTTTGACCTTTAAGTAAGTATTTATTTTATTATATCTGTTACAACAACACCATTACCAAATACTTATTTTATAGAAGCTTAAAGGTAAGTAGAGTATGTGCATTTAATTTCTTCTCTTTTTATTGCATGGTTAACTACTACATAGGAAGCTAAGAGGAGTTAGGATAGGGAGTTAGGATAGGGTTGCTAGTATTTTTAAATTAAATCAAGATGAATATATGTGTGTGATTTCAATAGAATTTGTTGAATTAACTTGTAAACCATACCAACATGTCTTTTAAGCCACCATGAGGGATTTCACATGAGATAAAGGTGAGAGAAAAGTGTTTATCACATGATTAAAATAGAGTATTTTTATCAAAAAAATATAATACATATTCTAATTATACTTATTCTAAGTAGAGGAAATTATGATATTTACTACAAGATGTGGTTGTATAATGACTTATGCCCATTTGATCGAGGTACTATCAACCTCCAACATTAAGTCAATCCTCTCTTATGTGACAAATTAAAATGTTTGCGCACATGAAGGACCTTGATCAACAACAAGTGTGATATTTTGTTATGCATGTATTAAGATCATACATCGAACCTAGGAAGACATCACCTCAATGTTTGTTGTAGTAAAATACTATTAACCTTGATTTGAAGGTTCTTGTCACCATAATTTTGGAGCAAGGAGATGCTTTGCTCACATACATACATACATACATACATACGTACATACATACATACATATATATATATATATATATATATATATATATATATATATATATATATAGATATATATATATATATATATATATATATATATATATATATATATATATATATATATATATATATATATATATATATATATATATATATATATATATATATATATATATAAAGTTTCGCTCACTCTTAGCAAAAATAACAATAACTTTCGTGTGGACATCCTCTCTCTCTCTCTCTCTCTCTATATATATATATATATATCATTCCTTTATATTTGTATAGTTATGTGTTGTGTTACTTTATTCTAGTATTCAGTTATTTTTCCGAAGATCTTATTTTATTTCCTATATATTATAATTTCTATGGAATTTGCTTGATACCGAATTGGGCCTACTCTTAGAGTTAAGTCTATTAGAATAGAGATAAGATGTTGAAAGCATAGGGTGTAATCCATAATCATTTCAACGTAATCCATTCCATTAATAAAATCTTGAACCTAAGTGTATATGAATTCCTTTTAATGCTTCCAAATTTTAGTTTGGATTTGAGTTAGTATAGACTTAATTCCATTGTGTAAAGGTATAATTAGTTATCATATCATATCATCCATAATTATTCAATGTATATGATGGGTCCCATCAATAAGTATATTTTGAGTCCCATTCTGCTATCCTCCAACCCTTAAACTCTCTTTTTCTCACATTAATTTATATTTTTAGCCATAATGTGCTTAGTAGGGAGGCTAAAGGGTCCATGTCATATTGCATGGCCTAATGTAGTTAATATGAAGACAAAATAAGCATTTTTGTAGAAATTTAATATGTAGGGGATTGTTGGAGGCACCTAGAGAGAATACAGGAGGCTTGTCCACTACATTAACTTTCCAACTTGACCTGAGTCCCAATATTGCTCACCAACATCTCGAAATCCACTGGTAGACAAGGAACTTGAGTGCATGTGGAGAACTAAGAGAACTAGATACACCAATTTATATATTTTGGAGGGAAGCAACTCTCCTCTCAAGAGAGCTTCCCCTCGGTCACTTTTTGTATAAATAAATAGTCCTAAGGGCTCATTAGGATTCAAACTCTTGGAGCTAGGAATAGTTATTGAAGGACGAGTACTTGATACTATTACCTCCAGTTTGAGATTATGTATTTGCACTCTATTTTCTCTTAAATAAAGGTCCTTTGTTGATCTACATATGAGATAGCTTAAGAGGGTTGAAACTCTTCGGTTAGTGCCCAACCTAGAGGATTTAGTCCCTCTCATGTATTTTTTTCCCTTTTCTTTCTTGTTCAAGTTGTTGTATTTCTTTCCCTGTTTGAGTAGGAAGTAGATTGCAAAAATTGTACTTGCAAGTATGGTCACCACCTCTCTTGTAGGAAGTGTGGTTGAAGAGTCTACAAAAACAAGCCAAAAATGTGTTTATGATTCCTTGAAAATTTCTAGGCTTTGGATTGAAATTCTTCCACATGCTTTGTTTTGGCACTTAGAAGTTAATATCATGATTTGGAAAATAGATTAAATGAATGTTGTAGGATATAAAAAATCTTGAAGAAATAACTTTCAACTCATCCTTTTCGCTTTGATTAATTTTACTGCAATATTGATTAGTATATGCATGTCCTTGATTTATAGTCTGCAGGAGTTTTTGGTGACTTGCAGGGGTTAGAATACTCATCCAAATCCACATAGACATTTCCATCCTCCTCCTAGAGACCTCATACTTCTCTCAAGATCTGCCACTGAGATTATCTTTTCAGGGCCAACGAAGGACATTGTGGGCATGAACTTTTGTGTAAGATAGCCCTTGAGCGGTGCTCATCTTAGAAAAAGTCCTCACACATCCTTAATCCACCATCATCCACCATCATCCACCTCCATAACACCTTCATTTCCCTTAGAAATCTCTCGGACCCAATCCTATAGAAAAACAGGGCACTCTTGTAGCAAAACAAAGCTTCATGTAGCACCTTGTAGCAGTCCTAAAGCACTACCCAAACTCAACCAAATTTTTCCCTAGGATCTTGGTTTTTTAATTTTGATATTAAATGATGACCCCTAGGCTTTGAATCCATTATTAGGGAGACACAAATACCAATATAGACCCATCCTTCCTCCTCTTCAAGCACAAAACAACAAATAGAGTTAGGAAACAAATTTTCAGATTTGAATCAAAATGAGTGTTCTCTTATGCAGTGAGTAAAGACCCCGTTGTTAGTCTTAAATCCATATTACACTCAGTGACATGAAGGGAAACTCTTCAATGCAAGTGAAATAGACTTAGTTTCTAAATTTCCTAGTTGTGTGTTGTAGACTAAATTTCTTCTTTCCAAGTAATTTGCAATTAGATTAATAATTTCTATTCTACAAGTAAAATATTGATTTGATTTGTTTGCAAATAGAGTAGAATGGTTTATTTCTAGAACTAGTGTATTATTTCACTTTCCTACAGTCACAATTAGTCCCTACATCTAATGAATGACACTTTCATTTTTACAATTAGGCTAATGCTCCTTTCCTTGCAACTAGGGTATGATTTTTTCCTTTCCACATTCTCTTTTTAGTTAGTTGAAGGAGTGCTCTCTGCTTTCCTTCATCTGATCCAATGACTGAGGGTGACATGATTAGAACTTTACCTAATGTCTGTATAACATTATTACCTCTAAGTTTGTATGAACCTTAGGTTGATCATTTAAGTTGAGAGTCTTGGGAGTTGCAACACCCTTAATGTAATATCAAAGCTCGTCACGTTTTGGTTTCGTTTCCAGGGAGGTTTCCAAGTAGGTTTTGTTTCTACTTAGAAGTCTCTTATTTTTTTTTTTGCATCAATATTATTAGTTTGAAATCTTCAAAAAAAAGAAGGAAAAAAAAGAGTCAGTTCTTTCATGCCTCGTAGGAGTCGGGATAATCAAGATAAATTCCCACCAAAAACCCCCACCCCTTCAAGAAACCAACCATAATTATTCTTGGTAATTGTAAACTACGTTATTTGATTGCAGGGGAGTTAGAAGGCCCTCAAGGTGAGGAACCTGAAATTTTTGAGGAACCCATAGGAGAATAAGAGCCTACCTCACCTACCCAAACCATGGCTAAAATCAAACAAAATGATATTTTCCCTATCTGAGAAACCAATTGGGATGCCAAAATGAAGAACATAAGCCCTGCTTCCCTTCCACATTTCCATGGCCTAACCTCTGAGGACCCTGACACCTTCATGTTTGAATTTGTTGTTGTTTGTATGACCTATGACTATACCTCTTATGAAAAAAATTAGAAGTTGTTTTCATCCACCCATAAAGATGCGTCCTTGCGCTATTTTATGGGCTTACTTGGAATCAACATCACTACCTAGGAGCAAATGCAACAAGCTTTTAATGAAAACTATAGGGATTACTATATGACCAAGTAAAGGAAGAAATTTTTAGGATGCCCCTATGACCAAATGAATCTTTAGAGGGCTATGAGAAGAGATTCTAAGATAATTATAGGAGGGTTAATTGTACCCTTGACCCTGAGTCACTCAAGCTAGTTCTTCTCTGAGGGATTAGGGAGGATTTATTGGATAACCTCATCATGTTGTCTGGAGGAGACATTTGTCAGTTTCCTTATCATGAAATCAAGATAGTATTCAGGAATCACTCTAGGGTTGTTACGAAAAAAGTTAGGTCGAGCCAAGGCTTGGTTAGTTCATCTCCCTCTACATAAGCCATCAAACACGATATAGGAAGTGTGTTGGATGATTTTAAGAGTGAAATATTACATACCTTTTCCCTACAGATGGATATTATGCAGATCAAAAGGAAGCAAGAGGAAGAAGAAAGAGTGCTAGCTATCTTTTGCCCTAGATGCACTAAGAGACATCCTAGAAATGAGTTCCCATTGATTTTCATATAAGTGTGCTCTGTCTGTGAGGAAAAACATGCAACAGAAAAATGTCCCTCTCCACCAGGCTTGAAAGTTGTATACCAAGGGGTAAAAGGTGGTTAAGGACAACTCTGCTTCATTAACCAAAGGAGGCCCCAAGGTCCTCGACCATATCAACAGGGCATGCAAGGTGCACATTATCCTCCTTACAATCCAAATTAGAATGCACCTTTCTAGCCTTGGTACCCTTCCACTCATCCATCATGGCCCATACCCTCTCCTTGGACTTATACTCCTCAATATCCTCCTCAACCTATCAACCCTCCTTTCCAGCCATATCCACCTCAATCTCCTTAATGGGGAAACTCCTCACAAGGGTGGAGGCCTCAAACAACCTAATCTCCTACTGTAATGCCTCCACCAAAACCTCAACCACAACTCAGTCACCATAACCCACCTAAGAAACCTCAAATTCCTTCCCAAGCCAATCCAAACCCAAAAAATAACTTGGCACATTAGGTATATATTGGGGATACATCCTATCATGCTTATGTTGTGCAAATTCAAGATATCAACCTTCGGTCTGGGAAGGTACTTCCATATGATCACCCACCTTATCCATCGGAAGAGCCTGAAGAATAGAAGGAATAAAGTGCCCCTCAAGCCAATGCACCTCCTTACCCTATGAGTTTGGTCTCATCCTAGGAAGACCTTTGTTGGCCACTGTTGATGCATACATTAGTTTCAAGGTTGGTAACATGACAATAAAAAATAGGAATCTATAAAAAAAACTTGTGTGGTATCCTCCTGCTCAACCTTCTATTGACCATGACTTTCCCTTGTGGTTAGAGGATGAGGAAGAGGGAGAATTTTATCAGGCATCCATCTACCTAGTCTGGACACTAGACACTAGCTTTCATTGGCCAAGTCCTGGATGAACTTGTAGGAAAAATATTTTTTCCTTCCAAGATAGGTTTAGTGGGTACAACCAGATACATATTAGCCCTGAGGACCAAGACAAGACCACATTCACATGTCCTTGGGGTACCTTTTCCTATAGGGCCCTTACATTTGATTTGTACAATGCCCCTACTACCTTATAGATGGTAGTTTTTAGTATCTTTGCTAACATTTTTCATGACACTATTGAGACATACATAGATGAATTCACCCCTTATAATTGTGAACTCCAAGAATCTCTTTCTAACTTGTGTAAAGTCTTAAATAAATGCATTGAGATGAACCTTTCATTAAGTCCCAAGAAATGTAATGTTTTTATGAATTGAGGGATTATCTTAGGCCATTCCATATCCAAGGAAGGGATACAGGTTGACTGCAACAAAGTTTCCATCATTAAAAGGGTCCTTATCCCTCTAAAATAGAGAGATGTTAGAAGCTTCCTTGGAATGGCTAGGTACTATAGAAGATTCATTAAGGACTTCAGTATGATGGCTTCATGCTTATTTGGACTATTGACTAAAGATTTGGACTTCTGTTGGAAAAATGAATTTCAAGAGGTCTTTGAAGTACTAAAGAAGAAGTTGACCACTACACTCATCCTTATGAGTCCCAATTGGGCATTTCCTTTCCATATCCAAAACAAATGAATTAGATAAAGTTGTAGGAGAATCCTTAGGACAAGTTGAAGATAAATTGCCATATGTTATTTATTTCATCAAAAAGAGCCTTTCTATAGCTGAGCTAAATTATAAATCAACTGAAAAAGAACTCCTGAATTTGTTACACTCTTTGAACAAGTTTAGGAACTACATCACTAGATATCAAACGTTTGTCCACACTGATCATGCAACCATCAAGTATTTAGTGAATAAACTTGATGTCAATGCTAGGATAATTAGAGGGTTGTTATAATTGCAACACTTTGATTTAACCATTATTGACAGATTTATTATGAAGGTTGACCTTACCTACAGGGAATGAGGAGATGGGAGATGATCATCTCCCAGATGAAAACCTCTTTTCCATATTTTTGTTATCTCCTTGATTTGTTGAAATTGAAAATTACTTGGTTATTGGAAGGTTCCCTCCTAATCTATCCTCTAGGGATATGAACAAGATTATTAGGACACATGGAATAGAGGAAATATTTTCAAGTTGGGGATAAATCATATTTTTAAAATATGTGTGAGCGAAGAGGAGGTCTTTGACATCCTCTCAACATGCCATGATGGACCTTGTGGAGATCACTTTGCTACTAAGAGAAGAAATTTCAAAGTTCTACACGCTGGTTAATACTAGCCCACTCTACATCAAGATGAAAGAAGGTGCACCATTAGGTGTGATCAATTCCAAAGGATGGGAAAACCCACACCTAAGGATTAAATTCTCTTACAACCTCAAGTGACTTTATAGCCATTTGAGAAATGAAGCATGGAATTAATTGGGCCCATTGATCCCCCATCAGGATAGAAGAAGTATATCATTGTGTGAACTGATTACACGAATAAATGTGTTGAAACAAAGGAATTAAAGGAAAAAAATGAGAATAAGGTGCCTACTTTTCTCAGGGAGAACATTTTCTAAAAATTTGGTTTTCCCAGGGAGCTAGCCACTAATCAAGGGACACAATTCACCTCAAATTTGATCGAAGACACCATGAAGCAGTACCACATCAAGCACAAGACATCCACTACCTATCACTGTCAATAAAATGGATAGGTGGAGGTCAAAAACATAGTCTTGGATAACATTATGACCAAGTTTGTTAGCAGCAGCAAAAGGATTGGGAAGATAGACTTATAGAAGCCACTTTGGCCTACAATACCACTAATACCACCACTAGATTTACCCCATTTGAATTATTCTATGGGAAGAAGGCTTTGATGTCCATTGAATTTAAATACAATACCCTAAGGATGGAAACTCAGTTATACTTGGATTTAAATACAAGAGAGGCTACTCCATCTTAATGGTTTAGATGAATTGAGATTGCAATCTCTCCTACACATTTAGATAGTCTAGCTACAAA
The DNA here is from genome assembly GCA_031772625.1 of Pinus tabuliformis. Lineage (NCBI taxonomy): Eukaryota > Viridiplantae > Streptophyta > Pinopsida > Pinales > Pinaceae > Pinus > Pinus tabuliformis. The sequence continues at coordinate 1,096,762,377 of CM062819.1, forward strand.
GGAATATTTGGCATAAAAAACACATTAGGGAGAGAGCCTTTCAATAAGGTGATTGGGCCATTTGTATGACTCAAGATTCAAGGATTTCAAAGGAAAATTAATGACAAGATGGTTGGGACCTTATCTAGTAGAAAAATGTCATGTGAATGGGTCTATCCAAATCAAAAAAATTGATTAAGAATGTATCCCTTTGCTTGTAAATGGTTACTGATTGAAAGTGTACAAAAAACCTTTGTCCAAAGAAGAGTTTATGAGTTCAATAAGCAAGGAGTTGAATGTAATTGGGAGGCTCACAACCCTTGGTTCACCAAGATTTTGATAAGAAGAAATAATAATAATAATACAATAAATGGTGTATGTGAAAATCTCCATGAGACATTTGAGGCAAACACTAGGGTTGAAATACTCTATGAGGACACCCAAGAGAAAAAATAAAAGCAAAAGACAAATGAAAAGTTCCCCCGATGAAAACCTCCTCTAAGGCACCTGGGGAAGGCACACAGGTTGAAAAATTCTCCAAAGGTAGTCTAAAAGTCTTAAAAAAAAGGGCAGGCCCCTACTATTATAATAAGGGTATGCAGACGGAAAAAACCAAATCATGGTATCTCGGGTCCTCCTGCATTTTCTTCTGTTTTTTCCCCCACTCTTTCACCTCACCTTGAGTTTCATACTTGGCCTATCAAGTGGAGAAAAAATGAAAAAATAACTGATCTGGAATTTATCCAGGATAAAGAATAAAAGGTATTACAGACTCATGTGCGTGGATGTGCCTATGTTACTTATGTAACAGATCGATAAGATTGCTAGAATACATAGACAATAAGGAAATTATAGAAAACATAATAGTCAAACATGTAAACAAAACAAGTTTAATAAGGAGTTCATCTAATGATCCTGGGCTACGTCTCCTGGTCCAGCCTTTCAGTGGTGGCCTCTCTATTATGTTTTCAAGTAGAGTTTTTACAACAGTGAGCTTGATTCAAGTCTCACTAACAGAAAAAAGTCAGTAGGAATGGAGTGCATAGACTCTCCTTACTGAAACTTGACCTACGAGGGTCGCAGTAGTATGACAGGCCTATGCCAAGGAGTTTTCTTGAACCTCTCAAGCTTTCAATGGAGTACACAGACTCTCTGACTCTCTCTGGCTCTGTCTGGCTCGATGTCACCTTCAGGTCAGCTCGGCTTCTACTCTCTGTTCTCTGCTATTAGCTTTCGACATCTCTATTTGTTGCCCCTTGTCTCTGCTTCTATCAGTTCATGGATTTAAAGCCAGTGTGTTCTTCTGACTGCTCGTTTCCGCTTCCCAACCTTCTGGTTTCCTTTCCTCTGTCCGTTCGAATTCCTCTACTCTACGTCATCATCACTGGGTAACACCTCGTAGGGAGGTGGCCACTTGTTTTCTAATGAACTGGGTGTCAGCTTCCCTGAATCATACTCGAATGGCCGTTAAATTTGTTTTCTTCAAGATCGCCTACGAACACGAATCGTTTGCCAACTCATCATCCATGTCAGACTTCAAATCCCTTGTCATCTTTCTTTTTGACCTGTCAAATCTGGTCAGTCATCGGGACGCATCTCCACTGTCGATCTGGACCCCCCAGATCCTATGGTCCTCCTTCATATCGAGCGGACAAGTTGCACGATGTTTACCCATCCGATGCGAGCGGTTTTATCTCTCTTCCACTGGACGTGTGTCGCTCAATGTGTGGCATCAGGTGGGACTCAGTAAAAACTTCTTACCGCCTCAAAGCCTTCCGATATCCTACCGTTTTTGGGGAATCCCATGCTACGAAACCGAAACAGTTACTTTTCCTAATTTTATAGCATTTTTAGGTCCAGACGCTTTGGGGCTTTCCTTCACCGATGGGGATGCCTTGAGATACGTGAATCATGTATCAGAATCCACCTCTATTTTCTGAATTAGCCTTTGGTTTTTCCAATTTTGTGCCATTGCACTTTACCATGGGCCAATGGTCTGCGTGCTCAACCGAGGGTCCTCGTTGCTCCACTCTGGCCACAACTGCAATTGTTATGAGGATTCCTTATGATAGCTTCGATCTTTTCTAGACTTGAATATTTTAGCATAATTTGAAATAGTCATGAAAAATTAGAGAGTTTTTAGGATCCAATTCGGATCACGGCCTTCCCACTAAAAAATCTTTTGGACCACCAAAAGTTAGTTTTCTTTAAAGCATCAATCAAGTGAGGGTATTGTTTCCTCGCTTGCTCAATTTTTATCCATTTCACACTGCTTGGCTTTGAACCTTTGAGTCTGATCTTGAGGTACTCAAAATCACCTTTGCATTTAGTTCTTACCTTCCTTTCTAGAACTGTATCTTCCTGCAACTCATTAAGATATTTAGGTAACAGATCATCAATAGAAGGCAATTGACTCTGCTCTTCAGAATCTTCAATTAATGAAGGTTCAAATAGTCTCAAGCTGTCTGCATTAACAATTGAGTAGATGTGCATGTAAGCTGGTAGATCAAGGTGAAACGTATTCTCACCAATTTTCTCAACTATCTTGAAAGGTCCATACCTTATTGGCTTCAGCTTATTTCCTTCACCTTGCATTCTATCTTTGCTGATATACATCCAGACTTGATCACCAACTTGGAAACTATGCTCCATCCGATGCTTGTCATGCCTTGCTTTGTACTTGGCTTGGCTCTTTTCCAGCTATTCCTGTACTACCTAGTGAATCTCTTGGATTTTTTCAATGAACTTGGTTGCCTTGTCCACATCAATGTGTCCATCAACTCTTATGTCTTTACCAAAGACAAAATCCGAGGGAGACCTTGGTGTGAAACCAAAACAGGTCTCAAAAGGGGATCTCTATGTAGAAGAATGTTTAGCTCAGTTGTAAGCATGCTCCACATCGCATAAATGTTCTTCCCAAAGTTTGGGACGCTTGCTACAATAGCCTCTGAGCAACTGGATCACTATCTTGTCGAGCACTTCTGTTTGGCCATCTTTTTGCGGATGAAAAGCTGTGCTTTTCTTTAGCCTAGTGTCCATCAATTTCCACAAACTTGACCAAAATTTCCCAACAAATCGGGTATCTCGATCAGATATTATGGAAGTGGGTAATCCAAAATGAACCCATACATGCTGAAAGAACAACCTTGCAGTTTGTTCAGCTGTAATCTGTTTGTTACAAGGTATTAAAATGCACATTTTGTTGAACCTATCCACAACAACATATAAATAGTCATGACCTTTCCTAGATTTAGGGAGTCCAACAAAGTCCATGGAAACACTTTCCCAAGGATGAGAAGGAACTGGTAGTGTAGTGTACAAGCCTAATTTTCTATTGTTGGGCTTGATTTTAGCACACATGGTACACCCTCTTATATATCTAGAAACTGTCTCATTTATTTTTGGCCAATAACAAAATCTTTGCAGCTGTGCAACCGTTTTACTTACACCAAAGTGACCTGATATTAGAAAAGTGTGTGCTTCTCAAATTATCTTTACTCTTTCATCTTGTGGAATGCATAGCTTCCCACAATGATACAAGAGTTGGTCCTTAATATGATAATCCAATTCGTCTACTCGTTTTCCTTAACTTAAAGTTGCATATACATCTTTAAAATCTATATCTTGAGCATATTGTTTAATGTAGCTCTCATGCAATACCGAATTATGCTTAAGTATAGTAGATGCATTTATAATTGGTCTAGATAACATATCTGCAACTTTATTGTGTATGCCCTTTTTATATCTGATGACTAAATGAAATTGTTGTAGAAAACCCATCCATCTATAGTGTCTTGATTGCTGCAACTTAGTTTGGGAGTGTAGATATTGAAGTGGTTGATGATCAGTATGTATAACTATCTCTTTTCCCATTAAGTAATGTTTCCACTTTTTCACACTCTATACTAATGCATACAATTTTTTATCATATGTGGGATAGTTAACTACTGCAGAATTAAATGTCTCAGAATGATAACATATGGGTTTACCATGCTGCATCAACACTGCTCCCATGGCATAGTCACTGGAATTTGTTTCAATCTCAAATGGTCTTGAAGATCGGGTAGTGCTAGTACTGGTGTTGTACTAATCTTTTCTTTCAAGGTGTCGGAGGCTTTCTGCTGTTTGCCTCCCCACTGAAACTGTTGGGTCCCTATAATACTAGTGATTACCCCATTACTATTGTAGTTATACCCCTTATTTATATTGTTGTGCCCCTATTACCCACATATTGTTATTTCTGTGCCCCATAGAATCCCTCCATTATTATTTTTGTGGCTTTATATTATTATTGTTAGGTTGGCTGGATTATATTGTGACTCCTTAGACTCCTATATATAGAAAGGAGGTTTTGTCATTTGTATCATCCAAGAATTTTTCATTTATGTAATGTAAAGGAGGTTGCCCCCTCGAAGAGGCTGAATTCTAAGGCGTTGATCTTTCTTTTCTATCTTTTCTTGAGCTGGTTTCATAACATTTGGTATCAGAGCTTTGGATTCTAGGGTTTCGCTGCTCCAAACAGGTCATCGTGGCATTTTCGCTATAACTTTTTTTATGTGACGTTTGAGAAGTCGCAAAAAAAACCCATTTGACAAGAAATCGCGCTGAACCGTGGGTCCGAATTTCACAGTTTTTTTCGCGATATTTTCAGAGATATGATCTGAGGAAGTTGGTCTTTTTGCAGACTCCTGAATTACACTGAAAACAGGTGACCTAGGGAAAATCGTCATAACTTTCTTTCTGAGCATCAGATTGAAATTTCGTAAGAAGGTACAGAAAGAGGATGGAATTTAATTTTCTTTTATATATTTTTCAAAATCAAAGGTTGAAACAGTGACACGTGGCACGTTGTACAAGTTCGCTCTACTGAACTAGTCTATAATCAAGTCACTGTGGGAGATTTCGCATAACTCTTCCTTGGAGAATCCAATTTGGGTCAGACTTGTGGCATTGGAAAGAGGACACAGAGGGCTAATACAGGTCACAAATTCAGAACTAGATAATAAGAAAGTACAGAGATACATCGGAGGCAATATCGAGATCCTACAAAGTGAAAAAAGGTGTGTAGATTTTCTTTAATTTTTGCTTAAGCTTGGTTTGAAAATTTATTTTGAAGGAATTCAAAGGGCATATTAGAGAATTATTATCGGTAACTGATGCCCCGAGGAAAGAAAATGCAAACACCTAGTAAGGAGCCTGAAATCTCTAGCATGACTCATGAAGAAGAAGAAGAAATGCTATATGATATATCAAAATTACAAGAACAAGTGCAACGAGTGTCACTTGCACAAAAAGCAACAGAATCTAAAATGGATGGTTTAAGGAAAGATGTAGAAGCTAAGATGGACGGTTTAAAGAAAGGTGTAGAAGCTAAGATGGATGGCATGGAAGCTAAGGTGAATGGCATGGACGGTAAAATTGATGGCATGGATGATAAGATGGATAAGTTGCTACAAGAAATGGTCACTAAGGGTGAAAGAGTACTAAAGGAAACTCATGATGAGAACAAAAGAAATGTTAATCATGATTCCATAGACTCTAATGTTGGATCGAAGACTCACCACGTTCCAAAAATCGATATGAGGAAGTTTGATGGCAAGGATCCCGCCACATGGATATTACAGATGGAGCAATTCTTCGATCTCAATAATGTGCAAAACACACAAAAGGTACGTATGGAAACTTTATATTTGGAACCAAATCAGTTTGTATGGTATCAATGGCTTTGTTCTTGTAAACAGTTTATCACTTGGGCAATTTTTACGGAAGAATTGATAGCACATTATGAGGATACAAAAAGCAACACTTTTTTTAGCCAATTGATAAGTCTCAAACAAAAGGGTTCAATAATGGAGCACATTGAGGAGTTCCAAAAATTGAACATAAGGGTAAAAGATATTCCAGAGGAGCATAGGATTGATGTGTTCATAGGGTCTTTAAAGGATAATATCCAACATGATGTGCGCCTTTGGGAACCTGATTCATTAGAGAAGGCATTCAGGTTAGCAAGAAAAATGGAAAGCAAAATTATGGCAACTAGGAAGCATACCATTCACAACTATAAAGACGGAAGTGTTGTTGCCCATAGTCTTCCACAACCTACAAGGTTGACACCACAACAATTGGAAGAAAAAAGAGAAAAAGGGCTTTGTTACAATTGTGATAGCAAATACACAAAAGGTCATAAGTGTGCTGAGAAGAAATTATTCTACATAGATTGTGAAGAGGAAGAAGAAAAGGAGCAAGAAAGGTCAAAAGAAGAGGATATATTCCAAGAACAAATCCTAGATGAAGAACAAATAAATCCGACCATATCTTGTAATGCATTGGTGGGAATTACCACTCCTCAAACCATCAAGATAGAAGGACAAATCAAGAAGAAAAAGGTAATAGTGTTGATTGATTCAGGAAGCACCCACAATTTTATTCATTGTAGGGTAGAAAAAGAATTGAATTGCTTCCTATATCCAGCACCAGAGTGTCAAGTGATGATTGCAAATGGAGGAACAATAAATTGTTCTGGAAAGTGCCATAATATCAAGCTATCCATGGGAGAATATGTATTGACTAGCCCAATGCTTTCCATTCCAATGGGAGGTGCTGATGTTGTACTAGGAGTCCAATGGCTACAATCCTTGGGTACAATAGCTTTTAATTTTCAAGAACTTTTCATGAAATTTTCCATGGAAGGAAAGGAAGTTGAATTAAGGGGTATTGCAGGGAAACCAGGAAAGATAATCAGCTCTAATGGCATGACAAAGCTTCTAAAAAAGGAGCAAAGAGGTGTAATTGCACAATTATGTTCGCTAGATGTTTCCACATTGGAATCATCTATTTCTCCAGATATCCAAAAAGTCCTGGACAATCATTCCAAGGTATTTGAGACTCCCAAAGGTCTCCCACCTATGCGTGATCATGATCATGCTATTCATCTGATTCCAGGAAGTGTTCCTCCAAACATCAGGCCGTACAGATATCCATATGTCCAAAAAAGTGAAATTGAGCGTATGGTTGCAGAAATGCTAGAGGCTGGTATAATTCAACCGAGTCAAAGTTCTTTCTTAGCTCCAGTAGTATTGGTGCACAAGAAGGATGGATCATGGCGCATGTGTCCAGATTATAGGGAGCTCAACAAGCTCACTATTAAAGATAAGTTCCCCATTCCTGTCATTGATGAATTACTGGATGAATTGAATGGATCAATTTACTTCACCAAGTTGGATCTTCGTTCGGGATATCATCAAATCAGAATGAAGTTTGAAGACATTCCGAAAACAGCATTTAGAACTCATGAGGGTCATTATGAATTTTTGGTCATGCCTTTTGGCCTTACCAATGCACCTTCAACATTTCAAGGTTTGATGAATTCAATTTTCAAACCATTCCTTAGAAAATTTGTGTTAGTATTTTTTGATGATATACTAATCTATAGCAAGTCTTGGAAGGATCATGTTGAACATGTTGACAAGGTGCTACAACTATTGGAGGAGAAACAATTATATGCAAAAAGATCCAAATGTTTCTTTGGAGTCCAGGAGGTGGAATATTTGGGTCATATTGTATCTCATGAAGGAGTTAAGGTAGACCCTAGCAAAATTAAAGCCATTAAGGAATGGAAAATCCCCACATCCATAAAGCATCTGTGAGGATTTCTTGGGTTGATAGGGTATTATCGCAAGTTTGTTAAGAATTATGGGAGAATAGCAGCACCTCTAACAACATTATTGAAGAAAGATTCATTTTCATGGACTCCGGAAGCAACAAAGGCCTTTAAACATCTTAAGGAGGCAATGTGCCAAGCACCAGTCTTAGCTACGCCGGACTTCACAAAAACCTTTATTGTGGAATGTGATGCTTCAGGAAATGGAATTGGTGCTGTTCTAATGCAAGATGAAAGACCCATTGCTTTTGAAAGTCGTCCAATCAAGGGAATGTTTTTAAGCAAAGCTATTTATGAGAAGGAAATGTTGGCAATACTCCATGCACTTAAGAAATGGCGACCCTACCTAATGGGAAGACACTTCAAGGTAAAAACGGATCATGATAGCCTTAAATACTTTTTAGAACAAAGATTATCCTCTGAAGAGCAACAAAAGTGGGTCACAAAGATGTTGGGTTACGACTTTGAAATCATCTACAAAAAAGGGAAGCAAAATGTGGTGGCAGATGCACTCTCAAGAAAGGATGAGGATATGGAAGCATTGTTGTGTGCCATTTCTATTATCCAACCAGATTGTATAAACGAAGCAAAGGAGGAATGGAAGAATGACGAAGAAGTGTGGGCACTTATTCGAAAGCTACAACAAGATTCAAGTACTTCTGATACATTTAGCTGGAAAAATGATTCGTTATGGTAAAAAGATCGCTTATACCTCTGTAAGAATTCCCAGCTAAAACAAAAGATTCTTATGGAATTGCACACTTCTCCCTTAGGAGGGCACTCAGGATTTTTAAAAACTTACCACAGGGTTAAGAAGGAATTTTTTTGGGATGGCCTTAAATCAGATATTCAAAAGTTTGTAGCGGAATGTTTGGTTTGCCAACAAAATAAAGTTGAAACAATTAAGACACCGGGTCTATTACAACCTTTATCCATTCCAAGCCAACGTTGGGAGGAGGTTTTAATGGATTTTATCACAGGTTTACCCAAGTCTGAGGGAAAGAGTGTCATCATGGTGGTAGTTGACAGACTTACCAAGTATGCACACTTTTGTGCATTATCACATCCATTTAAAGCCAATACAGTTTCTACTGCATTTATGGAAACAGTTCAAAAGCTACATGGAAACCCAAACATTATTGTAAGTGACAGAGATCCGATTTTCACTAGAAATTTTTGGACAAAATTATTTTCTTGTCTTGGTACTCAGTTAGCTCATAGCTCATCTTATCATCCTCAATCTGATGGGAAAATTGAGATAGTAAACAAATGTTTGGAAGGATATCTTCGTTGCTTTGTATCTGATAAACAGACACAATGGGTCAAATGGTTGCCTCTGGCTGAATGGTGGTATAACACTTCCTTCCATACAGCAACAAAAATGACCCCATTTATGGCACTTTATGGGTACCAACCACCATCAATCACATCATATTTAAGAGAAAATTCTAAGGTTCAAGCAGTGGAACATCACATCAAACATCAACAACAAGTCCTCCAACTCTTAAAGGATAACCTCGTGTTGGCACAAAATAGAATGAAACAACAGGCAGATCAACATCGCAGTGAAAGAAGTTTTGATGTAGGTGATTGGGTATTCCTACGGCTACAACCATATAAGAAAATGTCTCTAAAGCAAGCTAAGAAGGATAATAAATTATCACCAAAGTATTATGGTCCATACAAGGTGTTGGAAAAGATTGGTACTATGGCATACAAATTGGAGCTTCCTGCAGCTTCTCGATTGCACCCAGTTTTCCATGTTTCATGTTTAAAGAAGGTTATAGGCGACAAGCTCCCAGTTCAAACAATATTTCCAGAACTTGACGAGGAAGGAAAAATTATATTGGAACCGGAAGCAGTCACAGAAACAAGAACTCGACAGCTACGAAATCGATCAATTTCAGAGTATCTTATCAAGTGGAAGAACTTATCCACTGAAGATTCCACATGGGAGGATGAGAATTTTATGCAGAAGTATCCAGAACTGCTCAAGCGTTGAGGACAACACTTTTTTGAAGGAGAGGGGCATGTTGGGTCCCTATAATACTAGTGATTACCCCATTACTATTGTAGTTATACCCCTTATTTATATTGTTGTGCCCCTATTACCAACATATTGTTATTTCTGTGCCCCATAGAATCCCTCTATTATTATTTGTGTGGCTTTATATTATTATTGTTAGGTCGGCTGGATTATATTGTGACTCCTTAGACTCCTATATATTGAAAGGAGGTTTTGTCATTTGTATCATCCAAGAATTGTTCATTTATGTAATGTAAAGGAGGTTGCCCCCTCGAAGAGGCTGAATTCTAAGGCATTGATCTTTCTTTTCTATCTTTTCTTGAGCTGGTTTCATAACAGAAACACCTTGTTCAATCTTGTTAAAGCATGTAATGGAGCTGCAATTAAGGAAAAGTTAGAAATAAACTTTCTCCAATATTGTGCTACTCCTAAGAAGCTTCTAACTTCTATAGCAGATTTGGGTTTAGGCCAATTTACAATGATTGCAACCTTAGAGGGATCTATCTTCAATTCACCACCCCATACTATATGTCCCAAATAATTCAGACATGTTTTGCCAAATTCACATTTTGATAGTTTAACATAATGTTTTTCTCTTTCCAAAACATCTAGTGTCTGTTTAACATGATTTAAATGTTCTTCCCATGTTTTGCTAAATATAAGAATGTCATCTAGATATACAATAACAAAATCATCAAGAAAAGGTCTGAGTAAATCATTCATTACTCTCATGAAAGTAGTAGGAGCATTAGTTAAGCCAAAAGGCATAACCAGCCACTCATACAATCCCTGCTTTGTTTTGAAATAAGTCTTCCATGCATCTTGCTTTGCAACTCTGACCTGATGATAGCCACTATGGAAGTCTAACTTGGAAAAATATGCAGCTTCTTTTAACAGATCTAATAGATCATCTATGAAAGGAAGGGGATAACAATTTTTTATCATTATCTTATTCAGTGCTCGGTAATCAATGCACATTCTCCACGAGCCATCTTTCTTTTTCACCAAAACAATTGGAGACCCACACGGTGATGTGCTAGGTCTGATGAACCCCTTCTCGAGTAGCTCCTATACCTGCTTCTTGATTTCTGCATTCTATAAAGCAGACAACCTTTTATACCTGTGGCTGCGATTGTTGCTTCATCTCCTGAGTCTAACCCCAAATCCTTTTGAATAGTTGTAGTAGTCTTCTTCTTCTTGCCCTCGAACTTCTTAGGTTTCAGCTCTGGATGCAGAATCCAGCAGTGTTCATCATCATGCCCATCCTTCTTACGGTGAGTGCATGAGGAGTTTCTCTTCTGTACAGTGTTTGTCTTCCTCTCTTTCCATTTCTATTTTATTTTCTCCTCATTTTTTCTTGCAGTGGGTTGCGATGATCCCCCAACTTATGGGTTCCCATTCTTACCTCTAGCTTCTAGAAGCGTAGCCTGAACAGATACCTCATCTATGCTAGTGGGATTAAACATGAGGATAGTGTGCCTCATGTAGCTGTGTAGACCACCTATATACTTCAATAGAGACTCAGGTGAGTCTAAAGAAATTCCTAGAATCAAAGCTCCTTTCCTAAATTATTGAGTGTAACCTTGTACACTTTGCCCTTTTAGTTGTCGAAGAGTTTGCTAGCTCATCATGGCTTGCTGCATGTAGGCTAGTGGATAGAATTGCTTTTTAATTGCAAAAACAAATTCACTCCAGACAAAAAGAATCTTACCATGTTTCTTCATGTCAGCTTTTGTCCTGCCTTCCCACCATACCAAGGAAGTGCCTCCAAGGCATAGGCTAGCCAGCTGAATCTTACTCTTGTCTGAGTCAACGCTTTGCACTCTGCAATAAACATCAATTTGTCTGGTCCAATTATCCAACTTCTCTGCATTCAACTCTCCATCATATATTGGTAAATCAAATTTAACATATAATTTAATCAAAGATGTATTCTTTTTATTTTCAGGGCTATTAGAAGGCGTGAGAAATTTTTCTTCTTCCCTTTGCCTTTAGAGTGATCATGGAGGAGAGATTATTCTACTCCTTTGTCTTGTTTGGAACTTGATGAATCCTCATCTCTATGTTTCTTAAAGTCCCTATACATTTCCTCCACCATGGATTTCACGGTCATAAAACTATCCATGAACTGGGGGTCTAATTCCAAGGGATTTTCTTTTGACATTTTCCTCTTAGAATAGACTCTTCCAATTTCCAGGTTAGTTTCAGCCAATTCTCCTTCTCCTAATTTAAGCTTTTATCTAGTTAGCATTCAACAACAAAATCGAGCACAAGCTTGTCTAACCTTAGAAACCCTGTCCTCTGATACCACTTGATCTGGAATTTATCCAAGATAAAGAATGAAAGGTATTATAGACTCATGTGCATGGACGTGCCTATGTTACTTATGCAACGAATCGATAAGATTGCTAGAATACATAGACACTAAGGCAATTAGAGAAAACATGACAGTCAAATATGTAAACAAAACAAGTTTAATAAGGAGTTCACCCAATGATCCTGGGCTACGTCTCCTGGTCCAGCCTTTCAGTGGTGGCCTCTCTATTATGTTTTCAAGTAGATGTTTTACAATAGTGAGCTCGATTTGAGTCTCACTAACAGAATGAAGTCAGTAGGAATGGAGTGCACAGACTCTCCTTACTGAAACTCGACCTCTAAGGGTCACAGTAGTATGACAGGCCTACGCTGAGGAGTTTGCTTGAACCTCTCAAGCTTTCAATGGAGTACACAAACACTCTGACTCTCTCCGGCTCTATCTTGCTCGATGCCACCTTCAGCTCAGCTCGACTTCTACTCTCTATTCTCTACTATTAGCTTTCTGCATCTTTATGTGTTGCCCCCTATCTCTGCTTCTGTCAGTTCATGGCTTTAAAGCCAACCTGTTCTTCTGACTACTCGTTTCCACTTCCTAGCCTTCGGGTTTCCTTTCCTCTGTCTGTTCGAATTCCTTTGCTCTGCGTCATCATCACTAGGTAATACCTCGCAGGGAAGTGGCCACCTGTTTGCTAAGAAATTGGGTGTCAGATTCCCAGAATCATACTCGAATGGTCGTTAAATCTATTTGCTTCAAGATCACTCATGAACAAAAATTCTTTGCCAACTCATCATCCACGTCAGATTTCAAATCCCTTGTCATCTTGCTTTTTGACCTGTCAAATCCGGTCAGTCATCGAGACGCATCTTCGCCGTTGATTTAGACACCCCAGATCCTATGGTCATCCTTCATATCAGGTGGAAAAGTCGCATGACATTTACCCATCCGATGCGAGCGGTTTTCTCTCTCTTCCACGAGATGCATGTTGCTCGATGTGTGGCATCGGCGGGACTCAGTCAAAACTGCTTACTACCTCAAAGCCTTCCGATATCCTGCCGGTTTTGGGGAATCCCACACTATGGAACCAAAATAGTTACTTTTCTGAATTTTATAGCGTTTTTAGGTCCGGGTGCTTCGGGGATTTCCTTCACTAAGGGGGATTCCCTGCGATACACGATTAATCACGTATTAGAATGCACCTCTATTTTCCAAATTAGCCTCTGATTTTGCTAGTTTTGTGCCATTGCACTTTACCAAGGGTCCTCATTGCTTTGCTTTTGCCACAACTGCAATTGTTATGAGGATTCCTTCTGATAGCTTCGATCTTTTCTGGACTTGTATCTTTTAGCATAATTTGAAATAGTCATGAAAACTTCGAGAGTTTTTAGGATCCAATTCGGATCAATAATAGACAAGGTGGAGTCCTTATATTAAATCTGCTAATAGACTCCACATTCCATTCCCCCAACTAACCACTACATTACATCATCATTCATCCATCTCCCTACCTCTCTCCATCACTTGCAAACAATTGCACGCAATTTTTCCTAAATCCTACAATGCTACAAGACTATCCTGAACTGCTACAGGATCAACCAGAAATGCTATAGGATTGAGATCTTCTTGGAAAAAGGGGGAAAATGTCATGTTTTTTCTTGGTAAATGTTAGGAGAGGTCCACCCAACCTCCTTTGTCTCTCATCCACTTGATTCAGCTAATTAAATCCTAAAAATTCCACCTATGACCATTAAAAAAACACAGAACACAAGACTCTACCTTCACTCTTTTTCACATGATGAGCCTCGTCGTTGGGTAGCTATATGGACCTTAATACACCTCAAAGCTTACTAAAATCAACTCTTCTTATAATTCCTTACATGTTTTAATTGTATTTTTCTTAATGAGATGAGTAAAAGTAAGATGTTATGTCTTGTGGTCTAATGTGTATTGATTGTAGGTTTCTGGGAGTAGATCATGGAAATTTTGGCTAATTAAGGGTAGGAACTCGAATGAGACAAGGAGTAGAGATTATAGGAGATATATCCTCCTCATTGAATCCTCACTCATTCAAATATTCCTCAATCAAATCACCCTAGCTTGGAGTTGCAAGCAGCCGAGTCATGGAGATCATGGGCAGTCGAGCCAGTGAAAGTTAAGAACTAGTTCATATTGAGTTTGGGAGCCAAGCCTCCCCAGATTTAAGGAAGTTGTTGGAGAATTCAGTTGTATAAATAAGGAGGCCTAGAGCCTCATTAGGATTCAGATTTTTTATTTAAGAACACTAAGCATTTTCGAGTTAAAGTTTTGTGGCAAAACATTGTTATGTAATTTATTTTTTATATGATAATGAGAATGAGAATTTCCTTGATCCAACACTGAGTTGACTCAGAGGTTTGAAGATCTTGGGTTAGGGCCCAACCCTAGCAGCAAAGGCTCCTCTTCGTGTACTTGTATGCTTAGGTTATTTCATAGATTAATTGTTAAATTGATTTTAGCATTGTTTCATTGCAAGTAGTGGTGAAGTTGATTAGTTTTCTTCCATTTATGCATAGATTTAATAGTATTTTTAGAGAGATAAAGGAATACCAAAAAGGCTGATACAAAGTGGATTTGGCCTCACTCATCCCTTCAGGGACCATGGTTTTAGGAAAAACTCCTATTCAGACCCAAAAAGAAAGAATTTTGATTTCTTATGGAATTTAGGGTTTTCTGCTAGTTAGGCCAACATCTTTTCTGTTTTCAAGAATAGGTTTCAGTTGTTACTTATAATATCTCCAAATTTGTATAATATCTCATGATGTTTCACAATATTTTGCAAGTATTTCCATGCATGAACTAGGCAACTAAATAATGGAATTTTGTTTCTTATGTTGATTAGAAATCTTCTTTGTTCAACATGATTCAGGGGTAAATGCTAGTGATTTATGTATTGCAGGAGCTTTCAATAGTGTAGGAAGATCTCATGTCAATATACCTAGCCTAACCTCATTCATCCATGATCACCAATAACCACTAAGTCCATCAAACAATTCATCATTTCCTAAGAACAACTTTCCAGAATTGTTGAGCAAATCCAACCATCTTACAAACTTTGGTTTGAGCTTTGAGGAAGTCCTAACCACTCCCTTGCCTTATTTCTTCCATCACTCACCATCCCCAAGCCTTATACCACCTTCCAAACCCATCCTTGAGCTTTCAGTTGGATCCAGTGGGAATATAGGGGATCCTGTAGGAGAATTAGGACATCTTGTAGGAAGCATTAAGAAATCCTGTAGGACATCGTGTAGTGGCATTTTTTCAGGCTGATTTGTGGAAAAAGCATACATGATGATAGGAGAAGACCCCCACTTACCTCCCAAGCCATTTGACCTTTCACAACCATCTCTAACCCTCTTGCCAAACCACCAACAAGATTTAGGATTCACATTATCACAAGAAAAGGACAAAAAGGAAAAAAAAAGAGTTATTGTGTTCATTCATATGCACAGCAGTAATGTGTCTGGTTATCTCAGATTGCATGCCTAGGTTAGTTAGGATTACACACATGTTAGCTTAGAATTCTTCTGAGGAAAAATCTCTTAACAAATAGTTAGATGAATGGTGTGTTTAAAACATTTATTTTAGTCTTCCATTACTACAGTAGACAATATATCCATTCTTCCAAATAGGGTAAAATTACCCTTTCTTCATTGGTAATCAAACTTCTTCTGAATCAATAAAATGGTGGTTTGAGAAACCATAGTGGTCTATCTCCATCTTAGTAGTGACAAAGAGTGGACCCATTGCATCTTCTTATGTATACAACACTGTCACCTGATCCAATTTGTACTAACCTCAGGTTGATAAAGTAATGTTGGTAGCCCCAAGAGTTGCAACACTATTGCTGCAATACTGGTGCTCATCACTTTTTGGCGCCATTGCTCGGGAGGTGTCTGAGTAAGATGTGATTTCTACTTTCTTTCTTCCATTTCTTATCTCTTTCATTTTGCTATTAGCTTCATTTATGCAAAATTAATTATTAGTTGGTTTGCTTTATTTTCCATTCTACAAATGAGTTTCCATCCAGCAGTTAGTTTCCATTCAATTTGTTATTTCAATTCTGCAATTAGTCTCAAATCTTGAAAAACAAAACAAAACAAAACACCTTCTTTCATGCCTAGTAGGAATAGGGATAACTTAGGAAAATTTCTACCAAATACTCCCACCACTTCAAACAACCAACCTTCCCTCTTCTTCAGTGGCTGTGAATTGAAGGACCCCTTACGAGAGAAACCATATATTTTTGAAGAGACTACAGGGGGAGAAGAAGAAGGAGAACCCATTCCAGCTGACCTAATGGCTGAAAATAGAAATGACAGAGGATATAGAGAAAGAATTGAGGGTAATTTTCCCATTATAGAAACCAATGGGGATGCCAATATGAAAAACATAAGCCCCTCTGCTCTTCCTCACTTCCATGGCCTGACCTCAAAAGATCCAAATAATTTCTTGTTTGAATTCGCTGTCATATGCAGAACTTATGATTACACCACTGATGATCAGAAGTTGAAATTATTCCCTTCCACTCTTAAGGATGTAGCTCTGTGCTGGTTCATGGCTTTACCTGGGGATAGCATCACAACCTGGGCTCAGATGCAGCATGCCTTCAACAAGTATCGAGACTACTGTAGGTCCAAAGACACTAAAGAGGAAATTTATAGAATTACCTTGGGACGTGATAAATCCCTAGAGGATTATGAGGAAATATTCGAGCTTAGCTACAAAAGGGCTAGGTGCACACTTGATCCTGAGTCACTAATGCTAGTCCTACTCAGGGGGTCAAGGAAGATCTTCTAGATAGCCTAAACCTACTAGCAGGAGGGGACATCTACCAGTTACCGTATGAAGATATCAAGATTGTCTTTAAGAACCATTCTAGGGCAGCTAGGAAAAAGGGTAGAGGTAGTCAACCAATGGCCAGCTCATCCTCTTCCAACACATCCATAAAAGGTGAAATTGGAAATATGCTGGAAGATTTCAAGAGTAAGATGCTACAAACCCTTGCCCTATAGATGGACACTATGCACATCAAGAGAAAGCAGGAGGAAGAAGAGAGAGCACTATCCATTTTCTGCCCTAGATTCACAAGGAGGCACCCTAGGATTTAATTTCCTTTAAACCTTATAGAAATCTTCTCGGTCTACGAAGAAAACCACTCCAAAGATAAGTGACCTTCTCTACCTAGACTAAATGTTGTGTATCAGGGAACTGAATGGGTGACTGAACAGCTCTGCTACATAAATCAAAGGAGGCCTCATGGACCTCGACCATACCAGTAGGGAATGCAAGGGTCATCTTATGCATATGAAAACCCTAACCAGAACACATCCATTCCCTCTTGGGGCCCCCCTGCTCATCCCTCGTAGTCTACACCTTCTCTTTGGTCTTTTTCACCTCAGTACCATTCCCAACTGACCAACTAGCTATTTCAGCCATATACCCATCACAGCCTCATTGGAATGCACCACCCGAGGGGTGGAGGCCCCCATACAACAATGCTCCAACTTTATTACCTTCACCTCCCACTCAACCAAAACTTTTACACCCTACTCCGCCTAAACAACCTCAAATTCCCGCCCAGCCAAATCCGAACCTGAACAACAAACACGCACAACAAGTATACAGTGGAGATACATCCTAACCTACTTATGCTATGGAAATTCAAGAAATCAACCTAAGGTCTGGGAGAGTACTCCTAGACAACCAACCTCCATCTCCATCTAGGGAGATGAGGAGGAAAGAGAGGAAAGTATGACTAGAGTGAATCCACCACCCTTTCCTAAAAGATTAAGTCATCCAGTCCAACCTACTCTAGAAGAGAATGAAATTCTGGGTGAATTGAAAAATATATGTGTCAACATTCCACTCCTCAAGACATTAAGGATGTAGCTATTTACAAAACACTGATTAAAGAGAATTGTTTCCAACATCCAGGGAGGCAAAAAAGAGACACCCATATCATTAATGTCATTGGACAACTGTCCAAATTAATGATGGGGTAGGTAATTTGCCCAAAGTATTTAGACCAAGGAAGCCCTGTAGTAGATGTTCACATCAATGGAACCATTTTTCCACGCACCTTGATTAATATTGGGGATTCCATTAATGTAATGACTAAGGACACCATGCTTAAGCTAAATCTCTAGGGTTCATTAAGAAATACCACAATAGTCTTGTAGCTTGCAGACTGTTCCACAATAACCCCTGAGGGGATAGTTGAGGATATGATGGTCTCCATTGACTCCTGGGAGTACCCTGCAAACTTCCTAGTTCTCCAACCTAAGGCCAAGCTTAATGGCTATCCTCTCATACTTGGGAGGCCTTGGTTAGCCACTATCAATGCCTACATCAACTGCAGGGCTGGAAACATGACTATAAAAAATGGGCATCTTTCCAAGCAGTTGGTCTTGTACCCTCCTTCTCAGCCATCCTTAGAACATGATTTACCTTTATGGTTAGAAGAGGAGGAAGAAGATGAAGTCTACTTAGCCCAACTCTATACCCTAGAAACTGCTAAGGGAGGAGGACAACCGGATGGAGATGATTTGATTGAACACATTCTCCAAAATCGAACTCCCAACACCTTTTCCTCAGAGGAAGTGGTAAAGGAAACCAAGAGAAACCATTAGATTGATCTATGCTTAGTTGATTGAAACTCTACTCATGTCA
Organism: Pinus tabuliformis; assembly: GCA_031772625.1. Classification (NCBI taxonomy): domain Eukaryota; kingdom Viridiplantae; phylum Streptophyta; class Pinopsida; order Pinales; family Pinaceae; genus Pinus; species Pinus tabuliformis. The sequence goes on from CM062819.1 coordinate 1,096,781,064, forward strand.
AGACAATAGAATTCAGCCCTCAAAGAACTTTGAAAATGAACCCCTCTCTTTTTGTACACCAAGAAGAAGAGTTGCGCAACACGCTAAGGGAACATTTGGATGCCTTTGCTTGGAGTTAAAAAGAAATGAAGGGAGTACACCCCTCGATGTGTACTCACCACATTTATATCAAAGAAGGTTACAAACCAGTCTGACAACCCCAAAGAAAAATGAATCTAGCTCTTAAGGATATAGTCAAAGAACAATTGCAAATGCTGTTGGATGCAGGATTCATTTACCCTATCTCAGACAATGAGTGGGTTTCCCCTTTGGTGTTAGTTCCCAATAAAAATGGGAAGTGGAGAATTTGTGTTAATTACAGGGAGTTAAACAAAGCAACAAAGAAGAACCATTTCCCTCTACCTTTCATTTACCAAGTGTCAGATGCCCTGGCGAGGAATTTTTTTCTCTTTCTTAGATGGGTTCAGTCGGTACAATAAAATCCATATTAGCCTAGAGGACTATGATAAAACCACCTTCACCTATCCTTGGGGTAATTTTGCTTATAGGGTCCTTCCTTTTAGTCTATGCAATGCCCCTACCACTTTCCAGAGGGCAGTCCTGAGTATCTCTGTCAAACTAGTACATGATGCAATGGAAATTTATATGGATGATTTTACGCGCTATGTGTGTGATTTCCAGGAGGCTCTCTCCAACTTATGGAAGGTGTTGAACAAATTCATTGAAATGAACTTGTCCCTTGGTCCCGAAAAGTGTGAGTTCTTGATCACTGCAGGGACTGTTCTAGGTCATTCAATATCCCAGAAAGGACTGCAGGTATATCCAAATAAGATAGCCATCATCCAAAGGGTCACAAATTTGCAAAAACAGATGGATGTCAGAAGTTTTCTAGGTTTAGCTGGATACTATAGGAGATTTATAAAAGACTTCAACAAGTTAGATTCTCCTTTATTTGGGTTATTGGCCAAAGACTCGGAATTTTTATGGTCAGAAAGCTGTCAAGAATCCTTGGACACCCTAAAGGACAAGTTGACTAATGTATCTATTCTCTGAGGCCCAAATTGGGCTCTTCCTTTCCATATACATGCTGATGCCTCTCACAAAGCCATAGGAGCAGCCCTAGGCTAGATATATTACAAGCTACCTTATGCCATTTACTTAATTAGTAAGAATCTGTCAAAAGCTGAACTGAACTACACAGTGACTGAAAAGGAGCTCCTAGATATTGTGCATTTATTGAACAAATTTAGGCATTACATTATAGGTTACCAAAAAAATTTTACCTACTGACCATGCTGCAACTAAATACTTGATGAATAAAGCTGATGTAAATGCCAAGATTATTAGATGGTTACTTTTATTTCAACAGTTTGATTTAACTATTATTGATAAGCCTAGCAAGGAGAATGTTGTTGCAGATTTTTTATCCAGATTGACTTTGCCTGTAGGGGATGAAGAAATGGTTGATGATCAGTTACCAGATGAATACTTATTCACCATTTTAGTTCTCTCTACATGGTTTGCTGACATAGAAAATTACTTGGTGTCTGCACAGTTTCCACCAAATTTGTCCTCCAAGGAAAAGAGCAAGATTGTAAGGAAGAGCGCCCCATTCACTTGGATTGTGTAGAAATTTGAATAATATAACACTTATTCACAGAGATTATCCTAATTATACACTATTTTTGGAATGCATGCATAATACATAACCTCCTCTACCATTGATCATCAATTTGTGGAATTAAAAAAACAATCGCATGTGCACATTGAAACATGAATCACACATATCAACACAGTATGTAATGGGGAAAGCATACAACTGAAAACCCCGAACTATCTGTATATTATAATGATAGAGAACATGTAACAATACATAGTACAATACTCCTCACAAGTACTCAGTACTATCTCCACATGCTACACACAAAACTAGCTCAGATCTGAACAAGTCACAGGTTCAAATCTCCTCCACTGTTTTGCCTGCCTCTACTGTGCAATCCAAGTTGAGAACAGATCTAATCCAAGTTCAAAATCCCTTGTCTTGTACTGCGCAATCGTCATTGGCAATCTCAATCAATGATTGTGCAAATCTCATGCACAACTATAGTCACAACTAATAGTAGTCTCACCCTTTCACCCACCTCTAACACTGGTCTCCACTGAACTGTCCATGCACTGAGATAACTGATGTATTCTTTAGTTGATTTATGAGTTAATAATTTGTGAATTAATTTAATAATTAATTCACATCACTCATCACTACTGTATTTGGCACTTAAATACAACTAGTTCAACTAAGTCAAACTGAACACAACTCCATCAACTCCTCAATCAACTCCACGAAACTCAATCACTTGAGATCTAACTAAAGTCCATCATGCAATAGCTCAACTAACCCATAGGAAAAGTGTATTTCCTTCTGGTAGTTCCATATGCCACATCCGTAGCTCAAACTGAAGTGCTGCAAGAGGATAAGATAATGTTTATAGTCCAAATATTATTAAGAGCTAATAATATTCGACTATTCTATTTTTTGACTGGTAGTCTAAAAATAGACTCCACACATATGTCTAAAAATAGAGGTCCATCTATTTTTTCCAACATGACCAATCATCCATAAATAGCATCCTGTAACTCATAGACCATGATCCATATGTCTAAAAATAGACATAGTCTAAAAATAGTCTTTGCGCCAAAAATAGCCTACGGGCCCACTTAGTGAAGGCGACTTCTTTTCACTAAGCTCCATCATCTTGTTGCATTTTCAACAGATTGGGGCTAACCTCTTCAAACTAGGCCTGGATCAAATTCTGAGAAGATGTCTCAGGGAGGAGGAAGTCTTTGACTTCCTTCTGACCTGTCATGATGAGCCTTGTGGAGGTCACTTTGCAGCCAAAAGAACAACATTCAAGGTATTACAGGCTGGTTATTACTGGCCCACTCTTCACCAATATGTGAGGAGGTATACTAGTCAGTGTGATCAGTGCCAAAGGATGGGGAACCTACCTGAAGGGATGAAATGACTCTACAACCTCAAGTTTCATTGGACCCATTGACCCTCCATCCAGGAAAAAGTAGTACGTCATTGTGTGCACTAACTATTTGACCAAGTGGGCTGAAGCCAATGCCATAAAAGCAGCAACAGAAGAGAAAGTGGTTGAATTCTTAAGGGGAAATGTATTTTATAAGTTTTGGTACCCTAGATAACCAGTCAGTGCTAATCAAGGCAGTCAGTTTACATCTCACATGATTGAAAATTTGTTAAGCCAGTACAAGATCAATCATAGAAAATCCACTCCTTACCATCCACAAGATAATGGGTAAGTGGAGGTAACCAACAGAGCATTGGGAGGCATTTTGATCAAAGTGATTAGTAGCAGCAGAAAGGATTTGGCATATAGATTAGTTGAGGCCACTTGGGCCTACAATACCACCTAGAAGACCACCACTGGATTCATTCCTTATGAGATGTTCTATGGGAAGAAGGCCATGCCGCCATTGAATTTTAATACAACACCTTAAGAATGGTAGCACAACTAGATCTAGATCTCACTAGGGCACAACAAGAAATATTGCTCCGGCTGAATGAGTTATATGAATTTATGATGCAGGCCCTCCTGCACACAGAGGTGACTCAAGTTCAAAGGAATATTTGGCATGAAAAGAACATAAAGGACAAAAAGTTTCAAGAAGGTGATTGCGCTTTGTTGTATGATTCCAGATATAAGGCTTTTAAAGGCAATTCAAGGACTAGATGGTTAGGGCCTTATGTCATAGAAAAATGTCATGATAATGATTCAATACAGATAAGAACCGTTGATGTAGAGGCTATCGCTTTACTTGTAATTGGGTACAGATTGAAGGTCTACAAGAAGCCCTTGTTAAAGAAATAATTCATCAATGGCATAAACAAAATAGTGATTATGGTGGAGCAAGTCTTAGCTCCCACCCCATCAAGTCTCTAAACAAACAAAAAAAATAGAGAAAAAAACAAGAAGAAAAAATAAAGAGACTCAGGTGAAAACCTCCATGAGGTACTTGAGTCCTACTGTTGGGTTGAAAACCTCTTGGGGCAGACCAATGGTGTTGAAAAATAAAATAGAAATATATTTGGGTGAAAACCACTTTTGAGGCACCCAGACAGGCACGTAGGATGAAAACCTCCTGGGAGGTAGACTAGTTGTTTTCAAAAAAAAGAAAAAAGTAAAAATAGAGAGAAAAGAAAAAATTTTGGAAATGTTGTTTGCAGGTCAGCAAGAGGAGGATCAATGCAACTTGAGAGGAACAAAATGACCTAAAAAATCCATATTTGAATCCCTCCATCTGATATTATTCATTATTTCATCCATTCTTCCATTTATGAACCCCTCCAGCTCATTTTACACAGGCTCTGTGTTTTCTACAAGATTCCCTGAAAACCTACAGGAGTTTCCTATAGGAATTATAGTGGCTTTGAAATCCCAAGGAAAGTGATCCTAGAGAAAATGGGATGACAAGCCTATGTGTAAAAAAATAAAACATTCACTCCACCACATCATCACTGTGCCTTTCAACATCATGCTACCCTTGCATCCATCCAATAAGTCAATTAAAATATATAAAGTTTTCAAAAAGAAAAAAAATACAAGAAGTGAGAATAGAGGACAAAGGGACAATACCTGAAGGCTATACCTCTCACCTACCATTCACTAAAACCCTTCTCTACTCATATCAACAATCCTCATGCTCTAGAAGTGAAAAAAATATGAAAGCTTAGGGAGAGGCAACTACAAGACATCTTGTAGGTTTCCTGTAGGAAATCCTGTAGTAGCCTATCCCACAAAGGAAACTTCTCAGGGTTGCATCCATATTTATCACAAAGATTCCAAGGTTGGGGAAGCTCCTCCAGAGCTCAGTAGTAGTAGCAAGATCACCACATCACTCTTCATCACCTGCACATCAAAAGAAACTAGCATCAAAAGAGGGCAATACAAAGAAGGATATGCAACAAATACACAGATGAGGAAATCATTCTCTAGCATGCATCATCATCAAAGCATCTGACCCACAGTTATGTCATCTTACTCATTCTCTCTCGTTAGTACGATATGATCAAAACTATAGGATTATGTAAGAGTTGGTTTTATAAGCAAAGGTGGCCAGTTAATTTGGTTCGGCTAGTCGATGAGAAGAAAATAGTTAGACCAGTCCACATGTGGCAACAGTCAAATCAGAAAAAAAATAAAAAATAAATAAAATAAATAAAATAAAATAAAATAAAATAAAATAGAAGGTGAAAAATGGTTATGTTACAGAGGAATGAAGTGGGAGATGATTACGAGGTAAGGTGGAATGATGGACTGATAGTGGGACCAACGATCCAAAAGGAGGTGCTCGTACTTAGACAGCCAACACACCATCCCACATGATCATCCATATAAGGAAATAAAACATTGATTCCCATGCAAAGAGAGAATTAGAAATCTCAAGAATTCATCGAAAAGAGGTTGTTCTCGACCTTCTTGAACCAGCACCTACTGGATATAGTTAACATTTGGCAGTGTAGGAGACCTACAGGACCCTACAGGAAAACCTATAGGATCCTACAGGAAAACCTACAGGATACAGAGCAGTCAATCTACAGGATTATCAGTGGGCACTAAAGGGAGGAGAAATCAAAGGTTGTCCTCAACAGAATGAAACAAGTAAGGTAGGAGCTATACCTTCCATGTTTTCCTATTAAAAAGAAGAAAAATCATCATTTGATTAAGGAAATTACAGTCTAGGAGAATTGTATTGTAGAGTTAACACCCCATCCTCTCTCACCCACAAAAATTCTTAATTTATGTTCATCCAAGCCTCCATAATTACCAAGGGAAAAATGACAGGAGGTTTTAACAAGAGAGAACCCACAAACATAGTAAGGATCCACCAACATCCTCCTGTAGTAGAAATTTTCACAAGGCACCAATGGATGGGGTTCTTTGAGAGGATGAGAGGATATAATGATGAGGTGGGCAGTGACTTTGCTCTCTCACTCATACCCCTCACTAGGACCCATGCCACTGTTGTGGTGAAAGGCCTATCGGTTGAAATCACCCCAGAATCACTACAATCCCTTTAGGGATACCTTAGAGAAAAGAAGATAAGGGTAACAATACCTTTGCAAAGAAGAAATTCTTTTTGGAAGGGGAGGAGCCAATGGAGGACAAAAATGGGGTCAGAAGAGGAAGAATTCCATACCCTTGGAATGAAGTTAGTTACCACCTCATTAAATACATATCATGTGCAGGGAGATACAATGTGGTGTATGGATACCACTTCAGACTCCTCCAAGAGCTGATATTTGGAGCAGACACACCTCCTCAAAATAGATTAACTATACCCTACTTTCTTCTTCAATCACTGATAGATATGAGCATCAAAGTGTAGGAGGGAAAACATCAACAACTAGCCCATCATGGTTTTATCAAACTTATCCTAGAAGATGCTCTACAAAACCTAAGACTCCCTATTACATATACAACTTTCAGAGACATGCAAGCAGAGGGAGAAATTTAAGCTCTTGAATATGAAAAAAGTGCCACTGCTAGTGAGAGGGATGAAGAAACCGAAGGAGAAAATGAAGAGGAAACATAGGAGGAAAAAGAGGAAGAAAAGGAGGAGGAAAATGAATAAGAGACAGAAGGAGAAATAGAAGAAGAGACAGATGAGCATAGTGAATAACTAGAGGAAGAAGAGAAAGAGAAAGACAAGGATGAGAAGAAGAATGGAAAATAGTAAATAGAACATAAGGAAGAACAAAGGTCTATAGTTCAAGGTAGAGAAGGGGAATAATCACCAATGGTATCTCCAAAACCCACTAAGAATGAGGTAGCAGTTGCTCTTACATCCCTAAGTACACCTATCAAGTCAAAAGGGAAGAGGCAATGGCAAACCCCACTATACTTCAAAACAAGGAAGAGCACAAGGATTAGGTAGGGAAGACCTCAAACCCCCACCAAAACTCCTATTATCATTGAAGACTCACCAAAGCAGTGAGAAAAGGAAGCTCCTCTAGAGAAAAATCAAGGAGAAGGATCATCAGGACAAGCCTCTCCCGAATCTCTAATAACTTATGTTAGGAGGCCTGTCACAAGGTTAGCCTCATCAGAGGGAAAAGGTCTCCTACAAGAGACACAAGTAGACCTACAAGAGGTAGAGGCCATCCTACAGGAAACCCTGTCAAACCTACAGGATGTACAGAAAAGGGACCAAGAAGGTATCACTTCACAAGAAGCAAAGAAAGAAGACTATAGATTCATTGAAGGAGGTAGGGTAATCCCACAAAATTTTTCCATTCCCTTATTCTTTGAGCTTCAAAGAGAGAGGGAAAGGACTCACAGGTGGATGCAAATTGCCAAGTCAAAAGGAGTGGAGGATGTAGGCCACATGGAGGAAACGTTGAAAGAGATGGGTAGAGAGATGAGACGCATAAGGGACAGAGAGGCAATGATGAAATCTCAGTTAGAAGTAGAGAATGCATGGCTAAGAGCACACCTACAAGGAAGGGAAACCCAGTTGGCAACTATGGCTAGTTTATCCTTAGAGGAAATCTAGTGCAAGATGCCAACAAAGTATTATGCCTTGTATCTCAAGGAACAATGGATACAATTCCAAATCAAGACTTTAGCACAGAAAGGGACTATGCCCTTCCAGGACTATAGACAATTCATTGATCTCTGTGATCAAAGCACCTTGGAGGATAGAGAAAAAATGTATGAGTTTTGCATACACAACTTGGCCTTGATAGATTTGAATGTGTGGAACCCAAATTCAAAACTAAGAGACTTGCAATTAATGGCCTTAGAATTATGGATGAATCATGAGGAGGAAAGAGATACAGAGATGAGAAAGGTAATGACAATAGAAGAGACAAAACCCCTCATGATCAAGGCTGAACAATCTAATCCAATTGTTTTCATCAACACCCACAACCTCATTGAAAATGATCCTAAGCTTGTACCTAGGTACCTTGCTACAAAAGAACAAGCAGTCACACACTTTGAAGACATGTTCAGATTGCTAGGAGATGATAGCATGAAGGATTGCCAAAGGAGGTGGAACACCTTGCCTCATAGCCTAAAAATCAGAGAATACCATTCTCCTCAGATAATGAGAGGCACTAAAAAGAACACCCATGTATAAGAAAGCTGTAGAAAGACTCAAAGTCAATTGGATTGGCTTGAGACTTTGTCCACCACTGCTTTTAAAAATTTTAGAAGGGAGGAGAGATGAAGAAGAAAGAAAGAAGTGGGAAGAGATAGAGAGGAAGGTAAGATTTTATGCATATGAGGAAGAAACTGCAGCAGAAGCATGGGATGTCAGGGAGGCCACCAGAGAAATGAAGGACATGGGTATAGATTAAGTTGCTCAGAGGATGAGCAACACTTTCAGTAGGGGGGTGATGATGAGCTTCATCATTGGGTAACTATATGGACCTTAATACACCTCCAATCTTACAAAAATCAACTCTTCTCATAATTCCTTACAAGTTTTAATTATATTTTTCTTAATGAGATGAGTAAAAGTAAGATGTTATGTCTTATGGTGTAATGCGCATTGATTGCAGGTTTTTGGGAGAAAATCATGGTAATTTGGGCTAATTAAGGGTAGCAACTTGAATGAGGCAAGGAGGACAGATTATAGGAGATATATCCTCCTCATTGAGTCCTCACTCATTCGAATATTCCTCAATCAAATCACACTAGCTTAGAGTTGCAAGCAACCGAGTCATGGAGATCATGGGTAGTTGAGCCAGTGACAGTTAAGAACCATTTCATCTTGATTTTGGGAGCCAAGCCTCCCTATATTTAAGGAAGTTTTTGGAGGCTTAATTTTTATAAATAAGGAGGCCTAGATCCTCTTTAGGATTCAAGTTTTCTTATGTAAGATCACTAAGCATTTTCAAGTTAAAGTTTTGTAGCAAAACATTGTTATGTAATTTTTTTCTAATATGATAATGAGAATGAGCATTTCCTTGAACCATCACTGAGTTGACTCAGAGGGCTGAAGCTTTTGGGTTAGGGCCTAACCCTGGCTTCAAAGGCTCCTCTTCTTTTACTTGTATGCTTAGGTTATTTCATAGATTAATTGTTGAATTGATTTTAGCATTGTTTCATTGCAACTAGTGGTGAAGTTGATTAGTTTGCTTCCATTTGTGCATAACTTTAGTAGTATCTTTAAAGAGATAAAGGAATAAAAAAAAGGCTGATAGAAAGTGGATTTGACCACACTCCTACCTTTAGGGACCATGGTTTGAGGAAAAACTCTTATTCAACCCCAAAAATACATAATTCTATTTTCTTATGGAATTTAGGGTTTTCTGCTACTTAGGCCAGCATCTTTTTAGTTTTCAAGAATAGGTTTTAGTTGTTACTTCTGATGTCTCCAGCTTTTTATTAGATCTCATGATGTTTCACAATATTATGCAAGTATTTCCATGCATGATCTAGGCAACTAAATAATGGAATTCTGTTTCTTATGTTGATTATAAATCTTCTTTGTTGGACATGATTCATCGGTAAAAGCTAGTGATGTATGTATTGTAGGAGCATTTAATAGTGCAGGAAGATCTCATGTCAGCAACCCTAGCCTAATCTCATTCATCCATGATCACCAACAACCATTAAGTCCATCAACCAATTCATCATTTCCTGAGAACAACTTTCCAGGTTTGTTGAGCAAATCCAACCATCTCACAAACTTTGGCTTGAGCTCTGAGGAAGTCCTAGCCACTCCCTTACCTTATTTCTTCCATCACTAACCTTCCCTAATCCTTATACCACCTTCTAAACCCCTCCTTGAGCTTTCGTCCAGATCCTATAGGAATACGGGGGATCCTGTAGAAGCATTAGGACATCCTATAGGAAGCATTAGGACATCTTAGAGGATGACCTGTAGTGGCATGTTTTGAGGCTGATTTGTCGAAAAAGCATACAGGAATATAGGAGAAGACTCCCACTTACCTCCCAAGCCATCTGACCTTTCACAACCATCTCTGACCCACCTACCATACCACCAAGAAGATTTAGCATTCACATTTTCACAAAAAAATGACCAAAAGGAAAGAAAAAGAGTTATTGTGTCCATTGATATGCACAACAATAACGTGTTTGGTTATAACAGATTGCATGCCTAGGATAGTTAGGATTACACACGTTAGCTTAGAATTCTTCTAAAGCAAGATATGTTAACAAATAGTTAGATGAGTGGTGTTTTTAAAGCATTTATTTCAGTCTTCCATTACTACAGTAGACAATATTTCCATTCTTCCAATTAGGGTAAAATTCCCCTTTCTTCATTGGTAATCAAACTTCTTCTGAATCAATAGAAGGTTGGTTTGAGAAAACATAGTGGTCTATCGCTAGCTCAGCAATGACAAAGAATGGATCCATTTCATCTTCTTGTGTATACAACACTGTCACCTCCAAGTTTGTACAAACCACGGTTTGATAAAGTAAAGTTGGTAGCCCGAGGAGTTGCAACATTCTTGCTGCAATACTGGTGCTCATCATCACAAAATTTCACCACCTTCAGAAGTTTTTGTTTTTGTCCCTAGACTCACTATGATTTATCCAAGTCCTTGAATGCAGTATTAGATTTTGAGAAGGAACTAAGTGATTGCTACGAGAAGGAGATCATTCCTGTAGTATCTTGCACAAATCTAAGAAAACCATAGACAAAGGACTGTTGCAGATCCAAAATGAAAATTTGGCCACCCTAAAGCATCAAGAGACCATCCCTGAGGCTTAGAGAAGTCATACCATCCCTGAGGAATATTTGCAAGGTCACCAATCCACTCCACCAACAAGAGATCAAAAATTGGAAAAGCCCTGCATGGTAGCAGGATTTCATTAATCAAACACATCATCATGTTGTTTTCTTTAAAGAGGATATGTGCATAAGCAAGACAATGGAAGATAACACCTTCATAGATGATTTTATCAATCATCAAGTTCAGTAACAACATGCATGCATCTCCAACAACTAAACATCACAAGTAGGCTCAAGTCTGACACCCCTCACTCCTTCCATATGGGCATAATGGTTAAAAATGTGCTTAATGAATGATAATAGAGTTTTTATGGGTTGGAGATGGCCAATAAACTTGGCCACCTTTGATTAGTAAATTGCATTATACTCAGCCACCCATGCAACATGGGGAAGTCAAAGTGGGGGAGTGATAATTACGAGGAGTGGGGATAATGATTAAAAGGGGGAATACATGCAGAGGCCAAGTCACCAAGCACTTTGAGCCCATTACCATAAAAGGGAATAAAAGGACAAGGCTCAATTTCACTTGCACTAATGCTCATTCCCACGAAATGGTTAGAGAGGCCCATCAAGAAATCGAAGGGTTAGCTAGATACTACCAGAGGCGACATAGGGTGTAATAGAAGAGCTATAAAGTTGTTTTATCCTTGGATCATTCCTTCTTAGGAGGAAATTGGCATGTTTTGAGAAATTGAATTTGCTAACTTGATATTTTCCCATGATGTAAAGATTCATTCTTACTCCATTTCATATAATTATGATGGCTCCGCTAATCCTTGGATCATTCCTTCTCTTCAATACATTGGCATGTTCAACAAAATGGTGCTTTCTAACTCTGAGTCAAGCTATTCCCATGATGTTGAACTTTATATTTAATCCTCTCCCACCTAGGTTATTGATCATTCCTTTTTTTGTGACTTCCTTGATATTATGACACCAATTGATGAAGCCATCTTGGGATTCATGACGATCCTCACCCACCTTGGGAATAATTGCATCATCGCTTGTCATTCCTCCCTTCTTCGGAACACTTGAATGATGACTTGGACAACCTCATTTCTTCACAAAATGTTAATTGGGTGAAGATACCAATACCACCCATGATGTGTTCTTTGAAGGGAAAATTGTGACCATTCCTCCTAATATTCCCGTCGACATTTCCAAAAAAGTTGGGGTCATGGATAAATTTGTGTTTGGATCATATTTCCCTCATGATGATATCACTACTTACACTACTCTTTTCCACATCCTCTGCAACCTTCTCCCTTCCTCATACGAAATGATGCTTGGCATTGATCCTCAACTTATAAAAAACGTGTTGCACACTCAATCCATTTATCCATTTTTTTACCAGAATGGATTTCTCACATCATTCCAAACACCAAAACCTAAGGTTATATTCATGTTTTGGTCGACTATAGGGATCTACAAAAGAATAAGAAAGCTTATATTTGTCCATGTATCGACCATAGGGGTTCACCAATGTGTCTATCAAATGGGTTTCTAAAATTGTTCTCATCATCAAGAAACATGGTGCTCATCATATCTATCTGGAATTTAGTTCATATTCCTATCAAAAGTAAAATGATCATGATTGGAAGGCTCTCTCTTAGGAAGTACTATGCCTAGTCCTCTAGGTGTGGTTCCCTGTATATATGCATGTAGTATGCTTTTTTTACTTTTTTCTAAATCTATGACACATTTATGTTCACTGCTAACCATGTTTGATACTTGGTTTGCATATGTGTGTATCATCTTTGATCTACATAGGATATGCTAATGGTGCCATCCATAGGTATCAGAACATTTCTTCTGCAACTTGGTGCTCTTTTTTCCCACTAACAAACTTTTGATATCAGCGGGCATATTTCTTGACCCTACCACTAACAACATCATGGAATACAATTTCATCATTGAACTCTTAATCAAGGCCATAGCTCTCGATATCTGTGAATTGGTGGTCAATCTAAACTCTCGACTCATGGTATAGCTAAATCATGTCTATCATGCCTAACATCCTATCTTATTTTGTTATTATGTAAGGGTACTTCTGCTTGAGTGTTCATTTAATTACATCATTTATCAAAATGTCCATAGAAGTTCTAATGAATTAGCTAATTTGTTGGCTCACAGTGTGTTGGAATGGCATATGTCACATATATAGCCAATATAACTAAACATGCATGTAAATGAAACACATGGGATCCATTTTATATAAATAACACATCCATAAGTAAAAGATTGAAACTCATATTCATATATATATATATATATATATTAGTTTTCATACATCATCAAAAAATATAAAATGGTATAATTCCAAAATTGGGCTCAGAGGCTGAGGCTCATAACCTTATCACACATACACTTATGTCCCCAACAAAACTCTCCAAAGGGAGCATAAATAATATAATCCTAGCTATAATCATCATCAAAGTCTCAATGTCCCTATTACCACAGTTTCATCTTGACAACTCAGCATAAAACTTGACCCATCCTACTAGACATGCTCACTGTGTGGTTCTATATATGTCATGGTACATCCTTGATTCGGGTTAGTGTTACACCCATTGTGAGCCCCCCCAAGTTTCGATGCACTTTCCTTAGCTAGCTATGGTCACTTTCTTCCTCCTCATCAATGTCCTCCCAAGCTGCTAGTGTCTCCAACGTTCTTGATACTCCTCGATGGTCATATGGGGACTCACCCTTGGGTTTCTATAGTGCAACATCTATGTCATAAAACATGTTAACAGTTAGTGCATTGTACCATCAAAAAAATTATAAGACATAAAAACTTAAAAAACATTTCTTATCCAAGTCTCCCCACTATTCAACAGGGGGAAATATCAGGTCAAAGTCTTTGTGGAAGTTTTCCCCTACATATGCATAATCACAGATCCATACACATTGCTCATCCAACCACTCAAAACAGACTTATCATATGCCCAAAGGGTTGATCCCCCTCCTAGCCTCCATAACCAGTTGATCCACCTATCCATACAGGGGGCCAACCTCCATGGCCATGCTACCATGATTCTTAGTTGTAATATCAAAACTCACTTCAAGAAGAAATACACAATGCTACTACCATATCCAAACATGATCTATTTTCCTACTTTACTCGTGGTCAACTACTCCTATAAGTTCACAAGAAGACTATTGGGCCTCATAATTATCATAAACTCCTTGCCTTACTTCTTAGTTTTCATACTATTTTCTAAGTCTTTCTTGTAAATAGATCATGATAACTTAGGTAGTATGGGTTTTAGTAGTGTTTCATATGCACTTATTATTTTATTTTGTATGAATATATTTGACCAATAAAGTGATATTTACTTACACATGGATTCTTATTCTGGGCATAATCCTATTGATGCATTGGCGTTTGATGTTGCTTCTTGGAATATACATAAGAGATTGGGTAGCATCAAGCTATTATACTCTATTTGGAGTAAATTAGTGGAAGACAAGATACTGACACGATCCTATGGATGTATTAAATATCTTTGTAGCTTAAATAAGCATCCTAGGAATCTTTAGATTCTTAGGATCGCTCATTACAAGAAATAGGTTTTCTTTCCTTATCCTTTCTCGATGTAATATAAAAACTCGCATTAAGCCTCAAAAGGTTTTGGTTGTTCAAGTTGTAATATTTTTTTGACATTAACTCAGACATGTGAAGATATTGACTGTAACTAGTTTTCCCTAATTGAATGGAAGCACTTATTGCTTGAAGTTACCATGTTGTTCTTATTCTCTTTCAAGGTAGTTCAATTACGGATTTGGGTCCGATCCTGGAAACAATGTTGTCTTCTATTGTATCATTAAATTAGTTTTTTATTCTATTGTTTCAATTGTTCCTATTCGCATAATTTCTCTTAATTTCCCATTGCTTGTTCAATAAATATAATGCTCTATTTGGATCAGGTTTATTGAAATCATTATAGAATAGATTATGTTGTAGTTAATTTGTAGAGAGTAGTGTTCCTCCTTTCCACTTCTATAGATTATCACAGGTTTCCATTTCGTTTACATAGTCGTTTTTGGAAATATGATTATATAATATTACTTTTCTATTTGTAGTTGTTGTTCCTTAAGAAACAACTTGGTATCCAATAGATTTTCTTTTGTTGTTTCCTTATAATCATTTAAAAGTTAAAGCTTTGAATGATTGGTTATAATTAGAAATTGCATTCTGAGTTGATTTCTTTAATATTACAACTTTTCTTTTCAGTAGGATAAAATAGTTAGTCATACCAACATTTCTCTGCATAAACTATGTCGATAACCTTGAAATAGAAAAAAGAAACCTCAAGTTGATGAATTAATGTGTAGTAGTTGATTGGCCCTTTTTAGGAACATTTAATTGGCTCAACATTTTGGCGTCATTTCTAGGGAAGTTTTCAAAGAGAGTGTTAGTTGTATCCTTGAGGGATGGGTATTAAAGACGAAAGGTAAGAACATGCGCATGCACCAAGTAAAAATCTTGTGCTAGTGCCTGACCTTAGCTGATATGTTCAAGTTGTTTCAATGTGTATGACTAGAAAGAAGCCTAATACTAGGAACCATATAGAGATAGACTAGAAATCTACCCCGAAAATCATAAAAAACCAAGGTCAAGTTGGCCTTGGAACACTAAACTTCATAGACAAAATCATTCACAGATCAGAATATCAAGCATCAGTAGGTCCTTGAGCAATGTCTAGGAATGGTTCTACTGTTATTTCCCCTCGAGTAGCAAGGTCATCTGATGCATCTAAGGCTAAGATTCATGATAAAACTCTAGGATCTGAGAAGATCTTCCAAGACATATTTGTTAGGAATCTCAGTCCTTCTGATAAGAGTGAGGAGTGTTGTTGTAACTTAAAGGAAGGGGAAGGTGAAACCAATGAACCATATCCACGTCCTTCTAAGAAAGAATTCTCTGCAACACCCATTGCAAGGAGAGAAAATGAAGTTCCTAATCTAAGTACTGTTGTGAAACTCAGTTAAGGTCCAAAACCCCATCAACATATTATTCTTTTTCAGATAGTACCTCCTGACTATGGGATTCCTGAAGATTACTAGCAGATCTTTGACCAGATGGCAAATGCAGTAACATGAATGAAAACATCAATCATAGAGTATCCTATTTTTTATCCATGGGCTAACGCACCGATGAATGCTATCGCACTGCAAAAACTTCTGAAATTTCATGGGATGGTCTCCAAAGACCCCGATGCATTTATGTTTGAGTTTCATGTTTTATGTCGAGGATATGATTATACTACTGACCCCAAAAAATTAAATCTCTTTCCTTCTACCTTAAATGCATTACAATGGTTCATGGGATTGGGGGGTTGTACTATAACTTCATGGGATCAAATGAAAGAAGATTTTCTTACTAAATACCAAGATTATTTCCAATCTAGGGATCTAAGGGAAGAAATATTTAAGATGATGTCAAAAGAAGATGAAACCTTGGAAGAATATGTTGAAATATTTCAATATAGTTTACAAATGTCACCATATACTACTCTACCTAAGGATGTGTTAAAAACTACATTGATTAGAGGTATGAAAGATGAATGGATAGAAATTCTTAATTTGATGGGGCAGGGTGAAATTTCTAAAGAAGAATATGATGACATTGTGAAACTCTGTATCAAGTGTTCCTAAGGAAGTACAAGAACCAAGCCTGGAACTTGCGAGCCTCTTAGCAGATCCAGCAGAATTGTAGGAGGAGTCACATTAGCAGAGATTGGTAATATTTTATAAGTTTTTAAAACTTATATTCTAAGTACTCCAACAACAAAGTTGCATGTTTTACAAGTAAAAAAAAATAGGCTGAAGAAGAATACGCGTTGGCTATTTTTTGTCCTCGCCTTCAAAACAAACATAGTTGTAAAGAATGTCCATTGGATACAATCAAAATATACGTTATTTGCACCAAGGATCATTCAAATGACCATTGCACCTCACTTCCTGGGTTGAAAGTTGTATTTAAGGAAGTTGAAGAAGAACCAGAGCCAACTTATTTCATGGCATAATGTCAAAAATGGTAGAACCACTCATCAGGTATACTGCAAGACCCTTCTATGTTTTTTTCCTAGACAATTTTCTCAGTAGCAGTTTCCTGGAGTAAATTTGCAGGGCCAACAACATTATCCTAATACTTAGCATCTTCAAGCATATAATTGATCACATTGGACAAATCATTCATTCCCTAGTCCTTCCTCATCAAATCAACAATATCCCACAACATCATGGCATAATACATTAAATAATGCATACCCTTCGCAATGGGAAAGCCAATCTACTCTAGGACCAATGTGGTCCTAGAGTTGGCAAAGCCCCACTGGGCTAAATAATCAACCAATGGGAGTGATGCCTCAGTCACAAAACCAACCATCATTGCAACCTCCACTTCAATTACCTACAAATGCTCCACCTCGACTCCAACCTCAATTACCTGCACAACCAAACCTGAATCCCAATAATAGACTTGTGCATTTTTTGAAATTATTGAAACTTCAGACTCTCCCCCTTATTATTTGGAATGTAACAAATTATGTCTACGGTCAAGGAGAACCATATTTCCAAAATATCACCCAAAAATCAAGAGCAATCTGAAAATTATAAAACTGCTAAGGAGTAGTCTTCGACAAAAAATTCCCATCCCACCATAATCATTATAGAACTAGAACCGTCCAAAAAACCAATTAAAAAATAGGAACCCATTGAGATTAAATATACTACTCTTCCATTCCATGAGATACTAGCCATAGTTAAATCACCTGCATACCCTGACTTTGATCTCTTAGGGGAATCACAAAATTTATATATTAAAATTCCTCTCCTACAGGTTATTAGAGAAACACCCATTTATGATATAACCATTAAATAATTATGTGTCAAGAAGCTCGGTAGGAAGCCAAAATACTCTCCTACAGTCCATGTGTTAGGGAAACTCTGAAATCTCATGATGGAAAAACAAGTACCCATTAAATATGCTGACCCTGGAAACCCTATAGTTACTATCTAGATTTAGGGATATAATTAACCAAATATTTTGGTGGACTTGGGAGCAGATATAAATATTATAACAGTCGAAACCTATGGAATATTTGGAATAACCAGATTTAAATTGAATCGAATGATGCTGGAGTTGGATGATAGATCATTAGTAAAACCAAAGGGGACTTTAGATGATGTCATTTTTTCCGTAGATTCCTAGGAATACCTAGTAGATTCTCTGGTCCTCAATCCTGAAAACAAACTAGAAGGACACCCCTTGATATTAGGAATACCATGGTTTTCCATTGTAAACACCTACTTAGGGTGTCAAACTGGAAGTATGACCATTTCTAAAGGACTAGCTATCAAGAATCTTATTTTATACCCTCCCACTAGACCCAACGTGTTGACTAAAAATTTTAGATGTTCCCTACCCAAATATCAGGAAGGAAATTTACATTGTCCTCTTACTATTGACAGAGAATTTATATTTAAAAGGCATACCAGGTATGATATAATTAATGGATTTATTAATCAACCTTCCACTATCGTGAACCCAACCTGTCAAATTTTGAAAGTTGTGCTTGACAACAAAGCCCAAGGAGATCCGCTAGAGGACTTGAACACTAAATAATAACAACGATTGTAGTTCATAATAGTATTCCCACCAAAATTGAACCTGAAAAGATATTGAATATTAATGCTAATGTTAATAAACTTTAGCGTGAAAGGCTGATCAAATTCTTCAAAAATACAAACAAACTTTTGCTTGGGAATATTATGATATGAAGGGCATTGACCCACAACTCTATAAACATCATAATTATATTGAGAAATATGCATGAGCCATTCTCCACCCTCAAACAAGACTAAATCAACACCTCAGGGACATATTAAAACAAGAACTTCAAAAACTTCTTGATGTTAATTTCCTATATCCCATTTTTGATAGCCAGTGGGTTTCACCACTGGTAGCAGTCCCTAAAAAGAATGGAAAATGGAGAATTTGTGTCGGCTATAGAGAGTTGAATAAAGATAAGTAGAAGGATCATTTTCCTCTATCTTTTTTGGACCAATTCCATAACACTCTTGCAGGAAAGAAACATTTTTCTTTCTTGGATGGGTTTAGCATATATAATCAAATACAAATTTCCCCTGAAGACTAAGATAAAACCATATTCACTTTCTTGTGGGGAATATTTGCATATAGGGTCTTACCATTTGGGTTGTGCAATGCACCAGCCACTTTCAAGGGGAAATTCTTAGACATTTTAATGATTTTATTAATGAGGGACTTGAACTATATATGGAAAATTTCATCCCCTATGGTAATGATTTTGATCAAGATTTGCGTAATCTTGAAAATTTTCTTGCATGATGTATAGCCACCAGACTATGCCTTAGTTATGAAAAATGTCATATGGGCATAGTTATGGAACACTTTATTTTAGCTACAGGCATTCAGGTAGAACCAGCTAAGATCAAGGTAATTCTTAAAATTCCTACTCCTCAAACACAGATAGAGGTATGTACTTTCCTCGATTATGGTTGTTATTATCATTGTTTTATATAAAAAAATTCAAAAATAGAAGAACCTCTATATGTACTAATTGAACATGTGGATTTCGAGTGGACTAATAAATATGACATTGATTTTGCAGATTTGAAAAGGTTGGTCTCAACAATTCTCAGGTTGCGAGGACCAAACTATAATATACCATTCCATATATCATCAGATGCATCAGATACGAAGATAGGAGAATTCCTTAGACAAGAAGAAGATAAAAATCCTTATAGGATTTATTACATCAACAAAAACTTTGCACCGGCTGATTTGAATTACACTGTGGCAGGAAAATTAATTTTTAGCCATTGTTTATTACATAAATAAATTCCTCCATTATATAATGGGATACACAATTTTTATGTAGACTATTCATTATGCCATTCGTTCTTTAGCTAAAAAACTTGTTACCATGGTGGAATAACTCACTAGTTATTTTTGTTGTAGGAGCTTGAAATTACCATAAAGGATCGCTCAAGAAAGGAGAACCTTGTTGCATATTTCTTGTTAAGAGTTCCAGCTGTAGTCGATTCTTCCCCATTTGAGGACTAATTCCTGGATGAACATTTGTTTTCCATAACAATCAAGACACCTTGGTACACCAATGTTGCAAATTATGTGGCAACTAGAAAATTACATCATAACTGTCATCCCAGGAAAATAAGCTTATCATTTAGCATAGCACATGCTTTTCATGGATAGACGGTTACCTTTTTCATACAGGGGTTGATCTTAAATTTGATGACGCATCAGAGAAGAAAAATTTATGATATCCTCGGGGCCTATCATGATGAGCCCTATGGAGGTCACTTTGCTGATCGAAGAACTGGACACAAGGTACTAAATATGGGCTATTTTTGGCCCACAATATTTAAAGATGCAAAGAAATATGTCCAGAGTTGTGACAGTGTCTAAAGGATGGGCCATCCCATTCAGTCAGACAAAATTTCCCTTCAATCACAGATTATATTGGAACTACTTGAAAAATGGGCAATGGATTTTGTTGGAACCTTTAATTCGCCTTCAAATCATAAAACATATATTCTAGTTTATACAGTTTATGTGACTAAATGGGTCGAAGCAGTAGATCTCCCAAGGGCCATGGAAGAAGTAGTCATCAATTTTATTTTCGAACTGTTTTTTCGATATGGGCTACCTCGGGAGATTGTAATATGAGGGATCATAGTTCACTGCTCATAAAATTTCAACCACGCTGCAAAATGATCATATTAAACATAGAGTCACTTCTCCTTACCATCTGAAAGCCAATGGGCAGGTGGAAGCCTTATGGACTTATCAGAAAACCTAGAAAAATACCACTGGATATCCACCTTATAATCTCATTTTCGGTAAGGAACCAGGTTTTCCAATTGGTTTAAGGTAAAGACTCTCAAAACTATCAAAGAAGTAGGATTGGATCTCACAAAAGCACAAAAGGAATGCTTACAACAACTCAATGAACTAGATGAAACCTCTTCTTGTTTTACAATGTACTGCCATAATCCATTAGTAGAGAGATAAATGACACGATAGGTTTGATAAAAAAGAAAAACTTTCAAAAAGGAGATCAGGACCTGCTATATGACTCAAGATTCCAATAATTTCTAGGTAAAATTCAAACAAGGTGGCTTGGTTGTTACAAAATTACCGAGGTTTATGACAATTGAACGGTAAGCCTTACCACAATTGATAATTCTGGTATTTCGTTCCTTTCCAGTGGGCATCGGCTCCATCTATACCATTCTCCACTCACCTGAGAATATTTCCTTCGCAAAATTGATAATGACACCAATTCGCAGGTTGTAGTTGACTGAGGAAATTTCCCCGCAGTCACAGCTAGGTAAATGTTTCTTCGAGATATTTGTTTTATCTTGTACATAATGTAAATAGTTTTTATTATTATTATTATTTTATATAATATACATGGAAAAATCGTTGATATTTCAATCCCAACTGTTTATTTTTAATCTCAGTTGTTCTTTCTTTTAGTTATGGCTGTTTTTCCCTTAGTCACGGTCATTTTTCCCTAGTCACAGTAGTCATTTCCTCAAATAAAGTTGTTGTTTCCTTAGTCACAGTATATGTTTCCCTAGTCACAACAATTTCTTCCTTAATCATGATTATTGTTTCCTTAGTCATGGTTTTTATTTCCTTAGTCACGATTGTTGTTCCTTTAGTCACAATCGTTGTTTCCTCAATCACAATATTGTTTCTTTAACCACAACCATTATTTCTTCATCCACGTTATTATTTCCATTGGATTTATTAATGTTTATTCCCTTTAGGAAAGGAGTTCATTTCTTTTTAACCTTTCTTTCACATGATGGTGGAAACTGAATTGTATAATGGTTATCATTGGAGAATATTTTATGAGAAATCATTATCATAATTATTGAATTTCCATGACTTTTAACCCCTTTTAATATTGCAGAAAAATTACAAAAATTCTCATAATGCATTTCTCTCATTACCAATTCAAAGGAACATATTCTCACTACACTCTTCAAATACTACACAATCATTAGTTTTGAGGACAAAGTTAGCAAGCTCAAAAAGTAATTATTATCATACTTTTTACACCACCCCTAGCTCTTAAGGAGTTTCCATGCGACCCCATCTATTAAGATTAATAAAAATTACAGAGGATAGGATGTCTCATCACAAGCCAACCTACCATGATCATAGGATCTAGTGGAGTGACATTACCGCTTATGGTCACCAATCTAGGGTAATGGCCCTTGGTCTTCAGGTCAAAGGATAAGAGGCCTCATCAAGAGTCGGCTTGTTAACCTCATTAGCTCTAGTGAATGACATTGTTACCTGGTAACCACGACATAACAATGGCCTTTTGTTAAAGCTACTTATATATATATATATATATATATATATATATATATATATATATATATATATATATATATATATATATATATATATATATATATATATATATATATATATATATATATATATATATATATATATATATATATATGTATATATATATATATATGTATATATAGATATATGTATATATATATATGTATATATATATATATATATGTATATACATATATATATATGTATATATATATGTATATATATATATATATGTATATACATATATATATGTATATATATATATATATGTATATATATATATGTATATATATATATATATGTATATATATATATATATATATATATATATATATATATATATATATATATATATAGATAGATAGATAGATAGATATAGATAGATAGAGAGAGAGAGAGAGAGAGAGAGAGAGAGAGAGAGATACAAAAAATAAGTTTTAGTAAATGGGACAATGGCATCTCAAAGGGTAAAAAAGGCAACCCTGTCGAGGCTATGGAAGCTTGCTAGAAGCAGAGACCATGCCTATGGTATTGAAGTAAAATTACAAATTACAATATAGATTGGTTACTTAGTTCCTTCAAAAAGTTAATATCATTATATTTATTATGGATATTTATAAAATCCTCTTGGAAAATGATGATTATTGGTTGATTAATGAGTATTTCATTATAATTCTACATGCTAGGGATACTTTTTCGGAATTTCAGAATTCTTAATTAATCTATTTTATTTTCTCTAATGATGCACTTAGTGCAATTTTTATGTCCATCCATCTAATTCCTTGTATAAATCTTTGTGTGCCCTCATTCTGTCTGCATCCTTCGTTGGCTATAATAAATTGAGTTATCATTACTATGCACGAGTCATAAAATCTTAATGATGTCCTCATACATCACAAATATATACTGCTTCCTATTTTTCTTTTTGATAGTTACCTTTATTGAATTTCATTAATAAACCATTATCCTTCAAACGTGCCAAACTTGCCATCCTATCAAAAATTGATTTACGGCTATGGATAGCCTTCACTCTCATTGGGGGGGGAGGGGGGGCGAGTTGGCACTGGCAGATGGATTTTATCTACATTTTCAAATACCATTGCATGTAGTTGAACCTCTATACTTTGTACAAGTTTATTATTATCATACATTGTGAATTATGTTGTTTCTAGTTGCAAGACCACGTCTTGTTGAACAATTAACAATGGGTGGGCATTCAGTCTGATACAAACCCACGCAATTACAATTTTTAGAACATGTACACTACAACTTAATCCAAGATGGATGGATAGAGTATTTTGAATGATTACAGGGGTTCGACAACAAGGTGGAATTGGAATTTACAAAGAGTTTGGACAATGAAAAACAATGGTGAGAAATATATAGATACAAGTAAGTGAAATTGTAATATCAGAAGTAATAGGGCTCTCGATAGAAGGAGAAAAGTGGTACAAGATACACACCTCTCTCAAGAATGTGACCCTTCCATTTCTGAATACTGGTAAAGAGTTGATCAAAAAATGGAAGGGGTATAACCCCAATCCATTACCTGAACCATGGAGGGAAGTAGCAAGTATCTTCTAGCAATACATCACCTATGATGGGAGATATGATGTGGTAGGATGGAATCATATCAAACTCATGGCATCCCTGAGGAAAAAGGCACCCCTAAACCCCCCATACTTTTTCACTATTGCATGAGACTTATACTAGATTAAGGAGATCCAAGCATCAAGATTTGCTCGTAAGTCACTGTGGACTCATCAAGTTGTTAATAATAAAAATTCTTAGCCAAGTTCAGCAAACATGGGAAGGGTTCCTTGGAGACCTTGATGTTAGTCAAGAGATACCCATGAAAAATGAGATGGAACATCTGGAAATGTTTCAGGTAGTGATGAATAGCAAAGAAAGAAAATGAGGAAAATTTGAATGAAACTCTCATGACAGAAAATATCTCACAAGGAACGGTACAAACTTCAAAACCTCCAAAAATCAGCAGAGAAGAAAAGGGAATGGCATCCGTTTTAGCTTCATTACCTAAGAAGAGAAGGAGGTTAACTAGACCTGTGAAGTAAGGACAAAGTTCTTTAAAGCCCCTTGAGAAGTTACCCGAAGAAAAATAAACCCAAATTTGATCAACATTAGAACAAATGGAGTAGGAAACAATAGTAGCGCAAGAATAGAAGGACTAGAGAGTTTGTTGGATACTGTGAATTTTGGAGAAGCTATGACTACATCAATAGAAGAACTCATAGCTCATTCTGAAAATCCTCTTGACCAGGAAGCTTCACCAAATTCACTGACTGCAACCTATCTTTTTTATTATTCAGATAATCCTATCCTAGAATCAGATAATGATCGTGAATTCTCTCCTTCTTAAGAATGTTCTAGAGACTTTATTGCTACTATACTAGAGCCTCCCTCTTCGAAGGGAATGACTCCATAGCCTTTCGAAAATTTTATTGATGAGGAAAGAGATAATGACATTGACTTTTCATTTGAACCTCAAATTGATTCTCCTAATGTAGACTTCCTGAAGTCTGGGAATGATGAGACGACAAGGGAAGTTGACAACTTACAGACAGGTAAACCCACTCAGGGAACTATTGTCGAAGAAGTCGAAATAGTAGTTATCTTTCGCTATCCAACAACCTTGGTTAGAAATTCTGATAAGATTTAGGGGAAATAAAGGAAAAGGGAAATTTTAGAAGGAAATTGATAAACTGGAGAAAGAAAATAAGACACTGCAAAGAAAGGTGATACCATTAAAAAATTGGTTACATGACCATAAGAAATTTCATAGAGATTATGTAAAAAGGCCTAAAAGAAAGAAGGAAACTCAGGAAATGAAAATACAGAGTGATTTCATATATGTATTTAATGAAGCTAGTACTCATACATACCTTATCCTTGCTTCTATTGAAATATGAACCCAGACTGACCCTCAGGAACAGATGTTGGATGCTCCTCCTACCCTTGTTGAAATAGGAACTCAAACTGATCCACCATTTACTTTTAATGACAGAGGAGTACATACAGAGAATGTGCCTCCCTATACTCCATTGATTGCAGAATCATCTATTAGGATCTTACATAAAACTATGGAGAAGCAACAGGAGACCATAGCAAGATATCAAGGAGAAGTGGTGCCTTGGAGGGAACATCAGGAGTTTCTCCAATGATTTAACCCACTGAAAGAAATAGAAGGTGATATATATGTGAAACTGAGAGAATTTGAGAAGGAAGTACATATTTTAAAGGAACATATTGAGAAAGATACAGAGCAAACAAAGGAAATTTTCTCAATTTATTCAGATGCCTTGCCATGCAGGTCCCCATCTTAGAATTATGATTTATATTTGCTTGAGCGATATCTGTTGCTCAAAATTAAATCTATACAATTTGGAAAAACATGAGTTTAATATTTTATTGGATTTCATTTCTACTTTTTGGAAATAGGATGAGTATACAAAGTATATTTTGTTTGAGCTGTATATGCATAATTTATTTTTAGAATAACAGGTGGAAGAAAATCTCACTCCATTTATTGGAGACATCCAATTTTTTATCACTCAGTTGTTCCCTAAAGTTGAAAGGAAGGGAATACGGCTGCGGTAACCACAAACCAATCTTTTAGATACAGATTCTAGCCAATCTGCATCCAGAGAGGGCTCTCTCTTTATGAATTAGCTTTTTTTGAGGTATATTAGGCTAGTTATGAAGTGCAAGGGTTTTGTTTTGAGTTTTGTTGGAGGGATGGAAATTCAATAGAATAGTGAGGTAAAATTGAAAAGTTTCAGTCCATTGGGCATGATGGATTCAAAGAAGGATAAGTTTCTGGATTTGGTTTTTCAACAAAGGATGGTATCACAGAGCAAGGTAATCAAACATGGAACAATTCATAGGCTGGAATCAGGTGGAATGGAGTCAATGGGTGAAGGGCAATTAAGAATCCTTCATCATGTTGATAGAGGGAAAATGGTTGACTACTGTTAAGGAACAATTAAGAGTTCCTTAGCAAATATTCAAGATGAACGAACCAGAGGAAACATGAGCAATTAAGAATTCACTGTTTATTCTAATTTTGAAGAAAACATTAATAATAACAAAGACTGAACACAGAGTGTAATCAAGCAAATTCTAAGTTATTCTTTCTCTCTATTATTTAGATAATGAAACATAGATGATATAATAAACATAGAAACTGTAAAACATAAGTTAAAAGGACTTATTGATCCATAAAAAGATTCAAGAATTTTGTAACATGGTCCTCAGCGTCAATTCCTTATCCAGTAAATCAGACAAAAATGGTTCCAATAGCCTTTTATTCCAGAAAATTTCAGTATTACAGTCAACAAGCTCTGAACATCCACCACCAACCAACCCCAAATACTTTGTCTGGGGGGTATTTATACAAGAATGTCATAATATCTTACAAAATATCTGACAAAAATAATATATGATGACAATTAATGCTTCTTTTGCAAGAGATAGAGACAGACAATCTCTAAAACAGGGGAACAATAAATTGATGTTGTGCTGGCTATTCCGTATTTATGATATGCACAGGAGGTAGATGTTGCGACTCAGTTTGGGGTCATATTTTATTGACACTCTTTGCTGGTTGCTCCATCCTGCGTCGGATGTTCTTCAAATCTGATGTGATGCGCTTTGATCTGCATGACTCTGATTTATTTATGCTCTCTGCATTACAGTCGATGGTCCAAAATTTTCAATTGACCAAAGATAAGTTTATAGAATTTTTAACATACTTTGCCACTACTCTGGTCCTGGTAATTTATGTCTCTCAAGCTTCCTCAAAGTTTCTTCAGTCTCTGTCTACCTGAAGAAATTAGGTGGGATGGTGAATAGATGCTTCACCTCGTGCTCTATGTAGAACTCATTTTCCAGGCTGTCATAAAGGGCTTGGCCAGATGGAAGTGCCTTCTCTCCTGAATTACTTGATGACGTATTAACTTGATCAACAACATATGTATTAAATTTATATACATAGTCTTTGTGTTTCATCAGATGATCATTACTTCCCAAAGGACTTGCCAAACCTTTTTGATGCAGGACTGTAAACTTTTCTGTGAAAGAATTAATCTCTACCTGCATGTCCTGGCATCTTCTATCCAAATTTTGCATTAGAGTTCTCATGGTTAGAACTCTCTTGATGTCTAGAATGGTGCCTATTCTGTCTCTAATTTCCAATGCTTGCAGTTCTTCACTGGTCTTGGTGTTCAAAAAATGTATTAACTGGTTAGCTTGCTCAGGCATCTGTCCCAATAAGGCTCTTGTTTTTTGAATCTCCACTTGGGCCACTCTTATCAAGTCAATCTGCTCATAAATGGTTTGTATAGACCTCCACACATCACTAAGGGATTGAGTGATGTTGGTCCACAAAATTCCCCTGATTTCTGCTAGAGGTTTATGCAGAGAGAGGTCCTTTTCTAATGCTCTCAGCTTGTTCTCCAATGTTTTGATCTCTCTTGTTTTCTCTGCCACATTCATCTTGGATTTATCATAACTCTGCTCAACTTTTGCCAATTTTTCTTTGACTTGCTTCATCTCTAACACTTGGAGTTTCAATTCCTCCATGGCTTTTATTAATTTCTCTGTGCTCATACCTGTACTGCTACCTGGTGCTGCTTTTGTTGATGTTTCTCCTGTGATGACCTCTGCTATTGATGCTGGGACAGTGGGAGGCAATGTTGTTATAAGTGTGGAGGGGGCAGTAGTGACTATTGGAGCTACTTCAGGTGGCTAGGAGGTCGACTCTCCCTGCTTTTCTTGTAGCGCTTTCTCCAATGCCTGCTTTGTCTCACTCAATCTCATGAGCAGGTCCATCATGTCCTCTTCAGATTTCTGTTGTACCACTTTTGCAGTCTATGGATGCATACAAGGAGGTAGTTTCAGCTGTTTTCCGAGGGCAGCAATGTCCTCTTCTTTCTTCTTCATCAATGCCTTTATGCCTTTGGCATCTTTGGGATCATGTCCCAGTTCAATGATGATTTCCTCCAAAGACTTTATCCTATTGTCCTTTGCTAGAGAGGAAGCTTTCTCTAAATCCAACTGAGCAGAGGTACTATTCAAGGAGTTTTGCAATTTATGAGCTAACATAGCTTTGTCAGCTAGCGTGGAGTATACCATCTCTCCAGTCTGTTTATGCACCTCAATCTAGTCTATTGGGTGAATGTCCTTGGCTAGGACCTCCAGATTTGTCCTGATGTAATCAACTGATAATTGTGGTTGCTGCACCTTGGGCTTGAAATAACTCATGATCATTTTGCCCTCTCTAATGTCATATGCTGACATTAATCTTTTCTGATTTGTGGGGGCCATCTTAAGATACTGGTAATAAATTTGCAGGCTTAGTGGATCATTTCTAGCCTTTATCTCTGTGAATGTTCTTTTGATGTCAGAGGTCTACTTACTTGGTGGCCCAGTGGATGAAACTTCCACACTATGCTGCCTTTCTAGCTTCTGCCTATGTGAGCTAGTTGATGTGTCCACCACTGGGGAAGTCTGCTAGGTAACCCTCTCACCTCTTAAACTTTCAGTTGTTTCTTCAATGACTCTTCTGGTAGAGGATCCAATATTTGCCTCTTTACACCCAGTTGTTCTGCAGGTCCACTTATAGGTGTGGGATCTTCTATGTCTCTTTTCTTTCCTTTTTCCTCATTTAGAGGAGTTTGTAATGCAAGAATATTTGCTGCTTTGGTGTGGACTAGAGGAATTTTCCCCTGCTGATTAGTCATGGCTTGCTGCTCCGTGTCTGCCACTTTCTTGCGCTTAGAAGACCCTGTAACTGGAGTGCTTGTTTCTTATACAGGTTGCTGTGAAGTTCCAGTAGAGGATGTACCCACTCCGGTTTGTTGAGGAAGCTTAAAAGATACTTGTCCAAAAGAGTCCAGGTCAAGGGTTTTTTCTAAATCTTTCATAGCTTTTTCCATATTCTCTTGTTCAGTAATTTCTTCTACTAATGTACCCTCTACCCACTCATCCTGATTAGCAAACTATTCAATTTCAGGGATCCTATGATGTATATAAGTCGATAGCCTGTTTCTTACTTTTCTGTCACTTATAAAGCTATTTGGGTCATATGGCACCCACCAGAAACTTTTCTTCAACTTAAGGTCTTCCCCTAACATCTTATCAACATCTTCCCATGCCTCTCTCTTATTGCTGATAAAAGGGCCTAACTGGGTTTTTATTCTCAGCTGAGCCTTTTTCTTTACATTGCAAAAGTGGGTTAAATCTGCATTGATAAGCTGCCTGAAATACTCCAGTGCAAATAGCCTCATAGGCACATACCTAGGCAACTTGTAAGGGCATAGTTCACAGCCATATATTCTGATTTCAGTATGATTCTGGTAGAGGTACCAGTCACCTATCCTATACTGTATGGATAACTCTAAAATTTTGCTCATATCACCAGAAATTCTAGGAGGAGGAGCTCCTGTCAACAGGGCGGAGGTTGGATGTACAAGTAAATCAATGAATTCACAGTAGGTATAAGGGGATTCACAAACATTGTGGAAGAAAGAGGTCCAAAAGATTACAGACCTCCTCTCTCCTTTCGAATCCAATTTCCTGATGGGAAATGAAAATCTGTCTGGTTGATAATATAGCAGAAGGTGTTATATGAATGAGGTGAACTTGAAGACTCCTTCTCTTTCCAGACTTATGAATTGCTCATTGATTTTATTGGAAATGAAAGAGGTATAATCATATTTGACAGCAGGGGGTTGTCCTGGACAAAACATTGACAACATAACTAAGATGGTCTCATCAACAAATCCACTGGTTTTGAATCCCAAGATAAAGGATATCATGTCCGGAATAAGCTTACCTGTTTCAGTAAACCGAGAATGCACATAGGGAGGTGGGCCTTGAGTCTGGCAATCTGGTTTCATTAATAATCGAGCAATCCAGGTTATTTCTAAACTGGGAAATTGAGAGCCTTGCTCAAGCAAAAATCCCATGGAAAGAGGAGCAAGGGGCTGAGTGGGATGGAAGTGTAACATCTCATTGATAGATTCAGCAGTTATGTAAAAGAGAACAGTTTGGGATGGGATCATAACTGCTTTACTGACAGGGTCATAGTTGGCACAACATTGGTGAATAATATCTGGGAACACATTGACTGAGGGAAGGTAATACTTGGGAAGATTAGATTTCCATATTCCAAAGATATCAGAGTTGCTCAGATGACTATTCCTAATTCGGTAGAATGCCTGGAGATGGTTCATATCAGCAGATAACTCTTTTATTTGAAAATATCTATTAGCTAAGGGTAACCAATCCAGGTCTTTATGAGGTGCATTGAGGGGTGCCACGTTGAGGGCTTCGAGAGCTTCCATGCTTGGTTTTTGTGTTTTCGAACTCCAGGTCGGGCTTTTGTAGGAAAATGGTCAAAACAATAGTGGTTCTGGTGTCTTTGTATGGAAACTATGAATTTTTCTTAGCTTGAATTTGGCTCTTATAAGCAAAATTGACAGAGGAAAAATGAAATTACAGGTTCGGGAAGTGAAAACGGGGTAAATACCTGTATTTAGGCGAGAAACAGTGCGATTCAGAGGTTGACCGACGCGTTGCAGAGCATGGCACTGTAATTTCTTGGTCGGGTGGTGAACTGTATGCTTGAGAAATGAACCAGACGTAATTTGCATGAACGTAGTTCGTAGAGAGAAATGGGAGAAAATGACATTTCCTTGACTATTTAACAAAATTTGGCTTTTGCGAGGATTTTTGGCACTTTTTGGTTGGATGATGTCATCGGGATGTGACATCTTGTCGTGACACGGGGGTACGGGATGGTGATGTGGAGGTGACATGGTCGTGACATTAGCTGAGGGCCAGCGGGAGGGAGGTAAGCGGTTTTGGCCCGCACCGCTTATGGGCCATAGTGGTTTTGGGCGGAGAGGCAGTGAGCACAGCGGGAGGTTGACGCGTGTCCCCGGTACGATGGCAATACCGCTAGCTCCCCGGGAGTTAAAGTACAACAGTAGAGTGGGGTGCGATATGATCTAGAGCCATCTGATGGGAGGGCGCCGATCGGATGGTTGGCACTCGTCGGAGGTGACAGAAGGTTACGGCGTGGGACCCATACAATATATTAAAATTTATAACGCATCAGGGTAATTTATCATTGGTTTGTGAGGTTGTGGGTTTGGTTATTAATTAACCAAAAGTTAATTAATCCCATGGTTGTGCATGAAAGGCTATTATAAGGCTTCATGTAAACCTTTAATCCCCTCTTTCATAATAATATGGTTTATATTTAAACCTGGGCGGGGTATGTAGAATATAGGGGTTTTTTAGTATATTAACAATATATGGGGAATGGGAATTTATACAAGGGATTTATATACTAAAGTTATTGGTTAATATGAATATGATTGGAAGCAAGCTCTAAGTCTAATGTTAAGAAACTTAGGCTAAGGGAATGAAAAGGGTTTTGCATAAGAAATGTGCCTTCTTTGCCTAAAGTAAGAATGTGGTTTTACTTAGGCCTTTTTCATGAAATGAGATGGAGTGATTTAGTGATATTAAGTAGATCTTAATATCCTTGGGGGAGGTTAGTAAGTGATTTTGGGAGAAGTGTGAAGGGAAGTTAGTCATGCCTCACTTGATTTGTAACCAAACAGTTGCCATGGTACTTATGATAACAATAAGATGAACATCTTTGAGAGACAAAATTAATCATAAGCATGCTTCTGCAACACCAAAACTGCCTACCCAGCCTATTATACCTAACATTTTTTGTTCTTCTTCCATGGGTGCACTTGGACTAGCAAACATTTTTTCAATTTTTCTTTTCTTTGCATGATAAGCCTATATAAATCAACACTTATAACTTCCTAGGGCTCAGATTTAACTGTTGAGCTCCTTTTCTTCTCTACCTAACTAATTATCTGCCAATATTAAACATTTTGGACAGATTTTATTCTCTATCTCTTAAAATAGGAAATTCAAACATGAACTGGCCAAGATTAAGCTGTTTGGCCATTCATCAATTTTGACAAAGAGTTTCACAAGCTATACATGAAACATTATTTACAGAACATGAAATAGTAGTGGCATTTCGACTTGCACACTTTCCTGGCCCTTTTTCTTTGGGGTTCATTTCTTTCACTTTTTCCTTTTGACCATTTATCTTTTCACCCTTTCATTTTTCTTTTAGGGTATACCCTCTTTACATTTTTTAATTTTTTATTTTTTCAAAATATGGAAAACCTTTGCAGCAGGGAAAGAATGAACATATTAGGGATTTTAACCAGTCAATCATGAAATATGACACCTATTGGTATAGGAGCATAACACTGGCTCCACTTGGGGATGGCTTTTCTTGGTGAAAAGTCAAGAAAAACAGGTCAGGTGGCCTTATGTACAATTCTTGCTGCATTCTGAAATCTTCCTTTGTTGTAAGTAAACAAAACTGTATAGAGGACCATGTAAAATATGCACATTTCTTAAGCTGATTCAAACAATTTCACCTCTGTTTTGGATAGTTTTTCTGAATGTTTGTTCTTATGTTTTCAGCTCCCAAGTCTTCTTCTACAACTTCTGATAAATTAAAAAATGAGGCAAAACAAAAAAAGTGGTAAAGTTCCCTGACTGTTCCTCAAACTTTTCTGCACATTCCTTCCTATTCTTGTTGCTGTAGAATGTTGTATAAACTGAACTTCCTTATGTACAAGTTAGAGTATTGATATATCAACAAACTGGATCAAAATATTGTTTCAGCATCCGACCATTAACTGGTCCTTCTTCTGCTTCTATACCATCTAGGCTTTTCAAAAAGTAGGTATTATTTCCTTGTCAGGCTTGAATAATAAAAGGTCCCTTCCATAGGAAGTCAAATTTCCCATGTTTTCCTTTATCTTCTCTTCTGGAGTCCCACTTTAAAACTTTGTTTCCTATGTAAAATCTTTTGCCTTACTCCTCCTATCAAATATCTTCTTGAGCTTTTCTTGTAGCACTTGAGATCTTTGGTATACCTCTTCCCTAGTCTGCTGGAAGTGGATGGTTTGATTAATCCTTCTTTGAATGTCATTGGGTTCCACTTGAGCTTCTTGCAGTAATTTTAGTACAGGGATTCCCAAGGAGGAGGGAAATACAACTTCCATACCATAGACAAGCTCATAGGGACTAGCTCCAATGGATCTCTCGGTAGATAACCTGTCTGCCCATAATGCATTGATAAGTTTCTTGTGCCCATTTTTCTTGTTTTCTTCCAATACTCTCTTAATAATATTGATCAGGCTTTTATTGGATGACTTAGCTATAGCATTACCTTGTGGGTAATAAGCTGTGGAGTGGCCTAAGGTGATGTGGTACTTATGACAGAAACTGATCATTCTCTTGGATTTGAAGGCAGCAACATTATCAGTTATAATCTTTTTAGGATAGCCAAATTTGGACAGGATGATGGTTTCTAAGAATTTCATGATCACTGAATCATTGGCTTGTCTACAAGGGATGGCTTCTATCCACTTGGTGAAATAATCTGTAGCAGTCAGGATCCATTTATGTTGGCCAGAAGAGGGAGGGTGAACTTCCCCAATAAAATCTAAACCCCATTGTTGAAATGGTATTTCAGTGGAAATTGGTCTAAGGGGCAGAGGTAAAAGTTTCCTCTTGCCTTCAAAAATTTGACATTTGTGGCAAGCAGTAACAAACTTTTTGACATCAGCAAACAAGGTTGGCCAGTAAAATCCAGCCCTTAGAATTTTGTCAGCAGTCGATTTCCAGTAAATATGTCCACCACAGTCCCTTGCATGAAATTCTTTGAGTACCTTATCAGCGTCATCTTTTATTAGAAAATTTAATAGAGCACCTTCATGATTTTTCCAAAAATGAGCATCATCTAAAATACAAAACTTTGAAGCTTTCATTTTTATAAACCTTTTCTTTGTTCTGGATAATCCTGGAGGAGCCTGCAGGTTTAATAATACATAACATATATCAGCATACCAAGGTGATTCTAGGAAGGCCTGGCTGATTTGTAGAGTCGCCATCTCCTGTTCATTATCCAGTTCATTGATATCCAAGGCTTGGCAATTGGTTTCAGTCATGAGTTTAGCCAACCCCTGTCCTTTTATAAGTTTTGTAGGTTTTATTTCAATATCATACTCTAATATAGTAGCAATCCATTTACCTCTCTTGCCTTCAATCCCCTCTTGGGTTAAGATATCTTTGACAACAGTGCTTGGCACATAAGCTATTATATGAGAGTATATTAAGTCTACTCTAGAATCTTTGATGGCTTTCACAAGTGCATAAGCCTGTTTTTTCATGATTGGGTATTTTAGTGGTGCATCCCTCAGTGCTTTACTAAAAAAGGCTATGGGTTTTTCACATCCTTGATCATCTTTCTATAGTAAAACAACAGCAATAATGTGTTCTAATGCAAATGATAAGATTATGAAGTCTCTGTCAAATCTTGGGCTTGTAAGGACTGGTGTTTTGGTTGAAGCTATTTTAATTTCTTCAAAGGCTTGTTTAGCTTCTAATGTCCATTTAACCTTGGAATCATTTTTTAGCATATTATTTAGCAATCTAATTAGCTCGACCAGATTGGGTATGAACCTTCTTAAAAGGTTAATTTTCCCTAGGAAAGCTTGAAGTTCTTTGACATTTCTGGGATGGGGTATTTGCAAAATGCCTTCTATTCTCTTAGGATCAATTTTGATGTCGTCTTTGGAGATTATGTGACCTAACAGTTTTCCCTCCTCTAGAACAAATAAGAATTTCTTAGGATTCAATGATATACCGTACTTTCTACATGTTAAAAACACTTGTCTCAGATGATCTAGATGTTGCTGATTTGATTTGGAAAACACAATAAGGTCATCTAGGTATATGACTAGAAAATTGTGGATTTCTTTTGCAAAAGCTATGTTCATTGCTCATTGGAAGGTTTCCCCTGCGTTCTTGAGTCCAAATGGCATTTTCACATATTTGAAAGTTCCCCATGGGGTTGTAAAAGCAGTCTTTTCCTGATCATCAGGATGAACTAGAATTTACTTGAAGCCTGAAAACCCATCCAGTAGTGAAATTATAGAGGCACCTACTACCATTTGTAAAATGTGGTCCATCTTAGGTAAGGGGTAGTGGTCTTTCAAGGAAACCTTATTTACATTCCTGAAATCTACACAGTATTATTTCTCTTGTTTTCTTCCTAGTGGGCACCAAATTAGAGACCCATTCTGAAAATCTAATAGGTGCAATTATCCCAGCTTCATACATTCTTTTGACTTCTTTTTCAATTAAAGAGAGGAGTACAGGGCTGACCCTTCTGATTTTTTGCTTGAAAGGTTTCTGATTTTCTTTGAGGGGTATTGTATGTTGAATAACAGAAATATCGTAAGATTTGAGATCTTCATAGCTCCAGGCAAAAACATCCTGAAATTCCTTGAACAATTCAACATATTTAAGCTTTTGGTCAGGGGGAAAAGTTTTGGACAATTTTATCATTTTAGGATTTTGTTCAGTTCCTATATTATAGTTCTCAATGTCTGCGTTTAGAGGATGCATTTTGGGTTTGTTTGGAATATCATTAGAATCGAAAACGTTTTCCAAAGGAGTTAATCCCATGGGAAAATAGTTGTCTTTTAAATCAATAACTTTATGTTCTCCTCCAATAGCCTCATCAATGTCTATTTCTTTAAGCTCTTGCAATTATTTCTTGGTAAACTCTGTTGGGTGAAGTATTCGTGTTGCAGTTTCTGCTGCAATATTTGTTTCAATTTTGTCTATTTGGTCAACCTCTCCAACAGTGTCCGTGTCTATATTAGTGCTGGAAAAGTCTTCTTTTAGGGTCAAGAAATTATTAATCTGAGTATCATTGTCAAACACTTGCCATTCTTTTACATTGTCTGGTATGGTTGGCCTGTGTTTAATATCATTTGTAAACTGATGATTGGGTTCAAATGGCAGTTTACAAGTGCTGACAAATGTTGCCAAACTGTGAGCATGCAAATTGTGTTTCCTTGGAATTTTGGCAAGCTGTGTTTCCAGAAAGGTGTTGAGTATTTCAATTGCTGCTCCTTTGTAAGATCTTAATCTGAGATCATTTGTGAGGAAGTTCCCTTCCATTTGTTGAATGACTAAATCAGAGTCTCCCAAAACTGATACCCTAACTGCCCCTAAGCTTTTGATCAATTTGAGTCCTAGCAAGAGGGCTTCATATTCATCCATGTTATTAGTGCATCTAAAATTCAACCTGTATGCATGTCCTTCAGCATGATCATTTTCCATATTATGTACCCAAATTCCTACTCCTGCTCCTAGTTTATTGATTGATCCATCAAATTCCAAGTACCAAAGGATCTCATGTTCATAATTAATATCAGGAGACTTAGAAATTTGTTTACTAGGGAAATGTGGATTTTTAGTTTCATCTAGTTTCTCTTGAGTGTCTGTTATAACAATTATTTCAGAACTTTCTTGAGTTTGAACACTAGATTT
Source organism: Pinus tabuliformis (assembly GCA_031772625.1). Lineage (NCBI taxonomy): Eukaryota > Viridiplantae > Streptophyta > Pinopsida > Pinales > Pinaceae > Pinus > Pinus tabuliformis. Next base: position 1,096,817,776 of record CM062819.1, read on the forward strand.
TTCATTTATGATTTTTTCTTGTTTTAATGTTACAACCTTGACATCAGTTGGGGGATAAATTTAAGCATTGTATAGGATGAAGGAGTCCATGTCAGAATGCATGGAATAGATGGGAAAGTTCTACAGTTTCTCCTAGCTACTGAACACATATTTCATTAGAGTTTCTCGGTACAATCTCTTTGGTTGGCCAAATACTGAAATGGTGGCATAGGACATGTCCAATTGTAAAGATCCATGGAGCTTTTCACCCCAACATCTAGACAACAACATGCCATATTTTGGTGGAATATCAGCTACCACTACATCCATTAAAATTTTCTTGGCAGGATATTGAACTAATGATACACATAAATCTTTGATCAATCCTAGACATCTAACCTGACTTGAATCAAAAGAGAACAAGTCTTTGTATGGTTTGGTAATATCTAGGTCCAACTTCTCCATTACAGATTTAGGCATTAAATTATGAGAGGCACCAGAATCAAACATTGCATTATGAAGTATTTTATCATGAATGTTCAGACTTACATAGAAAGGAGGGACCCCTCCATCTACTGATTTACCATTTACCTCAAAGCCAAAAATTAATTCTGGTTGGTCATCAGGGACATTTACTGCATCTTTGTTTTCTGAAATCTGAAGTGATCTGCTAATTTGATCTTTGTAGACATCATGCCTAGCCAATTCTGACAATGGAATTTCTATCTTTAATTTGCCTATTCCGGTCTCAAGGTTGAAAAGTTTTTCTGTTTGTATTTTTGCATTACGGGTAGTGAGATTTTCTTTTTGTGTTGTTTTTTCTGTGCTTTTTCCTTTATCAGGAGTAATGTTATGGGCTGAAGTTGCTTCTATGTCAATTTTTGGAGGTTCTTCCACCTTTCCTTTGGGAGGAGTAGAAGTGGAAGGTTGTCTGTTAGGTTGTTGATTGTCTGATATGTCTTCAACTGTTGGATTGTTTAGGTTAGGATTTGTTCCAGGAGGGATTTGTATAGGAGGATTCTTGATTTTAGGTTTGTTAGATTACTTAGTTTCTTTCTGTTTATTGTTTTCAGGGACATCTATCCTTCTGCTGCTCAGGTTATATTGCTTGTGGATTTCATAGATGGCTGTGTCATATCCCTCCCTAAAATCAAATGATTCACCTGATTGGATTTGGAATTGATTAAGAGTATGAGCTTCTTGGTCTTCTTGGGTCAAGAAAATTTGTTGTTCACTATTGAGACCCATTAAGTTAATTTCAGTATCTTCTGTTGGTTCACTGGAATTTGAAGCTTCAACATAGTTTTCTTGGAATGGAGGTCTAATGTTTTGGTCAGGGCCAGCCTTTCCAGTATTAGAGTTTTGGTTTGTTCTAAAATTTGGATTTCTCCTAGTATTGCTTGGTTGGCCATCACAAGGGGACTTCCTCTCAATTGTTTCTACTCTATCACCTAGTCTATCCATTCCTTTGATGATAGCATCTAATTTTTTTTCAAAGGCAAACGGTTCTTCTTTGATGGGTAACCTCCTTTCAGCTCTAGCTCGAGCTTGTTTAGAAATTAGGTTGGCCTCGACACTAAAAGCTATGCTCTGCATGTCTTCTAAGCTTCGAGGAGCTCTTTCTTTAAGCTGATATGCCATATCAGAATCAAATGCATCAGGGAATTTGATCAAAGCCATATCTGGAGGAGGTCTGAGATTCTGAGGAATAGCATTGTATACATTGTTAAATCTGGTACAGTAATCTTGGACAGTTTCTTGTGGGCCTCTTTTAAAGTTTTCTTATTCTGATAAAATGTGGAGCGGATCCTTCTTCTTTTCCCATCTGTTCAAGAAGGTCTGATAAAGAGCTCGTGGGTCAGCAATAGTGTTTGCAGGGAGTGTTTTAAACCAAGTTCTAACATCTCTGGTTAAACTTTGGACAAAGAATTTCATTCTCACATCATCATCATTAATCTCATAGATTTCAAAATAATCTGTCATTTTCTTGGTATGTTGTTGAGCTGTGTAAGTGCCAGTACCATCGAAATAGGTGATTTTGATTTGATAATCTTGAGGCATAGCGCCTAGATATGCCAGTAATTGTAGGGGAGCATATCGGTTTAACATATTTGCAGAGATAAAAGTGACAGCTGGAAGAGCAGGGATAACAGTGGAAATATATGCTATAGATGGGAGAGTGGAAAGGATGGTTTGGGGTGCTGCTGGAGTACTTGAAGAAGCTACAGTAATGGCAGAAAGGATTGGTGGTTTTCCAGGAGTAAGCTCAGATTGGATAGGGTTCTACTGATGTGTGTCAAGGTGTGAAATAGCAGAATGTTCTTGGCTCTCTTGGTTTCTAAGGGTCTTAGGAATCAGATTAGGATTTTCAAACAAAGGTGGGGGATTAGGATTAGGATTTGATCTAGTGTAACTGATCTTCTTCTTTACAGCCAGTTTCTGAGTATGTTTTTGGTTTTTCCTTGAAATAGTTTAGGAATTTTTAGATGAGGAGATTATAAATTTTCCTAAAGATCCACTGAAACAAGGGACTGATCAAGTATTTGGGACAACCATTCAATGCATAAACTAGACTGGAGATAGCCTGAAGCAGCGTTTATTTACTCCTGCAATTTGCAAAACAAAAGCAGTTTCAAAGGCTACCTGGCCAACTTTAGGCTCCATCTATAGCTTATGAAATAAACAACAGTAACAAACAATTATTCAGGTCCCTAGTGGAGTCGCCAATGATGTTATCACTCAGGTTGTTCCCTAAATTTTAAAGGAAGGGAATATGGCCAAAGTAACCACAGACCAATCTTTTAGATACAGATTCTAGCCAATCTGCATCTAGAGAGGGCTCTCTCTTTATGATTTAGCTTTGTTTCAGGTATATTAGGCTACTTATGAAGTGCAAGGGTTTTGTTTTGAGTTTGGTTGGAGGGATGGAAATTCAATAGAACAGTGAGGTAAAACTGAAAAGTTTCAGTCCATTGGGCATGATGGAGTCAAAGAAGGATAGCTTTTTGGATTTGGTTTTTCAACAAAGGATGGTATCATAGAGCAAGGTAATCAAACATGGAACAATTCATAGGCTAGAATCAGGTGGAATGGAGTCAATGGGTGAAGGGAAATTAAGAATGCTTCATCATGTTGACAGAGGGAAAATGGCTGACTACTGTTAAGGAACAGTTAAGAATTCCTTAGCAAATATTCAAGATGAATGAACCAGGGGAAACAGGAGCAATTAAGAATTTACTGTTTATTCTAATTCTGAAGAAAACATTAATAATAAAAAATACTGAACACAGAGTGCAATCAAGCAAATTCTGAGTTATTATTTCTCTCTATTATTTAGATTTTGAAACATAGATGATATAATAAACATAGAAACTGTAAAACATAAGTTAGAAGGACTTATTGATCCATAAAACGATTCAAGAATTATGTAACATGGTCCTCAGCGTCAATTCCTTATCCAGTAAACCAGACAAAATGGTTCCAACAACCTTTTATTTCAGAAAATTTCAGTATTACAGTCAACAAGCTCTGAACATCCAGCACCAACCAACCCCAAATACTTCGTTTGGGGGGGTATTTATACAAAAATGTCAAAATATCTTACAAAATATCTGACAGAAATAATATCTGATGAAAATTAATGCTTCTTTTGCAAGAGATAGAGACAGACACTCTCGAAAACAGAGGAACAATAAATTGATGCAATAAATTGATGTTGTGCTGGCTGTTTCGTCTTTATGAGATGTACGGGAGGTAGGTGCTGAGAGTCAGTTTGCAGCCATCTTTTATTGACACTCTGTGCTGGTTGGTTCGTCCTGCGTTGGATGTTCTTCAACTTTGATGTGATGCGCTTTGATCTGCATGACTCTGATTTATTTATGCTCTCTGCATTACAGTCGATGGTCCAAAATTTTCAATTGACCAAAGATAAGTTTATAGAATTTCTAACATACTTTGCCACCACTCCGGTCCTAGTAATTTATGTCTTTGAAGCTTCCTCAAAGTTTCGTCAGTATTTGAGCATGCAAATTGTGTTTCCTTGGAATTTTGGCAAGCTGTGTTTCCAGAAAGGTGTTGAGTATTTCAATTGATGCTCCTTTGTAAGATCTTAATCTGAGATCATTTGTGAGGAAGTTCCCTTCCATTTGTTGAATGACTAAATCAGAGTCTCCCAAAACTGATACCCTAACTGCCCCTAAGCTTTTGATCAATTTGAGTCCTAGCAAGAGGGCTTCATATTCATCCATGTTATTAGTGCATCTAAAATTCAACCTGTATGCATGTCCTTCAGCATGATCATTTTCCATATTATGTACCCAAATTCCTGCTCCTGCTCCTATTTTATTGATTGATCCATCAAATTCCAAGTACCAAAGGATCTCATGTTCATAATTAATATCAGGAGACTTAGAAATTTGTTTACTAGGGAAATGTGGATTTTTAGTTTCATCTAGTTTCTCTTGAGTGTCTGTTATAACAATTATTTCAGAACTTTCTTGAGTTTGAACACTAGATTTTTCATTTATGATTTTTTCTTGTTTTAATGTTACAACCTTGACATCAGTTGGGGGATAAATTTAAGCATTGTATAGGATGAAGGAGTCCATGTCAGAATGCATGGAATAGATGGGAAAGTTCTACAGTTTCTCCTGGCTACTGAACACATATTTCATTAGAGTTTCTCGGTACAATCTCTTTGGTTGGCCAAATACTGAAATGGTGGCATAGGACATGTCCAATTGTAAAGATCCATGGAGCTTTTCACCCCAACATCTAGACAACAACATGCCATATTTTGGTGGAATATCAGCTACCACTACATCCATTAAAATTTTCTTGGCAGGGTATTGAACTAATGATACACATAAATCTTTGATCAATCCTAGACATCTAACCTGACTTGAATCAAAAGAGAACAAGTCTTTGTATGGCTTGGTAATATCTAGGTCCAACTTCTCCATTACAGATTTAGGCATTAAATTATGAGAGGCACCAGAATCAAACATTGCATTATGAAGTATTTTATCATGAATGTTCAGACTTACATAGAAAGGAGGGACCCCTCCATCTACTGATTTACCATTTACCTCAAGGCCAAAAATTAATTCTGGTTGGTCATCAAGGACATTTACTGCATCTTTGTTTTCTGAAATCTGAAGTGATCTGCTAATTTGATCTTTGTAGACATCATGCTTAGCCAATTCTGACAATGGAATTTCTATCTTTAATTTGCCTATTCCGGTCTCAAGGTTGAAAAGTTTTTCTGTTTGTATTTTTGCATTCCGGGTAGTGAGATTTTCTTTTTGTGTTGTTTTTTCTGTGCTTTTTCCTTTATCAGGAGTAATGTTATGGGCTGAAGTTGCTTCTATGTCAATTTTTGGAGGTTCTTCCACCTTTCCTTTGGGAGGAGTAGAAGTGGAAGGTTGTCTGTTAGGTTGTTTATTGTCTGATATGTCTTCAACTGTTGGATTGTTTAGGTTAGGATTTGTTCTAGGAGGGATTTGTATAGGAGGATTCTTGATTTTAGGTTTGTTAGATTACTTAGTTTCTTTCTGTTTATTGTTTTCAGGGACATCTATCCTTCTGCTGCTCAGGTTATATTTCTTGTGGATTTCATAGATGGCTGTGTCATATCCCTCCCTAAAATCAAATGATTCACCTGACTGGATTTGGAATTGATTAAGAGTATGAGCTTCTTGGTCTTCTTGGGTCAAGAAAATTTGTTGTTCACTATTGAGACCCATTAAGTTAATTTCAGTATCTTCTGTTGGTTCACTGGAATTTGAAGCTTCAACATAGTTTTCTTGGAATGGAGGTCTAATGTTTTGGTCAGGGCCAGCCTTTCCAGTATTAGAGTTTTGGTTTGTTCTGAAATTTGGATTTCTCCTAGTATTGCTTGGTTGGCCATCACAAGGGGATTTCCTCTCAATTGTTTCTACTCTATCACCTAGTCTATCCATTCCTTTGATTATAGCATCTAATTTTTTTTCAAAGGCAAAAGGTTCTTCTTTGATGGGTAACCTCCTTTCAGCTCTAGCTCGAGCTCGTTTAGAAATTAGGTTGGCCTCGACACTAAAAGATATGCTCTGCATGTCTTCTAAGCTTCGAGGAGCTCTTTCTTTAAGCTGATATGCCATATCAGAATCAAATGCATCAGGGAATTTGATCAAAGCCATATCTGGAGGAGGTCTGAGATTCTGAGGAATAGCATTGTATACATTGTTAAATCTGGTACAGTAATCTTGGACAGTTTCTTGTGGGCCTCTTTTAAAGTTTTATTATTCTGATAAAATGTGGAGCGGATCCTTCTTCTTTTCCCATCTCTCCAAGAAGGTCTGATAAAGAGCTCGTGGGTCAGCAATAGTGTTTGCAGGGAGTGTTCTAAACCAAGTTCTAACATCTCTGGTTAAACTTTGGACAAAGAATTTCATTCTCACATCATCATCATTAATCTCATAGATTTCAAAATAATCTGTCATTTTCTTGGTATGTTGTTGAGCTGTGTAAGTGCCAGTACCATCGAAATAGGTGATTTTGATTTGATAATCTTGAGGCATAGCGCTTAGATATGCCAGTAATTGTAGGGGAGCATATCGGTTTAACATATTTGCAGAGATAAAAGTGACAGCTGGAAGAGCAGGGATAACAGTGGAAATATATGCTATAGATGGGAGAGTGGAAAGGATGGTTTGGGGTGCTGCTGGAGTACTTGAAGAAGCTACAGCAATGGCAGAAAGGATTGGTGGTTTTCCAGGAGTAAGCTCAGATTGGATAGGGTTCTACTGATGTGTGTCAAGGTGTGAAATAGCAGAATGTTCTTGGCTCTCTTGGTTTCTAAGGGTCTTAGGAATCAGATTAGGATTTTCAAACAAAGGTGGGGGATTTGGATTAGGATTTGATCTAGTGTAACTGATCTTCTTCTTTACAGCCAGTTTCTGAGTATGTTTTTGGTTTTTCCTTGAAATAGTTTAGGAATTTTTAGATGAGGAGATTATAAATTTTCCTAAAGATCCACTGAAACAAGGGACTGATCAAGTATTTGGGACAACCGTTCAATGCATAAACTAGACTGGAGATAGCCTGAAGCAGCGTTTATTTACTCCTGCAATTTGCAAAACAAAAGCAGTTTCAAAGGCTACCTGGCCAACTTTAGGCTCCATCTATAGCTTATGAAATAAACAGCAGTAACAAACAATTATTCAGGTCCCTAGTGGAGTCGCCAATGATGTTATCACTCAGGTTGTTCCCTAAATTTGAAAGGAAGGGAATATGGCCAAAGTAACCACAGACCAATCTTTTAGATACAGATTCTAGCCAATCTGCATCTAGAGAGGGCTCTCTCTTTATGATTTAGCTTTGTTTCAGGTATATTAGGCTGGTTATGGAGTGCAAGGGTTTTGTTTTGAGTTTGGTTGGAGGGATGGAAATTCAATAGAACAGTGAGGTAAAACTGAAAAGTTTCAGTCCATTGGGCATGATGGAGTCAAAGAAGGATAGCTTTTTGGATTTGGTTTTTCAACAAAGGATGGTATCATAGAGCAAGGTAATCAAACATGGAACAATTCATAGGCTAGAATTAGGTGGAATGGAGTCAATGGGTGAAGGGAAATTAAGAATCCTTCATCATGTTGACAGAGGGAAAATGGCTGACTACTGTTAAGGAGCAGTTAAGAATTCCTTAGCAAATATTCAAGATGAAAGAACCAGGGGAAACAGGAGCAATTAAGAATTCACTGTTTATTCTAATTCTGAAGAAAACATTAATAATAAAAAATACTGAACACAGAGTGCAATCAAGCAAATTCTGAGTTATTCTTTCTCTCTATTATTTAGATTTTGAAACATAGATGATATAATAAACATAGAAACTGTAAAACATAAGTTAGAAGGACTTATTGATCCATAAAACGATTCAAGAATTATGTAACATGGTCCTCAGCGTCAATTCCTTATCCAGTAAACCGGACAAAATGGTTCCAACAACCTTTTATTTCATAAAATTTCAGTATTACAGTCAACAAGCTCTGAACATCCACCACCAACCAACCCCAAATACTTCATTTGGGGGGGTATTTATACAAAAATGTCAAAATATCTTACAAAATACCTGACAGAAATAATATCTGATGAAAATTAATGCTTCTTTTGCAAGAGATAGAGACAGACACTCTCGAAAACAGAGGAACAATAAATTGATGCAATAAATTGATGTTGTGCTGGTTGTTTCGTCTTTATGAGATGTACGGGAGGTAGGTGCTGAGAGTCAGTTTGCAGCCATCTTTTATTGACACTCTGTGCTGGTTGGTTCGTCCTACGTTGGATGTTCTTCAACTTTGATGTGATGCGCTTTGATCTGCATGACTCTGATTTATTTATGCTCTCTGCATTACAGTCGATGGTCCAAAATTTTCAATTGACCAAAGATAAGTTTATAGAATTTCTAACATACTTTGCCACCACTCCGGTCCTGGTAATTTATGTCTTTGAAGCTTCCTCAAAGTTTCGTCAGTCTCTGTCCACCTGAAGAAATTAGGTGGGATGGTGAATCGATGCTTCACCTCGTGCTTTATGTAGAACAGATTTTCCAGGCTATCATAAAGGGCTTGGCCAGATGGAAGTGCCTTCTCTCCTGAAGTACTTGATGATGTATTAACTTGATCAACAATATATGTATTCAATTTATATACATAGTCTTTGTGTTTCATCAGACAATTATTACTTCCCAAACGACTTGGCAAACCTTTTTGATGCAAGACTGTAAACTTTTATGTGAAAGAATTAATCTCTACCTGCATGTCTTAGCATCTTCTGTCCAAATTTTGCATTAGATTTCTCATGGTTATAACTCTCTTGATGTATAGAATGGCGCATGTTTTGTCTCTAATTTTCAGTGCTTCCAGTTCTTCACTGGTCTTGGTGTTCAAGAAATGTATTAGCCGGTTAGCTTAGCTTGCTCAGGCATCTGTCCCAATAAGGCTCTTGTTTTGTGAATCTCCACTTGGGCCACTCTTATCAAGTCAATCTGCTCATAAATGGTTTGGATAGACCTCCACACATCACTAAGGGATTGAGTGATGTTGGTCCACAAAATTCCCCTAATTTCTGCTAGGGGTTTATGCATAGAGAGGGCCTTTTCTAATGCTCTCACCTTGTTCTCTAATGTTTTGATCTCTCTTGTTTTCTTTGCCACATTCATCTTGGATTTATCATAACTCTATTCAACTTTTGCCAATTTTTCCTTGACTTGATTAAGCTCTGACGCTTGGAGTTTCAATTCCTCCATGGGTTTTATTAATTGCTCTGTGCTCATACCTGTACTGCTTCCTGGTGCTGCTTCTGCTGATGTTGCTCCTGTGATGACCTCTACTATTGATGTTGGGACAGTGAGAAGAAATGATGTTATAAGTGTGGAGGGGGCAGTAGTGACTATTGGAGCTACTTCAGGTGGCTGGGAGGTCGACTCTCCCTGCTTTTCTTGTAGCGCTTTCTCCAATGCCTGCTCTGTCTCACTCAATCTCTCATTCAATCTCATGAGTAGGTCCATCATGTCCTCTTCAGATTTCTGTTGTACCACTTCTGCAGTCTGTGGATGCATAGAAGGAGGAAATTTCAGTTGTTTTGCTGAGGGCAGCAATGTCCTCTTCTTTCTTCTTCATCAGTGCCTTTATGCCTTTGGCATCTTTGGGATCATGTCCCAGTTCAATGATGATTTCCTCCAAAGACTTTATCCTGTTGTCCTTTGCTAGAGAAGAAGCTTTCTCTAAATCCATCTGAGTAGAGGTATTATTCAAGGAGTTTTGCAATTTATGAGCTAACATAGCTTTTTCAGCTAGCGTGGAGTATACCATCTCTCCAGTCTATTTATGCAGCTTAATCTGGTCTATTGGGTGAATGTCCTTGGCTAGGACCTCTAGATTTGTCCTGATGTAATCAACTGATGATTGTGGTTGCTGCACCTTGGGTTTGAAATAACTCATGATCATTTTTCCCTCTTTAATGTCATATGCTGACATTAATCTTTGCTTCTTTGTGGAGACCATATTAAGATACTGGTTATAAATCTGCAGCATTAGTTTATCATTTCTAGCCTTTATCTCTATGAATGTTCTTTTGATGTTAGAGGTCTGCTTACTTGGTGGCCTAGTGGATGAAACTTCCACACTATGCTGCCTTTCTAGCTCATGCCTATGTGAGCTAGTTGATGTGTCCACCACTGGGAAAGTCTACTGGGTAACCCTCTCACCTCTTAAACTTTCAGTTGTTTCTTCAATGATTTCCACTTCTGATAGAGGATCCAATATTTACCTCTTTGCATCTGGCTGTTTTGTAGGTCCACTGATAGATGTGGGCTCTTCTCTATCTCTTTTCTTATCCTTTTCCTCATTTAGAGGAGTTTGTAATGCAGGAACCTCTGCTGCTTTGGTTTGGACTGGAGGAATTTTCCCCTACTGATCAGTCATGGCTTGCTGCTCTATGTCTGCCACTTCCTTGCCCTTAGAAGACCCTGTAACTGGTGTGCTAGTTTCTTGTATAGGTTGCTGTGAAGTTACAGCAGAGGATGTACCCACTTCGGTTTGCTGAGGCAACTTGAAAGATACCTATCCAAAAGAGTCTAGGTGAAGGGTTTTTTCTAAATATTTCATAGCTTTTTCCATCTTCTCTTGTTCAGTAATTTCTTCTACTAATGTACCCTCTACCCACTCATCCTAATTAGAAAATTGTTCAATTTCAGGGATCCTAAGATATATATAGGTCGATAGCCTGTTTCTTACTTTTCTGTCACTTATAAAGCTATTTGGGTTGTATGGCACCCACCAGAAACTTTTCTTCAACTTAAGGTTTTCCCCTAACATCTTATCAGCATCATCCCATGCCTCTTTCTTATGGATGATAAAAGGGCCTAACTGGCTTTTTATTCTCAGTTGAGCCTTTTTCTTTACATCGCAAAAGTGGGTTAAATATACATTGATAAGCTTCCTGAAATACTACAGTGCAAATAGCCTCATAGGCACATACCTAGGAAACTTGTAAGGGCACAATTCACAGCCATATATTCTAATTTCAGTATGATTCTAGTAGAGGTACTAGTCACCTATCCTGTACTATTTGGACAACTGTAAAATTCTCCTCATATCAAAAAAAATTCTAGGAGGAGGAGCTCCTATCAATAGGGTGGAGGTCGGATGCACAAATAAATCAATGAATTCACAGTAAGTATAAGGGGATTCATAAACATTTTGGAAGACAGAGGTCCAAAAGATCACAGACCTCCTCTCTCCTTTGGAATCTAATTTCCTGATGGGAAATTAAAAGCTGTCTGGCTGATAATATAGATGAAGGTGGTATATGAATGAGGTGTACTTGAAGACTCCTTCTCTTTCCAAATTTATGAATTGCTCATTGATTTTATTGGCAATGAAAGAGGCATAATCATATTTGACAGCAGGGGGCTGTCCTGGAGTAAACGTTGACAACATAAATAAGATGGTCTCATCAACAAATTCACTGGTTTTGAATCCCAAGATAAAGGATATCATGTCAAGAATAAGCTTGCCTGTTTCAGTAAACCAGGAATGCACATAGGGAGGTGGGCCTTGAGGTAGGCAATTTGGTTTCATGAATAATCGAGAAATTCGGGTTATTTCTGAACTAGGCAATTGAGAGCCTTGCTCAAGCAAAAATCCCATGGAAAGAGGAGCAAGGGGCTGAGTGGGATGGAAGTGTACCATCTCATTGATAGATTCAACAATTATGTAAAATAGAACAGTTTGGGATGGGGTCATAACTGCTTTACTGACAGGGTCATAGTTGGCACAACATTGGTGAATAATATCTGGGAACACAATGATTGAGGGAAGGTAATACCTGGGAAGATTAGATTTCCATATTCCAAAGATATCAGAGTTGCTCAGATGACTATTCCTAATTCGGGAGAATGCCTGGAGATGGTTCATATCAGCAGATAAATCTTTTATTTGAAAATATCTGTCAGCCAACGGTAACCAATCCAGGTCTTTATGAGGCGCATTGAGGGGAGCCACGTTCAAGGCTACAGGAGCTTCCATGCGTGGTTTTTGTGTTTTCGAACTGGAGGTTGGGCTTCTGTAGGAAAATGGGCAAAACAGCAGTGGTTCTGGTGTCTTTGTATGGAAACTGTGAATTGTTCTTAGCTTGGAAACAAAGGAAAAACGAAATTACAGGTTCAGGAAGTGAAAACGGGGTAAATACATGTATTTAGGCTAGAAACAGTGCTATTCAGAGGTTGACCAACGAGTTGCAGAGCATGGCAGTGTAATTTCTTGGTCGGGTGGCGAACTGTATGCTCGAGAAATGAACCAGATGTAATTTGCATGAACGTAGTTCGCAGATAGAAATGGGCAAAAATTTCCTCGACTATTTAACAAAATTTGGCTTTCGTGGGGCTTTTTGGCGCTTTTTGGTCGGATGACGTCATCGGTATGTGATGTCTTGTTGTGACGTGGGGGTACGGGATGGTGACATGGAGGTGACGTGGTTGTGACGTCAGCTGAGGGCCAGTGGGAGGGCGGTAAGCGGTTTTGGCCCGCACCACTTATGTGCCACAGTGGTTTTGGGCGAAGAGGCAGCGAGCACGACGGGAGGTTGACGCGTATCCCCGGTACGGCGGCAATACCGCCGGCTCCCCGGGAGTTAAAGTACAACAGTGGAGTGAGGTGCAATATGATCTGGAGCCGTCCGATGGGAGGGCACCGATTGGATGGTTGGTGCTCGTCGGAGGTGATGGAGGGTTACGACGCGGGACCCATACAATATATTAAAATTTATAACGCATCGGGGTCATTTATCATTGGTTTGCGAGGTTGCGGGTTTGGTTATTAATTAACCAAAGGTTAATTAATCCCATGGTTGCGCATGAAGGGCTATTATAAGGTTTCAAGTAAACCTTTAATCCCCACTTTCATAATAATATGGTTTATATTTAAACCTAGGCGGGGTATGTAGAATATAGGGGTTTTTTAGTATATTAACAATATATGGGGAAGGGGAATTTATACAAGGGATTTATATAATAAAGTTATTGGTTAATATGAATATGATTGGAAGCAAGCGCTAAGTCTAATGTTAAGAAACTTAGGCTAAGGGAATGAAAAGGGTTTTACGCAAGAAATGTGGCTTCATTGCCTAAAGTAAGAATGTGGTTTTACTTAGGCCTTTTTCATGAAATGAGATGGAGTGATTTAGTGATATTAAGCAGATATTAATATCCTTGGGGGGAGGTTAGTAAGTGATTTTGGGAGAAGTGTGAAGGGAAGTTAGTCATGCCTCACTTGATATGTAACCAAATAGTTGCCATGGTACTAATGATAACAATAAGATGAACATCTTTGAGAGACAAAATTAATTATAAGCATGCTTCTACAACACCAAAACTACCTACCCGGCCTATTATACCTAACATTTTTTGTTCTTCTTCCATGGGTGCACTTGGACTAGCAAACCCTTTTTCATTTTTTCTTTTCTTTGCATGATAAGCCTATCTAAATCAACACTTATAACTTCCTAGGGCTCAGATTTAACTGTTGAGCTCCTTTGCTTCTCTACCTAACTAATTATCTGCCAAGATTAAACATTTTGGAGAGATTTTATTCTCTATCTCTTAAAATAGGAAATTCAAACATGAACCGGCCAAGATTAAGTTGTTTGGCCATTCATCAATTGTGACAAAGAGTTTCACAAGCTGTACATGAAACTTTATTTACAGAACATGAAATAGTAGTGGCATTTGGACTTGCACACTTTCCTGGTCCTTTTTCTTTGGGGTTCATTTCTTTCACTTTTTCCTTTTGACCATTTATCTTTTCACCCTTTGATTTTCCTTTTAGGGTATACTCTGTTTACATTTTTTAATTTTTTGATTTTTTCAAAATATGGAAAACCTTTGCAGCAGGGAAAGGATGAACATATTAGGGATTTTAACGAGTCAATCATGAAATATGACACCTATTGGTAAAGGAGCATAACGCAATTCAGGCCTTCATATCATTTGCGAGACACCAAGTGAAATGGGCTAAATAGTATCATACATTCCAGAGGAGAGAACATGACCTTGACCTTTGGGTTAGAGTGGAGCCTAAGAACCCATTTCGTATACATATTCGTCATGGTATCGTTATCGGGAAACCCAGTGTTGTTTCTGCACTTTCCCAGACTCATTATGATATCTTGAATTTAGGGATGGAATACTTAGAAGACATCAAGGATGAAGCTCTCCATGGAGCTAAGGAAATATGGCAGGCATCACCTAATGAAGTAAAAAATAGAGAGCCCTTTGGCTACCACAATTTTCAGAATGCCATGACCAGAATAGAGGATTATGTTCAATTGGTATTGGAAAGAGGTAGCAACTGGACATGACACTAGTAGAGTTGCCCTATTATCTGGTGCCCTCAGTATTTTTATAAATCTAACAATGACTTATCAAAATCAGGTAAGTGTGTGGCTTTTGGAGAACTCCGAAGTAGAAATGGATTCATGCAAAGAGGTGAGGAAGCATATGAAGCTTAGTCCCTGACTACCTTAGATGTTAATAGTTTTTTTGCATGAGGTCATACAAAAAGGTTAGTCCAGGGGTGATGTTGGGCATCATAATTGTCATAAATTCCTTGCCTTACTTCTTAGTTTTCATACTATTTTCTAAGTCTTTCTTGTAAATAGATCATGATTGCTTATGTAGTATTGTTTTCAGTACTATTTTGTATGCACTTGTTGTTTTATTATTTTATGAATGGATTTTTTCAATAAATCTCTATTTACTTACACATGGATTCTTATTTTGGGTAGAAACCTATTGATGCATTAGCATTTGATGCTCCTCCCTGGAATGGACACAAGAGATTGGGTAGCGTCATGCTATTATACTTTGTTTTGAGTAAATTCGTTGAAGAAAAGCTCCTGATATTATCCTCCATATGTATTAAAGATCTTTGTAGCTTAAATAAGCATCCTAAGAATCTTTAGATTCTCAGGATCGCTTGTTATTAGAAAAAGGTTTTTTTTCCTTATCTTTTGTTGATGTAATATAAAAACTCGCATTAAGCCTTGAAAAGGAGTTGGTTGTTCAAGTTGTAATATTGTTTTGAAATAAACTTAGACTTCCAAATATATTGATTGTAATTGATTTTTCGTAATGGAATGGAAGCACTTATTGCTTGAAGTAAACATGTTGTCTTGATTCTCTTTTAAGGCAGTTTGATTCTGTATTTGGGTCCGATCCTGGAACCAACGTTTTCTTCTCTTATATCATTAGATTGGTGTTTTATTCTATTGTTTAAGTTGTTCCTATTCATATAATTTCTCTTCATTCTCATTGCTTGTTCATTAAATACAATGCTTTATTTGCATCAGGTTTAGTCAAATCGTTATAGAATATATATGTTGTAGTTAATTTTTTGAGATTAGTGTTCCTCCTTTCTGCTTCTGTAGATTATCACAAGTTTCTATTTGATTTACTTAGTAACTTTTGGTAATATGATTTTGTAGTATTGATTTTCTATTTTGTATGTGTTGTTCCTTAAGAAAAAAATTGGTATCCAGTAGATATTATTTTGTTATTTCCTCAGAATCATTTAAAAGTTAAATCTTTGAATGATTGGTTATAATTAGAAACTACATTATGAGTCGATTTCTTTAATATTAGAACTTTTCTTTTCAGTAGGATAACAGTAGTTAGTCATACCAGCAATTTTCTGCATAAACTGTGTCGATAACCTTGAAATAGAAAAACAAAACCTCGGGTTGATTAATTAATGTGTAGTACTTGATTGGCCCTTTTTAGGAACAATTCATTGGCTCAACACAGACCTTCACTCCATTTGAATATTTCTGGGATCATACACGACACTACTATGTCTGCCTGACTTTTGGAATCCATATGGGGACTCATTGTACTTGCCACTTGGGTCAAGGTGAATAGGTTGTGCAAAGAGGAGGTATTTCACATATTTAATCATTATTTCCCGACTTGTTTTTTGGGTAGTGGTAGTGTAGTATGCTACCATCCACTCTTCCACTAATCTACCTCTAAATACCCTGACAGACCCCCCCCCCACCTCGAGTGGCACATGAGAAAGTACATATCATCCACGTATATAGTAGAAACCAACCCCTATATCTATAAGTTCTTCTCAATAGGATCCCACCACTATATGATCCTCTCCAAAAGTATGGGTTTCTATCTCATGTGTTACATTTTGAAAATTTTCAATAGTCTGCAGTTGCATAACACTACTATCATCCTTGCATCTTCTAGTGCAACGTCATCATCAAAGCCATGTCCTCTCTCTCTCCACTTTATCATCTTCAAATCCCTATAAACCCATCATATATCTCATTAATATATTTTCGTATGCAAAAAATTAGGTCAAAATCAAGACACCCCTACCCTAGATCTAAAAAAGAGGCAGTTCAACACTCTGACACAATATTAATTGTGCACTATATTGTTAGTAATACTCTATACTAGTGTCATCCTAGTGTTACTAGAATTTTGTTCCTCGACTTGGTCTAGGAAAGAGCATTGAAGCGACCATGACTTGGGTAGGTGGGTCATAACATAAAAAATTCAGGGAAAACATTCATGAAATTTGTACCAAAATAAAGAGGAAGTGATGAGGACTAACCTAATGGTGATGAAATCAAATTTTGTGGCTTGATTCTCCTAGGATATAAAAAATAAGTTTTGGAAGCAAGAGGGTTTTCTCCAAGTCTATCTCCAAGAGGGGTGTAAATGGATCAAATGGTAAAAAATTTCCCTTTTTCTATTGTGAAAGTGGGTTCCATATGTACCCTTTAACATTGATCATACCTATCTTATAAAATATTTAACACTTGCGAGTATTTTTCATTTGTTTGTATCATTCTATAATTCTACTAATGTTTCCATGAAGGATCTATGACTCAACTTTGATCAGGTTTACGAAAATGTTCTAACATATTTATTGTTGCCTTGAGGTATAAAATTGGAACTGGTAGGTAGTATTAGGATTTAGTCATTGCATTATTGGGGATTTTCCATCACCATTTCCCTTTTCCTTAGGGCTCAACCCCACCAATTTTTATCATTAACCATATCTTTTTGCATGTTGTAACTTGTGTGGAGGAGCATATCCTTCATGAGCACCCTAGAATAGCACCTGAATGTAATTTTAGGCCACATGTTGCATTCATTCATAGGTTCAGGGGTCCTATTTACTACCTTTCTTGACATCATAATTGATCTTCATGCCTCTTTGTCTATTATTTTTGGTTATCATCATATAGGGGGTCCCCATGCTCTTGCTGCTTTATGTTTTCCTAAGCTCATGGTCCTTAATGTCTTTCTATATGTTTCCATAATGATGCTTTCATTCATTCCACTCACCCACCATACATCCATGCTTGATATCTTGCATTTGCATCAACCTTGCCTCCATCTTGCAACCCATCATTTCCTTTTAGAGATACCATTACAGTAAGTGGATTTCCATTTCCAGACACTTTGCTACTACCTCTTACTTTTCTTAGGTCATTTCCGTCAAGATTGGAACAATATGCATACTATGATCCCACTCATTTGTCTAGAATTAACTTCCTTTTTGTCTTCTTTTCATGCTTGCTAAATAATGAAAATCTTGGGCTTATTTTGCTACCTTTTATTGTTCATTAAACCTACCTAAAAATGCCAAGTTCTTTCTACTCATTCCTACTAGTTGGTCAATATGAAAGTTTCCGAGCCATCTCTTTTCCATTCTCAAGCTCACTAAACCCTGAGAAGGACATGAGTTTATTTTTATATCTATTTCAACCTTGATATAAAACTCACAAAAAAGGAACCATTCCAAGTATTTTTTAATCTATTTTTCAATCTCATTAAAACTGAATGAAAAAGGAACCTATCATGCTCACTTGTCTTCTCTTACATGCTAACTAAGCTATGAAGGGGATACACTATACAAAATATGGGGGGGGGGAGTATCTATTATATTGTGTTGTATCATGGTAGTTGTATGTTGTCATTGAACATGGAATTTTTTAAGTCATACTCTTACAGTTGGTCTTTTCTCAGCTTTAGAATTACACCATCAAGTTGAGTTAAGTTACTATGTTATTGAGTTTGTATCTCACCATATTGGTTACCCTTCTAGTCCATATTCTTTGGTGATGCCTCCTATGTCACCAATGTGGCTATTTGGTTTTCTTCAGTCTATGTTTCCAAGTTTACTATTGTTTGGTGTCATTTTCATGTCAATTAATGGAGGACACATCTAAGCCAACCTTCAATGGATCTCTTCCCATTGAAATCAACAACTTATCTAGGATGTAGATCTAGAAACAGTTCAGTGCCTTGGATATTGCAATCTTGAGTGGTAGGTTTCCTTGTGGTTGATAGTGGGTTTTCATCATTGGCCCATATTGATTGATTCTACAAAGTTTTTTACATTAGCTCATTCATTCACACTATGTAGTTTGTGTTGGGTTCCTTGGGAATCATTTTCATTATCGACGATATCTCTTATGTCTTTTTATGTGATACACCAATTATTGGCATCAAATGATTTCCCTGCATGCTCAACCTTGTCTCATTCAATCGCATGTAGTAGATTTGTATCATCACGACAAGTCGAAGACCTTGGGGAATGGGGATACCTCACTCATGGCCATTATATCCCCCAAGTTGCATTGGAGAATATAGTATGTTATTTTAGGTTCATCATTAGGAGAATTTACATTAATGTCCAACCCTATTGATAACTACAGTGCCAAATGTCTATATTGTGTCATGACTAGTCCTTGATGCCATGAGTCTGTAATACATTTTTTTTCCTTGAAAAAAAACGCCTGTATGTGCATTCACTAGAATATACATGATCCCACGGGAGGAAGAAAAATAACATATAGTTCCAAAAGGATACAATATCTTCCCACAACAGTCAATGAACTAGAAAATGAGTTGTATGAAATACATTTGACAATATTTTCGGTCTATGTGCATGGAGCACTAACATTTATAAACTAAGTCTAAACAAGAAAAATAAAATCTAACTACATAGTGTCCAACAACAGAAATAAAATATGTACATTAGAAACAAAGATGAATGAAATAAACCATGATCATCAGGAACTAGTTCCTCCACAAATAGACAATGGAAGAAATGATGAGGAGCAAGGCCACCAAACTCTATCACTTGACAACTCCCCCTATCCATGGGAAAACCATCTTTAGAGATTTTTTCAGCAACCTTGTTTCGTTCCTTGTAAACATGGATAATGGGCAAGGAAAAAAATCATATTTTAGGCGATAGATATCGAACAATACATGAGAAAGAGAAACAGAATGGCACACTTGATTAACATTAACCCAATTCAACACTAGAAGGGAATCCATAAAGATATGAAGATAGTCACAACCTTTTTCCAAGGCAAAGGTGATTAGGGATCTATAGGCCAATACTTCGGCCCAATTGTTTGAGCCCCTCCCTAAACCTAGACTAATATGGAAGTACATCTATTTAGATAAATGAAGAACAAAGCCTCCACCACAAAGACCCCCATCCTCCTCCGAAGCCCCATCAAAATAACCCCAAGGAAAATTGGAGTCAAGCGCTTCAACAAGAACCAGATGACACCCTTACATAGACTGAGACTGTGGATAATGTTCTAGGATAAATAGACATTCAGTCATAATCTGGACAGAGAAAGAAGGGGTGTCCTGAAAAATATCCTGATTGCAGGCCAACCAAATAACCCAATCGATGATAAGTGGAAGCGACTTATAGGTATATGTGGCCCTATCAGCAATTCATCATTTCCAAATGTCCACAAATGGAATTCCTGTTGGCATTATGATACAGGTATTGTCCTTCATGGCAACTCACTCACAGGTTAGTTCAAATTTGATAAAGCGAAACTCACATTGTAACAGGTCAATTCAGAGGTAACAAGGCAATGGTATAGAGAACATGAATTTGGAACAAAGGACTACTAATCTGAATAAAGAAGATGAAGGAAAAGGATGTTTTAAGTTAGTTTAAGTTGTATATGTAGGTTTACCTTGTCAAAGTAGTGTATACACATGGGTTCACAGAACAAAAACGACATATACGTATGCACACACTTTCACAAGAGTAAAAGCGCATATCGGTTGGAAAATCAAGGAAATTTAAGATTAAAGAATACCAGGGGTCAATACCATGGTATTAGCCCACAATATTGAGCAGAGTAATGATTATTTGATCCCGTCCACGAATACCACAGGTTCTAAGTATTGTTTGGTCAGAGGTATTGAGAAAGGCCAAAAAAATATATAAGGAGGATAAGATCAGAGGGGAAAGTGTGCAAGTCAAAGGATTTCACAAGAATACTTCTATTTGAAGTATATTTTATGTTGCAGGGGTTATGATTATGATATGATCTACAATATTTTGTGCACCTTGCATACAATGTTGGATCAGGATCATGAGACTTGAAATGAATTGTCATTTTGTGATCTGATATTGGTTAGGCTAGATATGATTTCTTACGCATGTTTTATTCTTTAAATGTCATGATCTCGGTATGTCTGAAGTCTGGAATAACAACGAAGTTGTAAGTTAGTATTTGTAGATATATACATTGGTTCGCCTTGGTGAAGGTGTGTGTACATGCTGGTTTGACTCTTCCAAGAAGCTTATGCAAAAGAAAAGCCTGTTGTTCAGAAATGACTGATCTATCTGATCAGTGATGTTGCTTTAATGTTGTCTGTCAATGATGTCTTCTTAGATCTAAAAGTAGAATTGAATGCACAAGGACATTGAATTTGGTTGATTGATTGATTAAATGAGAAGGGTGATATTTTTTTATGTATGTTTAGATCTATGTAATTTGATGGTAGATCTTCAAAATTACTAGTTGATACAATTTTGATTCATAGGCTTTTATGATTAAGTAATTTTAGAGGTATACACAAGTTTGGTTAAAGGAAATAGCGTATACACACAGGTTGGATTTATTGAAGTAGCGTATACATTCTGACATATGATTTTTGAGGTTACAGTTGGTTCTGGATGATGATGTAGGTTTCTAGCTTCATCACAGTGCTCTAGTGGAAGTGATCTAACTATTTAGATTGTCTAATTATTGGTTGATACAGTTATTACCGTGGTGATTAATTGTGAGCTTATGTACTACGAGTATCCAGTCTGAAAATTTATGAAATGTGGTCCCTGGAGGAAGAGAGAAGGTCGTATCCTTCGGCTAGTACAAGATCTAGGGGGTTGTAGCTCCCTCCTAGTAGAAGCTCGAGAATGAGAGAAGGTTGTAGCCTTCTGCAGGTGGGTTCCTTCATACTGGTATGAGTCTGCACCATTACAAGATTGTAAAAATATTTTCTTTATATTAAAAATAAGATGGAGACAACGATAGCAGGTTGTTTTTCTCTGCATTTGGTTTCCACCTTAAATCTTGGTGTTCATGTGTGTTGCTTATGTGTGATGGTTTATTATGTTATTACTGCACATAGTTACTGTTAATAAAGCACTGATGCACTGATTAAAGATCAACACATGATGAATTAGCTGAATCATAAGTTCTCTGGGTATACGCTAGTTTCCTTAATGACAGTTGTGTACACATGTGAGTTCACTTCACTAAAGTAGCGTATATGAACCTGATTACAAAATGAAAAGTTATTGAATTGTAAATACTGATTCACCCCCCCTCTCAGTATTATTTCCAACAATTGGTGTCAGAGCAGGTCCTTCAGAAGAAGCTTGATCACTTGAAGGGATATCTCTCAAGATGAACAATCATGAAGATAGTGATGGCATGTCTAATAGATATGAAGGTGAATCTGAACAAGATTTTAAGCTACTCATGTCTTATGATAATGATGATTTTATGGATGCTTTAGAAGAGGAAGATTTTATTGAAGAAATCACTCAACTTAAAATCTATTTGGAAGAAAATAATATGGTCATAGACACTTTGACACATCAACTCACTGAAAACTAAAAGAACAATGGAAAATTATAATGTGAAGTAGTGGGTCTAAGAAAAGAACTTGAGAAGACAAAGTCTCTTAATCTTATATTTTCTAAAGGATCAGACCCTTTAGATGAAATCATCAAGGTTCAGTGTTCCCCTCTTATAAAGACCAGTCTTGGATATACTGGAGAAACATCCCAATCAAAGTTTTCAACCATCACCAGAAGCTATCTTGATGCAGCAAAGACTAGTGAATAGTGCATCAATCTTCAACAAAATCCTGAAAGTACTCCTCAGGTAAATCATGCTCATTTTACTCCAAGGGTGAACATCAATATAAGCATCAACCAAAATGTAAACAATACCAAAAGATCTTATGATCACAGGAACTTCCTTAATGGACAATGTTTTTCATGCCAGAACTTTGGTCATAAGGCTGCTCAATGTGTTGCATATAAAACTATCATGATTAGAGAAGCATGAAAAGAAAGGAGCGTGACAGGAATCAAGAAAAGTTCTTATAATAAATTTTCTCCTCTTGAACATGAAATTGAATGTTCATTTTGAAATAACTTTGGTCATGAAGAATCTGAATGTAGGAGAAAATTTCAGCCAACAATTCAAAAAGAGCAAACATCATCAAATTCCAAGGTATGGAAAAAGAATGAATTTCAATCAAAAAGATGTGGAATAACTCTGTTTGTAGAAGTACAAGAAAATCAGTGGTACATTGATAGTGGATTCTCTGAACACATGACAGGTGAAAAAAATAAACTCCTTTGATATAATGCTCTAGAAAAGGAAAAGAATGTCTCTTTTGGAAATGACACACCAACTGTCATTAAGGGTAAAGGTTCTGTTTATTTGAAAGAAAAGGTTAAAGTTGGAAATGTTATGTATGTTTATGGCTTAAAGAATAACTTGTTGAGTGTCAGTCAAATGTGTGATCAAGGAAATGAAGTTGTGTTTCGATCAAACTGATGTGTGGTTCATGAGCTTGATACAAGAAAGATAGTAATAAAAGGTACAAGGACTCCAAGAAATCTATATATACTAAAAGGAGGTCAAGACCAATGCTATCTAAGAAAAACATAAGAGAACTAGTTATGGCATAGAAGATTGGGGCATCTAATACTTTCTCAAATAAGAAAAGGATGCAGACTCAAGGCAGTTCGTGATCTTCCAGATATTAGCATCCTAGAAAATACCATTTGCAAACCATGTCAATTCGGTAAGCAAACCAGAGTTCATTTCAATGAGAAAGAATTATCAGCAAGTAAGCCTCTTGTACTCATTCATATTGATTTGTGTGGGCCAACAAGGAAAAAGTCGCATTGTGGAGAAGAATACTTCATTTTATTCATTGATCATTTTTCTAGAATGTGTTGGATAGGTTTACTAAAGCATAAAGATGAAGCATTTGAAAATTTTAAAGCCTTCAAAGCTTTAGTTGAAAATGAAATCAGATTGAAAAACCAAATTTCTTAGATATAAGCGAGGGTGAGAATTCATATCAGATGTTTTATTTTTTATTTTTGTGAACAACATGGAATAAAAAGGAAGTTCTATATTGCCAGAACTCCTTAACGAAATGGCGTGGTGGAAATAATGAAAAAAATAGTTCAACAAATGCATCGAGCTATGCTTGATGAATCTAGAACTCCTACCACCTTCTGCGGTGAAGCTGCATTTACTGCCATAAATATTCTCAACAAAGCTAATGTTCGGGTAAATAGTGATCAAACTCCATATGAACTTTGGTATGGTAAGCCTCTTATTGTAAAACACTTTAAAGTTTTTGGAAGAAAATGTTTCATTAAAAATACTGATGAAAATCTCGGAAGTTTGAGCCCAGAGCAGACGAAGGAATTCTTCTTGTTTACTCATCTAGAATTAAGGATACAAATGTTATAATAAGAGACTTCGAAAAATTGTTGAATGCATTGATGTAGTAATTGATGAAGCATGCAAAAATCTGGAATAGATGAAATCAACAAAGATTATGACAATGAGGAAGACAGTGAATTATTTACCCTATAAAATCAAAAGGATATGGAGGAAGAAATCAATGAAGCATTAGAAGAAGATACAATTGACAAGGAAAAGAATCCATCCAGGTATGTTCAAAAGAATCATCCAGAATCTCAAATTCTAGGAGAAAAAGTGTCTGGAATATAGACAAGAAGAACTCTTACAAGAACTTCCAGTTATCTAGCATTACTATCCTCCATAAAACCACCGAATGTTAATTAATATAGCAAAGATGAATGTTGGGTTAAGGCCATGGATGAAGAACTTGACCAAATTGAAAAGAATGATACTTGGGAATTAGTTCCTAGACCTCATGATAAAAATGTTATAGGAACAAAAGGGATATTCAAGAATAAGTTAAATGAAATTGGAGAGGTTATTAGAAACAAAGCAAGACTTGTTTGTCAAGGGTATGCTCAACAAGAAGGTATAGACTTTGTAGAAACTTTTGCACCTGTTGCCAAACTTGAAGCCATAAGAATGTTTCTTTCTCTTTCAAGTTTTCAAAAATTCAAAGTATATCAAATGGATGTAAAATCATCATTTCTTAATGGAGACTAAGAAGAAGAAGTTTATATTGAACAACCAGAAGGATTCATTCTATGCAATGATGCAAAACTTGTATGCAAGCTCAAAAAGGCTCTATATGGACTAAAACAAGCTCCAAGGGCCTGGTATTATCGTCTTGACAAATATCTACAAGTCCAAGGTTTCACAAAATGATCTGTAGACAACAACTTATACATAAAGATTGAGAATGATAAACTACTAATTATTGTTGTTTATGTTGATGATATCATCTTTGGTAGCAATGAAGAATCTATGAGTCAGAACTTTGCTTTGGTTATGCAGCAAGAATTTGAAATGTCCTTACTTGGTGAACTAACTTATTTTCTTGGTCTACAAGTACATCAAACAAAAGATGGTATTTTTCTTTCACAAACTAAATATCTCAAACAGATTCTCAAGAAGTATGGAATGGAAGATTCTAAACCAATATGTACTCCAATGATAATAGGATGTAGTCTCAATTCTAATGATGAATCACCTACAGTGAATCAACCAGCATATAGATCTATGATTGGAAGTCTACTTTATCTAGTAGGTACTAGACCAGATATCATGCATGCAATAGGAATTGTTGGAAGGTTCCAAGAAAAGGAATCACATCTTCAGGCTGTAAAAATAATTTTCAAATTTCTCCAAGGAACTCAAGGCTTTGGTCTATGGTATCCTAAAGATACATATCTCACTCTTCATGCATATACAAATGCAAACTGAGCAGGAAATGTTGATGATTGGAAACACACTAGTGGAGGTGCATTTTATATGGGATCATGGTTAGTGTCTTGGTTCAGCAAGAAACAAAGTTCAATTGCCTTATCTACTGCTGAAGAGGAATATGTGGTTGTAGCATCTTGCTGCACACAACTACTTTGGATGATGCAAACATTTCAAGATATTCAAATCACATGTTCTCCACCTATCTCCATTCTATGTGATAATACAAGTTCCATTAGTATTTCGAAAAATCTTGTCGTACAGTCTAAGACCATGCACATCCCCATTAAGTACCATTTTCTACGAGAAAAAGTGCTTGAATAAAAGGTTAAATTGGAGTATGTTCCCTCCAAAGAATAGGTTGTTGATAGATTTACCAAACCTCTTCCCAGAGAAGCATTTGAATATCTCAGACAAAAGTTGGGAGTAGTTTCTACATCATCCTGCTATTAAATCCAGTTTTCAGAGGAACGGTTCCTATACATAGGTTTCATGAAGAAGAATCACGTATATATGCGATTTTATATGGCTGCAGGAGCGTATATGTTTTTCTAATAGGAAAAAAGCGGTTCAGACTCCAAATTAGCTTTTGACATGAATGTTCAGTCCGATATTGATGGTTACAGTCTGCTGATATGCTTTGTTTGTTATTGTTTATTTGACTAATGAGGTATCCTTGATGAATGATTTGTTGACAATGCAAAAGTAGCACAGGTTCAGGGAGAGCATTAGCCTTCAAAAAAACTATACATTGTTGGCATCATGATTGTTGAATTTAGCTATGGTTTCAGATATTCATATCATTTGTTGTAAAGGTCATGGAAAGGCCTATGATGTCATAATATTTCTCTTTCTGTCATGGTCTATTAACAAGTCCTTTTGGGCATATGAAGTAATTTGTAGTTCCACTATGCATGGGAAGGATGATGTAATAATAGCAATTATTCAGTCATGTATGAACATGTTGTATATCCCCACTTGGTTGGGTGATTGATGTATGTATGAGTCATTGGTGATAGGAAGGTCATAATCACATAGTTGAGTTATCGAGTCATGTTATTATTTTGAAAAATATCTCTGTAGACTTTGCATGTACTCAAGGGGAGCATGGATAGCATAGTGTATCTCAAAGGGGCAGAAAATCTTTGTCCATCCTTTTCCCTTGATCTCAAAGGGGGAGAGTATTTTGGTGTTGCTTGATAACTCTAACAGTTTCTATAGTTTGAAGTAATCAACACCAATATGGTTTCCATCAAGTCCAAGGGGGGAGACTGTTGGCATTATGATATAGGTGTTGTCCTTGACGGAAACTCACTCACAGGTCAGTTCAAATTTGATAAAGGGAAACTCACATTGTAACAGGTCAATTCAGATGTAACATGGCAATGGTAGAGAAGAATAGGAATTTGGAACAAAGAACTATTGATCAGAATCAATAATATGAAGAAAAAGGATGTTTTCAATTATTTTAAGTTGTATACATAGGTTCACCTTGTCAAAGAAGTGTATACACACGGGTTCAGAAAATAAAAAGGCGTATACGTATGCATTCAATTTCACAAGAGGAAAAGTGCATATGGGTTGGAAAATCAAGGAAATTTAAGATTACAGAATACCAAGGGTCAATACCATAGTATTAGCTCAAAATATTGAGTGGAGTAATGGTTATTATATCCCGTCCAAGAATACCACAGGTTGTAAGTATTGTTTTGGTCTGAGGTATTGAGAAAGGCCAAAAAACTATATAAGGAGGAGAAGATCAAAGGGGCAAGTGTGGAAGTGAAAGGTTTTCTCAGGAATACTTCTATCTAAAGTATATTTTATGTTGCGGGGGCTATTATTATGATATGATTTGAAATATTTGGTGCACCTTGGATACAATGTTGGATCAGGATCATGAGACTTGAAATGACTTATCATTGTCTGATTTGATATTGGTTAGGCTAGATCTGATTGCTAACGCATGTTTTATTCTTTAAATATCATAATCTCGGTATGTATGAAGTCTAAAATAGCATTGAAGTTGTAAGTTGGTATTTGTAGATATATACGCTGGTTCGCCTTGGTGAAGGCGTATATACACACTGGTTCGACTCTTCCAAGCAGTGTATGCAAAATAAAAGCATATTGTTCAGAAATGACTGATCTATCTAATCAGTGCTACTGCTTTACTGTTGTCTATCAATAATGTCTTCTTAGATGTGAAAGTAGAACTGAATGCATAAGGAGATTGAGTTTGGTAGATTGATTGATTAAGTGAGAAGGGTGATATTTGTTGCTGTCTATTTAGGTCTTTGTAATTTGATGGTAGATCTTCAGAGTGTTACTGGTTGATACAGTTTTTATTCAGAGGTTTTTATGATTTGGTAATTTTGGAGGTATACGCAGGTTTGGTTAAAGGAAGTAGTGTATACATGTAGGTTATCTTCACTGAAGTAGCGTATACATTCTGACATATGATTTTTGAGGTTACATTTGGTTCTAGTTGATGATGCAAGTTTCTAGGTTCATCACAGTGTTCTGGTGGCAGTGATCTAGCTATTCAGATTAAATGATTGTTGCTTGATACAATTATTGTAGTGGTGATTAATTGTGAGCTTATGTACTATGAGTATTGAGTTTGAAAATTTATGAAACGTGGTCCCTAGTGGAAGAGAGAAGATTCGTAGCCTTCTGTAGGCTGACATCTACATACTGGTAAACATATTGGCTAGCACAAGAGCTAGGGGGTTGTAGCTCCCTTCTAGTAGAAGCTAGATAACAAGAGAAGGTTGTAGCCTTCTATAGGTGGGTGCCTACATACTCGTATGAGTCTGCATCAGTACAAGATTGTAAATAGGTTTTCTTTATATTGAATAGAAGACAGAGACGACAACAACAGGTAGTTTTTCCCTTGCATTGTGTTTCCACCTTAAATCTTGGTGTTCATGTGTGTTTCTTATTTGTGATGGTTTATTATGTTATTAATGCACATAGTTACTATTTAATACAATACTGATGCAATGATTAAAGATCAGCACATGATGAATTAGCTGAATCATAAGTTCTCTGGGTATACGTTGGTTTCCTTAATAACAGTTGCATGCACACACAAGTTCACTTCATTGAAGTAGCATATATAAATATGATTTTGAAATGAAAATTTATTGAATTGTAAATAGTGATTCACCACCCCCCCCCCTCTTAGTATTATTTCCAACAATTCCTTCCCATTTAAATGCAACCCCGAGAAAATTATGACATGTCACCCATACAAGTCAAGAGAAATGGTAGTGGATGAATAAATGTGCAATAGATTCCTCATCCTTATTTCATAAAATGCACTAGCTCAACATAATGTTATGTTAATGTTGCATCACAACCCTAGTGGGGACCTTACCCATTAGTATGTACCATGTGAAGATTCTTTATTTGGATGGACATTTTGCAGTCCACAGAACATGCCACCACTAGAGAGTGATCACTTTCCTAACAATCATATTCAGATGGAAATAACCCACTTTTGGAGAATAGACACCATTTTCATTTTTAGTCCAAACTAGTTCATCAACAGAATTTGAAAGTCAAATGTGCAAAGAGTATAAAGCATTTAAGTATATAGCCCATTCCCTACGAAAATATTTCACCAATTGTAAACTTGTAGTCGAGCACCATCCCTCACGCCACATGGATGTGTGTTGTGGGTCATTTATATGAGAAAGTCTAGTTAAACCCCATGAGAAAAGCCATCCAATCAGGGTCAGAGATAATATGTGTTTCTTACCCCTTCAAACGAATGGATCCATGCCCAACCACAAATTTGTCCAAGAACCAATTTTCCATGCCAGACTTCGAGAGATCACATGAAAAGAGTTCAAAACAACCCTCCAAACCACATAAATAATTGTTCTAGAATATTGTGGAAGACAAATACACTCCTCTAGAGTGCGGGGGGAAATGTATTTTTGAATAATGACCCAGGTCTAAATATTATGACAATCTAAGATACACCACCCAAATTTAGCATCCAGTTCCTCTGAGAAAAGAAATTTTGTCTTTAAGCCCCAAACTCTGAGGAGTTTGGGCATAAAAATATGTGACCATTTGAAAATGGGAGTATATAATGATCTTGATAACCAACCCATAGAAATTTAAATGGAAGTCTACGCACCTCTTCCAAGACCTCGTTTGGGATCTGTTGTGGCCATAGCCACCACCCTATTAAAACCCGCTCTGGTAGCAAATTTAAATGGGTCCCTGTTATAGACATTTTTGGGCCCTACAACCCCAAGCATGAAATGTCCATAAACCAAGGGCTCCTAAGTCCCTAGAAGTGTTGTTCTAACCCCTAAAGGAACAAGGTCAACAGATTACAGCTTCTCCCAGAAGTTCTCCATGAGAAACTGCTCAGAATTGGTCAAAACAGGATCATTGCAGCTGCTCCACTGGCTAAGTGCGTTGCATCTCACCCAAATACACTGTGAGGGTGCGTTGCATTTTAAAAGTCCCTTCTGTGGGGTGAGATGGGCAAGAAATGACAAATGGCAGTGTCATTCCGTGAGGTGGAGAGGCAATGGAAGCTTCCAGAATCTTCTCCTGTGACACTTGCCTCACTGAATTCGACCAAGGATGAGTAAGAGGCCATCAGTCTCCAAGTGGAAGCAAGAACTATCAAAGAGAAGACACTAATCAAATCACAAGCTGACTCACCCCCTTACAGATATCTATATATGGATCCCTCATCCCAGAGATCCAGAGGCTGGAATTTTGCATATTGTAAGGAATTGTTGTTGGTTTCTCAAGACAAACATCAGATTGTTGGGTGATCTAAGCTTTGTTTGAGGTGAAGAGGGGCTTCTTTGCTGGGAGGTTGATGCTGGGTCAGAACAACTGGTTGTAACTCCTCTTGGCTCTTTTCTTGTTTATCAATAAAAGCTATTTGAGTTTTCCTCCATGCTTTTGTGTCATTGATGCTTGTTACATTTGTATGGTCAATTTACATCTAATCCTAGATTGTTTATGATTATAGATCCATGTCTTTGTATAGTGCTATGCTTCTGTGATCTTACAGGCACTTTGTGAAGCTAGGCGTGCAAGGGAGCAGGTAGCTGAAGACTATCAAAGAAGAGAGGGATCAAATCAGGAGATTAGCGCAAGACAGAGGTTGGTCTTTCTGTTCCTCTCTATCTATAATTCATAAAGGAAAAACAAAAGTAGCTTTTCTCTATTTGTTCCTAAGGCAGCTGTCACATCTTAGTGGGATAATGCAGTTCTATATAGAGGCTTTTCCCTGTAACAAAATGGCGACTCCGCTGGGTAGCTAATTAGTTTGTTTGTTTATCATTCTTTGTTGTTTTTTTCATAAACTTACAAGTAGCATTCGAATTGTATTTGCCATAACAAATGCAAAGTAGACAACTGCTACTTCAATCCATCTACTAGATCTGTTTATGATTTAAACAACTGATTCACAAACTATCTAATTGCCCTTGTGATAGCTCTTAGATCGTCCTTAGATCTACCCCTGATTGTTGCATTACTGATTGCTTTTTGCTCGGCCAAAACCCAAGAACTGAACTGCAAATTGTGACTCAGAACCCAAAAAGAGTCTCGTTTCTGACCCAACGTAGGTACTATTCAGAGATTCTGAATTTCAGCGCACTTCCCGAGTGGAAAATCTGCGCTGCATTTCAGATTCTCTGTGTTACAGGTGCGTTGATCAAACTAGCTCTGTGCAGTTGTGGCTTCTGTGGTTCATTCTTTCCAGTTCTATTCTTGGATTTTGCTGTGTGTGATCAATATATGTCTATTTTAAACCCCTTTTCCTTGCTGTTATTCCGCCTCCTTTGTACAAAAGAACTATAGATGTTTTTGTGTGTTTGTTGAGTCATTTACAGTTCTCCTTTGCAAAAGTAGCGTAATCGTACTGTCGCCGTTTGATTTGAAACTGTCGCAAGTGTCGATTTCAATCACAGGAAAGAGTTTGATTGTTGTTGATGGTCGATTATCCTGTTACTATTGCTTTTGGTCTGAATTTGTAATTTTCTAGTGTCGAGAACAAGTATTCATTTCAAAATCGTAAGGTGTTATGATCATCTCCATTTTTTGATTTCAAAAAGAAACTTGTTGATATTTGTCGCTTGAAAAGAAATTCAGATTTGTGCATCAACTTTCTTTTTAGCATTCATATACTAAGAAAGTCGAAAACAAATACATGCATGTGCATTTGCATATAGACAGTCTGATTGACTTGATTTAGGAAAGTGCATTTAGAGTGTGCTCTTTGCTCTTTGTGAAAAGATTTTGTCTTTCTTTTCCCTAGTAGCTAGGATTTTCATTGCATAAAGGAGATAAAAAGTTTATTTATCATCTTAGATTGCATTTTAGGAATTACATCTACATCTCCTGGTGAACCCGAAAGGAAAACTTTGTAAACAAGATCAACTTAAAATAAATTCAATGAATCTAACAACGCTTTGGAACTTAACACACAACATTTAGAAGTCTAGGCTAGAGACGTATTCCGACGTCGTAAAGCCTGGTAACTGTTGTTCTCATTGATGGTTGGGTGATTCCTCCACTTTGAGACGATAAGTGCCAGTACAGACTTGTGCTCCCACGTACCGTCGATTATATTTTGGGAGGCCCCAATAGGCTTAATCCTTTATCCATAGGAAGCCGTGTCTGCCGCCCTATCGATCGCAATGCACTGAACACAGCATTCGGGAAGATTGACTGCCGTACCGTAAAAGGTATTCAGTAGTTTTGCGATTGGTTTGGTAATCCCTCTACCTAGATTTCCAGAGCAGTCCCTTTCATTCCTTTTTAGACTCCTTAACGGAAAAGGTCCATCTGAGCACTTGTCACTTCAGGTTCATTAAAAATCGAAGGAGACTAGAGTCATCTTTTGTTTTTTCTCGACTCTTAAAAATTGAAAAAACAAGTTGTGTCAAAGCGTCTAAAACTTATTTTAAACGGAATATTCATTACCCTTTCCTACATTGATCTTGGGCTGAGAAAATGGAATCCGCCAACCAAGGAATTCCCCTTGGAGGAAATCCTAGTCCCTTCTCCTCTTGGGGAGATGTTGGTGCACCCCATATGGGCACATTCTCACTTCCAGGACTGACAATTGGTTTGCCTATATGGCTCTTCTCAACCTCTATCGTTCAGAACACCACAATTCCTGAACAATCGAATCAGCAACTAGACGAGTCCAGAGTTACCCACCAACCTTCTACTTCCTCTAATTCTTCCTCTCCTCCTTCCTCTTCGCTTGATGGGGTTGGTAAAGCCAAAAGTAAAGTACCTAAGGGGAAGAAGGAAAAGAAGAAGAAAGAGAAAAGGAAGAAGGAGCCAAAAGCGAATGGGTGCAAACAAGTGTCGTCTAGCGAAAATCGACACACTGCACCGACCAGGCCTAAATCGCCATGTGTCATTTGCAAAGGAGACCACTATCACAGAGATTGACCTTGCATCCCTCGGATCTTAAAGGACTGGTCTCCTCGTTTGCACAACCCGGTGTCGTCAACCTCTAATGATCATGTTGAAAACACACCGTCGACTAGTGAAAGTGAAGCCCCATGACAAAAAGGAAAATATAGATTTCCTTGTTGACGCAAGCCTGGAGCTTTCCATACCCAGGATATTCAAATAACCATGCTTCAAAATGCATACTCAGCATTTACCCAAATCAAAACATCAATCACTGGCAAATTCATCATTTTCCCATTTCAACATGCGGAAGTTTTCCATTATATGGTTTTATGGTTGTAAAACCATGACCATGAAACCATCCTCTCAAAAAAACAAATTCCCATTGATTAAATCCCAACCACAGCTTGGAATCAAACTCAATTCATAAACTCAAATGCTTTCCATCTAAAACAATTCCAAGACAACAAAGTTTTTCAATTCTCTATACACATGCATCATCCTCTATACTTTCATGTTTTTAATGTCAGAGTTTAAAATCAAACTCAATAAAAAGATGCCGCCCTGCTACCATTTCAATCTCACATGAAAACCTTTCAACTTCTGCACTTCCATTGTTCTCACGAGATTGTGTGAAAGCTCTCAGTGATGATTCTGCTCCAATTCATGATTTCGCAGAAAACCCTTCTTATACAGCTCTACCATTGAATCATCGCTCAACATCTCAACATTTTTCCTTTGCAATTTATGTATTCCAGTCAATATGTTAATAGATACAGCCACGGTTTAATACTTGTTTGGTAATAAAAACACGGCTTACCTCCTTAGAGAATCCGTCGACAATTATGACTGCGCTACTGCAATTCACTCACAATTTCCACAGCAATTTATTAAATAACATCGCCCACAGGTATTGCTTACCTTTACATATGCTTCGGTAAACTACGTCTTTCCAGTGACAATATCAGCTCAGGGTTATGCCATTCGATCAATTAACATAAACAGCGTTCAACTCTGGCAAATGCATTAACTTTCTGGTTCCATACCCTAGCAGATCGATTTTTAAAACTGTGTTCAATTTAACAATTCAACAAATGCATTCATTCCAAATTTAATGACAGCGTTCAGTAAATACAAACTCATGAATCCAATTTGGAATAATCATTACAGCAAGCACTAATTAACACTATGGCAAACCCTTAATCGATCTTGAGACACATCGATCTTTCACAGCAATTATTTTAACTGCATTCAACGTACTCAATTTATAGCAACATAACTCTGCACCCATTTTTCTGCATCCATATTTTGGAATTGTTTTCTTATTGAAATTAATTCACTGCATTAACTAACAGCATTAACCTTCGTACAATTGAATATAGGAATCGAACCAATTGAAACTTGTCTCCACTGTCTGCAAGTTGTGTATCGATTGCACAATATCGACTATTCAAATTGATGCCATATCGTTTTCTGAAGCGCTTCCCAATATACATCTATTCAATGCTGCAAATATTCATATATATATAACCTACCAATGTGCTGTACAAACAGTGAAATCGACTTTTCCAAACTCAAATGCCGGAGTCACACATTTGCTGTACTATTCAAACTATGTTAACATATCAATTTCAATGGAATTCCAACATAAATCTTTCCTTAGAGTGGCGCTCTTTGCAAACAGAGATTTTAATGCCCTTTACCCTTAGTGATTTGCATGGTAATTTCACACAAATAAATGTGATTTCAACCCCATTGATCATTAATTTAACAATGCTATGAACTTCAAGAAACAAATATACAATTTTCCAATCACCCAATGTGTATAAACTGAAACAAACAATGACTCACAACTTTTTTTTGCTGGCCAGATGTTCAATGCCATGGCCCTTACAATTGCTGAAGGCTTACAGCCTTGCTTCTCAAGCCTACTCTCAATCTCACACTTCTCTCACAATCTCCATGTCCTTTTCTCTCAAAAAGCCCTCCTATTTATACCATTTAAAAAATCATTAAATTAAATGCTCAATCCCTTCAATTCCTCAACAAACCTCTAAATCTGTCAACATCCCTAAAGGATAGGTTTTTATCCCTAAAATCCTTCAGCTAATTAAATTCCCTCATATCCTTTTATTAATAAAAAGATATTTACATAAATCCTCACCTTCTCCTATCTAATTCAAATTAATTAATAAAATATTAAAAATCATCACACCCCATATTTACAAATTAATATTATCACACCCCATATTTACAAATGGAGAAAAAGGTCTTGATGCTCCTACATCAGACTCCCCATGTAAGAAAATTCATGACCACCTGGTCATAAGTCTGGATATCTCCTCCTGGATCCCAAATTTTATTTTGTAATCCTTCCATGCTTGTCGATTGCTTCACTGCTGTTGTCATCTGCTGTTGTCTTCCAGGTTTCCATATTTTGTGCTGTAGTGCTCCACTTGCTCTGCTCTTGCAATCTTTCACTGTCATTCTCTTGTTTTCGCTCCTTTTCTTTCTTTCGGCTGTCTTTCTCTGGGATGTTTTTACCATTAACCTCCTTATCAATTCAATTTCTCTGTCCAGTATGTCCTCTGTCTGCTGATTGTTTCCATCCCTTGATTGTTGAGCTCTCATTCTTGCTTGCTCTTCACTTGTTTTGATCACCTTTCCTGCTGCTGCTACTATAAATGTCGCCTCACATGTTGCTCTAGCTGTCAATATGAATGTTGCGGCCTCCCAAACTTCCTTTCCCTCTGCAACATTCCTTTGCTCGTCACTTGCAATTTCATCTTGATTATCATTTATGACAACTGCTTTGTCATCCTTCATCAGTAATCTATCCTGGACATTCATCCTCTGCTCTTCCAATTTCCTCCTTTGAAAGTCCATTTCTCTATATAACTCAATGACTTTACTTGGAGTGGACTTTGGAAATTTTACACGATCTTCCATTTCCTCACATGCCCTTTTTTCTCCTAAATCTTCCTTAACATCCTTCAGTAGATGTTCTTCCTCTTCTTCCAAACCTGAAATCACACACAAATCATTAGTTTTAAAATCACAAGACCTTACGGTCTTGTTTGATGCTTCAGTCATCAAATCTTTGGGCTGCTTTGAATCATTCATATGATTCAACTCCTCTAGCTCTTCATCACTTTCAAAAATTAATGGTCCACTCTCTGGGTAACATATAGAAATTTCAACATCTTCTTCAGCATCTTCCTTTTGCTGTAGCTCAACTGTTTCGAGCTTCTCTTTCTTCTGTCTGGCATCTATAACCTGTTCAAGTTCCCTTAGTTCCTTTATCAACTGCAAATTTACCTGATGATTCCACTTCTCTTGTAGTCTCTGCCACCTCAGCTTCTTTCTCATGACATAACCACGCTTCTGGTCTTCCTCATTTCTTTGCAACATCGCCATTAATACCTCAAGTTGAACTGCTATCTCAGCCTTCTCCCTTTCATATTCCTCTTCGCTTAACTTTCTTTGTATGCCAATTGCCTTGGAATCATTCTCCTTTTGTCCTCTGCTGTGGTTGATTTCAGAACCTATGTTATGACTGTCACTAGTCATCTTCCTTTCCATCTCTATGAGTCCCTCACTCACTTTACTATGAGTTGCACTAAAGCCTCTTCAGCAGCAAGTCCTGTCCTGCCGCCACTTACCTCACCAAGCTCTCCTCACTCAGTCTTTTGGCAAGAAATTGGTTCTATCTCTGGAACTTCCTTTGATCACTTCTCTTTGCTCTTCCCGGGCTTCAACTCATCTGCCTGTTCTAAGAACACAACTGTCCTCCTTATCCAATCTCTATTGGATTTCCTCAAGGTTCTGCCAACTCTATGTTCACCTAGAAAATTTCACCAGCTTCCTTTATCTGTTAGCAATTGCCTTTTGGGAGTTGCAATAATATTTCAATGCAAAGACTAAAATATTCTATTCTTCAAAAACATATTTTCTTACCTTCAAGATCTCGGCTGATCTTGTCCTTCCATTCACCTGCACTTCATTTACCTTCAGAATCTCATCACTCCTGCAAATCTGTTCCAACAAATATTTATGCTTCCTCTGCGAAATTTTACTGTCAATCAGATTTTAAAATCTGATCCTCTCTTCCAATCTTCTGGCTTTATCCGGCAAACTTTAGCTGTCAGCAATAATTCCTTCTTTGTTGAGTTTCTTCATTGCTGCAACCATCAATCCTCATTCCATTTCTTGTCAGTAAAACCCAATTCAAAATTTACACAAACACAATACTTGCACGATTCTCCATTCTCCCAGGGGTGCTCTAATTTGCTTGACTGTCAAATTAAAATCTGATATCCCCTGTCTGCACGCACATCTGCTGTCATAATTTATCTCTGCACTTATCGCCTACAATTTGTCAATCACTCATACAACCCATATGGAATGTTACAGAATTCTATTATGTTTGAATGCATAACTGAGATTTATTTCCCCATACAGGATTTAATATAAATTCAAATTCAGTTTTCAACAGTTCGCAAGAAACTTTCATACAAAGCCGGGCTCTGATACCAAAATGACGCAAGCCTGGAGCTTGCCATACCCAGGATCTTCAAATAACCATGCTTCAAAATGAATACTCAGCATTTACCCAAATCAAAACATCAATCACTGGCAAATTCATCATTTTCCCATTTCAACATGCGGAAGTTTTCCATTATATGGTTTTATGGTTGTAAAACCATGACCATGAAACCATCCTCTCAAAAAAACAAATTCCCATTGATCAAATCCCAACCACAGCTTGGAATCAAACTCAATTCATAAACTCAAATACTTTCCATCTAAAACAACTCCAAGACAACAAAGTTTTTCAATTCTCTATACACATGAATCATCCTCTATACTTTCATGTTTTTAATGTCAGAGTTTAAAATCAAACTCAATAAAAAGATGCCGCCCTGCTACCATTTCAATCTCACATGAAAACCTCTCAACTTCTGCACTTCCATTGTTCTCACGAGATTGTGTGAAAGCTCTCAGTGATGATTCTGCTCAAATTCATGATTTCGCAGAAAACCCTTCTTATACATCTCTACCATTGAATCATCGCTCAACATCTCAGCATTTTTCCTTTGCAATTTATCTATTCCAGTCAATATGTTAATAGATACAGCCACGGTTTAATACTTGTTTGGTAATAAAAACACGGCTTACCTCCTTAAAGAATCCGTTGACAATTATGACTGCGCTACTGCAATTCACTCACAATTTCCACAACAATTTATTAAATAACATCGCCCACGGGTATTGCTTACCTTTACATATACTCTAGTAAACTGCATCTTTCCAGTGACAAGATAAGCTCAGGGTTATGCCATTCGATCAATTAACATAAACAGCATTCAACTCTGGCAAACGCATTAACTTTCTGGTTCCATACCCTAGCAGATCGATTTTTAAAACTGTGTTCAATTTAACAATTCAACAAATGCATTCATTCCAAATTTAATGACAGCGTTCAGTAAATACAAACTCATGAATCCAATTTGGAATAATCATTACAGCAAGCACCAATTAACACTACGACAAACCCTTAATCGATCTTGAGACACATCGATCTTTCACAGCAATGATTTTAACTGCATTCAACGTACTCAATTTCTAGCAACATAACTCTGCACCCATTTTTCTGCGTCCAGATTTTGGAATTGTTTCCTTATTGAAATTAATT
This sequence comes from Pinus tabuliformis, assembly GCA_031772625.1. Classification (NCBI taxonomy): domain Eukaryota; kingdom Viridiplantae; phylum Streptophyta; class Pinopsida; order Pinales; family Pinaceae; genus Pinus; species Pinus tabuliformis. The sequence continues at coordinate 1,096,856,153 of CM062819.1, forward strand.
CACTGCATTAACTAACAGCATTAACCTTTGTACAATTGCATATAGGAATCGAACCAATTGAAACTTGTCTCCACCGTCTGCAAGTTGTGTATCGATTGCACAATATCGACTATTCAAATCGATGCCATATCGTTTTCTGAAGCGCTTCCCAATATACATCTATTCAATGCTGCAAATATTCATATATATATAACCTACCAATGTGCTGTAAAAACAGTGAAATCGACTTTTCCAAACTCAAATGCCGGAGTCACACATTTGTTGTACTGTTCAAACTATGTTAACATATCAATTTCAATGGAATTCCAACAGAAATCTTTCCTTAGAGTGGCGCTCTTTGCAAACAGAGATTTTAATGCCCTTTACCCTTAGTGATTTGCATGGTAATTTCACACAAATAAATGTGATTTCAACCCCATTGATCATTAATTTAACAATGCTATGAACTTCAAGAAACAAATATACAATTTTCCAATCACCCAATGTGTATAAACTAAAACAAACATTGACTTACAACTTTTTTTTGCTGGCCAGATGTTCAATGCCGTGGCCCTTACAATTGCTGAAGGCTTACAGCCTTGCTGCTCAAGCCTACTCTCAATCTCACACTTCTCTCACAATCTCCATGTCCTTTTCTCTCAAAAAGCCCTCCTATTTATACCATTTAAAAAATCATTAAATTAAATGCTCAATCCCTTCAATTCCTCAACAAACCCCTAAATCTCTCAACATCCCTAAAGGATAGGTTTTTATCCCTAAAATCCTTCAACTAATTAAATTCCCTCATATCCTTTTATTAATAAAAAGATATTTACATAAATCCTCACCTTCTCCTATCTAATTCAAATTAATTAATAAAATATTAAAAATCATCACACCCCATATTTACAAATTAATATTATCACACCCCATATTTACAAATGGAGAAAAAGGTCTTGATGCTCCTGCATCACTTGTAAACTGTGCGAAGGCGATCATGCCATCCACTGTTGTCCCTTCTTAGACGAAGCTAAGAGAGTTTTGGACGATCGTTCGGTTTCACCGTTATGACTTCCTCTTGGATATAAAAAACTCTTGCCGAGTCCGTCACTAGTTGAAAATCCGGCTGGCCCGCTCAGGTGGTCGACCGAAGCATCTGTCATTGAACATAAACCATCTGAACCCATACCAGATGAAATTCAAAAGTTCGAGGTGGCAGTTGACCCGGTCTTGCCTTCATAGGTTCCATCTTCAGATGATACAATCACTGAAAAGAACAAGGATGACACCGTCCAAATTCTTTTCATAAGCACAGACTCCAACGAACATAGGTGCAATTTACCCGTTCCTTTACCGCAGGAAGGAAGTTCGTCAAAGTCGTACCCAGCCATCTATTTGGTCCCACCTCCAAGCAACCTAGTTGTCTACTGCGATTGGAATCAACTAGGCAGACCCCGTTTACCAGCTAGTATACCATTCCGAATCATTGTTCAAATATATAGAATGGTTATGGCTGGTACCATCATAGAGGAGGGGGCTTCTATGAGTATCCTTTCCTCAACTGCTTGGAAAGCGCTTGGTTCACCATCGCTTTTGCCTGAGATGAGAAATCTAAGAGGTTTTGATAAAGGAACCAGTCGACCGTTAGGGATCCTTCCCAATGTGCCCATAACATTGAGAGGGAAAATTGTTCACATGAACGTAATGGAATTTCAAGGACCCCTGGATTACAATCTACTCCTTGGACGAGACTAGATTTATTGCATGAGAGCCATTGTCTCATCACTCTTTAGAGTGATGTGTTTTCCACACGAAGGAAGATTGGTCAAGCTCGTAGACCAGCTTTCATTTCCCGGATCACACAAAACAAATAGTCAGATACCATCCCTGAATGGTCTTTTCACGCAAGAAATGTCTCAACCCCCAGTCCGTCCACCCGACGAGCGCGAGTGATTCGAGGGACATGACTGAAACCAAGGGGGCATGCACCCTGGTCTTCTTCGGCAGGAAAACCTCGGGTATAGGGTAGGTTTCCGCGAGAGTAGATGACCTCCGTACTCCCGTCTGTGATTGGAAGAGGGAGTTGGACTGGAATAAGATCCTCTTGTCAAAGTTATGTGAGTTGGCGGGCATCGCCACCCACCTTTGTTTATCTCGGTAGACATCGCCGAAGAGGTGTTTTGTTTACGCCGTAAATAGAACTATCTTTGGTAACCTGTAAGAGGTAGGCCTCTCTTGGTAAAAAAAATGTTTTAACAGACTAAAGAAGGGGTAACCTTGAAACTCTGTTTTATACCTGGGGGCATGCAAGCCTTTTGGCGTGCAAGCGAAGAGCGACTATTTATTTTTTAAATTTATAGGACCTCTAACCCTTTAAACTCATAGGATTGGTCGTCGCCTAACTTGCATAAAGAAAGGATGTGGGGCAAAACTCTAAAAGTTTCCGTTTTATATGAGACATTCTTATCACATGACTGGATTAATCGAGCAATTTTAGCACATAGTTCAAGCTCGTTAAAAACTAAACATAAGCCATGAGCAAATGTTTCCCCCTGTGTTTAAGCTCATTAAAAAATGAACTATTCCCCGCTAAATAACCGTCGTGAATGTAGTACTTCAGCCATTAAAGCCTTGGTCGTGTTTGCATCGTCACCTCCACTTTTTCGTTGGCCGATCATTCACCCCCATTTGATTGTTTACCCATTTTGAGGAACAGCTGCGAAGAGTGATTTCACTAGCCATCCTTGTAACACTACCGTGATTGGAAAATTCCAAACCTTACCTGGAATCAGCTGCTACCCATTTTATCACTCGTTCCTCAAAAGATGAGTCTCCTTTAAGCTCTTTTCAACTAACTCGTAAAATATGAAAAGATTGTCGAGCCATTGGCCTCTCTAGCTCGTTAAAGGGACAGGAAGTGCTATCCCTCCTCTAGATTTTAATCTTTTTGGACCTGAGGGATTATTACACAAAAAGATCGAGTGCTTGTTTTGTTCGGCTCGTTAAAAGTATCGAAAATTCATCCCTTCTGTATTGTTTTATACTTTTTCGGACTTAAGGGATTAGATGACGAAAAAGGAATTTTGGAGTTACCTTTACGTTCCTTTTCATACCCTCTAAAATTGAAAAGGACTGAGTTATCTTTGTCGTTAAACTCGTTAAAAAGATTAATATCGACAAACTTGTCTATAGACGAGAACGAGTTTCACTGTCGCTAGGCTCGTTAAAACATAGCGATGGGTTTGCCCGAAGGGAAAATTATAGAACAAGCATATGTTATCCTCCTCAAGCTTGACAAAAATAAAGAGGTACTGGTCAGCAATGACTGGGGAAAATTGGGAAGAAAACTTGAAGAAACTTTGTTGGTAGCAAGTCGCTCTTGAACATGACACTTCCACTCTATGTCTGAGTCAGGTTGGGTTGTTTCATTCACCGGTCACATCACCATGGTCACGCCATACCATCCACATTTGGGGTTAATGCTACCAATCCATCACATCAGTGTCGCCGATATGTTCAAGAGAAGTCATTCAATGAATTCACCTGTGTCTCACCCACTACCATACATTATACTCCATTCTTTCATGACCGCCACCCTGAACCTTATATCACCAGATCGTTTTCACCTCCATTAAAATCATTTTCTCCGTTCCGTGTCATTGATGTGGGATTCATTAAGGCCCTCCTGTGACAGATCACTTCTTGTCGACATCAGCTCATTATCCAAGAAGTTGGTCTAGGAAAACCCCATTCAGTACTTTGAAGCTTGCATGCCTCAATGGCAAGTTTCTCACTTCCGGCGACAGGTTTACATCAATGGCCTTCGACCGAAAGATTTTGCGTGGTGTTCGACGCCAAGTCCTTTATTCACACCACGTGAATTGTACTACAGTACCTTGAGGGTCATTATCATTATCGGTGATTCCTGTCGCGCTTGTTAACAGTTTACATCATTGACTGGTAATCAAGCGATGTCTTTCCATGTTCAACTTCACAACATTCCTCACATGGATCGACTTGTACTTCGAGTGAAGATCAGACAAGATTCAAGTCCCCGGATCTAGTTTCGTCCATCCGGGCTGCGATATATATTCAAGGAAATAAATACATTAAATGTACATCATTGCTGCACAGATAATCATCCACTCAAAAGGATGATGGCTCTATCAGAATCATCAGTCTACACTCAGACGACTGTCTGTCCTATGTACATGAAAATGAATTTATAAAGCTGAGCATGGGAATGCCCACCTCAGCCAGATCATGAAAATATTATGAGGATAATGTATTGTATTGTACCTTATTACAGGTCTCCTCCCAGCATTGAAAGAACTTCGGATCCTTACAATAAAGCATTTCACCCGACATCAAAAGATTAACGACCTCATGCTTTAGGGGGCAACTGTTATAGACATTTTTGGGCCCTACAACCCCAAGCATGAAATGTACATAAACCAAGGGCTCCTAAGTCCCTAAAAATGTTGTTCTAACCCCTAAAGGAACAAGGTCAACAGATTACAGCTTCTCCCATAAGTTCTCCACGAGAAACTGCTCAGAATTGGTCAAAACAGGATCATTGCAGCTGCTCCACTGGCTAAGTGTGTTGCATCTCACCCAAATACACTGTGAGGGTGCGTTGCATTTCAAAATTCCCTTCTGTGGGGTGCGATGGGCAAGAAATGACAAATGGCAGTGTCATTCCGCAAGGTGGAGAGGCAATGGAAGCTTCCAGAATCTTCTCCTGTGACACTTGCCTCACTGAATTCGACCAAGGATGAGTAAGAGGCCATCAGTCTCCAAGTGGAAGCAAGAACTATCAGAGAGAAGACACTAATAAAATCACAAGCTGACTCATCCCCCTTACAGATATCTATATATGGATCCCTCATCCCAGAGATCCAGAGGCTGGAATTTTGCATATTGTAAGGAATTGCTGTTGGTTTCTCGAGACAAACATCATATTGTTGGGTGATCTAAGCTTTGTTTGAGGTGAAGAGGGGCTTCTTTGCTGGGAGGCTGATGCTGGGTCAGAACAACTGGTTGTAACTTCTCTTGGCTCTTTTCTTGTTTATCAATAAAAGCTATTTGAGTTTTCCTCCATGCTTTTGTGTCATTGATGCTTGTTACATTTGTATGGTCAATTTACATCTGATCCTAGATTGTTTATGATTATAGATCCATGTCTTTGTATAGTGCTATGCTTCTGTGATCTTACAGGCACTTTGTGAAGCTGGGCGTGCAAGGGAGCAGGTAGTTGAAGACTATCAAAGAAGAGAGGGATCAAATCAGGAGATTAGCGCAAGACAGAGGTTGGTCTTTCTGTTCCTCTCTATCTATAATTCATAAAGGAAAAGCAAAATTAGCTTTTCTCTGTTTGTTTCTAAGGCAACTGTCACACCTTAGTGGGATAGAGCAGTTCTATATAGACACTTTTCGCTGTAACAGTCCCCTAGAAGTATTATCTTTCATTTCTCCGAATGATAATTCTCTGAATCATCTAATTTCATCCTAGGGATTTTAACTCTCTGCCGAGTTAAATCTTCAATTCTTAATGGTTAAGACCCCCTAAATAAATCTTTGCTGCATGATTCATTTATAACCCAGTCTAGCCCTTCATTCATATCCTTCATCGGGACTTTTTCAATCCTCATAAACCTTCATGGTGCACTATGCCCACACATATAACCAACCCCCACTCTTTACTATGGGTGTATATGGACTCAACCCACAAAACCTTATATCACATCCTTATTTCTGTATCAATGCTTTGATAATAGAAATACTATACAAATATGCATAACTTACCCTTTTCGCATTTCCTCGATCTTTACACATCTCTCGTGCATGTCTTCATCGCTTATCGCAATCGCTTGACCACTCCTCCATCACATATTGCTTTTCGCATTGGTAAAGGGATAAGTTCTATCTCCCATGAGTTATTGCGATGCTATCAAGTCTTTGATCACATCGGATCTAGCAATCAACACTTTCAACACTGATACATAAGGCGCACCATGATACATGGACCCGCTAGGATTATTAAACATAACACATATATTTTTTGGGTTCGCTTCCCCAATCGCAAAGTGAAATTGGTAGAGTTCAGTGTTTATACATAAAGTGCGATGCGATATGGTGGACCCATCGGAATTATTAACTACAACACATATATTTTTCAGGTCCGACCTATCGCAAATTGCAATCGGCGGAGCCCAGGGCTTATACATAAGGCACAATGCAATATGGCCGACTTGTCAGGACTATTAAATGCAACTTATATATTTTCGGGTCCAGCCAATCGCAAATCGCAATCGGCAGTCGGAGAAAGTGAAGTGACATGCGATATGTGAAGGGGCGATGAGCAGACCCGACGATAATTATAGATCTAGGTGTATAGTATTTGAAGTCTGGCCTTATGGTTCGGCTACGACTTTTCCCGTGTATACCCATGTGTTCCAATAAAGTGTTGTGGTCCAGGTTTTTAAAATAAAATTTGATAGAGTGAATGGCCTGCTTTTGAAGCATTGTCAAGCAATTCTTGAATAAAAATGAATATTATGGGCAACGAGAATACATGTTACAACAGGTTCAGTGGTTTAACAATTATAGTTCCTATGTGTTGCGAAATTAAACAGAAACTGTGACTGAATGAAAGGTTTGTTTGTTGGCATGTTTGTCATATTTCTCATAATCATAGCTAATATGAATTTTTTTTGGAGGCGAGGACCAAGAGAAGAAAGGTGAGTTCGAGTGGACCCGGTAACGAATAAATGCAATTTATATAAAGACGACATCTTTGCACCACTGATGTCAATATTGAAAAGACATACTCTGCAAGAAAGGGATATGAACCGCCATAGTTCATAATGGAGGCATGCTCTATGTCAAGAGGAATCACTCATGACAACGCTGATCCATCAATATGTTATTACCTCCAAACATACCTTCAATCATGCCAGATGTGGGATGATGAGTGCAATTTCTTCAGTTTCCTCTAGGAAATAATAGGGAATAATGTACGCTCAATAAAGGTGAAAAGAGATGACACGCATTCATTCTCTTTCAATCAACATCTATTCATTTCCCCAAGAAATTAAGCGCTCCAGCAGATATGCCCTCTATGTGTCAGCAGTTTCACCGATCGATTCTACGTCTGTATATTTTAATGTGTATATAGAAAAGAGCATGAAGGTGGAAAGTTAGGGGCAGAGATGGAGGGTCAGTCTTTTCTGCATAAGTATTACCTCCATAGATGGGTAGAGGAATTATTTTGGGCAGAACAACTTTTGATTTATTTTGCTAATAAAGAAGACTATTTGGGTCAAGAAGGAGCCTTTTTCAAATTTATTTTCCTCTTCTTTCATGTGTTTATAATTAGGGTGTTGTTTCTAGCATAAATATAAATGTGTTTTATTTGGGTAGATTGATAACGATACAACTTATGACTAGTCTTGGTTATTTCAATGTAATTCTTTATCATGGTTAACTCATGAGCGGTCCCCGATTCGAAACTATATTAAACATCAGTTGCAAGTTTATTTGTAGGAACAGGAATGTGCATCCTTGTATGAATAATTAGATTGAAATCAAGCTTTAATATAGCCTTGTTCATATGTGAACTCAGTAATTGATTCATTTGGACTTGGAATCTATATATTATGTTTAATCTCTTTTATTATGTTCCTATAGGACAAATTAGAATAGTTAAGATTAGTATAAGTAGGTAGAATTAGTATAGGTAGGACTTAATACATATAGGTTAGTTGTTTCTTTTGTTGATTTAACTGAAGTCTTCTTCCGGGGAGCAATATTTCAACACCTATAACAATTTACAGGATCCTTTAAAACCCGTTGGAACTAGCCACTCCAAATGAAAGCATATCAAATCGGGGCTTGCGATCAGGTTAGTTCCCCTCGTTGGCATATCGAAAATTCGCCGCATCAACAAAGTGGCGCTAAAGGGAGGGCCTAAACCGCCATCCATAGATTTTTAGGATTTCATCTATAAATGTCATGCATGGATTCGAAAAGATTAATGTATGGATTGTAAAGGTCGAAAATATCCTTCCACACATTTGGAAGAGCCTCATTTCGAAGAAGCAGAGATCCCTTTATGTCCCGTGTTTGGGTCACCCAAAGAAGAGAGACTGTGGGAGTATCCTGTCACTCAAGAACAACTAGTTAGAGTACTTACTCGGGATTACGCTCATTCCCTCTCTCAGCTCCCCATATTTCACTCTTTACCTCTAAAAACTAAAAGAAGGCCAAGGATCTTTACCATAAGCGAAGAGACATGTGCAACCCCTTCTGTTGAAGATATTGTGCTAGAGTCCTTGTAAAGTATCGACACTCCTTGGGAAGAAATTCCTAAGGATTCCCCCTCTAAAGGTAATCCTTGGCTTGATTTGGAAAATCCTAACAAAGAACGCCTCAAAGAAATCTTCAACCAAAACCTCCCTATCCATAATATGGCTAAAATTCCCCCTCCAGGTGGGAATCCACCTCTACCACCTCCTCTGGGTGGGAATCAACCCCCACCTCCCCTGGGAGCACTCCCTCCCTGGCTCGTTCAGGATGACGTAATGGTACTTGGGCAACACCATGCCTTACCCAAGAATGCAGAAAGAGTATTGCCTAAATTCGACCCTGAGTAGGGAGACACCACTGATAACCATATTCACTAATTCTTCCTAGTTGTGCGCCTGTTGGGGGTAGCCGATGAAGATGTAGTATGTCGCTTATTCCCTTTTACTCTGATTAGTGCAGCCTCCACATGCTACTTTAGCTTGAGAATAGGATCGATCACCTCATGGGGTGCCTTTAAACAGGCCTTTTTAGACAAGTTTGGCGATGAAAAAACACTTGCGGCCTTAGTTTTAAAACTATCCAGTTTGAAAATGGAAACCAAAGAGAAGGTCAAATATTTTAACATCTGGTTCAACACTTTTTTCAATAGAATCTTGGCTAATGCTAGACCTACTGATGAGGTGCTCATGGAATTCTACATCACTGCTCTCCCTGTCCCTACTGTGATGTGGGTCAAAAGGAGTAATGCACAAACCTTACAGGGTGCTATCGATGAAGTAGTAAAAGTCGAGAATGAAATGATTAGTCTCACAGCATGTCATCATACAACCGAAGAAAAGAAAGCCTCTAAATCGTCCAAGAAGAATAATTGGAGTGATAACAAAGTGGCTGAGATCAAAGAAAAGGATACCATAGATGTGGAAGGTTTGCATCAGATCATTAAGAAATTGACGAACACAGTCATCGATATGAAAAGGAACTCTGGAGAAAGTACAAACGAGAATGGAGGAGATTATAACAACAGAAAATCCTTTAAACCTTTCTATCGTAAGAAGATAGAAGGTGGTCATGGCCAACTTGCACTGCCTGCTCCACCCAATGAAGGGATTTTAAATACGGAAGAGCTAGCTCTTATCAGATCTCTCATTACCAAAGAAGAACCTACAGTGGAGCTGGAGCCATATTAAGAAAATGAGGAATAATACCATGTAGACGAGCCCTTGGACGAGGAATCTCAAATCAATGTACTGTGGGATTTCTATACAAATGAGAATGATGACGACGAAGGAGATAGTATGACAGAAATCCACACTAATGAAGTCCGCACATGAAGTAAAGGGACACTTGCGGGCATGATGAAGCCTATAGACTAGACAAAGAAAGATGTTCACCCTTTAAAGGCATCCGCTCCCAAAGTTCCTATTGAGAAGGGTGGACCTAGTGGCAATTCCAAGAGTACTCCAGTTGCAAACTATCTAGAGAAAGATAATACATCTCTGACTGCAATGAAGGTGACTCAAAATGGTAAATTCCCACCTAATAATGGAAAAACCAGTATGTTTACTTTGCCCTACCCTATTTATAACATTGATTACAACATTGTGGATGATCTTAAGAAATCTCGAGCTAATATCACATACTTCGATTTGCTAAAATTAACGTAGCAAAGAGATCTGCTCTTGAAAGCTATGAATGAATGGAATTGCAAATCTCCCACCATTCCGAGTAGCCAAACCAAAAACTCAACATCCAGACCTGTTAGTACCCCCAGTACAACCCAAACACCATCAACTATGGAATCCACTCTGTCAAAAATGAATCAAACCCCCCAAGATATCAATGCGGCCATGATAGGAAGGAAATCAAAATCCATGACTCCACCTTTCCTTATCACATTTGAAATCCTCAACATGAACGTACACAATTGCTTGGTAGATTTCGATGCCTTGTCCACTATTATGCCTTATGTTGTTTCTAAAAGACTTCATGTGATACCCGAGAAAATTTGAACTCGAATTATGCATTTGGACAGAACGAATGTGAAAGTAATTGGGGAATTGAAAGATGTGTTGATTCAGATGGCTACCAAACTACAATACACACAAGTCATTGACATAGTGGTAGTCGACATACTCAAGGCTTATGGAATGTTGCTTAGTAGGGACTGGTCAGCAAAACTGAATGTATATCTCTCAACTGATTGGTCCCATCTCTTTCTGCCTCAGAAGGGAAAAGGTGATATGATGAGAGTTGATCGAGAAAGATACATGAAGTATGTGGTGACGAAACTAAACGGCCCCAATGAACCTGTAATGTTTACCAACTCTATCCTTGGGAATTATAGTTTCGACGTTTGTGCCATCGAAACCTGTTTCGAAGAATTCCATGCAGAGACAGTTGAAGAAACTGTGACAAACACATAGTTGGAAGTTCTTCCCCATAGTCCAACTGATGAGCCACCCTATAATATAGTAGATGATAAAACCAATTTCTTAGGAAGCAGTTCATTTAATGTAACATTAGATTCTATTTTCTGGACACTCTACTTTGATGGCTCTAACTGCCTTGAAGGTTCAGGTGTTGGGAGCATTCTCATTGACCCGTAAGGGAACCAACATCTGATGGCCAGCCGGTTGGAGTTCATGTGCACCAACAACACAGCATAATATGAAGGCTTGTTGTAGGGCCTAAAAAAAGCCATTGATATGAAGGTAAAAAATCTTAAAGTTTTTGGTGACTCACAGATAATTGTGGACCAGGTAAGGAAAAGGATACACTACAATTCGCCACACCTGGTAAGATACCAACATGAGGTGTGGAGCTTAATTCAAAAGTTTCATTCTTTTAATATCACATACATACCTCGAGGGAAAAACCAAGATGTCGATCTGATGGCTGGTATGGCTGTGAAACTTTTGCTTGATCTTAGACTAAACAAGAATAAATGTTACATTGACTTGATTATCAGACCATCCATGCCTGATAACATCTCGAATTGGCAGGTGTTCGAAGGCGATGAGCAAATCCTTGAGTTCCTGCATGGTGAAAAAACATTCAAAAATGCATTCATTGATGAAAAAGAACATGAGAAGCTTATGAATGGGAGTGACGATGAGGAAAAAGAGCAACTCAATATAATTCCCAAGTCAGTGTCAAGATGGAGCACTTATATGACCTGCATGATAAATTCAAGAAGCCGACTAACTGCAAAATGCATAGTTCATCCATGAAGTATGAATCGATCAACCTTGGAACCAAAGAAGACCCCAAAATTGTTAATTTGGGCTTGGGATGCTCTCCACGAGAAAAGGCTGCATTTGTTAAGCTGTTTAAAGAGTACAAGTACGTCTTTGCATGGACATATGGTGACTTAAAAACCTTTGATACCAGCGTTATGAAACATGTGATTCCGTTGGAGAAGGATGTTAGGCCATACCAACAAAAGCTTCGCAACATGCATCCAAGCCTGGGACCATTGGTGAAGAAAGAATTAAACAGAATGCTGGACGCCAAAATCATTTTTCCTATCAGGCACACCTGCTGGGTAGCCAATCTCATGCTAGTAAGAAAGAAAAATGGAGACATCAGGTTATGCATCGATTTCAGAAACCTGAAAAAAGCATCGCAGAAAGATAACTATCTTGTCCCTACTATGGAACACATTCTTTAGTGTGTTTCTGGGTTTGTAATGTTGTCCCTATTGGATGGCTTTTCGGGATATAATCAAGTGTTGGTATTGAATGGAGATCAGCTTAAGACAACCTTCAACACTAAATGGGGCACTTATGAATACTGTAAATGTTGTTTGGACTTATTAATGTGGGCACCACATTTCAAAGAGCTATGGACATAGCTTTCTGAGGATTGATTAACAGATTAGTAGTAGTATACATGGATGACATCACTGTGTATTCGTATTGCAAAAGGGATCATATTTATCACCTGAAATAGATTTTCGAAAGATGCCGAAGATACAGAATGTCGTCAAATCCCAAGAAGAGTGTCTTCGCAGTTACGGAAGTGAAACTACTGGGTTATATCCTCTCTAAAGAAGGGACTGTTATTGATCCTGAAAGAATAGAGACCATCATGAGAATACAACCGCCTACAAATAAAAGGGCAATGCAATATTTCTTCAGGAAAATTAATTTTGTTATGAAATTCGTTTCAGGTTTCCCAGAAATAGTGCATCCCATGCAGCTAATGATGAAGAAAGACATTTTGTATATGTGGAGCGATCAAGCTAAGAAATCATTTCAATGAATTAAAGAGGCCATCGTAGAAGCTCCTGCGTTGGTCAGCCCAATTTCGACAAGGAATTCTTCTTGTACACTTTTGCTTCTAACGTTTCATATGCCGCAATCCTCACCCAAAAAAATGATGATGGCAACGAAGTCCCTATTTCTTATATGAGGTCTAATCTTTAGGGAGCAAAACTGAACTACCCAAACGTGGAGAAACAAGGTTTTGTGGTTTTTAAAGATGTAAAACATTTCCACACTTATTTATTAAAGGCCAGGACTAAAGTAATCATTCCCCACCCTATTGTAAGAGCCCTCTTCATGCAGAAAGAAATGGGTGAATGGAGAGGGAATTGGATAACCGCCCTTCAAGAATACGACCTTGAGATTAAGCTGACGAAGATAGTTCAAGGGCAGGGATTGTGTGACCTCGCAGTAGAGCCTTGGTAGATAAAGAAGGGGCGTTCGAAGAACTAGAAGGGCAGAGCATACATAATGCACAAGTAGAATTCAGGGAGGAGCCCCTATGGATTAGTGAGACGTTGATGTGTGAGCGCAAAACGTCAGAAGTCCCTTTGGACCCTGAGTTGTGGTATTACGACATACACTTTTATTTAACATGGGGATCATGTCCTGAGCACATGAATGCATCATGAAGGAGAGCGCTTAGATTGAAATCTAATCAATATCACTTGGCCAATGACATATTATATAGAAAACATTATGATGGAGTTTGGATGAGGTGTTTGGAAAAGGATGATGCCGATCATGTCTTGAAAGAAATGCATGATGGCCGAATAGGTGGTCACTATGGAGGAGAGACCACTGCACACAAAATATTAGTAGTTGGATATTATTGGTCCATAGGGTTCAGAGACTCGCATGCCTACGCTCGGAAATTCAAGGTATGTCAAACTACCATAGGACGAGAAGGAAAGCCAGCCGTTCTACTCGGGCATGTTATGATTTATCGCCCATTCCAGCAATGGGGCCTAGATGTCATAGGTGAGATCACTCTGAACTCATCATAGTAGCATAAGTATATAATCACGACAATCGACTACTTCACCAGATGGACCGAAGCCATCCTGCTTCGGAAGGTTAATGAAGACGAGGTAATATCTTTTATTGAGAAATTTATTATCAAAAGGGTTGGCATCCCTGACGCTCTCATATTTGATAATGATTCTTACTTTTCATCACAAATTGACTGAATTTGCTATCGATAAATCAATTCGCGTAAGGTATGCATCAAACTATTACCCCCAGGAAAATGGAGTTGCAGAGTCCTCACATAAAAACCTCATCTGCATAATTCGTAAATCTGTCGCTGACAACCAGAGGAATTGACACAACGCTCTAACAAATGCCCTTTGAGTCGATAGGGTCACCCCAAAAATAGCATTAGGAAACTCCCCATACTTCCTCATCTATGGATAGGAAGCCATCTTGCCTCCTAACATTACCCTTCCTTCTTTACAGATCTCCCAAGCTTCGAGAGGGATCCCTTCAGCCTTACTTCAAAAAAGGATCAACCAACTGGTGAGGTTGGAGGAATTGAGAAATAAAGCCAGAAATAAATTTAGAAATCACCAAATGATTGTGAAGAGATGGTTTGATCACCATCTGGCAGGGGATAAAGATTACCAAGTAGGAGAGCTAGTCTTGAAATGGGACAAGTGGAGTGAGCGAAAAGGTAAGCACACGAAATTCCAACACTTATGGCTGGGCCCGTTCCAAGTTGAGGAAAAAATTGGTCAGGGAACTTACATATTGAAAAATTTACACGGAGAAACTGAAAAACTCCCTATTAATGGCCAACATCTTACGAGATACTTCCAGTAGCCACCACTTGGTGGTTACCTCCTGAGTAGGTTAGGATTCATTTTATTTTTGTTGTTAGCTTAAGTTATATTTTCGTCCCGTCCATTCTTGTTTTTCCGCAAAGTTTATTTTCCTTCTGTTTTGAATTTCTATCCTTTTCAGCCAATTTATTTCAGTGCTTCGGTCTCATTTTCACCTTTATAACTCTCTTCATATTGCCCTCATTCCCCACCTTAAGCTTTTTGCCTCCCTCAGTAACCTGCTGATGAGTTTTCCAATCCTAAATTCATCGTTAGTTTGCAAATCAAGAAAAATTTCAATGAACCTATGAGAACTGGAAAATTAGTGGTGAAATTCAAATCAAAGCCACTCATTCACATCTGTTGGGAACTAGGTAGGATCTGTTGATAACCTGGATACCTGGAGCATGTAGGGGCATCTTTATAAAAAAAAAAATGTGTAACCACAGCTGGACTGGCACGGCGGAACGCTGCATTTTTAAAATCCCATCCAGACCTAGTCTATACTTTTCTATGAGGTTTGCAGTCATTCTCCATTGGTTTCGTCAACCACACTAAAATTTCCAATATCTTTCATCTACAAGTAAACCTCCTCTCATGGGCTAAGCTTGTTGTCATATATCTTATGGAAAATTTAATTGTGCTCTAGTCCTTCTGCATGAAAGTGGAAGGACTTATGTAAAAGAAAATGAAATGTTGAGTCCTTGTGCCAATCTGGAAGGACAAGTTGTTTGGGAAGCCGGTTCGAGTAGGGACTGTTGCTGAACTCAGAGTACTGGTTGAAACAACAAGCCCAACCTTGCTTAAGCATTTTAAAAATATGGCATGATCCATGACTGTGCCCCATTCAATCATACGAAATTATAGCACTAAAATTCTTACATGAGGTGCAGATAAACATATCTACATAAAGTTTGATGAGAGATAAAGAGATGAGGTACACACCTAAACAGGTATTGACAGACCGGTGATGGCCCCAAAAGGATTTTGAAAGTAGAAAACAGGTAAAGGAAGGTCAATAAATCCCATAATATGACCATTGGAGAATGCCTGTCAAAACCCTATCAGTTAGTAGAATCTATTTGTCTTTATCCCACCTAAAGCTATTAATGTTGAAGTGGAACCCATGCCTATCCATCTATACAATTTGCATTTCAAGTTTATCTGAACACCCTGATGTTCTACTGATCCAAAGTTTATTTGGTAACAAAGATACTTGGTTCGCCTAACGGTTTTCCATTTGTTGTGGCCACAACCACCACCCTACTAAGACCTACTCTAGTAGCAAAATTGAATGGGTCCCTAGAAGTTTGATCTTTCATTTCTCTGAATGATAACTCTCCGAATGATCTATTTTTATCCCAGGGATTTTAACTCTCTTCCAAGTCAAATCTTCAATTCTTAATGGTTAAGACCCCCCTAAATAAATCTCTACGGCATGATTCATTTATAACCCAGTCTAGCCCTTCATTCATATCCTTCATCGAGACTTTTTCAATCCTCATAAACCTTCATGGTGCTCTATGCCCACACATATAACCAACCCCCACTCTTTACTATGGGTGTATATGGACTCAACCCTCGAAACCCTCTATCGTGCCCTTATTTCTGTATCAATGCTTTGATAATAGAAATACTATACAAATATGCATAACTTACCCTTTTCACACTTCCTCAGTCTTTACACATCTCTCGATGCATGCCTTCATCACTTATCACAATCGCTTGCTCACTCCACCATCGCATATCACCTTTTGCATTGGTAAAGGGCTAAGGTCTATCTCCCATGAGTTACTGTGATGCTATCAAGTCTCTGATCGCATCCTATATCGCAATCAGCACTTTCAACGCTGATACATAAGGCACACCGCGATACACCGAACTTGCCAAGATTATTAAACATAACACATATATTTTTCGGGTCCACTTCTCCAATCGCAAATTGCAATCGACAGAGCTCAGTGTTTATACATAAAGCGCAATGTGATATGGCGGACCCGCCGGAATTATTAACTGGAGTGGATATATTTTTTGGGTTCGGCCTATCGCAAATCATAATCAGTGGAGCCCAAGGCTTATACATAAGGTGCGATGCAATATGGCAGACCCGCCAGGACTATTAAACACAACTTATATATTTTCGGGTTCAGCCAATCACAAATCACAATCGGCAGTTGGAGAAAGTGAAGCGACATGCGATATGCGAAGGGGCGATGAGCGGACCCAACGATAATTATAGATTCGGGTGTATAGTATTTGAAGTCTAGCCTTATGGTTCAGCTGTGGCTTTTCCCTTATATTCCCATGTGTTTTGATAAAGTGTTGTGGTTCAGGTTTTTAAAAGGAAATCTGATAGAGTGAATGGCCCGCGTTTCAAGCATTGTTAAGTGATTCTTGAATAAAAATGAATATTATGGGCAATGAGAATACATGTTACAATAGGTTCAGTGGTTTAATAATTATAGTTGCTCTACATTGCGAGATTAAATAGAAACTGTGACTGAATGCAAGGTTTGTTTGTGGGCATGTTTGTCATATTTCTCATAATCATAGCTAATATGAAATGTTTCTGCAGGCGAGGACCAAGAGAAGAAAGGAAAGTTTGAGTGGACCCGATAACAGATAAATGCAATTTATATCAAGACAACACCTCTGCACCACCGATGTCGATATTGCAAAGACATACTCTACAAGAAAGGGATACGAACCGTGATAGTGCATAATGGAGGCACGGTCTATGTCAAGAGGAAGCACTCATGACAACGTTGATCCATCAATATGTTACTACCTCCAAACACACCTTCAATCATGCCAGATGTGGGATGATGAGCACATTGTCTTTAGTTTCTTTCAGGAAATAATAGGGAATAATGTCCGCTCAATATAAGTGCGAAGAGATGACACACAATAATTCTCTTTTAATCAACATCTATTCATTTCCCCAGGAAATGAAGAGCTCCATCGAATATGCCCTCTACGTGTCAAATGTTTCACTAATAAATTCTACGTCTGTATATTTTAATGTGTATATGGAAAAGAGAAGGGGGGAAGATTGAGGGTCAGTCTTTTCTGCATAAGTATTACCTTCAGAGATGGGTAGAGGATTTTTTTTTGGGCAAAACAACTTTTGATTTATTGTGCTAATAAAGAAGATTGTTTGGGTCAAGAAGGAGCCTTTTTCAGATTTATTTTCCTCTTCTTTCATGTGTTTAGAATCAGGGTGTTGTTGTTGGCATAAATATAAATATGTTTTGTTTTGTGTATATTGATAACGATACAGCTTATGACTAGTCTTGGTTATTTGAATGTAATTCTTTATCATGGTTAACTCATGAGCAGTCCCCGATTCAAAACTATATTAAACATCAGTTGCAAGTTTATTTTTAGGAACAAGAATGTGCATTCTTATATGAATAATTAGATTGCAATTAAACTTTAATACAACCTTGTTCATCTGTCAACTCAGTAATTGATTCATTTGGACTTGGAATATATATATGATGTTTAATCTCTTTTATTATGCTCCTGCAGGATAGATTAGAATAGTTAAGATTGGTATAAGTAGGTAGAATTAGTATAGATAGGACTTAATACATATAGGTTAGTTGTTTCTTTTGTTGATTTAAGTGAAGTCTTCCCCCGGGGAGCAATCTTTCAACACCTATAATAGTTTACAGGATCCTTTAAAACCCATTGGAACTAGCCACTCCAAAAAAAAGCAAATCTAATTGGGGCCTGTGATCGGGTTAGTTCCCCTCGTTGGCATAGCGAAAATTCACCGTGTGAACAGGATCCAAGCCAAGGACATCCAGTAGACTACATATTTAACCAATACTAGCTGACTCACTCTACATAAAAAATGAAAGCACTAGCATTTCAATCTCTTCTCCAAATTAGAAATGAACCATGTTCAATCATATTTCAAATAGAAATTTGGCTTTAGATGAAATCCAAAGTAATTTAGTCCATTAAAAAGTGGAGAGATATCATATGGGAAAAGAGTGTTGATTAGTTGAGAAGTTTGATTGGATAAATTTAAAGAAGAGATAATGAATTTGTGTACATTGATGACCATACTTGTTGCCTTACAGAAAAAATGATATCTGAGAGGAATTCTAATTGATGAATTGACCCATTTGAGAAGATGCGAATATAATCAACGAATAATAAATGAGTGATCGTAAGTTGTTGTGCAACTTGTACACCAAAAAACTACCCCTCCCTTTTTCCTCCACAATCATACGACTTCAACCCTCCACTACTAAGAGAAACAATAAAAGAGAAAGTGTACACCCCTGCCGAAGACCCCTCTTGGCCAAGAAAAATGTAGTCAAGCCATTTATGAGAACTACAAAGGAAACTACCATCACAGAATTTATAATCCAATTTATAAATGGAACCTAAAACCCCACATGAGTTATAAGGAGGCACATAAAAGGTCTAGTTTGATAACCACCCTTGTTGACATTTAAATTTTAAGACTATGTAAGCATTCTTGTGCCACACCTATTGCTTCAATTATTTGTCGACCCTCATGAAACCCAAATTGTTCTTGAGAAATACATTGAGAATGGATAGGATTTATCCTTCTAGAAATAACCTTATATATAACTTTGTAGACATAGTTACATAGTGAAATAGGCTGAAAATCCTTAAATGAGAAAGGATTTCCAACACTAGAGATTGAAGCAATAAAAGTAGAATTGAAGGCATGATGTATGCATCCTCCTACCTTGACTTCATTTGCCACCCTAAGGAGGCCAAGGCCAAAAAGGTCATAATAGGAACTGAAGAATTTCAGTGCCCAGGCATCCGTCCTATGGATTTTATCTTTTTGGAAGCTAGAAAGGAACTCATTTAATTCACTCTCTAAAACTTCAACCATCAAATCCCTAATATCATCATCCCCTGCAAAAATTTGGAAAATATTGTGCAACCCTAATAGCCTGTAAAATTTTTGTACCACCTAACTCAGAATAAATACAGTGAAAATGTTCCATGCCAAGAGAAGATAACCCATCAAAGGAAGAAAAAACAATACATAGTGGCCCCTTCATACTCCATATGTGTTATATAACTCTCTCCACTTTGCATAAGAGTGGAAAAATTGCACACTTTCATCTTCACAATCCAACCATATTTCCCTACTCTTCTACCTCCAGGTGACCTCCTTTTCATCTAAGATTGCTCTCCTATGAGAGCATAACTGAAAGTAATGATCTTGCATGAGTTGTGTGGGATCCTCCTCACCTAGTGCAGAAGAAGAAAGCTCAATTTGTTGTTCAATAACAACCAGAGCCGCATCCTCCTCCACCTGAGATTAACAACCCATTCCTTGGCCACTGATTTTATGGATTTCAGATTTAGAATAAAATGAGCCACCACAAAACTTCCAATGAGTCTACAATATGTTATGTGGGTAGACATGATCTAATATCTCAATACTGACTATAGGTATTCATACCTTGAGGATGTACTTCTTTATGTATCTGGCTATACTTTTTGCAACCTTTGTAGGTATTTTGTTCATGGTCTCTCTCTCTGCCTCACACGTTGGTCTACTTATTATAATGTATTTTATCCATTAGTTTCTCTTCCAAACTCATATATTAGGGGGAATATGTTATACATAAAAATTCCACACCCCAGGGTTCATTAGATTGGAACATTAGATACGAATTCAGAGTGTCAAAATTGGTTTGTGGATTTCTCCAGAAAGTAGGAAATGAAGGATTCAATTCTCACCTACAGTTGTTTCCAACAAATAATAGGCCAAACAATTCCCTATGTATAATGGCCTCAAGAAATAATACATTAACAACACCCTAGTTTTATAGAGTTGGAGAAACAGAGTGCAATTTTTCATGGATAAGGTTTTATCATGTCAAGTGTGATCACCCAGAGAGGATAAGGATCAAAGGACTGGACACAATCAGGCAAGTGTCTACATTCAGTGTGATCGCTCCTTGAGAGAACTATAAAATAAATCTCTCCATAGATCACAAAGGAGGAAAACATTTAGAATTCTGAAATGTTGTTGGAAGACTAACATATAGTCTATCTCTATGATAAGCTTGCACAAACAATATCATAGAATAGTTTTTTCTAGTGAGGAGGAGACATTGGAAGAAGTTTGAAAGAAGGTGCAACAATGTACATGTTTTTGGTATAATACAAAGTTTCAATCTTTTCCCCCATACATTTGTGTATTTCATTTGTATTTTCATGTTTGTTTGGATATGTTTACATGAATGTACTAATCATTGTTGCAGGGAATAGTGGCTTTTTGGTTTATCTATTTTGTGCAGGTATTTAAAGGCAAGTATAGGAGATGAGATCTCTAGGAGATCTCCCTAAAGCTAGGTGCACCAACCAAAGTCCTTCTCTAGTGGTAGAAAAGGTAATACCTTTTTCTTTCATTGTGATTTATAGTTTGCATGCTTTTTTTATTCTATTGTGCTTTATTTCCACACCCTCCATTTGGGAAGACCTTGTGCACGTCTACGATATCTAAATTAACTAACTGCTATGAGCAAAATTTATCCTCAAATAATCCTTTGACCTTGTTCCTCCCTTGGACTACTCATACACTAGGCTCATCTATGAAGCATGGAAGGACTTCCTCGTAACCATCCTCCATCCTAATCACCTTATCCTCCTTTCCACCCATTAGGGAAATTTTGAGGTCTAAAATGGGCCTCCTATGAAAAATGTACAACAAAAATAAACGTTATTAGAACCAATAGGTTTCAAGATGATGATGTCAACCATGGGGGATGATTCACCATTTTTGGAGTAAAAATGTAAAAATATTAAAAAATAATAAAATAATAAAACTACTTTTTCAACTCATATTTTCAACTTATATCCCCAAGTTTTTACACAAATTTCGAATGAGAGTCCTTGTTGGATGAAAAATTTAATTCCTCATCCAAGGAGTACACATGTTCCATACTTTTAATGGACTCTTCTACATGAAAAATGAGAAATACATGAAAAAACATGATTGCAATCATGTTTTTCATGTATTTGTCATTTTTGTGTAGTGGGGTCGATCGAAAGTATGCAACATGGGTACTCCTTAGATGAGGTATCAAATTATGCATCCAACGAGTATTTCCACAAAATTTTAGTAAACCCATAGGGAGATAAGTTGAAAATAAAAGTTGAAAAAATAGTTTTTTCCTTTTTTCCCTCTAACATTTGATGATGTAATCTAATCTTATTTTATTATTTCCACTATTATTTTATAATTTTCTTAAGAGGACCATTTTTGACCTCAAAAGTACCCTAATTCCAAAGATTATCTCATTATATATTCCATTACTAGATTTGGGAGGATGCATTTCGACACTTAGGGATGAGAACATTTAGGAAACTTCTTCAATTATTGACCCAAGCCAACTCATGATATCCTTGTTCAAATTGATTATCTTGGGAAGGCCAAATTCTATAAATTTAGGGCTTCGTTGAACCATAAAAGAGGATTTCTTTGTAGTTTGAGGGAAGAGTGAAATGATGTGCACTATCATGGAGCAATTGTATACATGATGATAGAAGGTTTTGAAGCAATGGGTTATCTAACTAAGCACAAACATGGGTGAAAATGAATGCATTCAAAAAAAAAAATAAGGTAAGTTGAGCTAATGTTCCTCTCACTATAATGGAGTAGAAAATAAGGTTATAACAATCATTGATCTATTCTAATGTAACTATAGTGATAATCATTTTTTATACACTAAGAAAGAGTGATGAAGCTCCCTCAATATATCTAGTGAATATTTTGAAATTCTTTGAAATTTGTGTAATTTCAAGTGCTTTCTTTAACATATTTCAGTTTGTTTGTAGGGTTATCAACCATTATGATTTAATGGAAGGAGTGAGAAAAAACATTGATGACATGGTCACTCTCCATCATAGGCTAATGATAGATTCATTGCATGGTTGTGGAATTTTGAAATTCTTCCATACTCAAAACATAAAGTGGAAGATGCTCCTTTCATAGAGGCTATTTTCCATGGTTTTAAGTAAATTACTAGACTAAATCTCTTGAAATTGAATATATCTACTTACTCAATAGTTGTCAAGAAGAAGGTCCTTAGTCATAATTAGGAGGAAGGGGAGGAATTTTTATAACCAAGTGTAGAGTTACAAGTGATTTCTTTCCTTTTATAATTCTAAAATAGGGATTAAGGGAGTTAAATTTGTGAATTTTGGGCATCAAGTGTAATTGGGGAACATAATAGTTTTATTTAAATATATTTTAAACACAAACATATTTAATATTTAAGTGGGACCAACAATCAACGTGAATTTTAGTATATATTGATTCAATGACAAGAGATAACTTGAATAATGGTTCTAATCATTTTTTATAAGACAACATAAATAATGTTTGTCAAGCATAACATTCCCAAAATGTGATAATATCCTTTGAGATGCACATCTATAAAATAAATACAATTTCAAAACCATCATAGATTGAGCTTGAAACCACTAATGGTTTTTTTGGTTATGATGTGGCTTTGTGACTAATGATGGTATCTAATGGTATGGTTACATGAAATAATTATGGTGGGTATGTGTTATATTCTTGCATGACTACCCCTATTTGGGGAGGTCATAGTGGGATGAAAAGTCTCCCTCCATAGGCAGTTTGCATGAGGGGAGGAAGATCCCCTACAAAAGGGTTTAGGGGGAATTCTCCTCAAAAACGTTTTTGGGCGGTATTTTGTATTCATTTAGGACAGATTTTGGCACACGGTCTTTAGTTTTAGTGCTTTTGTGGGACATAGTGGTATAGCCCATGGTTTTGTATTTTTGGTTAATGTGTGTTTTTTCCATTGCATCATTTTTATTTTATTAAGAATATAGTTACAATGATTAATTTTACAGATTTAAAACCTATTTTTGGTGTCATAGCAATGTTGGCTTCAAGCATATTCTTTTATGGCTAAGGGGTTTTTCTCAAGATTCTGGTAGACCTTGTTATAGCACGAGATATATGTAATCAATTATTGTGGTGAAATAAATGGGAAGAAGTTAAAATATAAGGATCAATAAATTCAATGGGTAGAGTTTTGAGTTATAGAAGCTCAAAGTGGAAGATTTGTTGGTGAACAAAGTCAGCAGATCACTATGGAATCAGGTACTTCACCAATAAGGATGTTTCTAAAATACTGGACTAAGTTGGATCAAAAGGAAAAAAGCACAATATATCCATGTTTCTTAGATTTAGCATTATTTAATGTCTTAGGAGAAGCTACAATGAAGGAATTTTGGAACAAGTTAGGGACTTTATATTAGTTTAAGTCCTTGGAGAACAAATTGTTCCTATGGAAAAATTTGTATAGCCCGAGGATGATGGATGGAGACTCAATGACAACGCATATAAATGGCTTCATTACTATGGTAAACCAACTATTATTAATTGATATTAATATTTTAGATGAAGATAAATGTATTATTTTGTTGTCTTAATTACCATACCCTTGGGATAGTTTGCTTTTTTCCATATGTAGTAATGTAACTACTTTAAGTTGTGACAATATATCATTGTCCTTGTTATTAGAGGAAATGAGGTGGAAAAACATGGAAATTTAAAAATAAATGCCTTATCTGTAAGAAAATTCTCCCAAAATGGATATAAGAATAATTTCTCAAGTGGGAGATATAAATCTATAGGAGGATCAAAATATTTGGGAAAATTCATAAAGGTATGTTGGATATGTGGAAAACAAGGGAATTACTAGAAATATTTTGTATAAAAAATTATAAATGGATGGAATCTAATGATTCCCCTTATACATATGTCAAAACATACTCAGATAGAGTGGATGTACTTAACTTATTTAAGAACACATGTAGATCATGAAGCATGACTAGTTGACTCAAGAGAATCCTTTCATATGACTCCTCAAAGGGAGTGATTTTATGAGTATCAAGGATATGATGGTGGGTATGTTCTCCTAAGATATGACTCAGTAGAAAAAATGATAGGATGATGAAAAGTCAAATTGAATATCATGGGTCGAATAATTAGAAAATTGACTGATGTTTTGCACATCGAAGGATTGGACAAATATTTGATTTCTATAAGCAAGATGAGTGGTACAAGTGTAAGTGTTCGAAAATGATATTTGTAGGGAAATTTGAGGAGAAATTTTATTGCCGAGGGGAGATTATATTGAAAAATCGCATAAGCTATTTGCAAGAACTATTATTAATGGATGAAAAAATTCCATTTTTCTTGAGAGTGGATCTAAAGAAGGAAAAAAACCTACAATCTCTTGATAAATGAGTGGGTTGTGAAATCAAGGACTATGACATACAAGAGAGAAGAGCCTTTTAGTACCATATGGTTATGGTATAGTAGAAGGTATGTTTAATTTATCTCTATATTTCAATTTCTATGAACATGGCTTATGTGGGAAGCATAATCAACTACGATTTTCCTTCATTGCTACAAGAGAAAACAAAATATTATAGTTGGTGCACAATAATGTGTTTGGACTTGTGTCGGTTCCATAACTAGGTAAACATGTGTAATATGTCTCATTTATAGATAAATTCTCAAGGAATACACATTTATTTTCTTAGGAATAAAATTAAGGTGTTGAGGATAGATAATGATGGAGAATAATGGTACCAATTCCAAAGTAGAATAGGCACAAGCTAGATGAGAAAGCTTAAAAATGTATCTTTATTGGATATAAAGATGGTATGAAAGGTTATAAGCTTTGGAATATAGAACCTAATAAGATTGTGAATATTTGAGATGTAGTATTTAGAGAAATGAAAGATGTTGTCAGATAAGAAGTCCTACCAAGGGAGAAGGAGCCAAAAAACATAGAGCTTGAATTAAGGGAGAATGAATAAAAATCTATAGAATAATAGGATTAAAAAGAATAAGAACAACATATCATGGTATTAAGGAGATTAGTTCAAGAAAGAAGAAAGATATAATGGTATACTAGACCTTTTCTTTTTTCCAAATTTTCTTTGTTTCTACTAAAATTACCTTGAAAATGTTATGGAGGTAGTAGATTTAAAGCATGGAAAACTATGGAAAAAAATCATGGTTGAAGAAATGGAAGCCTTAGAAAAAATAAGGCTTAGGAGCTAGTAAAGTTTCCAACTGGAAGAAATCCCGTTAGTAGAAAAGGGGTGTTAAAGAAGAAATTGAATGTAGAAGGAAAAGTGGAGAAATATAGAGCTTGGTTAGTAGAAAAAAGTTTTTCCCAGGTAGAGGGAATTGACTTTGGTGATATATTTTCTCCTATTGCATAGTTAACTTCTATTAGATATGTTTTATCTATTTTTTTTTTCCTTTTATTTTGAAGACAACATTTCTATACAAGGATATGGAAGAAGAAATATGCATGAAGAAGCAAAAAGGATTTGTGGTAAAAGGAAAGAAAGAGTTGGCATGCAAGCTAATGTTGAAAATGCAACAAGATGATGGAGCTTAGTGGAAAGGAGTCACCTTCACTTAGTGGACCCGCACGCTATTTTTGGCGCAAAGTCTATTTTTAGACTATGTCTATTTTTAGACATATGGATCATGGTCTATGAGTTGCAGGATGCTATTTGTGGATGATTGGTCATGTTGGTAAAAATAGATGGACTTCTATTTTTAGACTGCCAAGCTAAAAATAAAATAGTCAAATATTATTAGCTCTTAATAATATTTGGACTATAAACATTATCTTATCCTCTTGGAGCACTTCAGTTCAAGCTGCGGATGTGGCACATGCAACTGCCAGAAGGAAATATGATTTTCTTATGGGTCAGTTGAGCTATTGCATGATGCAATTTTGTTAGAACTCAAGTGATTGAGTTTGGTGGAGTTGATTAAGGAGTTGATGGAGTTGTGTTTAGTTTGACTTGGTTGAACTAGTTGTATTTAGTCTAACTGCAAAATACACTAGTGATGAGTGATGTGAATTAATTATTAATTAATTCACTAATTATTAACTCATAAAGCAACTAAAGAATACATCATTTAACTCAGTGCATGGACAGTTCAGTGGAGATAAGTGTTAGAGGTGAGTGAAAGGGCAAGATAGCTGTCAGTTGTGACTATAGTTGTGCATGAGATTTGCACAATCAATGGATTGAGATTTCCAATGAGGATTGTACAGTATAAGCCAAGGGAAAACAAGTTTGGATCAGATCTATTCTCACATTGGATTGCGTAGTAGAGGCAAGCGGACAACGGAGGAGATTTGAACCTGTGACTTGATTTGGATCTGAGCTAGTTTGTGTGTAGCAGGTGGAGATAGTATTGAGTTCTTGTGAGGAGTATTGTACTATGTATTGTTACATGTTCTCTATCATTATAATATATAGATAGTTTGGGGTTTTCAGCTGTATTCTTTCCCCAGTACATACTGTGTTGATATGTGTGATTGATGTTTCAATGTGCGCATGTGATTGTTTTTGATTCTGCAAATTGATGATCAACGTAGAGGAGGTTATGTATTATGCATGCATTCCGCAAATAGTGTATAATCAGGATAATATCTATGAATAAGTGTTATATTATTCAAAATTTCTACATGGTATCAAAGCCAGGTTGATCATCAGATCTATTATTCAGAAAGTGATTACATTTTATTTCTTCAGGCAGAGTCTGTAATCGGGCCAGGTAGCTTCTGGATTCATCCTTCTTTTGGAAGGTGAGGTATCTAGTAAAAGCCCATACAGTCAATCTCTGTACGAGAAATACTCTGTTCTCATGAATTTTAGATCAGAAGCGGTTGAGTTTTGAGCTGGTGGAATTCGAATTTTCAGCAGTGTTTTCTTGGTGTCAAAGTTGAAATGTCTTTTAACAGATTGTGATTGGAGTATGCCCTTGAAGGTAGCTCGAATTATATTGCATGGAAAGATAGGATGGAGGCGGTGTATGACAATGGGTTGAAGGAGTTCATAGAAGCTGAGGTCCCAAAGCCTACTGATACTGCTCAAGTTGAGGCTTGGCAAAAGAAGACAGCAAAGTGTCGAAGGATTCTGTTGGAGGGCGTGAAGGATCACATTGTATCCAGCCTGCAT
Organism: Pinus tabuliformis; assembly: GCA_031772625.1. NCBI lineage: Eukaryota > Viridiplantae > Streptophyta > Pinopsida > Pinales > Pinaceae > Pinus > Pinus tabuliformis. The sequence continues at coordinate 1,096,883,577 of CM062819.1, forward strand.
GGAAAGGCTTCTCCATACTTGATGTGGAAAGTGTTGATAGATTTATTCCAAAGCAAGAGTGACCAGAGGAAGTTGGTGCTCAAGGATAAACTCAGAAACATTAAGTGTGAGAATGGAGACAGTATGCCCAGGTATCTCACAAAGTTCACCCAATGCCGGGATGAGCTGGGAAGTGTGGGGGTGACTGTCGATGATGAGGACTTGGTGAGATTGGCTCTACTTGGTCTTCTGAAAAGTTGGCATTCCTATTAGGACTCTGTCAATGGTCAGGACAAATTGCCAGGATGGGAGAGACTTTGGTCAGATCTTGTGCAAGAGGAGATCAGGCGGAATACCAGGGACGAATCTTCATCAAAGGCATCTGATGAAGAAAATTGTGCTTTGGCTTCCAAAGCAAAGAAGGGGAAGGATAAGGCTTCTCTTTCCGAATCCAGTTCTTCCAATGATGGGAAGAAGGTTGACAAATCAAAAGTGTGATGCTATTTGTGGATGATTGGTCATGTTGGTAAAAATAGATGGACTTCTATTTTTAGACATATGGGTGGAGTCTATTTTTAGACTGCCAGGATAAAAATAGAAAAGTCGAATATTATTAGCTCTTAATAATATTTGGACTATAAACATTATCTTATCCTCTTGGAGCACTTCAATTCGAGCTACGAATGTGGCACATGAAACTTCCAGAAGGAAATACACTTTTCTTATGGGTCAGTTGAGCTATTGCATGATGGATTTCAGTTAGAACTCAAGTGATTAATTTTGGTGGAGTTGACTGAGGAGTTGATGGAGTTGTGTTCAGTTTGAATTGGTTGAACTAGTTGTATTTAGTCTAACTGCAGAATACACTAGTGATGAGTGATGTGAATTAATTATTAATTAATTCAATAACTATTAACTCATAAAGCAACTAAAGAATACATCAGTTAACTCAGTGCATGGACAGTTTAGTGGAGACAAGTGTTAGAGGTGAGTGAAAGGGCAAGACAGTTGTTAGTTGTGACTATAGTTGTGCATGAGATTTGCACAATCAATGGATTGAGATTGCCAATGAGGATTGCATAGTATAAGTCAAGGGAAAATGAGTTTGGATCAGATCTATTCTCACATTGGATTGTGCAGTAGAGGCAGGCAGACAGTGGAGGAGATTTGAACCTATGACTTGATTCAGATCTGAGCTAGTTTGTGTGTAGAAGGTGGAGATAGTACTGAGTACTTGTGAAGAGTATTGTACTATGTATTGTTACATGTTCTCTATCATTATAATATACATATAGTTTTGGGTTTTCAGCTGTATGGTTTCCCCAATACATGTTGTGTTGATATGTGTGATTGATGTTTCAATGTGCACATGTGATTGTTTTTGATTTTGCAAATTGATGATCAACGTAGAGGAGGTTATGTATTATGCATGCATTCTGCACATAGTGTATAATCAGGATAATCTCTGTGAATAAGTGTTATATTATTCAAAATTTCTATAGTTAAAAGGTTCCATATATGGGTTAAGGAAATAACCAATGAGGTGGTATCAAAATTTTGCTACCTCTATATTGGGACATGGCTTCACAAGCAGCAAATTTGGTCACTCTTCATATTTCAAATTAGTTGATCATCATCTTATTTATTTGGTGTTGCACATGGCTAATATGTTGTTGATTGGGAATAATAGGGAAATCAACCAGGAAGTGAAAAGTTAGTTGTCCTCTAACTTTGACATGAAGGATTTGAGTGTTGCAAATTCCATTTGAGCATGGAAATTAAAAAAGATAAAGCAAATAGGAAATTATTATTAAATCAGAGGATATATGTCAAGGAAATATTGCATAGGTTTAATATTCAAGAATGTAATTGATAAAGGTCAGTATTCCTGTAGGAACAAAGTTATTTTCATAATAGGTGTCCCAAAACAAAAGAAGAGGAAGAGGACATGTCCCATGTCCCATATTCCTATGTAGTTGGAACTTTAATGTATGAAATGGTTTGTACTACACCATACATTATACATGTAGTGGGATTATTGAGTAGCTATAAGTCAAAACTAGGGAAGGAACATTGGACAACAACAAGGAGGGTTTTTAGGTATTTTCATGGCACTACTAGTTATGGATTGTGCTACTAAGGAAGAACATGATTGGATAGAGTGTTGGACATAAATCGATTTTTTGATGTATAATTGAATAGAGATCTAGTTTTAGAAGATCTAGAAGTCAATATGTGTTTAACCTAATTGGATGAGCAATATATAGTCTTTAGTGGCACTCTCAATTATAGAAGTTGAATACATGGTAGCCACTCATGCAAGAAAATAAAAAATATGGTTATAGATATTATGTTTAGGTGTTGGGTTGGTACAGTGAGCTATGAGGATAGATTTTGATAATCATATGAGATATTCCTAGCGAATAACCCATTGTATCATTCTAACACAAAGCACATTGATGTTCAGTATCACTTTGTGAGAGATATGTTTGAAGAAAATAAGGTGTTGCTAGCAAAGGTGGAAATGTTGTTGATTCATTAACAATATTTGTGAGTATTGAGAAGTTCTCTTGGTCATGAGAAATACTTGACATTATTTACCTACGTTATTGATCGTGTACTCCTACAACCCATTATGTGCAAAGAAAGCAAGTGAAAAATGTCGGATATGTGTTATATTCTTTAAATTACTACCCATGTTTTGGGGGGGTCACATGGGGAAGCAAAGGCCCTACTGCTCAGGGGGGACATGAATCTAGGTGGATTTCAACAGTCAACCACCTATTATATTGAGTCAATTGTTATCTATATTCCTGGTATTTTTTATACAGTTTTTAGGCTTGAAACTTTCAGGTTCATTTTGAGGCCTTGAATGGTGTTTTCTAGTTATTCAAGGGGCTGAGGGTTGCCATGGAATTCCCTAACCCTAGCCAAAAGTTGAAATCCTTGGATAGTTATTTCCAATGGGCTATTGTGCAACCTAAATCGAAAATGCATGCAAACGTTGCACCATATGGAAGTTTATGTACCAACTATTGATCCAGGAGGATATTGGTGGACACCCACCTATTCCAATTAGACCCCCAACATTGTTTCTTTTAGTTTCCTTAATTGTAGCACAATTTACTATATTTGGTATTTTTTCAAGTTCTGAACTTCTCGAGCTGTTTTGAGGCCCTAAACGACATTTTTTTGGAAAATGGGAAAACTCGGTGTTCATGGAATGAGTTTGTAGTCAAACTTTGTATTCATTGTATAAATATTTCTAACAAGATATCATATGTGTCAAATGAAGATCGTATGCCAAAGTTACGACCTTGAGAAGTTGGTGTACCAACTAACCTTAATGGTGCCCACGAACTTTTGGCGCTTCATCTCCTAGGGTAAGGTTTTTGGATGGTTGGGGTTTGCCCTTATTTCTCAATAATAAAAAGGCTTGAGAGCCTCATTGTAATAGGGTTCATAGGCATGCATCTGAAACATCTGTTCTCAAATATAAGCTACCATTTCCTTAGCTATTTTATTTGCAGTCTTCACGTAAACAATTTTCAGTATTTTGTTATCAATGAATTGATGTTCAGTTTTCGTTGTAGCTCCGTGTTTATGTTTAAATCTATATTTCATTTCATTCCTACATAAATCTGGATCAGTGGTATTAGAGCATTCTGTTCTTTCTCTATTTTTTTGTGCATGTCCCCAATGAGGTCGGGGTAAGGAGTTACGGTTTGAACATGTTGAACCTTTGCAAGACCGGCCTCGCCGAACCTGATGGCCCATGGAAAAAAAAATAAAGACGAGGGAGCAAGAGATCCTTTCAAAATATTTCTTGAAGAATCCCTCAATGATAAAGGAACGTGATGATGGACAACTTTTCCAAAATCCTTTGGCAGATGGCCACAGGTGACACATATTCATCCAACAACCACACTAGAGGTGCCACTCCCTTTAAGGTACAATTGAACTTTTCATTCCCATATTTGAAGGAAAGATAGATGTAGATGTTGTAGATAAATGGTTAAATCTCTTGGAAGGATATTTTTCAATTCATGATTTTTCCAATAGGGAAAATATTACTTTTTGCCTCCTCAAAGTTTCCCCCAACGTCAATGACTGGTGGGAAACTTACTATGAGAAGAGGGATGAGATGGAATCCTCACTATTTTTAGCCACATCCACTTGGAATTCTTTCTAAGATGCCATCAAGGAACAATATTACCCTGTTGGAAGCTATTAACATAAGTCCATAAAGTGAACCACACTGTGATAGGGAAGGGACCAAGATGTGCCAGAGTTCACAAATATTTTTCATACCCTTCGCACGAAGTTACATATCAGGGATTCTCAGAAACATCTAACACTTAAGTACCATGGTTATCTACGCAAATACATCCAGGATGAGATAGAGTTCTTGGAAATCTCTTCACATTGCACCACTTATTGATACATTTTAAGATCGAGCATAAATTTAAACAGAATAAGTGAGACTTTGAATCTATGAATCTAAAGCAAGGGAAAGGAACCCCCAAACTATAGAACAAATGAAAAAGCCAATGTAGGGTGACCCAAGACAACCCGTTAAATCTGAAAGCAAAGAAAAAAACCACGAAGATAAAGAAGGACATAGGAAAGTGGTGTGAGTTCCATAAGAGCCCCACTCACAACACAAGAGTGTCGAGCCAAGAAGTTACTCATGGTCGAGCTAGAGGCTTCAGAATCTAATGCATGCTCTGACTCTAAGTCATAACCTAATGAGGGGAATGACAAAGGGAAGAATAGTATTGATGTGGATCCCAGTGTCATTATTTCCAGCACCAATATCTAGAAGATTGAGCCTGAAGATCCATAGGAATGGGAGCGTCTCTTCCACCCACGGATGTGGGTGAAGGGGTCCTCACTACATTTCATTATCTACAATGGAAACCAAAAGAACCTCATCTCAACAGAGGCTGTTAAGAAGTTGGCCCTACCAAATTCACCACACCCATAGCCATACATCATCGGGCAACTCCACCAAGGACGAGATCTTCGATTCATCCAACAATGTCATCTTCCCTACAACATCAAACCCTTCATGGATGAAGTTTGTGATGTATTATTAGGCAACCCATACTTTTGGAAGAGTCATGTTTTGTTTGAGTTGAGGCGTGGCACGTTATTATCACTTTGAGCAATAATTTATACAAAATATTAGAGGTAGCCCCACCTACCACAATCTCTTTGATATTTGTTAAACAATGCAATAAGAACATCTCCCAGAACAAGAAATTTGTTTTCTTTTTTATTCGTTATCAAAGTAAAGGGAATATTGCAGCCAAATCCATGGTCTCTAAAAGGGTTACACCGCATAGGAAACGAAGGTGGATAAGGTCATGGAAGATTATAAGGACATATTCTCCTTGCCCACAAGGGTACCTTCACTCTATCAGGTCAAGCATGTGATCGATCTAACTCCCGGAGCACATCTACCTAATGGGTTGATATACTTCTACTCTATTCTAAAAAATTAAGAAATCAAGTGGCATATCTAGGAGCATTGGCATTGTTGTCATTGATGGCAAAGGATGAGCTATGTGAATCAAAATGTTGAGCTTGGGATGCTGATGAGTTGATGATGTTGGCTTATGTTTTTGTATGCATATGATGAGAGAGAATGCATCTCAAAGGCTGATTTACGTTCAATTCTAGATGGATTGAACTGAATGAGGTTGAAAGTGATGTGAAGTGTAAAGGCTATGTTAATCAATGTGAAGGCTAATCAATGTGGGACATATAATATTGAGAAAAAATATGAAATACATATGTTTCTTTGAACAAAAAATCTAGACAATACAAATATGATTTACCTCTCGTAAGTATTAATGATTGATTTGTTAGTTCATATAAAAATAATTTTCATAACTAAAAGTGAAGAGACAAGCTTGTGAACAGTTTTTGGAAGTCCAAGAAACAATGCTTCATTTCATATTCTTGCAAAGAATACAAAAAACCAAGTTTGATTGATTATAAAATATACAATGTAGAATGGAAAATGAACTTTTTGAAGGAATAGAATCTACATAAGTAAGTGGATGAGCAACAAGGAAATAGATGCAAAGTGAAAATGAGAAGAAGTGCAGCTATAGACTTCACAACGAAAATGTGAATGAGGTAACCAAAATTTGTAACATGATGTTGTGATTGATAGATTTTTGTCCCCTTCTATGTTGTAGCCTGTTGAGGTAGGACCCTCCTATGGGTTGTAGACTACAGAAAATTTGTGGGAGTTCTAGATTCCTTCAAAGTAGGAGCCTCTTGTAGGTTGGAGCCTACAAAATTCTATTGTAATAAGGAGTAGCAGCTTTCCTTCACATCACTTTCAGCCTAAAATTATTAGTTTTCTCCCTTCGGAGTTTCCACCTATATCTCGTGTCTTCATGTTTTTATTCTTGTGTGTTTTGTGAATGTTTTGAATTCTTGATAAATAAATTTCCAAATTTCTCTCCTTGACACCTGCAAAAGGAATTCAATAATAATTAAGCACAAACACAAACCATTAACTACATAAGAAGAAGCTTATGTTGAGATAAAAATAAATAATTTGAATTACTAATTGACCCCCACCTCTCTGTAATTCCCAATCATAAATATCAATTGGTATTAGAGCCATGTTCCTTCCGTAGCAATCTAACAAGTGGAAGGAGGTACTAAGCTAGTAAAATGGCTAGTAAAAAAGGATGCTCAACAAATAAGGCCCCTTATTTACTGGTACAAACTATGCCTTCTAGAAAGTAAGAATGAAGACATATTTAATGTCTTTAGGAATAGAAGTATCTTCCACCCATCCATAGGAAGGGGAGTGTCTCTTCTACTCACGGATGTGGGTGAAGGGGCCCTCGTTGCACTTCATTATCGACAGTGGGAGCTAAAATAACCTCAATGCACTAGAGGTTGTTAAGCAGCTGGTCCTACCAACGACACCACACCCATAGCCATACATCATCTGGTGTCTCCACCAAGGACGAGATCTTCATGTTAGCCAACAGTGTCGTCTTCCCTACAACATCAAACCCTTCATGGATGAGGTACTATGTGATGTTGCTCATCTTGAAGTTTGTGATGTATTATTAGGCCAACCAAACTTTTTGTTATAGAGATATTTGGGGACTGCAACCCCAATCTTATATGTCAATAAACCAAGGGCTCTTTAACCCCTAAAAGTGTTGTTTCATACCCTAAAGGATCATGGTCAACTGATTACATCATTCCCCAAAAGTTCCACCTAAAAAACCACTCAGAACTGGCCAAAACTGGACCATGCTGACTGCTCCACTGTCAGGGTATGATGCATCTCACCTTCTACACTCAGGAGGTGCGATGCATACTGAAGAGGCCTTTTGTGGTGTGTGATGAGTGAGGATGGACAAATGTCTGAGACAATTTGCTAAGTGGATGCTCATGGAATCTTCCAGAAAATTCTCATATGACACTTGCCTCTCTGAATTCGCCCAGGGATGAGTAAGAGATCTAAGAAATCTCCAAGTGGAACCAAGAACAACAATTGGAATGAAACTAATAAGAAAACCCAGAGATGACTCACACCCTTGTAGACATCTATAAATGGATCCCTCATCTAAGAGATCTAGAGGCTGGAATTTTGTAATTTGTAAGGAAGTGCTGATAGTTTGTCTTTGAGAAAAGGCATTGTATTGTTGGGTGATCTTGTTTTTCATGAGGTGAAGAGGGATTTGATTCTAGGTGGATGATGCTGGATCAGACAGCTGGGTTGTAATTCTCCCTTCTATTATTAATAAAGTTCTTTGAGTTTTCCTCCATACAATCGTGTATTTGTGAATTCCATTGTATGATCAATGTATTTCTAATTCTGCATTGTTTATGATATAATAGATCAAGATGCTTTGATGGTGTTTTGTTACTTTGTCTCTATAGGTATTCATTGAGCGGGATAAGTAGGAGAATAGTGAAAGCTCTATCAAGGGAGAGATAAATCAAGCAAGGAGTCAAGAGAAAGATCCAGGTTGGTCCCTTTTCTCCTCTCTTATCTATCATACATAAAGGAAATCGCAAATTTCTTTGATTTTTTGTTTCTAGGATAGCTACCAATCCTAGTGGGACTAGCATATCAAAAAGACACTAGTTTTCCTGGAAAAAGAATGGAGACTCCACTGGGGATCGAATAGTTTGTTTATTTGTTGTTGATTGTTTGTTTTATAAACTATAGACAGAGCCTGAAGTTACCCGGATAGCCTTCGAACTGCTTTTGCTCTGTAATTGCGAAGTAGATGAATGTTGCTTCTGTCAATCTCCGGTTTAGTTTATGATTTGAACATCTAACTCATGAAAATTCTAGATGCCCTTTTGGTAGCTCAATAACATTCCAAGATCATACCCCTCTACTTTGTTCTTTACTGTCCATAATAGCTCAGCTTAACTCATTGCATTCAGCTACAAATTTGAGCCAAAACCCACCTCAGTTGTGCTCCCTGCCCATCGCATTGTCTACCACTGGAAGCTAGTATGCAACGCACTTCTCGAGTCTAGTATGTGAGATGAATCCCTGTTTCTATGAAGCACAGGTGTGATGACTGAATAGTCCTATTTCTCTCCTTCAAATTTTGGTTTTTTGTCCCTGTTTTTAGCTCTATTCAATTGTTTTGCTGCTTATGAACAATACCTCATTGTTGAAGCCTCTTTTCTTTACATATTTCAGCCTCCATTGCTTAGGATTATCAAGTGCTTTTATGTATTTTTCCATCATTTTCAATCCGTTGTCGAAAAGTTGATAAAATCAAATTGTCGCTTTGATGAAAAACAGTGTCGTAACTGGCATTTTGTATCAAAAAGTGAAGTGTCATTGAGTCTTCCTTCCTTGGATAGTTGATTGAACATTTTGTCATGTATTTTGATTTGATTTGTTGATATTTTGAAGTGTCAAAAGCATTTTCTATTCGAAATCGAAAAGTGTCGTTTAGTCTTCCTTTCATTTTGAAGAGAAATTGTCAAAATGTCGCTTTAAAGAAAATATTTCAGATCTATACTTAGTTTTCCTTTTTGGCATTTATCACATTAAGGGAATGAAAAACAAATACATGCATTTGCATTTGCATTTAGACTGTGTGCGAAAAATGATTTAGGAAAAGTGCATTTAGTGTGTGCTCTTTGCTCTCTGTTTGAAAGAATTGTAATCTTCTTTCCTTAGTAGCTAGGATTTTCATTGCTAAAAAAAAAATAAACAATGATTGTTTATCATTTTAGATTGCATATTTAGGAATCTTACATATACATCATATGGTGAATCTTGAAAGGAAAACTTCTACGCAAGATCAACTCTAAAATAAATTTCAATGAACTTAACAATGCTTTGGAACCTAACACAACACATCTAGAGGTCTAGGTTAGAGACGTGTTCCGGAGTCATAAAATCTAGTAACTATAATTTTCATTGAAGGTTGGGTGATTCCTCCTCTTTGAAATGAAAAGTGCTAACATGGACTTGTGCTCCCCATATCGTTGAGTATATATTGGGAGACCACAATAGGCTTATATCCTTTATCCATAGGAAGCCATGTCTGCTACCCTATTGATCGCAATGCACTGAACACAGCATTCAGGAAGATTGACTGCCATACATAGTCCTTGGTAATTTCTCTTTAATTTATCACCAAGGTGTATTTTTTAGTTTTGCAATTGGTGTGGTAATACCTCTGTCTAGATTTCTAGAGTAGTCACTTTCGTTCCTTTTTGACTCCTTAAAAGAAAAGGTCCATCTGAGCACTTGTCACTTCAGGCTCATTAAAAATAGAAGGGGACTAGAGTCATCTTTAGCTTTTTCTCGACAATTAAAAATTCAAAAAGCAAAGTTGTGTCAAAGAGTCATTAAAATTTATTTAAATATGGAATAGCATCCCTATTCCTTTGTTGATCTTAGGTTGAGTTAATGGAGTCTACTAATCATGGAATCCCTCTTGAGGGGATTCCTAGCCCTTTTACATCTTGGGGAAATATTGGTGCACCTCATATGGCCACATTGTCTCTACCAAGTCTGACTATTGACCTATCAGTGTGGTTGTTCTCAACCTCTGTGGTTCAAAATAATGTGATTCCTCAGCAATAAAATCAGCATCTAGCTGATACTTAAGTTGACCCTTCACCTTCCTCTTCGTTTTTTTCTCCCTCCCCTCTTCATCTTCGCTTGGTGAAAATAGTGATGCTAGTAACCAAGTGCCTGAGAAGAAGAAGAAAGGAAAGGAGAAGAAAAAGAAGAAGTTAGTTAAGTAAGGGGGCAACCATGAATCATCTGGTGAAAATCCGCACATTGAATCTCCAAAATATCCTTGTCTAATTTGCGAAGGAAACCATTTTCATCGAGATTGTCCTTGCATTCCATGGATTTTGAGAGAATGGTCTCCCCATTCACACCATCTGGTGTCATCAACCTCTGGTGATCATGTTGACAGCACACCATCAACTAGTGAAAATGAAATTCATGGATAGAAAGGAAAGGTCAGAACTCCATGTGAAATATGTGAAGGGCACTATCGTCTTCCTAGTTGTCTTTTTTTGGATGAGGTCAAAAGAGTCTTGCATAACCGTCCTACTTCACCGCAGTGAATTCGGTCTGGATACAAGAAAATCACCTCAAGTCCTTTACTAGTTGAAAATCCGACTGACACAACTCAACCGTTGGTCGAAAAACCTATCGTTGAAAGTGAATCTTCTGAGTCCACACCAGACCAAAATCAATAGGTCGAAATGGTAGTCGACCCAGTCTTGCCTTCAGAAGATCCACCTTTAGATGATATCATTCCCAAAGAGAGTGAGAACGATACTGTTCAAATTCTTTTTGTCAATTCAGAGTCCGATGAACTTGGGGGCAATCCACCCGTTCCTTCACAACAGGAAGAGAATCCCCCAGTTCCTGCTACTCAAGGGGTTATTTCACCTGTTTATTTGGTAACCCCTCCAAGTAGTCTAATCACTTCCTTTGATTGGAATCAACTAGCAAGATCTCGCCTTCCTTATAATGTACCATTCTGAATCATAGTGCAAGTTTGCAAAATGATCGTGTCTGGCACTATCATAGATGAAGGGGCTTCAGTGAGTATTCTTTCCTCAACTGCTTGGAAAGTGCTTGGTTTTCCATCGGTTATGATTGGTAAACAAAATTTTCTAGGCTTTAACAAAGGAACCAGTCAACTGTTAGGGATCCTTCCTAAGTTGCTGAAAACTTTGAGAAGGAAAACCATTCACTTGAATGTGATGTTCATCCAAGGGCCGTTAGATTACAATCTACTCCTTGGACGTGACTATGTTTATAGCATGGAAGCTATTATTTCCACACTCTTTTGAGTGATGTGTTTCCCGCATGAAGGAAAAATTGTCCAGCTTATTGACCAGCTTTCATTTCCTAGTTCAAGCATAGTGCCAAGTCAAACATCATCCCTAAATGGTCTCTTTGCATCAAAAATGACTCTTCAACCTTCATTCCATCCACCTAATTACTACAAGTAATCTGGTGAATGTAATGAAGCTTATGGGGCATGTAACCTTGTCTATTTTGAGATGAACCCAGTTGAAAAATAGGTTTCCCTATAGGTTATGTGATTGGTCCGAAACACCATTCACTTTTGTCTACGCTGCGGACGAAGCCGAGGAAGTGTTTTGTCTATTCTGTGGACGAAGCCATCCCACCATATGAATTTCCCTGTAAGTTAAGTGATTGGTCTAACACACCACTCACCTCTGTCTAATTGGCAGACAAAGCTAAGGAAGTGTTTTTGTCTAACCATTGACAAAAAACAATCCTGCTTAACTACAGTGATTCCCATATGGTTACTGGAGACTCTCCTTTTCTCGATGCCTGGGGGCATGCAAACCTTTTTATGCAAGAAAAAAATGACCAATTTCATTTTTTAGCTTTTTAGTTTTAACTCCTGAGGTCAGGTGATTGGTCTGACACACCATTCACCTTCGTCTACTCTATGGGCAAAGCAAAGGAAGGGTTTTGTCTAAACACGTTGATGAAACCATCCTACCTAACCTCAGCAGTTCTTTATCTTTAATAGTTTTTTTTAGCTCTATAGTTTGGTCATTGCTAGCCTACATAAAAAGGCTCCCAAGCATACTTTCTGCAAGGTTCGAGCTCGTCGCTAAAAAATGAACCCGCACTCTCATGAGCAATGTTATCGGATGGTTCAAGCTCATTAAAAAATAAACCTACCACAGAGCATAAGTTCCCCGAGAGTTCAAGCTCGTTAAAAAATGAACCCACCTTAAGTAAATAACCCTTATGATCGCCACTATATTAGCCTTTTGAACCTTGGTTGTGTTCCCTCCTTCACCTCCATCCGTTTGGCCAATCATACACTTCCACTTGATTGTTTACCATTTTGAGGAACAACTATGATGAGTGGTCTTGTTAGCCGCCCTCTTCACATTGCCATGTTTTGAGAAGTTCCAAGATTACCCAAAACCATTTGCTACCCCGGATACCACTCGTTCCTCAAAAAATGAGTCCACTTTAAACCCTTTTTAGACTCACTAAATATGAAAAGATTGTCGAGCAATTGGCCTCTCCAACTTGCTAAAGTGATTGGAAGTGCCATCCCTCTTGTGTATTTTAAACTTCTTAGACCTGAGGTATTATCTCATAAAAAAGTTCGAGCGCTTGTCTTTTTCGGCTCGCTAAAGTGATCAAAGAGTCATCCCTTTTGTATTATTTTAATCTTTTTCGGACTTAAGGGATTATGCTATGAAAAAGAACTACTGGAGTCTCTTTTTGTCCCTTTTCAAACTCTCTAAACATGAAAAGGACTGAGTTGTCTTTTTCGTTAAACTCATTAAAACAATAGCGGAAAACTTGTCCACCCAGACAAGAACGAGTTTCACTATCGCTAGACTCGCTAAAACATAGTGAGAGGTTTGCCTGAAGGGAAAATTATAGTACAAGCATATGTTATCCTCCTCAAGCTTGACAAAAATAAAGAGGTACTTGTCAGCAATGACTAGGGAAAAAGGGAAGAAAGCTTAAAAAAAATTATTGGTAGCAGGCCGCTCTTGAACATGACACTTTCACTCCATCACAATGATTGAGTCGGGTTGGGTCATTCCGTTCATCGGTCATATCGCCATTGGTCCTCCATACCATCCATATTTTGGGGTTAACACTACCAATCCATCTCAGTGTCGCCGATATGTTCAAGAGAAGTGATTCAGAGAATTCACCATCCAGGTAATGCCTCATCCACTGCAATACCTTCACCCTCCATTTTCAATGATTGCCATTCCTGAACCTTCTATCATCAGATTGTTTTCACCTCCAAAAAATCATTTGCTTCATTTCGTGTCATAGATGTGGGATACATTAAGGCCCTCCTACGATGAGTCACTTCTTGTCGACATCAGCTCATTATCCAAGAAGTTGACTTAGAAACAACCCTTTCAGTACTTTGAAGCTGGCATGCCTTAATGGCAAGTTTCTCACTTCCGGTGACAGGTTTACATCAATGGCCTTCGACTGAAAGATTTTGTGTGGTGTTCGACATCGGATCATATATTCACACCACGCGAATTGTACTGTAGTACCTTGAGGGTCATTATCATTATTGGTGATTCCTCTCGCACCTGTTAATAGCTTACATTATTGGCTGGTAATTAGGTGATGTCTTTCCATGTTCAACTTTAGGACATATTTTCACATGGATTGACTTGTACACTGGGCGAAGATTGAATGAGTTTTGAAGACCCCGAATCTAGTTTCATCCATTTGGGATGTAATATATTCAGGAATATAAAGACATCAAATGTACATAGAAGCTGCACGGATAGTCATCTAAGCTAGGGAAGATGACTCTTCATATGAAAAATCATAGTCTGCAACTATAGACGATTATCTATCGTATGTACATGAAACTGAATTTATAAAGCTGTCAAGCATGGGCATGCCCGCCTCAGCTAGTTCATGAAAATAATATGATGATAATGTATTGAATTGTATCTTATACAGGTCACCTTCCAGTTCAAATACCTCAGATCCTCATGATAAAGCATTTCACCCGACATCAAAAGATTTACGACTTCATGCTTTAGGGGGAAACTTTTATAGACATATTTGTGCCTTGTAACCCCAATCTTATATGTCAATAAACCAAGGGCTCTTTAACCCCTAAAAGTGTTGTTTCATACCCTAAAGGATCATGGTAAATTGATTACATCATTGCCCAAAAGTTCCACCTAAAAAACCACTCAGAACTGGCCAAAACTGGACCATACTGACTGCTCCACTGTCAAGGTGCAATGCATCTCACCTTCTACACTCTGGAGGTGCTATGCATACTAAAGAGGCATTCTGTGTGGTGTGATGAGCGAGGATGGACAAATGTCCGAGACAGTTTGCTAAGTGGATGCTCATGGAATCTTCCAGAAACTTCTCATATGACACTTGCCTCTCTAAATTCGCCCAGGGATGAGTAAGAGATCCAAGAAATCTCCAAGTGGAACCAAGAACAAGTGGAATGACATTAATCAAAAAACCCAGAGATGACACACCCTTGCAAACATCTATAAATGGATCCCTCATCTGAGATATCTAGAGGCTGTAATTTTGTAATTTGTAAGGAAGTGCTAATAGTTTGTCTTTGAGAAAAGGCATTGTATTGTTGGGTGATCTTGCTTTTCATGAGGTGAAGAGGGCTTTGATGCTGGGAGGATGATGCTTGATCAAACAGTTGGGTTGTAATTCTCCCTTCTATTATAAATAAAGTTCTTTGAGTTTTCCTCCATACAATCGTGTATTTGTGAATGTTGTTATTTGTGAATACCATTGTATGATCAATGTATTTCTGATTCTGCATTGTTTATGATATAATAGATCAAGATTCTTTGATGGTGTTTTGTTACTTTGTCTCTACAGGTATTCATTAAGTGGGATAAGTAGGAGAAGAAGTGCAAGCTCTATCAAGGGAGAGAGAAATCAAGCAAGGAGTCAAGCAGAAGATCCAGGTTGGTCCCTTTGCTCCCCTCTTATCTATCATACATAAAGGAAATCACAAATTGCTTTGATTGTTTTTTCTAAGATAACTACCAATCCTAGTGGGACTAGAAGATTGAAAAGACAC
The DNA here is from genome assembly GCA_031772625.1 of Pinus tabuliformis. Taxonomy (NCBI): domain Eukaryota; kingdom Viridiplantae; phylum Streptophyta; class Pinopsida; order Pinales; family Pinaceae; genus Pinus; species Pinus tabuliformis. Next base: position 1,096,898,669 of record CM062819.1, read on the forward strand.
TAGTCTTCCCGGAAACACTTTTGGAAGCATCATGTTGTGTTTGAGTTGAGGCCTTGCACATTATTATCACTTTGGGCAGTAAGTTATACATAATATCAGAGGTATCCCCACCTACCACAATCTCTTCGATATCTGTTAATCAATTCAATAAGATCATCTCCTAGACCAGGAAAGTCATTTTCTTTTTTATTCATTCTCAAATTAAAGGGGATATCGTGGCCACAATCATGGCCTCTACAAAGGGCTCCACCGCATAAGAAAAGCAGGTGGATAAGGTCGTGGAAGAATACAAGGACATCTTCTCCTTAACCACGGGGTACCTTCACACTATCAGGTCAAGAATTAGATTGATCTAACTCCCATAGCACCTCTACTGAATGGGTTGATATATTGCCACTCTATTATGGAAAATGAAGAAATCAAGCATCATATCTAGGAGTGTTGGTATTTTTGTTGTTGATGGAAAAGGAGAACCTATGTGAATCAAAATGTTGAGCTTTGGATGTTGATGAGTTGATGATGTTGGATTATGTTGTTGTATGCATATGATGAGTGAGAATGTAGATCAAAGGCTGATTTATGTTAAATTCTAGATGGCTTGAATTGAAGAAGGTTGAAAGTGATGTGAAGTGCAAAGGCTATGCTAATCAATGTGAAGGCTAATCAATGTGGGACATAAAATATTGAGACAAAATCTGAAATACATATATTTCTTTGAACAAAAAATGTAGATAATACAAATCTGATTTGTCTCTTGTAATTATTAGTGATTGAGTTTTTATTTCATCTCTATTTTATATTACAAATAATTTTCAGAACTGAAAGCAAAGAGACAAGCTTGTGAGCAGTTTTTGGAAGTCTAAGAAACAATGGTTCATTTCATATTATTGTAATGAATACCAACAACAAGTTGGCTTGATTATAAAATATACAATGTAGAATGGAAAATGAACTTTTTGAAGAAAAATAATCTGCATAAGTAAGTGGATGAACATCGACGAAAGAGATGCAAAGTGGCAAGGTGAAGTAGTGCATCAGTAGACTTGACAACAGAACTGTAAATGAGGTAACCAACATTTGTAACATGATGTTGTGATTGAGATATTTTTGTCCCCTTCTATGTTGTAGATTGAAAATAGAATAGGTTGCAGCCTATTGAGGTAGGAGCCTCCTATGGGTTGTAGCCTACAGAAAACTTGTGGGAGTTCTAGCTTCCTTCGAAGTAGGAGCCTCTTGTAGGTTGGAGCCTACAAAAATCTAATGTAATAAGGAGTAGCAACTTTCCTTCACATCACTTTCAGCCTAAAATTATTGGTTTTCTCCCTTTGGAGTTTCCACTTATATATGGTCTCTTCATGTGTTTATTTTCGCATGTTGTGTGAATGTTTTGAATTCTTGATAAATAAATCAACAAATTTCTCTCCTTGACACCTGGAAAAGGAATTGAATAATAATTGAGCACAAACATAAACCATTAACATCATAAGAAGAAGATTAAGTTGAGCAAAATAAATAAATTGAATTACTGATTCACCCCCACTCTCTGTGATTCCCAATCATAAATATCAATTGGTATGAGAGCTTGGTTCCTTCAGTAGCAGTCTTACAACTGGAAGGAGGTACTAAGTTAGTAAAATGGCTAGTAAAAAAGGATGCTCAGAAAATAAGGCCCTTTTATTTACTAGTACAAACTATGCCTTCTGGAAAGTAAGAAAGAAGACATATTTAATGTCTCTAGGAATAGAAGTTTGGGCTGTTGTGATGATGGGGTATGAAGAACCAAAGGAAACAACTAGTGACAAAGATGGAAAAATAAATCTTATAGCTAATGGAAAAGTTATGAATGCACTTCTGAGTGGTCTATGTGAGTTTGAATTTATCAAAGTAATGCATTGTGAGACAGCTAAATATATCTAGTTAAATTAGAAAATATTCATGAAGGAGATAAAAAGGTGAAGATGGCCAAATTAAAAGTGTATAGAACGCAGTTTGAGACCTTAAAAATGAATGAAGATGAAGAGAGAGATAAATTTTGTTTAAGAGTTGATGAAGTTGTAATATCATGCTAGGTCTAGGCGAAACAACCAACGAAAGTGTAATAGTTCAGAAAATTTTGAGGTCATTACCTTCTAAATTCAATCCAAAGGTTTTAGATATAGAAGAAACAACAAACTTTGAGACTTTGAACATATATCAGCTACGTGGCTCTTTGATAGCATATGAGATGAGCATTCCAAAAGGGAAGGCAACTAGTAGAGAGGCAACATTCAAGGAAGACAAGCCCACAGAAGAAATGGAGCAGTCATGCTCAGGTTCTGATGAAGAAGAAACAAAATGTGTTAGAAGGTTGAAGAAAGGAATAGGTAATTATAAAGGAAAATTTCCATTTAAGTGTTTTAACTGTAGAAGAGTGGGAAAATATGCATCAAAATTCCCTTTTAATAAAGATAAAAATCAGCCCAAAGGGAAAGAGAAGAACAAATTTAACAAAATGCAGAAAGAGAGACAATTAAAAAGAAACAATTTATATGCTCAAGAAGATAACAGTGGATCTGAAAGTTTTAATGAATCCTCTAGTGAATATGGAACAAGTGAATTCATGATGATGGCCTTGGAAGAAATTGAAAAATATTTCCAGGAATATGAAGAAGAAGAGGAAGGTAAGGTAGACAGGTTAATCAGCACCCTAGATGAAATAGAAAGGCTTAAAATAAAGAATAGAAAATAGAAAGATATCCTATTGAAATATGTAAAGGAAGAATCAAATTCATAAGAAATTATCAAGTTGAAAGTTGAACTTGAAGAAGAAAAGAAGGTGGAAGACGTTTTAATGAACCAAATAAAAGAGAAAAACTAGGAGTGTGAAAGATTAGAGGAAGAGGTGGTGTGTCTAAAGAAAAAGCTAGAAAAGGCTCAAATTGAACTAAACATGAATATTAAACATATAAAAGAGTCTGAAAGGCTAGATGTGATATTAAATGATTAGAGGTATCCACTCATAAATATTGGGTTAGGCTACGAAGGAGAATCCAATAAATGTAAGGCAGAGGGTAAAAGGACAATCACGTTTGTAAAAGTTGTTATGGGAGAGGATGAAAACTCACATCAATATGAGAAAAAAAATTGAGTAGCACTTCAACATCAAGTGAACAACTACAAAAGAACATTGTCGGTAAAGTACGAAAGGAAAAAGAAATGGACAATCAAAAAACAAACTATTAGAAACATCACCTTTTCAGGAGACATGATTATCAAATGTCAAGATGCTTAGATTCTCAAACGACATTCACTACGAGGTATAAATATTTGTTTCATGGATATTGTTATTGTTGTAAAAACTTTGGACATAAAGCCATAAATTATAGAGCTTATGTTACAAGAATTGATTTGGGAAATTTTAAGATGAGAAACAATGGATTCACAAACATTAAAACAAACACGAATTTAAACAAAAATGCATTTTCTCCTCTCCTTCATATCACTGAATGTTTCTATTTTCACAACTTTGGGCACAAGTATTATGAATTTCAGCTTAAAGACAATAGATTAACATCTCAAAAAATTTATAGAACAAATGGATGCATGCAATGGAGAAAGAAGGTAGAACAAAAGAAACTTGATAAGTGTGATCTAGTTCTGTATGCTCAAGATCAAAACAATAAATGGTATGTGGACAATGGCTACTCTAGACATATGACAGGAGATAAAAACAATTTTGTTTCCTTGAATGAAAATAAAACTAGAAATGTCACATTTAGTAATGATGAGGGAGGAAGAATTAGAGGAAAATGTATAGCGAGTATGAACAATGGAAAAGGAAAGGCTCAAGATGTATTGTTTGTAGACGGTCTAAAACATAGCTTGTTGAGTGTAAGATGAATGTGTGACTCTTTAGATCTCAAGGTTGTGAAATCAAGTCAACATCTATAGGGAAGGTTGTGGCTAAAGGAGTTTGAACTGAGAATAATGTATATATGTTGAACGAAGAGAGTCAGGAATGCTACATCAAAAAACAAGATGAATCCTAGATATAGCATAGGAGATTGGGGCATATCATAATTGATCACATCATCAAACTCAACAAGAAGGGAGGAGTCAAAGATCTACCAACAATAAAGAATCCTCAAAATACTATTTGCAAGTCATGTCAAATGGGTAAACAAACACGAACATCATTCAAAGTCAAATATAAACTATCAAGTAGAAAGCCTCTACAATTAGTTCATATGGATTTGTGTGGGCCTTCCAGAATAGAAACACAAGGAGGAGAATAATATTTCATGTTTGTAATCGATGACTATTCGAGATTGAAATGGGTGGCATTTCTTAGAAATAACTTAGAAGAATTTGAGAAATTTAAAACATTTAAGGCATTGGGAAAAAATAAAACATGGTGCAAGGTAAAGTGCACAAGGTTAGATAGAGGAGGTTGATTTACTTAAGATGAGTTTGCAGACCTATGCAATGAATTTGGTATAAAACAACAATATACTACTGCATACACACTGCAATAGAATGGAGTCTCATAGAGACAAAACAGGTTTGTTTAGAAGATAGCCAAAGCCATTATGCAAGAAAGAATCATTTCTCAAAGCTATTGGGCAGAAGTAGTTCATACAGTGGTACATATTCTCAATAAGGCACATCTCAGACCAAATTGTCATAAGACATCTTATGAACCATGGAACGGGAAACTAGAATCAATCAATAATTTTAAAGTATTCAGGAGTAAATGTTATATAAAAAATAATGATGAAAAGCTATGAAAGTTTGATGCTCGATCTAATGAAGGAATATTTTTGGAATATTCATAAAAAAGAAAGGGATACATATGTTATAATAAAATATTTCATAAGATTGTGGAATGCATAGATGTTAAGGTTGACGAAGAGCCTCCCAATAAAAAAAAAAGAGCACAGGTTTTATCAATCCTTTAGATCATCATCATCATATTAGTAAAGAGAATCAAGTACAAGATGAATAATTAGAAGACACAAATACTTATTCAAAACGAGCCTTGAGACACACTCAAAAGAATCATCCTCAGAATCAAATTATTGGAGATAAAAGTGAAGGAGTACAAACAAGGAGGCAACTAGTAGAAAAATCTGAGCAAGTTCATATAACGATGTTGTCACAGATAGACCCAAATAAATTTGCAGATGCAAGTAAAGAAAAATTTGGATAGATGTTATTAACGAGGATTTAGATTAAATTAAGAAAAATGAGACTTGGGAACTAACATCAAGACCTTCCAGAAAGAATGTCATTGGCACAAAATGGGTATTCAAAAATAAGATGAATGAAAAGGGTCAAGTTATTAGAAACAAAGAAAGACTAGTGTGTAAGAGTTACTCACAAGTGGAAGGTCTTGATTATGAAGAGACGTTTTCACTAGTCATGACGCTGGAGGCAATCAGGATGTTTTTGGCCTTTGCATGCTACAATGATTTCAACGTGTACCAAATGGACGTGAAGTCTGCCTTCCTAAATGGTGATCTTGAGGTAGAAGTCTATATGGAACAACCTAAAGGTTTTTCATTATCAAATAAGCCTAATTATGTCTGCAGGTTAAACAAATCACTATATGGTCTTAAACAAGCACCACGAGCATGATACTCTAGATTGGACAAGTACCTTCAAAAACAAGGTTTCAAGAGAGGAGGAGCTATAGTAATCTGTACATAAAGGCTGATGGAGATGAATTGTTGATTATATTTGTGTATGTGGATGATATTATGTTTTGCAACAATACATATCATCTAGTAGAATGGTTTGTTGAAGAGATGAAGATTGAGTTTGAAATATCTATGATTAAAGAACTTACCTTCAATGATTTTTTTTTATGTACACATGTATATATCTGACACATAAACATGTAAATAAATATTTTCAAGCATACATAGTACTACTAAGACAAGTTCATATCTATTCAAATCATGTTGGAGGATAAGCCTAACTTATTGTATAATTGCATCATCAATTTTTCTCAAAGTTTTTCATTTTCTAAATGCATCATTGTACATTATGATGATCCCCTTTAAACATTTGATGTATGAAAACTTGAGATCCATCCAAATATAAACATGGAAGAAGAAGAAGATATATTGACATCAAAGTGGAGGAGCAAATTCTATTCTATTCAAATATATATATACATATATAATGCAAGAAAAAGAAGGTATTTCTATGAAGCTGAGGAGAAAACTCTATAGGTTTCTATGTTTGGTTTATAGATCCATTCATCATGAAGCATCATGAGATCTACATCTGAACCTTATTATTTGTAATCTCCATGCGAAGACGTCTATCTTAGAAACTAATCAAATGTTATACCAATTTAAATGATAATTTCATGTACATATCCTCTATGATTGCAAGAGACTTATATTGAAATGAAAATTGTTCTGCAAATGATTAAGTTACATTGCTATAGTTAACTACATCACTAGGGTTTATCTAAATCCTTTAGCATTGTTATTGTGTAAAGAAAGATTTGGTTGCAAGAAGAGTTAATGTGTAATCAACATCAATGAAAGAAACCTCTTGAAAAGAATCAACAACATAGTTGAAGATGAATATAAGATGAGGATCCACCATCTCATGAGGATTTGAATAAAAAATCAATCCATCAAGAGCTTATAGCTATTATAAAGAATATAATTTAAACTCAAATAGAGAATTATCCATATATATTCGAGATGTAGAAAATAATATTCATATATCTCATAGTAGGCAAATAGACAGGCATTCAAAACCACTGTATTACCAAATCTATTCTCTACAGTCACTAAGATGCAATTCCTAGGCATTCAAAACTAAGAAAATACTCAGAACAACAAAATGCTAAACAAAAGGCTACTAGTGCATGTTACTGAAAAAGGGCATCACTAGCACTGAATAATCACATATATTGATAAATACATGGGACGGGAGAACCCTAAAAAGATCAAGAAAACTTGCACACTAAGCAAGCATCTCAAAGAAGGAAATGGGAGCCCAAAGAGAATTGAGCACTCAAAATGAAATCTATATGTAATGGTAAGATATGAATAGTGGAAAGGAACCTAATGCAAGGAAAAGGAAGAATAACGACTGTGTGCAATTATGGATATGAAGATTTGACTGGAGCATAAATGTCAAGAGTTAGAAAAACTGATAATAAGTGTTGACAGACCCATACATAGTATTGACAACAAGGTAGATGTGATATTGATTCTATGAGCAGGATTCATAACTGATGGACATTGTAAATATCACCAATATGCATTTCAATGGATTATGGACAAAATGATGGCTTATTCCCATAAAAATTCTGGAAAGCACACTAAATATGATAGGTGCAACTAAGTGATGGATTTAACAAAAAAAAAACAAATATTATTCAAAAAATGTTGAGTGTTATTAGAAATCTATTCAACTGCAAGCATCGAACTAATATTCTTATTCTTTTATTGTAAGGTAAGGAATTATTATCATAAGGTGGTTGGTAGATCATGGATCATATGAATTAAGATCAAGTAATGGAAGGGGACTTCTAGCTATTCTAATACCATGATTTTGAGCCTCAGGGTTTTGTGCAATCTTAGTGGCTATGACTGTCTATAGAAATTACTAGCATTGGCTATTACAGGAGATGACAAAACAAACTTATTACAATTACCCTAAGGCAAGTCTATGGCAAGTAATAATTGCTTTCACTTAGGGAACTTATTGTAAGCTACATGCTAGAATGTTTTTTTAGTATATGTGTTGCAAAAGCCATGTTAATGATGATATAATGCGAGAAGGCATTGAAAATAGGTTAATAGATGCATTTGAAAAGGATATAATAGAATATTGGCATCAAAGAATAAATGCATGAAATGAATAATACATCCAATGCCTTACAAAATATGATATATTTTCCACAACGGTTCCAAAATGATACTTGGTATCATTACAAAATTATGCTAGATAATATATTGTGTTATGGAAATACAACGTTGCAACAATGCAAAGGATCATATGCCAGCTCACTTGTTACAATGGTATTGCAACTATGTAGTAAATTAATAATACATTGTAAGATATGCGAGCATAGAATTCATTGAATATTAATTCAAATTGAACATCACAAATCAACATGGAGACACCAACACAAAGAAACAAGAAACCTTGGGAGTTATAAAGAACACATGCTTCGAGGCTCCAATTTTTTATTTGTTTCAAATTCTACGGGTTGTTTCTAAGGTAGTCGAGACATCATTGCCATGAATGGGAGCGATGGGGTATTCTTTTGGCGTGTTGGTGCGGTGAGCCACACCTTCAGGGTCTCACGGGCCGCTTCAGGCAATAGATCTTGGAGGATGATGGTAATATAATGCAAAAGATGAATCAAATTAGTTTGCATAATTTCACGCTTTCTTCCTCCTGAATTACTTTTTTTCTCAGTCTGATAAGTGGCTCAACACTGAAAATGTTGCTTGTGATGATACTGTTCATGGCTTTCTTAAAATTTCTTGTGGTGTCACAGAAGAGCAGATCAAAAGAGAAAGATAAATGTAGGGACTATGGGAGGCGACCAAAAAGTAGTTGTGATTGAGAGGCAGGGAGAGAAATGGAGTGTCTGAAATGTCAATAGCAACCACTCAAATAGCATTTTGCATTTGCATTGCCACGAAAGGGAAAACATTATTTGGAGGGTTAGCATTAATGGAAAAATAAATAAAAAATATTGTAGGGTTAGCATTAATGGACAACCTTTCAGTGAAAAAAGTTTATGATATCAAGGTTACAGTGTTAAGCATTTGAATATTAGCATTAATCTCGGTGTTTGAATGTCTGATATGTTTTCCATATTACTAAATACCTCCATTGTTGTTTTCCTTCATTGTCCTATCTATTGCAAGCATCAAAGTAGAGAATATGGTTTTGCGTTAGGGTTTTGTGCCCTAGTCAACAATTAACCTATTCAAATGAATATTACATTATATATTAATGCTTTCCTTGTAAATTCCTATTTCACATACCTTTAATGATTGGCGTCAATAGTCGGATTCGAACAACGCCTAATTCACTCATTAATTGAGTCCCTGCACTATCAACTAATTGAATTTTTGTAAGGAATCCATATGAGCCTAAGAACTTTTGTTGCACATTTTCATTCAATGGCCATTCCTTCTTGTTGTCAGCACATGGTCAATGTAATTACAGTGGTCAACCATCTCTTATACAGATTTCACGTGATAGAATTCAATGTCGATATAATTGTCAAGTTTCGAGACTGATATTTTTGAAATACTAATATGTGTTTAATCTCAAAGAGCCCATTATTATTGTTATGGGAATGAGTACAAAAGTGGCACAACAAGCATGGAGAAACCAGCAAAAATGGGGCACAACCATCTCTTACACCCACATTTTATTGTCAGACTTTGCTAACGTCATTGTTATTGCCTCTGAGTTTATGCATTTATTAAATGTTATTACTACTTTAAACATTATGTAACGCTGCAAATCCGGGATGCCTTGGAGATTAATACATTAATAAACATTGAAAATTGACGCATTTGAAGTGTTTTTAATACATTCTCAGGCATATTTTTATGAATTAGGGTCTTTTTACCTAACACGCCTATTCTATGAGAGTTCATTATGGAGCAGCGTTCATCATGGAGACACAGTCATTCCTGGATATTTGTAAGTGCATGGAGAAATAAGGAGGCAGAGAAAACAACATAGTACTGAGAAGGGCATGACCACCAAATGATGAGAGGGATAATTGGAAAATTAAATAAGTTAATTGATACAGTGACCATAAATATGATCCTTAGTTATTATCGTACTTACTAAGAATTCAAAACATTAAAACATAGCTTGGAAGAATGCAAGTTCATTACCATGATTTGTCCATCAGGGGATGCAAATTATTTCCCTATTCTTATATACTTTTCATTTTTGTATGAGGACATTACTAAATATAATTTAATCCTCATACATGACATGCTTTCCTTGCAAAGTGTTCTCTCAATCGTATTCTTGAATTTTTTTTATAGAGTGTTCTCACAAAAATACTTTGTAGCGCTCTTTTACAATGAGTTGAATACCATATATTTTTTTAAATGGATACACGTGGATTGGAGGGCTACAAGGAATCTATAACCCCTTGTCATTGATGACAAAGGGGGAGATAAGTAGAGTTTATGGGAAACAATGAGAAATAACTTTCAGGATAAAAGAGGGAGGACGAATGTGTTTCCATCAATGCCAAAGGGGGAGATTATTGGCATTGGTGTCATTGATGACAAAGGAGCAACTATGTGAATCGGAATGTTGAGCTTGGTATGCTGATGAGATGACGATGTTGGCTTATGTTGTTGTATTCATATGAGGAGCGAGAATGTAGCTCAAAAGATGATTTATGTTGAATGCTAAATGGTGTGAACTGAAGAAGGCTAAAAGTGATGGGAAGTGCAAAGGCTATGCTAATCAATGCAGGACATAAAATATTGAGAAAAAATCTGAAATACATATATTTATTTGAACAAAAAATGTAGATAATACAAATCTGATTTGTCTCTTGTAATTATTACTGATTGAGTTGTTAGTCCATCTCTATTTTATATTACAAATAATTCTCAGAACTGAAAACAAAGAGACAAGCTTGTGAGTAGTTTCTGGAAGTCCAAGAGAGATTGCTTCATTTCATATTCTTACAAAGAATACAAACAACCAAGTTGGATTTCTTATAAAATATACAATGGAGAATGGAAAAGGAACTCTTTGAAGAAAAATAATTTTCATAAGAAAGTGAATGAGTAGTAAGGAAAGAGATCCAATGTGAAAAGGAGAAGCAGTGCATCAGTAGACTTGACAACAAAATTGTAAATGGGGTAAATTGTATTTGTAACATGATGTTGTTACTGAGAGATTTATGTCCCCTTCTATATTGTATATTGAAAAGGGAACAAATTGTATCCTATCGAGCTAGGAGCCTCCTACGGGTTGTAGCCTATATAAAACTTGTGGGAGTTGGAGCTTCCTTCGAGGTAGGAGCCTCTTGTATGTTGGAGCCTAAAAAAATAAGGAGTAGTAGCTTGCCTTCACATCACTTACAACCTAAAATTCATGGTTTTCTCCCTTCGAGATTTCCACTTCATGTGTTTATTCTTGTGTGTTGTGTGAATGTTTTGAATTCTTAATAAATAAATTAGAAAATTTCTCTTGTTGACACCTGAAAAATCAATTCAATAATAATTGAGCACAAAAAGAAACCATTAACTACATAAGAAGAAGATTAAGTTGAACAAAAATAAACTATTTGAATTACTGATTCACCCACCCTCTTAGTAATTCCCAATCATAAATATCATAAACTATTTGAATTACTGATTCACCCACCCTCTTAGTAATTCCCAATCATAAATATCAAGGAGTTCCTACCACAAGGACACATCCAACCAATTTTCTCACCTTGTGGGAGCCTTATTGTACTTGTATAGAAGAAGTATGGGACCTAGAGACTCAACATTGATTATCGGGCACTAAATAAAATAAATGTCAAGAAGAAGTATCAAATCCCATGGATTCATGACCTTCTTGACCAACTCAAAGGGGCCAATTCTTTCAGCAAAATTGATTTAAAGTATGGTTATCACTAGGTTCTAATAAAACCCACGGATGTATGTAAGACCACCTTCAAATCCAAGGAGAGACTTTTTGAGTAGTTGGTCAAGCATTTCAGGTTGAAAAATTCTCCTACAAATTTTATGAGGCTGATGGATGACATATTGTGACCCTTTACCAACTAGTTCATGGTTGTATATTTGGATGACATACTCATCTTCACCAAGAGTTGGGAAGACAAATTGCAACACATTCAACAGGTCCTTCAAACCCTATGCTAGCACAAACTATGTGCCAAATAGGAGAAATGCACATTTGGTATGAGACAGGTCCAATATTTGGGTTACATCATTGATGAGCAAGGAATGCATGTGGATGTAGATAAGATCCAAGTCATTTGGGATTTTCCAACCCTAACCACTTTAACAGAGCTTTGCAACGTTTTGGACCTTACCAATTTTTATCAGAGATTCATGTTTGGATTCTTTCATATCACTTGGCCTTTGAGTCAAGTGACCAAGGGTGGTATGAAAGAAAAGTTGTTATGGTCCATGTCCCAACAGATGGCATTTGTTAAGCTGAAGCATCTCCTCTCCTCTATATGAGGACTCACATTGCTAGACCTGCAACAACCATTTCAAATTGAGATAATTTCCTAAGACTATGTTATTAGTGCAATTTTCACCTAGCAAGGGAATTCGGTGGCCTATCACAATGATACACCTTCTGACACAATTCAAAAATACCCCACCTATGATAAGGAGGTATATTCCATCATGAAGGCTTGTTAGTAATGGAAATATTACATTATCGGGAACGAGACGATCATCCACACAAATCAATGTTAGCTTAGGGGGTCCTGATCCAGGTTCAGAGTTAGTTGCACCAAACAAAACCCTGCACTACTGGCCCTTTCGAAAACAACCCGCGTAGTGCAAGCTAAAGTCTCACCTGAAGCAATATGGGGGGATGTTGGAACCAATTTTTCACATCCAGAGATTAGTGTGATGTCTTTTAGTGCCCTAGATCTACCTTCATGTAGATCCATAAGTCCCAAGGGCTCGGTACTACAATTTTGCCTAAACAGTCCTTAGACCTTCACGAAGGTCCAGGATTGGATTTTGTAGACCCTTAACAGCCTATTCATCCAATTACGTGCACTAAAAGGAAACTCTAGATTTGAGCTCGCGTAGATCTACTTAAGTATTTGATAAACATAATTGAATGTATCACAATATTCACGAAAGTACTTAACATGTATTGCATATAATTATTAAGACTTATTCAATAGAATCACGCATGATTAGAACAACATTTCATTAGCATACTATTTCATCAACATCATAAGTTATAAATAAAAGTAAATAACAATACACGATATTTCTCCAAAATTGCTTCTTTGTTGATTTCTAGTTCAGAATACAGACTCGAAACGTCCCTGTGCACTCAGCTGCAGGGGTCTGCAGACTCAGCTACAGACTCTATCTAGGTCTTTGTGCACTCAGCTTCAGAGCCTTTTCTCTCCTAACTGACCCACTTCTCTACACTATCTTCTATTGAACCATTACTAACATCTTCTCTTAGACATGGCTTAAACTCTCTAAGGGAAAACTATGTATACAATCCCATGGTCTGCGAACCATGGGTGGATCTCGAAGCCCACACAACTTTACATAAACAAGGGGCTAAATCCCCTTTTACTCCTAATCATTTGCGCGCTCCACATCCGAAATTTGTGGATAATTTACATCATTTACTATAATTACATTGAAACTTGGGTTTTTAACCCCAAAAATGAACTAGGGGACCCCATCCCAACAGGCCCCCAACACAAATATTGTGACTTACCCTCGAGTCACTCGGCTAGCACTGCAATCTTACTGTAAAGACCCCTAGCTCAACCTAAACAATCGTAACCCCGACAACGCCCTGCGTAGCTGCTTGCTTGACCTCCTCAACCAACTTCTCTATAGATGGTCCTTTTGCAACCAACCTTACTGTCTTTTGCATCTACTGCAAGCCCATCAGACTCTCCTAAATGTTGATGGTGATCTGGTAAGATTCGTCAAAATAAGGCCCCAACCTGGCCTTAAGAAAGGCATCCTTCTTTTGTGCTGCTTTTACCTGCATGAGGAGCTGCTTCCCCTCTTGCAACTTGGAAAGGTCTTGCACTAGAGAAATCGTTTCCCTGACTTCATCATAATGCTTCTGCAGCTCCCTGGCCTTTGTATCTAGTTTTTGCGGGTTATGTCTTCCTGCAGAGTAGTCACGAACTCCATTTCCTGCTCAAATAATGATGTGCATTCTGCAACTATGGCATCTACAGTGGCCAGTCCTTCCTAGATCGCAGCTCTGTGCTGCTCCTGGACCTCCGGCGAAGTCGATGGTTGCATCTACAATTGCAGCTCGGTTATCTTCATGTTGAGTTCAAATTGAACTTGATTAACCTCATCTTTTACCTTGCACACACCAGCAACTAATTTTCGAACCTTCACCTCTGGCTATGTGTCCTCAGGAATTTGGAGTTTAGGCACAGTACTGCATGCCTCCGCGACTGCTAACTCCAATCGTGAACTGTGCACCTAGAGTGCCTCCTTCTCTTCCAAAATCTATGTCTTCTCAATGAATAGTTGTTGATTATTCACCTTGATCTCACCGACAACACTAATGGCTCATTGTTCCCAAAGGCAAAGTTATCCTACAATTCCATGTAATAATTCATGCAATGTCTCCAGTTGTATCATGGCAAGGTTTAGGCCCATCTTTGGGATGCTATCAAGGAGGGTGTGCTATTCATAGGTCTTGGTGCATAGTGGACCTACAGGCAAGGGAAAAGCTCATACATCCATCATCATCCAAAAAACTAGCTCTGTACTGGTACTTTCTTCTTGCACTAAACTTCCTGTTGTGCCATGCACTTTCCCCACATCTGCTTGGAGCTTAGTTTCTTGAAGCTGTAACTCCCAAAGATCCTTCTGTACTCCTCCCAGGGTATGAATATATTACTATTCCAACTGCTACAATGCCTCTGTTGCAACGTCCCTTACTTTGTCACCGATCACATCCAGATCAGTCTCTGTGAGCACTAGGGGTTCATCCTATGTTTTGTGCACCTTCTGCTTCTTCCACGAGCTAGCTTGCTACTCCAATTCTTGCCTTTTCACAATGAAGGGGGTGTCCTACCCTTCCTCACCTCCACCCCCTTTCCTTGTAAATTCTTCTGTTTCTATTTCTGGTGAAGGTGACTTGTCACCTTTCTGGGCCTTGCATTGCTCCTACTCTACCTTCTCCTTGGCAGCACTCTCCTGTTCAACCTGAGCCTTCTCAGCAACATCTTTCTCCTTTTACGTGGCTATATTCTATGTAGCCTACTTTTTTGCCTCCTTCTGTTTCTTCTTGGCCAAACTTTCCGCACCTGTACTTGGTCCAGTAGCGAGATTTGAAGGGGTGGGCTACTTGGCTGGCCAACATGCCACTACCTCCTACACATCGGTCTCTGTTACTAAGTATGGAAAATCATGCCACTTTTGTGATGGATCCTTTTGTGCCTGGATATAAATTCTATGAAAGTCAGCCTTGACTGCTACATAAGCTGATAATTGTATATACAAGGTTGGGGACAACCTTCGGAGTTGGTTAGCCACCATGCGGAGACTTTCTTCCATCAATACCCAAAAAATCTTGGTCTCTGTGATGCACACGAGGTCCTTCGTAGCCCATAAGGAGGAAAACTACTCGGCCTTCGACAATCCTTTTTCCAACGGAGGAAACAGTCTATCCTTTGGCCGCTCCCATTAAACCACTGTGGAGAGTAGCAACCAAGAATAATGGAATGACTTGGTCTGATCCTGTACCTTGCGGCAATTTGCGATGAATTGTTGGCATAGGTACATGGACCAATTGAATAGTACACCTTTTGTGCACTAAGCCACTAGAGACACGATGTGCACTGTAAATTCATCTATGCGACACTTTCTCATCACTTTTCTAGCCAATATCTAAGCGGCCAATTGAACCGTGGGGTCATTGATTAACAAGATAGAATACTTGCGTGCCTTCTTCACTAGTTCATAGTCTTTCTTCATGCGCTTTGCCAGCTCCTTTTCTCTTGTCTTTCTGCCAAACTCCTTGGCAAGACTTAGACCTTCATGAGGTAGGTGGGTAATCCTGTGGATAAGCATATCTATGATGGGTATAGGCCCTCCTACCCATAAACACCCATCATGTACCAGAGTGAGAAACTATTGTATGCAAGTTTTGTTAATTGGGGTGTGGTGGTAATTCGACATCCAAAGCAAGTTGAGCAACCTGGATTGCTCAACACCATGGGCCCATTCCTTTGTTTCTAACGTTGTCATAGTCATGCCTTCATATTATACATGCTTCATAATTTATCTATTTCTAAGTTTGGGAACTTAGCATGATCCGCTAAGTCCCAGTCCTCCATCTTTAACAATAGGAATCGCGTGAGTCACTGCCCTTCAAAGGGAATCTTCTCCGGTAGCAAGGGTGTGGAAATGAAAAATTTCTTAAAGTAGGGGTCTTTTGGAACCTTTTTCTTTCCTTTCCTCAGAGGGATATACTAAGGGAGCTTTGTGAGGGGCTCCGCTCCTTCAACATTAACATCTTCAGTTCCCTGGCCTTCTTCTACCTCCAGGTCTACAACCTTCTCTTTTCCTTTGGCTAGTTTCTTTTCTTTCTTTTGAGTTGGTGTCACGGTATGATTCCTTCGAGAAGCGTAGACCTGCACCACTTTTTCTGCTTCTCCTGTGCTGCAGGTTTCTTTTCCTTCACCATGGATGGTTTTGGCCTTGGCGACCTCGACGCGATGGGTACTGTAGGCATGGCTTCAACACTAGATATTTCAAGTCCTGGGGTGTCATATACAATGACATCCCCACTCAAGGCTTTTGCGGGGTTGGTGGCAGTTATCTTCTTTATAAATAACTCATGGGCTCCAAGGGAAACGTCTGTGTGGGCGAAGAACTCTTCCAAGAATGCTCATCTCATGAGCAATTGACAAAAAATTTCATCAACTACTCTAAGGGCGCAAAGTGCTCTCTTTTGGGTTGGCATGCTAAACTTATAGGGGTTTTTAAATTCAAATGCGATTGATCCCCCCAAATTTCAACCATTAATACAGTTTTGGCAGCAAATATTCATTTTGGCCTTAAATGCTGCCAACCCGCTCCTCTTAACGTCTTACGGCTATCAAGTCATGAACAGTGAATCCAATGGTCACTTTCCTATTGTGCTGAGCGGTACCCTTCTCCATAGTGTAGCTTCCTGCGTGCAATGTCATATATTGTAACTTCACCATCTTCCGCGCAACCCACCTACTGCATAGTCCTCCAACCTTGGTAGTGTAGTTTATAGTCTTTCTCTCCTTTGCAACTGCCTAAAGCACTAAGACTGTCCTATCGCAATACAGTCATTGCACAGGATCCCTTGTATACAACTTCAATCAACTGCCATTCACTCTTCTCGAAAAAGGATCTCCATTCAGCTTTGTGAACTAAACTACACCTCCATCTGTAATTTCTTTGATAACATATGGCCCAAGTCAGTGCACTTAAAATTTCCTCGGAAATTTAGTAAACTTACTATCATATAACAATACCATATTATTAACCTTGAATATATGAAGATTGATGTGTAAATCGTGCCATGATTTTTCACGTTTCCTTTGTACTTGTTGATGAAATCCAACCAAAAAATTGTCTTCTTCAAGCTCCATCAGTTTCGCAACCCATTTCTCCAGGGTTTCACTATCCGTCATATTTGTCAGTGTCGCTATGCATATACTAGGAATGATATATTCCATTGGCATTACAAATTCTACACCATAGACCAATCTAAACGGTGTCTGCCCTGTCAGCTTTTTACAAGTAGTTTGATAAGCCCATAGCACTGTAGGGACGTGCACATCCCAGTCATTCCGCTATGTGTTGAAAATCTTTGTTAGCATGTTCTTCAAAATCTTATTAAAAGGCTCGACTATTCCATTAGCATTTGGATGATACAGTGTGCTCTTCTAATCATAGACCTCGAACTCCCTGGTCAACGCGATGATAGTCTCATTTAGGAAGTGTATACCTCGATTAGTCATCAACACCTTCGAGCAACCAAATCTGGTTAAGACATATTCAAACAAAAACTTCCCTGTTGTGGCCCCTGTACAATCCTTAATCGTTTGTGCCTCTGCCCATCTGGTCAGGTACTCTATCATGGTAATGATGTAGCACGCACCAGTATTCTTCCCTGGGGGCTGAATTGGCCCAATAAAATCAATCACCCCTTTTTCAAATGGCTATAATGACACTTGAGGATTTAGCGGCAACTCATCCCTCCTTGATGGTCTACCAGTTATTTGACATGTATTGCATGCCCTAAAATACACCTTGGAATCTTTATGGAGTGTAGGCCACCATAAACCTAGGCACAAAATTTTATGCGCAATCGTCTTTTCTACATAGTGTCCTCCCACATCCCCTCCATGAGCTTCAACGAGAACTCTATTTCTCTCAAAATATGGCACATATCTCCATAATATCTCATCTGCACCCATCTTATATAGATGTCCTGCAATCACCAAAAAGTCTACTGCACACACTACTAGTTCCTTCTTTTGCTGACTTATATACCCTTCCGATGCCATCCCCGTAATCAAGAAGCGAATAATATCTGCAAAATAGTTATCTGTTACACGCAACATGAAGAGCTATGAATCTAGAAACCCTTCCTCCAAATTAGTAGGCTCCTCTCCTATTTTCATTCGCGACAGATGATCAGGTCTTGCATTTAACCTCCTTGAATTCACAATCACCTCAAAGTCATACTCTGAAAATAACAACAGCCATCGGCATATCTCCCCCCCAACACAAGCTTATTGACCAGGTATTTCAGGTCAGAATTATCTATGTACATTTTGAAATGTCCACCCAACAAATAGGCCTAAACTTTTGAAGCACGTATACCATAGCCAACCCTTTGTGCTCCGTCGTTGTATAGTTCTTCTTTGCCTTCGATAATTTCCTGCAAGAGAAGGTTATAGGGTGGTCCATCTCTCCTTCACCAATGAGTGCTATCATTGCACCCAACGCAATGCTCGAGGCATCAACATGTACGTGAAATTTCTTCTTCCAATCAGGAAAGACCAAAATTGACGTGGTGACCATCTTCCCTTTCAATACATCCAAACTACGCTGAAATTATTCATCCCAACAGAATGTAGCGTCCTTCTTAAACAGTTTCTCCATGGGCACGGTAATCTGAGCATAAGCCTTGGTCAACTTCCTATGATATCTTGTATGTCCTAGCATTGTGTGCAGCTTCTTAACACTCCTTGGGGCCTCCAAATTCACTATCACCATGATCTTGGCAAGGTCCACCATCAGCCCTTTCTTGCAAACCAGATGACCAACAAGATCCTAAACGAGACACAGAACAAACATTTCTTTTGATTGAGCATGATTTGGTATCTGTGACACATATCCAACATCAATCACAGAATTGCTACATGATGCTTCACTAGACCTAACATCGTCTAGTCATCAAAGTACACCTCTAAGAACTTATGGATGAATTCTTTAAATGTCGTTATAACTACGCGAGAGAATACCACAGGTGCATTCTTGAATCCAAAACGACATCACGGTATACTAGAAATAACCCCATTCTATCGCAAAGGTTGTTTTTATCCTATCCTCTGGCGCGATCTTAATCTAATGGTACCTAGAAAATCCATCAGTGAACGAGTAGGCATCCTGCCTTCCAGTGTTGTACAATACTTCATCTATAAATGGCATTGGGAATGGGTCATGGACACATACATCATTAAGCTTCCTCATATCTACGCGTATACTTATTTCATCCTTTTATTTCTTCTCCTGGACCACCATGGGGCTGACCCAATCAAACTCGTCCACTGGTTCTATGATGCCTACTACCACCATCTTATCCAACTCCAAGCGAACCTTTTCCTTATACTTAGGAATCAAGTGATACGACCTCTTATCAACCGGCTTCACATTCAACTTCAAAGTGATTTTCATAACGCCCAAGTCTCCTATTATTCCCTTCAAGTCTAAAAACTTGGTAGGGAACAAATCCTGATATTCGAGGAGTAACTTAGCAACCTTATCGACAACAGCCTCATCCTAGTAATCTCCAACCTTTGCAAACTCCAGTTCTATTTCAGTCCTAATGTTTACTTGCTTGGTTTTCAATGACGCAGTGATGTATGGGTTCTCTATTTGTAGACCTTCAACTTCACGATGCCCTTCCATCTCTGGAATATTAATATTTCTTGGATCATCATCCTCCCCTTCAACTTTCACATTATAGCATTCCAGCGCATGGCACAGCTGGGTGCTCCAATCTAGCTGGACCCATTCTAGAGGTTCTTGCAACATTCTAAAGATCACTACCTTAATCTCCTGTAAGGCTTCATCAATGCTCACGAATCCATCTTCAAAACTGAAGGTCAATAAGAATCCTTCCCTCAAGATATCCCACTCTATGGTGTGATGGCAGAGCTCTGTTTCCAAATACCAGTTCATAGGGATTGTGTCCAAAGTATGGCAGAATGAATGTACCCATTATGGTTGCGGCTCTATTCCATAAGCTTTAGTCCAATTTTCTAGGTGATTGTGCGGATCATCACTCCCATTATATTTCTCAACCAATCACATGTTAGGATGCCCAAACCACAATCTCATCATTCTTCTATAGTCCCACCATCCCTCAAAGTTATTCTTGTGTGTACCCCACCATCATGTAGGCATATAGCGCAGTGCCAAATCTAACACTTGGAAGCAGTGATGCTCAGGGACTTCAGTTCAAATGCATCAAACTTATCCACTTCAGTTAAACCATCATAATAAGGTAAATTCCTTACCTCTGACGAGACACAGTGCAATGATTTTGCCATAAAATTACATCACAATGTAGATACTTCATGAAGCCTATTCTTCCAGTGCTCCAACTCTTCATCTGAATTCGAGGTACAGGAACTTTCTCGGTCCCATGAAATCCGTCCATCCATTATCGGGTTAATCCAACCATGGTCTCGCACTGTTATTTTGTAGATCTAATCTAGCTCATCCTCACTCTCTTCATAGTCGCAAACTAGTTCAGTGTAGCACAACCCTTCTGCAAGGTCCAATGACACTACAACTCGAAGCGATTTCCGTTCAAAAGACATTGTCCTCTTCTTCAAGTTGATGATTCCATTCATTACAATGGACCAATCAATTTCCAAGAGTGCGGGGGTATGGATTGTTTTCATCAATGATCTCTATCACTTCAAAGCCAGTCGTTGCACTCGTACCTTCTATATCAACTATTACCCCATATAGTCATCCCATCAGAATGATCTTCTTCTGGTTTGCCATTCTAAGTTGAATTGGAGACCACTATAGCATAGGTCTCCCCATTCTTTCCCATGTCTGTTTAGCCAAAACGTTCACATCGGACCCTAGATCCAGAATGAACTGATCCATCTCATATTCTCGTATCTGCGCAGTGAGCCTCATCTCGTGCCCTGTTCTTGCCTTATTTTTTCCAATTTTTCTAACAACACGGTGTCCATCACAGGGGTTTTATTTACCAGCACATTTGTTTATTAAATCCTAGAGGCCCTTCACAAATTTGTTATCATGCAACAGTTTCATACAGATCTCCAAGAATGTAGTAAGGATAGAGGGATCAACCTCTGTAGGTGTGTTGGTTTCTTACACTTTGTTCTAACTTCCTGAGGTGGATGCTTCAGCGAAGCTTTTCTTGGACTCCATAAATTTTTCCTTCGCATGCTCTAGATCAAAACCAACTTCCTTTTCTAGGGCCTTGTGGACCCATCCATCATCCTGAGGTTGTTTTCCCTTATCATCACTCGTTGTTATCTCACTCCTTAGCTCTATATTTACGTTTAGATCCTCCTCGCGGGGCTCAACTCTCATCATTTGTATGTTCTGTCTAGGTTGTTGAAGTTGCGCCTTCTTCTCCTACATCTTAGCTATCAACATAGGGCATTCTTCTATAGTGTGGTAAAACTGGCTGTAGTATTGACATGGCGGGAGTGTCTGATTCTGACACTCTCACACGTAGTGCCCTACTGTTCCACAATTATAGAAAATAACATGTCTGTGACCTCTGCCAGGTCCTCCTCCTCCACGGCCTTGTCCTCTTCCTTGATAACCTCAACGCGCTTCTTCGACACCCTCATCTGGAGACCAAGTCTCTGCTTGCATCTGGTACGTAGGTGTTCTTTCCATCATCCATTCATAGTTGTGATAATGACACTCATCATGGCCCATAGATTTATAGAAGTCACAGAACAACTGTTGCAATGTCTGAACAAAATTTTGAAGCAAATGACAATTATCTGTTGCATGTTTTCCATCCACCTAACAAATAGCGCACCATAGCACAACCCCCATGCTCGGTCTTGTTAGGGTTTCTATCTTCAGGGGAATTGGTCCCCCTCCTGTAATATAATTCACGAAGACAGGGAAGTGGTCTTTATCGTGCCCTTGTCTCTTGCACTTCTGACACCAGACTTCAGTGCACACATCTGATTTAGTCTCCTTCTCTTTCTTCAAGCTCTGAAATTCTAGGCAGAGGCTCTACAACTGGGAGCGAATCTGTTGTACCCCCAAGGTCATATCCTAAATGGGCATTGCATGTAATCTCATCGTGATTTCCAGGGGCTTCTTCCTGCATTCCTATCTTCTGTTGTGACAAAGAAATCCTCAGGTGGGGTAGAAGTGAGGCTATAAACCATTCGCGGTGCTGACCATCTATGAGCTGCATATTAGCTTCGTGGATCACACATTTCAACCTTTGATATAACTCCCAAGGCGTCTCATCAACCCTCATCGTGATCTCCTTAAATGCAATTACTAACTGTGAGTCAAACTTAGGCTTACTAAACTCTTTGTTTAAAGCATCCTTAGTCTCTACTAGTGTTGCCATAGGATGATCAGAACAATACTTAATATACCACATCAGCGCGTGATCCTGCAAAGCGGTAACTAACTCTGCCTTCTTTATATTTTCATCAGTAATTTGTTGCACTATCCACACAAAATTCAAAACAAACCAAAACTAATTTGTATCTTCGCTCCCTATACCCTTGAAAATCGACAGCTTCATTGTATTCGACATGTTGAACGGTGGAGGTGGTGGAGGAGGTGTGGGCGAAGGTGTATGCAGTGGAGGTGGGGGTGGAGTAAATGGATGATTTATTTGAGGAAACCCCTAAGTGATTATCTGAACAACGGTTCATGACAGGGTTCGTTCCGCGCCTTCGTCGTCACTCACAGGGGGTCCAATCAAAGGACTGTACTCCGGTCCTGATCCTTCATGATTTCTAAAGATCCATCCACTTCGCATAGATCTAAACATTAAGGCAATGTCATAACTTGTTTTTCACACAACATCATTTTAATCCAGGTACTCAAAGGTCTCAAATACTTACCTCATGGCTCCTTGAAAAACCTTCGCTTCGCTTCATTGTAGCTGACTGAGGTATCAACTGCGAACTCTGTAACCAATCCTCCTACAATTCAATTGAGCTAGTGATCACAACCCATGCCATCTTATATTCCGAAGCTTCTAGTCTTCACACGAGATCTAGAGTCCACACTATTGGATCGTCAAGCTTCCACCTTCATTGTTCATCTACAAACATAGCTAACCATTCGTATAACTCGATTGGGAAGGTGCATAAGAAAATTTCATGAATTTATGTATACAAGTATCTATCAAAACAATGCTCCTTCGATAGGCACGGGTTCTTGTTCTCCTGTGCCACGAATTCCTGAATCTTTATGTCGAACCACTTTTCAATTTCCTTCTTCGTTGGATTCCAGTGATGTGACATCACAAATCTCCTTAAGTAGATCCCAGTCCTGAAAACGAAACCATTTGTTGGCTTAGGGGGTCCTGACCCACGTTCAAAGTTAGTTGTGCCAAACAAAATGCTATGCTACTATCCCTTTCGACAACAACCCACATAGCGCAGGATGAAGTATCACCCAAAGCAGTGTGAGGGGATGTTGGGACCAAGTTTCCGCATCCAGAGATTAGTGTGATGTCTTTTAGTTCCCTAGATCTACCTTCACACAGATCCATAAGTCCCAAGGACTCAGTACTACAATTCTACCTAAACAGTATTAGACCTTTGCGAAGTTCTATGAACGCCTTTTGCAGACCCTTAACAATCTATTCATCCACTTATGGACACTAAAAATCAACCCTCGATCTAAGCTCGTGCAGATCTACTTAAGTATTTGATAAACATAACAAAATGTATCACAATCTTCATGAAAGTATTTAACATGTATTGTGTACAGTTATTAAGACTTATTCAATAGAATTGTGCATCATTAGAACAATATTTCATAAGAATATTATTTCATCAACAACATAAGTTATAAAATGAAGTAAACATCAATACACAATATTTCTCCAAAACCGCTTCTTTATTGATGTCTAGTTTAGAATACAAACTCAAAACTTCCCTGCGCACTCAGTTGCAGGAGTCCGCGCACTCAGCTGTAGATCCTTTCTCTCCTAACTGACCCACTTCTCTGCACTATCTTCTATTGACCCATTACTAACATCTTCTCTTAGACATGCCTTAGACTCTCTAAGACACACCTATTTATACAATCCCATGGTCCGTGGACCATGGGTTGATCTCAAAGATGACTCAACTTTACATAAACAAGGGGATAAAGCCCCTTTTACTCCTAATCATCTATGCACTCTGCATCCACAATTCGTAGAGACTTTACATCATTTATAACAATTACATCAAAACTTGGGTTTTTAACCCCAAAACTGACCCAAGGTACCCCATCCCAACAATCACTGACCCCTGCAATTTATATATACCCAAGGGAAGTTGAAAAATGATCGCCATTAGAAGTGGTCCACATATATGTAACAATTCTATTTTAATATCAAGTACAAGAAGGGAAGCACCAATCATGTTGCATATTACCTCAGTCGACCATTGGTTGCAGCATTGGCCATTGTTTTCAACTCTTGTGTCCAAGAGACCTCTGGATGGTTGCAACTATATAAAAATGATCTAGAGTTCGCTATCACATACCATATGTTAGTGGATGGTAAGAAAGTTTTATACTCCCACATCCAAGATGCATTATTATACTACATGAGCCACCTTTGTGTTCCTTAAAGTGAGTAGGCTAAGCTAATTTTGGAGTCACACTATAGTTGGGTTGTAGGACACTTTGGTGTGAAGAAAACTATCGGCATACTACAAAAATATTTTTATTGGAAAAATATCTTATAGGACGTTGGAAAATACATCAAATCCTACACTACCTATTCCATTTCTAAGCCAACTATTAAGAAGCAAGGCTTTTATACTCCTCTGTCTACTCCTGTCCGACCCTGGGATTCCATCTTTATGGACTATATGTCTGGCCTTCCTTATACCAAGCATGGAAATGAATATGTATTTGTGGTCATCAATAGATTTTTTAAGATGGCCATATTGGTTGCTTGCAAGAAGAGTATCACAATAGAGGGCACTGCCAAACTCTTGTTTGAACGAGTGTGGGTACATTTTGGGATCCCGTAGACAATTATATTAGATCAGGATAGTAGGTTCTTAAGCATGTTTTGGATGAGTCTTTGGTCATTGTTCGAAAGCAAGCTCACCAAGTCGACTGCATTCCACCCATAGATTGATGGTAAGACAGAGGTTCTCAACATGATGATTGTGCACATACTACGCATGTACAACTCTAGGAATTTGCAAACATGGGATGAGAGTCTTCCCTATGTGTAACACAACCATAATAGAGCTTCCATAGCTCGACTAACCAAAATCCCTTTGAAGTAAGCCTAGAGTTTCAACCATTATGTCCCCTTGATGTTGCCCTACCTTTTGCAACTACACAGGAAGAATATGCCCATGTTCATTCCAAAGATGATAAACCCACCAGGTTTATTAAGTGCATTCAACACATCCACTAGTATGTTCATGACATATTGGAGAAATCCAATTCTAAATACAAATAATGGCATGATCAACATTGGGTACCCTAGAATTTTCAGGTAGATGACAAAGTTTGGTTACATCTACAAAAAGAGCGCCTCGTTGGAGCCTAGAATAAGCTTTAACCACTTTGATATGGGACTTACACCATCACCAAGGCTATGGGAGACAATTATTTTTAGCTGAGTATCACCCCCATTCCTTAGCTTGCACCTCGTATTCAATGTGGACCGCCTTCAGCCATACTTTCCACCATTGTTGGACACATCATAAATTGTTGAGTAGTTGACACCAAGAGAGTTCAACCTAGACTGCATTGAACATGCCACAACTAATTAGATCATGGAGACACATATCAAGAACACTCAGAAGGAGAGGATCGATATGCATTTAGTTTCAAAGTTGGACAACTCTTGAACCAGGGCAAGTGGCGCACTAAGGACCAAGTTCAATTGAAATTTCTCCATCTCATAGAGGCACTCAACGCAATGGGGACCATTTCTTCCTAAGGAGGGAGGACTGATCCAGGTGGATATTGGTGGCCACCCACTTATTCCCCTTGGACCCCCAACACTATTTCTTTCATTTTCCTTAATTTTATCAGAATTTACTATTTTTGGTTGTTTTTCGAGTCCTGAACTTTTGGAGCCGTTTTGAGGCCCTAAATGATGTTTTTTTGGAAAATGGGCAAACTCAATCCATGTAACAAGGCTATGAAGTAGAAAGTTGTATTTTGATGATAGTTATTTCTAACAAGGTATTGTACGTGTTAAATGAAGATCGTATGCCAAACTTACAACCTCGGGAAGTTTGTGTACCAACTAACCCCAACAGCGCCCACAAACGTTCGACACTTCATCTCCTAGGGTTAGTGTTTTGGATGTTTGGGTTTTTCCATTATTTCTCAATAATAAAAGGCTAAAGAGTCTCATTTTAATAGAGTTCAAAGGCATGTAGCCATCACATCTCTTCTTAAAGATAAGCTACCATCACGCGAGCTAGTTTATTTCCATTCTGCATGTAAACAATTTTCAGTATTTTGTTATCAATAAATTGAAGTTCAACTTTCATTGTAACTTTGTCTCTATTTAAATATAAATTTCATTTAATTCCTACATAAATATGGCTTAGTGGTATCAAATTGGTCTTCTCTTTCTCTATTTTTGTTTGCATGTACCCAATGAGGTCATGGTATAAGGAGTTAGATCATGAACTGGTTGAACCTTTGCAAGACTGGCCTCGCTGAACTCAACAACCTCCCATGGTGGATGGAAAGAAAGATGAGAGAGCAGGAGATCATTTCAAAATATTTATCGAAGAAGTCCACGAGCAACAAACAAACACATTGATGGGAAATTTTTCCTAGATCCTTTTTCTAAATAAGAAACACATCTTCATTAAGAAACAACCCTGGAGGTGCCACTCCGTTTAAGGTACAAGTCAATTTTGATATTCTCATATTTGAAGGCCAGATAGATGAATATGTCTAAGATAAATGGTTAAGTTTTTTGGAAGGATATTTTTTGGTTCATGATTTTTTCAATAGAGAAAATATTAATTATTCCCTCCTCAAAGCCATCCCCCACTTTAAGGATTGGTGGGAAACCTACTGTGAGAAGAGTGATGAGAGGGAACCCTCACTATATTCAGCCACACCCACTTGGAATTATTTCCAAGATGCCATCAAGGAACAATATTACCCTATCAAGAGCTATGAATATATGTAGATAAAGTGGACCACACTGCAATAGGGAAGGGACTAAGACGTGCCAGAGTTCACAAATATTTTTCATACCCTTCGCACAAAGTTGGGTCTCAAGGATTCTGAGTAGCATCTGGTACTCAAGTCTTGCGACTATCTACATAAATAGATCCAGGAAGATATGGAGTTCCTCGATATATCCTCACTTTGCGCCACCTATAGATACATTGTCAAGATCAAGTAAAAATTTAAATAGAAGAAGTGAGACTTTGGATCTAAGAATCTGAAGTAAGGGAAATGTGCCCCCCAACTATAGAACAAACGACAAAGCCAAGGTGGGGTAACCCAGGACAACCTGTCGAAGCCATAAGCAAAGAAAAACACCACGAAGACAAAGAAGGACAGAAGAAAGTGATGCGAGTTCCAAAAGAGCCCCACTCATAACAAAAGTGAGTGTCAAGCCAAGTAGTCAATGGTGACCTAGTTGAAGGCTCCAAAGTTTGAAGCATGTTATGAATCTGAGCCAAAACTAGAAAAGGGGAATGAAAAAGGGAATAAGATTATTGATTTGGAGCCCAACACCATTCTTGCCACCACTAAGATCCAAAATATTGAGCCCAAAGGTACATAATAAGGGGAACATCTCTTCCACTCATAGATGTGGATGAAGAGGTCTCTGTTGTAGTTCATTGTCGATAGCAGGAGCCAAAAGAACATTACCTCAGTATATTTCATTAAGTAGTTGGGACTACTAACCACACCACACCCGAAACGATACACCATTAGGTGGCTCTGCCACGGATGATATCTTTGCATCAGCAAGCAGTGTCATCTTCCCTACAACATCAAACCCTTCACGAATGAGGTATTATGTGATGTTGCTCCTCTTGAAGTTTGTGATGTATTATTAGGCCAAAAATACTTGTGGAAGCATCATGTTTTGTATGATTCCAAGTCTCACACTTTTATTATTATTTTGGGCAGTAAGTTACACAAAATACCGTAGATAGCCCCACCTACTGCCATCTCTTTGATCTCTTCTACGTAATGAAATAAGATCATCTCTGAGACCGGGAAATTTATTTTCTTTTTTTATTTGTTCTCAGAGTAAGGGGAATATCATGGCCCATGTGAATGGTTCCACCATGTAACAGAATCATGTGGATAAGGTCGTGGAATAATACAGGTGTAACAACCCTGGTTATAAATCCATGTAAAAATATATAAGACCTCATGATGGGACGTGTATTCCAAGCTCAATGGTGGTCAAAACATCCTAGTGGGTGTTCATTCGGTTTATGTGTATTCCAAACTGAATGGTGGTCAAAACATCCTAGTGGGTGTTCATTCGGTTTATTATGGCTAAGGAAATTGGAAACGGTAATGGAAAAGGCTTTAGAAGGGCATGAGGCATTTATTGGCATTTTATTTATGAAAATATAGGAAATTAGGAGAAAAGGTAGGTGGAAGGTCATAGGTTGCATGTGAGGACAAAATTGAAGGAAAATAATGGAAATTGAAGAAAATAGAGGCCTCATTGATAAAAAGGCTTTTGAGGATTAGTTGGTAGACTTTTGTCAGTTCAGTTTTGGAGCTTTCTCATTATTCTGTCACTCATAATCTTGGACACTTAGAGTTTTCTTGGAGCACTTTTGCATTGGATCAAGAAAGGAAAAGAAGGCAAGAGGAAGGAAGGAGCAAGAAAGGAAGAGCATGATCAAGAAGCTATAGTAGGATTCTTTGTAGGTATCGATTTGCATGTGTATTTTCCTTG
Source organism: Pinus tabuliformis (assembly GCA_031772625.1). Classification (NCBI taxonomy): domain Eukaryota; kingdom Viridiplantae; phylum Streptophyta; class Pinopsida; order Pinales; family Pinaceae; genus Pinus; species Pinus tabuliformis. Next base: position 1,096,927,787 of record CM062819.1, read on the forward strand.
CTAGATTTGGCATGCATGGTATTGCATGTGGTTCTTTTTCTGTTATGACATGGGTTTTTCTAGGTGTGACAGTGTTTTCAGCCTAACCTTTCCATTTGCGTATAGCCATGGTGTGATGGGGTTCTCATGGTTTGGTTAAGCTGGATCGTCGGATGGATTCAAAGATGAGTGAGGTGGATATATGAATGATAGAACACATGGCCTATTAACCCCTGAACCAAATTATGGGTTGTAGTAAATCTAGATTTTGTGTTGCCTCTATGGGCCTAGGAATCCTTGCCAGTGAATGGCGAGATATACGGTAAAGCCAAGAGGTGGATTTCTCTCCATTAGGCCTAGTAATTTGTCAGGCCCCTATACTACTAGTGTAACCCCTTATTATTATTAGTACAATCCACTTATTATATTGATGTACCCATGTAGTGCCCATATTGTTACTATTGTGCCACATAGAAGCCCACTATTGTTATTATTGTGCCCTTACATTATTATTGTTATGTCGGCTCTGATTATGTTATGACCCCTTAGACTCCTATATATAGAAAGGAGGTATTTTCGTTTGTATCATCCAAGAATTTCTCATTTATGTAATGTAAAGGAGGTTGCCCCCTCGAAGAGGCTGAATTCTAAGGCGTTGATCTACCTTTTCTATATTTTCTTGAGCTGGTTTCATAACATTTGGTATCAGAGCTTTGGATTCTATGGTTTTGCTGCTCCAAATAGGTCATCGTGGAATTTTCGCTATAACTTTTTTCTACGATGTTTCAGAAGTTGCAAAAAAAAACCCATTTGAGAAGAAATCGCGTTGAACCTCGGATCTGAATTTCAGAGCTTTTCGCGCTATATTTGCGGAGATATGATCTGAGGAAGTTGGTCTTTTTGCAGACTCCTCAATTACATTCCAAACAGGTGACTTGGGGAAAATAGTCATAACTTTATCTCTGAGCATCGGATTGAAATTTCGTAAGAAGGAACACAAAGAGGATGGACTGTAGTTTCTTGTATATCTTTTTCAGATCCAAAGGTCGAAACAGTGACTTGTGGCACATCGTACAAGTTCGCACAACTGAAGTAGTCTATAATTAGGTCACTGTGGGAGATTTGGCATAACTCTTCCTTGGAGAATCCAATTTGGAATCTAAATTGATCGTACATATGTGATATTTATGCATAAATGATAAATGTTTATGAGTTTATGATGTGAACACGTTAGTTGGTGACTATTATGGATATCATGACCTTATTTTTTTTTGAGTTGATATGTCATGAAGTTATATAGTGCTAATCTAGATTGATTGTGTAGATAAGATAGCCTCCCCTGAGATACATTAAGGTATGAGTTTTCTTATGTTGTCTATTTGGTGTTTGAATGTTTGACTATGTCATTCATTTAGTGTTTGAGCGTTTGGTATCTATTATGTCATCTATTTGTTGTCTAAATGTTTCTTACTTGAATGATATGAGTATGTGTCTATAAGCTTTCTTTCCAAAATGATCTTGTTTTAAGATGGTTTCACTAATACATATATGTTGAGATAGTTGACATGTACTTGAGTGTAATAGGTAACTATTGTAGTATTATGTATAACGACATGATTGCTAGTCTTAGTAAAGTTTTCTTTCAAATTGATAGATATGATTGTCTTGATATTTGGAAAATGTGTTTGACATGTGTAAACAAGGAAGGAAACATGCCTGGTATTAGAATGACAAGGTAATAGTTGATGCGTTTATATAACTAATAGGTGGATGATGTGAAAATGCGTAGTAACACTCAATTGCAGTAAGGAAAAGGTCAATGAAAGGAATTGGGCAAGAATTATTTTGGCTATGTTTGAAAACCCTAATTCCAAACGAATGAGTTCTTTGCATACATGAATTCTTCTTAACCTTAATCTTGTCTAACATTATTTGGATATGTGCTAGATTCATGAACTTGTATTTTATAGGTATATTAGCTAGTCTCTAGTTACAGGTGGATTTTCCAATGGAATTGGAGTCTGTTGAGTGATGGCATGGATGTGTTCAGTTGCAAGCAATGTGCTTGGCACAAAAAGGTATGTTAACCAATGTATTGTTATGTTTATGTAACCATTGGTAGTTATGTGTTGATGGCAGTATGTTGCAAGGGATTGCATGGAAACGCAATTGCCATGGAATCTTGAAGAAGGCTCAGGTTGAGCTTTCCCTTGGAAGCACTAGGAACCATGGGGATTGATTCATGGTGTTTTGTGTTAGTCTTTTACAAATTTGGTCTTTTGGTGATTTATTATGCTTGATTGTGTTTTTTTTTGCGTCTTTTGCATGGCCATGCCGCTTTGGTTGTGGTGTCTTATAGTTGTTGGTTGTCCATGGTTTTCTTCTTATTTGTTTCTTGCCTTGCCTTTTATGTTTAGGATCTAGGGAATTGGTTGGAAATGAGGAAATTTAATGGAGCCCAGGGAGAGCCGACTGAAACCCAATAGGTGATGTAAGGCCTGGATGAAGCTCAGTGCATGTATAAGGGTAGATGAAGGCAAGCGTATAACAATTAGTTGGATTGGTTGGGTCTAATGGTGTAAATGGACGATGGTAGGATAGTCATGAAAAAAGTAATCAGGAAAGGTAAAGTAAATAGATTTGAGGCGTCAGATGCCTTATTTTTTTTCTCAAACTTGTACATGCATTACATGGATAAAGGAAGTTCTCTGAACCTTGACCTTACTATATCTGGTAATTATGTTGTGATTGTGATTGTGTCAATGTATATATATGTAAACATGTATGTATGTAGGTATGTCATTTTCTGATGAGATCATGAATGTTTTGTGCTAATGTTATATATATGTATGTATCTATGTATCTATGTCACTGTCTAACAGGGTCATCAAGAACCTTTCTTATGGAAGAATGATTGCTTATGTAGGTGAATGACATGAAGAGGTTCCTAGTTCATGAGGAATCAAGTGGGAAGAGTAGTTTGAAATATATTTGAGGTCAATATCATATGGATATGAATTGATATTATGTGATTATACTATGTCTGTGTTTATGTTATGGACATGGTAATGTTGAGAGATACATCAGCGAAATGAAAACAATGTGATGTGCAACATGCTAGGATAAGCATGGATAGCAGAGAGACACTCGAAGTAAGATTACTTGGTAGAGACAGTGTGGTTTTGGATGTGTGGTACTACTATTATGCATATATTGTATATGTTTTACATGTTGCATCACTGATGTTGTACATATGTGGTATTGTGTATATATAGTGTTTGTACATGTTGTTATGCAATGTTATGTATAGGGTGGTACATATAGTTTTGTGTGAATATTGCATATGTAGTGTTGGGCATAGATGATGCTATGTACATGTTGGATATGCAGTACTATGTACATGTGGTGTTGTGTGCATGTTGTGCATGTGGTGCTATGTACATATGGTGTTGTGTGCATGATTATACAAGTGATGTTGTGAGCATGTGGTGTCGTGTACATGTTGTACATATGCTGTTGTGTGCGGGTAGTGTTGTGTAAATGTTGTGCATATGGTGTTGTGTACATATGGTGTTGTGTGCATGCCGTGCATGTGGTCCTGTGTATGTATGGTGTTGCGTTAACATTGTATAGGAGGTACGATGTACATGTGGTGTTGTGTACATGTTGTTCAAGTGATGTCGTGTACATGTGATGTTGTCCACACGTCGTGCGGGTGGTGCTTTGAATAGGTGGTACTGTGTACATGTGGTATTGTGTGTATGTTGTACATGTTGTGTTGTGAGCATGCGGTACTATGTATGTGCATTGTGTAGTCGTGGTATTGTGACATATGCATTCATTGTATTGTACTATGTGTACATATTTGTGTTGTGCATTGTTAGACTTTCTCTCAAAGTCTACGTATGACCAAAGTTGAGGATAATGAGATACATTAGGGATGAAATCACACAAAATTAGCTTAGATATTTGTGGAGATATTTATGAAGTTATTGTGGAGAAACCTGTGGTGGAGGTTCAACCAATTCGCAAAATTGGTTATTTGTTATGAGAACCTAAATTCTATAATACAAGGCCTCATCTTGTGTTATGTATCATTATTTTGTAAATCAATGAAGTAAGGCTTGAAATCCTTTTCTCCCAATTTTTTGTCTCAAATTTCTAATATTTTTTTATTATTATCTCACTTCAATTGGTATCAGAGCTTTGAGTTTCCTGTGTAAAGAGTGAGGATTGCATTGAAGGAAGGATTGTCAAAACATGAATGCATAAGACCAATTACTGGTGCTGCAGGAGTGGCAACAACTTCCAGGCAGCCCAGTTTTGTTTTCTATTGGTGAAGGCAATCATTTCAAAAAGAGATCCCTTAGCATCAAGAAATGAGGGTTTTGTGTGTTCATGCAATACAATCTTGTGTTTTTACCTATTGTTCATCAGTCCTCTGTAATTTATTTGAATAAATCTATGTATTTTTTGTATGAAATTGATATAGTGTAGTTGTGGAAGTTTAGGATTTTGTGGCTTTAATTTCCATTTCACAATTAGAGTGAGGAAATTCACACTGAGATTTGCATTACAATTATATTGAAGAGGAGAACAATCTATAGATGAGACTTGTGGATCTAAGAGTGGAAGGTACAACTAACACACAAATTTCTTCTCTGCATAATAGCCTTCTGCAGTTCTTAAATTCGATTCTTGTCAATGGTGAGAAAGCATGTACAAAATGCAGGGATTATGTAGTGATTCACAATGACCGAATAAGACAAAGGTAGAGCACCACAAAGATGAGTTAAATCCCTCATGACTACAAGCATCAGATATTAAAATTAAAATATGCATCAGAGAAGAAAAAATTGATGATATCCTCAAGGCATGTCATGATGAAACATGTGTAGGTCACTTTTTTTATTGAATAACTGGACATAAGGTGCTAAAAATGGGCTATTTTTTTCCCACAATATTTAAATATTAAAATAAATATGTCCAGGGTTGCGAAATTTTCCAAAGGATGGGCCATCCCATTCAGTTGGACAAAATGCCCCTTCAACCACAGATTGTATTAGATTGTTTAAAATATGGGCAATGGATTTTGTAGGCACCTTTAATCCACCTTCAATTAAGAAAACATATATTTATAGTTTGTACAGATTATGTGACTAAATGGGTGGAAGCAATAACACTCCCGAGGGCCACGGAAGAAGTAGTCATAAATTTTCTATTCAAATTGTTTGTTCGATATGGGCTACCTTGGGAGATTGTAACAGAAGGGAAATCATAGTTCATTGATCATAAAATTTCAGCCACGTTGCAAAATTATCATATTAAAAAAAAATTCAGTTCTCCTTACCATCCGCAAGCGAATAGGTAGGTGGAAAGTAAAAATAAAGTCTTAGAGGTGATTTTAACCAAAACAATATCTACAAATCGTCGAGATTGGGCTGCCAAGCTTCTGGAATCCTTATGGGCTTATCAGACAACCTGGCGAAATACCACTGGATATTCACCTTATAAGATCATTTTTAGTAAGGAACCTATTTTTCCGATTGAGTTTGAGGTAAAGAATATCAAAACATTCAAAGAGGTAGGATTGGATCTCACAAAAGCACAAAAAATGTGCTTACAACAACTCAATGAAATAGCTGAAATACATCTTCTTGTTTTACAACACATTGCCATAATCTAGTAGCAGAGAGATAAATGGCATGATAGGTTGATTAAAAAGAAAAAATTTCAGAAAGGAGATTGGACACTGCTATATGACTCAAGATTCCAAGAATTTCTAGGTAAAATTCAAACAAGGTGGTTTGTACCTTATGAAATTAGAGAGGTTTATGACAATTGAATAGTACACCTTACTACAATTGATAATTCTAGTATTTCTTTCCTTTCCAATCGGAATCATCTCCATCTCTACCATTATCCACTCACTCGAGAATCTTTCCTTCATGAAATTGATAATGATATCAATTTGCAGGTTGTAGTTGACCGAGGAAATTTCCCCGTAGTCACAACTAGGTAAATGTTTCTTCGAGATATTTGTTTTATCTTATACATAATGTAAATAGTTTTATTTTGTTTTTATGATAGATGTGGAAAAATCATTGATATTTCAATCATAGTTCTTTTTTTTAATCCCAATTGTTGTTTCTTTTAATTACAATTGTTGTTCCCTTAGTCACGATCATTGTTTCCTTAGTCACAGTAGTTGTTTCCTCAAATACAATTTTTGTTACCTCAAACATAGCTTTCGTTTCCTTAGTCACAGTAGTTGTTTCCTTAGATACAGTTGTTGTTTCCTCAGACACAGTCACCGTTTCCTTAATCACAATAGTTGTTTCCTTAGTCACAGTATTTGTTTCCTCATATATAATTGTTGTTTCCTAAGACACATCAGTTGTTATAGCTTTGATACCAATTGTTATAGCTCTGATACACTTGTTATAGATCTGATATGAAAATATAAGACAATGCAAATAAACTTAAGAAATAATGTTAGGCCCCTATACTACTAGTGTAACCCCTTATTGTTATTAGTACAACCCCCTTATTATATGTTGTACCCATGTAGTACCCATATTGTTACTATTGTGTCCCATAGAAGCTCAATTGTTATTATTATGCCCTTCCATTATTATTGTTATGTCGGCTCTCATTATATTATGACCCCTTAGACTCCTATATATAGAAAGGAGGTCTTTTCATTTTTATCATCCAAGAATTGTTCATTTATGTAATGTAAAGGAGGTTGCCCCCTCGAAGAGGCTGAATTCTAAGGCATTGATATGTCTTTTCTGTCTTTTTGTGAGCTGGTTCCATAACATTTGGTATCAGAGATTTGAATTCTAGGGTTTTGCTGCTCCAAATAGGTCATCGTGGCATTTGCGCTATAAATTTTTGTTGCGGCGTTTCAGACGCTAAAAGAACAACCCATTTGGGCCAAAATCTTTATGAACCTCGGGTCCAAATTTCAGAGCTTTTCTCACTATATTTGCATAGATATGATCTGAGGAAGTTGGCCTTTTTGCAGACTCTTGAATTTCATTCCAAACAGGTGACCTGGGGAAAATCGTCATAACTTTTGTTTTCAGAATCAGATTGAAATTTTGTAAGAAGTTACAGAAAGAGGACGGACTGTATTTTCCTGCGTAGATTTTTCAGATACTAAAGTCACAACACTGACACGTGGCACTTCATACAAGTTCGTTGTTCTGGAAAGGTCTATAATCAGGTCATCTTGGGAGATTGTTCATAACTCTTTCTTGGAGAATCTAAATTTGATCACACTGGTGGCATTGGAAAGAGAACGCAGAGGGCTACTGCAGGTCACAATTTCAGAACTAGAAGAACCGAAATTACAGAGTTATAGTCATTTCAAGATTGAGCTCCTAAACTCATGAAAAGACGATATGAGGAAGTCTGATGGCAAGGATCCGGTAAATTGGATACTTCAGATGGAGCAATATTTTGATCTACATGATGTACCACTGTTACAAAAGGTATGTATTGCATCTTCATATTTAGAACTGAATCAATTTTTATGGTATAACTGGCTTTGTTCTCGTAAAAAACTTGTTACATGATGAGTTTTCACGGAGGAAATGATAGCACATTATGAGGATACAAAGAGAAACACCTTCTTTAGAGCAACACCACAACAATTGGAAAGAGTAAAAGGGCTTTGTTACATAGTGGAAAGTAAAATTATGGCAACAAGGAAGACTACCCCTCACAACTATAAAGATGGAAGTGTTGTTTCTCCTAGCCTTCCACAACCTACAAGGGTTACACCACAACAATTAGAAGAGAAAAGAGAAAAAGGGATTTGTTACAATTGTGATAGAAAATGCACTAAAGGTCATAAGTGTGCTGAGAAGAAATTATTTTACATAGAGTATGAAGAGGAGGAAGTAAAGGATCAAGAAACATCAAAAGAAGAGGTTATATGCCAGGACCCAACCCCAGAGAATGAAGAAATGAATCTGACCATATCTTGTAAAGCATTTGCAAGAATTACCACTCCTCAAACTCTCAAGATAAAAGGGCATATCACGAAGAAAAAGGTTCAAGAAGTGAAAGATCACATCAAGAAAGAAGAAATGAATCCAACCATATCTTATAATGCATTGGCCATAATTACCACTCCTCAAACTATCTAGATAGAAGGACATATCAAGAAAAAAATTGTTCAAGAAGTGAAAGATTACATCAAGCATCAAGAATTGAACCCAACCATATCTTGTAAGGCATTGGTAGAAATTACCACTCCTCAAACTCTCAAGATAGAAGGACATATCAAGAAGAAAAAGGTTCAAACAATGAAATTTCACATCAAGCATCAACAACAAGTTCTCCAACTTTTAAAGGATAACACCACTTTGGTGCAAAATCAAATGAAACAATAGGTAGATCAACATCATAGTGCAAAATGTTTTGATGTAGGTGATTGGGTATTTTTACTACTACATCTCAAGGAAGCTATTTATGAGAAGGAAATTTTGGAAATACTACATGCACTTAAGAAATGGTGGCCTTACTGAATGGGAAGACACTTCAAGGTAAAAATGGATCATGATAGCCTTAAATAGCTTTTAGAAAAACTATTATCTTTAGAAGAACAAAAAAAATGGGTCACAAATATGTTGGGTTATGACTTTGAAATCATCTATAGAAAAGGGAAACAAATTTTTGTTGCAGATGCACTCTCAAGAAAAGATGAAGATGTGGAAGCATTGTTTTGTGCTATTTCTATTATCCAACCAGATTGGATAAACAAATCAAGGGATGAATGGAAGAAGGACAAAGAAGTATGGCCACTCATTCAAAAGTTTCAAAAGATCCCAATTCAAACAATATTGCTAGAACTTGAAGAGGAAGGAAAAATCATATCGGAGCCTAAAGCATTCACAGAAACAAGAACCCGACAGCTACGAAATCGATCAATTTCAGAGTATCTCATCAAGTGGAAGAACTTACCCACTGAAGATTCCACATGGGAGGACAAGAATTTTATACAGAAGCATCAAGAACTACTCAAGCATTGAGGACAACACTTTTTGAGGAGAAGGGCATGTTAGGCCCCTATACTACTAGTGTAACCCCTTATTGTTATTAGTACAACCCCCTTATTATATTGTTCTACCCATGTAGTCCCCATATTGTTACTATTATGCCCCATAAAAGCCCACTATTGTTATTATTATGCCCTTACATTATTATTGTTATGTCGGCTCTCATTATATTATGACCCCTTAGACTCCTATATATAGAAAGGAGATCTTTTCATTTGTATCATCCAAGAATTGTTCATTTATATAATGTAAAGGAGGTTTCCCCCTAGAAGAGACTGGATTCCAAGGCGTTGATTTATCTTTTATATCTTTTTCTGAGCTAGTTTCATAAAAAATAATAAGATCTGAAATATAGAAAATGCTTCACTTTATTAATATCAAACCCTTAAGGTGGGGCAACACCATACATTCACTCCTTAACTGAGGAGAACACTCCATAAGCCATATGCTTGTTCATACAATAATCCTTGACGTCTCTCAATGGGGTGTCTCTAGCCTCTATATAGGCCTGATACATACAATACCATGGGTCATTACCATGGTTCCCTCAATACAATCTATCTAATACCATGGGCTTATTACCTTATTGCTAACTACTTGTGGTCCCTTACATGATGCAAGCTAACCACCTTACTTATTACTATGGCCCATTCCATTATTACATTATTCGCTTGGGTACCTCCCTTTGTACTTCATATTATCCCCCTAGGTATACTACATTCTACACCCTTAACATGTTTCGTACCCGAAACATGAGAAGAACGCAAATAATAAGATCTACTAGAAAAAGTAGTCCACTGGTACCATGCTCGTGCATCTAGCCATTCCAGAGAAAGATGAGCTCTCGATCTAGCAGGTCCCTCGCTCGCTTGAGATGGAAGTTGACCTTCGTAGCTCTTCTGTGATGATCTATAGTAGGTGGATCGTCACCCCTCTCTATATGCCATGCGGGGGTTGTTGTCCTTGTAGATAATTTGTTGCCATCTTGTTGGTTGTTTTCTTGTTGGGTGATGTGGGTGGTGATATGCTGAATTTTTAACCAACAATGTATATTTCTTTAATTTAGCACCTAATGGATCTTGATGGGTATTTGGTACATGTTGTGGTGCCTGTTGTTGTTTTTTATCTTCCAATATTACTTCAACCACTGAATACTCATATGATGTAACATTTTATACTTCAGCCTCCTTGGACTCTACCTGCTTTTCTGGTACCTGGTTTGACGTGTGTGTTTAGTTGTCGACCATCAGTGGCTCATCATCTGATATGTCAGTCCCTGGAACATCTTCTACTTTAGCCTTCGTGGACTCTACCTGTTTATTGATGGAAATATCATGTAATGTAATTTTCTTCTTTTTATACCAGAGCTTCAGAAATTTCTTTTGCACATTAATATTAATAGTACCCACTGCTTCCATCCAAGGGTATCCCAAAACAACATCCACATTAGCCGTATCTGAAGCATAAAAATTAGAATGCAATACATACTTGTCCATAGAAATATTCAAATATTTATAAACTTGCACCTCCTCATTATTAACCTGTGTGTGCTCCATTTGTTTTGCTGGGACTTGCAATTTTTTTGCCAAATTGACATTTATAAGATTCTCCTTGCAACTAGGATTTATACACACAATGATCCTCTCCTTCTGAAGCAATCGATGAACCTGCAATAAGGAGATACCAGTAGGAAATAACCCTACATGTTTCCCATTATCTTGTTTTCTGGCATGAGATCATCTGTCTAAAAGTAGTTTTTCAAATTTTTCATCTGAAAGGTTGGAGAACTTCTTTTTGTTCATTAATTCCCACCATGTGGCCGCCTCATCTGAAAAATGAGCCACTACAAAAAATCTCCAATGTTGTGCCCATACTAACATTTTTGCTTTTATGTATTCGTCAATAGTAGGACCATTATCTTTTCCTGTAAAATATAGAATCGCCATGAAGAGGGTTTGGGAAAAATTCACTTACTTGGCGAAAATTTTGAATTGTCACAATTTAGTCAATATTGCTTAGAATCCATATTATGACCCGTTTTTGGAAATGGAACAACCATTCTTCATATTCCTATGTGATAGAAATCCTGATATAAGAACTAGAATTTCCGATTCGCACAGCAATTGTCCCGCCATCACAAAAAAATTATGAAAAAAAAAAGAGTTGATTTTAAATCAGCAATATCTCCCTCATCCGAACTCCAATTTGACTGATATTTTTTTTGAAATTGGATATTTTTCATAAACAATCCAGATCTGGAATTAGATTCTACAGATTTTGCACAAAAACGTACAGATTTGCGCCGCAAACTTGCCGCTTGGAAAAAATGTTTGCAACCCAACTGATTTTTAAATCTGCAATATCTCCCTCATCCAGACTCTGATTCGGCCGATTTTTTTTTTTCAAATTGGGTATTTTTTCACAAGGAACCCAGATCTACAATTATATTCTAAAATGTTTTCACCAGAATGTATAGATCTGATCCACAAATTCGTCGCCCTGAAAAATGTTTGCAATACCATTGATTTTTAAATCAGCGATATCTCCTTCATCCGGACTCCGATTAGGCCGATTTTTTTTTTGAACTCGGGTATTTTTTTACAAAAAATCTAGATCTACAATTATATTTTTCATATTTTGCACCAAAACGTACAAATCTTATTTTCAAACTCACCACCCCAAAAAATTCCTGCAAAAAAAAAAAAAAAATATTCTCCACTTTTCCCAAGAAAGTGCTCTGATACCACTTGTTATAGCTCTGATACCACTTGTTATAGATCTAATATGAAATTATAAGACAATGCAAATAAACCCAAGAAATAATAAGATCTGAAATATATAAAATTCTTCACTTTATTAATATCAAACCCTTAAGGTAGGGCAACACCATACATTCATTCCTTAAGGAAGGAGAACATTCCACAAGCCATATGCATGTTCATACAATAATCCTTGACATCTCTCAATGGGAATTCTCTAGCCTCTATATAGGCCTCATACAGACAATACCATGGGTCATTACCATGGTTCCATCAATACCATCTATCTAATACCATGGGATTATTACCTTATTACTAACTACTTGTGGTCCCTTACATGATACAGGTTAACTACCTTATTTATTACTATGGCTCATTCCATTATTACATTATTCCCTTGGGTACCTCCGTTTGTACTCCATATTATCCCCCCTAGGTATACTACATCAGTTGTTTCCTTAGTCACAGTAGCTTTTTCCTTAGTCACAATAATCACTTCCTTAATCATGATTATTGTTTCCTTAGTCATGGTCATTGTTTCCTTAGTCACAATATTATTTCTTTAACCACAATCATTATTTCTTCATCCACGGTTATTATTTCCATTAGCTTATTAATGCTTTTTCCTTTTAGGGAAAGAAGCATTACTTTTTAACCTTTATTTCACATGATGCTGGAAATTGAATTGTATAGTGGTTATCATTGGAGAATCTTCTATGAGAAATCATTATCATAATTATGAAATTTCCATGATTTTTAACCCCTTTTAATATTGCAGAAAAATTACAAAAATGCTCATAATGAATTCCTCTCATCACCACTACAAAGGAGCACCTTTTCACACCACTCTTCAAATATTACACAATCATAAGTTTTAAGGACAAAGTTAGAAAGATAAACAATTAATTATTATCATACTTTTTACACCATCCCTAACTCTTAAGGAGTTGGCATGCCACCCCATTAATTAAAATCAATAAAAAATATAGAGGATAGGAGGTCTCATCATGAGCCAGCATACCATGATCATATTATCTAGTGGAATGACATTACCACTTCTGGTCACCAATCAAGGGTAATGGCATTTGGCCTTCAGGTCAAAGGACAAGAGGTCTCATCACGAGTCGGCTTGTTCACCTCATTATCTCTACTGAATAGAATTGTTATTACTTGGTAACCACATCAAAACAATGGCTTTTATAAATGCTTCATATATATATATATATATATATATATATATATATATATATATATATATATATATATATATATAAACAAATTTTAGTAAATGGGACAATGGCATCTCAAAGGGTTAAAAAGGAAACCCTATCGAGGTTATGGATGCTTGGTGGCAGCAGAGGCCATGCCTATGGTATTGAAGTAAAATTACAAAATACAATATAGATTGGCTACTTAGTTCCTTCAACAATGATTATTGGTTGATTAATGAGTATTTCATTATAATTCTACATGCTAGGGATACTTTTTCGGAATTTCAGCATTCTTAATTAATCTCTTTTATTTTCTCTAATGATGCACTTAATGTAATTTTTGTCTCCATCAATCTAATTCCTTGTATAAATCTTTTCATGCCCTCATTCTGTTTGCATCCTCCGTTGGTTATAATAAATTGAGTTATCACTACAACGCATGAGTCATAAAATCTTAATGATTTCCTCATACATCACAAATATGCTGCTTCCTAATTTTTCTTTTGACGATTACCTTTATTGAATTTCATAAATTCACCATTATCCTTCAAACATGTCAAACTTACCAGCCTATCAAAACTTTTTACGACCATGGATGACCTTTAATCTCATTGGGGAGGGCGAGTTGGCACTAACAGATGATTGTTATCCACATTTTCGAATACCATTTCATGTCATTGAAGCTCTATACTCTATACAAGTTTATTATTATCATACATTGTGAATTCTGTTGTTTCCAGTTGCAAGACCATGTCCCGCTAAATAATTAACAATGGGTGGGAATTCAGTCCAATACGAACCCACACAATTACAAGTTTCATAACAGGTAAGCTACATCTTAATTCAAGCTAGATCGATAGAGTATTTTGAATGATTACAGGGGTTCAACAATGAGGTGGCACTGGAATTTATAAAGAGTTTGGACAATGACACAACAATGGTGAGAAATATACAGATACAATTAAGTGAAATTGTAATAGTGGAAGTAAAAGGGCTCCCAACAAAAGGATAAAAGTCGTATGAGATACACACCTCTCTCTAGAACACGACCCTTATGTTTTTGAATACTAGAAAAGAATTGATCAGAAAATGGAAGGGTAATAACTCCAATTCATTACCTGAACCATGGAGGGAAGTAGCAGGTATTTTCTAGTGATACATCACCTATGATGCATGATATGATGTGGTAAGAGGGAATCATATCAAAGTCATGGCATCCTTGAGGAAAAAGGTAACCCTGAATCTCCCATATTTTCTCAATTCAGTATTGCATGAGACTGCTACTACATTAAGGAAATCCAAGGATCAAACTTCAGTTGTAAGTCACCTTGGACTCATCAACTTATTAATCATAAGAAGTCTTAGTTAAGTTTAATAGACTTGGGAATAGTTCCTTGGAAACCCTGATGTTGGTCAAGAGATACCCCTAGAAAATGGGACAGTCGTTGGAACATCTGGAAATGTTTCAGGGAGTGGTGAACATCCAGAGAAAGACAATGAGGAAAATTTGAATGAAACTCTCATGATAGAAAATATCTCACAAGGAATGGTACAAAATACAAAAACTCCAAAACTTAATAGATCATAAAATAGAATGGCATCAATTTTAGCTTCCTTACCTAAGAAGAGAAGGAGGTTAGTTAGACTTCTGAAGCAAGGAAAAAGTTTTTTAAACTCCCTTGAGCAGTTAATAGAAGAAAAATCAACCCAAAATGGATCAACTTTAGAACAAATGGAGCAGGAAACAACGGTATCCGAAGTGTTATAAGGACTAGAGAGTTTTCTGGATACTACGAATTTTGGAGAAGTTATGACTACTTCAATAGAATAGCCAGTAGTTCATTCTAAAAATCCTCTTGACTAGGAAGCTTCACAAAATTCATTGGTTGCAACCTATCCTGTTAATTCTTCAAATACTTCTATCCTAAAATCAGATAATGATCATGAACTTGCTCCTTCTCAAGAATGTTATGGAGACTCTATTGCTACTATACTAGATCCTCCCTCTCAGGAGGGAACGAATCCATAGACTTTCAAAAATTTTATTAATGAAGAACGTGATAATGGCATTGATTTTTCATTTGAACATCAAATTGATTCTCCTAATGTAGACTTCCTGAAGTATAGGGCTAATGAGACGAAAAGGGTAGTTGACAACTTACCGACAGGTAAACCCACTATGGAAACTATTTCCTAAGAAGTCAAATAGTAGTTGTTTTTCCCTCTCCAATAGCATTGGTTATCACTTCCAATCATATGACCATTGGTACTAGATTTAGGAGAAATAAAGTAAAAGGGAAATTTTAGAGGGAAATTGGTAAACTGGAGAAATAAAATAAGAAACTACAAAGAAAGGTACGACAGTTAAAAAATTGGTTACATGACCACATGCAGTTTCATAGAGATTATGTGAAAAGGCCTAAAAGAAAGAAGGAAACTTAGGAAACGGAAATACAAACTGATTTCATATCTATCTTTAATGAAGCCAGTACTTAGATAGACCTTGTTCTTGCTTCTATCAAAACAGGAACCTAGACTGACCTTGAGGAACATATGTTGGACGACCCTCCTACCCTTTTCGAAACATGAACTCAGACTGATCCACCATTTACTTTTAATGATAGAGGAGTACAGACAGAGGATGTGCCTCCCTATACTCCCTTGATTGTAGAATCATCTATCAGGATCTTGCATAAAACTATGGAGAAACAATAGGAGACCATAACAAGATATCAAGGAGAAGTGGTGCCTTGGAGGGAACATCAAGAGTTTCTCCAATGATTTAAATCATTGACAACAACAAAAGATCAGACATATGCACAATTGAAAGCTTCTAATAAGGAAGTGCAGAGTTTAAAGGACCATCTTGAGAAATCTACACAGAAAACAAAGGAAATTTTCTCAATTTATTCAGATGCATTAGCATGTAGGTCCCAGCTTGGAATTATGATTTATATTTTCTTGAGCAATATCTATTGCTCAAAATTAAATCTATACAATCTAGAAAACCATATGAGTTTAAAGATGTGTTGGATTTCATTTCTACTTTCTGGAAATAGGATGAGTATACAAAGTATCTTCTGTGTGAGTTGTAAATGAATAATTTATTTTTAGAAGAAAAAGTGGAAGAAAATCTTGCTCCATTTATTGGAAACATCTAATTTCAGGCCTTCATATCATTTTCCAAACATTAGGTTAAATGGGATAAAGTTGATCATACCTTCCAGAGGAGAGAACATGGCCTTGACCTTTGCATCATAGGGGAACCTAGGAGCCCCTTTCATATACAATTCATCATGGTAGCTTTATAGGGAAACTCGATGTTTCTTTTTCACTTTCACAGACACATTATAATGTCTTTCTTCCAGGGATGGAATATTTGGAATACATAAAGGATGGATCGCTCCATGGAGCTAAGGAAAGATGGTAGGCATCACAAAATGAAGTAAAAAACAGAGAGTCGTTTGGCTACCACAAATTTCATTATTCCATGACCATAATAAATGATTATGTTCAATTGGTATTGGAAAGAGGTAGAAAATGGATAGGATGAGGGTATAACTGCCCTATGTTCTAGTGTCCTCAGTAATTTTATAAATCTAGAAATGACTTACCAGAACTAGGTAGGTATGTGGCTTTTGGTGAACTCTAAAGTAGAAATGGATTCAGGCATAGAGGCGAGGAAGCTTATGAAGCTTACTCCTTGAATACCTTACATTTAAATCATTTGTTTGCATGAGGTCATGAAAAATGGTTAATCAGGAGGAGATGTTGGGCCTCATAATTGCCATAAATTCCTTGCCTTGCTTCTTATTTTTCATACTATTTTCTAAGTCTTTCTTGTAAATAGATCATGATAACTTATGTACTATGGGTTTTAGTAGTATTTTGTATGCACTTATTGTTTTATTATTTTATGAATGGATTTGATTGATAAAGCATTATTTACTTAAACATGTATTCTTATTCTGGGCAGAAACCTATTGATGCATTGGTGCTTGATGGTGCTTACTAGAATGGACATAAGAGATCGGGCAATGTCAGGTTGTTATACTTTGTATGGAATAAATCAGTTGAAGACAAGATCCCAACCTGAACCTCCAAATGTATTAAAGATCTTTATAGCTTAAATATGAACCCTAAGAATATTTAGATTCTTAGGATCGTTAGTTATTAGAAATACATTTTATGTCCTTATCTTTTCTGAATGTAATATAAAAACTCGCATTAAGCCTCGAAAGGGGCTGGTTGTTCAAGTTGTAATATTTTTTTGACATAAACTCGAACCTACAAAGATATTGCCAGTAATTGATTTTTCGTAATTGAATGGAAGCACTTATTGCTTGAAGTAAACCTGTTGTTCTAATTATCTTTTATGGCAGTTCGATTTCGTATTTGGGATTGATTCTGGAACTAGAGGTTTCTTGTCTTGTACCATTAAATTGCTATTTTATTATATTTTTTTAGTTGTTCCTATTCACATAATTTCTCTTCATTTCTCATTGCTTGTTCATTAAATCTAATGCTCTATTTCAATCAGGTTTATTCAAATCATTATATAATAGATATGTTATAATTATTTTTTTCATAGTAGTGTTCCTCCTTTCCTCTTCTAAGATTATCACAAGTTGTTATTTTGTTTAGTTTGTCACTTTTGGTAATATGATTATGTAGTACTACTTTTCTATTATGTAGTTGTTGTTCCTTAAGAAACAAATTGGTATCGAGTAGATATTATTTTGTTGTTTCCTTAGAATAATTTAAAAGTTAAAGCTTTGAATGATTGGTTATAATTAGAAACTACATCTTGAGTTGATTTCTTTAATATTACAACTTTTCTTTTCAGTTGGATAGAAATAGTTTTTCATACCAGCAATTCTCTACAAAAACTATGTTGATAAACTTGAAATAGAAAAATGAAACCTCAGGTTGATGAATTAATGTGTAGTAGTTGATTGGCGCCTTTTAGGAACAATTAATTGGCTCAACATAGACCTTCACTCCAGTTGAATATTGTCGGGACCATACACCACACTAATATGTCAACCTAACTTTCAGAAGCCAGATGGGGACTCATCGTACCTACCACTTGGGTCATGGTGAATTTGATGGTGCAAAGTTGGAGGTATTTCACATATTTAATGAGTGTTTTTCAACTTGTTTTTTGGGCAATGGGAGTGTAGCATGCTACCATCCGCTTTTCCAAAAATATACCTCTAAATACCCTGACAGGCCCCCCCTCACTTCGAGTCGCACATGAGAAAGTACATATCATCCACCTCTATATTATAAAGCTACCACTATATCGAGAAGTGCTTCTTAATAGGATCCCACCACTATATGATCCTCTCTAAAAGTCTAGGTTTCTATCTCATGTGTTGCATTTTGAAAATTTACAATAGTTTGTAGTTGCATAAGACTGTTATCATCCTTGGATATTCTAGTGTAGCTTCATCATCAAATCCATGTTCTCTCTCTCTCCACTTGATCGTCTTCAAATCCCTATAAACCCATCATATATCTCATTAGTATCTTATCGTATGCAAATAATTAGGTCAAAATGAGGACACCCCTACCCTATATATGAAAAAGATGAAATTCAACACTCTGACACAATGTTTATTGTGCACTATAATGTTAGTAACACCCTATCCTAGTGTCATCTTAGTGTTACTAGAATTTGTTTGCTCAATTTGGTCTAGGAAAGAGCGTTGAAGCGACCATGACTTGGGTAGGTGGGTCACAACATCAAAAAGTCAGGGAAACATGCATGAAATTTATACCAAAAGAAAGAGCAAGTGATGAGGACTAACTTAGTGATGATGAAATTGAATTTTGTGGATTGATGCTCCTAGGATCTAAAAAAAAAGTTTTTGAAGCAAGAGGGTTTTCTCCAAGTATATATCCAAGTGGGGTGTAAATGGATCAAATGGTAAAAAAATTCCCCTTTTCTATTGTGAGAGTGGGTTCCATATGTACCCTTTAACATTGATCATGCCTATTTTATCAAATATTTAACTCTTGGGAGTATTATTTATTCGTTTGTATCTTTCAATAATGGTACTAATTTTATCCATGAAGGCTCTATGACTGAACTTTGATTAGGTTTATGAAAATGTTATAGCATATTCATTGTTGCCTTGAGGTATAAAATTGAAACTGGTAGGTGGGATTAGGATTTAGTCATTGACTTATTGGGGATTTTCCATCACCATTTCCCTTTTCCTTAGGGTTCAACCCCATCAAGTTGTACCATTAACCATGTCCTTTTGCATGTTGTAACTTGTATGGAAGAGCCTATCCTTCATGGGCACCCTAGAATAGCACATGATTTTCATTTTAGGCCTCATGTTGAATTCATTCGTAGGTTTAGGGGTCCTCTTTACTACCTTTCATGAAATCATAATTGATATTCATGTCTCACTTTGTCTATTATTTTTGGGTATCATCATAGAGGGGGTCCCCATTCTCTTACTTTTGCTTTATGTTCTCCTAAGCTCATGGTCCTTAGTGTCTTGCTAGATGTTTCCACAATGACGATTTCATTCATTCCACTCACCCACCATACATCCATGCTTGGCCTCTTTCCTTTTCCTCAACCTTGCCTCCATCTTGCAACCCATCGTTTCCTTTTAGAGAGACCATTGGAATGAGTAGATTTCCATTTCCAGACACTTAATCACTGCCTCTTACTTTTCTTAGGCCATTTCTGTCAGCATTGGAACAAGATGCATATTATGATACCACTCATATCTCTAGAAGTAGCTTCCTCTTGGTATTCTTTTCATGCTCGTTAAACAATGAAAATCCTGGGCTTATTTTTCTACCTTTTAGTGCTCATTAAACCTTCCTAAAAATTCCAATTTCTTTCTAATCATTCCCACTAGTTAGTCAAGATGAATATTGGTGAGTCACCTCTTTTCCATTCTCAAGCTCACTAAACCCTTAGAAGGACATGAGTGTATTTTTATATCTATTTCAGCCTCGATATAAAACTCACAAAAAATGAACCATTCCAAATATTTTTTAATTTCTTTTCAAGCTCATTAAAACTGAATGAAAAAGGAATCTATCGAGCTTACTTGTCTTCTCTTACATTCTCACTAAAATATGAAGGGGATACACTATACAAAATATTGGTGGGGGAGGGGGGGGGGGGTGGGGGGTTGGGGCAGTATCTATTACCTTTTGTGTCGTATCATGGTAGTTGTATATTTCCATCAAACGTAGAATTTGTTTGAGTCATACTCTTACAATTTGTCTTTTCCTAGCTTTAGAACTACACCATTAGCTTGAGTCGAGTCACTATGTTATTGAGTTTTTATCTCACCATATTGGTTACCGTTCTAGTCCATGGGCTTTGGTGATGCCTCCTATGTCACCAATGTGATTGTTTGGTTTTATTTAGTCTATATTTCCAAGTTCACTATTGTTTGGTGTCAGTTTCATGTCAATTAATGGAGGATACATCTAGGTCAATCTTTAATGAATATCTTCTCATTGAAATAAACACCTTATCTAGGATGTAGATCTAGAAACAGTTCAGTACCTTGGAGCTTGCAATCTTGAGTTGTAGGTTTCCTTGTGGTTGATAGTGGGTTTTCATCATTGGCCCATGTTGATTGATTCTACAAAGTGATTTGCATTAGCTCACCCATTTGAACTATGTAGCTTGTGTTAGGTTCATGAGAACAATTTTCATTATTGATGGTATCTCTTATGTCTATTAACATGATACATCAATTCTTGGTATCAAACAATCTCCCTGCATGCTTGTCCTCGTCTCATTCAATAGCAAGGAGTAGATTCATATCATTGGGACAAGTTGAAGACCTTGGGGCATTCGGCTACCTCACTCGTGACCATTGCATACCCCAAGTTGCATTGGCGAATATAGTATGCTCTTTGAGGTTCATCATTAGGGGAATTTACATTAATGTCCAACACTATTGATAACTATTGTGCCAAATATTTATATTCTGTCATGACTAGTCCTTGATGCCATGAGTCTGTAATACATTTTTTTTCTTGAAAAAAAACTTGTATTTTCATTCATAAAAAATGATCAAAAATACATTCTTCATATGCACTCATATGTGCATTCACTAGAATCCACCTGATCCCATAGGAGACAAAAAATAACACATAGTTCCCGAAGGATACAATATCTTCCCACAAAAGTCAACGGCCAACAAAATGAGTTGTATGAAATACATTTGAAAATATGTTTAGTCTATGTGCATGGAGAAATAGCATTTATAAACTAAGACTAAAAAAAAAAAGAAACATACTAACTACAGAGTATCCAATAGTAGATATAAAATATGTATGTTAGAAACAAAGATGAGTGAAATCAACCATGATCACCAGGAACTAGCTCCTCCACAAAGAGATGATGGAAGAAATGATGAGGGGCAAGGTCACCAAAATTTCTCACTTGCCAAATCCCCTGATCCATAAGCATACCCTCTTTAGAGAGCCTATCAAGAACCCTATTTCATTCCCTGTAAACATGGATAATGGACAAGGAAAAAATCATCTTTTAGGCGATAGATATCGAACAATACATGAGAAAGAGAAACAAAATGGAACACTTGATTAGCATTAACCTAGTTCACCACTAGAAGGGAATCCCTAAATATTTGAAGGCAGTCATAACCTTTTTTGAAGACAAATGTGATTAGGGATTTGTAGGCCAATACTTCAACCCAATTATTTGAGCCACTCCCTAAACCTAGACTAATATGGAAATACACATGTTTAGATAAATGAAGAACAAAGCCTCCACCACAAAGATCCCCATCCTCTTGCGAAGCCACATCAAAATAACCCCAAGGAAAATTGGTGTCAAGCGCTTCAACAAGAACCAAATGACACCCTACCACAAACTGAAACTATGGATAATTTTCTAGGATAGATAGACATTCAGTCACAATCTGGATTGGGAAAGAAGGGGAGTTCTAAAAAATAGCCCGATTGCAGGCCAACCAAATACCCCAAACGATGATAAGTGGAAGCGACTTATAGGTATATGTAGCCCTATCAACAATCCAACATTTCCAAATGTCCACAAATGAAATGGCTTCCCATTTAAATGCATCCCTGAGAACATTATGACATGTCAACAATACAGGGCAATAGAAATGGTAGTGGATGAATAAGTGTGAAATATATTCCTCATCCTGCCTGCATAAAATGCACCAGCTTGACCTAATTTTATGTCAACATTGCATCACATCGTAGGTGGGGACGCTACCCATTAGTATGCACAGTGTGAAGATTTTTTATTTGGATGGAAATTTTTTGATCCACGGGATATGCCACCACCAGAGAATGATCACATCCTAGTAGTCATATTCATATGGAAATAACCCCCTTTTGGATAATAGACACCATTTTCATTTCCAGTCCAAACCAATTCATCAACAAAAATCAGAAGTAAAATGTGCAGTTATTATAAAGTATTTAAGTGTATATCCCATTCTGTCTAAAAATAATTGACCAACTGTAAACTTGTAGTTGAGAGCCATCCCTAATTCCACATGGATGTGTGTTGTTCATCATTTATATGAAAAAGTATAGTTAAGCCCCATGAGAAAATCCATCCAATCAGGGCTACAGATAATATGTGGTTGCACTAATTCCAACCCTTGGATCAATACCCAACCATAACTTTGTCCAAGAACCAATTTTCCATGCCAGACTCGGAGAGATCAAATGAAAAAAATTTAAAACAACCCCCCAAACCATATAAATAATTGTTCTTGAATATTGTGGAAGACAAATTCACTCCTCCGGAGTGTGGGGGGGAATGTATTTTTGAATTATGACACAGGTCTAGAGACTATGAGAATATAAAAGATGCCATCCACATTTAGTAGTCGGTTCCTATGAGAAAAGAAATATTTTTTTAAGCCCAAAACTATGAGGAGTTTGGGCATATCAATATGTGACCATTTGAACATGGGAGTGCATAATGATCTTGATAACCAACCCATATAAATTTGAAGCAAACTCTATGCACCTGTTCCAAGACCCCCTTTGGGATCCAAGCCAAAGACATCTAGTAGACTGAATAGCGTCAAGCATATATTTAACCAATACCAGCTGACCCACTCTACATAACCAATGAAAGCACTAACATTTAAATCTCTTCTCAAATTTAGAAATTAGTCATATCCAATCATATTTCAAATATAAATTTGGCTTTAGATGAAATCCCAAGTACTTTAGTCCACAATCAAGTGGAGAGATCTCATATGGGAATAGAGTATTGATCAGTTGAGAAGTCTGATCAGATAATGAAAGAAGAGCTAGTGAATTTGTGTACATTGATGACCATAATTGTTGCCTTACTGAAAAAGGATGTTTTAGAGGAATTCCAATTCATGAATCAACCCATGTGAGAAGATGATAATATCATCAACAAATAATAAATGAGTGATAGTAAGTTGCTGTGCAACTTGTACACCAAATACAGTACCCATCCCTTTTTCCTCCACAATCATACAGCTTAACCCCTCCACTACTAACAGAAACAATAAAGGAGAAAGTGGACACCCGTGCCAAAGACCCCTCTTGGCCAAGAAAAAAATAGTCAATCCATTTATGAGAAATGAAAAGAAACTCTCATCACACAATTGATAATCCAATTTATAAAAGAAACTTGAAATGCCACATGAGTTAGAAGGAGGCACGAAAAAAGATAATGTGCACAATCATATGCCTTCGAAAGGTCTAGTTTGATAACCACCCCTATTGACATTTGAATTTTAAGACTATGAAATCATTCATGTGCCACAAATATTGCTTCAGTTATTTGGCGACCCTCCAGAAACCCAAATTGTTCTTGAGAAATACATTAAGAATGGATAGCATTTATCCTTATGGAAATAACCTTATATATAAATTTGTACACATAGTTACATAGTGAAATAGGCTAAAAATCCTCAATTATGAAGGATTTTCAACCTTAGGGATTATAGCAATAAAAGTAGAACTGAAGGCAGGATGTATGCATCCTCCTAACCTAGCTTCATTTACCACCGTGAGAAGGTTAGGGCCAACATGGTCATAATAGGCACTGAATATTTCTAGTTCCCAACCATCCATCCCAGAGATTTTTTCTTTTTGGAAGATGGCAAGGAACTCATTTAATTCACTCTCTAATGCTTAAACCATCAAATCCCTATTATCATCATCCGCATAAAAATTTGGAAAATATTGTGCAACCCTAATAGCATCTACAATGTTTGTACCACTCGGCTCAAAATAAATAGAGTGGAAATGTTGCATGCCAAGAGAAGATAATCAATCAAAGGAAGAAACAAAAATACCCCCTAGCCCCTCCATACTCCATATAGTGTTAGATAACTCTCTTCCCTTTACAAAAGAGTGGAAAAATTTCCTACTTTCATCTCTACAATCCAGCCATATTTCCCTACTCTTCTGCCTGCAAGTGACCTCCTTTTCATCTAAGATTTCCATCCTACGAAAGAATAGTTGAAAGTAATGATCTTGAGTGAATTGTGTGGGATCCCACTCACCTAGAGTAGAAGAAGAAATCTCAATTTTTTGTTCAATATAAACCAGAGCCGCATCCTCCTCTACCTGAGATTAGCAACCCATCCCTTAGCCATTGATTTAATAGATTTCAGATTTAGAATATAATAAGCCACCACAGAACTTCCAACGAGTCTGTAATATGTTTTTTGGGAAGACATGGTCTAATCTCTCAATACTGAGTATAGGTATTCCTACCTCAAGAATGTAATTCTTTATGTATTTGACTATACCTTTTGCAGCCTTTGTAGGTATTTTGTTCATGGTCTCTCTCTCTGCCTCACACATTGGTCTACTTATTATAATGTATTCTTTCCATTATATTATTTTTTGAACTCATATATTAGGGGGGAAATGTTATAAATAAAAAATCCACACCCTAGGATTCATTAGAATGGAACATCACCTGTGAATTCAGAGTGTCAAAATCAGTTTGTGGATTTCTCCATAAAGTAGGAAATAAAGGATTCAATGCTCCCCTGTAGTTGTTTCCAAGTAGCACTATGCCAAACAATTCCTTATGTATAATGGCCTCAAGCAACAATACATTAAAAATAACCCAGTTCTATAGAGTTGGAGAAACAAAGTGCAGTTTTGCATGGATAAGGTTTGATCATGTCAAATGTGATAACCTAGAGAGGATAAGGATCAAAGAACTAGACACAGTCAAGAAAGTGTCTACATTTAGTGTGATCACTCCTTGAGAGCACTATAAAAGAAACCTCTCCATAGATCACAAAGGAGGAAAACATTTAGAAAGCTGAAATGTTGTTGGAAGACTAACATATAGTCTATCTCTATGAGAAGATTTCATAAAAGATATCATAGAATACCTTGTGCTAGTGAGGAGGAGATAGCGGGAGAAGTTTGCAAGAAAGTGCAACAATGTACATTTCTTTGGTATAATACAAAGTTTGAATCTTTTCCCCCATACGTTCGTGTATTTAATTTATATTTTCATGTTTGGTTGGATATCTTTATATGAATGTACTAATCATTGTCCTAGGGAATAGTGGTTTGTTGGTTTATCTATTTTATGTAGGTATTCAAAGCCAAGAATAGGAGCTGAGATCTCTAGGAGATCTCCCTCAAGATATTTGCACCAACTAGAGTCCTTCTCTAGTGCTAGAAAAGGTAATACATTTTTCTTTATTTGTGTTTTATAGTTTACATGCTTGGGATTGATTTGAATTGTATTATATTGTGCTTTGTTTCCACACACTCCATTTGGGAAGACTTTTTTCGGGTCTATGGGATCTAAATTAACTAACTACTATGAGTGAAAATTATACTCAAATAATCCTTTGACCTTGTTCCTCCCTTGGACTACTCATATACTGCGCTCATCTATGAAGCATGGAAGGACTTCCCGGTAGCCATCCTCCATCCTAATCACCTCTCCTCCTTTCCACCCTTAAGAGTATTTCATTATATAAGCCATTAGTAGATCTGGGAGGATGCATCTGGACACTTAGGGATGAGAACATTTAGGAAACTTCCTCAATTATTGATCCCAAGCCAGCTCATGACATCCTAGATCAAATTGATTTTCTTGCAAAGGCCAAATTCTAGAAATTTAGGGCTCCATTGAAACATAAAAGAGGATGTCCTGTGTAGTTTGAAGGAAGAGTGAAATGATGTACACTAGCATGGAGCAATGATATACATGATGATAGAAGGTTTGAAGCAAAGGGCTATCTAACTAAGCACAAACAAGCGTGAAAAGGAATGCATTCAAACCAACAACTAAGGTAAGTTGAGCTAAGGTTCCTCTCACTATAATAGAGTGGAAAATAAGGTTATAATAGTCATTGATCTATGTTAATGTAACTAGAGTTATAATCATTTTGTATACACTAGGAAAGAGTGATGAAGCTCCTTGAACCATATATCTAGTGAATATTTTGAAATTCTTTGAAATTTATATAATTTCGAGTTCTTTCCTTAACATATTTCACTATGTTTGTAGGGTTATCAACCGTTATGATTGAATGGTGAGAAAAAAATTGATGACATAGTTAGTCTCCATCATAGTCTAATGATATATTATTTGCATGGTTGTGGAATTTTGAAATTCTTCCATACTCAAAATAGTGGAAGATTCTCCTTTCATAGAGGCTATTTTCCATGGTTTTAATTAAAATATTAGGCTAAAAATCTTGAAATTGAAGATATCTACTTAATCAATAGTTGTTAAGAAGAGGGTCCTTAGTCATAATTAGGAGGAAGGGGAGGAAGTGCTATCACCAAGTGTAGAGTTACAAGTGATTTATTTCCTTTTATAATTCTAAAATAGGGACTAAGGAAGATAAATTTGCAAATTTTGGGGATCAAGTGTAATTGGGAACATAATAGTTTTATTTAAATACATTTTAAACATAGACATATTTAATATTAAACTGGGACCAACAATCAATGTGGGTTTCAGTATATATTGATTCAATGGCAAGAGATAATTTGAATCAATGGTTATATTAATTTTTAGGACAAAAACATAAATGATGTTTATCAAGCATAGCATTCCCAAAATGTGATAATATACTTTGAGATGAAAATCTATAAAATAAATATCATTTCAAAACCATCATACATTGCGCTTGAAACCACTAATGGTTTTTGGGTTATGATGTGGCTTTGGGAATAATGATGGTAGCTAATGGTATTATTACATGAAGTAATTAAGGTGGGTATGTGTTATGTTCTTGCATGACTACCCTATTTGGGGAGGTCACAGTGGGATGAAAATTCCCCCTCCATAGGGGGTTTGCGTGAGGGGAGGAAGACCCCCTACATAGGGGTTTAGGGGAAATTCTCCTTAAAAACATTTTTGGGCAATGTTTTGTATCCATTATGGCATATTCGGCTCACTTTATTTACTTTTAGTGATTTTTTGGGACATAGTGGTTTAGCCCATGGTTTTGTATTTTTGGTTAATGTGTGTGTTTTCCATTGCATCATTTTTATTTTATTAATAATATAATTGAAATGATTAATTGTACAGATTTAAAACCTATTTTTTGTATCATAACAATTTTGGATTCAAGCATATTCTTTTATGGCTAAGGGGTTTTTCTCAAGCTCCTGGTAGACATTGTTATAGCACGAGATATACGGAATCAATTCCTGTGGTGAAATGAAATGGGAGGTAACTAAAATATAAAGATCAAGAAATTCAATGGGTAGAGTTTGAGTTCTAGAAGCTCAAAGTGGAAGATTTGTTGGTGAAAAAAGTCAACAGATCACTATGGAATCGGGTACTACCCCAACACGGATGTTACTAAAATATTGGGCTGCATTGGATCAAAAGGAAAAGAGCACAATATATCCATGTTTCTTATATTTACTATTATTTAATGTTTGAGGATAAGCTACAATGAAGGAATTGTGGAACAAGTTAGGGAATTTTTATTTAATCTAAGTCCCTAGAGAACAAACTGGTCCTATGGAAAAGTTTGTATAGCCCGAACATGATGGATGAAGACTCAATGAAAAAGAATATAAATGGCTTCATTACTATGATAAACCAGATATTATTAATTGATATTAATATTTTAGATGAAGATAAATGTATTAGTTTGTTGTCTTAGTTACCACACCCTTGGGATAGTTTGTTTTTTTTCCATAGGTAGTAATGTAACTACTTTAAGTTTTGAAAATATAGTCTTGTCCTTGCTATTAGAGGAAATGAGGTGGAAAACATGGAAATTCAAAAATAAATTCTTTATCTATAACATAATTCTCCCAAAATGGATATAAGAATAAGTTCTCAAGTGGGAGATATAAATCTATAAGAGGATCAAAATCTTCGTGAAAATTCATAAAGGTATGTTGGAGATGTGGAAAAGAAGGGAATTACTAGAAAGATTGTGTATAAAAAATTATAAAGGGAAGGAATCTAATGATTCCCCTTATACATATGTGAAAACATACTCAGATGAAGTGGATGTACTTAACTTCTTTAAGAACATATGTAGATCATGAAGCATGACTGGTTGACTCAGGAGCATCCTTTCGTATGACTCCTCAAAGGGAGTGATTTTATGAGTATCAAAGATATGATGGTGGGGATGTTTTCCTAAGATATTACTCAATAGCCAAAACTATAGGATGAGAAAAATTCAAGTTGAATATCATGGGTTGAATGATTAGAAAACTCCCTGATGTTTTGCACATTCGAGGATTGGCCAATTCTTTTATTTCTATAAGAAATATGAGTGGTATAGGTGTAAGTGTTTGAAAAGGATATTTGTAGGGTAATTCAAGGAGAAATGTTATTGCTGAGGGGATATAATATAGCAAGTATGTATAATTTATTCACAAGAACTATTAGTGATGCATGCAACAATTCTATTCTTCTTGAGAGTGGATCTAAAGAAGGAAAAACTCATACAATCTCTTGATAAATGAGTAGGTTGTGGCATCAAGGACTAGGACATATCAGAGAGAAAAGCCTTTGAGTACTATATGGTTATGGCATGGTAGAAGGTATGTTTAATTTCTCTATAGATTTAAATTTCTATGAGCATGGCTTATGTGGGAAGCAGAATTAGCTAAGATTTTCCTTTGTTGCTACAAGAGAAAAGAGAATATTATAGTTGGTGCACAATAATGTGTTTGGACTTGTGTCAGTTCCATAACTAGGTAAACATGTGTAATATATCTCATTTATAGATAAATTCTCAAGGAATACACATTTATTTCCTCAAGAAGAAAATTAAGGTGTTGAGGATAGATAATGATGGAGAATAAGGGTACCAATTCCAAAGGAAAATATGCATAAGCTAGATGAGAAAGCTTAAAAATGTATCTTTATTAGATATAAGGATAGTATGAAAGGTTAGAATATTTGGAATATAGAAACTAATAAGGTTGTGAATAGTTGAGATGTAGTATTTAGAGAAATGAAAGATGTTGTCAAATAAGAAGTCCTACGAAGGGAGAAGGAACCAAAAAAGATACAGTTTGAATTGAGGGAGAATGAATAAGACTCTATATAATAATAGGATTAAGAAGGAGAAGAACAACATATCATGGTATTAAGGAGATTAGTTCAAGAAAGAAGAAAGCTAGAATGGTATATACACCTTTTATTTTTTCAAAATTTTCTTTGTTTTTACTTAAACGACCTTACAATTGTTATGGAGGTAGTGGATTTAAAGGATGGAAAACTCTAGAAAAAATTCATGGTTGAATAAATGGAAGCCTTAGAAAAAAAGAGGCTTAGGATCTAGTAGAGTTGCCGACTGGAAGAAATTCCACTAGCAGAAAAGGGGTGTTAAAGAAAAAATTGAATGTACAAGGAAAAGTGGAGCAATATAGAGCTTGGCTAATAGAAAAAATTTATTCCCAAGTAGAGGGAATTGAATTTGGTGATATATTTTCTCCTATTTCTAAGTTAACTTCAATCATATATGTTTTATCTATTTTTATTTCATTTTATTTTGAAGACAACATTCCTATACAAGAATATGGAAGAAGAAATCTGCATGAAGAAGCCAAAAGGATTTTTGGTAAAAGGAAAGAAATAGTTGGCATGCAAGCTAAAAAGTCCATATATGGGTTAAGGAAATCACCAATGAGGTGGTATCAAAATTTTGCTACCTCTGTATTTGGACATGGCTTCATAAGGAGCAAATTTGATCACTCTTCATATTTCAAATTAGTTGATCATCGTCTTATTTATTTGCTGTTGCACATGGATAATATATTGTTGATTGGAAATAATAGGGAAATCATCCAAGAAGTGAAAAGTTAGTTGTCCTATAAATTTGACATGAAGGATTTGAGTGTTGCAAATTCCATTTGAGCATGGAAATTAAAAAAAAGATAAAGAAAATAGGAAATTGTTGTTAAATCAGAGGAAATATGTCAAGGCAATATCATATAGGTTTAATATACAAGAATGTAAATTGATAAAGGTCATTATTCTTGTAGGAATAAAATTATTTGTATAATAGTGTCCCAAAACAAAAGAAGAGGAAGAGGACATGCCCCATGTCCCATAGGCCTATGCAGTTGGAACTTTAATATATGAAATGGTTTATACTACACCATACATTATACATGTAGTAGGAGTATTGAGTAGCTATATCTCAAAACTAGGGAAGGAATATTAGACAACAATAAAGAGTGTTTTTAGGTATTTTCATGGAACTATTAGTTATGGATTGTTCTACTAAGGAAGAACATGATTGGATCAAATGTTGGAAATAAATGGATTTTTTTTTTATTTATATTGGGATGGAGATCTCGATTTAGAATATCTAGAAGTCACTATGTGTTTAACCTAATTGAATTGGCAATAGATAGTCTTTAGTGGAACTCTCAACTATATAAGTTGAATACATGGTTTCGACTTATGCAAGAAAATAAAAAATATGGCTATAGATATTATGTTTAGGTGTTGGGTTGGTACAATGAGCTATGATGATAGATTGTGATAATCATATGAAACATTCCTAGTGAATAACCCAATGTATCATTCTAACACAAAGCACATTGATGTTCAATATCACTTTGTGAGAGATATTATTAAAGAAAATAAGGTGTTGCTAGCGAAGGTGGAAATTTTGGAGAATGTTGTTGATTCATTAACAATATTTGTGAGCATTGAGAAGTTCTCTTGGTCATGAGAAACAATGGACATTATTAGCCTATGTTATTTATCATGTACTCCTACAACCCCTTATGTGCAAAGAAAGAAAGTGAAAAGTGTTGGATATGTGTTATATTCTTTAAATTACTACCCATGTTTGGGGGGGTGGTCACATGGGGAAACAAAGGCCTTACTGCATGGGGCGGGGGGGGGGGGTGGGGGACGGGCATGAATCTAGGTGGATATCAAAAATCACCCACCTATTATATTGACTCAATGGTTATCTATATTCTTGGTATTTTTTATATGCTTTTTAGGCTTGAAACTTTCAAGTGAATTTTGAGGCTTTGAATGATGTTTTTTGGTTATTTAAGGGGCTGAGGGTTGCCATGGCATGCCTCGAACCTAGCCAAAAGTTGAAATCCTTGGACAGTTATTTCGAATGGGCTATTGTGCAATCTAAATGGAAAATGTGTACAAAAGTTTCACCCTATGGAATTTTATGTGCCAACTAATGATCAAGGTGGATATTGGTGGCCACCCACCTATTCCAATTGGGCCCCCATCATTTTTTCTTTTAGTTTCCTTAATTGTAGCACAATTTACTATATTTGGTATTTTTTTTAGTTTGGAACTTCTAGAGCTGTTTTGATGCCCTAAACGAATTTTTTTTGGAAAACAGAAAAACCTAATGTTGATGGCATGGGTTTTCAGTCAAGCATTGTATTCATCGGATAAATATTTCTAACAAGATATTGTACTCATCAAATAAAGATTGTATGCCAAAGTTACGACTCCAGGAAGTTGGTGTACCAACTAACCCCAACAAGGCCCACAAACATTTGGTGCTTCATATCCGAGGGTAAGGTTTTTGGATGTTTGAGGTTTTCCCTTATTTATTAATAATAAAAAGGCTTGAGAGCCTCATTATAACAGAGTTCACAACCATGTATTTTGTTATGAAACCAGCTCAAGAAAAGATAGAAAAGAAAGATCAACGCCTTAGAATTCAGCCTCTTCGAGGGGGCAACCTCCTTTACATTGCATAAATGAACAATTCTTGGATGATACAAATGAAAATACCTCCTTTCTATATATAGGAGTCTAAGTGGTCCCAATACAATCAAAGCCTAGATAACAATAATATTGTAGGGCACAACAGTAACAATGGTGGGCTTCTATGTGGCATAATAGTAACAATATGGGCACTACATGGGTACATCAATATAATAAGTGGGTTATACTAATAACAATAAGGGGTTACACTAGTAGTATAGGGGCCTAACATGCCCCTCTCCTTCAAAAAGCGTTGTCCTCAACGCTTGAGTAGTTCTTGATGCTTCTATATAAAATTCTTGTCCTCCCATGTGGAATATTCAGCGGGTAAGTTCTTCCACTTGATGAGATACTCTGAAATTGATCAATTTCGTAGCTGTCTGGTTCTTGTTTCTGTGACTGCTCCAGGTTCCAATATGATTTTTCCTTCCTCTTCAATTTCTGGAAATATTGCTTGAATTGGGATCTTTTGCGACTTTTGAATAAGTGGCCATACTTCTTCGTTCTTCTTCCATTCATCCGTTGCTTCGTTTATCCAATTTGGTTGGATAATATAAATAGCACAAAACAATGCTTCCACATCCTCATCCTTGAAGCATCTTCCCCTTCGGTAAGGTCGCCATTTTTTAAGTGCATGTACTATTGCCAACATTTCCTTCTCATAAATAGCTTGCTTGAGATCTAGCAGTAAAAATACCCAATCACTCACATCAAAACATTTTTCACTACAATGTTGATCTACCTGTTGTTTCATTTGATTTTGCACCGAAGTGGCGTTATCCTTTAAAAGTTGGAGAACTTGCTGTTGATGCTCGATATGATCTTTCTCTACTTGAACCTTTTTCTTCTTGATATGTCCTTCTATCTTTTGAGGAGTGGTAATTTCTTCCAGTCCTTTACAAGATATGGTCGGATTCATTTCTTGATGCTCGATGTGATCTTTCACTTCTTGAACATTTTTCTTCTTGATGTGTCCTTCTATCTTGATAGTTTGAGGAGTGGTAATTTCATCCATTGAATTACAAGATATGGTTGGATTCATTTCTTCTTTCTCGATGTGATCTTTCACTTCTTGCATATTTTTCTTCTTGATATTTCCTTCTATCTTGAGAGTTTGAGGAGTGGTAATTCTTGCCAATGCTTTACAAGATATGGTCTGATTCATTTCTTCTTTCTTTGGGGTGGTGTCTTGACGTATATCCTCTTCTTTTGATGTTTCTTGATCCTTTTCTTCCTCCTCTTCATATTCTATGTAAAATAACTTCTTCTCAGCACACCTATGACCTTTAGTGCATTTGCTATCACAATTGTAACAAAGCCCTTTTTCTCTTTTTTCTTCCAATTGTTGTGGTGTAACCCTTGTAGGTTGTGGAAGGCTGGGAGAAACAACACTTCCATCTTTATAGTTGTGAGGGGTATGCTTCCTGGTTTCCATAATTTTGCTTTCCATTATGTCACAAAGCCCTTTTACTCTTTCCAATTGTTGTGGTGTTGCTCTAAAGAAGGTGTTGCTCTTTATATCCTCATAATGTGCTATCATTTCCTCCGTGAAAATTGACCACGTAACAAGTTTTTTACGAGAACAAAGCCCTTTGTACCATAAAAATTGATCTGGTTCCAAATATGAAGATGCAATACATACCTTTTGTAACAGTTGTACACCATGTATATCAAAATATTGCTCCATATGAAGTATCCAATTTACCGGATCCTTGCCATCAAACTTCCTCATCTTGCTTTTTCTTGATTTTAGGAGCTCTACCTTGAAACGACTGTAACTCTGTACTTTCGTATCTTTAATTTCTAAACTTGTGATCTGTAGTAGCCCTCTGTGTCCTCTTTCCAATGCCACAATTCTGATCCAAATTGGATTCTCCAAGAAAAAGTTATGCACAATCTCCTGCAGTGACCTGATTATAGACTAGTTCAGTAGAGCGAACTTGTATGAAGTGCCACGTGTCACTGTTTTAACCTTTGACTCTAAAAAATATATACAAAGAAACTACAGTCCGTCCTCTTTCTGCACCTTCTTACGAAATTTCAATCCGATGCTCAGAAAGAAAGTTATGATGATTTTCCCTAGGTCACCTGTTTTGAGTGTAATTCAGGAGTCTGCAAAAAGACCAACTTCCGCAGATCATATCTCCGAAAATATCACGCAAAAAGATCGGAAATTCGGACCCAAGGTTCAGCATCAATTCTTCTCAAATGGGTTTTTTTTGCGACTTCTGAAACATCACAGAAAAAACGTTATAGCGACAATTCCACGATGACCTGTTTGGAGCAGCGAAACCCTAGAATCCAAAGCTCTGATACCAAATGTTATGAAACCAGCTCAAGAAAAGATAGAAAAGAAAGATCAACGCCTTAGAATTTAGCCTCTTCGAGGGGGCAACCTCCTTTACATTGCATAAATGAACAATTCTTGGATGATACAAATGAAAATACCTCCTTTCTATATATAGGAGTCTAAGTGGTCCCAATACAATCAAAGCCTACATAACAATAATATTGTAGGGCACAACAGTAACAATGGTGGGCTTCTATGTGGCATAATAGTAACAATATGGGCACTACATGGGTACATCAATATAATAAGTGGGTTATACTAATAACAATAAGGGGTTACACTAGTAGTATAGGGGCCTAACATATTTTCCACATCGCCTCTCAAATATAAGCTACCATTTCCTCAGCTAGTTTATTTGCATTTTGCATGTAAAAAATTTTCAGTCTTTTGTTATCAATGAAATGAAGTTCAATTTTCATTGTATCTCTTTGTTTATTTTTAAATATATATTTCATTTCATTCTTGCATAAATATGGATCAATGGTATCATAGAAGTCTTATCTTTCTCTTTTTTTTTGTGCATGTCCCCAATGAGGTTAGGGTATAAGGTGTTAGGGCTTGAACACGTTGAACCTTTGCAAGACCAGCCTCGCCGACCCTGATGACCTCCCATGGCAGAAGAAAAGAAAGATGAGGGAGAAAGAAATCCTTCCAAAATATTGCTCAAAGAATCCCTCGATGGCAGAGGAATGTGATGATGGACAACCTTTCCCAAATGCTTCGACATATGGCCATAGGTGAAACCTTCATCCAACAACCACCCCAGAGGCACCACTCCCTTTAAGGTACAATTCAACATTGACATTCCTTTTTTGAAGGAAAGATAGATGAAAATGTCATAGATAAATGGTTAAATCTATTGGAAGGATATTTTTTGATTCATGATTTTTCTAATAGGGAAAATATTACTTGTTCCCTCCTCAAAGTTGTCCCCCACGTCAAGGACTGGTGGGAAACCTACTGCGAGAAGAGGGTTGAGAGGAAACCCTCATTGTTTTCAGTCGCAACCACTTGGAATTCTTTCTAAGATGCCATCAAGGAACAATATTACCTTGTCGGGAGCTATTAAGATAAGTCCATAAAGTGGACCACACTGTGACAGGGAAGGAACCAAGATGTACCAAAGTTCACAAATATTGTTCATACCCTTCGCACGAAGTTGGATATCAAGGCTTTTAAGTTTCATGTAGCACTTAAGTACCATGGTTGTCTACACAAATACATCTAGGATGAGATATAGTCCCTGGACATCTCCTCACATGGCACTACTTATTGATACGTTGTCAAGATCAAGCATAAATTTAAACAGAATAAGAGAGAATTTGGATCTGTGATTCTGAAGCAAGGGCAAGGCACCCCCAAACTGCAGAACAAATGACAAAGCCAAGGCAGGGTGACCCAAGACAACTCATCAAAGTTGAAAGAAAAGAAAAACACCATGAAGACAAACAAGGACATAGGAAAGTGGTATGAGTTACATAAGAGCCCCACTAACAACACAAGAGAGTGTCGAGCCAAGATGTCACTGGTGGTTAAGATGAATGCTTCAGAATCTAATGAATTCTCCGACTCTAATTCAAAACCTAACAAGGGGAATGACAAAGGGAATAAGATTATTGATGCAGATCCCAATGCCATTATTACCACCGCCAATATCTAGAAGATTGAGCTTGAGGATCCATAGGAAGGGGAGCGTCTCTTCCACCTGTAGATGTGGGTGAAGGGGTCCTCGCTACAGTTCATTATTGATAGCGAAAGCCAAAATAACCTCATCTCAGTAGAGGTTGTTAAGAGGTTGGTCCTACCAACCACACCACACCCATATTTATACGTCATCGGGTGGCTCCACCAAGGACGAGATCTTCGTGTCATCCAACAATGTCATCTTCCATACAACATCAAACCCTTCACATATGAGGTATTATGTGATGTTTCTCCTCTTGAAGTTTGTGATGTATTATTAGGCCAACTGTAGTTTTGGAAGTGCCATGTTGTGTTTGAGTCGAGGCCTTGCACTTTATTATTACTTTGGGCATTAAGCTATACAAAATAATATAGGTAGTCCTGCCTACCATAATCTCTTTGATATATTTTAAGCAATGCAATAAGATCATCTCCCAGACCAGAAAAATTGTTTTCTTTTTTATTCATTCTCAAAGTAAAGGGAAGATTGTGGCCACATCCATGGCCCCTACAAAGGGCTCCATCGTATAGTAAAAGCAGGTGGATAAGGTAGCAGAAGAATAGAAGGACATCTTCTCCTTGCCCACAAGGGTACCTTCTCACTATCAAGTCAAGCATTCAATCAATCTAACCCCCGGAGCACCTCTACCTAATGGGTTTATATACTGCAACTCTATTATGGAAAATGAAGAAATCAAGTGGCATATCCAGGAGTGTTGGCATTGTTGTCATTGATCGAAAAGGAGCAATCGTGTGAATCAAAATGTTGAGCATGGGATGTTGATGAGCTGATGATGTTGGCGTATGTTGTTCTACGCATATGACGAGAAAGAATGTAGCTCAAAGGATGATTTATGTTAAATACTAGATGGCTTGAACTGAAGAAGTTTGAAAGTAAGCTGAAGTGCAAAGGCTATGTTAATCAATGTGATGGCTAATTAATGTGGGACATAAATATTGAGATAAAATATGAAATACATATATTTTTTTGAACAGAAAATGTAGATAATAAAAATATGATATCTCTCTTGTAATTATTACTGATTGAGCTATTATTCCAACTCTATTGTATATTAGAAATAATTTTCGGAACTGAAAGCAGAGATACAAACTTGTTAGCAGTTTTTGGATTTCCAAGAGACAATGCTTCAGTTCATATTCTTGCAAAGAATACAAACAAGCAAGTTGGACTGCTTATAAAATATACAATGTAGAATGGACAAGGAACCTTTTGAAGAAAAAGAATCTTCATAAGAAAGTGGATGAGCATCAAGGAAAGAGATGCAAAGTGAAAAGGAGAAGCAATGCAGCGGTAGACTTGACAACATAACTATAAATGAGGTAACCAACATTTGTAACATGATGTTGTGATTGAGAGAATTTTTTCCCCTTCTGTTTTGTACAAACTATTTTTTACCCTTCTATGTTGTAGCCTATTGAGGTAGGAACCTCCTATGGGTTGTAGCCTACAAAAAACTTGTGGGAGTTATAACTTCCTTCGAGGTAGGAGCCTCTTGTAGGTTGGAGCCTACAAAAATGTGATGTAATAAGGAGTAGCAACTTGCCTTCACATTACTTTCATCCTAAAATTTGTGGTTTTCTCCCTTTGCGGTTTCCACTTATATTTGGTGTCTTCATGTGTTTATTCTTTTGTGTTGTGTGAATGTTTTGAATTCTTGGTAAATAAATCTACAAATTTCTCTCCTTGACACCTGCAAAAGGAATTAAATAATAATTGAGCACAAACATAAACCATTAACTACATAAGAAGAAGATTAAGTTGAGAAAAAATAAAGAATTTCAATTACTGATTCACCCCCCCCCACCCCTCTTAGTATTTGCCAATCATAAATAACAATTGATATTATATCTTGGTTCCTTCAGTAGCAGTCTAACAACTAGAAGGAGGTCCTAAGTCAATAGAATGGCTAGTAAAGAAGGATGTTCAACAAATAAGGCCCCTCTATTTATTGGTACAAACCATGGCTTTTGGAAAGTAAGAAAGAAGACATGTTTAATGTCTCTATGAATATAAGTATGGGCTATTGTGATGATGGGGTATGAAGAACCAAAGGAAACAACTAGTGACAAAGATGCCAAACTATATTTTATAGCTAATGCAAAAGCTATGAATGCACTTTTGAGTGGTCTATGTGAGTTTGAATTTATCAAAGTAATGCATTGTGAGATAGATAAAGATATATGGGTTAAATTAGAAAATATTCATGAAGGAGATAAAAAGGTAAAGATGGCCAAATTACAAGTGTATAGAACGTAGTTTGAGACCTTAAAAATAAATGAATATGAAGATCTAACTAAATTCCTTTTAATATTTGATGAAGTTGTAAATATAATGTTGGGTCTAGGAGAAACAATCAACGAAAGTGTAATAGTTCAGAAAATTTTGAGGTCATTACCTTCTAAATTCAACCCTAAGGTTTCAATTATAGAAGAAGCAACAAACTTTGAGACTTTAAACATAGATCAACTATGTGGCTCTTTGAAATCATATGAGATGATAATTATAGAAGGGAAGCCAACCAGTAGAGAGGTAAATTTCAATTCAGACAAGCCCATAGAAGAAAAGGAGTAGTCATGTTCAGGTTCTGATGAAGAAGACGCCAAATTTGTCAGAAGGTTGAAGAAATGCACAGGTAAGTATAAAGGAAAAATTCCGTTTAAGTTTTTTAATTATGGAAGAGTGTGACATTATGCATCAAAATTCCTTTTTAAGAAATAGGAAAATCAACCTAAAGGGAAAGAGAAGAACAAATCCAACAAAATTAAAAATGAGAGACAATTCAAAAGAAAAACATTATATGATCAAGAAGATAGGAGTGGATCTGAAAGTTTTAATGAATCCTCTATTGAAGATGGAATTAGTGAATTCATGTTGATGGCCTTGGAATACTTGAAAAATATTGTCAGGAATATGAAGAAGAAGAGGAAGGTGAGCTAGACTGTGAGGGGGAGCTAATTAGTGCCCTAGATGAAATAGAAAGGCTTAAACTAAAGAATAAAATGAATAAAGAGATCCTATTGAAGTATGTAAAGGAAGAGTCAAATTTAGAAGACATTATCAAGTTGAAAGTTGAACTTGAATAAGAAAAGAAGGTGGTAGACATTTTAATGAAGAAAATAAAAGAGAAACACCAGGACTGTGAAATATTGGAGGAAGAGGTGGTATGTCTAAAGAAACAGCTATAAAAGGCTCAAAATGAACTAAACATGAACATTCAACAGATAAAAGGGTCTTAAAAACTAGATGTGATATTAAATGCTCATAGGTCTCCACTCATAAAGACTAGGTTAGGCTATGAAGGAGAATCCGGTAAATCTAAGGCAGAGGGTAAAACAACAAACACCTTTGTAAAAGTTTCTAGCTGAGAGGATGACAACTCACATCAATATGAGAACAAAAATTTGAGAAACACTTCAACATCAAGTGAACAACTGCAAAGGAACATTGTCGGTAAAGTACATAAGGAAAAATAAATGGACAATCAAACAACAATCTATCAAAAACCTTACTTTTTCAGGAGACAGGATTATCAAATGTCAAGATGGTTAGATCCACAAACAACATTCAATATTTTATGGATATTTTTACTGATGTAAATAATTTGGACATAAATCCATAAATTGTAGAGATTATCTCAGAAGAATTGATTTGGGAAATTTTAAGATGAGAAACAATGGATTCACAAACATTAAAACAAACATGAATCTAAAAAAAAATGCATTTGCTCCTCTCCTTGATATAACTGAATGTTTCTATTGTCACAAATTTGGGCACAAGTCTTATGAATGTCAGCTTAAAGACAATAGATTAACATCTCAAAACATTTATAGAACAAGTGGATGTATGTAATGGAGAAAGAATGTAGAAGAAAAGAAATCGGATAAGTGTGATCTAGTTATGTATGCTCAAGATCAAAACAATAAATGGTATGTGGACAGTGGCTACTCTAGACATATGACAAGAGATAAAATAAAGTTTTTTTCCTTGAATGAAAATAAAATTGGAAATTTCACATTCTCTAATGATGAAGTAGGAATAATTAGAGGAAAAGGTATAGTCACTCTGAACAACAGAAGAGGAAAGTATCAATATGTACTATTTGTAGATGATCTAAAACATAATTTGTTGAGTGTATGTCAGATGTGTGACAAAGGATGTGATGTTCTCTTTAGAGCTCAAGACCTTGGAATCAGGTCAAAAAATACAGGGAAGGTTCTGTTTAAAGGAGCTCGAACTGAGAATAATGTATAAATCTTGAAAGAAGAGAGTGAGGAATGCTACATTAGAAAAAAACATGAATCATGGCTATCGCATAGGATATTGGGGCATCTCAACATTGACCACATCATCAAACTAAATAAGAAAGGAATAGTTAGAGACCTACCAACAATAAACAAGCCTCAAAATACTATCTGCAAGTCATGTCAAATGGGTAAACAACACGAACATCATTCAAAGTCAAAGGTAAACTATCAAGTAGCAAGCCTCTATAGCTAGTTCATACGGATTTGTGTAGACCTTGTAAAACAGAAGCACAAGGAGGAGAAAAATATTTCATGCTAGTAATCTATGACTATTCAAGATTGACATGGGTGGAATTTGTCATAAATAAGTCAGAAGAATTTGAGAAATTTAAAACATTTAAGGCATTGGAAAAAAATCAAACAGGGTGCAAGATAAAGTGCATATGGTTGGAAAGAGGAGGTGGATTTACATTAGATCAGTTTGCATACCTATGTAACGAATTTGGGATAAAAAACAAGATACTATTGCAGAAACACTACAACAGGATGGAGTCATAGAGAGGCAAAACTAATTTTTTCAACAAATATCCAAGGCCATAATGCAAGAAAGAAACATTGCTCAAACCCATTGGGTAGAAGCGGTGCATATAGCAGTACATATTCTCAATAAGGCACATCTTGGACCAAATTGTGCTAAGACACCTTATGAACTATGGCACGAAAACCATCATCAATCAATCATTTTCAAGTATTCAGGAATAAATGTTATATCAAAAATAATGATGAAAAACTAGTAAGCTTGATGCTCAATCTGATGAAGGAATATTTTGGGATATTCGTCAAATATCATGGGATAAAGATATTATAATAAAAGATTGCATAATATTTCGGAATGCGTAAATGTTAAGGTTGACAAAGATCATCCCAACAAAAACAAGAGCACAAGTTCTATCAATCCTCCAGACCATCATCATAATATCAGTAAAGAGAATGAAGTACAAGATGAAGAATTAGAAGATACAGAGAATTATTCAAAAGGAACCTCGAGACACACTCAAAAGAATCATCCTGAGAATCAAAATATTGTAGATAAAAGTGAAGGAGTACAAACAAGGAGGAAACTAGTGGAAAAATCTTAGCAAGTTGATATAGCGATGTTGTCACAGATAGAGCCAAAGAACTTTGAATAGGTAAGTAAAGACAAAAATTGGATAGATGCTATGAACGAGGAGTTAGATAAAATTGAGAAGAATGAGACTTGGGAACTAACACCAAGACTTGCTAGAAAGAATGTCATTGTGTTGAAGCCTCGAAAATCTTTGCTTCAACATGGTGGAAAACCACCCGGTCCGAACCTTGGTTGGCAGCTCCTTTTTCATTTGGTGTAGTGGCTTTGACTGGGGATAATGGGACCACTTTTCCAATCTAAATTATGATAGTGTTGATGGGGTGATATGAGATATTTTGGAGTAATTTTTCTAAAAGTAATCTAATCTAAACTAATAATCACATGCATTTATCCTAATTTAACCACTATCTAATTATGACTATACTTGGGAATAATTTGAAGTATGAGATCTACAATAATGTCCAAAAGCAATTGGTAATAAAGATCATTCAATTGCAATGGGAAATGAAATCATTTAACAATAATCATTTCGTATAAAAAGTTAGCCGAAACAAATGTGAAAGATATATCGCATAAGAAATTATTCATGTATTCAGTATAAAATATAGGCCATCATCATACAGAAGTGCAATAATGCTAACCAAGATTCAAGATTTCATACATAAACAACTTGAAGAGAAATTATTTCTTAATACATAAGTAAATGATAATTACAAGATAAGAGTACCATTTGTAGCAAGTCCTACTGACGTGCTTCAACAATATTGATCTACTTTCAATCCATCCAACACCATCTAAGAGTACAAAAGTGCAATTTCAGTAGAAGATGCCAGATAAGATAAAAATAACTCATGTTCCATTAATTTCACCCAAACTTCCTCAAAGGGACAAAAGTGCATGTTTTAAAGATTGTTTCTGATAAAATTTATGGACCCCTATCTAAATGCATGAGAGGGTATTAAATACTAAACTATAAAACTAAAAATAGATTATTACAAAAATAGTTGAGGTTTAAACAAACTTCCTCAAATTATGAAAAATAAAACAAAAATAGAAATGAGCATGGTGACTAACTATTCTGCATTTGATATTTTATATCACAAATGCCTGTCATGGGCTTGAGTTGTGTCAGTTGTGTTATCACTCAGGTTGTTCCCTGCCTCTTGAAGGGAATACAACCGAGGTAACCACTAAACAATCTTTTAGCTGCAGGTCCTAGCCTACCTGCAACTGGAGAGGGCTCTCTCTTTGTAAATTTAGCTTTGTTTATGGAGTATATTAGGCTAGCTATTATGCACAATTTTTGTTTTGAATCTGTTGGAGGGTAATTTCAGGTGGAACAGGAATGCAAGTAGAAAACAATTTCTTCCATTGGGTAAATGGAGTCAAAGTGAGTGAACTGCTGAAGTGTTGAAGTGCTCCTTTGGGTAAAAGTAGTTTGCTACAGAGCAGGGTAGTCGATTTAGGATCAATTTTGATATCTAAAATGATGAAATTAAGTCAGAGAATGAAAGGCACTGAAGAATCTTTCATTATGCTGGAAGAGGGAAAGTGCATGAAGGTTACTAAGGAGCAATGAAGAATTCCTAAGCAATATTCAGAATAAAAGAACTAATGCAACTAGGAGCAATTAAGAATCCATATTTATGATTAATTATGAAGAAAACATATACAATAACTGAGGTTGAACACAAAGTATCCTTGAGAAAATTATGTGCTATTCTTCTTCCCTGCTACTAGGTTT
Source organism: Pinus tabuliformis (assembly GCA_031772625.1). Taxonomy (NCBI): domain Eukaryota; kingdom Viridiplantae; phylum Streptophyta; class Pinopsida; order Pinales; family Pinaceae; genus Pinus; species Pinus tabuliformis. The sequence goes on from CM062819.1 coordinate 1,096,971,192, forward strand.
ATGGAACATATACGAAATTGCAAACATAGAAAACATAAAAAACACAGAGAAGAGTGACTTATTGATCCATAAAAGACGCAATAATTCTGTAGCGTTCCCAGAACTTCAGTTCCACATTCAGAAACTTCAGCACAGTGAAATTCCAGCAACCTTCGTATTATATAGCCTTGATAACTTACAGTGCAGTTCAAAAATGAAATTACCAACCCCAAATACATGTTGTGGGGGGGTATTTATACAAAAGGAAGATACAAAATATCATGAGGATAAGATTTCAACTAATAAATTTCTTTACCAACTATTTAAGAAGTAGTAAGTGAAGGAATAAATGTTGTAGTAAAGATGAATGCGCTAGCTGTCCAGTTTGTCAGAGGAGTTTTGACTTTCGAACTGAATGAGTTAGCTACTTGCTGCGCATTTATTCTGCGTGTGTTGTCCTATCGCTGGTATACTACTTGTTGTTGTCTTTTTCTTTGTCTTCATCATCGGTGCTCGGCTTCTTTGCATTTATTGAGCTGTAGTGATCATTCTGTTTCTGCCTTGCACTGCCTTTTCTACCCTTTTGACAAGTGGAGCATACCATCTGTATGTGCTGACCTGTAGCTTACAAAAAAGAATTAATAATCAAAATCACCTGAGAAATGTCTCTATCATTCCTCTCCACCAATCCTCTGTAGGTAGCTGATGCCTTTGTATTTTGATCAGTCTCTCATCAGCTTCAGTGTAACTATAAAAGTTTGGCTGGGTTTCGAAGAGATGGTTTATCTCGTGTGCAATGTAGAATAGATTTTCTAATTTATCAAAGACACTCTGTCCAGATGGAGGCCCTGTTTCTTCTGATGTGCTTGAGGAAGCTGTGATTTGATTGGAACCATAATTGTTTACCCTGTTGGCATAATGCTCATGTGACAGCAGTCTTCCGACGCTGGTCACTAGGCTGGGTAGCCCTCTGCTCTGTAATGCCGTGATATTTATTCTGAACTCATCTACCTCTGCTTGCATCTCTTGGCACTTTCTTTCCAAGTTCTGCACAAAATTCCTTAAGGTCAACACCCTTTTTACTAGCAAGATAGTGTCAGTCCTATTCCTGATTCCTGTTGCTGCCAACTGCTCTTTGGTGTGAGTGTTCAGGAATTGGATCATCCTATTAGCTTGCTCAGGCATATTACCCAAAGATGCTATAGCTTTTTGATTTTCAAATTGAGCTATGCCTATCAAATCCATTTGCTCATGCATGGTTTCAATGGATTTCCATTGGTCTGTAATGGATTCGCCAATCTTGGCCCACAGAATTTTCTTGATATCAGCTAGAGTTCTAACAAAAGTGAGCTCTTTCTCTAGTTCCTTTATCTTTTTTTCCAGGGCTTTCACTTCCCTTGTCTTCTCAGCTACCTCCTGCTTTGACTTGTCATATTTTTCCTCAATTTTAGCTAGCTTTTCTTTGGTTTCTTTCAATTCTGCCATATGCAATTCCAGAGCTTCTATTTATTTCATCATATTGTTGATTCTCAAGCTGGTCCCTTGTTCTGCAGGTGCTGTAGTAGTTGCTGAAATTGGTGCTGAACTTGAGGTACCTGCTTCTGATGTTGGAGTAGGGGGAGGGACTGTTGTGGTGGCCGTAGGAGAAGCTGTAAAGATCTGAGCCATTTGAATTGGCTGAGAGGCCAACTCTTCCTGTCTTCCCTGTAATGATGCCTCCAAGGAACTCTTTGTATCTATCAACCTTTTATGCAAGGTCATAAGCAAAGCTACCACATCCTGCTCTTCTTTTTGTTGTGCTACCTCTGTAGTTTGAGGATGCAATGTAGATGATAGCTTGATTTGTCTTCTGAGGGCGGCTATGTCTTCGTCCTTCTTTTTTATCAAAGCTTGCATGCCCTTGGGATCAGTGGGATCATGTCCCAGCTCTATAATGATCTCCTCCAAGGAATTTTTTCTATTGTCCTTGGCCTGTGATGAAGCTTTCTCCAATTCTAGTTGGGCAGAAGTATTGTGCAAAGAGTTTTGCAATCTATGAGCTAACAATGTTTTGTCTGCCAAGGTAGGATATACCATTTCCCTGGTCTGCTTGTGTAATTCAATCTGCTTCATGGGATGGATATCTTTGGCGAACACTTCCAGATTGGTTCTAATATAGTCAGCAGCTGATTGGGGTTGTTGCATTGTAGGTCTGAAATGACTAAGAGTCATTTTGCCTTCTTGGATGTCATAGGCCAACATTAGCCTTTGCTGATTGGCAATTGGTTGTACAGCTGGTACCTCACTGGCTCATTTCTAGCCTTGATCTCAGTAAATGCCTTTTTGATGTCAGAGCCCTATCGGCTCTGTTGGCTGGTGGATGTTACCTCCACCCCTTGTTGTCTCTCTTGCTCCTGCTGAAAAGAGCTAGCTGATGTCTCCATGTTGGGGGGAACTTGCTGTTCTGTTTGTCCTTCTGGCATTTCCTCTTCTGAAAAATGATTTAACCTCTGTCTCTTTTCCCCTTGCTGCTCAGTGGATATCCCTGGAGGGGTTTCTTCTTGTCTATCCCTTTTCTTTGCCCTTTCCTCATTAAGAGGTGTCTGTAACACTGGGATTTCTGTCGCCCTTGCCTGAGTAGAAGGGTCTTGCCCTTGACTTTGTTCATCTGTAGAAGTAGGCCGATCTGCCATCGTTTCTTGCTGTTCCAAATTTTCTACTTGCTCTTCTGAATGTTGCACCCCTTTACCTTTATCTTTTGTTGCTGGTGGGGCAATTACTTGGGCAGGTTGCTGGGAGGTAGTGGCAGATGAGGTGCCTTCTCCAAGATGCCGAGGGGCTATGAAAAACACTTGTCCAAAAGATTCCAAGTCAACTGCTTTTTCAAGATCTTGGATTGCTTTTTCTACTATTTCTTACTTAGAAAATTCTTCAACTAGAGTGCCCTTTACCCATTCTTGTTGATTAGAAAATTGTTCAATTTGAGGGATATTGCACTGTTCATATGCTGCAAGCCTGTATTTGATTCTTCTAAGGCTTATAAAGTGATTGGGGTCATATGGTGCCCAATAAAAGCTTGTTTTTAGTAACAGAAAATTTCTCAACATCTTGTCTGCCTCCACCTAGGCTTCTTCCCTATTATTGAAAATAAATGGGCCCAATTGATGCCTAATCTTGAGCTGTGCCTTTTTGCTTCTGCCATAGAAATGAATCATATCTGCATTACCAAATTGTCGGAAGTATTCCAAGGCAAATAGTCTCATGGGGACATATTTGGGTAGTCTGTAAGGGGCCAATTCACAGCCATAAATCTTGATTACTGTGTGGTTTTGGTAAAAATACCAGTCGCCAATGTTGTAGCTTTTGGAAAGTTGCAGGATCTTTTGCATCTCATGAGTGAGTCTAGGAAGAGGAGTGCTCACTAGTAAGGAGGAAGCTGGGTGTATAAATAGGTCAATAAACTCGCAGTAGGTATATGAAGAATAATAAACATGGTGGTAGACTGATGACCAAAATATTAGAGACCTTCGCTCCCCCTTGGCATCTAATTTTCTGAGGAAAACTAGGAAACTATCAGGCTAGTAGTACAGCAGCAAATGATATATGTAGGAGGTATGTTCGAACACCCTTTCTTGCTGCAGGTTCATGAATCGCTCATGAATCTTATCAGCTATGAAGGTGGCATAATCATACTAGACAGCAAGGGGCTATCCTGGAGCAAACATGGACAACATTACTAAAACTGTCTCATCAACATACTCACTAGTATTGAATCCTAAGATGCAGGATATGATATCTACCAACATTCTCCCTGTTTCATTAAACCACACATGTAGATAAGGAGGAGGCTAGCGGGGCTGAAAATCTAGTTGCATGAACAACTGGGCAATTCTTGTGATCTCTGAGCTGGGCAGCTTGGCACTTTGGTCAAGCAGAAGCTTCATGGAGAGAGGAACCATAGGCTTTGTTGGCTCAAAGTTTAGCATCTTGTTTATGGCTTGAGGGGTGATGTGAAACAAAACAGTCCCAGATGGAGCCAAAACTGCTCTTTGAGTGGGCTCATAATTCTCACAACACTGATGGATAAGGTCAGGGAATATATTTACTTGTGGGAGATAATAAATTGGCAGATTGGACTCCCAGATACCAAGGATATCAGCATTGCTTCTGTATCTTTTCCTTATCTCAAAAAAGGTTTCAATGTGATATTTGTGAGTTAGTTCCACTGTTTCCTTCATTTGATAATCCCTATCAGCAAGGGGTAGCCATTCCAAGTTCCTATGTGGTGCATTCAAGGGGGCAATGTTTAATGCTGTGGGAGTGGCCATTTGAAGTTTTATCTGTGTTTATCCTTGGAACCAGGATTAGTGTAGCAACAGACTAATGGAAGAGCTGCTGAAGATTCGCAAAAGAGATGCAGACTGAGTTTAAATGGGGCAATGGTCTTCACTGTCTGTAGTTATTATAAAGGAGGCAAACTTTGGGAAAGTTCATAGAGACTTGCCTTTGTTTAATGGATTCCTTGGATTAAGAGACTGTGGGCAATTTGCAGAGGGAAAAGAGGATGATTTTGGCCAAATGAAGGAATTTCCTGTAGGGGATATTGGCAAAAGGAGTCATTGCAGGGGCAATATGAAGATTCTCTCGGCAAAAATTAGTTAGAAATGATTTTTTACGGTGAATTTTGCAAATGGTCGCGGGTTCGCAGTGTTTATTTTGAACAGGGGGTTACTCAGTAAATTTTGGGCAGAATTCAGGTGTTGCAGAGTCTTAAATTTGGCAATTTGCAGGTATTCAAACAAGTGAACTGAAGAAAATGGCAAGAACAGGGGTAAACAGGCGAAATTCGGCAAATACCTGGTTTTAATGGCGCCGAGGGCAACTGAGCTGGTGCAATGGAGAACAATGGCGGTGAATTTGCAGGCGGCAGCGGCTCGGATGATCGAATTTGCACTTGGGTGGATAAACAACGTAAAACAGCATGCACAGAGCTCCCAAATTGTCCAATGAAAATGACTTAAAACGGTCGAAACGCGTGTTTTTATGAAAATTTTGGCATATTTGGCGCTTTTGGCGCTTTTCTGCGATGACGTCAGCATGACATCATCGGCGGGTCCCGGGTACGACAAGGTGACGTGGCAGCTAACTCAGGCGATGATGTGGCACAGGACATGGTGGCAGGGTGGGGACGCAGGCAGATGAGGTGGCGGTGACACAGAGCAGCGGCGGGTTGACGCGGAGGTGATGTCATGGGGACGTATCGCCAAGACAAAAGGCGGTAAATGGTTTTATCGGACCGCCTTCTGTACGGGAGTGGTATGTGTCAGAGGAGGCCCGATGCAATGGAAACATGACATGCATCTTTTGTACAACGGCAAAACCGCCGTGCTATCGGATGCTAACTCCCGTACGTCAGGGGCGCTCCGAAATCAACCTGGGCCATCGGATCTGCCGGACCCAAATCGACGGTTGACGGAATGGTTAGATGTTGGCGCGATACGGCGCGGGGACCCGCCCGTTTTTAATGTTATAATATGTCACGGGGGGGGTTAAAACTTTAGGTTAATGGGTTCCCGGTTATGTGGTTTGAGACATGGTTATTAATTTAACCAAAGATTAAATTAATTCCAAAATATAAAAGTGCGGAGGGTAGTGCAGTAAGGTTTATGGAGGGTTTAGGCGAGGTTAAATAATTTAACCAAATGTTAAATTACTCCCAGGTGTTTGGACGCGGAAGGGCTAATACCAAGGCCCCAAATGGACTAGATATTTCCCAAGACTGCATTATATGGCTATAGTGCCATGGGGTGGGATATGTAATATTTTTTGGAATTTTATATAGTTTTTTGTAGCAATAGGGATGGGAAAGTAGTTAGGGAGCTATATAATAGAATTAGAAGTTAATATGAGTTTGAGAGGTGAAAGAGTAGGGGAGAGGCTAAGTTTATGAACTGAAACCTAGACATAGGAAGTGAATGGAATGTAAAGGAGTGATTTTACACAAGAAATATGGCTTCTTTTCATTGAGAGAGACAAAACTCGACTTGATATTTTACAAGACTGAGGTGAAAGCAGGACTTGTTGGGCAGATCCCAAGGTCCTTGAGGAGATTTTAGTGAGTGATTTATGGGGGATTGAAAGGGGAATTAGACATGCTTCCAAAGTTCTGCCACCAAACAACTGCTTTGACACTTCTGTCATTGATGAGACAACTTTTGTTTAACCATACAAAAGGAGATCAAAACCCTACTTCTGCAACCTCAAACTACCTACTCAGCCTAATACACCTAACATTTTTTCTTCCTCTTGAATGGGTGCACTTAGACTTGCAAACCCTGATTATCCCCTTTTCTTTTGACTGCCCTCCTATCTAAATCTACCCTTATTTCTTCCAAGGGCCCAGATTAAGCAGTTGGGCTCCTTCATTTCTTTGCCTATCTATTCAGCTACAAAGCTTGAACTGTTTGGACAGATATTCATTCTCTAGTCTAGAACAAGCAATTTAAAACATGGCATGGTCCAGATTGAACTGTTGGGCCATCCATTAAGCTAGTAGTGGCATTTTGGCTAGCCAAATTCCTGGTCTTTCTTTGGGGTTCATTTCTATCATTTTTCTGACCAATTTACTCTTTTTGCCCTTTAATAATTCTTTTAGGGCATACCTCTTTACATATTTTAATTTTCTTCTAATACTCTTACAAATCATGGAACCTTTGCATCATGAAAAGATGAACATATTTGGCACTTCCTAGGTCAATCATGAAAAATGAAACCTATTGGTATAGGAACCTAACAATGGCTCCACTTGGGGATGGCCTTTGCTTTTGAAAGGCCAAGAACAACAGGTCAGATAGCCTTATTTTTCAACTTTTGCTGGTTCCTGAAACTCCCTTCTCTTGGATACCAATGATCTGAATCTTTGTAATCTACATCTATTACCTTTTTAGCTGCTCTGTGCAAAATTATAGCTCTGCTTCTTGCTGGTTTCTCTGAGTGCTTATCAACATCTTTAGCCTTCCCAAATCCTTTTCTTGATTTCTTATGGTAGACTCAAAATACACATCAAAAAGTGATGCAGTTCCCTGATTTTCCTTTAAAATTCGCTGCATTTAGTTCCTTATCTAACCGCTGTAAATAAAAATACTGGAAGTACAAATATCTATGTACAATATATAGCTGTGTTGTGTTCATCAAAGGGGATCAAAATAATTCTTGAGCATTCTCCCATTGACTGGGCCTTCTTCAGTATTTGTGCCATCCAAACTCCTCAAAAAATAAGTGTTATTTCCTTGTACAATTTGAATAATATATGGCCCCTTCCATAGGAAATCAAACTTGCCATGTTTCCCTTTATCTTCTCTCCTAGAGTCCCATCTCAACAATTTGTTTCCTATGAAGAAATCTTCATCTTTTGTTCTTTTATCAAAGATCTTCTTGAGTTTATCTTGTAGGACCTAGGTTCTCTGATATACTTCTTCTCTTGTCTGTTGCAAGTGAATAGTTTGATTGATCCTTCTTTGAATGTCATTAGGTTCTGCTTGTATTTCTTGTAATAACTTGATCACAGGGATTCCCAAAGATGAAGGAAATCTTGCCTCCATTCCATAAACCAATTCATAGGGACTTGTACCAATAGATCTTTTAGTGGTCAATCTGTATGCCCAAAGTGCATTTACCAGCTTCTTATGCCAATTCTTTTTGTTCTCCTCCAAGACCTTTTTGATGATGTTGATGAGGCTTTTGTTGGAGGACTCAGCTAGGCCATTACCTTGAGGGTAATAGGCTGTGAAATGGCCCAAGGTCATGTGGTATTTGTGACAAAAGTTGATCATTTTTTTGGATTTGAAAGCAGCAACATTGTCTGTAATAATTTTATCTGGACAACCAAATCTAGACAAGATGTTGGTTTCTAAAAATTGCATAATAATGGAGTCATTGGCTTGTCTACAAGGGATGGCTTCTATCCATTTGGTAAATTAGTCTGTGGCAGTAAAAATCCACCTGTGTTGGCCAGAAGATGAAGGGTGGATTTCCCCAATGAAGTCTAAACCCCATTTTTGGAATGGTCTTTCAGTTGAAATAGGTTTGAGTGGTAAAGGTAACAGCTTTCTCTTGCCTTCAAAGATCTGGCATGTATGGCAAAAAATTACAAATTTTTTCACATCATCAAACAGGGAGGGCCAATAAAATCTGGCCCTTAGGATTTTATCAGCTGTTGATTTCTAGTATAAGTGTCCTCCACAGTCACCTGCATGAAATTCCTTGAGGACATTGTCAGTTTCATCCAATGTTAGGCAATTAAGTAAAATTCCTTCATGATTTTTCCAAAACAAAACATTGTCTATAATGCAAAACTTTGATGCCTTCATTTTCAAAAATCACTTTTTAGTTCTAGACAACCCTAGAGGAGCTTGCAGGTTTAACAATACAAAAGATATATCAGCATACCAAGGGGATTGTAAAAAGGCTTGATTGATCTATGGAGTCGCCATCTCCTATTCGTTGTCCAGTTCATTGATATCAAGGGCTTGGAAATTGGTTTCAGTCATTAGTTTGGCTAGCCCCTGTCCTTTTATCAGTTTTGTAGGCTTTATTTCAATATCATACTCTAAAATATTGGCTATCCATTTGCCCCTCTTGCCTTCAATTCCTTCTTGAGTTAAAATGTCTTTAACCACAACATTTGGGACATAGGAAATCACATGTGAGTATAAAATGTAAATTCTGAAATCCTTGATGGCCTTTACAAGGGCATAAGCTTGCTTTTCCATGATCTGATATTTTAAGGGAGCATCTCTAAGAGCTTTTCTGAAGAAAGCAATGGGCTTCTCACACCCTTGGTCATCTTTTTGCGATAGGACAACAACAATTGTATGCTCAGATGCAAAGGAAAAGGTAATGAAATCTCTATCAAACCTGGGACTTGTGAGGACTGGTGTATTTGTCAAAGCTATTTTGATGTCCTCAAAGGCTTGTTTGGTTTCCATGGTCCATTTTACTTTAGTATATTTCTTCAGCATATTGTTTAACAGTCTTATGATCTCGGCCAAATTAGGAATGAATCTTCTCAAAAAGTTAATCTTCCCTAGAAAATCTTGTAGTTCTTTGATGTTTCTTGGATGAGGCACTTGAAGGATAGCTTGAATTCTATCCAGGTCGATCCTAATGCCATCTTTTGAAATGATGTGACCTAGGAGCTTGCCTTCCCCTAGGCCAAACAATGATTTCTTTGGATTCAAGGATATGCCATATTTTCTGCAAATTAGAAATACTTGCCTTAAATGTTCTAAGTGTTCTTGGTCTAATTTTGAAAAGGCAGTAAGATCATCAAGGTAGACTACTGGGAAATCATGGTTTTATTTGGCAAAGGCTATGTCCATTGCTCTTTGAAAGGTAGCCCCTGCATTTTTGAGCCCAAAAGGAATTTTCACATATTTGAAGGTTCCCCAAGGTGTTGTAAAGGCAGTTTTGTCTTGATCATCCGGGTGTACTAAAATCTGATTGAATCCTGAGAATCCATCTAACAATGAGATCCTAGAGGTTCCTGCTACCCTTTGTAGGATATGGTCCATTTTTGGTAAGGGGTAATGGTCTTTGAGAGAGACTTTGTTCAAATTTCTTAAGTCAACACACAGTCTTATCTCTCCCGTTTTCTTCCTAGTAGGCACTAGATTTGAAATCCACTCTGAGAACCTAATTGGAGCTATGATTCCTGCCTCATACATTCGTTTAACTTCCTTTTCAATTAAGGGAAGAAGGACAAGGTTCACCCTTCTAAGCTTTTGTTTAAACGGTTTTTGATTTTCTTTCAAAGGTATAGTATGTTGGATGACTGAGGTATCATAGGACTTGAGGTCCTCATAACTCCAAGAAAACACATCTTGGAATTCCTTAAACAAGTCAATGTATTTCACTTTCTAATCAACAGGCAAGGCTTTGGAGAGTTTTACCATTTTTGGATTTTCTGAAGTTCCAATGTTGCAGTCCTCAATTTCAGCATTCAGTGGTTGCATTTTTGGCTTCCTTGAGATGTCATTTGAATCAAATAAATCCTCCAAAGGGGTTAAACCCGTGGGCAGAAAATTGTCTTTTAGTTCAGTTACTTTAGCTTCTCCCTCAGTTATTTCATCACAATTTGTTTGCTTCAACTGTTGTACATCCTTGATCCAAAGTAGTTGGATCCAAAATCAGGCTTGTTGTTTCAGCTGATATATTCTGCTCAATTTTGTCTGTCTGTTGTTGATCTTCCACAGTGCTAGTATCAATCTTGATGCTGGAGAATTCCTCCTTCAAAGTCAGGAAGTTATTTATCTGTGTGTCATTTTCAAAGATCTGCCAGTTTTTGACATTATCTGGGACTGCAGGCCTATGTTTGATTTCAGCAGTGAAATTGTGGTTGGGTTCAAATGGTAGCTTGCATGTGTTGGCAAACGTTGCCAAGCTATGTGCATGTAAATTGTGCTTTCTTGAGATTTTGGTGAGCTGAAATTCTAAGAAACTGTTAAGTACTTTAGTGGCTGCCCCTCTGTAAGCCCTCAACCTAAGATCATTAGTAACGAAATTACCCTTTATCTACGGTATGATCAGATCAGAATCCCCTAGTATTGAAATTTTTGTTGCACCTAGTCCTCTGATCAGCTTGAGTCCTAGCAAAAGGGCTTCATACTCAGCCATATTGTTTGTGCATCTGAAGTTTAATCTATATCCACGACCTTCAGCATTGTCATTTTGCATGTTGTGTATCCAAACCCCCTCCCCTGCTCCTAATTTGTTTACTGAGCCATCAAACTCTAAGTACCATAAGATTTCTTGGTTATGACTTGCATTGAGAGATTTGGAAATTTGTTTAGTGGGAAGATTGGGTTCTTGTTAGTCATATGATATGTCGTTTTTGTTTATTGCATTGGTTATGTTGACAATTTTTTGATCTGGATCAGCAAATTGTTCATTCATGCTTCCTGGTTGTGCTATTATTAGGAGTTTAGCATCAGTTTTGGGGCACATGTCAACATTATATAAAATGAATGAGTCTATATCGGAATGTATTGAATAGATGGGGAAGTTTTGGGGATTTTCTTCACTACTCACCACATATTTCATCAGTGTTTCACGGTACAATCTCTTTGGCTGTCAAAAGACTGAAATAGTGGAATAGGACATGTCTAGCTGCAAAGATCATCGGAGTTTTGCACCCCAATATTTGGATAAAAGCATGCCATACTTGGGTGGAATGTCAACTACCACCACATCCATCAAGATTGTTTTAGCTGGATGTTGGACCAAGGATACACAAAGGTCTTTGATTAGGCCTAGACACTTGACCTGGTTGGAATCAAATGAGAACAAATCTTTGTAGGGTCTTGTGATGTCTATGTCTAGTCTTTCCATCACAGATTTAGGCATTAGGTTATGGGAAGCTCCTGAATCAAACATTTCATTATGGAGCACTTCATCATGAATGCTTAAACTCACATAAAATGGGGGAACTCCTCCATCTGCTATTTTACCATTGACCTCAGGATCGAAAAGTAATTCAGGTTGATCATCTAAAACATTTAAAGCATCCCTATTGTCTGGTATTTGGAGTGACCTATTGATTTGTTGTCTGTATATCTCATGTTTGGCTAATTCAGAGAGGGGAATAGCTATTTTCAGCTTGCCAATTTCTGTTTCTAAATTGAAGGGTTTTTCTGTCTACAGCCTTGTGTTGTGGACAACAAAGTTTTCTTTTTCAGCTGGATTTTCAATGATATTCTCTTGATTTTGAATGTTATTTTGAAATACCTCTTTTTTGGAAATATTTTCAGGAACACTGTTTGAATTTGCTTTTATGGGAGGACATGTAAATGTCTGTTTTTTTGTGGGCTGTACCTCTGATACATCTTCCACAATAACTTCTCTTGGGTTTGGGCCTATTTTATCAGAGGATTCTGTGAGAGCAGTTTTATCTTTTACTTTCTTTGGCTGTTTAGCATCCTTTGGTTTGACAGTTTTAGGCACATCTATAGTTCTACTCCTCAACTTGTACTGTTTATGAACCTCATAGACTGCTGCATCATAGCCTTCTCTAAAATCGAATGACTCTCCTCATTTGGTTTGAAATTGATTGAAATTATGGGCCTCTTGATCTTCTTGTGTTAGAAAGACTTGTTGTTCACTGTCTAAACCCATCAAGTTAATGTGAGGGTCCTCTATTGGTTCACTAGATGTTGAGGCTTCAGCATAGTTTTCTTGAAACGGAGGTCTGATGTTCTAATCAGGGCCAGGCCTCCCAACATTTGGATTTTGATTCTTTCTAAAGTTTGGGTTTCTTGCAGTACTTGGTTGACCTTCCCATGATGACTTTCTTTCGATGGTTTCCACCCTATCCCCAAGTCTGTCCATGCCTTTGACGATTGCATCAAGCTTTTGCTCAAATGCTGAAGGTTCCTCTTTGAATGTTGTTCTTCTTTCTGCTCTTGCTCGGTTTCGTTTGGCAATGAGATTTGCCTCTACACTAACAACTATATTCTGCATGTCTGCTAAGGTTGGAGGGGCTCTTTCCCTCAGTTGATATGCCATGTCAGAATCAAATCCATCAGGGAATTTGATCAAAGCTAAATCAGGTGGAGGTCTAAGGTTTTGAGGGATGGCATTGTAAACGTTGTTGAATCTTGCACAATAATCTAGGACAGTTTCTTGTGGACCTCTTTTTATACTGTCATACTCTGATAGGATATGCAATGGATCCTTCTTCCTTTCCCATATATTCAAAAATCACTGATAAAGGGCATCAGGATTGGCTATAGAGTTGATAGCAAGTGCTCTAAACCAAGTCCTAACATCACCAATTAGACTTTGGACGAAAATATTCATTATTACATCATCATCGTCAACTTCATAGTTCTCAAAATAGTCTTGCATTTTCTTTGTATGCTGTAGGGCAATATATGTACCTGTACTATCAAAATAAGTGATCTTACTTTGATAATCCTGAGGCATAGCCCCTAGATTTGCAGGTAGCTGTAAAGGGGCATATCTATTTGCCATATTTACAGGGACAAATGGGACAACAGGAAGGAATGGGACAGCTGGAACTGCAGGGAATGGAGTTGAAATATGTGCAGTGGATGGAGGTGTAGATAAAGTGCTTTGAGAAGTGGATGAGGAGGAAGGAGAAGAAGGAGAAATGTGAGGACGGACTGAAGCTTTAGCATGGGTTGGAATATAGTTTTGTTGAATTGCTTCAGGGCCAGAATCAGCAAGATCTTCTTGTTCCTCTTGTTTCCTAAGGATCTTAGGGGTTAAATTAGGATTGTGAAAAATAGCTAGAGGATCTGGGTCAGGGTTTGACCTGGTATAACGAGTTTTCTTCTTTGGAGCCAGCTTCCAAATTTGTTTTTGGTATTTTTCTGGGAATTTTCCAGATTAGAAGGAAAATGGTCAAATTTTGGAACAGCTGTTTACAGCGTAAAACTAGAATGAAGATTGACTGAAGCAGCTTTTATTTAATCCTGTAAATGAAAAGCAAGAATAGTTTCAAAGGCTTTCTGGCTGACATTCAGGCTTCATCTGTAGTTTTAAGGAATAGACAGCAATTGGAAAAATTCGTTCGTCCCTAGACGAGCTGCCAATAATGTTAGCACTCAGGTTGTTCCCTGCCTCCTGAAGGGAATACGGCCGAGGTAACCACTAACCAAACTTTTAGCTGCAAGTCCTAGCCAACCTGCGACCGGAGAGGGCTCTCTCTTTGTAAATTTAGCTTTGTTTATGGAGTATCTTAGGCTAGCTATTATGCACAATTTTTGTTTTGAATCTGTTGGAGGGTAATTTCAGGTGGAATAGGAATGCAAGTAGAAAATAGTTTCTTCCATTGGATAAATGGAGTCCGAGTGAGTGAACTGCTGAAGTGTTGAAGTGATCCTTTGGGTAAAAGTAGCTTGCTACAGAGCAGGGTAGTTGGTTTAGGATCAATTTTGATATCTGAAATGATGAAATTAAGTCAGAGAATGAAAGGCACTGAAGAATCTTTCATTATGCTGGCAAAGGGAAAGTGCATGAAGGTTACTAAGGAGCAATGAAGAATTCCTAAGCAATATTCAAAATAAAAGAACTAATGCAACTAGGAGCAATTAAGAATTCCTATTTATGATTAATTCTGAAGAAAACATATACAGTAACTGAGGTTGAACACAGAGTATCCTTGAGAAAATTCTGTGCTATTCTTCTTCCCTGCTACTGAGTTTATGGAACATATACGAAATTGCAAACATAGAAAACATAAAAAACAGAGAGAAGAGTGACTTATTGATCCATAAAAGACGTAAGAATTCTGTAGCGTTCCCAGAACTTCAGTTCCACATTCAGAAACTTCAACACAACGAAATTCCAGCAACCTTTGTATTATATAGCCTTGATAACTTACAACGCAGTTCAAAAATGAAATTACCAACCCTAAATACATGTTGCGGGGGGGTATTTATACAAAAGGAAGATACAAAATATCATGAGGATAAGCTTTCAACTCATAACTTTCTTTACCAACTATTTAAGAAGTAGTAAGTGAAGGAATAAATGATGTACTAAATATGGATGCGCTAGTTGTCCAGTTTGTCAGAGGAGCTTTTCCTTTCTGGACTGAATGAGTCGGCTGCTTGCTGCAGAATTATTTTCTGTGTGCTGTCTTGTCGCTGGTATACTTCTTGTTACTGTCTTTATCTTTGTATTCATCATCGGTGATCGACTTCTTTGCATTTATTGAGCTGTAGTGATCATTCTGTTTCTGCCTTGCACTGCCTTTTCTACCCTTTTGACAGGTGGAGCATACCATCTGTATGTGCTGACCTGTAGCTTACAAAAAAGAATTAATAATCAAAATCACCTAAGCAATGTCTCCATCATTTCTCTCCACCAATCCTCTGTAGGTAGCTGATGCATTTTTATTTTGGTCAGTGTCTCGTCAGCTTCAGTGTACCTATAAAAGTTTGGCTGGGTTTCAAAGAGATGGTTTATCTCATGTGCAATGTAGAATAGATTTTCTAATTTATCAAAGACACTCTGTCTAGATGGAGGCCCTGTTTCTTCTGATGTGCTTGAGGAAGCTGTGATTTGATTGGAACCATAATTTTTTACCCTGTTGGCATAATGCTCATGTGACAACAGTCTTCCGGTGCTGGTCACTAGGCTGGGTAGCCCTCTGCTCTGTAATGCCGTGATATTTATTCTGAACTCATCTACCTCTGCTTGCATCTCTTGGCACTTTCTTTCCAAGGTCTGCACAAAATTCCTTAAGGTCAACACCCTTTTTACTAGCAAGATAGTGTCAGTACTATTCCTGATTCCTATTGCTGCCAACTGCTCTTTGGTGTGAGTGTTCAGGAATTGGATCATCCTATTAGCTTGCTCAAGCATATTACCCAAAGATGCTCTAGCTTTTTGATTTTGAAATTGAGCTATGCCTATCAAATCCATTTGCTCATGCATGGTTTCAATGGATTGCTATTGGTCTGTAATGGATTGGCCAATCTTGGCCCATAGAATTTTCTTGATATCAGCTAGAGTTCTATCAAAAGTGAGCTCTTTCTCTAGTTCCTTTATCCTTTTTTCCAGGGCTTTCACTTCCCTTGTCTTCTCAGCTACCTCCTGCTTTGACTTTTCATATCTCTCCTCAATTTTAGCTAGCTTTTCTATGGTTTCTTTCAATTCCGCCATTTGCAATTCCAGAGCTTCTATTTCTTTCATCATATTGTCCATTCTCAAGCTGGTCCCTTGTTCTGCAGGTGCTGTAGTAGTTGCTGAAATTGGTGCTAAACTTGAGGTACCTGCTTCTGATGCTGGAGTAGGGGGAGGGACTGTTGTGGTGGCCGTAGGAGGAGCAGCGGTAAAGATCTGAGCCGTTTGAATTGGCTGAGAGGCCAACTCTCCCTGTCTTCCCTGTAATGATGCCTCAAAAGTACTCTCTGTCTCTATCAACCTTTTATGCAAGGTCATAAGCAAAGCTACCACATCCTGCTCTTCATTTTGTTGTGTTACCTTTGTAGTTTGAGGATGCAATGTAGATGGCAGCTTGATTTTTCTTCTGAGGGTGGCTATGTCTTCTTCCTTCTTTTTTATCAAAGCTTGCACGCCCTTGGGATCAGTGGGATCATGTCCCAGCTCTATAATGATCTCCTCCAAGGACTTGATTCTATTGTCCTTGGCCTGTGATGAAGCTTTCTCCAATTCTAGTTGGGAAAAAGTATTGTGCAAAGAGTTTTGCAATCTATGAGCTAACAATGTTTTATCTGCCAAGGTAGAATATACCATTTCCCTGGTCTACTTGTGCAATTCAATCTGGTCCATGGCATGGATATCTTTGGCAAACACTTCCACATTGGTTCTAATATAGTCAGCAGTTGATTGGGGTTGCTGCATTGTAGGTCTGAAATGACTAAGAGTCATTTTTCCTTCTTGGATGTCATAGGACGACATTAGCCTTTGTTGATTGGTGGGTGCCATCCTTAGCAATTGGTTGTACAGCTGGTACCTCACTGGCTCATTTCTAGCCTTGATCTCAGTAAATTCCTTTTTGATGTCAAAGCCCTGTCGGCTCTGTTGGCTGGTGGATGTTACCTCCACCCCTTATTGTCTCTCTTGCTCCTATTGAAAAGAGCTAGCTGATGTCTCCATGCTGGGGGGAACTTGCTGTTCTGTTTGTCGTTCTGGCATTTCCTCTTCTGAAAAAGGATTCAACCTCTGTCTCCTTTCCCCTTACTGCTCGGTGGATGTCCCTGGAGGGGTTTCTTCTTGTCTATCCCTTTTCTTTGCCCTTTCCTCATTAAGAGGTGTCTGTAACACTGGGATTTTTGTCGCCTTTGCCTGAGCAGAAGGGTCTTGCCCTTGACTTTGTTCATCTGTAGAAGTAGGCCGATCTGCCATCGTTTCTTGTTGTTCCATATTTTCTACTTTCTCTTCTGAATGTTGCACCCCTTTACCTTTATCTGTTGTCACTGGTGGGGCACTTACTTGGGCAAGTTGCTGGGAGGCAGTGGTAGATGAGGTGCCTTCTCCAAGATGCCGAGGGGCTATGAAAAACACCTGTCCAAAGGATTCCAAGTCAACTGCTTTTTCAAGATCTTTGATTACTTTTTCTGCTATTTCTTCCTCAAAAAATTATTCAACTAGAGTGCCCTTTACCCATTCTTGTTGATTAGCAAATTGTTCAATTTGAGGGATATTGCACTGTTCATATGCCGTGATATTTATTCTGAACTCATCTACCTCTGCTTGCATCTCTTGGCACTTTCTTTCCAAGGTCTGCACAAAATTCCTTAAGGTCAACACCCTTTTTACTAGCAAGATAGTGTCAGTACTATTCCTGATTCCTATTGCTGCCAACTGCTCTTTGGTGTGAGTGTTCAGGAATTGGATCATCCTATTAGCTTGCTCAGGCATATTACCCAAAGATGCTCTAGCTTTTTGATTTTGAAATTGAGCTATGCCTATCAAATCCATTTGCTCATGCATGGTTTCAATGGATTGCTATTGGTCTGTAATGGATTGGCCAATCTTGGCCCATAGAATTTTCTTGATATCAGCTAGAGTTCTATCAAAAGTGAGCTCTTTCTCTAGTTCCTTTATCCTTTTTTCCAGGGCTTTCACTTCCCTTGTCTTCTCAGCTACCTCCTGCTTTGACTTGTCATATCTCTCCTCAATTTTAGCTAGCTTTTCTATGGTTTCTTTCAATTCCGCCATTTGCAATTCCAGAGCTTCTATTTCTTTCATCATATTGTCCATTCTCAAGCTGGTCCCTTGTTCTGCAGGTGCTGTAGTAGTTGCTGAAATTGGTGCTAAACTTGAGGTACCTGCTTCTGATGCTGGAGTAGGGGGAGGGACTATTGTGGTGGCCGTAGGACGAGCAGCGGTAAAGATCTGAGCCGTTTGAATTGGCTGAGAGGCCAACTCTCCCTGTCTTCCCTGTAATGATGCCTCAAAAGTACTCTCTGTCTCTCTCAACCTTTTATTCAAGGTCATAAGCAAAGCTACCACATCCTTCTCTTCATTTTGTTGTGTTACCTTTGTAGTTTGAGGATGCAATGTAGATGGCAGCTTGATTTTTCTTCTGAGGGCGGCTATGTCTTCTTCCTTCTTTTTTATCAAAGCTTGCACGCCCCTGGGATCAGTGGGATCATGTCCCAGCTCTATAATGATCTCCTCCAAGGACTTGATTCTATTGTCCTTGGCCTGTGATGAAGCTTTCTCCAATTCTAGTTGGGAAAACGTATTGTGCAAAGAGTTTTGCAATCTATGAGCTAACAATGTTTTATCTGCCAAGGTAGAATATACCATTTCCCTGGTCTACTTGTGCAATTCAATCTGGTCCATGGCATGGATATCTTTGGAAAACACTTCCACATTGGTTCTAATATAGTCAGCAGTTGATTGGGGTTGCTACATTGTAGGTCTGAAATGACTAAGAGTCATTTTGCCTTCTTGGATGTCATAGGACGACATTAGCCTTTGTTGATTGGTGGGTACCATCCTTAGCAATTGGTTGTACAGCTGGTACCTCACTGGCTCATTTCTAGCCTTGATCTCAGTAAATGCCTTTTTGATGTCAAAGCCCTGTCGGCTCTGTTGGCTGGTGGATGTTACCTCCACCCCTTATTGTCTCTCTTGCTCCTATTGAAAAGAGCTAGCTGATGTCTCCATGCTGGGGGGAACTTGTTGTTCTGTTTGTCGTTCTGGCATTTCCTCTTCTGAAAAAGGATTCAACCTCTGTCTCCTTTCCCCTTACTGCTCGGTGGATGTCCCTGGAGGGGTTTCTTCTTGTCTATCCCTTTTCTTTGCCCTTTCCTCATTAAGAGGTGTCTGTAACACTGGGATTTTTGTCGCCTTTGCCTGAGCAGAAGGGTCTTGCCCTTGACTTTGTTCATCTGTAGAAGTAGGCCGATCTGCCATCGTTTCTTGCTGTTCCATATTTTCTACTTTCTCTTCTGAATGTTGCACCCCTTTACCTTTATCTGTTGTCGCTGGTGGGGCACATACTTGGGCAGGTTGCTGGGAGGCAGTGGCAGATGAGGTGCCTTCTCCAAGATGCCGAGGGGCTATGAAAAACACCTGTCCAAAGGATTCCAAGTCAACTGCTTTTTCAAGATCTTTGATTACTTTTTCTGCTATTTCTTCCTCAAAAAATTATTCAACTAGAGTGCCCTTTACCCATTCTTGTTGATTAGCAAATTGTTCAATTTGAGGGATATTGCACTGTTCATATGCTGCAAGCCTGTATTTGATTCTTCTAAGGCTTATAAAGTGATTGGGGTCATATGGTGCCCAATAAAAGCTTGTTTTTAGTAACAACAAATTTCTCAACATCTTGTCTGCCTCCACCCAGGCTTCTTCCCTCTTATTGAAAATAAATGGGCCCAATGGATGCCTAATCTTAAGCTGTGCCTTTTTGCTTCTGACATAGAAATGAATTATATCTGCATTACCAAATTGTTGGAAGTATTCCAAGGAAAATAGTCTCATGGGGACATATTTGGGCAGTCTGTAAGGGGCCAATTCACAACCATAAATCCTGATTACTATGTGGTTTTGGTAAAAATACCAGTCACCAATGCTGTAGCTTTTGGAAAGTTGCAGGATCTTTTGCATCTCATGAGTGAGTCTAGGAAGAGGAGTGCTCACCAGTAAGGAGGAAGATGGGTATATAAATAGGTCAATAAACTTGTAGTAGGTATATTTAGAATAATAAGCATGGTGGCGGACTGATGAACAAAATATTACAGACCTTCGCACCCCCTTGGCATATAATTTTATGAGGAAAACTGGGAAACTATCAGGCTGGTAGTACAACATCAAATGATATATGTAGGAGGTATGTTTGAACACCCTTTCTCTCTCCAGGTTCATGAATTGCTCATGAATCTTATCATCTATGAAGGTGGCATAATCATATTGGACAGCAGGGGGCTGTCCTCGAGCAAACATGGACAACATTACTAAAACTGTCTCATCAACATACTCACTGGTATTGAATCCTAAGATGCAGGATATGATGTCTACCAACATTCTCCCTGTTTCATTAAACCACACATGTAGATAAGGAGGAGGCTGTCAGGGCTGAAAATCTGGTTGCATGGACAGCTGGTCAATTCTTGTGATCTCTGAGCTGGGCAGCTTGGCACTTTGGTCAAGCAGAAGCTTCATGGACAGAGGAACCAGAGGCTTTGTTGGCTCAAAGTTTAGCATCTTGTTTATGGCTTGAGGGGTGATGTGAAACAAAACAGTCCCAGATGGAGCCAAAACTGCTCTTTGAGTGGGCTCATAATTCTCACAACACTGATGGATGAGGTCAGGGAATACATTTACTTGTGGGAGATAATAAATTGGCAGATTGGACTCCCAGATACCAAGGATATCAGCATTGCTTCTGTATCTTTTCCTTATCTCAGAAAAGGTTTAATGTGATATTTGTTAGTCAGTTCCACTGTTGCCTTCATTTGATAATCCCTATTAGCAAGGGGTATCCATTCCAAGTTCCTATGTGGTGCATTCAAGGGGGCAATTTTTAATGCTGTGGGAGTGGCCATTTGATGTTTTATCTGTGTTTATCCTTGGAACCAGGATTAGTGTAGCAACAGACTAATGGAAGAGCTGTTGAAGATTTTCAAAAGAAATGCAGACTGAATTTAAATGGGGCAATGGTCTTCACTGTCTGTAGTTATGATAAAGGAGGAAAACTTTGTCAAAGTTTAGATAGACTTGCCTTTGTTTAATGGATTCCCTGGATTAAGAGACTGCGGGCAATTTGCAGAGGGAAAAGAGGATTATTTTGGCCAAATGAAGGAATTTTCTGTAGGGGATATTGGCAAAAGGAGTCACTGCAGGGGCAGTATGAAGATTCTCTCGGCAAAACTTAGTTAGAAATGATTTTTGACGGTGAATTTTGTAAATGGTCGCAGGTTCGTAGGGTTTCTTTTGAACAGGGTGTTACTCAGTAAATTTTGAGTAGAATTCAGGTGTTGCAGAGTCTTAAATTTGGCAATTTGTAGGCATTCAAACAAGTGAACTAAAGAAAATGGCAAGAACAGGGGTAAACAGGCGAAATTCGACAAATACCTGGTTTTAATGGTGCCGAGGGCAACTGAGCTGGTGCAATGGAGAACAATGGCGATGAATTTACAGGTGGCAGCGGCTCGGATGATCGAATTTGCACTTGGGTGGATAAACAATGTAAAACAGCATGCACAAAGCTCCCAAATTGTCCAATGAAAATGACTTAAAACGGTAAAAAAACGTGTTTTTATGAAAATTTTGGCATATTTGGCACTTTTTGCGCTTTTCTGCAATGACGTTAGCATGAAGTCATCGGTGGGTCCCAGGTACGGCAAGGTGATGTGGCAGCTGACTCAGGCGACGATGTGGCATAGGACACGGTGGCAGGGTGGGGATGCAGGCAGATGTGGTGGCGGTGACACGGAGTAGCAGCGGGTTGACGCAGAGGTGACGTCACGGGGACGTATCGCCAAGACAGAAGGCGGTAAATGGTTTTATCGAACCGCCTTCTGTACGGGGCGGTATGTGTCAGAGGAGGCCTGACGCAATGAAAACAGGACACGCGTCTTTTGTACAACGGCAAACCCGCCGTGCTATCAGATGCTAACTCCCGTATGTCAGGGGCGCTCCGAAATCAACCTAGGCCGTTGGATCTACGGACCCAAATCGAAGGTTGACGGAATGGTTAGATGTTGGCACGATACGGCGTGGCGACCTGCCTGTTTTTAATGTTAGAGTATGTCGCGGGCATGGTTAGAACTTTAGGTTAATGGGTTCCCGGTTATGTGGTTTGAGACATGGTTATTAATTTAACCAAAGATTAAATTAATTCCAAAATATAAAAGCGCGGAGGGTAGTGAGGTAAGGTTTATGGAGGGTTTAGGCGAGGTTAAATAATTTAACCAAATGTTAAATTACTCCCAGGTGTTTGGACACAGAAGGGCTAATACCAAGGCCCCAAATGGACTAGATATTTCCCAAGACTGCATTATATGGCTATAGTGCCATGGGGTGGGATATGTAATATTTTTTGGAATTTTATATAGTTTTTTGTAGCAATAGGGATGGGAAAGTAGTTAGGGAGCTATATAATAGAATTAGAAGTTAATATGAGTTTGTGAGGTGAAAGAGTAGGGGAGAGGCTAAGTTTATGAACTGAAACCTAGACATAGGAAGTGAATGGAATGTAAAGGAGTGATTTTACACAAGAAATATGGCTTCTTTTCATTGAGAGAGCCAAAACTTGACTTGATATTTTACAAGACTGAGGTGAAAGCAGGACTTGTTGGGCAGATCCCAAGGTCCTTGAGGGGATGTTAGTGAGTGATTTATGGGGGGTTGAAAGGGGAATTAGACATGCTTCCAAAGTTCTGCCACCAAACAACTGCTTTGACACTTTTGTCATTGATGAGACAAGTTTTGTTTAACCATACAAAAGGAGATCAAAACTGTGCTTCTGCAACCTCAAACTACCTACTCAGCTTAATACACCTAACATTTTTTCTTCCTCTTGAATGGGTGCACTTAGACTTGCAAACCCTGATTATCCCCTTTTCTTTTGACTGCCCTCCTATCTAAACCTACCCTTATTTCTTCCAAGGGCCCAGATTAGGCAGTTGGGCTCCTTCATTTCTCTGCCTATCTACTCATCTGCCAAGCTTGAACTGTTTGGATAGATATTCATTCTCTAGTCTAGAACAAGCAATTTAAAACATGGCATGGTCCAGATTGAACTGTTGGGCCATCCATTAAGCTAGTAGTGGCATTTTGGCTAGCCACTTTCCTGGTCTTTCTTTGGGGTTCATTTCTATCATTTTTTCTGACCAATTTACTCTTTTTGCCCTTTAATAATTCTTTTAGGGCATACCCTCTTTACATATTTTAATTTTATTCTAATGCTCTTACAAAATATGGAACCTTTGCATCATGAAAAGATGAACATATTTGGCACTTCCCAGGTCAATCATGAAAAATGAAACCTATTGGTATAGGAACCTAACAAGTTGGCCGATTCCATCTTTCAACTACCCATTGAACACGATGTCGGTCAGTTCTGGCGCCATTTTCTCCGTAGAAGTTGTTAGGCATCACAAGGTCATCCACTAACTGTGAGGTTTCACTAAATGTCGCCAATATGCTTCCCATTTTAACCTGGTCATTCTCCTAATTGCTTCTACTTTTTCGTTTGTTTCCTACCTCCACTGTAGTTCAAGTTGTTTTACATTAGGAAGAAAACCCAGAATGGACTCTTCGACAAGGTTGGCGCTATGTAAATTTTCGTTAATATTATTGATAACACTCTTTGTTGTTGCTACCACATCTGGTGTTGCCTTTCTTTGTGTGGTTCCTCCAATTTAGGCAAGTTGGATTTTCTCCCACCTTCTGAATTTTTCCAGGTAATCAAGTCAGAAAATCTTTTGAATATTTCATCATATTCAAGCCTCATTTCAACCATTTGACTTGCCAATTTGTCGCTTGTTTCGCAATAATAATTCCATTGCGAAATCTTCTGGCATAATAGTTCCTTTTGGTGCATCAGTTGGGAGTTAAGTCCAAGCGCTTTAGTGATAAACTGATCAAGTTTTGGATCATATTTATGTAGATCAGTTATTCCTTGTATTTTCGCTTCCTTCTCTACTAAGCTGGCTTGATGTTTTATTTGCATCTTCTTGAACTCTTGTTGAAGATTAGCTAACTGTGTTTCTGCTTGCTGGTTCAATTTTGCTTGTTTTAATTGTTGTTCAAGTGACATAATTTTATCTTCTTTTTCCTTAAGCAATAATTGCACCTTTTTTTCTTTGTCGATGGTCACTGAAGAATAGGCACCTGCAAACTGTGATAGTCTAGTAAGGTTGGCAGATAGGTCGATGGGTGTCTTTCCAGACAACATCCATCGGTTCATTATCAAGGGTAGTAACAGCTATAGAATCTAATTTCCTTTTCTTACTTTGTCTTTTAACAGCTTCTTTGTGTTGTGGACTATAGAATACATCTAAAGGAGGAATCTCCTCAATTATCAAAACAATTTTAGAGGTGGGAGTTACAGGGATGTGCTCTACCTCTTGAGTTTTTACAGTCTCCTCTGCTGTAATTTCTTGAGTTTCTTTCTGTTGTGGTGTTTTCAACTCTGGCGTTTGTTCCTCTATATGGAGCCTTTTATTAAAGTTCTCCCATTCTTCCTTAAAATCAGTCACTAGAGGTTTTATTGCCTAGGTGGAGGTGGAATGGATTTCATCTTGTTTGCTAGTTGAAGTTTGCTCAACTGTCTTTTCTATAGATTGGGTTGTATCTTTTTCTGACTCCCTGCTTCTACTTTTCCCATTTTGTGATTATTTCTCTAACTTCTCTGACTCCCTGGTAGACTTCTCTTGGGATTCTGCTCCAGAATCAATTTTAGGATTTTCTTTGGAATCTCCTTCTATACTTACACTCGGAGTAGGCTCCGTCATTGGTTCAATCGATAATTGGTCCAACGGGACCTTCATTAGCCTCCTTTCTCTGTACTCATAAAAGGCTTCAAGATCTTCATGGTCAAAAAAGTAATTGTGCCATATGCTTCACCTCTGTGAAGGTGTTCTTCTGTAAAAATATGTCATCAAATACATCTTCCTCATTACTGAATACTTTTATTTTTACCATGGTGGTAAAGTCATTGACAGTGTCAAATGGGTCATATTTCCTTCTTGGGAATTTAGATAATTACAGAGATAACATAATCTCTGCTTCTTTGAATGCATGCCCCAGGTCATGCAATGAAAATGCTCCACACTATAAAGGGAATGTAGGCCAAAGGCCTTTTTTTCTTCCTTTAATGTTTTTCTCATCCCACCCTCACTAGATGTTTGATAGGCTATATCTCTAGCCATCAATTTGTCTGAAGCATAGTATGGGAGGACATGGGGGGAGGTAATGCTGCCAAATACCCTGATATACGTGAATGTTTCCTGCCCAAACCATTTGGCCACTGGGAGGATATCTACCTCAGCTTCCTTGGAAAACCCGGGGGCATCTCGGTTGTAAATCTGTTTGTGGATATTGAGCATAACTCCATGACAAATTTTGTAAAAATGTGGTTGAAACTAGGATTCCCACACATCTTTATGGTATATGTGAATGGGAAGTGGATCTTGGACAATCCACTTCCATCCCATGACAAGAAATTTTGAACCAAAACAAATTGCATCCATTACATAGGCACTCATAAAAAATTGAGGGTAAACCCTCGAAGCAACACTTCCTTTCCTTCTATACTCCATTATTGTTCTTGCTAAATTATTAGAAAAAATATGTGCCCAATTCATTATAGTTGCGTTTATGGCTGCATCTATTAATGGCATCCATTCTGGGGAGAATTTAGTGATATCAGGTTTGCCAAAGAGTCTACATAGCATGGCTACTGCAAAACTATGAGTGGGACAAATAGACACAGTAGAGTACATACCATTGTTGTCTTTTTTTATTTTTCCCTCATTATTTGACTAGGTCGAGGTGCAGTCTGCTGGGTCCTTGTTCTCTTTGGAAAACTTCTCAATGAACTGCTTGTTGTAGATAACTTGTGGCTCTAGTAGGTGGTACATAAGCCGAAGGTTGTCTGGTGTAAAAGATCCCATAACCTCTTGGCTTCTGGTCTTGAATTCTCTGTCTTAGATGTAAACTTCATCAATAACCCATTTAACCATGTCTGTATAAGGGATTATCTTTGGATGCATAGTTATGCGATGCAAAAAAGAGAATGATGTCTCAAACATGGAGGCGTCTGAGGAATCACGTCCGTCAACTGTGACCTTCATTTCCAGAATCCTTGGTTTCTCTTCTTCCAGTATATTATACATGGCTTCCCATGTAGAGGTTCACCCCTCTCTGCTTCATGTAATATCCGTAAATAGAGGAGTCATTTCTTATTTCTTAAAGATGACTACCTTACCTTTCTTCACCATTGCTCCCAACGATTTTCTCTATGGGTTTTTCCTGAAAGTGAAGAAAAACAACTATCAGATACACAAAGATGACAATGAATGTGAAATGGAATAATGTGGATAACTTGTAAAGGTGATAAAAGGAGTTTTATTCAAACACATGTAAGAAGATATCATATCATGTTAAATGGATTTTCACACATAAATGCAATTAACTCTTACTAAATTCCCAGTAATGTCTCGTTATCTCTTAGATTTAATGCTCATAAATGTCTGCATCGTAAGCTAGGAATAAATATTCTAGGGTGGCTAGCCTTTGAATTGTGATAATCCCGATTTTTCAATTTTCGAAGCAATATCAAAGATCACAATATCACATTATGCCTTTTTCACTTTTCTTACCCTCCCTTACGTTTCTGCAAGATGCGAGCCACTCGTTTATTGCCTCAAAACATAGCTACTTGTTAGGTTTTCTATGTACAAACCTTTTAAGTAAGCGGTGGACCTAAACATTTGTTCGTAATATATCTAAGAAGTGGGTTTGGGTCTTGATCGCATTTCACAATATCAATTAATGGTAAGTTTGTGGTGTTCTTTTAAATGCTCGAAATGCGATGTGATAAATGCTATGATGCTATCACAATTTTGCATTTCGCCTTTTTTGCGATAACCTTTTAAGGCAGGCTCTTCATATATGCGAGACTTGGTTTGAAGAGAAAAGCTTTAGGACCTAAGTTATATCAAAAATATGATAGTTTCGAGGTATAAAGCATAGAGTCCTCTTTTAATCATTTTTCACTAGATTTGGTGGGTTAGAAAGGTTTTTGATGATGCTTAATCATGCAATACACGGGAAGGAAAGTATTTAGTAGTTCTTTTGAAAAGGGGGTTTGATTGATATTTTTCTTTATTCCAAAATTAAATAAGAAAAATGCCTAAATGCTATGTTTATTTTTGGAAGGATTTTTTAAAGGGTCCATATTTATTAATGCAATATTAACTACTACTATTAATAAATGGGGGGTTGTTGAATAGCACAACACATTGGTACAAAATGGGTATTCAAAGACAAGATGAATGAACAGGGTCAAGTTGTTAGAAACAAATCTAGACTAGTGTGTAAGGGTTATTCACAAGTGGAACGTCTTGAGTATAAAGATACTTTTGCACCACTCGTGAGACTAGAGGCAATCAGGATGATTTTTGCATTTGCAAGCTACAATGGTTTCAAGGTGTACCAAATGGACGTGAAGTATACCTTCCTAAATGGTAATATTGAGGAAGAAGTTTATATGGAACAACCTGAAGGTTTTTCATTGTCATATAATCCTAATTATGTATGCAGGTTAAAGAAAACACTATATGGTCTTTAAGCACCACATGTGTGGTACTCTAGACCGCACAAGTACCTTCAAAATCAAGGTTTCAAGAGAGGAGTAGCTAATAGTAATTTGTACATAAAGTTTGATGGAGATGAATTACTGATTATAGTTGTGTGTGTGGATGATATTATGTTTGGAAGCAATAAATATCATCTAGTAGAATGGTTTTCTTAAGAGATGAAGATTGAGTTTGAAATGTCTATGATTGGAGAACTTACCTTCTACCTAGGGCTCAAAATCCTACAAAATATTAGAGGCATATTCATTTCTCAAGAGAAATACCTAAGAGATATGTTAAAAAAGATTCCAAATGGAAAATTGTAAACCTTTCTCAACCCCCATGACTACAAGATGTAAGCTATGTGCATATGATGAATCACCTGGTGTGGATCAAAATATATACAGATCTATGATAGGAAGTTTGTTATATCTAACATCTTCTCGATTAGATATAATGTTGGCGGTCAGATTAGTAGCAAGATATCAATCAAAACCCAAGAAAATCCATTTGTTAACAACAAAAAGGATATTTAGGTACTTGAAAGGGACCAGAGGCTATGGACTATGGTATCCAAAATGTAAGGACTTTACATTGACAACATACACAGATGCGGGGCGAGTTGTGTGGATTACAGGAAAATTACAAGCAATGGTGCATTCTACTTAGGTGAGTCTTTGGTAGCTTTTGGGATGGGGTCCCCTGGGTAAATTTTGGGGCAAAAGCCCAAAGTTTTATGTAAAGGAATGTAAAGTCTCCACAAATTGTGGTTGTAGAGAGCGTAGATAGTTAAAGAGTCAAAAAGGGTTTTATCCTCTTTTATGTAAGTTAAGTCACCTTTTTGAAGAACTACCCATGGTCTGCAAACCATGGGATTGTATAAATAGGTGTGTCTTATAGAGCATAAGCCAAGGATATAGAGGATGAAGACAAATGTAATGGGTCAATAGAAGGAAGATCGTAGGAGTCTTGGAGGAGGAAAAGGCTATGCAATTGTGTGCATAAAGGCCTAGAGTAGAGTCCACAGTTGAGTGCGCGGACCCCTGCAGCTAAGTGCACAGGGAAGTCTTAAGTCTCTAAGCCGATCTGAATATTAATAAAGAAGATTATTACAGAAATTCTTATGTTTTACCTATTTACTTATGTTATGTATGAATGCACTTTATGTTGTGATGAATGATAGGTTTATAAAATAATGATGTATTAATGCGCGACTTTACTTGATCTATATTGTTATATGAATGCAATTGATGTTAAGGGTTTATGCGAAGATTATATCATTGTATGTTAGAGTTATCGACACTTAAATAGATCTGAGTAAATATTGGGCTAAGAATAATCTTTGATGCATGTAAGTGGTTGATTTACCTATTCAGGGTCTGTGAAAGCCAGTCATAGATCTTTGCAGAGGTCTAGAGGCTGATTAAAGGAAGCTACATTGATAAGCCATAAAGGCTTATCGATATGTGTGAATGAAGATCTAGGGCACAAAACGACATCATGCTAATCTCTGGGTGTGGAACTTGGTTCCAGCATCCCCCGATACTTCTTCAGGTGAGACTTTAGTCCACGATCCATGGATTGATGCCGAAAGTGCCAATAGTGTAGGGATTTTCTTGGCATAACTAACTTCGAACCTAGGTCGGGACCCACTAAGCCAACAAATGGTTTTGTTTCCACGACTTGGATCTACATAAAGAGATGTGTGATGTAGCATCACTGGAATCCGACAAACAAAGAAATTGAGAAGTGGTTGGATAGAAAGACTCACGAATTCACGGTGCAAGAGAACAAAAATATGCACCTAACAAAAGAATAGTGGTTGGACAGGTATCTATACATAGAAATACATAAATTCTCTTCCGCACCTTCCCGATCAAACTATATGAGTGGATTGATAAATTGGTAGATGGCCAAGGAAGGTGGAGGCTTGACGGTCCAATAGTGTGGACCCCAGAGCTAGTGTGAAGGTTGGAAGCTTCTGAAGATAAGATTGCATGCATTGTCGATCACTGGCTCGATTGAGTCATAGGAGGATTTGTGATAGAATTCGCGATCGATACTCAGTCAGCTACGGTGAAGAAGATCAACACTTTTTGAAAGGACCACGAGGTAATTATTTCAGATCTTTCAATACTTGGATTAAAATGATCTTACATAAAAAGCAGGGTATGTCACTACCTTGATGTTTGGATCTACGCAAAGTGAGTGATTCTTTAGAAATTAGGAGAGAGTAGGTCCTGAATACAACCCATTGATAGAAACTCCTTCGAGTGACGACCAGGGAGCAATACAGGCCTCACCGTGAAGCGCTATATAGTTGATAAAGCAGGGTTTTCCGTGAATACCTCATCTGCCCACACCACCTCCACCTTCACCTCCACAAAATACACCTTCACCCGCACCACCACCACCTCCACCACCATTCAATATGTCAAATACCATGAAGTTGCCCATTTTCAAGGGCTTGGGAAGTGAGGACCTAGATCAATTTTGGTTCATTACGAAGGCTATATGGACAATACAGAATGTTACAGATGATCATATAAAGAAGGTCTATTTGGTTACTTCTCTACAAGATCATGCGTTGACATGGTACATTAAGTACTGCACTAATAACCCATTGGCATTGTTAGTAGAAACTCAGACTTCTTTGAGCAAGGAATTTGGTAAGCCCAAGTCTGAATCGTAATCAGTTATTGGATTCATGGAAATCATGATGAGGCCCGACAAAATGCCTTGGGAATTAGATCAAAGATTGAAGTTCCAAATCCGCGAAGCTAACATGAA
Organism: Pinus tabuliformis; assembly: GCA_031772625.1. Classification (NCBI taxonomy): domain Eukaryota; kingdom Viridiplantae; phylum Streptophyta; class Pinopsida; order Pinales; family Pinaceae; genus Pinus; species Pinus tabuliformis. Next base: position 1,097,001,254 of record CM062819.1, read on the forward strand.
TCCCACGGATATTCATCACCGCAAATGGTTTGTAGCTTCACTCCTGCCCCACCTAAGGGTTGCTTTATCGCAGCAAAAGATAGGGACCCAGGCGGGAGCCCTCAAAATTGTGATGAGATTGCATGAAATTACTATTGAGGACATTGCTTTGGGAGTTTAGTAGATTCACGCAGAATTGTAGAATCTCTGCTTGGAATTACAGAGCTTGAAAAAGGAAAAAGCGGCTCGGTCAAAGGTGCGTGAAGAATTTTTGTGCCTCAAATGTAAAAGTCAGAGGCATGATAAAGACGACTGCCCTATCTTCACAAATTATATTACAAGAGGAGGGCCAATGCCTCCGAGTTAGGAGGTTGCCACATGACCAAGTACAAGGCCCGCGCTATGGTGCACTATCTGTCAGGTAGCTGGAAATCATGTAACAAACAATTGTCACTTGCTGCAAAAATTTGTACAAATGCTGCAATAATTATTATGCAATTTCTGTAAATCGGTGGGCCACGATGAGCGTAACTGTTGTAGCTATGAATTGAAGATGGAAAGAATGCCCGCATATCGAATGCAAACAGAAAGTTAGCCTCCAGATCAAGGCATTGGGGGAGAATGCTGAGGATATTAGGGGCATTGATGAGGCCGAGGAGGAGGAGGTCCTAGTAGAGGTCGAGGGCAAGTCATTTGCTATAATTGCGGGGTGTCAGGACACTATGTGTGGGAGTGTATGAGCTAGACACGCTCATCATGCCTGTATTGTACTCAGTTTGACCATGCAATAGAATAATTCCCTATATTGATAGCTAATATGTAGGATAAGAAAGCACAACCTCAAAAACCTACCTAGAATTTACAAATGATGAGGGCCAAGTCCCACGAAGAGGATCCCAATGTGAATATTGTGTTGCAAAGTGGGATGATGACTGGTGATGATAAAGGGAAACAAACTGACAAAAGTATATGGGTCCACAAGGCTTCGAGAAAGGAGGTTGGGTTTGATATGGAGCGTGTAAAGGAAACATTCATGGAAGCAAAGAAAAGCTTCACTGAGGCCTCTACCTCAGGAAGTCAGGACAAGCTATCTGAAGAGGTTGACCCCTCCATGCTTACCACTTTCTTGGAGACTTATATGAAGTTGTTGAATGACAGAAAGGTTGTGAAAGGGCTATAAGAACTAATAAATAAGTGTGATGGTAAGGAAGGTGCTCTTGAAGGACACCGCAAAGTCAAAAAAATAGGCAAACACAAGACGAGAACAGGGTGCGAGACGCTGCTCACCGCGCAAATAGGAGAGTATGAAATGGACCAAGTTATTTTGGATCTGGGGTAAGATGTGAATATTTTGCCTAAATAGACATGGGAAATAATGGGGAGACCCACGCTGTAGTGGTATTTGATTCAATTGAGGATGGTGAACCATCAAAACACTATCCCTATGGGGCAATTGCATGGAGTGATCGTAGATATAGAAGGTGTGAGCGCGCTGGCCAATTTTTAAGTGATAGAGATTGTTGATGACAACAATCCATGCCCCGCACTCCTAGGAACTGATTGGGATATTGACATGAATGGGATAATCAATTTTAAGAAGTGGACAATGTCATTTGAAAGAAAATCGCTCCGCGTTGTGGTACGGTTTGACCCTACAGAAGGACCGCGCTATACTAAAGCAGTCCACAATTATGAGGAAAGCGACAATGATTTGGAACACATATAAAAAATAATAGCACAAGATCAAGATTGGGTTAATACAACAACTGATAGACAAATTGCATGGGACTGCGAAAGTTCCTATACATCAGACTCGGATGAGGAATTGGAGCATTGGAAAAATATGTTGCACGAAGTATCTACGCTACGCTGCAATATGATGACTAAGTCGCTATGCTACATATCATCGGGGGTAAGAAATTTACCTTATTATGATGGTCTAACTGATGTAGATAATTTTTTGGATGCATTTGAAAGAGAAGTCCCTAAGAAGCATCACTTCCAAGCACTGGATTTTACGTTGTGCACTACGTCCACACGGTGGTGGGGTATGCATAAGGACAGTTTTGAAGAATGGTGTGAGTACTAATGAATGATGAGATTGTAGTTTGGTCACCCAAAAGTTCCGCTAACTAAGAAATGTGATGGGAGAAACGATCCACATGATCATTTAGGAAAGTGGACCAAGGTTTATGGAATGAAGCCGCAACCAAAATGGGTACATTTATTCTATCAGACACTGGATATAATCCCTATGAACTGGTATTTAGGGATGAAGCTCTGCCATGAAACCATGGAATGGGATACCTTAAGAGAAGGATTTGTGAGGACCTTCATCTTTGAAGATGTGTTCGAAAGAATTGATGAGGCACTGTATGAGGTTAAGGCAGTGATCTTTTGAATACCACAAGATCCTTTGGAATTGATTCAACTAGATTGGAGCAACCAGCCACGCCATCCGTTAGAATGCTATAATGTGAATGTAGAAGGAGATGATGAGGATCCAAGGAATATTAACATTCCAGAAACAGAAGGCCACCTCAAGGTAGAGGGACCACATATAGAGAATCCAGACATCACCGCCATTTAAAACTAGGCAAGTAAATATTGGCACAGAGGTGGAGCCAAAGTTTGCAAAGATTGGGGATTACTGGGATGATGCTATAGTAGATAAAGTCACTGAGTTGCTCCGCGAATATCAGGATTTGTTCCCTACAAAATTTTCAGACTTGAAAGGCATCATAGGTGATTTAGGAGTGATGAAAATAACTCTGATACCAGACGTGAAGCCTGTGAAGCAGAGACCATATTGCCTTAATCCCAAATACAAGGAAAAGGTATGCTTAGAGTTGGATAAGATGCTTGAGGAATGCATTATTGAACTTGTGGAGGAATCTGATTGGGTGAGCCCAATGGTAGTCCAGGAAAAGAAGCAGAAAGGAGAAATAAGGATCTGTGTAGACCTTAGGAAGCTTAATGATGCTTGCATTCATGATCCTTTTCCAACACTGTTCACAGACGAAGTACTGGATAATGTTGGAGAGCAGGAGGCCTACTCATTCACTGATGGGTTCTCTGGATAACATCAGATTAAGATCATGCTAGAAGAGTAAGACCACATTCATGATAGAGTGGAGATGTTTCCAATATACAATGATGCCTTTTGGACTTAAGAATGCACCGACGATCTTCTCGCGCGTATTCATCGTGAAATTAAAAGAATTTATTCACAAGTTCTGGGAGATATATTTTGATGATTGGATAGTGTTTTGGCTAGTAAAATTCCATGTAGCCAGTTTGCGCTTGATGTTGAATACATGCCGAAGGTATCAGATTGCACTAAACCTGAAGAAATTCTTGTTCTGTGTCCCTTTCAGAATTTTGCTACGTCATGTGGTGTGCAAGCAAGGACTAATGGTGGACCCTTCTAAGATTGTTGTCATAATTAATTTAGAGGCACCAAGAAGTGTCAAATAGCTACGCACAATGTTGGGCCATACTAAATACTATCGGAAGTTCATCAAGATTTATGCTTAGATTACCATGCCCATGGAAAATTCTCTAAAGAAGGACACTACATTCTGTTGGAATGAAGAATGTTAGCATAGTCTGGATGTATTGAAGGAAAAAATGGTCACCACAGGGATCCCGGTATTCCCGGATTGGAAGAAGGAATTCCATGTGCATGTTGATGCCTTGTATATTGCGCTAGGAGCAGTGCTAACATAGGGCAGTGAAGGGGAGATGGATCACCCTATAGCATTTGCAAGAAGGAAGCTGCCAAAAGTTGAAAACAATTACTCAATGACAGAGCACGAAGGGTTGGCTACGGTGTACATGCTCCATAAATTCAAATATTACTTGCTAGGTGGACATTTCAAGATGTACACAGACAATTCTGCATTGAAGTATCTAGTCAATAAGCTTGTGTTGGGGGAGGAAATATGTAGATGGTTGTTTTTGTTTCAAGAATATGATTTTGAAGTAATTGTGAAGCCAGGAAGATTGAACGTGGGACTAGACCATCTGTTGCGCATTGAAATAGGAGAGGAGCCTACCAATTTGGATGAAGGGTTGTCTGATGTGCAACTCTTCATGGTGCGCGTAGAGGATAATCACTTTGTAGATATTATCCACATCCTGACTACAGGAACAACTCTAGAGGGATATACCAGTCAACAGAAGAAAGAATTAGTGGTGCACGTGGCAGACTTTTTGGCCATTGCGGGCCATTTGTATAAGATGGGATCAGACGAAATACTTCGACGTTATGTACCTGATTTTGAGTGAAATACTATCCTCACTAAAGCTCATGGAGGAGCTGTGGGAGGGCATTATGCAGGAAAATAAATAGCGTAGAAGATTTTACGCACTGGATTGTGGTGGTTGATGCTGCATAAAGACTCTAAAGAATATTGTAGGGTATGTGATGCATGTCAGAGAATAGGCAATCGATCACATAGGGATGAGCTGACTCTAAACCTGTAGGTGTCATTGCAGCTGTTTGAGAAATGGGCAACTGACTTTGTAGGACCAATTCAAGCCCTAGGAAAGAAGATGGGTGCACCGTATATCATCACCATGACCGAATATTTGACCATATGGATAGAGGAACAACCTGTGAAATACTCTGATCCATATTTAAACATGAATGCAACAAATTGTAGAGATAAACATAAACACAGAGATGCAGTGGAAATAATACTTTGAGAAGGGATGTGGCAGCTACATGCCTCTGAACTGTGTTACAATAAGGCTCGAAGGCCTATTTATTGTTGTGAAACAATGGAAAACCTTAAACATCCAAAACCCTAACCCTATAAGATGAAATGACAAATTGTGGACCCCATTTGGGTAAATTTGTACATCAACTTCCTGGGTTCATAACTTTGGCATACAATCTCTATTTGACGCGCACAATATCTCGTTAGAAAGATATATCTGAGAACTACAACTTTGGGAAGAGAAACATCGGTCCATGGACCCATGTTGCTCCTAGATTTCCCAAAAAACGTCGTTTAGGGCCTCAAAACGGCTCCAGAAGTTCAAGACCCGAAAAACTACTAGAAATAGTAAACTGTGCTACAATTAAGGAAACTGAAAAGCTGAAAGAAATGGTGGTGGGGGTCAAAGTGGAATTGGTAGGTGGCCATCAATATCCACCTGGATCAGACTCTTCAGGGGCAATAACAACAAAATTTTTATTTGAATATGTGTTGACTAGGTTTGGTTTCCTGAAGGTTTTGATGAGTGATCGCGGTACGCATTTTCTTAATGAAACAATCAACGTGCTAATAGAAGAGTTCTAGGGTTACCATAAGAAGAGTACACCATATCATCCCTAGGCCAATGGAACAGTTGAGGATTTTAATAAGATATTGGAGAATGTGTTGACAAAGGTTTACAACGTGACGCAGAATGATTGGGACGTGCACATATCGGCTCCGTTATGGGCTTACAAAACTACTTGTAAAAATTTTGCTGGTCAGACACCTTTTAGGTTGGTCTATGGCATAGAAGTTGTGATGCCTACAAAGTACATTGTGCCTAGTCTATGCATAGCCACCTTCACAAGAATGGTGGACTGCAGAGCCTTAGAAGAACGGCTCGTGCAAATAATGGAGCTTGAGGAAGATAGATTCTGGCTAGATTCCATCGGCAGGTTTAGAATGAATGTGAAAAATCTTGGCATGATTGGAACATCAAAATGTGCACCTTCATGGTAAATGATTTGGTTTTAAGATCTGACAGTAAGTTTGGTAAGTTTCCAAGGAAGTTTTAGATGCACTAGCTAGGACCATGTGTCATCAAAGAAATTATAGATGGTGGAACAATTCAACTTGTGAAGTTGAATGGAGATCCATTTTCGGGAAGGGTAAATGGAAGCCGATTAAAGCCATACACAAGACATCTGGCCTAATGACTACATGAAAGTATCATAGTCATAGCACTTCAGGTAGCTACCAGGGAGTGCGGGACTATAAACTACACTGCCTAGATTATAAAGCTCCGCGACAGGGGGACTACACGAAAAAGGGTGATGTAACATTGCTAGAAGAGGCGCGTATGGAGCTGTGCTACAAAGGGAGGTACCGTGCATCAAAGCCAGAAGATGATCGTCACAGTTATTGTTCATGATTTGACTTCTAGAAGACAGTTAAGAGGAGCGGGGGGGGGGGAGGCGACATTTAGGCCAATTAAGGCTGAAATCTTTGGAGATTTGCTGCCAAATCAGCATTTATGGACAGATTTTGGGGGTAACGGTCGAATTTGAATTCAAATTTGCCTATAAATTAAGCTTGGTTGTATAGCAAGAAACACTTTGCATCCTTAGAGTTTTTATCGAGTTGTGCTATTGATTGCATATGAATCACTCGTATTGGGAAGATTTACTCGCAAGCCTTGCATTTTCCAAGATTTCATAGGTAAATCAGAAATTCATCCTAGACAAGATGTTAGGACCAAGCCCCGTGGAAACTATGGTGGTAATGTCACTTCTGTGGGAGCTGTTTCAGAAGTTGTGAGCATGGAGGCTCCAGCTGCTATTCCCATGGTGTCAAGGTCACCTAGGCTAAAACCTACACCAGCGCGGGAAGTTCCCAAGCCCAAGAAAGACAAGTCGAAGAAGCCCATGCCAGTGCGTGAGCCACCGAGGAGGAATGCTCCTACCCAGGCTTAAAAGAAGGAAAAACAACCAGCGAAGGATAAGGGGAAAGTGATCGATTTGGAGGCTAAAGAAGGCGTAAAGGACATAGATGCCGAGGGGGAGGAGCCTATCTCCAAACTATCAAATTATATCCCTCCGCATAAGGGAAAACCGAAGGTCCCTAAGGACCCAGATGTAGGAAAATTCATCCTAAATACGCCACTACTACTGGAAGGCATCACTTTTGAAGGTCCGTGATTGGCACAGATTCACCATTTAAAGCTAGAAGACTAGGATTTGGCAGACCATGAGAGGTTCCCCCACCTTGCAACATAAAATTATATGAAAAGGGTCTATTATAAGAATCAGGTGTCACCACATTGGAGCCTGTGGAATGGATTCATGGAGTGAATCAGTCAGTGTTGTTGAACTTGCTGTGGGTGCCCTACTACTACCACTCTAACATCAATCTCATTGTTATCAAGCAATTCTTGACCTTAGTGCATGATATTTTTTTGTGGCTGAGCATGCCAATCCCAATCACTAATATGTTGATCCATCGGATCACGCTATTGTTGCACTCAGGGTTGAATTTGGCCAAGGAGTTTGGCAGAAAGATGAGAGAGCACGACTTCGCTAAGAAAATGAAGGAAAAATTCATGCTAGTGAAGAAGTCACATGGGTATTCCATCACATCTATCACCGACCCCGTAGTACAAGTTGCTGCACAAATCCTAGCTAGGAAAGTCATGAGAAAATGTCATGCGAACGAGGTTCCAATGCCACTAATTTCATTGGTTACATAATGCATGGAGGGTGTGCAATTCAATTGGTCATGCTACCTCTATAGCGAGTTCCTCACAAATTGTCGTGAGGGGCAGGATGAGAGAAAACATTCCACTACGCGTGGTTGTTTCTCTCCATTGTGCTCGTAGCTTGGGACCTACCGAAGGATAGTCAATTTCCTCCTATGGACAAGGGATCGTTGGAGGCTACACAATTTGCATCCCTTTGGGCAACAAGGATGTCATGCACGTCATAGAGACCAAAGTCTTTTGGGTGCTAATGGAGGTAAGCATTCACATGACCATCAACCAGAATCCACTGTTATCACCAACCATGTTTGAGAAGTTAGCAGAGTATGTGGAGTTTAAGGAAATTTCCACTGCATCTACATTAGGGCGTGGAAGGATCTGTAACAAAAATGGTTTGATTTGTCTTACTTTCCATGGACAACGCCATCTATGAAATAATCAAGTGTTGGCCAACAGATTGGCATACTCCATCTGATCTAGCAACGGGCACCAGCAAATCTACGGAGAAGAAAAGGAAGTAGGCAGCAAAGAAGAAGGTCCAGCAGTTGGCTGAGAAGAGCCAAAAAGAGGCTAAGGAGAAGGACCGGTTGGAAAAGGAGCGCATAGTGAAGAAGTAGGCCAAAGAAGGAGAGTGTGACTCTGAGCAGAGTGGTACCCTTCACCCCAAACAGAGGAAGAGGAATAGTCGAAATAGGGTGGTGGTAGTGAGGAGGAGCAGAGCACTCCCTTCCAAGTGAAGCGGTAGAAGGAACAAGAAAAGAAAGGGCCTTAGAATAAATCCAAAGTAACAAAGCCGTCACTAGATCCAATCACTTTAACATAAGGTGACCTTGATGAACTTGAAGATAAGGTGTGCAATACTACAGTGGAACTTCTCTAGCAGTTCAAACAGAAGAAACAACAAACACTAATTACCATTCAGAAGGATCTGTGCAAGCTGAAAATTTAGACTAGTAGGATCCAGGTGGGTGTAGGGTAGGTAAGCGCTGCACAGACAAGCTTGGCACCTAGGACCAGTCAGGCAACATAAATGGTTAGATCATTGGATCTTTGAGTAGTCACGTTACCAGAAGGATCCTTGAGAGCGGATGCGGCCGATGACAAAGTTGTCGTAAGTTCTCGGAAGAACATCGGCTTCATCCTAGTTGCACTCCCCAATGAGTACCTTCACACATTGTAGTCAGGTGTGACATGGGAGCTAAGAGCAAGGGAGCAGCATGCGCTTAGCCTCATAAGCAAGTATTAGGTGAACAACAAGCAGATGTTCATTGAAAAGGCAGAGGCCTTGAAAGAAAAATACATAATCCAGGCATAGAGTGCTCAGTTAGCAACCGCGGTGGCAGAAGCATGCAAGACGGTGCCAGAATTGCATATCCCTGAGGAGGCATCGCTGGAGGAAAAGATAATAATGCTTACTATGGGCGTGCGGGATGCCAAAGAAGAGGTGGCCAGAGTTCAATTCGAGTTGAACGAGAAGATAACAGAACTGGAGCTGAAGTCACAGTCGTCAACCCCACCAGAAATAAGGGAACCACAAAAAGCCACTATCAAGGATGGAGTTTCTACGGTGGATGCCACCATGGTGGACTGCACACACTGTTTGAGCAGGCTATGGAAGTAGTGATGAGCCTGTAGGAATATCCCACCCTGCAAGTATTGAATATAGAAGTCCATGAGCTACAACAAAAATATGATGAAGTAAGGGCGACGAAACACACCCTTGCTATAGCACAATTCCTCGCCAAGCTGCAAGAGGCTGAGCAGTTGCTTACACAGGTGGAAGTATCACAGAAGAAAGAGGTAGTCCTTAAGGCTAGATTGGGACCTCGGTTGGATGAGGCCTACATAGTGTCTGCCAATATTCACGAAAAATTGGCGAACTTGCAGAGTACGCAGTAGATGATCAAGTAGGACCGTACAGGACCAGCCACAGAGCAGCTGGTAGAACAGATCAAGTAGGCAGCCACACAGAGCACGACTGAAGTAGCGGTTACACAAGTGGAGTTGGGGGATCTTCACACCATCTGAGTGACTCAAGGGCAAGTCACGAACTTTATGTTGGGGACCTGTTGGGATGGGGTCCCTTGGGTCAATTTTGGGGAAAAAGCCCAAAGTTTTGTGTAAAGGAATCTAAAGTCTCCGCAAATTGTGGTCGCGAAGCGCATATATAGTTAAAGAGTCAAAAAGGGTCTTACCCTATTTTATGTAGGTTAAGTCGGATTTTTGAAGAACTACTCATGGTTCATAGACCATGGGATTGTATAAATAGGTGTGTCTTAGAGATTCTAAGGCAAGGACATAGAGGATGAAGATGAATGTAATTGGTCAATAGAAGGAAGATCATAGGAGTCTTGGAGGTGGAAAATGCTCTTCAGCTATGTGCACAGAGGCCTAGAGTAGAGTTTGCAGCTCAGTGCGTGGACCCTTCCAACTGAGTGCGCAGGGAAGTCTTGATTCAGTAAGCCAAACTGAATATTAATAAAGAAGATTATTACATAAATTCATGTGTTTTACCTATTTACTTTTGTTATGTATGAATGCGCTTTATGTTGTGATGAATGATGGGCTTATAAAATAATGATGTATTAATGCGTGACTTTACTTGATCTATATTGTTATATGAACGCAATTGATGTTAAGGGTTTACATGAAGATTATCATCTTATGTTAAAGTTTTCAACACTTAAAAAAATCTGAGTAAATATTTGGCTAAGAGCAATCTTTAACGTGTGTAAGTAGTCGGGTTAACCTATTCAGGGTCCACAAAAGCCAGTCATATATCTTCGAGTAGATCCAGAGGTTGATTAAAGGAAATTACATCGATAAGCCATAAAGGCTTATCGATCTGCGTGAAGGTAGATCTAGGGCACAAAGTGACATCACGTTGATCTCTGGGTGCAGAAACGTGGTTCCAACATCCCCCCATACTACTTCAGGTGAGACTTCAGTCCATGCTCTACGAATTGATGCCGAAAGGTCCAATAGTGTAGGGATTTTTTTGGCACAACTAACTTTGAACGTGGTGTTATCACTCAGGTTGTCCCCCAGGTTGGAGTAAAGGGATACGGCTGAGGTAACCACAAACCAGCTTTGGACTGCAGGTTCTAGCCCACTTGCAATCAGAGAGGGCTATATCTTTCTGATTTAGCTCTGTTGATGATGATTTTAGGCTAGCTATTGAGTTCTAGAGTTTCGTTTGTGTTTTGGTGGGAAGATTGATGTTTTCAGGTAAAGAGGCAGGTATAGTGTGAAAGTTTCAAACCATTGGGCGTGGAGTCAAGGAGTAAGACTGCTGGTGCGTTTTCTTGGTCATAGGAGGAATAAGGAGCAAGGTAGCTGCACACGGAACAATTTTCAAAGTCTAAAGGATGGAAAGAATGCTAAGGAAGGAGAGGCAATTAAGAATCTCTCAGTCAGCTTAACAGAGAAGGGCGGATGAACTCTATCTAAGGGCAGTAAAGAATCCCTAGATAACTATCAAACACATGTGAATTAGGGTAAATATGAGCCACGGGGAATTCATATTCATGTCCAATTTATTTTAGATGAAAACATAAAGAAATAGTAGAAATTGAGCCTAGAGTGCGGTTAAACAAGTTTTAAGCTAATCTTTCTTTTTGCTATTTAGATAGTGAAAAGTGAAAACAGAGGTAAGAAGCACTTATTGGTTCATGTTGCAGCACAAGAATTCCATCATTCAATCTCCAGAGACCATTAACAACCCATCAGACAGTCATTCCTCCAATCTCTTCAACAATCTTTGATTAAAGAAAAAGTCTCAGACATATAGTGCGAGTCTCTAATGAAAAGTTATCAATCGACCAACCCTTGAAACAATACAGAGGGTGGTATATATAGGAAAAATTATCCAATTTTTTTTTATTATAGCTGTGACCTAAATAGGTCTAAAAGTAAAAGATTACTTTAACCTAAACCTATCAGAAATAAATGTAAGAAAATATCTATGGGCTGCACTGAGGGTAGCCGTATCAAAACTGAATTAATGCGTTGTCCTTGGTGGCTTGGTGCAATGCTTCTGCAATAACTGTGCATGGACTTCTGCTCCATTGTAGTTCGGTGGCTTTAAGTGCTTTAACTGTGATTTGAGAGCTGGGATGGGCTTCCACCTCCTGATTTGACTTTGTTGGAGGCCATTCAATGTTGACCTGCTTTGGGAATTGAAGATTTTCATTAAAAAATTCAACTGATACTCTTTGCCGCTTCATCCTTCCTCTGATACTCTTTGACGAACGAATCAGGACGGTTCTCTCTTTCACTGTGGGTTAAATCAAAACTTAATGGCTGTTGTTCGGCCCTCTATTTCCTTTAGAACTGTCTTTTGATCCTTTCTGCATGCCTCGCGGAGAAAAACGGGTCATTCGGTGCCTTTTGGGCTTGCTGGGGGCTGCGCAATGAGGGGCTTTCCACTTAGGGCCTTTTCCCATAGCCATGCGCAATTAGCGCTAGGCGTTAATCGCGCATGAAAAATTTCCTCGGAATTTGAATCCGGGCTTCCTAAGCACGATTTTCGCCTTTCGCCTCAAAATTGATGATGACATCAGCAGGTGGGACCATGGTACGGTGGATGACGTGGCAGGATGACGTCAGCAGGGTGACGTCAACATGTACGATGGATGACGTGGCAGTGGTGACTCAGCAAGAGGCCGATGTTGTGTAGATAACGTGGCGTGGTGACGAGGCAGACACGTAGAACTGGATAAGTGACATGGGGCACATATACAGAGGGTGGAAAGCGGTTTCATCGGACCACTTTCTGTACGAGGGCAGTATTCGTTAGAGCCCTTCCAATGCAATAGAAAGTGGATAAGTGTCTTTTGTACGGCGGAGAAACCGCCTCGCCATCGGAAGCTAACGGTCGAGCATCGTGGCGCCTCCGAAATCATCGAGAGCCGTCGGATAGGGAGGGCCCGATCCGACGGTGGACGGAATAGGTGAATCGGCGGGGGAATAATGGACAGGTGCGCGCATATTCGGATCTTCATAAACGCCATGGGGAGGGTTTATACTTTGGTTTTTTGGGTTTATACAAGCGGGGGAGAACAAAATTTAATGTTTAATAACAATTTAAACATTATCTTTGTGCAAATGAATGCGGAGGGGTAAAATTATAGGGTTTTGAGGACAACGAGGTGGGTAAAGGTTGTTGGTCTAACCAGAGGTTTAGACCAATCCCAGTTTCATGACACGGGTGGGTTCACAATGGTCCCAGGTGGACTACTGTGTCCCAAAACTGAAAAATACATAGCTATAGTGCTATGAGGTGGGGTATGTACATAGGGGAATTATTAACATAGATTTAGTCGGGGAAGGGAAAAACAGATAGGGATTTACATAATAGAGTTAGTGGTTAATATGAAGATGATGAGAAAGCGCTAAGGTAAGGAACCTTAGGCTATTTTGGGGAAATAGAACTTTGTAAAAGAAGAATGGAAATCCTTGAGTGAGGCAAATCTTCACCAAGGCCAATGTTATGGAACATGATGAGACTAAGAGGCTCAAGAAGATCTTGACCTCTTTGGGAAAATTAGTGAGTGATTTAGGGAATAAGAAGAGAGGAGAGTTAGTTATGTCCAGTTTAAGTTCCTCCAGATGAAAAAACTGCATCCTGATTGTGATCTGAAAAGATATAACACTTAGAAACACAAAATTGATCATGGATCATCATTCTGCAACCTCAAAAACTGCCTACCAGCCTACTTTCCTAACATTTTTTCTTTTTTTGGTGGGTGCACTTAGACTTGCAGACCCAGCTTTGCAATTTTTTATTTTTTCTGTTCTCCTATCTAAGTCTATACTTATTTCTGCCAAGGGCCCAGATTAAGCAGTTTGGCTCCTTTGATTCTCTACCTATCTACAGATCTGCCAAGATTAAGCTGTTTGGACAGATATCATTTTCTATTTTCTAAAACAGGAAATTGAAACCTAGGGAGGCCAAGATTAAGCTGTTTGGCCTTCCCTTTTATAGAACATTCTTTTAAAAATGGTTAAGTCACCAAAATTTGGAACTCAGCAGTGGCATTTGGACTAGCACACTTCATGGCTTCTTCTTTGGTCTCTTCTGGAAATATGGAACATTGCAGTATGCAAAGTATGACATATTTGGCATGTAAAATGTCAATCATGAAAAATGAACACTTGTCACAACAGGAGGCTAACATGTGGGTCGGGACCCACTAAGCCAACAGTAGCATGGCTAAGGAAAAAAAACATTAGTTTCTCTATCTACCATAAATGTTGAATACATAATAGTTGCAGTCTATTGCACACAAGTGTTGTAGATCAAACAAACACTACAGGACGTGCAAGTAAATTTTAATGAACCTATATTTATCAAATGCAACAATACAAGTGCAATAAGCATTAAAAAAAATCTTGTGCTCCATTCAAAGACTAAGGATATACCTATAAAGTACCACTTTCTCAGAGAACAAGTTTATCATCAAACAATGAAGTTAGAGTACATACCCAACAAAGAACAAATATCATATATATTTAAAAGCCCCTTACTAGAGAAGCACTTGAATATCTGAGAAACAAGTTAGGGATAATTTCTGCAAACTCTCTTCACTTATGTGACTTCAAAAGGAGAACCTAAAATACTATGGAGTATATGAAATTGACCATCATCTAAGGGGGAGATTATAGGACAATGAAGGAGTAATGAAGAGGAACAAGAGGCTTATGATTATGTTAAGAATTTTAAGCAGTTAAAAAGTAGAAAGAACAAAAGCATCATCAAATTGTGAGATCAAGCCACTTTCTTCAGGAACTAACAACATCAATCATGTTCACCATTCAAAATAACATTATTCAATGAAATTATTTATGTACACATGTATATATTCAATACATAAACATGTAAATAAATATTTTCAACCATACATAGTGATATGTTATTGAATGTTATTTTTGTTATGCTAATTTCAATTATATATTTATAAACAAATGCTTGTCCATTGCTTCCTATGCATAGGTTTCCTTAGGTTGTTTGTGAATGTAAATGGTAATTTCAATCAAGTTTTAATGTGACATTCATGAGAAAAATAGCATAAAAGAAAAATGTTGAACAACATCAAGAAAAAGTACAGAAAACCATTGATTGAACACTTAACACATTTTTTTTTATCAAGTAGTTCACCCCTCCTGGGCTACATCTCCTTGGTCCAGCTTCCATGGCTTGGGCCTTTGTATTAGCTCAATATGGTAAAAATGTTGTTTACAAATATCTACTACTCCTGATACTTGTTTCAATGTGTTCAGAATGTAGAACTTAGCTAGGAACACCTTTTCCTGAGCTCAATTTGGTCGAAATTTTCTCCAGTTATGCTCCAAATTTTTTTTTCCCTAGAAATCCTCCTACAAAACTGGATGAACTCCAGTTAACGCCACTAAAATAGAGTTTAACCCAAATTAGGTGGCCCTGCCAAAATCACCGCTGAATTAAACTAAAAATTTAATAAATGTTTAACTAGTTTAATTAATCACTAATCCATGACTAGCGCTAAACCTACGTAGTTATGGCTAACCGCAACCCCAGTGGATTGGAGGAGCAGGCACATGGTGGATTTAATGTTAACGGTCATGGTTTAACACGTTGTCTTCCGTTTGGATAAAACATAGCCCTTTTCTATGGGAATGTTCACATGTATGTGGTACCATGAGGGTTAAGGTTTGTGGAGCCATCGAATGTTAACCATTTCATATAAATGTTGGCGCATTCACATGGGGCGGGTTGGCCCGCGGGCTGGCCCTCCTAACTGCCAATCCAAACTTTAATATATTTCAAATATACATTGTGCACTATACATGTTAAGAACTAATGTGTAGTGGAGATGGTAGAGAGCCTTGGTCATGGAGGGGAGGTTGTGGGGTCGAACCCTAGTGCCTCCATAAACTTTTGTTCCATTGCACCGAGCCTGGTCCTTTGGGGAGGGACATGTGGTGGCCTTCAAGCTTGCCAATTGTCCCCTCCTCATTGGACCACCTTCAACCTATGAAAACATGCCATGTACGAAATCTGATAGCCAACCACAACGCGACACTTAACACAACCTTACTAGATGTTGACCGCTCGTTGAGCCTACCTAGTCACTTGCCAGGTCAGTAGTATGGATTGATGACTGTGCAGTAACTAGGCATTTGTTTTGCAGAATTTCTCCTGTTTAACAAAGGAGACAAAACTCAATACTTCCCCATACGAAATCGGTTTTCAGTGAAACGAGTTGCATTAGGATCTTTTTTCTGAGACGAACGTGGTCGTTTAGGTTTCGAGCCATTCTTAGAAATTTGATTTTTGAGCTAAATACTGAGTGCCTGATCATTCCTCCCCACTAGAAGCCTTTTGGATCCAAAAATATACTATCAATTGTTCATCAGGTTTGGATACATCTCCCTCACCATCTCGATCTGCAACCATTTGGCTTTAAAAGGCTTTTGTCCCTTGAGTCCCACTCTAAGGTATTCGACATTCACTCTCTTCGAAGTCCTGGTGGTTCTGTCAAGTATGAGATCCTGCTAAAGTTCATTAAGATATTATGGTGAGAAATTATGTATTGATGGCATCTGAACATGCTCTCCTTGATCATCAATCAAAAGAGGCTCAAACAATCTCAAATTCTGAACATTAACAACAGAGTACATTTTCATATAAGGAGGTAAATCAAGCTTAAATGCATTGTTACCAATATTTTCCAGAGTTTTAAATGGACCATAACAGATTGGCTTAAGATTTTTACCTTCCCCTTTAAGTCTCTCTTTGCTAATATAAAACCAAACTTCGTCTCGAACTTGAAATTTGTGATCAATGCGGTGTTTTTCATGCCTTGCCTTGTAGCTGCTTTAACTCTTTTCCAGTTGTTCCTACACTATGTTATGTATCAACTGAATTTGATCTATGAACTTCCTTGCCTTATCAATGTCACTATGACCATTGATGGTGACATCTTTCTCAAAGATGAAGTCCAATGATGATCTTGGCAAGTACCCAAAAAATAACTCAAATGGAAACGTGTTTGTGGAAGAATTATTTGCCCTGTTGTATGCATGCTGTATGTAATGCAACTATTCATCCCACAACTTGGAATGCTTTCTGCAATATCCTCTAAGAAGATGAATGACCATTCTTTTGACCATATCACTTTGTCCATCTATTTGCAGATGAAAGGTTGTACTCTTCTACAACTTTGTGTCCATCATGTTCCACAAATTTGACCAAAAATTCCCAACAAATCGAGAATATCGATCACTTAAAATAGAAGTAGGAAGACCAAAATGAACCCAAATGTTTTGGAAGAAAAGATGAGCTATTTTTTCAGCTTGTAATTTTCTTTTTACATGGTGTTAGAATACACATTTTTCTGAACCTGCCTACAAGTACATACAAGTAATCATGACCTTTCCTTGAAAATGGAAGACCTCCTACAAAATCCATTGAGATACTCTCCCATGGACATGAAGGTACCGGAAGTCAAGTGTACAATCCTAGTTTCCTATTACTAGGCTTACTCATTGCACACAAAGAACATCCTCTAATGAAACGAGATACATTATCAAACATGTGTGGCCAATAACAATACCTTTGAATATTCGCTACTGTCTTGCCTACACCAAAGTGTCTAGCAATCAATGAAGTGTGAACCTCCCTTATGATATTGTTTCTTTCTCCCTGTGGAATACACATCTTGCCCAAGTGATACAACAAATTGTTATGTACATTGTAATCCAACTCTTCAATTTGGTTTCCTTGACTCAAGCTTACATACACAACTCAAAAGTCATTATCATATGCATATTTTTCAATGTAACTTTCATGCAAAATAGAATTATGCTTGAGTATAATAGATGAATTTACAATAGGCCTTGAAAGAATATCAGCTACTTTATTGTAGATTCCCTTTTTTACTTTATAACCAAATGAAATTGTTGTAGAAAACCCATTCATCTGAAATTATGTGACTGCTGCAACTTTGATTGTGACTGTAAGTACTGTAATGGTTAATGGTCAATATGGATAATGGTCTCCTTTCCCATAAAGTAATCTTTCCATTTTTTGACACTTTGTACCAATGCATAAAGTTCTTTGTCATAAGTGGGATAGTTAGTTACAACTCCATTAAAAATTTCAGAATGAAATGAAATGGGCTTACCATGCTACATAAGAATTGCTCCCATGGCGTAATCACTAGCATCCATTTTAATCTCAAATGGTTTTCTAAGCTCCGGAAGAGCCAATACTAGTGTTGAACTGATATTTTGCTTCAAATCATTAAATACTTTCTACTGTACATCTTCCCAATGGAAGACTTTCTTGACACTAGTCAATGCATGTAATGGAGCTGCGATGGAAGAAAAATTAGCAATAAATTTCCTCCAATATTGTGTTTCCCCTAAAAATCTTCTTACCTCTGTAACTGTATTCGGCTTGGGCCAATTCAGAATGACCTCGACCTTAGAGGGGTTGATCTTCAACTCACATACTCCAACAATGTGTCCCAAATACACTAAACAATTCTTGCCAAATTCACACTTTTACATCTTTAAAAACAACTATTATTTTCTCAAGACATCAAGTACTTTGTTTACATGCATGACATCTTCATCTCTGGATTTGCTGAATATGAGTATATCATCTAAGTACACAATGACAAAGTTGTTGTGTGTGGAGCATGATTGTTCAGAGGTCTTTGTTTCAGCCGGATGTATACCCCAGGAAGTTTGTACACCCCTCCACGTGGGGGGTTCCGGGGGGGACTTGTCCCCCCCAGTCTGGGGGGGCCGATCCCCCCCGGCTGGGGGGTCCAGGGGCCAGTGGTCCCCCGACAAGGGCTTGGGGGCAACGCCCCCGAAGCTAAAAACAAATGTAAAATTGCCTTGTAAAAGTATAGTAATTTCTAGTCAATCTGGGCCGTTCATTAGGCAGATGATCTGACGGTAGAACTTATCTTTAGTTTAGGATTTTTTGCCCTAGAAGGCAACCCTTTCTTTGTATGAGGGCATTGTATTGGAGGCTGAGATATAGATGTGTATTCTGTGAGCGAGAAACTGAGAGGTGAGACTGTGAGAGAAAACAAAGGATATTATAGCGGATTTGTTGTAGGTTGTGTCTCTTCATTTTGCTGGATAATAGAAAGGAAGGACTGGCTGTTCGGGGTGGACGTACCCAAACTGGGTGAACCACGTATATCTGTGTCTCTCTTGTTTTATGCGTTCTCTGTGTTTATATTTCTGCAATATTTTATGTGTTCCATTTCTCCGTAATATATATAATTTTCTAACAAAAGTCATCTAGAAATGGTCTCAATACATCATTCATAACTCTCATGAAAGTAGCTAGAGCATTTATAAGACCGAAAGGCATAACAAGCCACTCAAACAATCCTTGTTTAGTTTTAAATGTGATTTTCCAAATGTCCTCTTCATTTATTCTAACTCGATGATAACCACTTTGTAAGTATAAATTAGACTTTGCATACCTCAACTTATCAATAAAATCATCAATTCCTAGGAGTGGATAATGATTCTTTACTGTGATTTTGTTCAATGAGCGGAAATCCACACACATCCACTAAGTCCCGTCCTTATTTGGTACCAAAACAATGGGTGAACCACATGGTGAAGTAGATGGGCATATGATTCCTTTGTTCAACAATTCTTGAATTTGCTTCTTGATTTCTATGCTCTCCATAATTGACATGCGATACATGCCAATGTTTGGAAGTTGAACATCGTTTTGTAGTTGTATCTCATGCTGAATTCCCCTCTTGGGAGGCAACCCCTTTGGTTCCTAAAACATCTTGCCATGCTTGCTTACCACATCAAACAAATTAGATTTCAATTTTTCATCACAACCTTCAAAATATTCATAATCAATATCACTCTTTTTCTTGATCATGATAAGTACAAAATTTTTACTTCCATTTACTAGTCTCTTCATCTTCCCTGCATTAACCAAAGAAATGTTCAACTTTTTGTGATGGGCTCTCAAAATGTACTCCACCCCATTCTTGAGAAATAAGTATTTGTTTTAATGGAGATAAAATGCTTCTTTCCTATCATACAAATATGGACTACCCAAAATGATTCCTGAGATGTCAAGTGGAACTACATCTAACTCAACTTCATCAATGAAATTTTCAGTAATGGAAAACCTGAATAAGAACTTCCTTGTAACTTGTAAATTTGCATTATTGACTATCCAACCCAATGGATATGACTTATGATGCGGTACAGTTTCAAGGTTAAACTTTTTGACCAAGTATTTTGAACTTAATTTTGATTGTGACCCACTATCAAATAATGCATCAATATTTGTATGATTTGAAATTACCCTTACATGAAACAACTCTATTCTTGATTCTTGATTTAGAGTGTTGGTTTGACTGTGTGAGGAACTAGTGCTTGCAAAAATTCTTTTCCTTTTGTGACCATGGCTGAAATCTTGGTCTCATCGCCAGAATCTAATCCAAGGTCATGTTGTGTGGTATCGATCGTCTTTTGTTTTGCCTTATTATTTTGTTTCTTTGGCCTTAGTTCGGGATGTAATTTACAACAATGGGCTTCATCATGGCCAACTTTGGAACAATGTTGGAATATGGTTTTCTCCCCTTCTTTCTTCACACTTGCATTTTTATTTCCCTTCCATTTTCCTCCCTTATCTTTCTCCTTACCCTTAAATTGCTTCTTCTTACTACCCTCTTCCTGAATGTCCTTTCCCGTTGCTTCAAGGTGTGTGGATTGCACACATACCTCATCTAAATTTCTTGGATTGAACATAAGGATAGTATGTTTCAAATAAGAATGTAAATCCCAAATATATTTCAATAGTGTCTCTTGGGAATTTAAATTTGCTCCTAACAAAAAAGCCCTCTTTCTAAACTCCTAGGTATAGTCTTGGACTATTTGGCCTTTGAGTTGCCTAAACTTCTGCCAACTCATAATGGCTTTTTGAATATAGGCTAAATGGTAAAACTATATCTTAATTGTAGAAACAAATTCAACCCAAGAAATGGATCTCTTACCATGAATTCACATTTCCTCTTGAGTCTTTGCTTCCCACCAAACTAATGCTTCTCCTTATAGCCTCAATGAAGCCAAGCGGATCTTTATGCCATCTTCTTGAAGGTTCTGAATTCTGCATTATACCTCCAATTGTCGAATCCAATTGTATAACTTTTCTACATTCACTTCACCATTGTACATGGGAAGTTCAAACTTAATGTCCAATTTGAGTAAGGGAGTTTTTCCTTTTGTGGTTGGGAATGAGTATGGACAATTTTGGTGGTGGAAGTTGAAGATGTTGTTGTTTGATATGTTGAGGATGATGAATATGATGAGGAAGATGAATATGGTGGAGATGGAGGTGTCTTTCCTCATTACCCTTTGAATCCTTCTTATCATATTTTTTTATCTCCCGAGCTTCCTTCTCCATGTGAAGGCTTAGAACTCTCTCCATCCATTCTAGTGTTCCTCTCTTCATAGAGGACTCTAACCATGTTAGTCAAGTCATAGAAATATTTCTTGAATGCTTCCTCTTTTGAAATATCGTTAGCCTCTCTTACTCCTAACATGATGGTTGCGGATTTAGGCTTCATTTCTGGTACTACTTGTACCTCTTCAATCTCAATTGAAAGCAAAACTTGAGGTGTTTCAAGTGTAGATAGAATTGGAACTTTGGGTGGTGGACATTGTGGCCTTGTGGCTCTCCTTCTTCTGGGCATTACCTCAGGATTTGCAACCAACAATTTCCCTTCTCCTCTCTGCAACTTTAACCTTGTAAGCATCACAATTTTTCAACCATCATAACCCTACTTGAACAAAACTCAAGGAATCAGGAAAATAAACCTTTGCTCTAATACCAACTTGATCTATTATTGAATGTTAGTTTTGCTATGCTAATTTCAATTACAGATTTATAAATAAATGCTTGTCCATTGCTTCCTGCGCATAGGTTTCCTTAGGTTGTTTGTGAATGTAAACAAGTAATTTCAATCAAGTTTTAATGTGACATTCATGATGAAAATAGCATAAAATAACAATGTTGAATAGAAGAAACAAAAAGTACAACAAACCATCAATTGAACACTTAACATAGTGTTTTGATGAAGGAGTTCACCCCTCCTGGGCTACATCTCCTTAGTCCAGCTTCCATGGCTTCGGCCTCTGTATTAGCTCAATATGGTAAAAATTATGTTTACAAAGCTCTACTACTCCTGACACCTATTCCAATGTGTTCAGAATGTTAAAATTAGCTAGGAACACCTTTTCTTGAGCTTAATTTGGTCGAACTTTTCTCCAGTTATGCTCCAAATAGTTTTTCCCTAGAAAGCCTCCTCCAAAACTAGAGGAAATCCAATTAACTCCACTAAACTAGAGTTCCCGCCGAATTAGGTGGCCTTACCAAAATCACTGTCGAATCAAATTGAAAGTTTAATAAATGTTAAACTGGTTTAATTAAGCACTAATCCATGATTAGTGATAAATTTGCGTTATTATGGCTAACTGTAATCACAGCGGATTGGAGGAGAGGACACATGGTGGATTTAATGTTAAGGGTCATGTTTTAACGCGTTGTCCATCATTTGGATAAACGACAACCCTTTTCTATCAGAGCTTTTAGATGTATGAGGTACTGTGAGGGTTAAGGTTTATGGAGCCATCAAATTTTAACCATTTGATATAACTGTTGGCGCATTCACATGGGGAGGGTTGGCGCTCCTAACCACCAACCCAAACTTTAATATATTTCAAATATACATTATGCACTATACATGTTAAGAACCAATGCGTACTAGAGACAATAGAGAGTCCCGATTGCGGAGGGGAGGTCATGGGGACGAACCCCGATGCCTCCATAAAATTTTGTTCCATTGTGCCGAGCCCGATCATTTGGGGAGGGACACATCTTGACCTCTGGGCTTGCCACTTGTCCCCTCCTCATTGGACCAACTTCAACCTATGAAAACATGCCACGTACCAAATATGATAACCAATCACAATGCGACACTTGTCACATCCTTACTAGATCTTGACCCTGCCTAGTCACTTGCCACGTCAGCAGTATGGACTGCTAACTGTGTAGTGATTGGGCAATTCTTTTTACAAAATTTCACATGTTTAGCAAAGAGGACAAAACTCAATAACATCCTCATACGAACTCAGTTTTCAGTGAAATGAGTTGCGTTAGGATCATTTTCTGAGATGAACACGATCATTTAGGTTTCGAGCCATTCTGAGAACTTTGATTTTTGAGCTAAATACTGAGTGCTTGATCACAAAGTATTGCTAAGAAAATTTCATATCTATTCAAATCACGTTGGAAGATAAGCCTAAATTATTATATAACTGCATCATTAATTTCTCTCAAAATTATTCATTTTATGAATGCATCAATGTACATTATGATGATCCCCATTAAACATTTGATGTATGAAAACTTGAGATCCATCCAAATATAAACATGGAAGAAAAGGAAAATATATTGACATCAAAACGGAGGAGCATATTCTATATATATATATATATATATATATATATATATATATATATATATATATATATATATATATATGCATATGCAATAAGAAAAAGGTATTTCCATCAAGTGGAGGAGCAGACTCTATATATTTTTATGTTTGGTTTATAGATTCAATCATCATGAAGAATCATGAGATCTACATCTTAACCTTATTATTTTCAATCTCCATGTGAAGACTTTTATCTCAGCAAATAATCAAATTTTGTACCAATGTAAAGGATAATTTCATGTACATATCCTTTATGATTGCAAGAGACTGCTATTGAAATGAAAATGGTTCTGCAAATAATTAAGTTACATTGCTACATTTCACTGCATCTCTAAGATTTCTCTAAATCCTTCAACATTGTTATTGTGAACATAAACATTTGGATGCAGGAAGAGTTAATGTGTATTCATCGTCAATGAAAGAAATTACATGGAAAAACACACTTATTGCAATTACCCTAAGGAAAGTATATGGCAAGTAATAATGGCTTTCACTCAGGGAACTTACTGTAAGTTACAAGGTAGAATGTTTTTTTTTTAGTATATGTGTTGCGAAAGCCATGTTAAGAATGATACAATGTGACAAGGAATTGAAAAGGTGTTAAAATATGCATTTAAAAAGGATATAATAGAATATTGGTATCAAAGAATAAATGCATGAAATGAATAATACACTCAATGCCTTACAAAAGATGATATATTTTCCACAACGGTTGCAAAATGGATCTTGGTATCATTACAAAATTATGCTGGATAATATATTATGTTATGGAAATACACAGATGCAACAATGCAAAGGATTATACGCAAGCTCATGCATTACAATGGTATTGCAACTATGCAGTAAATTAATAACACATTGCAATATATGTGAGTACAAAATTCGTTGAATACTAATTCAAATGGAATATCAAAAATCAATGACGAGACATCAACACAAAGCAACAAGAATCCATGGGAGTTATAAAGAACACATGCTTTGAGGCTCCAATTTTTTATTTGTTTCAAATTCTGCGAGTTATTGTTATGATAGTGGAGACACCATTGTCATGAATCGGAGTGATGGAGTATTATTTTGGCGTGTTTTTGTAGTGAGCCACACCTTCATGGTATCACAGGTCGCTTTAGGCAGTGGATCTTGGAGGATGGTGGTAATATAATGTAGAAGACAAATCAAATTAGTTTGTAGAATTTCATGACTTTCTTCATCCTAAATTACTTCTTTTCTTAGTCAATTGTGTGGCTCGGGACTGAAAATGTTGCTTGTGATGATACTATCCATGGATTTCTTAAATGATTTTGTGGCATCATAGAAGAGCAGAGCAGAAGAGAAGGATAAATTTAGGGACTGCAGGAGACGACCAAAAAGCAGTTGTGATTGTGAGGAAAATAGAGGAATGGAGTGTCTGAAATGTCAATATCAATCACTCAAATAACATTCTTCATTTGCATTTCTGCGGAGAAAGGGACAACCTTATTTGGAGGGACAAGATTAATGGACAAATAAAAAAAAATATTGCAAGGTCAGTGTTAAGGACAACCTTTTAGTGAAAAACATTTATGATATCAACTTTATAGTGTTAATCTCAGTGTTTGAATCTCATCGTTAATATCAATGTTTGAATGTCTAATATGTTTGTCATATTAATAAATACCTCCATTGTTGTTTGCCTCCATCATCCTATCTACTGCGGCATCAAAGTCAAGAATATGGTTTTGCATTATGGTTTTGTGCCCTAGTCAAGAATTAACCTATTCAAATGAATATTACATTATATATTAAAGTTTTTCTTGTAACATCCTATTTCACATACCTTTAATGCTTGGAATCAACAGTCAGATTCGAAGAACACCTAATTCACTCATTAACTCAGTGCCTGCACTATCAACTGATTGAATTTTTGTAAGGAATCCATATGAGACCAAGAAATTGTGTTACACATTTTCATTCGATGGTCGTTCCTTATTGTTGTTAAAACATGGCCAACGTAATTATAGTGGCCAACCATCTCTTATACAAATTTGACATGATATAAGTCAATGTGGATATAATTTTCAACTTTTGAGACTGATATTTTGAAAGTATATGTTGGGACAGGTTCCCCTGGGGTTAAATTTTGTAAAAGCTTTGTTAAAATTGTAAAGTATTTGCATTTTGAGTGATCCAGGTGGATATTTGTGGCCACTTGCCAAGTCCACCTGGACCCCCATCATTGTCTTTCTCAGCATTTTCAGTTTCCTTAATTGTAGCACAACTTACTATTTTTAGCAGTTTTTCGGGTCCTGAACTTCCGGAGCCGTTTTGAGGCCCTAAACGACGTTTTTTGGGGAATCCGGGGGCAACATCGGTCCATGGAATGGACCGATGTTGCCAGTTCCAACAATGATAGTGCTCGGATAGATCTTTCTAATGAGCTATTGTACGTGTCAAACGGAGATCATATGCCAAACTTACGACCCTGGGAAGTTGATGTACCAATTTACCCCAAACGGGGCCCACAGTTTGGCGTTTCATCTCCTAGGGTTAGGTTTTGGAATGTTAAGGGTTTTTCCATTGTTTCTCAATAATAAATAGGCCTTCGAGCCTCATTGTAACACAGCTCATAGGCATGTAGCCATCACATCTCTTCTCAGAGATAAGCTGCCATCGCCCTAGCTGGTTTATTTCCATTTCTGGTTGTAAGCATATTTCAGTATTTTCCATTAATGAAATGAAGTATTATTTCCGCTGCATCTTTGTGTATATGGTTATCTCTGTAATTTGTTGCATTCCTGTTTAAATCCGGATCAGTGGTATCAGAGCGGTTTGCT
Source organism: Pinus tabuliformis (assembly GCA_031772625.1). Lineage (NCBI taxonomy): Eukaryota > Viridiplantae > Streptophyta > Pinopsida > Pinales > Pinaceae > Pinus > Pinus tabuliformis. Next base: position 1,097,027,046 of record CM062819.1, read on the forward strand.
TTTTCTCTGTTTTTCTTTGCATGTCCCCAACAAGGTCGGGATATAAGGAGTTAGGGCTTGAACTGGTTGAACCTTTGCAAGACCAGCCTCGCAAATCCCGATGGCCTCCCATGGTGGATGAGAAGAAAGACGAGGGGGCAGGAGATCCCATCAAAATCTTGCTCGAAGAAGCCCTCGAGCGACAACGGAATGCGATGATGGACAGCTTTGCCCAGATCCTTCAGCGGCTACCTAGAAGTGGCGCATCGGCTTCCAGCAGCTCCTCTGGAAACGCCACACCCTTTAAGGTACAAGTTAATTTTTCAATCCCCATATTCGAGGGTCAGATAGATGCCGATGCCGTAGATAAATGGTTAAATCTGCTAGAGGGTTATTTTTCTGTTCATGAATTTTCGAGTCGGGAAAAGATTGTTTTTGCTCTTCTCAAAGCAGCCCCCCATGTCAAGGACTGGTGGGAAACCTACTGCGAGCAGAAGGATGAAAGTATTGGCTCACTATTTTTAGCCGCACCTACCTGGGATTCGTTCCGGGATGCCATCAAGGAGCAGTACTACCCTGTCGGAAGCTATGACGATGAATACATAAAGTGGACCACGCTGCGGCAGGGAAGGGACCAAGACGTGCCGGAGTTCACCAATCTTTTCCATACCGTTCGCACAAAGTTGGGTATCAAGGATTCGGAGCAACATTTGATACTCAAATATCGTGGCTACCTGCACAAGTACATCCAGGAAGAAATACAATTCCTAAACATCCCCTCGCTCGGCGCAGCATACCGATATGCCGTCAAGGTCGAGCAGAAGTTTAAACAAAAGAAGCGAGACTTTGGTTCTGCGAATCCGAAGCAGGGGAAAGGTGCCCCTAAACCACAGAACAAAGGACAGAGCCAAGGCGGGATAGCCCAAGACAACCAGCCGAAGCTGCAAGCAAAGAACAATGCTGCGAAGCCGAGAAAGGACACTGGAAAATGGTGCGAGTTCCATAAGAGCTCCACTCACAACACAAGTGAGTGTCGGGCCAAGTAGTCACTGGTGGCTGAGCTAAAGGTTTCAGAATCAGATGCATGTTCCGAATCTGAGTCAGAACCCGATAAGGGGTATGAAAAAGGGACGCAGATCATTGATGCGGATCCCAGTGCCACTGTTGCTACCGCAAAGATCCAGAAAAATGAACCCGAAGATCCAGAGGAGGAGGAGCGTCTCTTCCACTCCCAGATGTGGGTAAAGGGCTCCCCGATACAGTTCATTGTTGATAGAGGGAGTCAAAAGAACCTCATTTCGGCAGAGGTCGTGAAGCGGTTGGACTTACCGACAATAACACATCCACAACCATACACCATTGGGTGGCTTCACCAAGGGCGAGATCTTCGTGTGAGTCAGCAGTGTCGCCTTCCATACAACATCAAGCCCTTCACGGATGAGGTATTGTGTGACATTGCTCCCCTTGAAGTTTGTGATGTATTACTAGGACAACCATACTTGTGGAAGCGACATGCTGTGTATGAATCAAGGCCCCGTGCTGTTATTATTACATTGGGAAATAAGTTGTTCAGGATACCAGAGGTAGCACCACCTGCCGCCATCTCTTTGATTACTGCAAAACAATGCAGTAAGATCATTTCCAAAACCAGGAAATTTGTTTTCCTGATGATACGCCCTCAAGGGAAGAAGAATACAGTGGCCGCGGCCTCCAAACGGGGTCCCTCTGCATGACAACTATAGATGGACAATATTGTGGAGGAGTACGAAGACATCTTCACCTCCCCGACAGGGGTTCCTCTGCACTGTCAAGTCAAGCACTCCATCGATCTGACTCCAGGTGCACCACTACCCAATGGACCAATTTATCAGCGCTCCGTTCTGGAGAACAATGAAATCAAGAGGCAGATTCAGGAGCTCCTGCAGAAAGGTCACATCCATCCGAGTTCATCGCCCTGTTGGAGCCCAATCGTGTTGGTACATAAGAAGGATGGGACGTGGAGACTCTGTATTGACTATCGGGCACTGAACAAGATCACTCTCCGTAATAGGTACCCGATCCCGCGGATTGATGACCTCCTAGACCAACTAAAGGGGGCGAAATATTTCAGCAAGATCGATCTGAAGTCAGGATATCACCAGGTACCAATCGAACCCTCAGATGTGTGGAAGACTGCCTTCAAATCCAAGGAGGGCCTCTTCGAATGGTTGGTCATGCCTTTTGGATTGACGAATGCTCCTGCAACCTTTATGAGGCTAATGGATGACATCTTGCGGCCATTCACCAACTCCTTTGTAGTAGTATACTTGGATGACATTCTGATCTTCAGCCAGAGTTGGGAAGAGCACCTCCACCACATCCGACAGGTTCTCCAAACACTGCGGCAACACAAGCTATGTGCCAATTTGGAGAAATGCACTTTTGGCATGACCCAGGTTCAGTATCTGGGATACATCATTGATGAACAGGGGGTGCATGTCGATCCAGCCAAGGTCCAAGTCATTCGGGATTGGCCCTCTCCAACCACTCTAACAGAGCTCCGCAGCTTTCTAGGTCTCACCAATTTCTACCGCAGGTTTGTGCTGGGGTTTTCTCATATTTCTTGGCCTTTGAGTCAAGTCACCAAGGGAGGGGCGAAAGCAAAATTCTTTTGGTCTGAATCTCAACAGAAGGCATTTAGGGAGTTGAAGGATCGCCTCTACATGGCACCAGTGCTCACGTTACCAGATTTACAACAACCATTTGAGGTCGAGACAAATGCCTCTGACTATGCTATTGGGGCAGTCCTTACTCAACATGGACATCCAGTGGCATATCACAGTGAAACGCTTTCAGACACAGTCTGGAAGTACCCCACTTATGATAAAGAGATGTATTCCATTGTACACACCTGCCGACAATGGAAGCATTACATTTTGGGGAAGGAAACCGTCATCCACACAGACCACTGACCCCTGCAGTTCATACAGACCCAAGGGAAATTGGAGAATGATCGCCATCAGAAGTGGTCTACATACCTACAACAATTACACTTGAATATCAAGTATAAAAAGGGCAGCACCAATAATGTTGTAGATTGCCTTAGTCGACCACCGATCATGGTGCTGACCACCGTGCTCAACTCTTGTGGGCACGAGACTTCTGAATGGCCACTTCTCTACAAAAGCGACCCAGAATTCGGCCACACATACCAGACACTCTTGGAGGGTGGGCATGTTGCAAACTTTCACCTCCAGGATGCCCTATTATGCCACCTCGGTCACCTTTGTGTTCCTTCAAGCGAGCGTGCCAAGATGATTTGGGAAGCACACTATAGTCGGGCTGCTGGGCACTTCGGGGTGGAGAAAACAGTGGCAGTACTGCAAAATTATTTCTATTGGCCGAATCTTCGACAGGATGTTGGGAAGTACATCCGATCATGTACTGCCTGTGCCATTGCCAAACCGACCATTAAGAAGCACGACCTCTATACCCCGTTGCCTACCCCTAGTCGACCTTGGGAATCCATCTCCATGGATTACATGTCAGGCCTTCCTTCCACTAAGCATGGAAATGACTGTGTTTTTGTGGTCGTCGACAGGTTCTCGAATATGGCCATTATGATGGCCTGCAAGAAGAATATCACAGCAGAAGCCACTGCTAAACTCTTCTTTGAACGAGTGTGGGTGCACTTTGGGATCCCACAGTCTATCATCTCAGATCGGGACAGTCGGTTTCTCAGCACATTTTGGTCCAGTCTCTGGTCAATGCTGGACACCAAACTCACGAAGTCCACAGCCTTCCATCCTCAAACTGATGGCCAGATAGAGGTTGTCAACAGGATGATTGTGCACATTTTGCGCATGTATAACTAAAAGCATCCACGCACATGGGACGAGAGCCTCCCCTATGTTCAGCACAGCTACAACCGAGCTCTTCACAGCTCCACTAGCCATAGCCCTTTTCAGGTGGGTTTGGGATTCCAGCCACTATGCCCCATTGATGTGGCCATGCCACTTGCTGCTACTCACATGAATTCAGCTCATGTCCAGTCCGAAACAGATAAGGCCACCAGCTTTATTGAGAACATCCAACATATTCACCAGCAGGTCCATGACATTCTTGAGAAATCAAATGCCAAGTATAAGCAGCGACATGATCAACATCGGGTGCCACACAAGTTTCAGGTGGGCGACAAAGTCTGGTTGCATTTGCAAAAGGAACGCCTTACTGGAGCCTATCGGAAATTGAGACCACTCCGATATGGTCCTTACACCATTACTAAGGCTATGGGAGACAATGAATTTGAGCTCAACATTCCCCCATTCCTTGGCCTGCACCCAGTGTTCAATGTGGACCGCCTTCAGCCATACTTTCCACCATTGCTAGACACATCCGACATTGCAGAACAGCTCAAACCCACAGAATTAAATCCAGATTGCATGGAACAAGCTGCAACTGATCGAATCATGGACACACAGATCAAGAACACTCGCCAACAGAATATCCAACTGTATCGAGTTGTCAAAGCAGGCCAACTCCTTCAGCAGGGCAAGTGGCTCACCAGGGAACAAGTTCAGCAGAAGTTTCCTCATCTCATGGAGGAGCTCAACATAATGGGGACCATTGCTTCCTAAGGGGGGAGGAATGATCCAGGTGGATATTGGTGGCCACCTGCCAAGTCCAACTGGACCCCCATCATTGTCTTTCTCAGCATTTTCAGTTTCCTTAATTGTAGCACAACTTACTATTTTTAGCAGTTTTTCAGGTCCTGAACTTACGGAGCCGTTTTGACGCCCTAAACGACATTTTTTGGGGAATCCAGGGGCAACATGGGTCCATGGAATGGATGGATGTTGCTCATTCCAACAATGATAGTGCTCGGATAGATCTTTCTAATGAGCTATTGTACGCGTCAAACGGAGATCATATGCCAAAGTTACGACCCCAGGAAGTTGATGTACCAATTTACCCCAAACGGGGCCCACAGTTTGGCGTTTCATCTCCTAGGGTTAGGTTTTGGAATGTTAAGGGTTTTTCCATTGTTTCTCAACAATAAATAGGCCTTCGAGCCTCATTGTAACACAGTTCAGAGGCATGTAGCCATCACATCTCTTCTCAGAGATAAGCTACCATTGCCCTAGCTGGTTTATTTCCATTTCTAGTTGTAAGCATATTTCAGTATTTTCCATTAATGAAATGAAGTATTATTTCCGCTGCATCTTTGTGTATATGGTTATCTCTGTAATTTGTTGCGTTCCTGTTTAAATCCGAATCATTGAGGAGCGGAGCATGTAGGTCAATAGGAACCAAAGGGGCTTTAGGAAGTTTAAAGCCCCTTAGTTTGTTAAGATTTAAGTTGTTTTGTGACCCACCCATGTTTTGTGGACCATGGTAGTGTAATAGAGAATGCTATAAAAAGGAGTCATGGAGAGTCATAAAAGCAATCAAGTAATCAGTGAGTAAGTGATCTAAGTAAGAGATAGAAGTATGTATTCTGTACTTAGGCAAAGGGGAAGGATCCTACAACTATGTGCACGAAGACCTTGGTAAGTCTGGAGCTAAGTGTGCGTGCCCCTACATCTATGTGCACAGGGTTGGAAGAGTCTGTAATTGAAGATATAAGCATAATAAAGGTTGTTTTTGAGCATTATTGGCATATCTCTGCACTATTGCATAATTCCTAAATTTACTGTATTATTGATTTGTTTATGCAATTTATCATGAAAAGTAATTAATATATGCACGAAAGGAGTATATCTATTTCTTTACATGTTGTTATGAATGTTTAGAACAATTGGAAAAGATTTTGAATCTGTTATCTATTATCTGTTAGTTACTGTATTTTTTGGGTTTTAAGGGTTAGGGTTCGTGAAGGTCAGAAAGCCATAAGAGAATATAAACACATCACATAGTCCTTTAGATGCATAAACCTAGTTCTAGCATCCCCTAATACTATCTCCGGTGAGACTGCGGCCTGCGCTACACGGGTTGTTGCCAAAAGGGCCAATAGTTAAGGGTTTTGTTAGTTAGCGCAACTAACTCTGAACCTGGGTTCAAGCCCCCTTGAGCAAAAAAATGGTTTCGTTGTTGGGACAAGGATTTATCTTAGGAATGTGTGATGTGGCATAAGTGGATACCAACTAAGAAAGAGATTGAGAAGTGGATAGATCAGAAGCTTCATGAGTTTGCAGTCCAGGAAAACATGAATATGCACCTGCTGAAGGAAGAGTGGTTGAATAGATGCTTGTATACATAAGAACACAAAATTCTCTTCTTCTCTTTTCCGTGTGAGTTATACGAATGGTTGGCTAAATTAGTAGACGATCAACGTATGTGGAAGTTGGATAACCTTATTGTGTGGAATCTAGAGTTAGAAAGGCACCTGGAAGGTTCATAAAACAAGATCGCAAGGGTTATCAATTATTAGATTGATAGTATTTTGGGTGGATTCATTACCAAGTTCGAAATTGATAAATTTGTTAGTTATAGTGAAGTTGAATGCTGGTTTTTAAAAGGACCAAGAGGTAAGTATTTTAATTCCCATAAAACTTGAATTAAAGTGCTATTATGTGAGAAATGTGTTATGCCATTGAATTGAAGTTTAGACAAGACTTAATGGGAACTACGTGAAGTGGAAAGCCATTTAGAAGAGATCTAGATTTAGGTGATAAGTACAGTGCTTTGTTGGGAGCATATAATAGTGATGAAGAAAGTAGTAGTCTGAAGACACCTCAAGGTGCGCCACAAATGGTAAATCAGGGTATTACAGGAATACCACATCCATCCACTCCACCTCCACCTTCACCTCCACCTCACACACCTACACCTACACCTCCACCTCCACCTCTACCTCCACTATTCAATATCGAAAATTCTATGAAGATTCCATATTAAATGGTTTGGGGATAGAAGACTCTAAACAATTTTGGTTCGTAGTAGATGTTATGTGGAATTCACAACAAATAACGAATGGTGGCTTGAAGCAAGTGCAGCTGCTCACAACATTGCAGGATAGGGTGCTACGCTGGTATATTAAGTATAATATGACTAATCCAGTTGCGACATTGAAGGATATGAAGGATGCACTAAATAATGAATTCAAGAAGCCTAAGTCTCAAGCTTAGTCTGTAACTGAGGTTAATGAAATTAAGCAAAAGGTAAATGAGTTTGCATGGGATTTTGATCAAAGATTGAAATGTCGGTTGCAACAGGCTCATCTATATATCTTGGATGAACAACAAAAGGATTGGTATATTGCTTTGATATTACCTCACCTGATATTGCCAATGTCATAGCAGAAGATTGGAATGCAGGCTGAGGCACTCGAGATTGCTATGAAGTTGGAGGCCTCACCTATTCAAGATACAAATCTGGGAATACAACAAATTTAGTCACAGTTGGCTAGCTTGCATATGGAATTGCAAAGTCTCAAAAAGGGAAACGAAATCTAGAGTTAAACCCGCGCAGGAGTATGGTGTTTAAAATGTAAAGGTGATTTTCACAAAAAGGATCATTTCCCGGTGTATCAGCATTATCTAGTTGGGGGAGGTCATGTCCCCCTGAAGCCAGAAAATATCACTGGGATGAGCACTAGTGTAGTATGATGGTGCGCTATCTGCTAGATCTCAGGAAAACATACGATGGATAATTGTAATTTGATACAAAATTTTGTGTAGACTCCCCAACAAATATTTTGCAATTTCTATAAGTCTGTAGGTCATGGCAAGCACAATTGATGAAGTTATGAATTAATGATGGACATAACCCCAATGTATAGAGTATAGATGGAGGCACATCGTCAATAAGATCAAAGCACAAAGCAACATGCAGAGGATTCCAAGGACGAGGAAGAGGACGAGGGGAAGGAGATGGAAGAGGTTGAGGAAATATCATTTTCTATAATTGTGGAGAATCGGGCCAATTTGCGTGGGATTGTCAGAATCCAACACACCCCTCTTGTCAATATTGTCGGCAATTTGATCATGTCGTAGAAGATTGTCTCATGCTCATATAAAAAATTCAAGAAAATAAGAACTAGACCCAACTTTCTACTTAGATCATCTAGATGATGATATTAGAATTGCGTGAAGATGGACCCAATGTTAATATTGTTACACGAAGCGGTATAGCTATTGGGGAAGATAAAGGGAAACAGCTGTAGGAAAATGTATGTGTACACAAGGCTACTAAAAAGGAGGCTGGATTTGATTTGAATAAAGCAAAGAAGACTTTTCCGGAGATGAAAAAGAGCTTTTCGGATGCATGAGATTCTACATCAAAGGCTTAGAGTACATGCATGGGGAAGCCTAAAAAGGTCAATACTACAAAGAAACAGATCCTTCATTTTTAACATCTTTCTAACAAACCTACATGAAGGTCCTAAGGGACCAAAAAGCAGTAGAGTGACTGCAAGAGCTAATAGATAACTGTGTTGGCAAGGGTAAGCCACTACCTCAACAATGCACAGTGCATAAGGTAGACAAAGGTAAGAAAAATACTATTTGAGAGATGAGATTGACTGCCCATATTGGATAATTTGAAATGGACCAGGTGATCCTTGATTTGGGATTTGATAAAAATGTTTTGCTGAAACAAACCTGGGAAAGAATGGGAAAACCATCACTATAGTGGTCCCCAATCCAACTGCGAATGGAGAATCAAAAAATTATTATTCCTATGGGGTGCCTACATGGAGTAATTATGGATATTGAAGGGGCATGTGCCATAGTCGATTTTGAAGTAATAGAAATAGTGGATGATAGTAATCCATACTCGATGCTTCTTGGAATTGATTAGGAATTTGATATGAATGTAGTCATCAAGCTAAAGAAGCACAAAATGACATTTGAGAAGAAGGAACTAAGGGTTATTATTCCATTGGATCTGGCTAATGGTGCGCGATATACTGAACCAATCCGAGATTATTAGGAGGAGGATGATGTTGAGAAAATATATGAGCTTACTATGCGGGACGAGGATTGGATCAACCCTAAGGCAGATGTGTGAATTACTTGGGAGAAGGACAACTCCTATAGTTCGGATTCAGATGAGGAGCTTGAGCACTGGAAAAACAAATTTCATAAGGTATCAATGTTGTGATGCAACAGGCTTACTAAGTCACTCTAATGTATATCCACTGCGGTACGCAACTTACCACATTATGATGGTTTCTAAGATGTAAATTTATTTCTAGATAAATTTCAAATGGATGTACCGAAGGAATGTCGGTTTTAGGAATTAGACATCATGCTAAGAGCTATGCTTGTCAGATGGTGGGGTACACATATGAACAACTTTGTAGACTAGAAGGAATATCTACGAATGATGAAGCTACGTTTTGGGTATGCCAATACCCGTATTGCAGAGACATATATAGGAAAGGATGATTTGCATGAGCATTTTGCCTGATGGGTGAAAGCATGGGGAGAAGAACCACAACTAGAATGGGTTCACATATTCTGCCACACTTTGGATATTATTGTGATGATCTGGTATCTAGAAACGGAGTTGCGACACAAAACCATGGAGTGGGATGATCTGAAGGAAATTTTTCTGTTAACTTTCAATTTTGATGATGGATTTGAGTGTATTGACGAAGTGTTATAGGAGATCAAAGCTGCAATATTTATAATTCCTGAAGAACCTGTCATTTCGGTGCAACCAGACTGGAGTACGCAGCTACACCATGCTCTAGAATGCTACAATGTGACTATAGAGGAAGGTGACGAAGATCCTAGGAACATCAGTATTCTTGATTCAAAAGGACAACACGAAGTCACAGGGCCTAAGACTATAGTCCCTGACATCTCAAATCGCTTGAAAACTAAGTAGGTGAACATTGGGTCGAAAGCGCAACCAAAGTTCACAATTATAGGTGATTACTAGGATGAGGACACAGTGGACAAAGTTGTGGAGTTATTGCGAGAGTGTTAGGACTTGTTTCCCACAAAGTTCTCTGATATAAAGGGAATAGTAGGTGATATGGGTGTCATGAAGATCACTCTGAAGCTAGATTCGAAGCCAGTGAAGTAGCACCCATACTGGTTGAATCCTAAGTAGAAGGAAAAAGTGCACGAAGAATTAGATAAGATGCTTGTAGCATGAAGTATTGAGCCTGTAGAAGAATTGGACTGGGTTAGTCTTATGGTGGTTTAGGAAAAGAATATGAAGAGAAAAATTTGGATCTACGTAGATTTAAGAAAGTTGAATGATGCTTTTGTATATGATGCATTCCCTACATCATTCACAGATGAAGTATTGGAGAATGTTGGAGGTGAGGAAGCCTATTCATTTACCAATGGGTTCTCAAGATATCATCAGTTCAAATCCATGCTGGAGGATGAAAGTAAGACTACCTTTGCTACAGAATAGAGCAATTTTCAGTATACAGTTATTCCATTTGGACTTAAGAATGCCCCTACAGTCTTTTCTTGGCTGGTAGTCATAGCTTTCAAAGAATTTATTCATAAGTTTTTGGAGGTTTACTTTGATGATTTGATAGTGTTTGGGTTAGTAAAGAAGCATGTTTCCACTCTTCACCTCATGTTGTATACTTGTCGAAAGTATCAAATATCCCTTAATCCGAAGAAGTGCACATTATGCGTACCATATGGGATACTCTTGAGCCATGTTGTCTGTAAGCAAGGTTTGATGGTAGACCCTGCCAAAATTACAGTAATTATCAATTTGGAGCCTCTAAGGAATGGAAAACAGTTGCGCATGACATTGGGCCAAACAAGATATTATAGGAAGTTCATCAAAGCATATGCACAAATCACTACGCCCATAGATAGATTACTGAAGAAGGATGCAACATTTTTCTAGGATGATGATTTCTAGAAGAGTTTCAAAGTATTAAATGAAAAAATTGTCACAGTGCCTATTCTAGTGTTCCACGATTGGAAGAAGGAATTCCATGTGTATGTAGATGCATCCTGCATAGAATTAGGAGCTATGCTAACCCAAACAGGCGCAGGTGATATTGACCTTCCGATAGAGTTTGCGAGTAGAAGTTATCTAAGGTAAAAAAGAATTATTCAAACATGGAGTGCAAAGGATTAGCGATGGTGTATGCGCTCCAAAGGTTCAAGCGTTATTTGTTGGGCGTGCACTTCAAAATTTACAAAGACCATTCTGCTTTGAAGTACCTACTCAAGAAGCCTATATTAGGGGGGGAATTTATAGATGGACGCTGCTCTTTCAAGAATATGACTTTGAGGTAGTTATGAAGCCAGGGCGATTAAATGTTGGACCAGATCACCTCTCGCAGATTGAGAATGGTGACAAGCCTACAAATTTGGATGAAGGATTTCCTAATGCACAACTCTTTTCCGTTCGCATCACAAATGAACATTTTGTAGACATAATCCAATTCTTGTCTACGGGTATACGACACAATAAAAGAAAGAATTGGTGATCAGGGCTGCAGATTTTTTTGATATTGCAGGGCACTTATATAAAATGCGATCGGATGAAGTACTGCGTAGGTATGTCCCAGATTATGAAAGACAAAGTATCCTTGCTGAAGCACATGGAGGAGTTGCGGGAGACTATTATGCGGGAAGAGAAACTACGTAGAAAATCCTATGAGAAGGAATATGGTGGCCAACTGTGCACAAGGATTCCAATGAATATTTTCGAGCCTGCGATGTTTGTCAGAGAAAGGGGAGGTTGTCACGAAGGATGAATTGCCTCTGAACCAACAAGTGTCATTACAAGCATTCGATAAATGGGTAATAGACTTTGTTGGACCAATTCAGCCACTAAGAAAGAAGAGAGGAGCAAGATACATCATTACGACAACCGAATACTTGACGAGGTGGGTTGAGTCACAACTCATAAAGGATTGTAGCATGGCCATAACTGCAAAGTTCATTTTTGAATATTTGTCTCAGTTTGACTGCCCTAAAATTTTGATGAGAGATAGGGGTTTACACTTCTTGAATGAAACAATTGTTGCCTTTATTTAAGAGTTCCATATGTATCATCATAAAAGTACGATGTATCATCCTCAAGCGAATGGAACAATGGAAGCCATTAATAAAATCCTGGAGAACGCTTTAATGAATATTTTTAATGCAGATCAGAATGATTGGGATGTGCGCATACCAATAGTTTTTTGGGTGTATAGAACTACCTATAAAAATTTGACTAAATAGACATTGTTTATATTGTTTTATGGAAAGAAGCCATAATATCGATGGAGTACATCATGCCGAGTTTGTGGATTGTTGTAGTCAGAGAGATGTCCGATCAAAATACCATGGTGTTACACAGTATTTTGTCACACCTCTTGCACTTCCCTGTGACATACCTTGAAGTTCCTGAAACATGATCATTATACATTATACTCATCAATGTATACAGCTCGGATCCCCGCTTTAACTTTGCCTGGAAAATATCTAGAGCTTTCCTTGAAGAAATAGCTCATGAAATCCTAAAATGAGAATCATCGCCCTTATGAAACTCAAAACCGTGATGATCACCTATTGCACCTTGTTAAGCCAGCAATGGCATTGCTCTGTGCTCTCTCATACTCATGATGGTCTCAAAAAGGAAGTTTTCCCAAAGTGGATGAGAAGCTTTGTGATCTAGAATCTTCCAGAGCGCGAGCTGGAGGTGGTTTTTCATAGATGAGATCGAATCCTCCTAATTTCACCTCTTGGTCTCGTCCCTATGAGCTACCTCCTTAAGATGTGGGCCTAATCCTATCTGTGGAGGAGGTATAACTCCCTCTCCTAGCCTATAAATTTTCCCTCTACCATTCCCAAATGGTTGATCCATGTCCATTTGCACCCCTATGCTGAGCTTGTGCTTAGAGGTTATCCATTAGACTTGGAGAAGGAGTGTTGGAGAGTTTCTTGGCTTGGACTTGGATTACCACTCAAGGAGAGACTTTCAACATCAAGGCTATGGATGTAAGCTTCCCCTTTATTCTTTAAATAATAAAACAACTTCTCGTTCACCTTCCCAATATATATGTTCATGTATGTATTTGTTTGGCATTACTTGATCAGTTAAATAAATTATTATTGGATTTACTATTAGTCTTGGTATTCTTTGTTGTCTCTTAGATACTTGTGTAGGTACATAAGCGCTGAAAGAAGCAGGAACAGGTCCATGAAACAAGCGATTCAAGGATCTCAATAAAGGAGATTGGGTTAACATCAGAGCAAGATAGGCCATCTCTCTTGTTCTATTTTTCAATCATAATCTTGGAAGGTGTCTAGTTGATTGTCCCGTTGCTAGACCCACTCATTGGGCTAGAGGGATCGTCTCTCTCAACAGAGAGGATTAACCTTGTCAAAAAAATAGCGACTCCACTAGGGATAATATGACCTTTTCCTTCCTTTCCTTGACCTTGTCTTTTGGTGAGTGTGGTCAACCATTAATTTTTAGACTTCATTTGTTGCTTGTAGTCAGTGTCATTACCTGTTAGATGTTTGAAGATTGTTAACTTGAGCTGTCTTTGAAAATTTTAGATTTCTTTGTCCTTTGCCTCGACCATCATGGATATGAACCTCACAGTCACGATGATATTGCGAGTTCTTTAGTTACAGTAGTGATGATCACTACTTTAGTGCTGACAAGTGCAACGATTGCAGAAAACTTAGAAATTTAGGGTTTTCTCTTTGATTTTCAGTTTCATTTGTCTTATCCTTGTGATTTACTAGCGTGTTTGTTCATTGAATCTCTCATTGTCTGCTTGCAATTGCATTTTGACATGGCTTGAGTGTTCTTGAAGTTTTATTAGCCATTTAGGGTTCTAGGTCAACCTTAGTACACTTTTCGGTCTTCCGATCGAAGATCAGAGATTGATTGCCTGTGTTTAAAAGTCTTTGTGTGTTCAGACATGCTTGCTGATTACTTTTGGTTCTTATGACTTAAGTTGTTTTCATTGGATGATATAGTGAAAGTTTCTCAAGCTTCATTTGACGAACGATAGAATACAATTCATTGTCTCATTGGGATCAAACGAAATTGTTTTCTTTGAAGTTGTTTATGTTTCAAACTGAAAGTGAAAGTGCAATTCTTTTCCTAGTTTTTGGAACATTTTGCATTGCATTCGAATCATTGATGTGAAAGTGATTTTCATACTTCTTGGTTTGCTTGCATTCTCTTTCCCTTTGCACTAGATTACATTTGTTTCATTTTGAAAAAGAGAGAAAAAATCATCATTATATCTTAGAGATTTTTCTTTAAGATTTGTTTTGGCATTGTATTTGTTTATCATATGAAAGATTAGATTTTGTATTTTTGCATTTAGCATTTGAAGATGGTCATAGATGCATATTGCATTTGGTTTGATGCATGATTTGAGTGATTTTCTTCCCTACATAGCTATCCTTCATCGAATTGAAATATTTCATTTCATCATCTAGTTTTCATTTTAGGAGGAAAAAAAACATCGTTAAGGCCTTGAAATTGAGACATAATTACAAGATCAACTTTAAAATCTATCAATTAACCTAAGGAGAATTTGAAACATTAACGATCATATCTAGTGGTATAGGTTAGAGATGTGTTCCAATGTCTTTAAAACATAGTAGTTGTAATTGGCTTCGGCATTAGACAATGCTAGCATGGACTTGTGCTCCTCATACCATCGCGTATATAAAGGGAGACCCCTCTAGGTTGCAATTCTTTATCCATAGGAAGCCGAGTTTTCCACCCTGTAAATGTGATAAACCAATCACAACATCCGGGGAGATTTCCTGCACATACGTCAATTCCTTGGTCAATTTATTGATTGAGGTGTATATTGCAGTTCACGGTTACTTGGTACTCCTTTTACCTAGATTCACTTGAGCAGTCATTTGATCTTTTCTGACTCTTTAAATTTGAAAATATCATCGAGCAACTTGTCCTTTCACGCTCGTAAAACTATTAAAAATCTGTAGAGTCACTTTTCACCCTTTTCTTGAATCTTTAAAGATGAAAAGGAAATGTTTTTTTTTCTAAAATATAACTTCCCACGTAAACATTTCATCCCAAGCAGTTGCTTCTTAGACCAAATTGAGTAATTCCCTATTAATTCAAGATTGTTAAAGCCTTAATAAAATTGTTTCCTTTCATTTTCTTGCTGTTGAAGGGAAGCCATCATGGATGAAACATTGAGTCCATCTCATAGTTCCCTTTCGTTGACTGATACTGAATGGTCTTCCCAAGGAGTTCATCTGGAATTTCCTTAGTCGCTTGAGGATCAAGGTGTTGAAATTGGAATTGTTTTGAGTATCCAACCTTTGTCTTCTCGCCCACCTCCATGAGATTCCTGGTCACCACAAGAATCTAATCTGAATTCCTCTGATAATCCCATCAGACACTCGAGAGTCCATAGACTCTAGAATGTCTGCAAAGACTGGTTGTTTATCCATTGAACCCATTGTTCGATCATGTTGTGATATCTCCATGGCATCTGTACAATCTGTATGATCAACCTAGAATTCCTTTGGAGTTATCTCCTCGGACATCTTCATTTCCTCATCACTAGTTGTTTCCATCTATGGAGTCAGAAGGTGAGATTCCAATATCCTCTCTGGGTCATTCAGAAGTTTCAGCTACCCACACTCCTCATGTAGATGATGAGTAGGGATATGAGTTCCCCCCAAAAGGCTTCCCTTTTATGGGAAGAGTCTCGTATCTCTCTTATCCTGACTTTAGTGAGCCCATATTTCCACATGGTTATACCTCTCTAGCTCAGTTGGTTGCAGGCACTCCTAGTGCCTCATCATTATATCAGAACCTCATTTAGTCTTTTGGCGCTATGCCTACATTAGGTTCGTTTGTTCAAAACACAACCTCTCAACTAATTGTGCAAACTGCAGTCACTTCAGCTTGGGTTCAACCTACCATTCTGTCTCAACCTGTCTCGTCATTTCGACCGACTCTTATGGTTCAACCAATAGTCTTAGGTTAGATCTCGGTAAGTTCTTCTATCCCTCTAGCGAGTGGACAGACTGGGCCATCTCCTAGGGGGGGAAGAATATCCCTATGATTTCTAGCAAAATCAGTGTGAGTGGATTACAAACTCACATGTTTGGAATGAATCAACTCTTTTATGGTGGTATTCCTAACCCTTTTGGTCCATCTAGGTTAGGTAAAATCCAACACCAACAACCATATATGGCTCAGGTCCCATTCCAACCAGCGTATGTCCCATATGGTTCCCAAGATATGGTAAATCCGCCTTACGTTCCTTAAGTTGGGCCTTATGTTCAGCCTGGCCAATCCACTGTGCTTGGTGGATATGTCTAGATCTAATTTGGGAACTATTAATACCCTCAGGGTATCACCCCAGGAACTGTTCAGATACCCTTGCAGCAACAAGGACAACCTTCGCAGCAGCAAGGGAAACCTTCGCAGCAACAAGGACAACCTTCGCAGCAGCAAGGGAAACCTTCGCAGCAACAAGGGAAACCTTCGCAGTAGCAAGGGAAATATTTGCAACAGTAAGGCAAGAATTGCATTAGCAAGGAAAACTACTACAATGCAAGGGAAACTTTTGCAATAGTCGCAACAAACTTTGCAGCCACAGACGTAGTTTGTTTAGCAATCCTCCCAACCTTTATCCTCACAAGGACAACCTCTACAGCCGCAGGGCCAACCTTTACAACATAAAAGCCCGTCTTTGTAGCAACAACGTCAACCTTGGTAGCAACAAGCCTTATATGTGTATCAGCAAGGTCAGCCTTTGCAAGGTCAAGGTCAACCCCTACATTAGCGGGTTCAAAATCCTTACGTCCAGGTTTAGCAGGTTCAACAACCTTATAACCTATATGTCACATACAATGCTCATCAGTAGCTGATGGGAGGGCAGTATCAAACCTACCCAAGACAAAATCCTCCCTATGGGCAAGGTAATCCTCAGTGGGGACAAAATCATATTCAATATGGACAAAATTTGCCCCTATGGGGACAAAATCCTTACCATCAAGGATGGACTTTGTAGTTTGGGTCTCCTCAAAGGCCCTATATGCCATTTAACAGGCAATTTCCTTTCTTGGCTATGTTGGAGTTGCTCGATGTTTCCAGGCTCATGAATGATCCCATTCTTCATTCACCATACTGGCCTCTATTTATGTTGAATATTTTGAGTGATTACCCCAAATTTGAGGGAAATGTGAAGGAGTATCCACAAGATCATGTGATGAAATATCACCTCTCATGTTCCTCCAATTCGTATGTCAATGATTCTATCCATCTTCGACTTTTCCGAAGGACTCTCATAGGTGTTGCTGCCAAGTGGTACATCGAATTACCTCAAGGTACCTATGGTGACTTCAACTCTCTCGCTATATCTTTTCTCACTCATTTCCAGTTGCCAGTTCGCTATGAAACTGGTACCCATTTGCTGACGTCACTAAAGCAAGACACCGAGACCCACATCTCTAATCATACCCATTTATGGAGATGTCAGTGTCGCCTCATCAAGTTTGAGATTATTGATGAGTTGTTAATAGAATGGTTCACAAAATAATTCGCCAGCAAAATTGCTAAGGACATAGCCATGGGTTGATGTGTTACTGAAGAGAAAGCTATCACCCATGCTCAATATTTAGACCTAGTCTATTCACAACCTGGCACATTGTATGAGATGTTACCTAATGCTCCGAGACCATCATCGGATCTGACAGCATCGAAGTCTCTGGATACACCACCTGTTGATGGTGTGATTGGTTCCATGTCTTAGACTCTTGCAAAAGCTTCTTCGAGGTAGAAATCGACCTTGAACACTAGTTCCAATAATCCCTCTACAAATTTATCGAGTCCTGGTAAAACCTCTGAGGTTCATGTTGTCCAGTCTACCACAGTAGATAAATCCTCTAAAGCTAAAAAGAAAGGAAAAGGTAAGGCCAAATACGATGCCCCAAAATAGGCCCTCCTAAATCAAATGTTGATTACGCTTCTCGAAGAAAGTCGAAATATCCTTGTCTCATTTGTGAGGAGGATCATTACACTAAAGATTGTCCCCAAAAATATGATGTTAGTCGCTTGCTAAAAGGGGCTTTAGCTGTCTTAAAAGAACCTTTTCTTTCACAACAGGCCCAATTGGTAGACCAGTCTCAGTATTCTGGTTCCTTAGGTTGCCAAGTGTTCATGATGTAAGTTTCATCACCTATCTCATTCGCTAATCTAACCAAAGACAATCAAGCTACATCTAAAAAAACCATGGAGAAGGAAGCCCATGATGCTCGTTCTACTTCTACTTTGTTCTCTTCTGGTCCACTCCATATCGAGTGCCCTAATAGTGAGCCTATCATCCGACCACCCCCTAAAGGTGTTCTTTGGAAGTCATCTTTCAATCTGAATGCCAGAGCCATGCAACATTACAATATTGTTGAGGATTTAGCTCAAGCGCCTTCGGTGATGTTTTCCTTGGAGGTTCTTCAATCCTGTCCAACGCAGCGGAAGTCACTGTTGTCTGCTATCAGTGTTATTGATCCTTCTGATTCGAGTCTTATTACATTCGATATAGAGAATCATGTACCTATTCTTTGTCATTAGATCACATTTCTGATCCAGGTCCTTATCAAAGGAAAGATGATTCATCATACAGTTATTGATGAAGGTGACTTGACCTGCATCAGGTTAGTTTCGTGTTGGAAAGCCATTGGCTCTCCTCCTCTTAACCAATATTCGAACACCTTGGAAGCCTTTGATGGTAGAGGTTCATGACCATATGGTATTCTCATGAACTTACCAATTACGTTAGAAGGCAAGACTATTGAATTAGAAGTAGAAGTTGTAGATGCCAATCTCAACTACAACCTTCTTCTCGGGCGAAGCTGGACTCACGCCATGTTTTGTGTAGTGTCTTCTTTGTTCCATGTACTTCATTTTCCTCATGAAGGAAAAATAGTCATGGTTGATCAACTATATTTCTTCTCTTCTGGTTCATCCAATGGTAACGTTCCTTATGTGGGCAATACTGAGATTCCTTACGAGAGCATGGGCACAGGTCTCTTCAAAGACTCTTCTTTAATGGGTACTTTTACTCTCCCACCTCCACATGTTCATTCAGTCAATATGATCTCAGATTCCACGAATCCTTGGATTATCCCTCCCGAAGATAAAATTGACTCATTTGGAGATGGTATGCCTTTAAGTCCATTAGAGATAAATTATCAAGAAATTGTTTTAGCTTTAATGGCCACTTTAGAAAGTCATAGTGTCTTTAGTGTGAACCTAGAAACTTATGTGCCATCCCCTTGGCTTGGTTCTTGGGATTATCTAGATCCCTTGAATGAGACATTCCCCACTGACGAGAGTATAATGGAGATCATGTCTCTAGAGGAAGCTCCATGGAATAGTCTACATCATCATTCTTTCTTTCTCCCTCGTCTTGATGAGATGATTTCCTGTCCTGAAATGTTTGTTTCTCATCCTTTTACGCCTTCATTTTAGATGCTTATTTGGGTACATGAAATTTGTTTAGAGGTTAGTATGGGAAACATCACTACTACGATGCCTATTGACATTTTTTTTAAATGGGGAATTGTCAAGAACATCCATATAGGGGTTTCTTGTTCTCTAGATGAGATCAAGATCTATACTCAACTTTTTAAATATTTCTGAGATGTTTTCGTTTGGTAATACAAGGCGATTCTTGGTATTGATCCATCCATAGTTGTGAATGAGATCCTGACATATCCTAGTGCTAATTCTGTTCGACAATAGCTTCACCATGTTCACCCTTGAAAGGTTGTTGTTATCAAAGCAGAAGTAGAAAAGTTGTTTAAAGAAGGTTTCATTTATCCTATTCCATTGACGGATTGGGTATCCAATATTGTCCCTATTGCCAAAAAGTAGGGCATGATAGATGTTTGTGTTGATTACCATGGTATCAATCGTGCGTGTCCTAAAGACAATTATCCTACTCCCTTTGTCGACCAGATCATCGACCAATATGCATGGAGCAAGATTTTTTCTTTCATGGATGGATTTTTTGGCTATAACCATATTAAAATTTCACCTATTGATCAGCATAAAACAACCTTTATTTGTCCTCGAGGTAACTTCAGTTACAAAAAGATTCCTTTTGGTCTGAAGAATGTTGGTGCCAATTTTCAGCAAGAAATGTCTTAGGCATTCCATGAAATTTGACATATTGTTGAGCCATACCTCGTTGACTTGCCTCCTCATTCGGCTAAACGTCGTGACCATCTGGATCACTTAAGAGATATCTTCTTACAATGTCAACATTATAATATTTGTCTCAATCCACACAAGTGTCTATTTTACATCAATTCCAACTGACTCTTAGGCTTTTTTGTGTCTTGTGAAGGGATCAGGATTGATCCTTTGAAAGTTAAGGCCATAGTCAATCTACGCCCTCCTTCATCACTGTTGCAATTGCAGAGCTTGCAGGGAAAGGCTAATGTCCTCCGTCGATTTGTCCCAAATTATGTTGAACTTGCCAAAGGTTATACTTGCTTACTTAAGAAGGGGGTCCCTTTTATTTGGGATGAAGTTGCTCAAGAATCATTCGATGCTTTAAAGAAAGCCCTGGTTAGTGCTCCTTTACTCCATCCCCCCGATTACCACCACGATTATTTCCTATATTTGCCTTCAAATGATAACACCATTTCTATGGTGTTAGTTCAAGATGAAAATGATGGAAATGATCACGTCGTTTATTATCTGAGCCAAAATATTCTTGATACTAAGTCCCACTATGCTCATGTCGAGAAGCTTCCTCTCACGGTAGTTCATGTTGTCTAAAGGTTTTGACACTATACCCTTTTATGAAAAATCACCGTAATTTCTTATTACAGCCCCTTGACATATATACTGACTCGTCAGTTACTCAGGGGTAAATACTCCAAATGGATCATCATCCTACAGGAGTTTCATTTGGAATTCACTACTGCCAAATGAAAGAAATCACTCGTCTTTGCTGAGTTAATCTGTGCTCTTCTGTGTGCAAGCACCCCAACCAATTTTATTGAGAAGATACATGAAGAAACACTATTTTTTATCAGCACTCTTGACCCTTGGTATGGAGACATTGTTGTTTATCTCCGAAACTAGACCTTCTGATCTGAGTTTTCTCGATCAGACCGACGCTGGATCTGACATTAGTCCCAATCCTAGCAGATCCTCGGTGATACTTTGTATTAGGTCGGTGTGGACTCTGTCCTTTGTAGATGTCTCACCCTTGAAGAGGCTGAGCGGGTCCTAAATGATTTCGACTGTGGTGCCTGTGGTGTTCATATGTTTGGATATGCCACTTCTTAGAATATCCTTCGTGCTAGTTATTTATAGCCTTCTATCTTCGAAGATTGCATTCTAGCTATTCAAAAATGCCATGAATGTCATATTTTAAACCGTAAACAGTGTGTCCGACCTACACCCCTACACCCAGTAATTACCGTTGTCCCATTTTCCAAATGGGGCTTTGATTCCATGAAATGTAACCCTCACTTGACCAGGAGGCATGGTTATATCATCGTCATTGTCGATTATTTTACGAAATGGGTCGAGGTGATGCCTACATACAATCCTGATGGTATTACTACTGTTCAGTTCCTTTTTAACCACGTTATAGCATATTTCAGTGCCCCTCAAGTTATCATGACTGACCATGGATCACATTTTCATCAGCACATGATGGTAGAGTTAACATCTTAGTTGGGCCTTCGACATGATAGCTTGACTGCATATTATCCACATGCCAATGGCCAAGTTGAAGCAATCAGTAAGATTTTGATTACTATGCTTCAGCATACCATTGGGAAGCACAAAAAATACTGACATTTAATGATTTTCTTAGCTCATTGGGCTTACCAATCCTTTGCTAGGATGGTCACTCCATTCACTCCATTCCAGCTGGTGTATAGTTTAGAGGAAACTCTTCCAATCAAATGCAAAATCCCTTTGCTTAAGCTAGCTATCAAACTTCTTCTAAATACCTTACCTGAATATGAGAGGCTACTATATCTTGAGGGACTCAACGAGACACATCGCATCACTGTGATGATTATCGAAGCTCAAAAGAAATAAGTCAAAGCTCATTTTCACGAAACAGTTTCTCCTTGCACTTTCGCTAAAGGCATCTTGGCCCTTCTTTATGATAAATCCAATGATAAGTTGGGGGCAGGAAAGTTCAAACCTATGTGGCATAGGCCCTACATTGTCAAATGTGTCTTACAAAAAAGTGCCTATGAGCTATGTGACTATGAGGGAAATGCATTGTCATAGCCCTGTAATGGGTTGTATCTCAAAAAGTTTTATGCGTGAAATTCGTATGATAACTTTTGTACATTAGTGTGTTAATTCATTAGTGTTCATTTTGATTTCTGGTGTGTTTGTTTTCTTTGCAGACATATGTTTTTTTGCTTACCCTGTGTTCCACTCCATTCGCAGATGTCATAAGGTCATTACATTGGTTTTGCTGATGGTGCTTGTTATAGCACACAGAACCTCTCTTCCGCAGCATGGGTACTCTATGACCCTAATGGCAAGCAGATTAACTTACAACGTATCTGCCTTGGTCAGACAACCAATAATATCGATGAGTATAGTGCAGTTATTGAACTCTTGTCAGAAGCAATTTCTCTTGGCATTAGAGATTTAGTTAAGTTGGATTCATAACTCGTGTTACAATTAAATAATCATTATTCAGTAAGAAATCCACAAATATTGCGTATGTATCTACGCGTTAGATTGTTGGAAAGAAATTTTGATTGCATTACATATCAACATATTCCACGTAATTTAAATTCATTAATTGATGCATTAGAAAATTTTGTTCTTGATAGACATTTGTGTCATTTGTAAAACTGAATCATGTTATGAACACATAAGTGGAAATAAAACATGCATATATATATATATATATATATATATAGATATATATCATGTCTGCCAGAGTGTTTACATAAAAATGTCAAAAAATAGAATGTTATGAGACACTTGGCTTTCAAAGCATACAAAATGTGTAAATTACTAGAAGAGCTATCAAATTGCACAGTGTTCATGGTAGCACACGACTGCTTTGATCACTTGGCCTAATGGCCGACACGGTCTCGCATAGACTCTGGTTGTATGTCTTTGCCAATGTAGTGGAGCATTGTCGATGGTGGAATAATCTAGAACCCCTCAGGTGATTTCCTCCAAATTGTGCTCCATCTCGGCTAAGGGGTCAGCCCCTTCCTCATAGTGTGCAGCCACTATCGGATAGGCAGCTCTCCATGCTATTGGTGACATGCCTGGTGGTCTCTCTAGTCCCATATCTGAACATTTATCATAAGTTGATACTTAGATTATATTCTCATAAAAATCATAAAAACTTGACAGAATCCAAAAAAACAAGTTTTTACCTACGTCGGTCCATTGTTTGCCCGGTAGCAGAGGTAGATCTAGATCCCCTATGAAATTCATGCCAGCATAAGCATAGTCATCCACCATGAGTAATTAGCATTCAACCCAAGCAAAAAACTGTGGAGGGTAGTGCATATGTTGGCTCGTGCCTCCTCGAGGCATGAGTTGTCTCCATCTCATGAGCCTCAAATCTCAGGGGGCTGGATGTGGTACTTCTTCCCACTGATACTAGAAGAATGGTATTTGCTCCAATGAGAAGGTCACTAGCATCAAACCAAACCCGAACTACTTTAGGTTTCTATGCTTACCCTTGGTCAGTTGGCACTTCATGTTTGCTGAAAGACCTCCACACCAGTTGAAGATGGTGGGGGTAAAATAGGCAATAGCATACTGAAAATGAGACTTGGAAGCCTCATGAAGAGCTTACATGCCAAATACACATGCCATGGTGAATAGTATTTTTCTCAAAATGAGTTTATTGGTGATTATTGCAATCTTCACCTTACCTCCGTCGGTTATCTCGACTCTAGGAAAATATCTATGGACTAGACTCCTGGTACTCTCACCTCCTTGGTGAGATCCAAAGAGTTGAATAACTTATCCTCGACAGGATAATCCCATGATGAAATAGATGTCCATTTCCTCCAATTCCAGTTCTTTCCCTTTCATGATGAAGATCTCTCAATCTACATCCCAAAGGTTGATCAGATAGGGTAGAAACTCCATCTATGCCATCAATCTCGTGGTTCGGAAGAATTTCAGTTGGCCACAATCCCTTAAAGCATTTATGCATGCCAGATCTTGAGATGCTTGGTGATCCTCTACCTCATGGCCTCTTGCTTTCCACTCTAGGACCATATTTCTCCTAAAAACAACATTTACACCCTTTTTATGCTTTTTCCATGGATTAAAACCAACTTTTTTTCTTTAATATGAGTTTTTAATCTCTAAAAATCGCTCTCAACAACAATGCAATGGCATTGTACGAGCCTTTGGGATCTAGCATGACCATCGCAGATCTGATGACCATACCCGCGATGGTCACCGACAACCTAAATTTTAAAAATACTCTTTTCTAGCTTAAAATTCACCATTAAAATTGCGTAGAAAGGTAATGAAATACAAGAACGGGGATGAGGCTCTTACCTGTCACAGAAAGATCATGAAATGATACCCCAGATCTCCTGAAGCGACCAATAGAAAATCAAGGAAATTAGGGCACAAAAACACTTTGAGAGCTTAGTTTTGTAAAATGGTAAAAAATGAAATTACTTTTTCTTATTTATAAGTTTTGAAAGTCATTTTGTCAAATATTTTATAATATTTTAATGTTTTCTTGATATCAGTGATGGGTGTGTTTCTTGTGTAGTTACGAGTGCCTTCAATGTAAACAGTGATAATTATTGACCTATTCTAGGAGTTTTGCTTTATGTCTTTTTTAGACTCCTTAAATAAATGAAAAAGGAATCCCCATGGAGTCATCTTTCAGCTCTTTTCTGACTCTCGAAAATTGAAAAGATTGTCGAGTACTTGTCATTACGAACTTGTTAAAGTAAATGAATCAATGTCCCCTGAGTATACGTTTACCCCTTTTTCGAGCTGAGACTGACTATTTACAAAAAAGATATACCTTGGTCGACATGGTCAAGAGGTTCCCTCGAATATTTTTTTCTACCTTTTCGAGTTCGAGGGACAAATTACGAAAAGGGACATGATGGAGTTTTCTTTTTCATTTCTTTTTCAAAATCTCTAAATATGAAAAAGATACTAAGTTATTCTTACATCGGGCTCATTAAAATTTTATGACGAAAGGTTCCTAACCATGATGGGACTAAGCTTCTCCTTCCTAGGGCTCGTAAAACTTACTAGGATGTATTTATTAAAAGAATGAAATTACATAACAAGAATATGCTATCCCCTTCAAGCTTGTGATTAAAAATAATTGGGGTACTCTGTTACACAACATTCTGTCACTGTCCCTGTACTTTGTGTTCCTTGATCCTGGAGAAGCTCTACGGTGAACCCTACATGCCTTCCCTCCATGAAGAAGCCCCCATTGTGTCCCTCTTCATGAACAGAGAAATTCCCTTTTTCACCATTTCCCCAAAATCTTCTGTTTTCCCAGTTTACAAGACTAGCGCTAATGGCCTTTGTCCTCCTCGTGCCAATATGAAGGGATTAACACTGTCCCTAGCACTGACTGGAGCGACTGAGCTTTGTTCCAATCGTGTTGGTCCTCTTATGGAAATTTTTTAAATAAAGAGCTGAAGCTTCCAACTCTAGAAGCTTCATAATGGAATTCTAGTAAATGGTTTGGTTGGATGGGGTCGAGGATGTCAGTTTGGGCTCCTTTCCCCTATAACGAGGGAACTCCCTCAAGATAAGATCTTCTCCCATGAGAAGAGGATCCATCTCCCATCCATTCATGCTATATAAACCTCCATCTTTCTCAAGCACAAGCTAGTGTTAGTGTTTAGTGTTGAAGTGTTAATGTTGGTGTGCTAGTGCTAATTAGGTTTGGAGTAAACAACAAGCTATTCATAATTGTAGCTCTCTGGTTAAGTGAGGGAGAAGTGTGAATTTGGTTTAGTGTGAAGCCTAAAGGGAAGAGCTTTAAAACTACTATTGTTGAGGCCATCATGGAATTCTAGCAGAAGTGTGTGGGAACCTAGTTTTGTCGGAGAAGAATGACAATGTCAAGACTATGGTTGTAATCTCTTCTTGATTCAATATATATGCAACTATTGATTGATTTCCTACATGATGTGTCATCTTACATGTTCATGGCTTAATGTCTCTTGACTTGTTAAGTAGGTTGAATTACAATTTGTCTATTATCATGGTTGTTGTTTGTTATTGTTTACTTGTTTCAGGTGTTTGAAGAAGGAAGTGAGAGATAACTGGAGCGATCAAGCAAGGACATCATCAAACGAGATAAGAATACTAAGAGGTAGGACCTCTTAATTGGTTCTAACCTAAGGAAATCTTCAATAGAATGTATCAGTTGTGGCTAGACCCATTATCGGGCTAGAGGAATTGTTTGTGTCCGAACTCATAATTTTACTTCACCACAAATTGGCGACCATTTTGGGGAGCCAATCCATCAGTTTGTCTTGTTTGAGATTTCATTATTTTGTGTCAACTTTTCTAGTTCCACTTTTTCCCTTGGGTTCTGTTTCTTTTCTTCTACTTACTAGTCTGAATTTGAAATTCATAGTAGCAGATCTGGTCCCTGTTTTAAAATTTTTTATTTTTTTCTTGTCTCCCTCGCTCAGGTCATTTAATCCACTGATAGTCATGCTGATCAGTGTGATATGCTAAGAAACAGTCGCGCCGACCTACCTCTAGTGCTTGTTGTCAGTAAAGTAGTCAATCCGATTCCTGTAGGTGAAGATTAGGGTTTTTCCCCAATCTTGGCCAGTGTGTTTTGCTCTCATGATTTCGACCCCGTAAGCCTTTTAGATCATTTTCTCCCTGACTAGAAAGCTTCTTTTCATTCAGTTTTGTTTGCTTGTTTTTTTGGCATCTTCCTACTTGATTTCATGGGTCATTAGATGGTTAGTGACACTAGGGCATCTAGATTGTCATACATTCAGTTGATTGTGAACTCAATGAGTCGAGTTGTTGGTGTACTTACTCCTTGAATTTCGGTTGCGGTCCTTTTACGGCTTTTACCTCCATTTCATAAGTTTGAGAAGTTTTTGTTTGCTTGTCCAAACGTTTCTTCTTTGACATGGATTACATTGCTTGTCTTGTTCTTGGTAAAGTCAGTGCTTCATTAGTCTAAATGAGTATCTCTTTTTGTGTTTTCATTTGCTTGAAGAGCTAATTGTCTCGAAAACTTTTTCATTGAAGTGTTGTATGCAAAAAAGTCATTTCGTTGTTCCATGGAAAATTATGAAATTCTAGTTTGTTGCATCAGTATGCTACCATAGTTAGCATCATTAAAGACTAGGATTGCATTGGCATTTGAAAAGGAAAAGAACTCTTTTTCTTTTGAAAGGACTGTTAGAAATGTACTTGTCAGGAAATTAGGAATTGGAATGAATTTTTCATTAGTTTAATTTTTCAAATAGTGAAGTAGTGAAAGATAATTTTTATTTTAGTTGCTTGGTTGTTTGCATCTTATTGTGTTCTCTACACTCTCTAGTGTAGACAATTCATCAAATTGAAAGGCTCTTGTCTCATTTAGTTGCATTTAAGGTTTTTCGAGTCACATCGCTAAGGCCTAAAAATTGAGACATAACTCAAGATAAACTTTAAACTGAACTCTATTAACCTAAGGCACATTTGAAATCTAACTATCATATCTAGAAGTTCTAGTCTAGAGACGTGTTCCAACATCCTTAAACCTAGCAGCTATTGTTAGCTTTGGCATTAGACAATGCTAGTATGGATTTGTGCTACTCGTACTGTCATGTATATAAAGGGAGACCCCACTAGTTTTGTGATCCTTTATCCATTGGAAGTCGAGTCTGCCACCTTGCAAACCTGATACACCAAACATAGCATTTTGGGAGATTTCCTTCCCATACTTCTCAGTTCGCTGGGAGGTATTATGTAGTTCACGGTTACTTGGTAATCCTTTGTGCCTAGAGTACCCTGAGTAGTCATTTTTGATCTTTACAGAATCTTTAAATTTGAAAAGATCATGGAGCACTTGTCTTTTCAATCTTGTTAATTCCAAAATTGACTAGAGTCACCTTTCACTCTTTTCTCGACTCTTAAAATATGAAAAGGCAAAGTTTTGTTTCAGTGTCTTAAAATTAACTACCCACGAAATATTCCTGGTTAAAGTTATCTTCCTTAGTAATTCTTTAAGTTTAATTCCAATAGAAAAATTTCCAGAGTCTACCATTCAAGGATTCCCCT
This sequence comes from Pinus tabuliformis, assembly GCA_031772625.1. Taxonomy (NCBI): domain Eukaryota; kingdom Viridiplantae; phylum Streptophyta; class Pinopsida; order Pinales; family Pinaceae; genus Pinus; species Pinus tabuliformis. The sequence continues at coordinate 1,097,055,201 of CM062819.1, forward strand.
CGGATGGGAATCCTAGTCCTTTTCCTTCTTTTGGAAACATTGGTGCTCCTTATATAGCAATGTTGCCCTGCCCTGGGTTAACCATTGGTTTATATATCTATTTTTTACCTCAATGATCCTGAGTGTCCCAAATCATGTCCCACCATCTCCTTCATTTGAATCACATCATGTTGATTCTAAAGTTGACCTCTCACCTTCTTCCCCTATTTATTCACGCTCCTCTTCTACTTCGCTTGGTGAGAGTTTGAAATCCAGTAACCAGGAGGCTAAGAAGAAGAAGAAGTCAGATAAATGAGAGGCCATTCATGTGGTTGTTACTCCAAATACACCTCCCGTAAACAAACCTTCCAATTATCCATGGAAGGTCAGTTTCCCTTGTAGGCTATGTAAGGGTGACCATCTCCTTCCAGACTATCCTGGCATTCCCAAAGTCTTAGAGGTATGGTCTCAAGATATGAATTGACCATCCCCATCGACCTCTAGATATCACGTTGATGCTTGACCCTCAGTTAGCGATGGTAAGAAGAAAGGGAAGATTAGATTCCCCTGTAGGTTATGTGAAGGAGAGAATCTTCTTCACTTTTGTCCTCTTATGGATAAAGCTTCAAAAGTTTTGGAAATCCTTGCAACTCCTCAACCCCAACTTCCTATTGGTTATCAAAGGCTTTCTTCTGACCCTCTCCCGGTTGGTCAAGTTATTGACTTGGATTCATCTCTTGCCCATCCTACTCTTCCTAAGTGAGACTCTCTTGTTTTTGTTCCCGACCAACCATTGGTTGAAAAGAGTGTCGACTTGGCTCCGCTTCAGTTGTTAACTATGTTCCCAAAGATAGTAATGATCATACCGCTCATGTTCTTCTTGTCTCCTCATATTCTCATGAATTGAACAGTGACCCTCCCATCCCAGTTGTTCAAGAGAGTCCTTCTCCTATTCCTGTGTAGCATGGGGGCAATCATGTGATTCCCACCAAGTAGTTTTTTCGTATCTTTCGATTGGAGTCACTTGACTGCTTTCCGCCTCCCATTTGATTTGCCTTTACAAATCACAGTACAAGCCTCTAATATGGTAGTACATGGAACTATATTAGATGAAGGCGCATCTGTTAGCATCATGTCTTCTACTATTTGGCAAGCTTTGGCTCCCAACAGCTTGTGCCTATCACTCAGAATCTGTTGGTTTTCAACAGAGGAGCCAGTTAACCCTTGGGGATCCTTCTGAAGTTCCCTATTACTTTGGGAGGAAAGATTGTCTATATAGATGTGATGGTAGTCCAAGTTTCCTTAGATTTCAATCTTCTCCTTGGACATGACTATGTTTATGTCATGGAAGCTCTTGTTTCTTCATGTTTCTGTGCGGTTTGTTTTCCTCACGAAGGGAGAATTGTGACTATTGATCAACTGTCGTTCATTGGTCACCAGCCACCTCCTTTGCAACCATCATCCCCTATCAGCTCTTATTTGCAAGCAGTACCTTCCCTGCCATAGGTCAATTATGTGGTTACTTGTTCCCTCTCCACATCTTCTGATGATCACACAGATGGTATAGTACATTATGTACTCGGGGCATTGGAACATGATCTGTCTTTGGTACCAAATGACATGTATTCCTCCCAGAGCATGGTTCTTCCATCTAGTGAATACCTCTTGGGAGACATGTTCCCTTATGGGTCATGAACAAATGTCATGAGGATAGTTCCTGGTCTTGTGTAAACCTTGTTAAAAAATGAAACAAGGAGTCGAAGCATGGTTCCTCGTCTTGGGTCAAGATACTTAGAAAATGAAACAAGGAGTCCCAAGGATAGTTATTTTACTGTGTCAACCTCGTTAAAAAATGAAGAAACTCCCTTTTCCAAATTGAACCTTTGATTAAGATCTCGTAAAATCCCAGTCGTGTCTTTCCAATATCTCGAAAGTGAACCTTCATTCCATCCACCTAGTTGACTGAAATGAAGCTTGGGGGCATGTATCTCATTTGAGTCATTATGCTGGGGGAATGCAAACTTATAACAAGCATAGTTTTTCATTTCAAGCTTGTGTAAACATGAAACCGAATCCAAGCAGAGTTCTCCATGGTTCAAGCTTGTGTAAAAATGAACCCATGTCCAATTTTCATCTCATGATTGCCATTTTTATCAGCTAATTTCTGCTATATGAGCCTTGTTTGTTTCATTCCATCACTACCATCTCTTTGGCTGATCATATGCTTTCACTTCGTTGTTTTTCCTTTCCTGAGGAACTGCAACAATGAGTGGTTTTGTTAGCCAGCCTCTTGACCATTACATTTTTTGAGCAGTTTCTCCATTTCCAAAACCAGTTGCTACCCTTTATACCACTTGTTCCTCTAGGACGAGTCACCTTTAAGCCCTTTTTTGACTCGTAAAAGATGAAAAGATTGCTGAGTATTTTTCCCTTTTGACTCGTAAAAGAGAATAAAATGGGGGTTCCACTTTGAAGCTCTTTTTTGACCCTTTAAACACGAAAAGGTTGCCAAGCTCTTATCGCTTTGAACTCGTTAAAGGCTACAAAACATCGTTCACCCAATATCATTTTCTACCTTTTCGGGTTCGAGAGACACAAATGTCCGAAAAGGGACCATGTGGAGTTTTCTTTTTTGTGTCTTTTTTACTCTCTAAACATGAAAAAGACACTGAGTTACACCTTTGTCAAACTCTTTAAAATATTAAATGACATCAGATTGATCACCATGATGAACATGAGCTTCTCTTTCCTAGGGCTCGTTAAACTAACTAGGTTGGATTCATCCGAAGGATGAACTTACAGTGCAAGCATATGTTATCCCCTTCAAGCTTACGATTAAAAAATAATTGGGTTAATTGCCACAAATGGTGGGGGAAAATTTGGAAATCTAATCAGTTGTGTCAGTAGTTCACTCTTGAACATGACATTTTCTGCTTCATTTCGGTTTGGGATATCCTCCTTTGTATCACTGACCTTCCTGGGTTGGGTCGTTCATTTTTGCCTTCCATTTGAGCTCTACCATGTCATCATGACCACTAATCCTATGGATCCAAAAGCTGCCAAACTTCCAGTCGTGTCGCTGATATGTTCAAGAGTTGTCCTTCTGTAGTTACACTTACCTCTAATTCTCTGTATCATCCAAAATCATTTTGCATCCCTTTGTCTCACATCAATGATGTGGGATACATTATAGTCCTCCTTCGACATGGTTTCTTCTTGTCAACTTCAACTCATTATCTGGGAAGTTGACTGAGAGACTCCCTTCTAGTACCTTAGAGCTTCATTCCCTAATGGCAAGTTCTTCGCACTTGACGACAAGATCACATCATTGGCTTTCACTAGAGTGATTTCAAAGGTGTTCGACTTTAGTTCCTCTATTCACATTCCGTGGATTGTGCTGATAGTACCTTGAGGACCATTTTCATTATTGGTGGTTTCTCTCGCACTTGTTAACAATTTACATCATTGACTGGTAATCAAGCGACTTTCTTGCATGTTTGACGTCAACACATCTATTCACATGTTAGGATTTGTACTTTGATTAGGTCATGTTTGAGCGCAAGACCCTATGCTCAGATTACTGAAGTCCAGGTTTCAAAGTGGTGTGACATGATTATGTTGATATACATGTCTCTTTCAAATGGATGGCTATGACCATACCATGAGTTATCATATGTGATCCTTCTCATTATTGGATGCCTGCAAAAATACCTTGGTTCCATTATGATCTTTTTTAATGGATCGTTGGGCCGATGCCTGGATCAATTCACATGATCATTCTCTAGATGGCTGCGTATGTACCATGATTCATGTATCATTTGACAGAGTTTTCAGTTATGTATATGTATCTGTACTTGCTTGCAGTTTTTTCGATGGCAGACCACAGTTCCCTGCACTGATTCGTAAAGCATTTCATCGCTCACTCTATTTCGACCTTCACGCTTTAGGGGGCATCTGTTACATAGCATTTTGTCACTGTCCCTATACTCCCCATTCCATGATCCTGGAGAACCTCTAAAGTGAACTGTACATGAAGAAACCCCCATTGTGTCCCTATTCATGAACAAAATAATTCCCTTTTGCACCATTTCCCCAAAATATTTTGTTTTTTCCCAGTTTACAAGACCAGCGCTAATGGGCTTTGTCCTCCTCGTACTGATATGTAGGGATTAATACTGTCCCTAGCGCTAACCGGAGTGACTGAGCTTTGTTCCAGTCACGTCGGTCCTCTTATGGAAAGTTTTTAAATAAAGAGTTGAAGCTTCCATCTCTAGAAGCTTCGTAACAGAAGTCTGGTAAATGGTTTGTCTGAATGCAGTCGAGGATGTCAGTTTAGGCTCCTTTCCCCTATAATTAGGGAACTACCTCAAGAGATAATATCTTCTCCCATGAGAAGAGGATCCATCTCCCATCCATTCGTGCTATATAAACCTCCATTTTTCCCAAGAATAAGCTAGTGTTAGTGTTTAGTGTTGAAGTGTTAATTTTGGTGTGCTGGTGCTAATTAAGTTTGGAGTTAACAACAAGTTATTCATAGTTGTAGCTCTCTAGTTGTGTGAGTGAGAAGTGTGAATTTGGTTTAGTGTGAAGCCTAAAGGGAAGAGCCTTAAAACTACTATTGTTGAGGCCATCATGGACTGCTAGCAGAAGTGTGTGGGAACTTGGTTTTGTCGAAGGAGAACGACAACGTCAAGACAATGGTTGTAATCTCTTCTTGATTGAATATATATGCAACTATTGATTGTTTTCCTACATGATGTGTCATCTTACATGTTCGGGGCTTAATGTTTCTTGACTTATTAAGTAGATTGAACTACATGTCTATTATCATGATTGTTGTTTGTTGTTGTTTACTTGTTTCAGGTGTTTAAAGAAGGAAACAAGAGATAGCTGGATCTAGCAAGAAAGGACATCATCAAACGGGATAAGAATACTAAGAGGTAGGTCATCTTAATTGGTTCTAACCTAAGTAAATCTTCCATAGAATGTATCAATTGTGGCTAGACCCATTATCGGGCTAGAGGAATTGTTTGTGTCTGCACTGATAATTTTACTTCACCAAAAATTTTAGACACCTTGGTCGAAATGGTCAAGAGGTTCCCTTGAATATTGTTTTCTACCTTTTTGGGTTCGAGGGAAAAATTACAAAATGGGACATGATGGAGTTTTCTTTTTCGTTTCTTTTTCAAACTCTCTAACTATGAGAAAGATACTGAGTTATTCTTACATTAGGCTCATTAAAATTTTACGATGAAAGGCTCGTCACCATGATGGGACCAAGCTTCTCCTTCCTAGGTCTCGTAAGACTTACTAGGATGGATTCATTAAAAGAATGAACTTACATAACAAGCATATGCTATCCCCTTAAAGCTTGTGATTAAAAATAATTGAGCGGGGGAAAATGAAGATGAGACATCCTTTATATAGGTAGTATGTTGCTTTTGAACATGACACTCTTCAGATGTTCTGTCAGGTTTGGGATATCCTAACTTAGTCACTTGTCCTCCCCAGTCTGGGTGATCCATCTTGCCTCTCATTTGACTATTCCACATTTTCATCATGACTTTTAGTCCCATGTTGAGTCAAACAATGCCACACTGTGGAGTCGTGTCGCCAATATGTTCAAGAGAAGTCCAATCTATAGTTATTTACCTGTACATTGTTTGATTCAGTGCTACAGTCTTGAATATCATTCCAATTTATTCCTTGTTTCATGTCAATGATGGGGGATTCATCATTTCCCTCCTTCAATGGGTCACTTCCTGTCGACTTCAGCTCCCTATCCAAGAGGATAACTTAGAAACTCCCTTTCAGTACCTTAGAGTTGGCATGCCTTAATGGTCAGTTCTTCACATCCAACGAAAGTTCTTCATTATTGGCTTCCGATCGGGTGATTCCACCAGTGTTTGACCTCAACTTCATTATCAAATTTATGGATTGTATTTTTGTACCTTGAGGGCCATTGTCATTATTGGTGGTTTCTCTCGTACCTATTAATGATCCACGTCATTAGCCGCTAATCAGGTGGTTTTCTAGCATGTTTGACTTCAACACATTTATTGACATGTTGGAATTTGTACATTGATCGGGTTGGGATGGAGTGAAAGACCTTCAGTCCTATTTGTTATGGCTCAGGCTACATGGAGCTTTATGTTATTCATGAATGTACACATGTTTCTATTATACATATGGTTGTGACCATACCATGAGACTTAATATTTATATTGATCCTTGTTATCTAGATGGCTGCGCCCATACCATGGATCTTTTTATATAGTCTTCATAATTTGGATGGTTGTGTCCATGTTGTGGATTCATGTCTTAATCTCAAATATGTATATGTATATTCATCCTTGATTTGCAGGTCTCTTGACAGTGTGCGTCCTCATCCTTTCCAAAATCTCGTAAAACATTTCAGCCATCACTCCTTGTTCTTCCTTCATGCTTTAGGGGGCATCTGTTACACAATAATTTTTCACGCCTCCTGCACTTCCCTGTGACATACCCTGAAGTGCCTGAAACATGATCATTATACAATATATTCATCAATGTATACAGCTCAAATCCCTCTTTTAACTTTGCCTGGAAAATATCTAGAGCTTTCCTTGAAGAAAGATATCATGAAACCCTAAAATGAGAATCCTCGCCCTTATGAAACTCAAAACCACGATGATTTCCTGTTTCACCTTGTTAAGCCAGTGATTTAATCACTCTATTATCTCTCATACTCATGATGTTCTCAAAAAGGAAGTTTTCCTAAGGAGGATGAGAAGCTTCGTGATCTATAAGCTTCTAGAGCAGTGAGCTGGAGGTGGTTTCGCATAGATGAGGCTGAATCCTCCTAATTTGACCTCTTGGTCTCATCCCTATGAGATACCTCCTTAAGATGTGGGCCTAACCCTATATTTGGAGGAGGTCTAACTCCCTCTCCTACCCTATAAATTTCCTCTCTACCATTCCCATCTATGTCCATTTGCACCCCTATGCTGAGCTTGTGCTTAGAGGTTATTCATTAGACTTGGAGAAGGAGTGTTGGAGAGTTTCTTGGCTTGGACTTGGATTACCACTCAAGGAGAGCCTTTAAAAATCAAGGCTATGGTTGTAAGCTTCCCCTTTATTCTTTAAATAAAAATATAACTGCTGGTTCATCTTCCCAATATATATGTTCATGTATGTATTTGTTTAGCATTCCTTGATCAACTAAATAGATTATTATTGTATTTTCTTTTAGTCTTTGTATTATTTTTTGTCTCTCAGATACTTGTGCACGTACATAAGCACTAAAATAAGTAGGAATGAGTCCATGACACAAGTGATTCAAGGATCTCAATAAAGGAGATTGGGTTAACATCAGAGCAAGGTAGGCCATCTCTCTTGTTCTATTTTTCAATCATAATCTACGAAGGTGTCTAGTTGATTGTCCCTTAAGTTGCTAGACCCAGTCATTGGGCTAGAGGTATCATCTCTATCCATAGAGAGGATTAACCTTTCCAACACATGGAAGAACACCTCGCATAGATAGTTCAATTGGAAGAAGATCGACGTTTCATAGCTGGTTTTCATCAGTAGGTGCAGAAGGATCACGAAAAGGTGTGGCATGATAGTAAGTTCCCGAAATTTCCAGGAAAGTTACAGATGCATTGGCTAGGGCCATACATTGTTAAAGATATTATGAATGGAGGTGTAGTTCACCTCGTGAAGCTGAATGGAGAATTATTTCTAGGAAAGATCAATGGGAGCTAGTTAAAATTGTATAGGGGTGATCCCACCCCTACGCAATGACTATATGGATGCAGGATCGTCTTAGTACTCCAGGAAGTTACAAGGAAGTGTGGGACTGTAAAATATGCTACTAGATGGATATTTTGGTGAAGTGACTGGGTTGCGTGACAAATCAAGGGAAGGCGCAGAGGAGAGTTTCACTAGAATGGTGGGTCCCGCATAGCCTTGCCAAAAAGTGACTGTTGGAAGCATTGTAGAAGATTGGATGGTGATTTTTCCATTGAAGGGAGCACAGGGAGAGCATTTAAGGAGCATATCTTTGGAAATTTTCTACCAAAAGCACATTAATGACAAGGATATAGAGGAAATGGATGGATTTGAATTCAAATTGGGCTATAAATACAACATCCCACTCCACATTCAAACACTTTGCTTTGGGAGAAATTTCCTTGAGATTTTGCACTTTAGTTTGTGGCAAGATAATTGCTACATGTCTGGAGGGTATTGAAAATAATTTCAAGAGAATCTTTCACAGCAAGGATTCAGGAATTTACCTGAGTGGCAGCAATAAATATTCTTAGAGAGAATGACTACAACCCGACCTGATCCCACCCAACCTGTGCATACCACAACACCTAAGTCATCGAGGCCTAAACCCTCTACCTCAGCGGCAGGAGAAAATAAGAAAAAGAAGCCCCAACAAGTTCTGTTGCAGTAATTGCCAGGCAAAAATCCAACAGAGGTCAGAAAAAAGGGTAAGATGGATAGAACCAAGCAGCTGATGGAACCCTTGGACTTAGATGAAGAAGAGCTAACTATGGGGATTGAAGAGATTGATGCAAATGAAGCCATGTTGATTACGTGTCTATTGCCTTATATCCCACCTAGGAAATCCACAACCAACGTTACTAAAGACCCAAATTTGGTGAAATTCCAGGTATCAAGACCATTGTTGTCGGAAAACGTACTTTTTGAGGGAAATATACTCGCCCGAATATTGTATTTGAAGATGGAGTACTGGGACCTAGGTGATCACATGAAGTTCCCATAGTTGGAACCGAGTAAATACCTGAATAAAGTATACTATGAAGAATCGAATGTTACACGAATTGGGCCAATGAAGTGGGCAGCCAAAGTTGAGCACGCGGGGTTGCTTAACATGTTTTGGGTGTCGCATTTTAGCCATAGCACCATTAACATTGTCTGTGTGCATCAATTATTGATGCTAGTTCACGATGGGTTCCTGTGGTTGGGAGGGTCGATCCCAATTACTAATATGTTAATCCACTGAATCACATTATTTCCATATCAAGGAGTAGACCTGTGGATGCCTTTATGGGGAAATCGTAGGAGAAGAAGTTGGCAGACCAGATGAAGAGAGATTTCAGGCTGGTGAAGAAGTCACGTGGCTATGCGATTAGCTCCATATCAAATGGAATTGTGCAAATAGCTACATAAATATTGGCTAGAAATTTCATGAGGAAGTGTCGCGTTAATGAAGTGTCAGTGCCAGTAGTATATCTCGCTGCACAATGTGCCAAAGGAGTCCAATATATTTGGGCTAAGTATATGTGTCATGAATTCCTGGAGGATTTCTGAGAGGACCAAGATGATGGAAAATAATTCCACTATGCGTGGCTACTTTCCTTGATCCCACCAGTGGCATGGAGGATGTCGGAAAAAAGAGAGTTCCCGTAGCATGATCAAGACGTATGTGAGGCCACCAAATTCACCTCATTGTGGGTGACGAAGGACCCTAAGCACATCACGAAGACAAATATATTTTTGGTCCTGCTCGAATCAGAGTTGAGGATGGTGATTAACCAGTGGCCACGGTTATCACCTAGCTTGCATGCACAGTACGCTAACGTTTCTGATTTCAAGGAAGATTTTCATAATCTGTCTATCTGCATGAAGAGATATGCCATGGGCACATGCAATAAGTTGCCATACTTTGTCACTAAAGATGATATTATAGGGGTCGTCAGTAAATGGCCGAACGACTAGCTCACCCCATATGTTGCAAGTGTAGGAACCAGTAAGGCTACTGAAGGAGAAGTAGACAAAACCACAACTATACAGGAGCAGTGAAAGATAATAAAAAGGAAGCACATAAGGGTTCTATGAAATAAACTCCCACAGCGAAAGAAAAGGTCATGCAGTAGAAAGAGGATTATACAAAGGAGAGAGAATCAGTGAAAGAGAAAGTCTCTGCCAATGAGACATAAGTGCCAAAGGAGAAATCTACCACCATGTCGTAGGCCACTTTTGACCTCGATGAATCTAAAATAGAGAACAACAATATAGAGGTGGAGATAGAGGGTGAAGAGGAAGGACGCGTAGACTTGGAGTCCCCCTTCATTGTTAGAAACAGGCAAAAATGGATTTCTACTAGACCTCACAAGAAGTAGAAGTCTGAAAATTCTGCGAGAATGACACCAACGTCCTCACAGAGCAAGACCTAGATGAGATTGGTGATGTGGTCTGCAACGCCACGAAAAATTTTGGGGCCACATTGATGACCAGTACCATCAGGCACTAGACAAGGTGCAGCAGGGCTTGAGGGAATTGCAGATCCAGATAGGGGTTATTCATGTGAGAATTGGACAAGCAAGCCTGAAGAAAGCGAGTGGGTCAGCCTTAGCAGCAAAGATCACTATAGACCTCTGCGCAGTGCAGTTACCAGAGGGATCAGTACACATTGAGATTTCAGAAGACAGGGCATGCCTATTGAATCTGAATAATTTGAGTCTAAACCTTGTGGTGATCCCTATTCACACACTACATGAGCCACATCAAGGAGTATTAGATGAGCTTAGGGTTTGGGAAAAATGAGCATTACTAGTTATTAGCGAAGTAAAGACCAACAACCAACAAATGTTCAAGGAAAAGGCGTATACACTCAAGGAACGGGAAGAAGTCATTGCACATAGTAAGCAGCTGGAAGAAGTAATAGTGCAGGCCTATAGTGGGCTTCACAAGCTCTAGATTCTAGCAGAATTAACCTCCGCAAAGAAAATCTAGAAGCTAGTTGCCACAGTGAAAGACTTAAAGGAGGAAATTAGCAAGGTCTGATTTGAGTTGTAGCTACAGATATCTAAACTTCAACTTAAGTTGTAGCCAACCACTCCTCCAGAAGTCAGAGAGTAGTGCAAGGCTGCTATTAAAGAAGACATGACTACACTGGAAGCTATAGTCAAGGATTGCAGCCATTTGTTTGAACAAACAATGGAACTATGGACCTCATTGTGGGAGGATCCACACTTACAGAAAATCGAAGTAGATATCCGAGAAAAACAGGCATAGTTCAACGAGATCAGAGCTACAGCACAGACCTTAGCACTAGTGAAAAGGTTCACCAAATTACAGGAGAGAAAATTCATTTAGACCCAAATTGATGACCTGCATTGGAAGGCATCCATCATATCCTCAAGGACGTAGCCCTAGGCTAATGAGGCAAGCCAGTTGACACAAACGATGTAGAGCAAGTTGAAGGCTATGCAACAAACACAAAGAACCATGGGCCTTGGAGCCGAAGGTCCAACTACTGAGAAACTGGTTGAAGAGGTTTGTTAGGAAGCTGTGCACGGAACAACAGATCTTCAAGCATTGAAGACAAAATTTAGTAGTTTGCAGGCAGAAATTGAGGCAACAATAGTAGAGTGACTCGGGACGAGTCACAAATTTGTGTTGGGGACCTTTTGGGAAAGGCTCCCCTGGGGTTAAATTTTGTAAATTTTTTGTTAATATTGCAAAGTCTTCACATTTTGAGGAGGGGAGTGCGCAGGTCGGTAGGATTCAAAGGGGCTTTAGGAAGGTAAAATCCCCTTAGTTCGTTAAGAGTTAAGTTTTTTTGTGACATGGCCATGGTTCGCAGACCATGGTATTGTAATAGAGAATGCTATAAAAAGGAATCATAGAGAGTCATAAAAGGAATCAAGGAATAAGTGAGTAAGTGATCTAAGTAAGAGATAGAAGTCTATTTTCTGTACTTAGGTGAAGGGGAAGGCTCCTACAGTGATGTCCGTGGAGACCTTGGTAAGTGAACAGTTGCCTACGTGGGTCCCTGCAACTCTGTGCGCATGATTGGAAGAGTGTATAATTGAAGATATAAGCATAATAATGGTTGTTTTGGAGCATTATCTGCATATCTGTACTATTGCGTATTCCTAAATTTACTGTATTATTGATATGTTTATGCAATTTATTATGAAAATTACTTAATAGATGAGTGAAAGGAGTAGATATGTTTGTTACAAGTTGTTATGAATGTTTAGAAAAATTAACGAAGAGTTTGAACTTGTTATCTGTTAGTTACTGTAATTTCTAGGTTTTAAGGGTTAGGGTTCTGTTGATGCCTCGAAAATAACTGCAACAAAAATGGGGGATAACCACCCGGTCCGGACCTTAAAGAAGCTCCTTTTCCATTTGGTGTGGTGGCTCCAACTGGTTTAACTAGGTCCAGTTACCTTCTCCCTATTTCTATTAGTTTATGATGTATCTTTAACTACCAATAGACAGGGATATCAGATCACTTCTTCTTGCTAATCATGCAAGAGAATGACCCTTAAGCTAATTTGGGTTCAGCCAAGCCACAACTAAAATTTTGCCTCTTCAAGGAGAGGACTTAAAAGAATGTAGAATTTACTCTAAATGCAAGCTTATTCTATGATGCAAGCAAAAGGAAACTAATCTTAATCCTATCTTAATTAGGCAGATATAGATCCAACCCAACTAAGAGCAAGATAATTAAAGTATTGGGATTTAAATATGTCTTGTTTATAATGAATATCAAGTTAATGAAGTAGTTCAATTAACTAATATTATGGTTACCAAAACACATCCTATTGAGACCTCTTAACTAAAATAATAAACCAACAACATTCAGGAAGTAGTTCACAAAAATGATATTAATTATCAAATCAGTAAATCTAATAATTAAACAATAATATGTGGAAATAGTTCACAACACATTACCATTCAATAAATCAGTTCTATTAAGACAGATTTCTGAGTAAATAGTTACTCAGAAATCAGAAATTAATCCATAAGAGCAGAGATACATAATAACAAAAATAGAGACAAATTACCCATACCGACAAAAGTGCACAAATATGAAAGTAAGTTGAGACATTCTTGTCATAAAAAATGAAACCAGCATTTAAAATAATAGTATTCGAAATACAAATTTATTGAATCCATTTCTCCACCTCCGATCTCTAATAGTCCTTTACAATGTCTGAGCTTCTACTTTCAAAACCAGAGCTATAGTAGTGCAAACTCTGTTCATTATACATAACTCAGAATGTAGAAGAAAAACCTCAATAATCCCCAGATCTGAGATTTTCTCTCCTCTCTCCCACAAATCTAAATTCCTATTACAGTAGTGCTTTCAGAAGTCTAAAATTGTAGAGGAGAGCAGCGCCTTATTACCTTCTGCAATCTATTATTTATACTATTTGCAAAGGAATTTTGGAGAGGAGAGTTTGTTGAAGAGAAATCTACCAAATCCAGTTTCATTTGCTCAAAAATTCTAATCTTCAATTGTTGGAGCATTCTTATTGACTTAGATTTTTTTCTCCATATTTCTTCCACGGTTTTCTTGCAAAAAGAAATCAAAACAAATTAAGATGCAATCAAAATATCATTTCTGGTAATTAAATCAAATCCAATCAAATTCTATTTAAATAAATAATTAAAAATAAAATATAATATCTCTATTGATTATTGGCCAAAGATATTATTAACCAATGGATCTGCAATTAGAAGAGGCTTTGGACAAATGAAAATGAAGAAAATAACTCAGAAAATTGATTTTGTTTTCAAAATTCGGAGCTTGATCTTCTGCTTGACTTTTGACCCAATAAATGATTAAATATGTTAGTGAAACATCCTAAAAAATGTTCTCCTTGATTTTTTTCTTTCCAATGAGCCGTCATGGGCCTTATTTGGCCAAGTATAACTGAATCTATGAGCCTCCAAAGTTGATGGATCAAATCTGGCATAAATCTGTAAATTCTGTTGCTGGGCTAAAAATCAGAAATTTAGTTAAAAAACTAATCCTAAATTAGAATTTTAATTAATCCTATTTTAATTATTAACCATAAACTAAACTAATTAATTAATTAATATTAGTCTCACTAACTAATATATAATTAATTATTTACAAACTATATAATATTTAATCTTAAACAATAATTACATTTTAATTTATTTAAATTAATTATATTACATATATTAATTAATTTAAATATTAATATTTAAACTAATAAATATTATTTATAATATTAAATTAACCCTACACTATCTTACTTCACTTACCTTTCCTCACTCATTCACTCATCGTATGAGTGAGTTTTGAAATTCAAACAAATGCATGTTATAATACTTATGCCTTAATACCCCTTTGGTTAATGCACCATGGTTTGACTTTTTGCAATCTGAGAATCGGGGTATGGAGGCTCTCAAACTTGTCACAATGCCGAAGTCCCCGATGCGATGTGAAGTAAATCGGCAATCGGCATCGGGAGGGTATCGAGGCTCTTAAACTTGTCGAATACAAAATCCCTGGTGCAATTAAATTTATTTTATATATATTGAATTTTAATTTAATTAAATTAATTATATTTTATATAATAATTAATTTAATTAATTTGAGATTTAATATATAAAACTAATGTTTTGTTTTAATTTTATTTTAATGAAATTTAGTTATGAAATTATCTAAACTACAGCCACTTGGAAAATAAATAAAAAGAATAAAAATAAACTACAACCACTTGGATATTATGGGTTTTTTAAGATTAGTAATTGTTTTGGAAATTGGAGTAAATTTCTTAAATCTAGATGCTTAATAATTTGGCTGCTTAAGTAAAAATGGAAAATGAAAAATGTTAGTAAAAACTCACTAAGTGTTGGTATTTAAAATAAATGCATTATTGAACTAATTTATTTACAAAATGATATATTGTACATTTTATGCATTTTTAGCCCATGCTAGATAAATGATGAGACTTCAAAAGAGTACCATTTTCAAACCAGTTGACCAAATGAGGCAAAACAAGTGTTAATGGAAAGCCTATAAAAAAATCGCTTTTAATGAAGAAATCAAAACAAGAATCCAAAGAAAATGAAAAATTAACCAAAAGCATAGGGTAATCAACTAAATAAAAATCCAAAAAGGTGTTTAGCCAAATTTTTATAGAAAGGGTCCCCATTTTTTGAGTTGAGCAAGTCAAAAAATGGGGGGTTGTGTTTTTACCACAACAGGTTCACGAAGGTCGGAATAAATCCATAAGAGAATAGAAACACATCACATAGTCCTTTCAATGCAGAAACCTGGTTCTAGCATCCCCCAATACTTAGGTGAGACTGGAGCGTTCGCTACGTGGGTTGTTGTCAAAATGGCCGGTAATTAAGGTTTTTGTTGGTTAGTGCAGATAACTCTGAACCTGGATCCAAGCCCCCTTAAGCCAACAATCTAATATGTGTTTAAGCAAAAAGAGTCCATTATTCTTGTTACGGGAAGGAATAGAAAGTGGCATGACAAGCATGGCGAAACCAACGATAATGGGGTGAAACCAGCTCCTACACCCACATTTTATTGTCAGACATTGTTAATGTCATTTTTATTGCCTTTGCATTTATGCATTTATTAAATGTTATTACTACTTTAAACATTGTGTAATGCTGCAAATCTGGGAATCCTTGGACATTAATACATTAAGCAACATTGGAAATTGACGAATTTGTAGTGTTTTTAATACATTTTCAGGCATAGTTTTATGAATTAGGGTTTTGTGCCCTAACATGCTTATTCTCTAAGAGTTCATTATGGATTAGCATTCATCGTGGAGACACATTCATTCCTATATATTTGTAAGTGCATGGACAAAGAAGGAGGTAGATAAAACAACATCAGTACTGAGAAGGGCATGGCCACCAGATGATGAAAGGGATCATTGGAAAATTAAAGAAGTTAATTGATATAGTGACCATAAATAGGATCCTCAGTTATTACGGTACTTATTAGGAATTCAAAAACATTAAAACATAGCTTAGAAGAATGCAAGTTCATAACAATGATTTTTCTGTCAGGAGATGCAAATTATTGCCCTATTCTTATATTTTTTTTGCTTTTTCACGAGGACATTACTCAATATGATGTAATTGTAATGCATGCCATGCTTCCTTACAAAGTGTTCTCTCAACAATATTCTTGAAATTGTTTACATAGTGTTCACACAACAATACTTTGCAGCGCCCTTTTACAACGAGTTGAAGATGATATTTTTTTTTTAATGGATAAACGTGGATTGGAGGTTTACAGGGAATCTATAACCCCTTTTCATTAATGAAAAAGGGGGAGATAAGAAGAGGTTATGGGAAGAAATGAGAAATATATTTCAGGACAAAAGGGGGAGGACAAATGTGTTTCCATCAATGCAAAAGGGGGAGATTGTTGGCATTGTTGTCATTGATGACAAAGGAGCAGTTATGTGAATCAGAATGTTGAGCTTGGTATGCTAATGAGTTGATGATGTTGCCTTATGTTGTATGCATATGATGAATGGGAATGTTGCTCAAAGGCTAATTTATGTTGAATTCTAGATGGATTGAACTGAAGAAGGTTGAAAGTGATGTGAAGTGAAATGGCTATGCTAATCAATGTGGGACATAAAATATTGAAACAAAATCTGAAATACATATATTTCTTTGAACATAAAATGTGTAATTATTACTGATTGAGCTATTAGTCTAGCTCTATTTTATATTACAAATCATTCTCAAAACTGAAAGAAAAGAAACAAGCTTGTGAGTAGTTTTTGGAAGCCTAAGAGACAAGGCTTCATTTCATATTCCTGCAAAGAATACAAATAGCCAAGTTGGATTTCTTATAAAATATATAATGTAGAATGGAAAAGGAACTTTTTAAAGAAAAAAATCTTCATAAGAAAGTGGATGCACAACAAGGAAAGAGATGCAAAGTGAAAAGGAGAAGCAGTGTAGTGCTAGACTTGATAGCAGAAGTGTAAATAAGGTAACCAACATTTGTAACATGATGTTGTGATTGAGATATGTATGTCCCCTTCTATGTTGTATATTGAAAAGGGAATAGGTTGTAGCCTATTGAGGTAGGAGCCTCATGTGGGTTTTAGCCTGTAGAAAACTTATGGGATTTGGAGCTTCCTTCAAGGTAGGAGCCTCTTGTAGGTTGGAGCCTACAAAAACTTGATGTAATAAGGAGTAGCAGTTTGCTTTCACATCACTTACAACCTAAAATTCATGGTTTTATCCCTTTGGGGTTTCCACTTCTATCTGGTGTCTTCATGTGTTTATTCTTACGTGTTTTGTATATGTTTTGAATTCTTTATAAATAAATATGCAAATTTCTCTCCTTGACACCTGCAAAAGGAATTCAATAGTAATTGAGCACAAACATAAACCATTAAATCCATAAGAAGAAGATTAAGTTGAGCAAAAATAAATAATTTTAATTAATGATTCACCCCCCCAGTAAATCCCAATCATAAATATCAAGAAATTGCTACCAAAAGGGCACATCCAACCAAGTTCCTCACCTTGTGGGAGCCCGCTTATACTCATATAGAAGAAGGATGGGACCTACAGACTTGGCATTGATTATTGAGCACTAAATAAAATCATTGTCAGAAACAAGTATCCAATCCCATGGATTGATGACCTTATTGACTAACTCAAAGGGTCCAAGTATTTCAACAAGATCAATTTAAAGTATGCTTATCACAAGTTCTAATAGAACCCATTGATGTATGCAATACCACCTTCAAATCCAAGGAGAGACTTTTTGAGTGGTTGGTCATGCCTTTCAGGTTAAAAAATTCCCCGGAAAATTTTATGAGGTTGATGGATGGCATCTTGTGATCCTTTTCCAACTAGTTCGCAGTTGTATATTTGCACGACATCCTCATCTTCAACAAGAGTTGGGAAGATCACTTGCAACACATTCGACAGGCCCTTCAATCCCTATGGCAGCACAAACTATGTTCCAAATAGGATAAATGAACCTTTTCTATGAAACAAGTCCAACATTTGGGTTACATCATTGATGACAAATGCATTCATGTGGATGTAGCTAAGATCCAAGTCATTCGAGATTGGCCAACCCTGACCACTCTAATAGGGCTTTGTATTTTTTTGGGCCTTGCCAATTTTTATCCGAGATTCATGTTGGGATTGTCTCATATCACTTGGCCTTTGAGTCAAGTTACTAAGGGTGGAGCGAAAGAAAAGTTTTTCGGGTCCAAGTCCCAACAAAAGGAATTTGTTAAGATGAAGCATCACCTCTTCTCTCCACGAGTACTCACATTGCTAGACCTACAATAACCATTTGAAATTAATATGATTACCTCTTACTATGTTATTGGTGCAGTTTTTGCCTAGCAAGGGAATTCGGTGGCCTATCACAATGAGACACTTTCTGACACAATTTGGAAATACCCCACCTAAGATAAGGAGGTATATTCCATCATGTAGGCTTGCCATTAATGGAAATATTACATTCTAGGGAAGGAGATGGTCATCCACATAGATCACTGACCTCTGTAGTTTATATAGCTCCAAGGGAAGTTGCAAAACGATCACCATTAGAAGTGGTCCACATATCTGTAACAATTCTATTTTCATATCAAGTAAAAGAAGGGAAACACCAATCATGTTTCATATTTCCTCAATTGGCCACTGGTTGCAGCAATGACCATTGTTCTCAACTCTTGTGGCCATGAGACCTTTGGATGACCACAACTATATAAAAATGATCTAAAGTTCGCTACCACATGCCATATGTTAGTGGATGGAAAGCAAGTTCTATAGTCCCACCTCCATGATGGATTATTATGCTATGTGGGACACCTTTTTATTCCTTAAAGCAAGTAGCCCAAGCTGATTGTGAAGGCACACTATAGTCGGGTCATAGGTTACTTTGGTGTGGAGAAAAATAAGGCCATACTACAAAAGTATTTTTATTGGCCAAATGTCCAATAGGACGTTGGAAAATAAATCAAATCCTACACTACATGTTCCATTTCCAAGCCAAATATTATGAAGAAATGCTTGTATACTCCTTTGTCTACTCCTAGATGACCATGGGAATCCATCTCTATGGACTATATATCTAGCCTTCCTTATACTAAGCATGAAAGATGGCCATATTGGTTTCTTGCAAGAAGAGTATCACAGTAGATGTCACTACCAGACTGTTCCGTGAATGAGCGTGGATACATTTTTGGGATCTTACAAACCATTATATCAGATCAGGATAGTAGGTTCCTAAGCATGTTTTTGCTGAGCATTTGGTCATTGTTTGACACCAAGCTCACCAAGTTTACTACATTCCACCCCTAGACGAATGGCCAAATAGAGGTTGTCAACAGGATGATTATGCACACACTACGCTTGTACAACTCTAAGAATTTGTGGACATGGGATGAGAGTCTTCCCTATGTGTAACACAACCATAACAAAGCTCTCCATAGCTCGACTAGCCACAACCCCTTTGAAGTGGATCTAGAACTTCAACCATTATGTCCCCTTAATGTTGCCCTACCTTCTGCAACTAAACAGGAAGAATTTTCCCATGTTCAGTCTCAAGATGATAAAGCCAGCACATCCACCAGTAGTTTCATGACATCTTTAAGAAATCCAATGCAAAATACAAACAATGGCATGGTCAACATCAGGTGCCCCAGAAGTTTCGGGTAGGTGACAATGTTTGGTTACATCTACAGAAAGAGTGCCTCATTGGAGCCCATCATAAGCTTTGACCACTCTGACATGAGATTTACAACATCACCAAAGCTATGGGAGACAATGATTTTTAGCTTAGTATCCCCCCGATTCCTTATATTTCACCCTGTATTCAATGTGGACACCCTTCGGCCATACTTTCCACCATTGTTTGATACATCAAACATTGTTGAGAAGTTGACACCAACAAAGTTCAACCCAAACTAAATTGAATAGGCCAAAACTAATTAGATCATGGAGACACATATCAAGAACACTTGAAAACAGAGGATCCAACTGTATCGAGGAATAAAAGTTGGCCAACTCTTGCACCAGGGAAAGTGGCTCACTAGGTACCAAGTTCAGCCAAAATTTCCTCATCTCATGGAGGCACTCAATGCAATGGGGACCAATGCTTCCTAAGGAGGGAGGATTGATCCAGGTCAATATTGGTGGCCAACCACCTATTCCACTTGGACACCCAACATTATTTCTTTCATTTTCCTTAATTGTAGCATTATTTATTATTTTTTGCTTTTTTCGAGTCCTGGACATCTGGAGCTATTTTGAGGCCCTTAACAACGTTCTTTTGGAAAATGGGAAACCTCAATTCATGTAACAAGGGTTTGAATAAAGTTGTATTCCTCTAGTAAGTATTTCTAACGAGGTATTGTACGTGTCAAACGAAGATCGTATGCCAAATTTACAACCTCGGGAAGTTGGTGTACCAACTAACCCCAACGACGCCCACAAACTTTCAGCACTTCATCTCCTAGGGTTAGGTTTTTGGATGTTTTGGGTTTTCCCTTGTTTCTCAATAATAAAAAGGCCAAATAACCTCATTGTAACAAAGTTCAAAGGCATGTATCCATCACATATCTTCTTAAAGATAAGCTACCATCATCCGAGCTAGTTTATTTCCATTCTGCATGTAAACAATTTTCATTATTTTGTTATCAATAAATTGAAGTTTAGATTTCGTTGTAGCTCTATGTCTCTATTTAAATCTAAATTTCATTTTGTTCCTACATAAATATGGATTAGTGGTATCAGACCAGTCTTCTTTTTCTTTGTTTTTCTATGCATGTCCCCAATGAGGTCAGGGTATAAGGAGTTAGGGCTTGAACTGGTTGAACCTTTGCAAGATCGGCCTCAGCAACCTCCCATGGTGGATGAAAAGAAATATGAGAGAGCAGGAGATCATTTAAAAATATTTCTCTAAGAATCTCTCAAACAAAAAAGGAACATTTTGATGGAAAACTTTACCCAGATCCCTTGGGGATTTCCATAAGCAACACGTCTTTACCGAGCAGCCACCCTGGAGGTTCCACTCCCTTTAACGTATAGGTCAACTTTGACATTCTCATATTTGAAGGCTATACAGATGCAAATGTCTAAGATAAATGGTTAAATATGTTGGAAGGATATTTTTCGGTCATAATTTTTTCAATAGGGAAAAGATTACTTTTTCCCTCCTCAAGGCCGCCCCCCACATTAAGGACTGGTGGGAAACCTACTGTGAGAAGAGGGATGAGAGGGAAGCCTCACTATTTTCAACCACACCCACATGGAACTATTTCTAAGATGCCATCAAGGAACAATATTACCCTATCACGAGCTATGAATATATGTACATAAAGTGGACCACATTGTGATAGGGAAGGGACTAAGACATGTCAGAGTTCACAAATATTTTTCATACCCTTCACACAAAGTTGGGTATCAAGGATTCTTAGTAGCATATGGTACTCAAGTACCATGAATATCTACACAAATACATCCAAGAAGAGATGGAGTTATTAGACATCTCCTTACTTGGCACCACCTATAGATATGCTGTAAATATCAAGCAACAATTTAAACAGAATACGAGAGGCTTTGGATCTATGAATACAAATTAAGGGAAAGGTGCCCCAAAACTATAGAACAAAGGAAAAATCCAAGGTGGGGTGACTGAGGACAACCCATCAAAGCCATAAACAAAGAAAAACACCATGAAAATAAAGAAGGACAAAGTGGTGTGAGTTCCATAAGAGTCCCACTCATAACACAAGTGATTGTTGAGCCAAGAATTCACTGGTGGCTGAGTTGAAGGCTTCAAAGTGGGATGCATGTTCTGATTCTGAGTCAGAATTAGAAAAGGGGAATGGAAAAAGGAAGAATATTGTTGATTTGGATCCCAACACCATTATTTCCACCACTGAGATTCAAAATTTTGATCGTGAAGATACATAGGAAGGGGAACATCTCTTCCACTCACAGATGTGGGTGAAGAGGTCTCTATTGTAGTTCATTGTCGGCAAAGGGAAATAAAAGAACCTTATCTCGATAGATTTCATTAAGTAGTTGGGCCTACCAACCACATCACACTCACACTGATACACCATCGGGTGGCCCCACCATGGAAGAGATCTTTTCATTTGCAAGTAGTGTCATCTTCCCTACAACATCAAACCCTTCAAGAATGAGGTATTGTGTGATGTTACTTATCTTGAATTTTGTAATGTATTATTAGGCCAACCATACTTTTGGAAGCCTTATGTTGTGTATGAGTCCAAGCCTCGCACTGTTATTATTACTTTTGGTAATAAGTTATACATAATATTGTAGGTAGCCCTACCTACTACCATCTCTTTGATCTCTGCTAAGAAATGCAATAAGATCATCTCTGAGATTGGGAAATTTATTTTCTTTTCTATTTATTTTCAGAGTAAGGGCGAAGATCATGGACACATCCATGGCCCCTGTGAAGGGTTCCACCACACAACAAAGGAATGTGGATAACATGGAAAATTTTAGGGGCTAATATTCATAAGTGGGCTAATTATGCATGATGTTTCCAAAAAAAATATTTGTAAATTTCATTATTTTTTATTTTTTTATTTTTTATTATTATTATTAATTTTTTATTTATTTATTTTTTTTTTTTCTGAAAATGATTTGCCCAAATTTACAATTTAAATTTATTTTACCTTAAAAATCGCCAACATTATATATCGATAATTTTAAAAATATATCAATAAACATTTTGTATTTTATGTATTAGGGACTAGTGATATTTGCCAATGTTTTTAAACTTCAAGATAATTTTCCATACTTAAAATTTTCCCTGGTGGATAAGGTCATGGAAGAATACATGTGTAACAAACCTGGTTAAAAATCCATGTAAAAATATATCAGACCATGGTGATGGGATGAATATTCCAAGTTGAATGGTGGGAAAAAAATCATAGTGGTTGTTCATTTAGTTTATTATGGCTAAAGAAATTGGCAAAGGCAATGGAAAAGGCTTTGGAATGGCATGAGGCATTTATTAGCATTTTATTTATGAAAATAAAGGAAATTAGGAGAAAAGGAAGGTGAAAGGTCACAGGTTGTATGTGAGGAGGAAATTAAAGGAAAATAATGGAAATTGAAGAAAATAGAGGCCTCATTGATAAAAGGGCTTCTAACGACCATTTGGTAGACTTTTGTCAGTTCAGTTTTGGAGCTTTCCCATTATTCTCTCTCTCATACTCTTTGACACTTAGAGTTTTCTTGGAGAAATTTGGCATTGGATCAAGAAAGGCAAAGAAGGTAGAGGAAGGAAGAGTGGGATCAAGTAGCTACAACAATATTCTTTTCAAGTATTGATTTCCATGTGTGTTTTCCTTTATAGATTTGGCATGCATGGTATTGCATGTGGTTCTTTTGTTGTTATGACATGGGTTTTTCCAGGTGTGATAGTGTTTTCACCCTAACCTTTGCCATTTTTGGATATCCATGGTGTGATGGGGTTCTCATGTTTTGGTTAAACTAGATTGTCTGATGGATTCAAAGCTGAGTGAGGTGGATCTCTGAATGATAGAACACATGGCCTAGTAACCCCTGAAGTGGACTTTGGGTTGCAATAAATCCAGATTTTGTGTTTTCTTGGTGGGCATAGGAATCCTTGCTAGTGAATGGTGGGATATAAGGTAAAGCCAAGAGGTGGATTTCTCTCCATTGGGCCTAGTAATACCAGGTTGGTATATGTGGTAAATCCTGAAGAGTGGGTCTCGGTTTAGGGCCTAGTGATCTAGTGTGGATTGCAGTAAAGCCTGAGAGACTAGGAGACAGGAAAATTCCTCACGGTGTAGGTGGATAAATCAGGTGGCATCCATGCTTGTTTTGGCCTAGTTATTTGGTGGAGATGATGGTAAAGTTGGTTATTACATGTTCGTTGTATTGGCCTAGTGATCCGAGATGGATTACGGTAAATCGTGGTTTCTATTGATGAGGGTGAGGTGGTTTAGACTCGGGATGCCCTCGTTGGTTGTTTTCGTTTGAGTCCCACATTCATACTTGGAATATGGCACAGGGGTGAATGGATAAAGAGAGATTTGGTTCAACCGTTCTATGGTAGAGTGGAACATCGCAGTCCCATCCTGGGTTTGTATTTTGCATAATCAATACGAGGTTATTTCTCCTTGTATTTATATGAGTATTATACTAGTTTATATGTGGATCATATGGCTGTGATTTCCCTGGTATTTATGTTGCTATTATGTTGGTTATGTATATGTCTTATGATAGTGGCTATGTATGTATCTCATTATGTTTTTACTTGTTAATGAATGAATAATGTATCTATGACCTAATAGATGGTAATGTAACTAACGTGTTAGGGTCCCACCCTAACCCCCTTATTTATGTCATGGGATCACGTCATAGTCAAGAGTCAATAAAGCCCATATTAATATTTGTAAGTGGTTAACCCGCAATTAATGACGGGACCACAGTTAGTTGCAAATGGGTGGTAGTATTAGATAGATGGTAAATGGGCGATAGTATTAGATAGATGGTATTAATAAAACCCACGGTATTGGCCCGTGGTATTGCATGTATGAGTCATATATAAAGGATAGAGACTCCCTGCGAGGAGTATCGTGTCTTGTTTTGTAATCAAGCTCTGCTCTATTGGAGGTTGCTCCCTCGAAGAGGCCTGTGAACATTTCTCTCTGAGTAATAAAATCATTTCTATTCTGTGTTCTAGGTATATTTTCTTCGCATATTCTGTGTTTTGGGTATCTTTTCTTCGCATATTCTATGTTCGGTATTACTTTGTAGGTTAAGAGCATAACAAGTGGTATCAGAGCACTTTCCAGGGCTCGGTGGGATCTCCAAATTTTAGCAATTTTTTTTTTTGGCTAGAGACGTGTTCCGGCGTCTTTAAACCACGGGATCTGTCGTTAAGCGCATAAACCTGCGGATTTGGGGAGTCATGCACGCAGGAAATACAAGAGGTGGTCACGTCTGTTGGACTCCCTTGTAACCCCTGTGGGTACCTGTTGTTGGGAAAAGTATCCAATACGGAATGACCCTATCCCACTCTAAGGGTGATAGTACCTCAGCAACAACTGAATGCAAAGCTATTCAAGATTACTTCTTTATGAGATGAGAGAGAGAAGAGAAAAGGGATCCACTAACCGTTATCTTCCGCTAATGGTTGATCCAATCTTCCCTCTTTGCTGCTTGCGCCTAACTCCTTGCTCTTTCACCGGCCCAGCTACACAAAGATCCTGTAAAAGCACAAGGAAAGGAAACTACAAGAAGCATACATCCATAACTGATTCAAGGATTAGAATAAATCAAATATACAAGCATCAATTCACCATAGAGATACATGCATATAGAAGAACCTCAAATACTTTATTAATAGAAGAAGTAAAGTTCTGAGAGTGTTACAACCATAATAGGCCCAATCCAGCAACACCTCCCAGCAGAAAGAAATCTCCTCTTCACCTCCTTCAAAGCAATCACCCAATAGTTCTATACTCAAACCAACAACACTTCCTTACTTGCACAAAATTCCAGCCTCTTATAGACCTCATGAGAGAGCTCTATATATAGAAGTTTTGGAGAAAAGATGAGTCGGCTTGAGACTGACATGAAGCTGACTAGTGTCCTCTCCCACTTCAGTTATTCTTCAGTTCTTGAGTCCACTTGGAGTTTCTTGCTTCCACTTGGAGATCTAGATCCTCTTACTCATCACAAGGCGAATTCCCTGATCCAAGTGTCATTTTGGAAGCTTCCTGGGCATTTGACACCTTGCAGAATGACTGTGCCACTTGGCCAATCTCGCCCAGTGCAGGTAGCCTTCATTAGATTTGACATTCAGTGCAGGTACAGAGTGGAGCAGTTGACATTCAGCGCAGATGCTCAGTGGAGCAACTGACATGATCCAGAAATAGCTTGTTTTTGAGTGTTTTTAGGTGGAGAACTGATTTTCAGTGTTGTGGTTTGCTGACCTTGTTCCTCTAGGGGTAGGAACAACATGTTTAGGGAATTTGGATCCCTCAGATTATTGACATTTCATGCTTCATGTTGTTAGGCACAAAAATGTCTATAACAGTTGCCCCCTAAAGTATGAGGTCGTTTATCGGGTGAAATGCTTTATCAGGAGGATCCGAAGTTCATTCAATCGCTGAGAGGTGCCCTGTAATAAAATACAATACAATACATTATTTTTCATTCTGCTTTCATGATCTAGCTGAGGCGGGCATTCCCATGCTCAACTTTATAAATTCATTTTGGTACATAGAACAGACGATCGTCTGAAGGTAGACTGATAATTCTCTGCTGAAATTATCATCCTTTGAGTAGGATGATCATCTGCTGCAATGATGTACATAACAAATGTCTTTATATCCTGAATATATATCGCAGCCCGGATGGATGAAACTAGATCCGGGGTCTTCAAACTCGTTCGATCTTCACTCTAAGTACAAGTCGATCCATGTGAGAATTGCGCTGAAGTCGAACATGGAAAGACATTGCTTGATTACCGGTCAATAATATAAACCGTTAACAAGCGCGAGAGGAATCACCAATAATGACAATGACCCTCAAGGTACTGCAGTACAATTCACGTGGTGTGAATAAAAGGACTTGGCGTCGAACACCACGCAAAATCTTCTGGTCGAAGGTCATTAATGTATACCTGTCGCCGGAAGTGAGAAACTTGCCATTGAGGCATGCAAGCTTCAAAGTACTGGGGGGTTTGTTCCTAGATCAACTTCTTGGATAATGAGCTGAAGTCGACAAGAAGCGATCTATCAAAGGAGGGCCTTAATGAATCCCACATCAGTGACACGGAACGGAGCTAATGATTTTAGTGGAGGTGAAAACAATCTGTGAAATATGACTCAGGGTGGCGATCATGGGTGGATGAAGGATAATGTATGGCAGTGGATGGGACACGGTTGACTCTTTCTAAACAACATCTCTTGAACATATAACGACACTGATGTGATGGATCGGTAGCATTACCCCAGATGTGGATGGTTTGGCGAGGACCATGGTGATGAGACCGATGAATGAAACAACCCAACCCGATGTGATACGGAGGACAAAGTGTCATGTTCAAGAGCGACTTGCTAGCATTAAAGCTTTGAGGTTCTCCCAATTTTTCCCCAGTCATTTCTGACCAGTACCTCTTTATTTTTGTCAAGCTTGAGGAGGATAACATATGCTTGTTCTATAACTTGCCCTTCGGGCAAGCCCATCGCTATGTTTTAACGAGCTTAGCGATAGGGAAACTTGTTCTCATCTAAAGACAATTTTGTCGCTATTTAATCATTTTAACGAGTCTAACGACAAAGAAAACTCGGTCCTTTTCATTTTTAGAGAGTCTGAAAAGGTACAGAAAGTTAACTCCAAAATTCCTTTTTCGTCATCTAATACCTTAAGTCCGAAAAAGTATAAAACCATACAGAAGGGATGAGTTTTCGATAACTTTAACGAGCTGAATAAAACAAGCGCTCGACCTTTTTGTGCAATAATCCCTCAGGTCCAAAAAGATTAAAATCTAGAGGAGGGATAGCTCTTCCGGTCACTTTAATGAGCTGGAAGGCCAAAAACTCGGCAAACTTTTCATATTTTACGAATCAGGAGAAAAGAGCTCAAAGAAGACTCGTCTTTTGAGGAACGAGTGATAAACAGGGATAGCAGTGGATTCCAGGTACAGGTTGGAATTTTCCAATCACGGCAGTGTCACAAGGATGGCTAAGTGAAATCACTCTTCGCAGTTGTTCCTCAAAATGGGTAAACAATCATATGGAGGTGAACGATAGGCCAATATGGAATGGAGGTGGTGGGTGCAAACACGACCAAGGCTTTTATGGCTAATAAATTTACGATCACAATGGTTATTTACCGAGATGGGTTCATTTTTTAATGAGCTTGAATGCGCCAAAACACTGCTCAAAAGCTTATGTTTATTTTTTAACGAGAATGAACTATGACGCTAAAATTGCTCGGATCTCGCTTTTCTATTTTTTAATGAGCATAAATTCCGCGGTAAAACTGCTCGAACTTATGTTTATTTTTTAACGAGCATGAACTATGTGCTAAAACTGCTCAGAGATAAGTTTGCATGCCCCCAGCATAATAATGCAAATCGAGGTGCACGCCCCCCAAGCTTCATTGCATTCAAATCGGTGGTTGGAATGAAGGTTTTCCTCGGGGATTTGTTTCATTTTTTAATGAGGTTGACACAAGATTAGAACCGTCCTCAGAGTCCAAATCCATCAGACATAGAAGGTTTCATATTCCACTGTGGCCACTTCCACCAGATTACTTGGGGGCGGTAGGGAAAAAGTACCCATTAAGGCAGGGTCTTTTAGGAGACCTACTCCGATATTTTGGAGCAAATGATTCCTTCCATGGATCATTGGAATGCTTCCCGTAACTTGTGAACTGTTGTGGAGAAAAGTTTGTTGGTCGATGATTGTAATTCCTCCTTGGAAGGGAAATGCAATCTTCCTGAAGTAGGTCGACACAACTGCGGCCATGGCATAGATCCATGGTCTTCCAAGTAGGATGTTGTAATCGAGGTTTCCATCAATTACTTCAACATCAATTCCTACTGTTTTGCCCCCCAGTTCAACTTGCAAGTTACTTAAAATCCCGTATGGAGTGTATGATCGTCCATCAAATGCTTTTAACGTCGTTGACGATTTCGACAGGGGTGGTGAGCCTAAATCTTTCCAGCAACTCATCGACATAAGACATGTAAATGCCCCCTCATCAATAATTGTTCGATGAACAGTTTTGTTGAGGGCCTTCACTTGAATAAGGAAAGCTAGTTGAGCTGGTAACTGAGGGTCATATCCTTTATGATCAAAGGCGACAAGATTGGAATCCATTGGGTCAATTCCACCTATTGCTGATAATAAAGCTTGTTCTTGGGAGAAGCAATTTTGCGGTACCTCAAGTGTCGACATAACGGACGGCGATTGGGCCAGGTCCTCTATGTGTGCTATTTTCGCACAAGGATTAAATGTCGATTTGTGTACTGCTCCCTTTTGCGACTTTATTATTGGCTCAGGGATGATGGGTGGCACAACTTTGGTCAAAGTTGTTGTCGAACTACTAGGTTGTTCATTAGCCTTGTTGTTCGACAGCTTTGGATTCCTGTAATCCTTATTCCTCGTCAAAGCATTATTTTGCTGCTTTGAGGTAGACAACATAAGCACTTGGGATCGGGAAGCATTTTGATTAGCAACCAGATTTTGACCTGGATTAGGAAACGGATCAGTCAATACTGCTGGGGTTTTTGAACTCTTAAAGAGTTTCTTAACTTCAGCTATATGTGGGCAATCTTTCGTCCAATGATCCTCATCGCATATATGACACCCTGCTGGGGGTTTCCTTTTTCTCCCTTTCTTTTTCTTCTTGCCCCCTAGTTGCTTCAGTCGTTTTCCCTTTTCGGTCGACATGGCATTTACTTCTGAGGCAAGAAGTTCTTCATTTGCATTTTGACTATAAATTTTGTGCTTGCCAATCACGCCATCGCCGGCATGAGAGTCATTGTTTGATTTAGGAGGAGGAGGAATTGAGAATTCCGGTCTAGGGGCGTCAGGTATTTTGTCGTAGAGTGTGCCAGACTAAGTATAGACCAAGTCCAGATATTGTGCACGAGCGATAACCTGCTCTTTCATTACGACCCCCCCCTTTGCCACATCTTCCGTGATGGCAGGAAGTAATGACTTGATAAACCATTCATCTAATAGCTGATCGGGAATGTACTTTTTTACCATCCTACGACGACGTCGCCACTCATGTATATGATCAGATATGTGGGTGGCAGTCGTCTGTTTGAAGTTGGTAAGGAGTTCTGTTCCCGTTTCATACCTTATCGGTAATTGAAAATGGGTTAAAAAGGTTGTGGCTAAGGTACTGAAGTTGTCGAACGAAGCTCTAGGCAATTCAATGTACCATTTTGTCGCTGGACCCGTTAACGTCCTTTGAAAGAGGCGAAGTCTTATCGAATCATCATTCAGAGTGTTCGATGAATACCATAGATGGAATGTCATCACATGATTCGACGGATCTTCACCCGGATTTCCATTAAATTTAGGAATATCTGACGGAAGTTTATGCGGAATCGCTGGCCACCAAGGGGCATAAGCAATTGGATCATTCGTCAGCCGGTTTAGATCTGGTAATTCTAGAGTTGCTACAAAGGGCAACTGTTGGTTCAGGTTAGGCGAAGCATATCCAGGATAAGATGGTATCGCCTGAGCAATGGGTCTTTGCAGACCAGCATAATGCTGGCAACTTTGACAAGGTTGATGGGCATAACCATTATAGTATGGTTGCCCATTACTTACAAAGACTTGTTGCTCAGGTCCTTGATACAATTGTTGGAATGGCGGTTGTTGAGATTGAACCAGCTCTGGTTGTTGGACCATTTGCTGTTGACCAATACTGGATGATTGACCGGGATGAGGAGTCACAGTACGTGTTTGAGCCTGAGTCACTCCAGATAAGGAGGCACTACCCTGATATTGTGATTGAGTCGTTGAGACAAGAGGTTGTTGTATTGCAACCTGAGAAACTTGGGGTTGACATACAACAGGTGGAGCTTGTACTTGCGACACATTCACTATAGCAGGTATGGTGGGAATATTCGACACAGGGTGTACTGGTTGCATTGAATATACAACCCCTAGTTGTTGAGGCAGTATTGGTACCCAACCGCTGGATGTAATTCCAGTTTGACCTGAACTTTGTTGTAAACTCCCATATGGTTGTTCTTTGGGAGGGAACAATGAAAGAGCATACTGCCCTCCATATGGTGGAAATCCAGTACTTAAAGCGTAAATTGGCCTTTGAAGACACATTGGATCAATTTGTTGAGTTTCAACATAAGAAATACCAGATGATAATCCGGATGAAGAAATAGGAACTAACCATGTCGTTGTCCCTGATTGGACTCCGGCTTGTTGTTGACAATTTGCCGGGACAGATGGTATACCAGCGAACATCGTTGGAGTAGCAGCAGGAGGCTCTGCTGCTGCTGTGTCGGACGACACAGTCCTAGATGTCGACGGTTGTTCAGACATATCTAGTCTATCCAAAAGATTTCTTAGCGATTCTACAGGAACTTCCACTTGTGGTGGACTAACTTCGAAGATCAACGAGGGAAAGGTGATGATTATTCCGCTTAAAATAAATTTTATAACGACGCTTTAGACACAACTTGCTTTTTCAGTTTTAAAGAGTCGAGAAAAAGCTAAAGATGACTCTAGTCTCCTTCGATGTTTTAACGAGCCCGAAGTGACAAATGCTCAGATGGACTTTTTCAGTTATAGAGTTCGAAAAAGGCCAAAAGAAACTGCTCTGGAGTTCTAGGCAGAGGGTGTGCCAAACCTTTCGCAAAACCATAGAATACGTTTTACGGTACGGGTGGTCGATCTTCGTGAATGCTGTGTTCACTGCATTGCGATCAGTAGGGCGGTCGACACGGCTTCCTATGGATAAAGGCTTTGTTCCTATAGGGGTATCCCAATATATACGCGACGGTACGTGGGAGCACAAGTCCGTATTAGTGCCACCGACTCTCAGGAGGAATGACCCACCTTCGTCGAGATCGATAGTCACTACGTTTAACGACGCCGGAACACGTCTCTAGCTTAGACCTCTATGTGTTTGCGTTATGTTTCAAAGCGTTGTTAGGTTCATTCAATATATTTTAAGTTGATCTTTTTTAAAGTTTGCCTTTCAAGGTTCACCACGAGATGTTTTGATACAAATTCCTAAATGCAGTCTAAGATGAGAAGCAAGCTTTTTCAACCTTTTCGACTTATGAAAATCTTAACTACTAAGGGAAAAGAAAGACAACATCTTTTCACACAGATCAAAGAGCACACGCTAATGCACTTTTTCCCTAAATCAACATACAAACTTATATGCAAAATGCGAAGATGCAGGTATTTCTTTTCTCTTTCTTAATGTTGGTGTAATGCAAAAAGAAAGTTGTATAATTTTTTGAATTCAATTTCAAGTGAAAGCAAACAAGCTTGTCCAAAATCAAAAGACACCTTAAGATTTACTTGTTTCGACACTAGAAATATATAAATTCAAACCATATGACGAAAGTAAAAGCTCAATCAGCTATGAACAGCAAACAAACTAACTCTTAAGATCAAAACGACACTTTATCACAGGTCTAGATCTAAGAGGCCACAGCAAGACTAGTTCACTTTCGTTATGGGAAACTGTAAATGTACAAGAAATACACAAAGAACAAACACAGTTTCTTTATACAACCGAGGCGGAATAGTGACAAGGAAAGTTGGTTTCATATAGGCACACTGATTGGTAACAAACAGCAAAAACAAGAGTGAAAACAGGGCAAGAAACAGCAGGAAACCCGAGCAGCACAAGGCAGGACTGGTCCAGCGCAGGTGGAACACTGCCTGTTTGACCTTCAGCGCAGGTAGACCCTTCGGGAACTGCGCTGAAATGCAAACAACCTTTGTACAGCCTGCACTGAAGAACGAAACTTTCGTTTCTGGTGGTTTCCGGGTCACAGATTGCTCAAAAATTCACAGTTTTTGCTCAAATCAGAAGCTATCAGTCAAGGACACACTAAGGGATGACAAGGAGGATGAAAAGCTATCACTAAGAGCTTATTAGAGTCCTTGTGGATCAGCTCTTCAAATCATAAACTTGCCCAGAAACTGAGCTAGAGTAGCTGCCCTCTACTTTGCATTTGAAAGATTCAAACACAGTTCGATTCGGTACTCCCTTTGTTTATGAAATGAATAGCAAAAACAAAAACAACCAACAAGATACGATCCCTAGCGGAGTCGCCAATTTGTTGTTGGGAAAAGTATCCAATACGGAATGACCCTATCCCACTCTAAGGGTGATAGTACCTCAGCAACAACTGAATGCAAAGCTATTCAAGATTACTTCTTTATGAGATGAGAGAGAGAAGAGAAAAGGGATCCACTAACCGTTATCTTCCGCTAATGGTTGATCCAATCTTCCCTCTTTGCTGCTTGCTCCTAACTCCTTGCTCTTTCACCGGCCCAGCTACACAAAGATCCTGTAAAAGCACAAGGAAAGGAAACTACAAGAAGCATACATCCATAACTGATTCAAGGATTAGAATAAATCAAATATACAAGCATCAATTCACCATAGAGATACATGCATATAGAAGAACCTCAAATACTTTATTAATAGAAGAAGTAAAGTTCTGAGAGTGTTACAACCATAATAGGCCCAATCCAGCAACACCTCCCAACAGAAAGAAATCTCCTCTTCACCTCCTTCAAAGCAATCACCCAATAGTTCTATACTCAAACCAACAGCACTTCCTTACTTGCACAAAATTCCAGCCTCTTATAGACCTCATGAGAGAGCTCTATATATAGAAGTTTTGGAGAAAAGATGAGTCGGCTTGAGATTGACATGAAGCTGACTAGTGTCCTCTCCCACTTCAGTTATTCTTCAGTTCTTAAGTCCACTTGGAGTTTCTTTATTCCACTTGGAGATCTAGATCCTCTTACTCATCACAAGGCGAATTCCCTGATCCAAGTGTCATTTTGGAAGCTTCCTGGGAATTTGACACCTTGCAGAATGACTGTGCCACTTGGCCAATCTCGCCCAGCGCAGGTAGCCTTCATTAGATTTGACATTCAGTGCAGGTACAGAGTGGAGCAATTGACATTCAGCGCAGATGCTCAGTGGAGCAGCTGACAAGATCCAGAAATAGCTTGTTTTTGAGTGTTTTCAGGTGGAGAACTGATTTTCAGTGCTGTGTTTGCTGACCTTGTTCCTCTAGGGGTAGGAACAACATGTTTAGGGAATTTGGATCCCTAAGATTATTGACATTTCATGCTTCATGTTGTTAGGCACAAAAATGTCTATAACAGTACCCCTTCGAGTAGTAGCGCATTAGATAGAACCGCGCACGGACTGTCTTCCACGTACCCTCTGGGTATATAGGAAGCCCCCTAGCTCCCTTGAAACCTCGCCATAGATAAACCTTCGGCCGTCTTGTGGCTACAGTACACCGAGAACAGCACTCGGAGAGATTACTTGCTCGTACGATAGGGTAGTCGGGTTGTACGGCTAAGGGTACAGTCGATCCTCCTTAGTTAGAGCCCTGAAACATTGGGCCGAGTACTACTGTTAGACCCTTATGTATATTGCGATCTGTAGCACCTGACACTCCTCAAGACCATAGTTCCCTTTCTATCGGGGGATCACACATCACCTATTCCAGATTAGCAAGTGCAGCAGCAGCCAACATCAGTCCCGCAGCTCCGTCAGATCAGCAGCAGCAGTTGTTCCACCATTCAGATCTCTCAGATCCACCAGATCGGAGTAGTTGTGAAGGGTTCCTGTCCCTGGATATAATTTTCGCAGGACTTTTGACGGCATTGACATTCTGAGGATTTGGCGACTGCAGTATTGATCAGGGAGTAAAACTCCGTTAGTAGTTTTCCAAAAAAAAAAAAAAAAGTCTGAGATCTTCCGGGGCACTTATTGGTGACCTAGCCCATCAGAATCAGGACGACGAGCTGAGCAAGGTGGTACCATTCAATTTCTTAGTAAAATTTTTTAGGTGGTCCCAATTCTTCATCAGGTTGGTGTATGGTAGAAACTCGCGCTCAAGCGATGGCCAATGAAAGGATCGACAAAATTGAAGACCATGTGAACTCCCTCCAAACTGCGGTGAAGAATATCGAACTTGAGCTTAAAGGAATAAGTCACCAGATACATGATGCACTCCCAAAGGGCAAGGAGCCAGCCCACGAGGAGGCGTATAATGGCACACCCATCCACTACCCAGTCAGCGACCTCCCAAGTTGGATATGCATAAATTTGACGGTTCTCACACGTCCGCATGGCTAGCACAAATGGAGCAGTATTTCCAATTGAATCATATCATAGATGAGGGGACTAAGCTTATGGTGGGCACCATGTACTTGGACAATGAATGATGGCAATGGAAGGAATGGCATCAGCGTTGCAATGGACATTTTCAGAATTGGGCCCAATTTGCCAAAACGCTTCGCAGTCGCTTTGAACAGGAAGACTCTTTTTTGGGGCGTCTCACTAAGCTCCGACAGACGGGTACAGTGGAGGAATATATTACTGCTTTTGAAGCCTTAGCCTTCCGCACTAGGGGTCTCACAGATGAGTTCTACATGGAATGCTTTATCAGCGGTCTTAAAGAAGCCATCAAAGCTCAGGTTCTACTCCACCACCCTCCCACATGGACAGAGGCTTGCCAGGTAGCCCGTAAGGTGGAACATGCATTAACAGCCCAATCCAGCCGCCCCAACTTCCCCGCTAAAGGTTGTCCCTCACAGGCTCCCAATACGACTCAGACACTTAAGATTCAAAAGGTGTCACCTGCGGAAATGGCCGAAAGAAGGAAGCAAGGACTATGTTACTACTGTGATGAAAAATATTCCCCGGGTCACAAATGCAAAGAGCACAAGTTTTTTCAAATAGATGCCACTGACTACAGCTCCACCGAGGAAGATCCACCACTTGAGGAACCGGAGGCGATCGAAGAAGATAACCAAAAGGAGATTGTATCTGATGAACCAATTATTTCGCTAAATGCATTGTCAGGAATTTCTTCCCCTCAAACTCTCAAAATCAGGGGTTTTCTTAAACATCGCCCAGTAGTAGTCTTGATTGATAGTGGAAGTACCCATAATTTCATCCATCAAAAGATCGCTGAAGCAGCACATTGTTTCATCTGGGCAGTTTCTAACTTCCAAGTCCAGATTGCAGATGGGGGCACAATGAAATGTGAAGGTCGCTGTGAAAATGTCAAAATTCAAATGGGGGATTATCAATTGAAAACCCACAAGTTTGAAATACACATGGGGGGTTGCGACATTGTCCTAGGCGCGGAATGGCTCCGCACTCTTGGGCCAATCACAATGGATTTCCAGGAGTTATATATGAGTTTTAAGCAGAACAACTCCACACATACCCTCCGTGGACTACAGGCGGGAGCCCCCTCTATCATCAGCTCGCATAGGATGGAAAATTTGTTAAAAAAGGGCCATCATGGAGTGGTAGCTCAATTTAATGCCATCCAGGTAGTAGACACCATGTCTCTGCCAATTCATCCTGAGATGCAACAGATTTTAAATAAACATCAGACGGTCTTTGACAAGCCTCATGAGCTTCCACCCTCGCGAGGGGAACATGATCATAACATCACATTGGTTCCAGGGGACCAACCCCCAAATGTGCGGCCATACAGATATCTGTTCACCCAAAAGAATGAAATAGAAAAAATCATCAAGGAATTGTTGGAAGCAGGTGTCATTTGTCCCAGCATTAGTCCTTATTCATCCCCAGTAGTCATGGTCCTCAAGAAAGATGGGGAGTGGCGGATGTGTCCCGACTTCAGGGCCCTTAATAAGTTAACAGTCAAAGATGAATTTCCCATCCCGGTGGTTGAAGATTTGCTGGACGAACTCAATGGGGCTCAATTCTTCACTAAGTTGGATCTTCGCTCAGGCTACCACCAAATTCGCATGAAGGAAGTTGACATTCCCAAGACAACTTTCAGAACTCATGAAGGCCATTATGAGTTCCTGGTCATGCCATTTGGTCTCTGTAATGCCCCCTCTACTTTTCAGAGCCTTATGAATCACCTCCTCAAACCATATCTCAGAAAATTTGTCCTTGTCTTCTTCGATGACATCCTCATCTATAGTGGCACTTGGGCGGCACATCTTCAGCATGTAGATCTACTCTTGCAACTGCTCCGCACGCATAAATTATTTGTCAAGATGTCTAAGTGTTCGTTTGGCATGGAAGAAGTTGATTATTTGGGCCACATTGTGGGGCGTGAAGGTGTCAAGGTGGACCCCAAAAAGATCCAGGCAATGCAAGAATGGCCTCAACCTAAGACCTTGAAAAGCTTGAGAGGATTTTTGGGTCTCACAGGCTATTATCGTAAATTTGTCCGCAACTATGGCCACATAGCGAAGCCCCTAACGCAACTCCTAAAGAAAAATTCCTTCTTCTGGAACGAGGAAGCACAACAGGCATTTACCTCTCTCAAAACCGCCATGTGTTCCACTCCCGTCTTAGCACTACCGGACTTCACCAAATCATTTGTCATTGAATGTGATGCTTTGGGAACAGGTATTGGAGCGGTCTTAATGCAGGAATGGCAACCATTGGCCTTCACCAGCCAACAACTAAGTGGGAAGAATCTGGGCCAATCTACCTACGAGAAGGAAATGATGGCCATCTTACATGCAGTCGAGACCTGGCGACCTTACTTGTTGGGGCGACGTTTCCAAATCCGCACAGATCATCACAGTCTTAAATATTTTTTGGAGCAACACCTATCTTCCTCACAACAGAATAAATGGTTAGCCAAAATGCTGGGATATGATTATGAGATCATTTTCAAGAAAGGGAAAGACAACAGGGTAGCAGATGCATTGTCACACCAACTTGAGGAGGAATGTACTCTGCTCGCAATTTCCCTCCCCATTCCAGACTGGATTGAAGAGGCTCGCAGGGAATGGTTTTCACATCCCGAGCTCTCCCAACTCATTTCTCAATTGCAGGTAGATCCTAAATCCAGCAAGGGTTACTCGTGGCAGAATGATATTCTTCGCTACAAGGACAGAGTCGTAATATCACCAACATCCACCCTCAAAAGTCGCATTTTGGCAGAATTGCACTCATCTCCCATTGCAGGACATTCGGGCTTTCAGAAGACGTATGCTCGCACCAGAAGATCATTTTTTTTGGGCCGGCATGAAACAGGACATCCTTACTTTCGTAGCAGAATGTGACGTCTGTCAACGCCATAAAGGGGAAACCGTCAACACACCAGGCACATTACAACCATTGCCCATTTCGGCGTCAATTTGGACGGAGGTCTCCATGGATTTCATTACAGGTCTTCCAAAGTCTGGGAACAAGTCAGTCATCATGGTGGTTGTGGACCGACTGTCGAAGTATGCTCATTTCTGCGCCCTACCCCAACCATTTACACCAACTTTGGTTGCTCAAACTTTCATGGATCAGATCTTCAAATTGCATGGCATGCCCACTTCTATTGTGTCCGACCGCGACCCAATCTTCACCAGTAATTTTTGGCAGGAGCTCTTCAGAATACAAGGCACTCAACTCAAACTCAATACTTCATACCATCCGCAAACAGATGGTCAAACCAAAGCCATCAACAAATGTCTAGAAACCTACCTTAGGTGTTTCGCTTCAGAAAAGCAACACCTTTGGGTACAGTGGTTACCTCTGGCGGAATGGTGGTATAACACCAACTATCATGCCACCACCAAAATGACTCCCTATGAAGCAGTCTATGGACAACTTCCACCTTCCCCTACTTCTTATCTCACGGGGTGCTCCAAAGTACAAGCCGTGGATCAACTCCTACAACACCGCGCAACCATGCTTGCCCATCTGCGCGAGAATCTTCATCAAGATCAGAACCGTATGAAGCAACAGGCTGACCAACATCGCTCAGAGCGCCAATTTCAAGAAGGGGATCAGGTCTTTTTGAGGCTGCAACCATATAAGCAAACATCACTCAAAGACAAGGGTTGTCAAAAGCTCTCTCCAAAATTCTATGGACCATACCAAGTACTTCAGTGCATTGGAGAAGTGGCTTACAAGTTGGCTTTGCCACCTACAACAAAAATCCACCCAGTTTTCCATGTATCGTGCCTCAAGAAAGTGATTGGGAACAATTTCCGAGTTCAAACCAGTCTACTTGAATTGGACGAAGAAGGGTCAATCTAGCTTCAACTGAACAGGTTCTAGACACACGAGACAAGCACCTACGTGGCCACATGATTAAGGAGGTCCTCGTCAAATGGAAAGACACCTCTTTGGAAGATGCAACTTGGGAACCAGCCACTATTCTTCAGCAGTTTCTGCAGCTTCAGCCTTGAGGACAAGGCTAGTCTTAAGGGAGAGGGCATGTTAGGGTCCCACCCTAACCCCCTTATTTATTTCATGGGATCACGTCATAGTCAAGAGTCAATAAAGCCCATATTAATATTTGTAAGTGGTTAACCCGCAATTAATGACGGGACCACAGTTAGTTGCAAATGGGCGGTAGTATTAGATAGATGGTATTAATAAAACCCACGGTATTGGCCCGTGGTATTGCATGTATGAGTCATATATAAAGGATAGAGACTCCCTGCGAGGAGTATCGTGTCTTGTTCAATCGAGCTCTGCTCTATTGGAGGTTGCCCCCTCGAAGAGGCCTGTGAACATTTCTCTCTGAATCATTGCTATTATGTGTTCTGGGTATATTTTCTTCGCATATTCTGTGTTCTGGGTATCTTTTCTTCGCATATTCTATGTTCGGTATTACTTTGCAGGTTAAGAGCATAACACTAACGATATAAGGGAACAATGCTTCTTAGCGATTCTTGGATAAGTATGAGACCCCTATACTTAAATCTGTTATTTACACCTGTAGATTACAAACTTGTGACATGTTTGACGAAATTGTTGTCATGGTTAGTAGGGGTCCAGTTAAGGGCATGTTCAAGTATTTGCATTTGCATCATCATTTCCTAGTTATCTTTATGTTCTAAATGTGTCATTCAATTCTAGGCACTGACTTGGGCTCTGGGCCTCAAAAAGTGGATCAAATCCTGGGGATGCTGGCACAACAATGAGAAAAATATGTCCTAGATGCTAGCATGCCTTTTCATGAGAGTATACAACGCATCCTGGACGCTGTCAGGTCCATATCATGGAAGCATCTGTGGGTCAAGTGGTCTAAAACCTCAGTGGTACCTAGGGGCTAGTTACCAAAAAGGTTTGGATGGTTCTTAGGAGTCCTGTTTATGATGTCAAAGGTTTGTATGATGTGTTTCCATCAATTCCATTTCCTTAAGGTCACCTAGGAGGTTGAATCCAATCATAGTAGCCTCTCATCACATGTTTACCCCGGTTGGTCAGTTACTTAGGTAGTGTGGGAGGAGGGTGTTACAGAGTGGTATCAGTGTAGTTTTCACTCTCTTTGGATCATATATGATACCACAAAGTGGTATCAGAGCATGGTTCACCCCTCGGACCGGATGGGAAGTGTTTTGGTCATGCATTCATGTCGGTTGCATATGTGTTCCTTATGCTTGTAGTCCAAGTGCTTGTTGAATTTGCATGGTTATATTGATGTCACCATGTGAAGGTTGATGATGTTGTTGTTGGGATGCATTTTTCATGAATAGATGTCAGTTGTATATGCATTTGTTATGCATGTCACTGTCCATATATTGTTTTGCTACATTGTCATGGTTATGGTTATGCATGTATGGTAGGTTAGACATGCATTGTGAGCTCATTGTATGAAATTAGGTCATCATGATGATATTGGTATGTTATGATTCTAATGTGTTGGCTGAGATAGAGCAAGAGATATAGATCATCAAAGTGAAATTGCAGCATTGGACTTTAGGGTAAGAGCATATCATCATACATGTTTGTATGTGGGCATGTAGGTATGTAAGTTAAGGATTGTTATATTAATTATGGTTATGTGTATGCCTTTAATTATATTGATGTTATGGTTACATACATGATAGATGCTAGTTGATTAGTGTAGTCATATGCACATATGTTGGATAGTCATGATTGATAGTAACGTATGGTTGTATGCATTTCTATTTTTGTTATATGATACTTAACTTGATGATTATGTTATATGTTGTTGATGAGCATGTTATATGTTAACTTATTGTTGTTATATGTTATTTAACTTGATGATTAAGGTTATATAATTAATATGATATGTTATATGTATCATGCTAAATTGGATTGGCATATGAAGATTGTAAGGGTTACAACAATTAGGTATGAGTTGACTTATTTTTGATATTGTGTTGTACTAATCTAGACTGGTCATACATATGTGATTGTTATGCATAAAAGACAAATGTTTATGAGTTTATGATGTGAACACGTTAGCTAGTGCTTATTATGGATATCATGACCTTATTTATTTTTGAGTTGATATGTCGTGAAGTTATCTTGTGCTAATATAGATTCATTGTGTAGATAAGATAGCCTCCGTTGAGATACATTAAGGTATGAGTTTTCTTATGCTATCTATTTGGTGTTTGAATGTTTGACTATGTCTTTCATTTGGTGTTTGATTGTTTGGTGTCTATTATGTCATCTATCTGTTGCTTGAATGTTTGACTACTTGAATGATATGAATATGTGTCTATAATCTATCTTTCCGATATGATCTTGTGTTTTAAGATGGTTTCACTAATACATATGTGCTGAGATAGTTGACATGTACTTGAGTGTAAAAGGAAACATTTCTAATAGTATGTCTAATGATTATGAGTTGAATATGAATTATAACATGATTCCTAGTCTTGGCAAAGATTGATTTCAATTTGATAGATATGATTGTCTTGATATTTGGAACATGTGTTTGACATTTGTAAACGGTGCAGGAAACATGCTTGTAATTAGCATGACAAGGTAATAGTTGATATGTTTATATAACTAACAGTGTCACGATGTGACAATGCATAGTAACACTCAATTGCAGCTAGGAAAATGTCAAAGAAAGGAATTGGGAAAGAACTATTTTGGCTATTTTGAAACCGTAATTCCAAACAAATGAGTGATTTGCATATAAGAAGTCTTCTTAGCCTTAATATTCTATAACAATATGTGGATATGTGCTAGATTCATGAACTTGTATTTTACAGGTATATTAGCTAGTCTCTAGTTACAGGTGGATCTGTCAATGGAATTGGAGTCTCTTGAGAGATGGCGTGGATGTGTTTAGTTGTAGGCAGCATACTTGGCACAACAAGGTAAGGTAACCAGCCTATTGTTATGTTTATTTAAGCACTGACAATTATGTGTTAATGGTAGTATGATGCAAGGAATTGTATGGAAAGGAAATTTCCATGGAATCTTGAAGAATTCTGAGGTTGAGCTTTCCCTTGGAAGCATTGGGAACCATGGGGATCAAGTCATGGTGTCTGTTGTTAGTCTTGTTATTTTGGTATTTTAGTGATTTTTTGTGCTTGATTGTATTTTTATTTGCATCTTCTTCATGGCCATGCCACTTTGGTTGTAGTGTCATATAGTTGTTGGTTTTCCATGGCTTTCTTCTTGTTTGTTTCTTGTCTTTCCTTTTACGTTTGGGGTCTCAGGAATTGGTTGGAAAAAAGGAAAGTTAATGGAGCCCAGGTAGATCTGAATGAAACCCAATAGGTGATGTAAGGCTTGGATGAAACTCAGTGCATGTATAAGGCCAGCTGAAGGCAAGCACATAACAACTAGTTTGATTGGTTGGGTCCATTGGTGTAAATGGAAGATGGCCAAACAGTCATGAGAAAAGTAAATAGGAAAGGTAAAGTAAATATATTTGAGGCATCATATGCCTTAGCTATGTTGGGAACTATTTTTATCGAAGTTGTACATGTGTTGCACATATAAAGGAAGTTCTCTTAACATTGACCTTATGATATATGGTAATTTTGTTGTGATCATGATTGTGTCGATGTATATATATGTATACATGTACGAATGTAGGTATGTCATTTTCTGACGTGATCATGATTACTTTGTGCTAATGCTATATATATGTATGTATCTATGTATTTATGTCACTGTCTGATAGGGTCATCAGGAATCGTTCTTGTGGAGGAATGATTTCTTATGTAAGTGAATGGAATGAAGAGATTCTCGGTTCCTGAGGAATAAAGTGGGAAGAGTAGTCTGAAAAATCTCTTAGGCCAGTATCATTTGGATATGAATTGATATTATGTGATTATATTATGTCTATATTTAAGTTATAGACATGCTAATGTTGATAGATACATAAGAAAAAGTCAAACCAATATAGTTAATGGATTTCAGAGGGGGGTGGGAAGTAAGAGGTTTAGACGGAGGGGGTCTAAAATAACATGGGGGTGATAACTATAAAGACTAGTAAAAGTGAAAACCACTTTTCAAACCCCCCACTTCAGTTAATTGTTGGAGGGGTTGGGGGGGTCCGAAACATACTCATAACCATGGATTACAATATGCACACCTCTCGATGCCTTTAATGTTAGGGGGGAATAATGCATGAGTGCGGGGTGGGCCATAGGCTTTGAATTTTGGATTTTGGGTGACATATAATGAATAAATTATTTTTTCATGTTTTTTTATAGTTTTGATTATTCATTTATTTTTTAAATTTATTTTAATACTTCAAAATAAATGATTTCTCACCTATGCCTTCTTCTTTGCTTTCTCGTGAATACTTCAACTAGCTCTTGACTTTGATCTAGGACTTGGATTTGAGTGCATGATATACTATTGGAAATCTTCTTCTGATCTCTTTCTGATGAAAATACATGCAGTCTCATCTGATCCAAACATTTATATGCAAAAATCT
The DNA here is from genome assembly GCA_031772625.1 of Pinus tabuliformis. Taxonomy (NCBI): domain Eukaryota; kingdom Viridiplantae; phylum Streptophyta; class Pinopsida; order Pinales; family Pinaceae; genus Pinus; species Pinus tabuliformis. The sequence goes on from CM062819.1 coordinate 1,097,098,375, forward strand.
CCCTAAATCTTAGTACTTGGTGTCGCTTTCGAAATAATTTGCAGGAGGAAATCTTATTTACAACATCTCAAGCATACTAATGATCAGATATAATCAAATGATCCTATAAAAATTATAGGACCCTGACATAGGCTCCAGCTGGGGATGACACTCTCCTTGTGAGGTTTCAAGAAGACCGTAGACTAGTAGCCTGATGCATTGGGCCGATCCCAAATCTACAACATGCTCTATCATAAAAACCTTTGTGACTGAAAATCTTCAAACTAAAATCAAAACCATTTTGCACACTAAAAAATGTACTACTATCTAAAATTGAAACTAGAAATAATGCTTGAAAAAATGATCAAAGCACTGAGATTATTTTCACACTGCTACCTAATCTATACTGTTGAAAATCATGTTGAATCAAATAATAAAAAAATCCAATGACGCTAGTCAAGCAGATGACTACTAATTTGAAGCTTGCATTCCATTTCTCCAAATAGAAAAATAAACTCAAAAAATGGAAACTCAAAATTCTAAATAGAGCCTTCTTCATCATCCATAACTAACACATAATTTAGTTTTGTTAAAGATTCCAACAGTTTTTCCAAAGGATCCTCAAAATCATGGAGAATTTCTCTTTGTTGTACTATTCCTGAAAAGAACTTCTCATATTCTTCCTCAAAAATGCATCTATCCCTTTTTGAATTTTCTGGCGTTGTTCTTCAACATCTCCTTGAAGCTCACTGATACAATTCTCTTGTATTCAAAAGGTGATAGGTTGAATTTGTTGACAATTATGTTCATCCTCATGTGACTTTGTTTGAAAAATGGCCAGTGCAGGTTCATTATGTACATTGTCTACACATACAAATTCAGAAATCTGAACTTGACAATCTCTTCTTTGAAATAAAATTTTAGAAAGTGAAAATTTAGAAGAAAAAATTGAAATACAGTCCTCATCCATATCATGATCAGATAAAAATTTGCAAGGCTGATGTAAAGTACTAAGTATTGGTTCCTAAGAGACTATATGATTTTCAAGCTCATGGTTACTTAATAACTGTGATTTTTTAATAAAGGAGTATCCAATGTAACAAAAAATAGGGTCATCATCTATATAAGAAGGTCGTTGTCCCATTATGCTAGTTTCATCTTGCTTTGTAGCTTCACCAGTGATCTTATAATCTTCTTTCAACTTTGCAAATGTACCATAACATAAAGGTAAAGAGCTATAATCATCATGACTTTCTTTCAACATCTGAAATGTGGCATAACATAGGGGTAAAGAGTTACCATCAACATAATTTGCATTGTTTTCTTGATGTTCAATGTCTAAAATATATGCATGTTCATTTGTCTCAATATTTTCATCCTGTTTTTCATCACTGTCATAAGTAACACACACATGGTGACTATTTTGCCCAACTAGCTAAAATTGAACATCCTCTTGCTAATAACCTTCCACCGGTTATTGTTATAAACTAGTTTCAAATGAATCTACAAAACAACCAGTTTCTACCTTTTGGTGATGTGACCCAACAACCTCTCCTTCTTCTTTCATATCTGCTTGAAAAGGAGGTATCTTTTGTTTTCCATTAACAACAAGTTTATTTTGCAAAATACATGTGTTCATAACCCTTTCCATGTTTTTCATTAATGTCTCTAACTTAAGGTTTAATAAAGGAGGAAACTTCTCTTTAATTACTTTCCTTCTTTCATCTTCCATTCTAGATCTTGTAATCAATAGGTTTATTCCCACATAAATAATAGTTTTTTGAATGTTGTCCAAAGTGGAAGGGTTTCTTTCTCTTAGATAATAAGCAATCTCGGCATAGAAACCATCTGGATAATGAAGCATAGCTAATCCTGGGGAAGGCTTTATATCAGTAGGTATGGAATCATAAACACTATTGAATCTGGTTGATAAATCTTAGATTGTCTCATTGTGATACATTTTTAGATTCCAATACTCATCCATAATATGAAAAGGGTTCCTTTTAACCTCCCATCTGTTGTAACATTATTTAGTTTTGATAAGTTAGCATATTAGTCAAAATAATTTTAAAATGTTAAGTTAGGATATGGATGCAAAAGAAAGAAAGGTTAAAATGTTAGGAAAATTTGATGTTTTATAAGCATCCATATCAACAAAATGTTATGTGTTAGGTTCCCTAAATAAAGAAGGAAAACGAAAATAAAATGTAGGTTTTAACCCCATACAGAAATTACCTGCATACAAATTCTAAAACACTAAAAAAAACAATGTGAGAGCATAACACATAAAACACATATACACAGAGATTTTCCCCTGGACCCCGAAACTGGGACTACCAGATTGAATTTTCATTATGTTCCTTTCAATGTTATAATACATATTTATACATGCTGAAGCATCCAATACCATGGACCGAAAACCATTGCATCCAAAAAACATGTGTGAAAATCATGCACAAAACCATAGGTGGGTCCGCCCAACCTAACATAGGGTCCAAAACCAAAATTTTCTGGGGCACTGCCTCGGACCCCATAAATTTGGGTTATGGGTACACCTCAAACCCCCTGTGACCCCCCCCCCCCCCCGCTACACAATCGGTGCAAGGAAGGGGGGCTCCGCCCCCCCCTCTAACCCCCCAGTTAACTACGGGGGCTAGTCATGGAAAGAATATAACACAACCCAACATAAAATGCTAAGGAAGAGAAAGAAAAGGAAGGCTTCATTTTATGTTTTTTAAATGCACAGGTTGCCAGTCTAAATGCACCATAATCAAACATCAATTGTGTTTTCATGTGGAGAAGAAAAGTCAAGAAGAGTAAAGGTTACTCTAAGGTTTATCTATTAAATTTGGGTATTAATACTATTCCTAAGTTATAAATCACTATCCCTAAGTATTAATACTATCATAAGTTTTAATATAACCCCTCCACTCATAATTCCCTTCATTTTCATTTCCCTAAGTTTAATACCCCTCTTATATTGTGAATTTCCAAACACCATATTACATCAATTCCTGACCCCACCAACCAATCCCGTCACATCACGTTTAATCCCCTGCCATGTCACGATTTATCTTTGCCCATCTTCCCACATCCGACAGCCCACATGCAATTTCGGCGCCCCCTTCCCATTTGAGATTTACCTTCAGTGGGGGGTACGAAATGGGAAGTATACCAAACCGCGCTCGCCCCTACATGGCAGCTCCACAACATTTTAGACCCCCCTTGAGTGAAACCACAAACTGCTCACCCCATGCTATAAGGATTAATGCACGGTGTATGGAGAATGAAGGAACCCTCAAGGGTCTTCCCAGGACCCTTGGCAAACTGTAATATTATCTGCAGTTGTCACAAAGGTACATGCATGTCCATATTCAATAACTAACTATCAAATAAAAATGGATTCATTACCTTGAGTCTCCATGTAGAGTTGCTGGAGAGCGCAATGAAGCTAGGAAGAAGTCCCCTGAGTCAGCTCTAGATCAAGTCCTGCACATAAAAGAGACAAGCATAATCACAGCATTAGACCTTGACAATTACTGCATCAATACACAAAAGACATCTAGTTGCACATAACTAAGCTACTCATCCTAAAAGGCATTGAATAAGCATATAAATTGATTATAGTACCAACACCACGGAGTAGAGAGTACAATTGCAGTTATATATTAATGTTGAACGAGTGATTACAACCATTGGTTGCATCAACCTTCCCTTACCCCCTAGCTCGTCTCTCTCTCTCTCGCTTCTTACCAACTTCTTATGCTTAGGTCTGAGACTCTTCTTGACAATCAAGTGAGCTATCCTTTCAAATGATCTAACCTTTATCACAATAGCCCTAGCTCTGCTTATGTAGCATGCGAGGTTAGGGTTGCCAAGTTTCTCCGTGAGTTTCCGTAGGTAAAATAAATTATGTTTCCATTCTTTTGAGCTCTTTCTCATTTTCCTACTTCATTAGGGTTAGAAATCCCCCAAATAGGTCGAACTTTGATGTTTCCTTGCTTTTCTGAGTTGATTTAGGAGAGAATATAGGGATATTTCTTAGTCAATTTGCTCCTTTGACACTTAGATCCTCATTAGGGTTCACTAACGTTGCCCCCAAGGTAACAAGTAGAGTTACTTGGGTCACTAAAACTCCCTTAGGCTTGCAGAGAAGCTTTATAAAGCAGTTTGTGAGTGTATAGGTAGCGTTAGCTAGGAAACAAGGCTTGAAGACTTGGTCATTGCTTCAGTCATCATGTATTTCCCCTCTGAGCTGATGAGGAGGTCATTTTACTTTATAATAGATTTCCCCTAAAGTGTGAGATCAAAGGCTACGACAATGGCTGAAATACTTTACTTAACTCTTCTATTCCTTCTTTGACAAAGATAGAGAGAGGATTGGAGCTTCGAGCAGTACGAGAAACCTAATACAACACATATATAAAAGAACTGAAATCATGTCCTGAGTCGGGAATTCCCATCCTCAGTAGCTATGTTGAAGTGATTTTCTCAATGAAGAGATATGACAAGTCTGGCCGCCGATAAGCACAATGTGAATCTGGTGTCATAATAGGATCATTCTAATGAGCTGTCTCCAAAAAACAATATACACAACTTGGGAGAGAAAACAAGGGTGAGTGATGCAAGCCTCTACCCAAGGTCTTGAATTCCGCTTCACCGAAAAACATAGATCGATACATGTGAATATATGTGTTGATGTTGAACATGCACGAAATTTTTTGATTACTAGTCAATAATGGAGACCGTTAATAGACGTGAGGAAGGCCAACAATAATGGTGATGGTCTCCAAGATGCACAGTACAATCTAGTGAGTGTGAAAAATATTTTTGTCATTGAACACCCGTAGAATCATTTAATCAGGAGCCAATAATGAGAACCCCTAATCAAACACAAGGTGACCTACTACTGATGTCTGAAAGCACCAAGGCACTGAAGTGTTTTTGGGTCTTTTTCCTAGATAGAGTGTTGAAGTCGATAGGAAGAGAATTGTCGAAAGGTAGGGAATAATGTGTCCTACATCAATCAACACGAAACGGGACAAGAATGTTTGTTTCTTGAGGAATCTTTGAACATTGGGTCAAAATGATAGAGGGAATGATGAAAGGATATGCTTGATGGGTTGATGGAGGAAAGAAAAGAAAAAAGGTTTTCCCTTGAACAATAGAATGCATGACAACGGTTTTAACCATGTAGTACTAGACTCATGAACACCAAAGAGTGTTAGGATGCAAAGATGCAAGAACATCAGGGTATTTAGGCTAAACTCATAGGATGGTAAGATTCATATGAAGAGGTCATCATAAGGAAGTTCTATCTGAGGGAGTGCCATGTTCAAGGGAACGACTGCTGCCAAAAAACTCTTCTAAATATTGGACACAGTTGTATTGTGCACTTTCCCCATCTGATTAGTTTAGTGAGTCCAAATGGGTAAAATCATCAATATTTTAATATTTTAAGAGTCTGAAAAGGACCACAAAAAGAGCGACTCTATGCCCTATCCAATTATTTTAATGAGTCAAAACAGGAAAACTCATCGATCTTTTCATGTTTTAAGTGTCCGGAAAGGATTGTAAAAAGAGAAACTCTACTTCACATCTATGTAATTTAATGAGTCCATATGAGATAACCCGATCGTCTTTGCATATTTAGAGAGTCTAAAAATATCATAAAGAATGACTCCATGGTGATCCCTTTATCATAGTTGTTGACCGGGTACAACAAAGGTTTAATACTATACCCAGATTGGTTACTTTTCCGTGAGTTAATCTACTAAGTCCGGATAAAGAGAAACCTATGCTTAATAGATGTTGACCTCATTTTGTTACGAGTATGAGGAGATGGAGTAAACTCGATATTCGTTGTGAATTTTTAATGAGTCACGCGTCGACAAACTCAATACCTTCATCGAATTTTAACGAGTCAAATGAAGAAAACTCAAAGTATCTTTTTCAGTTTAGTGAGCAAGGAAAAAGAGGTAAAAGAACTGCTCATTCCTTCTTTGTAGATTTAACGAGCCTGAAGAAGGGAAAAACTCGGGGATTTTTCGATTTTAAGAGCGAGAAATGGTCCCAAAAAATCAAGTGCTCTTATTGTTTCCGTAGATTTTTAATGAGCCTAGTGACGAAAAATCGAGATTTTTCAGTTTGACGAGAGAGAAAAGTACCTGAAAGAATGCTTAGAGCTGCTTCACAAATGCTTAATGAGTCTGAAGAAGGAACTTGGGGTTTTTTCAGTTTTATGAGTGAGAAAAAAAGTCGCAAAAAAGAATTCTCAAGTGATCTTTTTCAGTTTAATGAGCTAGAAAAAGAGTGAAAAAGAGTTGCTCAGACTGTCGTTGTAGGTGTTTAACGATCCCAACGATGACAACTCGGGGATATTTTAGTTCAAGGGCAAGAAAAAGTCCAAAAATTAACATGCTCATATCTTCTTTGTAGTAGTTTAACGAGCCCAAAGAAGGAGACTCAAGGTTTTTCGGATTAACGAGCAAGAAAAATACCATAAAAAGAATGCTCGCTCTTCTTCGTGGTAGTTTAATGAGCCCGAAGAAGGAGACTCGAGGTTTTTTTGGATTAACGAGCAAGAAAAATACCATAAAAATAATGCTCGACACTTCTTGATCTTGTGCTTGACAATAGAAGGGTCTATGCCATGCATTTCCTCATAAGACCAAGGGAATACATCACGAAATTCCTTAAAAAGGTAGGTGAAGCTTGCAATTTCCGGAGGATTGCAATCTGCGCCAACATGGATGTTTTCCACGATGCTTGTTGTGACATAAATATCAATGAGAAATGTCTTTGAAATATTGCCCATGTTTCCTTCTGAGTCCAAAGTTTGGATAGTCATATATGGTGAGGAAATGATTTCAGGTGCATCAGGTGACAGGATTTGAAGAGGCATCATGTCTGAATTAGATATCAAAACACAATGGTGCGAGTCCTTGCAAGGTCGCTCTTCTAAACTCATGATCTCTTTAATAGCTTCATTCGTAGGTAGGACTTGATTGAGGGGATCAAAAGAAGGAGAATTTATGGGAGGGGTAGTGGTACCGTTGGTCATGACCAAAGTGACCGGAGACTCAGATGCAGATTGAATGGCCTAGTAGGCCAATTCAGCTGGTGACAACGGCATTTGTTCTTCGTAAGTTTTAATTTCTAAAGGGGTCAGTAGGATCCAGGGATCGATTGGTTCATGAGGAATGGATGAAACCATATTGACCATCTATGGAACCACTGGCGGCAGAAGTGGGAAACAACCCATCAGGGAAGAGCCCTTCAGTAGACCGGTATGGATACTGATGTAAGAGTAAGGTACACCACCCATTAAGGGTATAGAACCTCTTGGTAATGGAGAATAATCAGGAGTGCAAAAGGATAGATGGTCCACTATGACTACCTTTCCATCCAATGGAAATAGGATGATGCGGAAGACCGAAGACACAAAGGAATTCATGGCATAAGTCCAATTGCTGTCCAAAAGTAGATCATAGTCGAGTTTATGATCCACGACTTCAATATCCACCATTACCATTTTCCCACTCAAAGTGATGGGGTAGCTGGCAAGGTAACCTTTTGGGATGAAAGTGTGGTTGTTGAAAGATTTAAGGGAATTTGACGATGGGGATAGGATTGGAGAACCCAAAGCGAGCCAAAATGAAGCTGACATTATGCAGGTAGAAGCACCTTCGTCAATGACAGTTCTATGTATACCTTTTCCTTTCAAAAAGAGTTGCACCTGAAATGCAAGCTGGTGAGAAAGGGGAGGTTTACACTTTTCCATGTCGAAAATTGCATGCATGGAATCCTGAGGGTCAATACCACAAATAGGCGAAAGCATAGCTTTCCTTTGTGCTGGACATGTTTGTAATACTTCAAGCGTTGACATAGCCGACGACGCTTGCACCAAGTCTTCTACAATGCTATAGTTTTGGCCGACACATGCAGATGTATTGTGCGTTGTGCATCAAAGTGCCCCTTTAGGGGGGTGAATCACAAGGTCAACGATCGACCTTTCGATATGAAGATCATTAGGCGGCGGTGGGTTTTGACTCGAGGAGGGTTCCTCTGCATGAGCTAAAGGAGCTCCATATGTTTTGGATCTAATTTGTAGGTCTATCGTTTCAAAGGTGTAAATGGTAGTGTTAGCTCTGCTATAACTATGATCTTTAAAAGGCCGAATATAAGCCTGTTCATATTGATTGTGCTCAAAAGAAGCTCATGGCAGTCACCTTCCTTTTTATCCTGCATTCTGCTTACTCTCCCTTAACCTCGCTATCTCTGTTTTTCCTCCAAAACCCAACATAAACCCTTGTTTCTTTGAGCCCCGAGCGCAAAGCTTAAGCCCCGTAGGTCCATATTCACGTGACCCTGCTCTCCCATAATCCATCACCACCTTTAATCTCAGCCATTGATTACTGCATGATCGATCCAACGGTAGTCACTCTCCTCACACCCTCAAATTGCTAGGATGATAATGCGCGATCGAGAGCAGCTTCCGCTGCCATGCATCATGCCCTGAGGAGATCATGCACCATTGTACTTTTACCACCTTATGCCTTGAGGCAGTGTGATCAATACCGCCTACCACCAAAACCTCCATTCTTGCTCGATAAATGTCGTGCATCTTTGATGTCCGATGACCGTTGGATCTGTCCATTCGATATCCAACGACCTGTGCTCACTCTGCTTCCATATCTCCCAATACACTCAGCCAAGCAATCCCTGCCGTCTATCCCCTTAATCCAACATCCAGTCTCACTCCTCCATCCAACTCGTACACTCGCCATGCAATCCACTTTCCCTGACCATTCCGTGCACCTGAAGGAGGAAGACAACCGCCTACTAATACCCGATACATTTTTTCCTCAACAACCGCATTCAACAAACAGTATGGCTGAGAAGGAAAAGGACGAAGCACAAGTAGATAACTACATTTAATAGTTATGGAACTTCATCCTATATGATACTCCACCTACTCGAGAGGATAGCAGAGCACAGGAAAGGATCATATTTATCCACTGAAGCAAGAAAATGCACCAGAGACTCCATCAAGCAATTACATGCAGTTGGTGGCAAATTATGGCCCCTCCATACTTAGAATGGTTGAGTTCCTTTGTGTTAAAACTCTATATATACCCAGAAACATGATGTAATCAGGGTTGATGGTTGATGTTTTGATGTAAGGTTCAAATTTTGGAGACTGTAACTATTTTGATACTTGCAGCATCTCGTCTTCATTTTCAACTAATACAAGCTTCTTTTTCTATTAATTACTCACTTTTAATCCTTCTTTCGCTCTAAGTTGTGCCTGATATGTTGTATTTCTGAGCTCTTGATGTTTAGCATTAGAGAAGTTGTCATCCTATCTCTGTGTTAAAGTCTTGTATGTATCAGTGAATGAGCTATTCAGGTTTCTTTTCACCTAGTGCAAGAGAGCTATCATCCTGTCTATGCACAGGGAATTATATTTGCAGACTTCTTTACTAGTTGTAGTTGGCCATCACATGGTCTTGTGCATCTGTTGGTGTGGTCAGTATTCTCCATATTCACCCAATCCTTAAACTGTGAGTAATTGGTGGTCTAAAGCCTTGTAGTCTGGGGGTGTTCACGCATGTCTGGAGTTAAGCAAAGTAGAAGTGGTTATTTGGCTTGAACAAGCATCATTCCCTCCATTCATCCATTTGCAACAATAAGTTGAACTCGTATGTTCCCGAGCATCTCCGAGCTACAACCTAGGAGAGTTTCTTGGGGTGATAACATTAATTGGCACCGTTGCTGGGGAGAGGAGGTTGAAGCTCAGCTTCCCTGGGAGAACGACACAGTCCCAGCTTTGATGATAGACAAAGTTTGGAAACATTTCTAGTTGTAATCATCTATCTGGCAACTCTACTGGAGGACCAACCTAGTGGCAACTCCACATTACAGTTCTGGCTCAGTTTGTGAGGCATACCGAGAGAAATCCTTAGGAATCACCAGCTGACCCAGTGCCTGACCCTGAGAAGATTGCTAAGCAAAGGAAAACATCACAGAAAGGAGCATCAAGATCAGGTAAGCCTAATAAATCTTATGTATCTCTGCAAGAGAAGATTATAGCTGATAATATATTGTTTGAAGATTTAGAGCCTAGCATTATTAGTGCAGAAATACCTTCATAGTTTCATAAAGCTCCTTGTTCATCTAGTTCCCCTTTAGATATCAGTCCAAAGAAAGCCTCCCATATAGTCCCTCATACTCCTTTGTTTCTGTCACCCATTTCACTGCTCCCTACTGTTCAAAATACCAGTATCCTTCCACCTACCCTCGTTATGGCAAGTCAGAAAGCACCCACAAAGATGGAAAGAATCATAGCTGCTAGGTATGGACCCCTGGTCTTACCTATTCCTTTGAATGGCATGCCTACTGGAGAGTATTAGAAATATATGCCCAAGTTCACTGGTACAGAGGGAGTAATAGTTGAAGAACACCTTCAGTCTTTTTATAGTTATGCTGATAACCTTGATATCAATGAGGATGATGTGTGGATGAGAGTGTTTGTCCAAAGCCTTGATGGAGAGGATAGAAAGTGGTTCAAAGAATTGACCCCTAGGTCTATAGTAGACATTGAAGCATTAGATGATGTATTTTTGAAGCATTGGGGAGATAAGAAGGACCTGCTCTATTACCACACAAAGTTTGGAAACCTCAAGAGGGAGAATGAGGAATCATTGCTTGATTTTAATAAAAGATTTAACCGTATGTATAGTAAGATACCAGCTGAATTAAAGCCTACCCCCACCTCTTCCAAACTCACCTATGCCAATGCTTTTGACTTTTATTTTTTCCTACTTTTGAGAGAAAGAAGATGTGCCACTCTAGCTGAAATGCAGGATGTAGCTTTAGCCGTGGAATCTAATATCATGGCTACAGAAAAGCTCAAAATTTAGGTTGATAGAAGAAGGCAGAGAGGTGAGGCTTCTTCTTACTCTACTTCATCTTCAGAACCTAAGTTAGACAAAATGACTAAAATGATAGAGTCATTGGCCACTGAGATATCTAAGCTGAAGATTGAGAAAAGCTCTGGAAAGGCAAGGCTTCCAAACACATTTGCTCCAAGAAACCCAAATCCATTCAGAAGAGCAAGTGAGCAATTATAGATCATTTAGAAGGGTAAAGAAGAAAATGAACAGCAAAGGGTGAAGGCTCCCTTCCAGAATGTAGTCATGGAAGAGGAGCAGTTTGAAGAGGAGGATGAAATTCATTGCATGGAAGATAAAGGTAGTGCTACCTTTTTTACATTCGCTGCCTATGAAGAATCATTGCTACAGGAGCAAACCAGTCAAGAGTGGGACAGAGAGTCTGTTCTACAGACTGATGAGTAGCAAAGATATAATCTGAGGTCGAAAGTAAACAATGTCAAGGAGAAACCTGCCCAAAGAGCTGCTGTCCCAACAGAGCAACAAAATATCAGATAGAAAATACTAGCAACTGATCATGTCATCCTCAAAGCTCCAGCTCAAGAGGTAAGAGGTCCTGATAAGTCTCCTTCCCCTTTCAGCTTTGAATCAGAAGTCCAGAAGTTAAAAATATCTGTGCCTCTGATAGAACTTGTAAAGAGTGAAGTTTTTAGAAAGTCTATCCTTGATGCTCTTGAGCTAAAAGCCTCACTAGCCTCTACTGATTACGTCAATTTGCAAGATGATAAGCCTGCAGTTGTGCTTAGCCCAATGACCGAACCTGCTGATAATAGCTCCCCATAATTCTATGTCTCCTTGAACATTCATGATAAAAACCTCCATAACTGCCTGCTAGACACAGGGGCCAGCCACAATTTGATACCTAAAGTTGTCATGGAAGAGTTAAGACTTGATATCACTAGACCATATCATGACTTATTCTCATTTGATTCAAGAAAGGTAAAATGCCTAGGATTAGTCAAAGACCTAGCCATTACCCTAACTCAGTTGCCCATGAAGAGCATGATGATGGAAATTGTGGTAGCATATGTCCCTCCCAAGTTTGGCATGCTGCTATCCAAAGGGTGGATTAAGAGACTAGGTGGGCCATTACAAAATGATTTATCTTATGCCACTGTCCCATTATTTGGGGGAGAAAGAAGGAGATTGTACAGAGAAGCACAACTATCCTATATCATCAGTGATGAGAAGAATCCTTCTAATCACCCCATTTATGCTATGGATACCGATTTTGGAGCATGTATCCTCCAAATTGAAGAATCCCAGAAGGCCTCACTATAGCTCAAGAAACCAATAGTTCAGGCCGAGGGAGAGCAAGGAAGTCAAGTTTGGGAAATTTTCTTTGATGGAGCATGGATATGCAATTTTATGGGTTTTTGGCCGTCAGAAAGGGACCTATCAAAGTGGATACAACAAAGATGGAGGCCGAAAGGGCATATAGACATAAAACTAGGAGCAAAGGGTTTCTTTACAGTGATATTTGCAAACTTGGAAGATAAGGAAATAACCTTCGAAGGAGGGCCATATTTCATGAATAATGTCGGATTGTTTATGAGGCACTGGGAGGAAAGATATAACCCGAACCACGAAAAGATGTTAGCAGCACCCATCTGGGTCAGACTATTTTGTCTACCAGTGGAGTCCTGGAACCCCGATATCTTGGAAGGCATAGGTAATACAGTTGGGACTTTTGTCAAGGTAGCAGAGTCAACAAAAAGAGGAAAGTATACATCCTATGCAAGGATATGTGTCTATATGAATATAGCGGGGCCACTGCTGGAGTATATAGAGCTAGAATATCATGATGAAATATGGCAGCAACCAATGAACTATGAGCATATACCCTTCAAGTGTAGAAGGTGTCACGAATATGGACACCTCTTCAAACAATGCCCACTGAATAAATAAGAGGAAACAACACAGAAATAGGAAGAAGAACAGAGGAGGACAGAGACGGCAAAGGAAGGGGGAACGAGATTCCAGGAAGTCCATAGGAAAAAAAGGCCAGGTAAGGAAGTAACAAGGATACAACGACCTGCAAAACTAATAACAGTAGAAAACCAAAATAAATTTCAGGCTTTACAGGAGGAAGAGGAGGAAAATGGAGAGGAAGACAATGAGGAGGAGCCAATGGAAATTATAAAAGAGACAAAAGAACCAGATCTAAACTAGAAGAATAAGGCAGAAGGAGGAACTGGCGAGAGCATGGAAATGACAACAGAGAAACCCAGATGGGGACACAATTGTATAAAGAAACATTCGAAAAATACAAGGAGAAAAAAGGTAGCACTTTAGAAAATCAGACAGATCAAACAAAGACGCAAGGAAACCAGAGCCTGGGAATGGACAGTACTGGCAAAGGAGGTAGGAAAAGAGGTAGATGGACATTAAATGAAACCATACAAGTGGTTGGAGAAATATTGTTCAATTCAGGCAGGGTTATACCTCTTTCAGAGGTATTTCAACAGCCATCCAAAAAGTTATAAAATGATCGTCACAAGCTGGAACATCAGGGTACTCAACAGCAAAGGAAAGAAGAGGTATCTAAATGAGAGGATAAAGAAAGATAAGCCTAGCATAATGATAATCCAAGAGATGAAAATTAGTTTCCAAAAATTAGAAGGAATAATTAAAAAACAAAAAATACAATATGAGGTAATGGGCCAGGATGCAAATGGAACAGCAGGGGGTCTTGCAATCCTTTGGAACCCTGAGGAGGTATTGTTTGAAAACTGGATAAGCTCTCCCAGAATCCTCACAGGCTTATTCAGAATGACAGGATCAGCAGAGTGGATCCTCATCTCAGGAGTCTATGGACCACACATACCAAGGGATCGGAAAAATTTCCTCAAGGACCTGCAAGCAACTAGAAGGATCTTCCTTGGAATACCGTGGATAGTAGGGGGAAACTTTAATATGATCAGAATGACAGAAGAAAAAAAAGACAGCATAAGAATACCAGATCAAAGTATGGAGGAATTTAACGAAATGATTACAGAACAACGACTGGTAGATATCCTAACAATCAATTGCATCCATACTTGGAATAACCGAAGGGGAGGAAGAAATCAAATAGCTTCTAGATTAGATCGATTCCTTATATCAGAACAAATAATGAACCGGGATGTATTTGTTGAAGCTAAAATTATGCCGGCGATGGGTTCAGACCATTGGCCGATCAGGCTGGAAATAGATATTAAGAAAAACTCCTGCAAAAAACCCTTCAGGTTTGAGGCCTTCTGGCTCAGGAACCCTCAGTTCTTATCTAAAGTAGAGGAATGGTGGACTCAAAGTACACAAAAAGGAAGAGGGAAGATGCATACTTTTCAGTTAAAACTCAAAGAACTCAAAGGGAAAATCAAAAAATGGAATAAGGATGAGTTTGGGAATATAATGGAGGAGAAACAGAAGCTAGAGAAAGAAATGGAAGAGATACAACAAAAAATCATTACAGAGGGCAGGAATGAGGAAAGCAGTAAAGAAGAAGGAATTATAATAAGCCAACTAGAAGAGCAGAGGAAATAGGAGGAGATCCTATGGAGACAAAAATCCAGGATTAACTGGCTACGCGAGGGAGAAAGAAACACCAAGGTTTTCCACCAAGCTATGATTCAACATAGCCAAAGGAACAGGATCTTTTCAATTAAAAACGAAGAAGGAGAAAGGATAATTGATCAAGAAAGAATTGAGCAAGTATTGGTAGGATACCATAAAAACATCCTAACAAAACCTCAAGTAGATAGAGAAGCATCTACAGACCTCATCTGCAAAGAGATTCCTAGAATAATAATAGAAGAATAGAACAAGGCGTTGATGAGGGCAGCCACATTAGAGGAAGTGGAGGAAATTGTGAAGGGTATGAAAAAAACAAAGCACCAAGACCAGATGGATACACCGCAGAGTTTTATCAAGTAGGATGGCATTTTTTCGGACAGGAGATCCTGGAAGCAGTAGAGGAATCTCGCATGAAGCAAAAGGTATGGCCGGGTCTGAATTTGACTTTCCTTACTTTGATCCCTAAAAATGATAATTCTGAAACTGCCCAGGGTTTTCGACCAATTGCCCTGTGCAATGTAATATACAAAAAAATTGCCACTCTGATAGCAAAAAGATTAAAACCCATTCTCCCTAGCATAATTTCACCTGAGCAAACAGGATTTGTGGAGGGAAGGTAAATTCTCGATGGACTAGTAGTAACCCAGGAAACGATCCACTCTTTAAAACAGCCTTTGTTTAGTAAAAAATCCTTAATCTCCTCATCATCTTGAAACACTTGCCAATATCGCTAATTTTCTGGAATGGTTGGATGATGCTTGACATGGATTTCAAATTTATTGTTGGAGTTCATGGGGATCTTCAAACTGCTTGCCGCCTTGGCAAGAGCATCAGCAATACTATTTTGTATACGAGGCACATATGTCAAGGTGTATTTTGAAAATAACTTTAATATGACTAAAACTGCAGTACGATAGGCCCGCATCCTAGGATGTTTTTCTTGATACTCACCTCTGACCTACTTTATTACCAATTGGGAGTTGCCATATACCGAAATCCTTTTTGCATTCAACTTTCTAAGAATCTTCAGGCCAGCAATCAGAGCTTCATACTTAGCTTCATTGTTTGAACACTCAAAGGCCAGCTTGTAAGAGCAAACCCTCACGCTACTAGGCACTTTGTTTGGGGTGGAGAAAGGAATGTGTACCCAAATTCCAATTCCAGTGCCATCATTTCCTACTGCTCCATCAAAATCCATGGTCCACAAGCCTTCTTCCTCCTCTTGTAAGTGCTGGAAATCTGTTTGATGTGCCTTGTCTGCTTGTTGTCCATCACTTTTAGATGATTGCCGAACATTTTTCTGCTTTTCTTGTCCTTTCTTCAAAATTTCTCTAAAACTTTCTATTATTTCTAGAATATCATCTACTTCTACTATCTGACTATCTATATCATTTAAACTATCTGAAAACAAAACAAAAGACTCTAAATCTGTATATACATAGTTAATAACATGATTTATAGGTTTCTCCTTGCTTGTGATCATATATTTCATTTTTTGTTCCCGATATAACTTCCTCATTTGTCCAAACACCAGGATTGTTGCATAGGAGAAATCCAGCTGTAGTGTCCCTTTCAATTTCGCTACCCAAGACCTGGAAAGAAGCATGCCAAACCCTGGAGGAATATCTGCTACCACCACATCCATCAAAACATTTTTCATGGGAAGCTGATCCAAGCTCACAACCAAGTCTTTGATGAGTCCTATACATCTTACTCTGCTGGAATCGAATGAATAGAGATCATGATATTGCCGGGCGTTGTCCAGACCAAGCTTATCCATGATAGCCTTGGCCATGAGATTGTGAGAAGCTCTAGAATTGAACATGGCATTGTGTAACACAAAATCATGTAATCTTAAACTGATATAGAAAGGTGGCACATCGCTATCACGAGACTCACCATTCGATGCTGGTCTAAAAATCATTTTACGCTAATCATCTTCTACATTTACCATGTCGAACATTGGGTCCAAATTCAACATATTAGATATTTGTCCTCTATAACTGTTGTTCTTCCTTATTTTAGTCAAGGGGATGGATACCTTTAACTAAGAAATCTCATTCTCTAAGCTAAAAGTGGGAGTCTTTTCTACCTCTTTGACTGGGATCTCTTTCTTTTCTTTTTCTTTTGATGTAGCTTACTGCTGTGATTGCTCTACTGATTTTGGTTTGCTGCGCTCCGGACTAGCCACCTCTTTTCCTTTTCTTTATGTAGCTGATGAATCATTCTTTGCTGTTTCAACCTCCTTTTTTTGAATTGGTTTGGTTGGCACATCTCTGTTTCTTAGTGAATATTTCTACTGCTGTGTGGATAGAGCATTCATATACCCCCTTTGATACTCCTCTAATTCCTCTTCTAAAACAGTGTCACTAGCTAGAATGAAATCTGTGTCTTGGTGTGCAGCTGAACTCACTGCACACTCTTCTTCTTCGGTAATGTAAGTAGGCAGCTCATCTGGAGTAAAGAGGTGGTTTTCTTCGCCTATTACATTCCCATCCTCATCTGACTCCGGTCCATGCACAAAATTCTATTGCAAAGGTGTTTGTACCAGCTGTTGTGCTGTCTGCTCTTGGTTTCGCTGATCTCTCTGTCTTATTCTATATTGTGGCTGCTGCTGGCCACGGAAGTTAGGATTCCTAACTTGTGGCTCAGGCTTGTCGAGCTTCACCCTTTCAAGTATCTGCTCTACCTTTTTGAGTATTTGATCCATTGAAGAATATTCTTCTTTCAAAGTGATCTTCTTTTCTACTTTTGCTCTAGCTCTTTTATACTGCAGATTTGCTTCAACGCTGACTGCAATTTTCTGCATGTCTTCCATTGTGGCCGATTCTCTCTCTCTTAATTGGTAGGTCATGTCAGCATCAAAACCATCTGGAAACTTCATCATAGCTAGTCCTACAGGTGGCTTTAGATGATCTAGAATTTTGTTATAGACTGCATTAAATCTAACACAATAATCTTGGACTGACTCACCAGCGTTTCGTTTGATTTGTTCATATTCGGCCAAAATTTGAAGGGGATTCTTTTTCACTTCCCATCGGTTTAAAAATTGTCTTTGTAGTTCAGCCAAGGTAGTGATACTTGCTGCCGGCAAACCTTTGAACCATTTCCTCACATCACCTGCAAATGTTTGTACAAAGAGCCTCATTGCCACATTCTCCGCATCGATCTCATGAAGTTCATAGAAGTCTGCCATTTTGTCTACATGTTGCTGAGCAGTAACGCTGTTAGGAGTGCCATCAAAAAACGAGATTTTACTTTGATAATCTGTTGGCATATCATCTAGAACTTGGGGCAGAACAAGGGGTGCGAAATGGGCAGCCATCATTCTTGGTGGATTTGGCCTTGGAGGTGTTGGAGGAGTGTGGACAGTTTGTAAGGGGCTTGCAATTAGAGTTTGGGGCTGTGTTGCAATATAATTATCAATTAACCTATTAGCTCTTTCTGTTTCGAGGTCTACAAGGAATTGCGGATTGGGAGAAGTATAATCAACAGCCCTTTCGGATTTAGACTCAAACAATGATATCTCAAACCGTTCGTCAAACTCAAGCTCTTCAAGATACTCAAAAATGTCGGGACATGAATGGGATTTGAACACAGGAGTTATGGTGCTTTCTTGATGAAGGAGTCTCGGGATCAAATTGGGGTTTTGTAGATATGAGGAGGATCCGGGTCGGGATTGGCTCTGGTATATTGTCTCGAAGCTAGCGTGTTATTGAGACGAGTCACAGGACACAACCAACTTACTCCGCCTTTCCAATCCTAAGCTCATCATCCAGAAGCTTAGAATTATTATGAAACAAGGGGATTTGATTTCAGTTCGTCCCCAGTATGGGTGCCACTATGTTAGCACCTAAATCTGCCTTAGGCTGAAGGAAGGCAAAAATTAGGGTAACCACAAACCACGCTCAGTCTGGTAGCTAGCCCTACCAGAGCAGGAGAGGGATCTCTCCGAGTCACGCTCAGTGAATAGATAATCGAAAATGGTCTGAGATGACTTACAATGAAATATTTACCTTAGGCTAGTAAGTGAATAGGGATTCTAGAAACAATTTTCATGAATGACCGAGCTTCTGGGATGGTATGGGACCAACGGTTAGCAAAGAATAGAGAATTTAATAAAAAGGCACAGATTATTCCATGAGCCAAGGTAGGCGGAAAATGTAACAATTTAGTTTGAGGTACCGCAACATGAATAGATTGCTGAAGAAAGTGAAAAGGGCATAGTGACATGAATCCTTTTCAACATAAGAATAACACTGAACATGAAATTTTCCCACAGGCAGAGCAATAAAATTGAATTCTACCTAATCTCACTCAGAAAATTTCACTGGAAATGAACATGAATTGAATTATGAAACATAACGAAATACGTATGAAAACATAAGAGACCATTTGCTACACTCATAACCACAAGAATCTCATGAAACAGAGCCACTGCTGTTATAGACATTTTTGTGCCTTATAGCTCTAAGCATGAAATGTCCATAAACCAAGGGATCCTAAGTCCCTAAAAGTGTTGTTCCGACCCCTAAAGGAACAAGGTCAACAAATTACAGCTTCTCCCAGAAGTTCTCCACCAGAAACTGCCTAGAATCAGTCAAATCAGGATCATTTCAGCTGCTCCACTGGCTAGTTGCGTTGCATAGAACCCAAATACACTAGCTAGGTGCGTTGCAATGCACCTAAATGCACTACCAGGGTGCGTTGAGCGGGAAATGACAAATGGCAGTGCCATTCCGCAAGGTGGAAAGACAATGGAAGCTTCCAGAATCTTCTCCAATGACACTTGCCTCACTGAGTTCGACCAAAGATGAGTAAGAGGCTCTCAGTCTCCAAGTGGAAGCAAGAACTGACAGAGTCAAATCATAAGCTGACTCATCCTCTTTGCATACATCTATATATGGATCCCTCATCCCAGAGATCCGGAGGCTAGAATTTTGTACATTGCAGAGAATTGTTGTTGGTTTTGAGATAGATATCAGAGTATTGGGTGATTTATGCTTTGTTGGAGGTGAAGAGGCGCTTCTTTGCTAGGAGGTTGATGCTGGATCAGGGAATCATCGGTTGTAACTCCTCTTGGATCTTCTTGCTTATATCAATAAAATTATTTGAGTTTCTCCTACATGCTTGTGTATCATTGATGATTGTTACATTTGTATGTTTAGCTTAAATCTGATCCTAAGCTATTTATGAATATAAATCCATGTCTTTGTGTAGTTTTCTTCTTCTGTGATCTTACAGGAACTTGGTGAAGCTGGGCAAGTAAGGGAGCAGGTAGCTGGAAGTTGTCAAAGAGGAGAGAGATTGGATCAAAGGACTAGCGCAAGACACATGTTGGTTCATCCTATTCCTCTTCGTTTATAGTTCATAAAGAAGAATACAAAAGTAGTTTTCTCTGTTTGTTTCTAAGGTCACTGTCACACCTTAGTGGGATAGGGTCGTTCTGAATAGACACCTTTCCCGTTAACAAAATGGCGACTCCGCTAGGGACGATCGTGTCTAATTAGTTTATTTGTGTTTCTCTTGTTGTTTGTTTCATAAACTTAGAAGTAGCAATCGAACTACATTTGCCATTAACAAATGCAAAGTAGACACCTGTTGCTTCAATCCATTCACTGGATCTATTTATGATCTGAACAGCTGATTCACAAATGATCTGATTGCCCTTTGTGATAGCTCTTACACCTTCTTTAAATCTACCCTCTGATTGTGCATTACTGATTGCTTTTACTCGGCCAAAAACCATAGATTAAACTGCAAACCGTGACCCAAAACCCGGATAGAATTCTCGTTTCTACCCCAGCGCAGGCTCTGTGAAGAGGTTCTGCATTTCAACGCACTTCCCGAGAAGGCTACCTGCGCTGAAATGCAGTTTCTCTGTGTAACAGGTGCACTGATCAACCTAGCCCTATGCAGCTGAGGTTCTTTGATTCATTTTTTTCAGTTTTGTCTCTGATTTTTGCAGCCTGTGATTAGTGTATGTGTCTGTTTAAAAACCCCTTTTCTTTGCCATAATTCCACCTCCTTTGTACAAAAAGACTGTAGATGTTTTTGTGTGTTTGTTACATCATTTACAGTTTTCCATTGCAAAAGTAGAATATTCATACTGTCGTCCTTTGATTTAGATCTGTCGGAAGTGTCAATTTTGATCTTAGGAGAAAGTTTATTTGCTGTTGACAATCGATTATGCTTTTACTTTTGCCTTTGGTTTGAATTTGTAACTTTCTAGTGTCGAAACAAGTATTTATTTCAAAATCATAAAGTGTCGTAATCATCTCTACCTTTTGATTTCGAAAAGAAGCTTGTTTGTGTTTGTCATTTGAAAGCAAATTCAGATTTGTACATCAACTTTCTTTTTAGGCATCAATATTAAGAAAGTGAAAAACAAATACATGCACATGTGCATTTTCATATTGGCAGTCTGTTTGGCTTGATTTAGGAAAGTGCATTTACAATGTGCTCTTTGCTCTTTGCGAAAAGATTGTGTCTTTCTTTTCCCCTTGTATCTAGAATTTTCATTGCTGAAAAGAGATAAAGGCTTGCTTATCATCTTTAGATTGAATTTTAGGAATTACATCTACATCTCATGGTGAACCCAAAAGGAAAACTTCATAAGAAAGATCAACTTAAAATAAATTGAATGAATCTAACAACGCATTGGAACGCACAACATTTAGAGGTCTAGGCTAGAGACGTATTCCGGCGTCGTAAAGCCTGGTAACTGTTGTCCTCACTGATGGTTGGGTGATTCCTCCACTTTGAGACGATAAGTGCCAGTACGGACTTGTGCTCCCACGTATCGTCGAGTATATATTGGGAGACCCCTATAGGCTTAAAACCTTTTATCCATAGGAAGCCGAGTCGGCCACCCTACTGATCGCAATGCACTGAACACAGCATTCGGGAAGATTGACTGCCGTACCGTAAAAAGTATTCTGCAGTTTTGCGATTGGTTTGGTACTCCCTCTACCTAGATCTCTAGAGCAGTCCCTTTCGTTCCTTTTCAGACTCCTTAACGGAAAAGGTCCATTTGAGCACTTGTCACTTCAGGCTCATTAAAAATCGAAGGAGACTAGAGTCATCTTTTGTTTTTTCTCGACTCTTAAAAACTGAAAAAACAAGTTGTGTCAAAAGCGTCTAAAATTCATTTAATACGGAAACATACCTTCCCTTTTATTTTAGTTGATCGAGTAATCCGCAATCGTGGAAGAAATTCAATTGAAACCCCGTCGTTCACGGAGGCTTACGAATCAACCGTCTTTGTCGCCGGAACCGAAACCAGTACGGACAAAGCGAACTCGTTTAACTGGTTCCAAATCTCCTATTAAAGTTAGAACAAGTGTTCCAACGACATCAGAGACTCCGGTTACTCCAAACATTTCTGGAATCCCTACCTCTACAGAAGAAGTTCAACAACCACAGAGGGATAGTGATACTGATCCTAGTCTGAGAGTAAACACTTGTGTTACCGAACCAGTTCCATCTACAACAGGTTCGGAGAGTCTTGCTCTTCAAACATCCGTCGCTGTCGATTCCACACCTTCTTCGGCACCAGAAATATTTTACGGACCTGACGGTCTTCCCCTTCCACCTGGTCTGATTGCAATTGAAGAAATTGTAGAAGACCCTCAAACAAGTACTCCAACACACTTTGGAGTCGGGATCACTCTATATCCTTCCTCATCAGAAGTTAGTCTACCACCAACGGAAGCTCCTGTAGAATCGCTAGGTAATCTTTTGGATAAACTACAAATGTCTGAACAACCGTCAACATCTAGGACTGTGTCATCTGACACAGCGACAGTAGAACTCCCTACTGTCACTGCGACAATGTTTGCCAGCATACCAGCTGTCCCGACTAGCTCTCAGCCGCTAGAAGGAGCCCACTCAGGGGCTATTTCGACAGTCTGGTCTGTTCCTGTTTGTTCATCCAGGATAATATCCAGAAACTCTTATGTTGAGTCTCAACAAATTGATCCGTTTGGAGGTCAATTTGGGCAGTCCGGTCCCCAAGGGCAAACAATTCCCTTGAGTTTTGGATTACCACCGTATGGGGGGCAGTATGCCCTTTCATTATCCGCTCCTGGATGATATCCATACGGGAGTACACAATAATATTTAGGTTATACTGGAATTACCTCAACAACCAAGAGTTGTGTATTCAATGCAACAATGTGTACTTATGTCGAATATCCCGACTACACCAGCTATTGTGACGGTGTCACAAGTTCAAACGCTGCCTATTGTATGCCAACCTCAGGTTTCTCAGGTTGTAATGCAACAACCTCTTGACCCTGTGACTCAACCACAATTGCCAACTAGTGGGGCGACACAGGTCTAGATGGGTACAATTACCCCACACCTTGGTCCAACGGTTAGTATAGCGCAACAGCACATGGCTTCACAACCATGGCTGGTGCAATACCAACAACCACAATTCCAACAAGTATACCAAGGTTCTGAGCAGCAAATCTTTGCGAACAGTGGACAGTCGTACATTCAAAACGGTCAAAATCAACCATTTTACAATGGTCATGTCTACCAACCTTATCAGTCATACCAGCATCAAATGCATTATGCTGGCATGCAAAGACCAACTGCTCAGGCCATCCCATCTTACCCTGGGTATGCTTCACCTAATCTGAATCAACAATTACCATTTGTGGCAACTTTACAGTTACCTGATTTAAACCGGTTAACAAACGATCCAATTGCTTACGCCCCTTGGTGGCCAGCGATTCCGCATAAACTTCCATCAGATATTCCTAAATTTAATGGAAATCCGGGTGAAGATCCATCGAATCACATGATGACAATTAATCTATGGTGTTCATCAAACACCCTAAATGATGATTCGATAAGACTTCGCCTCTTTCAGAGGACGTTAACGGGTCCAGCGGAAAAATGGTACATTGAATTGCCTAGAGCTTCGTTCGACAACTTTAGTACCTTAGCCACAACCTTTTTAACCCATTTTCAGTTACCGATAAGGTACGAAACGGGAATAGAACTCCTTACCAACTTCAAACAGACAACGACCACTCACATATCTGATCATATACATGAGTGGCGACGTCGTCGTAGGATGGTAAAAACGTACGTCCCTGATCAGCTATTAGATGAATGGTTTATCAAGTCATTACTACCTTCCATCACGGAAGATGTGGCAAAGGGGGGAGTCATAACGGAAGAGAAAGTTATCGCTCGTGCACAATATCTGGACTTGATTTACACTCAGTCCGGCACGCTCTATGACAAAATACCTGACGCCCCTAGACCGGAATTATCAATTCCTCCTCCTCCTAAATCAAACAATGACTCTCACGCCGACGATGGTGTGATTGGCACCAGACACGAAATTGACAAAGGCTACATCGAAGAAGGCCCGTAAGATTTCAGGTCAAAATGCAAAAGACGAACTTCTTGCTTCGGAAGTAAATTTCGTATCGATAGATAAGGGCAAAGAAACCAAACAACCAGGAAGCAAGAAGAAAGGCAAAGGGAAGAAGAAGAAAAACGATGAATCATCACCTGAAAAATATTCTTCAAACCCTCCTGGAAATAGGAAACCAAAAACTCCATGCTATATATGCGATGAGGATCACTGGACATCAGAATGTCCGTACAAAGCTGAGCTTAAGAAATTCTTTAAGAGTTCGAAAACCTCAGCAGTGCTAACTGATCCATTTCCGAATCCAGGAACGAATCTGGTTGAAAGTGGAAATTCTTCCCCCACTCAAGTGCTGATGTTGTCGATTTCAAAACAGCAGAATGATGCTTTGATTTCGACAAGGAACAAAGATTATGGGAATCTGCAGCTGTCGAACAGCAAGGATAAAGATCAAGCAAGTAGTTCGACAACAACTTCGACAGAAGTTGTACCACCCACCATCCCTGAATTGACGATAAAACCGCCGAAGGGAGTAGTACACAAGTCGACATTTAATCCCCGCGCTAGAGCGGCGCAGCATTATAACATAGTGGAAGATTTGGCCCAATCGCCATCCGCTATGTCGACTCTTGAAGTACTACAAAATTTCCCATCCCAAAGGCAGGCTTTATTATCAGCCATTGGTGGGATTGATCCAAAGGATTCCAATCTTGTATCCTTCGACCACAAAGGATACGATCCTCAGTTACCAGCTCAACTAGCTTTCCTTGTTCAAGTGAAAGGCCTCAACAAAACTGTTCATCGAACAATTATTGATGAGGGGGCATCTACATGTATTATGTAGATGAGTTGCTGGAAAACTTTAGGATCTCCAACCTTGTCGCGGTCTGCGACGACGTTAAAGGCATTCGACGGAAGGACATATACCCCATATGTTATCTTAATAACTTGAAAGTTGAACTAGGGGGAAAAACGGTAGAAATAGATGTTGAAGTCATCGATGGGAATCTTGATTACAACATCCTACTAGGAAGACCATGGATATATGCCATGGCAGCTATTGTGTCGACCTATTTTAGAAAGATTGCATTCCCCTTTCAAGGAGGAATTATAATCGTCGATCAACAAAACTTCCTCCCCAATGGTTCTCAAGTTACAGGAAGCATTCCCATGATCCATGGAAGCCCCCATTCGCTTCAGAATATCGGAGTAGGCCTACTAAAAGATCCTATACTAATGGGAACTTTCTCTCTTCCACCTCCAATCAATCTAGCGGAAGTAGCGTCAATAGGAACCTGCAACATGATATCTTCTACAAAGATATCAGAAAATGATATCGACATGGATCATGCAGTGGTTTTGCCCCCAAGCCCAATGGAAATATTATAGCAATCAATGTTTCTAGCATGGGAGGCAAACCCAAATCAACACTCATCAAGCGTTTGGATAGATAGGTCTAGAGAATATGGTACTCCTTTAGATCCTTGGTCGCGAGTGCATGTCACCGACGAAGGAATTCTCCAGTCTATGGTAATTGAAGGAGCACCATGGAATGATTCCCACCATCGTTCCCTTCTTCCGGATTGTGAAGAAGAGACTCAAAATTACCTTTATCATCCTTCAGTCTTGATTTTCTATGAAATACTGTAAATACGGTGGATTCCAAGCGAAACTTATCTAACATTGAAGAGACTATAGCCATAAATATCTCGACCAAAACAGATGTTGTAGAAAATATTTATGTTGGCAAATGTTGTTCTCCTTCAGAACTAGAAATATATAACGCTCTTTTTCGCGAATTCAGAGATCTTTGCTTGGTCATACAGTGAAATGCCAGGCATCGACTCGAGTATCATTGAACACAAAATTAAGATGTATCCAAATTTCAAACCGGTACGACAACGGCTAAGGCAGGTGCACCCCAAGAAAGCCGCTGCCATTAAGGCAGAAGTTGAAAAACTTCTCCATGCTGGTTTCATCTACCCGGTTCCTCTAACCGATTGGGTATCAAACATTGTCCCTGTTATGAAAAAACAAGGGACAATTAGAGTGTGTGTCGATTATAGGGATGTAAATCAAGCTTGTCCAAAAGACAACTACCCTACACCCTTCATTGACTAGATAATTGATGAATGCGCCGGGTGCGAAATCTTTTCATTCATGGATGGATTCTCCGGGTATAATCAAATAAATATCCGCCCACAGGACCTGTCAAAGACTGCATTCATTTGTCCGTGGGGCACATTCGCATATCGAAAATTACCCTTTGGCTTAAAGAACACAGGGGTGACGTTTCAGAGGGCAATGAATTATGCCTTCCATGACATCAAAAACATCGTTCAACCATACTCGACGACCTTCCGACTCATTCACGAAAGCAGACTGATCATCTGGAGCATTTAAGAGCGATATTTCTATGTTTCCGACACTACAAAATACGACTCAATCCGCACAAATGTGTATTTTGCGTCTGTTCAGGTCATTTACTTGGCTTTGTAGTCTCCAAGGATGGGATTCTTCTTGACCCGTGTAAGGTCCAGGCAATCATAAATTTTCCTCCACCTTCAAATTTGCTTCAGATTCAGAAACTCCAAGGGAAAGCAAACTTTCTGAGGAGGTTCATTCCAAATTACGCCGAACTTGCTAAAGGTTATACACGTCTTTTGAAAAAGGAGGTACCCTTTGTCTGGGATTAGGTTGCGCAAGCTTCCTTTGATGCTTTAAAAGATTCCCTAATGAAAGCATCATTAATGTACGCCCCCGATTATCAAAGAGATTTTAACCTGTATCTGGCTGCAGTAGATACCACCATCGCAATGGTTTTAGTTCAAGAAGTCGATGGAGTTGAACATCCTATATATTATTTAAGTAAGAACTTAAATGATACAGAAAGCAAATATTCTTATGTTGAAAAACTAGCGCTTGCAGCTCTTCAAGCGATACAAAGATTTCGACACTATGTCCTCTTTCGAAAAACTACCATTCTGTTAGATTGCAACCCCATGACTTATATATTGTCGCGACAGTTGCTGGGGGGAAAATATTCAAAATGGATAGCGATCCTTCAAGATTTTGATCTGGAATTTGTAAAATCCAAGTCAAACAAAGCTCTAGTTTTTGCAGAATTATTATGCGATCTCCCATCGTCGTCCAACGATGAAACATCCGAAGAATCAATCGTGGATGAGAATTTGTTTCTGATATCTACAAGCAATGAATGGTATGGAGATATAATCATTTATCTCCAAACCCAAAAATTTAGGCCAAACACCTCACACTCTGAACAAAAACGTATTCGATACCAAGCAAAAGACTACATGATCATCGGTGATACACTTTACCGTCGTGGTATCGATACAGTTCTGAGAAGGTGCCTCACCCATGAGGAGGCCAAAAAATCCCTGAATGAGTGTCATTAGGCGCTTGTGGGGGACATCAATCTGGATATGCTACAACACAAAAAATCTTACGAGCAGGATACTTCTGGCCAACAATGTTCAAAGATTGCATAACCGCAGTTAGAAGTTGCCAAGCTTGTCAAATTTTTGATAGCAAAACCAGAAGACTACCCGCACCTCTACAGCCAATAGTTGCTGTTGGGCCGTTCACCAAATGGGGCATCGATTTCATGACATGTAACCCCACCTCGACCGGGGGGCATGGGTATATCATAGTCGCAGTTGACTATTTTACCAAATGAGCCGAGGCTATGCCTACATTAGATAATATTGGTGAAACAGCTGCCCTCTTATTTTTCAGTCATGTAGTCGCCAGATTCGGCGTACCACAGGCTATAGTCACAGATCATGGATCGCATTTTCACAATCACATGATGGTCGAATTAGTTGCCAAACTAGGGTTGTCTCACGACAGCTCTACTCCATATTATCCGCAAGCCAACGGACAAGTTGAAGCGATCAACAAGGTCCTAAAGCGCATGTTGCAAAGGATGATCGGAGTTCACAAACGAAGGTGGCACCTAATCCTGTACTCAGCCTTGTGGGCTTACCGAACATCGGTAAAGAATGCAACCGGGTTCACACCCTTCTAACTGGTATATGGCCTGGAAGCAGTCTTACCAGTCCAGTGTAAAATCTCGTCTCTCAAACTCACAATTGATCTCCTCCCCGGAACTTCAGAAGAAGAGGCTCGTTTCTTAGAATTAATCCAATTGGATGAAACCCATCGTGACGCCGCTTTGGCTAATGAAGCCCATAAGAAATGAGTTAAGGCGCAGTTCGACAAAAATGTCAAACCCCGTGTCTTCTCGGAAGGTGACTTGGTCTTGCTTTACGACCAAGAATCTGATAAATTGGGAGCAGGTAAATTTAAGTCTTTATGGATGGGCCCATATATTGTTAAGCGGGTGTTAGAAAAAGGAGCCTACAAGTTAATGGATAATGACGGAATTCCACTAGCGCAACCTCGTAATGGGTTGTACCTCAAGCGTTACTACGCATAGTAGTAACCAGTATGCTTTTGTTATATTTTTGTTTTCGCTAAAGTGTTTGTTTTGGTCGAGTAATCCACCTTTTTACATTTATTGCAGATGTCAAACCTATTGGAGCCATGTGTTGGATATGCCGACAGAGCGAGTCGTAGTTCGCGGAACCTGTCCTCCGCAGCCTGGGCCATTTTTGATTCAAGCAGCGAGTTAGTAAGTTTCAGAGGTGTATGTATTGGTCGATCAACGAATAACATCGCTGAGTATAGCGCATTGATAGAACTTCTCTCTGATGCCATCACTCATGGTATACGCCGACTAATTGTCAGGCTATATTCACAACTCGTAATACTACAACTCAATGGTATATATTCCGTCCGAAACCCAGCTATTTATTGCATGTTCCTAAGGGTTAAGATTTTGGAAAGACAATTTGATCTTATTCAATACCAACATATTTCCATAAACTTAAACACATTAATCGACTCATTAGCAAACTACGTGTTAGATAGACATTTGCAAGATTTATAAAAAGAAACACATCATCAATGTTTTACATGTGGATCATATAGCTCAACCAAAATAAAACCCCGAAAATCAAAAATATATATAGCTGTTTATGGTTTACACATAATGTTCTGTAACCAAGACAAAATCGGTCAAATGACCCAAAAACTCAAAATGCTAGGGGGCACCCTAGTCTAATGATGCTCGTGATAGCAAGTCACAGCCTGTGTGATCATGCGTAAGATACGAGTCCATTGTCTGGGCACACCAGTAGTATGCCGCTGTAACTGCAAAGGTAGCTCGTTAGTCCTCACATCTGGTATACCGAGAGTGAGGCCCTCAACCTACTCCTGTAAAGCTGAGAGAGTCTCGGCCACATCGAGGTCGCGAAGAATAGCCCTTCCGACGGCCTCTCATGCTGGGGCAACAGCTGGTACTCTCAGGCAAACTACTGGATGAACAGGACCAACATCTGCATGTACACATGAGTTTGATTAGAGTCTTGATAGAACAAAACATAATGACATTATAAACAAAAGCAGTAAACATCAATATGGTCAGAGATTTTACCAATAGCACCCCACTGCTCGCCATCCGACAGTACTAAATCTGGATCACCCCGGAAGTCCATGCCAGCATATGGATACTCGGCATAAACCATCTCCTGACGATCAAACCACCTGAAGAAGGTATCAGAAAATGAAATCTGAGATTGACCAGCATGCCTAGACATATGGTCAACCCATCTCTGCATATGTGGTTCAGTAGGAGAAGGTAAATCGAGTGCTATGTACTGCGGCAGCATCAGTGGTATCTTCTCCAAGGTAAAGGTGGTCAAAATAGAACCGAAACCAAATTTCTTCAACCTCCCATTCTTTATCTTGGTCAACTGTTCTTTCATCACAAGAAGTACTGCGTCGCACCAGTTGAACACCTTCGGTTGGAGGCATTCCAAGGCATGCTGCATATAGGATCTGTTGGCTACATGAAGAGACGCACTACCGGCCATCCTACCAAAAGTAAACAGGATAGTCCTAAGGGACCTGTCAGTGACATCACGGATGATGATCTTTCCGTATTTACTCGGCTGAGATCCTTCTCTGCAATACCGGCGGACATAATCTCTCACAGAATCGCCTCCTCGGGCCGAACCTGACAAAGAGATGGGGGCAGCCCGCCTCGACAAGCCAGTCAAGAAATAGATGTCTACTGCAGTCAAGGGGATAGATTTTCCCCTAATCTGGAAAACTTGATTGATAGGATCCCAAGCATCGAGAAAATACTGCAGTAAGTTGATCTGTTGTCTCATGCTAGAAATGCGGAAGAACCTCAGCAAGCCACAATTCCGCAGCGCGTTCACTGTAACTAGATCATGTAGGGAAATCATGTCCTCTTCTTCATGCTCACGTTCTCGCCATGTAAGGGTCATTTTTCTCCCTGGAAAAACCAACAAGAGAGGAGTTAGATCTTGATTTTGGTGAGAAACAGGCAAAAATTCCATCAAAAATTGTGCAACAAATTCCCTTTTTGTGCCCAACGCACCTGTAGCAGTGTTCTAGGTGCGTTGAATGTCAAACTACCTTCATACAAGCTAGCATTCAACGCAGGTTTCGATACACTGGGGGTGCGTTGATGGCAGAACGAATCCCTCAAACCCCAGGGGCTCAGAAAAGCAGGGAATCAGGGTCAAAAAGCAAAATGGAAACCATGAAATGAAAGAGCTGAGGTTTAGCTCCTACCTGGTCCAGACGGTGCCGAGAGTCGTCCACAGGATCTCCCCAAATCAACTGATGAAAATTGAGGGGGAAAAGCACCTCCAAAGCTCCAACAAACCAAGTTCAAATGAAATGGTAAAATGAGAGGTAAAAACACTTTTTGATTACTTTTACGTAGTTCAAAGTAAAATATTAGCGTTTTAATCTCGTTTTCAAGAAAATATTATTCATTTCTGACTAGTTTGATGAAGCAGTTGAAAATATAGTACGATCTTTGGAAGGACAAAGCTATTTATGGTAAAAAAAAATCAAAACAAGACCATCTGATCGAGCAGTTTTAGCACATAGTTCAAGCTCATTAAAAAATAAACATAAGACATGAGCAAATGTTTCCACCCACGTTTAAGCTTGTTAAAAAATTAACTAATCCCCGGTAAATAACCACCGTGAATGTAACATTTCAGCCATTAAAGCCTTGGTCGTGTTTGCACCATCACCTCCACTTTTTCATTGGCCGATCATTCACCTCCATTTGATTGTTTACCCATTTTGAGGAACAGCTGCGAAGAGTGATTTCACTAGCCATCCTTGTGACACTTCCGTGATTGGAAAATTCCAAACCTTACCTGGAATCAGCTGCTACCCATTTTATCACTCGTTCCTCAAAAGACGAGTCTTCTTTAAGCTATTTTCAATTGACTCGTAAAATATGAAAAGATTGCAGAGTTTTGTCCTTCCAGCTCGTTAAAGCGACCGGAAGTGCTATCCCTCCTCTAGATTTTAATCTTTTTGGACCTGAGGGATTATTGCACAAAAAGATCGAGCGCTTGTTTTGTTTGACTCGTTAAAACTATCGCAAATTCATCCCTTCTGTATTGTTTTATACTTTTTTGGACTTAAGGGATTAGATGATGAAAAAGGAATTTTGGAGTTACCTTTACGTACCTTTTCAGACTCTCTAAAAATGAAAAGGACCGAGTTATCTTTGTCGTTAAACTCGTTAAAAAGATTAATAGCAACAAACTTGTCTTTAGATGAGAATGAGTTTCACTATCGCTAGGCTCGTTAAAACATAGAGATGGGTTTGCCCGAAGGGAAAATTATAGAACAAGCATATGTTATCCTCCTCAAGCTTGACAAAAATAAAGAGGTACTGGTCAGCAATGACTGGGGAAAAATTGGGAAGAAAACTCAAAGAATCTTTATTGGTAGCAAGTCGCTCTTGAACATGACACTTCCACTCCGTGTCTGAGTCGGGTTGGGTTGTTTCATTCACCGGTCACATCACCATGGTCACGCCATACCATCCACATTTGGGGTAAATGCTACCAATCCATCACATAAGTGTCGCCAACATGTTCAAGAGAAGTCATCCAGAGAAGTCACCTGTGTCCCATCCACTACCATACATTATACTTCATTCTTTCATGACCGCCATCCTGAACCATATATCATCAGATTGTTTTCACCTCCATCAAAATCATTCGCTCTGTTCCGTGTCATTGATGTGGGATTCATTAAGGCCCTCCTTTGACGGATCGCTTCTTGTCGACATCAGCTCATTATCCAAGAAGTTGATCTAGGAACACCCCATTCAGTACTTTGAAGCTTGCATGCCTCAATGGCAAGTTTCTCACTTCCGGCGACAGGTATACATCAATGACCTTCGACCGAAAGATTTTGCGTGGTGTTTGACGCCAAGTCCTTTATTCACACCACGTGAATTGTACTGCAGTACCTTGAGGGTCATTATCATTATCGGTGATTCCTCTCGCGCTTGTTAACAGTTTACATCATTGACTGGTAATCAAGTGATGTATTTCCATGTTTGACTTCAGAACATTTCTCACATGGATTGACTTGTACTTCGAGTGAAGGTCGGACAATATTGAAGACCCCGGATCTAGTTTCATCCATCCGGGCTGCGATATATATTCAGGAAAATAAAGACATTGAAATGTACAGCATTGCAGCACAGATAATCATCCTACCAAAAGGATGATGGCTCTATCAGAATCATCAATCTACCATCAGACGATTGTCTGTCTTATGTACATGAAAATGAATTTATAAAGCTGAGCATGGGAATGCCCGCCTCAGCTAGATCATGAAAACAGTATGAAGATAATGTATTGTATTGTATCTTATTACAGGTCTCCTCCCAGGATTGAAAGAACTTCAGATCCTCCTAATAAAGCATTTCACCCGATAAACGGCCTCATAATTTAGGGGGCAACTGTTATAGACATTTTTGTGCCTTACAGCTCTAAGCATGAAATGTCCATAAACCAAGGGATCCTAAGTCCCTAAAAGTGTTGTTCTGACCCCTAAAGGAACAAGGTCAACAAATTACAGCTTCTCCCAGAAGTTCTCCACCAGAAACTGCTCAGAATCAGTCAAATCAGGATCATTTCAGCTGCTCCATTAGCTAGCTGCGTTGCATAGCACCCAAATACACTAGCTAGGTGCGTTGCAATGCATCTAAATGCACTACCAGGGTGCGTTGAGCGGGAAATGACAAATGGCAGTGCCCTTCTGCAAGGTGGAAAGACAATGGAAGCTTCCAGAATCTTCTCCAATGACACTTGCCTCACTGAGTTCGACCAAAGATGAGTAAGAGGCTCTCAGTCTCCAAGTGGAAGCAAGAACTGACAGAGAGAAGACACTAGTCAAATCATAATCTGACTCATCCTCTTTACATACATCTATATATGGATCCCTCAGCCCAGAGATCCGGAGGCTGGAATTTTGTACATTGCAGAGAATTGCTGTTGGTTTTGAGATAGATATCAGAGTATTGGGTGATTTATGCTTTGTTGGAGGTGAAGAGGGGCTTCTTTGCTGGGAGGTTGATGCTGGATCAGGAATCATCGGTTGTAACTCCTCTTAGATCTTCTTGCTTATATCAATAAAACTATTTGAGTTTCTCCTACATGCTTGTGTATCATTGATGATTGTTACATTTGTATGTTTAGCTTAAATCTGATCCTAAGCTATTTATGAATATAAATCCATGTCTTTGTGTAGTTTTCTTCTTCTGTGATCTTACAGGAACTTGGAGAAGCTGGGCAAGTAAGGGAGCAGGTAGCTGGAAGCTGTCAAAGAGGAGAGAGATTGGATCAAAGGACTAGCGCAAGACACAGGTTGGTTCATCCTATTCCTCTTCGTTTATAGTTCATAAAGAAGAATACAAAAGTAGTTTTCTTTGTTTGTTTCTAAGGTCATTGTCACACCTTAGTGGGATAGGGTCGTTCTGAATAGACACTTTTCCCGTTAAGAACTGCCTTTCATTAATTCTCTGTCAAAAATACACATTGAAGAAACAAAGTTTCTTTCCCACAGTCTCCCAGAAGTTACAAGCCAACCAACCCTTTGCACATAACTTGCATACAATATAGAGAATATGTAAGGAAGAGATAGAATTCTCAAGGGTTGGGGAGTTACTCGAATCATCGCAAAATGGAGATGGAGAGCCAACCATCAGCTACAGGTGCAGCGCTACAAGCATGACATTTGGCTTGGGTGACCGTTTGCCTTCCTTCGCCACTTGGATAGAAGCCAATCTGGACAAAAAAAACATTAAATGCCGCTTCTGGTGCCAAAAAACTGAAGTGTAGATGAGCGGGCCCACTTGGAGAAGTCGCAAACCGAAATTTCGCGAAACGAAAGCAAATTGGGAAAATTTTCCTCTGTGCGCCGCGCTACCTTGGGACCTATTTTGGGGCACTTTTAGGTGTCCAAAATTTTCCCAAGTGGTCTTGTTGGAAAGCCTGTCCCATCTACTTTCTAACCCCACTAGAATTTTTGAATTTGGTGCTCATTTGCCCCTCCAAATCTTCATTCTCCCAAGACTGCTTCCAGTGTGTCAAAAAAGTGGCAGAGAGGCCATTTTTGGGTGTTTTTTGACCTTTTGGAGACTGATACCTTGCCAAAATTTCCTTTCCAGACACCAGTAGTTGTGATTTTCCATGCTAAATCCAAAAATCTAAGCCATTCCTCATTTGGAGCTCTATAATTTTAACGTCGCGCCACTGGGAGAAAATCCCTGTTTTTTGCCCCAAAAATTACCATGTGACCACAAATTCCCCAAATTTCTTGAAATTTGGGCTGGAGGTTCCCTATGGGGTGTTATGATGGGCCAAGGAAGCCCTAGGCAAGATTCAAAGCTGATCTTTCTCTTTTGCCTCTTTTGCCTTTCTTGTTGCTTTCCTCAATTTCGCTTTCAAACTCCTTATTCGGGCCCGTGCACTCATGTTTCGCACCCTGTAACGGAAAGCCATGTGCCTTAGTAGAGCAAGGTCCTAGTTGGCGTTTTCCAACAACCCTTCCAAATGCATGTTGACCCTTTCAAGGTTGGCCTCCCGATCCTCATTGATTTCTTGCTCCAAAGATGTGAGCTCAACCCTTCTTCTTTGAGCCGCTTGGTGATGCTCACGAATGTTTTGCAGCTCCATAATCGTCTGCTGATCCTCAAGCTACTTGTTTCTCTACTCCAGGTACTTCATGTTCCACTTGGCTCTCTCCAAGTCGAGGGATAAGGACTCAATCACTAATTGTTGCTCCTGGATGATCTCTGTAAGCTCCGCGTTTGTTGGTTCTGCATCTGTGTCATCATCATGAAGGGGAACGAATTCAGTCTCTTTTTCACCTGATGGCCCTTCCTCCTACAATGGCTCCTTACCCTTGCCCTGCTCATGTGATGCTGATGTCGGAAGCGAGGCCCCTTCCACCCCGGGTGGAGATAACACTCGCTTTGCTGCTGCAAATAAGGGTCTACTGCCTCTCTGATAGGTGATGTATACTGGCATAGTAGCAGTCTCATGTCGCTCATACTGATGGGATGGGCCACCTATCTCATGCTCTGCCTCTGATACTACCTGTGGAGTGCTGAAGAAGTCACGGGAGATGAATTCCTCCCAAGCAATACCCTGCAATCCCAACTGATGGTCCACCAAAATCCAGATCAGAGCAAAGTGATAAACACTGTTGAGCTGCTGTCGAGGGGTCTTGTGCTGCATGAAATTTTTCATCCTCTCTATGTTCCCGCAAATGAAAAATGGGAGGTTCATCATTCACACCCTGGTAAAGTGCATGAGCAACCTGATGTGCTAGGCATAAAGGCGAGAAAACCTCCCCTCACAATAGAAGTACTTCATGATCAATTTCATGAGTGGAGCATACTCATCTCTCAAAAATCTGAATGGAAAAACTCTCGTGAGCTGGCTCAAATAGTTGGCCTTAATGTAAGGCTCATAATGATGCCTCTCCACCTTCTTTTTCTTATGCCACTATTCTCCAATGTTTGGTATGACTGTTGCCACTGATATGCTTTCAGGTGTCAATGTGAAAGTGACCCCAACCAATATAGATTGTCCTCCATGTAGGTGAAGTGCAAAAATACGGGCGAACTCATGATGAACTCTGACCTTTGCCACCCTCTGACAAAATTCGAAACATGCTAAGTGCTGGAAACATGACATAGCAAGAGGGCATGCCTACAACTCAGTGAGGTTGTTTGGCTCATCTCTAACATGTTTTCCACTCCGGTGATGTCTCCTGGGGGATTATTCTCCTCAAGTTGTATCACTGTGGGTCTCCTCCTCATATTCTGATGAAACCTCGGATGCCATAACTGTTGTTTTGTAAACTGAATTTAGGCTATCCTTTGATTTAAATGAAGCTGGTAGTTGCTTTGACAATATGCCACCAAGGGGACAATTAAAAAGGGAGCATTAGGATGGGGGATAATATAATGGGAATAGGGGTTTATAGGAAAATTTTATTTAGGGATATACAAGGGGTTTTGGGGTATTTTGATAGGGTAGTGTTTGTGTTGTTGGCAAGGTAGGGTTTGGGTTTTTTGAGCAATAGGAGGAGGGGAAAAGGGAGTATGATCTTAGTAGTGTTAGGGTAGTGATTATGGGGAAAATGGCATAGGGGAATGAGTAATAGGGGAAGGGTAGTAAAAACACCTTGGCAACATTATCACTGTAGCACAAACCCTAGCAACATGGTTTTCTTGATGTCTTCTTGTGTTTGCTTTATAAATTTTTTTTGCATTTGATTATAGGCATAAAACCATCGTATTTCTACCAAATTTGATGCACAAGTGGATGTAGGTTGCCTACCTTGCAAATAGCAAAGCTCCACAAAAAATTTGGAGTGATTTGGCAGTGTTATCGACCCTTGGTCTGTGTGCGCCACGTGCAAAACCCAGTGTGCCGCGTGCTGTGGTAATTTTCAACGGTGGGTAGGGTCTGTGTGCGCTACGCCCGGTGAGTGTGCCACACTCCTGCTTGTGTGCACCGCACGCTCTGAGATCACCCAAAGTTGCTCCAAATCACTCTAATTATTCAACTCACGACCTTGCACCCTTCTTCCAATGCCTTGCTTTCACAATGAGCTTGTTTTATGGTGATATTTGTGTATATAGGCTTGGAGGTCATTTTTAAATTAACTTTTTCAAAAACCCACTTTTCTAATGTCTTGTTTCAAC
This sequence comes from Pinus tabuliformis, assembly GCA_031772625.1. Taxonomy (NCBI): domain Eukaryota; kingdom Viridiplantae; phylum Streptophyta; class Pinopsida; order Pinales; family Pinaceae; genus Pinus; species Pinus tabuliformis. The sequence goes on from CM062819.1 coordinate 1,097,135,420, forward strand.
AATTTTTTCACTGACTTTAATACACCCTGATTTTCACTTTTTCTTTGGATTTTGGGCTCAAATGATGAAATTTTCAACACTTTTCGCAGGGATTGCATGACAGAGCACTGTGGCCATGGAAACCATGACTACACCTGAAGAAATCAATTGTCAAATTTTTTTGAAAAATTTGTCATCAATAGCACTGTTGGACTTTTCTTCAAAACAGAGTTTTGAAGAATCACTGATTTTTGTCAATAAGATGATGGAAAGCCGCGAATCATTACTTTGTAAGAGCACCACTCTGGCCTGCATGGCTTTACTGGACATATTAAAGAACAAACTGATCAATCCCTAGACCTAATGACCAAAAATGACCCTTGTTTTTTAAAGGACCAGACCTGGACTGTTATGGACCCTTTGATTATTTGACATAAAGACATAAGCCAGCATGAGCCATACATGAGGGAAATAACTAGCATGACCTTCTCCGTCAAATTATGGCATGCCCCTAGCAGAATGCAGCTGAGTGAATGGAGCGGGACACCTAAAAATGAAATGCATAAAGAGTTTTGATCTCTGACGGAGGGCTGACCATACCGACTCTAACACGTCCAATTGTTTGAACAATGAAAACAATAAAAAAAGTGTTGTTCAATCAATTGAACAGAAAATGTCCAATTGTTTAAACAGCGAAAACAATAAAAAATGTGTTCAATCAATTGAACGGTAAACGTCTAATTGTTTGAACAACGAAAACAACCAAAAATGTGTTGTTCAATTAATTAAATGGAAAACATCCAATTGTTTGAACAACAAAAACAATAAAAAATGTGTTGCTCAATCAATTAAACGGCAATCATCCAATCTTTTGAACAGCAAAAATAATAAAAAAAGTGTTGTTCAATCAATTGAACGGAAAACGTTCAATTGTTTGAACAATGAAAACAATCAAAAATGTGTTTTTCAATCAATTGAACGGTGAATGTCCAATTGTTTGAACAACGAAACCAACAAAAATGTGTTGTTCGATCAATTGAACAACAAACGTCCAATTGTTTGAACAATGAAAACAAAAAAAAATGTGGTGTTCAATCAATTGAACGGCAAACATTCAATTGTTTGAACAACAAAATACGTCAAAGAGAAATTGTGTCGTTCGATCAATTGAACAACGAGTTACAAAAAAAAAATATGTTGTTTAATCAATTGATCGACTGGTGTTCAATTGTTTGAACATTGGAAACAAAAACAAAAATCCATATTTACATGCTATGCCTACAAAGGTATGTACATTATTTACAATTTTCCAAGCAATTTTTATTTTTTAAAGGAAAAGCAGTTGGGTTATCATTCCCTATAGCCAGAATTTGCATGGAGGGGTCCTTGCGTACCTACTTGCAGAAAGATTATTTGGTAAGTTGTTGATGATAAAGGTGCACTCGATGCCCGTTTACCTTAAAGGAATGGCCGAATCCATCTATGGTAGTCAAGGTAAGAGTACCATTGTTATGCACTTCTTGAATCTCATAAGGGCTGAGCCATCTTGTTTGCAACTTTCCTGGCAAGTCTTGGAACTTGGAATCATACAGAAGTGCCTAATTCCCTTTTTGAAATGTTTTCTTCTTGATAAGGTTGTCATGCCATTTTGCCCTTTACTTTTGTATTATTGTAGTTCATTGTAAAGCAAGCAATTGAGCTTCTTATAGTTCTTTAATTTGCTGAAGATGCTTGGTTTGAGCTTCTGTTAAATCCAAGCCCACTTCCTGGGCCGTCCTTAGAATCTTTATTTCGATTTCGATTGGAAAACTTGGTTCTTTACTGAACACAAGCTGGTAGGGAGAGTACCTAGCAGTATTCCTCCAATTCTTACAATAGGCCCACAAGGCCTATGGCAGTCTAGCAGTCCAATCTCGTGGGTGCGTTGAGCCTATTTTAGTCATAATTTCTTCTATAACCTTGTTGGTGATTTATACCTGCCCATTCACCTGCAGGTGATACAAAGAAGTGATCCTGTGCATGATATGATGGTTTCTGAGGGTGGTAGTAATCTTGTTACCTGTGAATTGCTTTCGCCCATCAGTGACCACTTCTAGCGGTAATCCATACTGCACAAATAGACCAAAAAGGAAGTTAATCACCGCTTCCTCTATGGCTCTTGGTAAATCTACTGTTTCCACTCATTTTGTCACATAATCCATGGCTACCAGTATGTAGGCCTTGTGATTGGAAGGTGGATAGAATGGACCTACGAAGTCTAATGCCCAACGCTCAAAGGGTTCTATGATGAATTGTGGCCACATAGGCATTTCATCAGATTGACCAGGCCGGCCCATCCTTTGGTAACTGTCGTATGCCTGGGCATATTTTTTAGCATCCTTAAAAATAGTGGGCCGGTAATAGCCCATTTGTAATACCTTATGTCCTGTCCTTCGGTTTGTGTAATGTTCCCCATAGGGTCTGTCATGGCAGGCCTTTAGGATGTCATAAATCTCATCCTTGTGGATACATCTACATATACAGATGTTGGCCCCTGTATGGAAAAGATATCCACCTATCCAAGAGAACCTGGTGCTATGCTGAACAATCAATTTTCTTTCCCTTGTTGTTAAATGTTTGGGTAGCTTCCCTACTGCCAAATAATTTGCCACATCTACGTACCATGGCATCTTAACCATCACAGTAAACATGTGCTCTTCTGAGAATTGGTCAGCTACCGCTACTGTATCATTAACCTTCGGAATTCGAGATAGAAAATCAACAACTGGATTCTCCTTTCCTGGACGATCTTTAATGGTGATGTTGAAGTCCTGCAAAAGCAATAACCATCGTGTTACTCGACCATTCATGATAGGTTTATTAGCTAGATATCTAATGGCAGAGTGATCAGTGTACGCAAAGACTTGGTAGCCAGTTATATAGTGTCTATATTTTTTTATTGCATAAATAACTGGTAAGAATTCTTTTTCTATCACTATGTAATTGAGTTCTATAGGGGTAAATCTTTTCTAATGTAATATATATCATAAGGTTTCTTGTCCTCCTCCTGGCTGAGGAAATCACCTATGTCTACATATGATGCGTCCGTGGAAATGTGAAAAGGAAGCTCCCAGTTTAATCCACGTAATACTGGTGCTGTTGAGACTAGTTTCTTTAGTCCGGCAAAAGCTATGTCACACTTGTCATCCCAACTGAAATCAATGTTTCTAGTTAGAGTGAATAAGGGTGTCGCAATCTGTGAAAAATTATTGATAAATCTGTGATAATAACCTGCATATCCTAGGAAGCTAAGTACCTCTGTTTGGGTGCAGGGAGTAGGTAGTAAAAGAATTACTTGTATTTTTGTCGGGTCTACCTGTATTCCTGCTGCAAAGATGTAATGTCCCAGTATCATGCCCTCGGTCATCATCATGTGACACTTGACATTGCTTAAACATAACCTGGTCGTGATGCATCATTCTAAGACTTTTTCTAGCATTCGTAATGCTTGATCAAAATAATACCTCTATGGAGTAAAACCATCCATATATACCTCTAGTCCTTCATTTATTATATCAACAAATATTCTCAGTATCTCTCTCCAAAACATGGTCGAGGCATTGCACAAGCCAAAAGCCAGTCCAACTATGAGATTAAAGAAAGGACAGGTGGTCCCACTTATTAGCTCCTCTTCAATTTGAGAGGGTTCTCATTTTTTTATTCTCTGCTTTTTGGGTTTACGTGAGTTGTTCGGGTTTATGTGAATTTCATTTTTTATCAGTAATACCCTGTGTGTGAATGTGCCCCAGGGACAAGTGAAGGTCATTTTGTCCGGGTCTTCAGGGGAAATCTGAATTTGATTGTACCCACTGAAGCCGTCTAGAAAGGAGAAGAACTGCTTCCTTGCCAACATATCAAGGACCTGATAAATGAATGGGAGGGGAAATGGTCTTTCTGTGTTGCCTTATTTAGCTCTTGAAAGTCTACACAAATACACCATTTCCCATTTTTCTTGGGGATGACCATCAAAGGGGAGATCCATTTACCGACTGAGATAGGATAAATAAAGTTTACATCTAGTATCTTAAGTAATTCCTCTTTCATAATATCCTTGAGGTGAGGGTTCAACCTCTGTTGAGGCTACCGGATGGGTTGTGCATCCTTCTCTATATAAATGTGGTGTGTACTTAATTGCAGATCTATCCCTTTCATATCAGGATAATCCCAGGCAAAAGCCCCATTATTTTCCTGCAATACCTAAATAAGCTTTTTCTATTGTTTGCTCTCCAGATTAGCATCGATATTTAGAACTTTTCCTAGTTCAATCTCAACTGCTTTGCTATTCTAAACATCAGTTGTTTGAATATGTTGGTCATCTGTGTCCTTCAGGGGATCTTCCATGGCTTCGTTATTGAGAATTGCTTTCAGCATCTGACACTCCACATTGGCTGGCTGATTTATAAAATTGTTGATAACATCATCTTTAGTTTGATTTTTAAATTCTAATGCTTCCGCTACTATGAGTGGTGAACGGATGCTCTCTTCCAGGTACGTTGGTGGCTGCTTACATATTTTTATAATGGGAAAACTTGGCTTGGTAGGAGGGTATTTTTACAACATCTCCCTCTGTGATAGTCATGCTGCCTTCTCAGTAGCCAATATATGCATCATTTATTGCCAGCCAAGGTCGTCCCAGAATCAAAGGATTCCCATCCAACCTACTCCTTGGGTTTATAACTAGGAAGTCTACTGGATATTCCCATGAGTCAACAGAAACTGTAATATCTTGTAAAGTCCCTTCTGGTCTTACCACCGACTGATCAATAAGCTCTAATAAAGTGGTGGTTGGTTCTAAGGCTGTAATACCAAGTGCTTGATAAGTTTCTGTTGTTAGTATGTTAATGGCAGATCCTAGATCAACTAGTGTGTTTGGAAAAGAGTGGCCATATATCTAAACTATTGCTATGGGATTTCCAAGGTCTTCGTATTTTATTGGAGTTTCCTCTCCCAAGAGTAAATCAGATAAGGTTACTACGACATGAATAGTGGGTGAGTTTTTTACCTTCCTCACAAGCCTTTTTACACATAATTCTTTGATGGTTTTGGCATAGATGGGAATGTCTTGAATAGCTTGGAGGAGGGGAATCTTAATACACAAAATTTTTAGTTCCCCTACAAGATCAAAATCAGGATAAGTGATCGGTTTAGGTATCACTAACCTTTCGGGGAACGGAGGAGAAGTGACCATAAGTTTTTCAGGGTCATCATGTTGATCTGTTTCTTCCCCTTGCTTTGGTTCAGTATTATTTAGAAGTGGTGGAACATGTACAGATGATGGAATATGTATAGGTGGAGTTACAATTTCAATTGAAGGCTGGTCCGTGTTTTCCTCAGGGGTTATGACCCGACCTGACCTCAATCTAAGCTCATTGCATTCTTTCTGCTCAATCTCATATTCTAGATTTTCAATAACCTGTACTAACTAGACTGGCCTATTGTTAGGATTCAGGTTTGGTTGAGCTAGCAACTGTGGATGTAGAAGAGGTTAAGAATTTTGTTGCTATGTATAAGGAGCTGACAATGCAGTCTGAGGTTGGGGACCTATTCCCGTAGGTATATTTGATATACCTAGAGGTTGCTACTAGTTTGTAGGCCAATTCAGGTTTTGAGAGGTGGAGGCAAGCCACTGGGATTGATAAGGATTGCCTTGCCAAACAGGAGTAAAAGGAGAATTCGGCTAGCCATTTCCTGAAAAAGATTGTGTTGGCCAGGATGTCATAGGGAATGGTGGACTTTTCCAATTTGGGTAGGGTGATTGGCCTTGCCAAGCTACCCCAAGGTTTCGTTGTTGGTTAAACTGTGATGAAGGAAAAAATTGGGATGTGTTTTGCGACATACCTATAGGTTTGACTTACCATTGTCGACGTTGGTTCATCAAATATATCGGTTTTGTTTCCTCATATGCTTCTTTCAATACTACTTTCAGCCCGAGTAATGATGGACACTGTTCAATATCGTGATCTTTAGTAGAAATGGCACACGTCTGAACCATGTCTAGCGGGCATTCCTGTTGGCTTTTCTCCTTTCGGCAACGTGGGCAGAAGATAGCCAAACTTTGTTTTGCTAAAGCTTGTTTTTGTTTGGCATGTAGAACGTCGAGCTGTGTTGTAAGAGTGCCCAGGATATCCATCTTAAAATGTTCCAAGAGGTTTCCAATCTCCATTCGCGTTATACCTCCACTATGTGGTTTGCTTCCTCTTCTCATTGGATCTTGGTTAGCTGCAACTATATGTGTGCTTCCTTGCAAACACCTGATACACAAATGAATGATTTCATCATACTCTTCCTAGGAAATATCCCCTTTTCCCATTAATTTTAGAGTTTCTATCCATTCTTCTCTCATTCCTTTAATCAATATAGCTCTTAGGAATTCTTTTGGTAGGGTAGTGTGTGGAGATCTCTGCAAATTATAATTAAATAATTCTACATATTCCTCTAGTGCTTTGTTATATTTTACAGTCATCTTGAAAATCTCATCTTTCAGTTCCCTAGTTTTACAAAAGTCCTGATATCTTTTAAGGAAGGAGGTTTTCATCTCATCCCAAGAATTGATGGTTCTCCCACCTAGACCCATAAACCATCTTAAAGTTGCCCCTTTCAAAGTGGAAGGGAATAATTTTTGTTTTTGGGAGTCGGTGGCATAGTCATACCCTCTACAGAGGACATCAAACTCAAATAGGAAAGCATCAGGATCCTCTATGATCATCCCATGAAAAGTTGGGATTTTCTGCAGAGGAATAGCCTTCATAGGGGCATTGGCCACTTGGTCGACCATGGGGTATTCTAATGTCGACGTTTGACCTTGGGGTGGTTGTTCTGCCATTTGATCGAAGCTATGCTAATAGTCTTCAAGGATTTCAAGGGTTGCTTCAGTAATAAATAAAGAGTTAGCAACCTGGGCTGGTTTTACAACACTCCCTAGGTCTAGAATCTCATGAGATCCTTGTTCAGATATCTGTGGTTCTGCTTTAGCTGCCCCACTAGTTTCTCCTTTCCTTCTTGTAAATTATAGGATTTTCCCTCCTGTAGAGGATCAGAGGGTAGGCTTATTGTAGCTTGAAAACTTTGTTTTGATCCTCCTACTTTGCTTTGAATCTTAGCATGAGCTGTAGATGGTGGGCCTGCTGCTTGAGGGATAACAGTAGAACCTTTTCCAAGTATAGCCTAGAATCCTACTGATGCTTGAGACTCTGATCTTCTTATGATTTCGTCTATAAAGGTCGTTCTCCCAAGGTTCACCGATCCTTTGAGTTTTGTGGGTTTTAGTATAGGATTCTGTTATTTCTCTATCTTTTTATTTCTAGTCATTCATAAAACAAATTCCTATTTAACCTCTAAAATCTTGTTGTAAAGTGGGCAGGTAAGCAAGCACTTTACTTGGTAGGTACACAGGTTCTTACCTTCCATTTTAAAACCCAGTTTTCTTACAAAAAAGGAATAGAATTAATCACTTTAAACACTCTCCCTGACAACGACACCAAAATGTTGGCTCACTAAGATGTCTTTTTACAGGCAATCTTAATCCCTACATTAGTTATCAACCCAAGGTAAGTCTTTCTAATGTGCAGTGAAGTTAGAGGTTATCTAATGATGAATCGTTGCAATCATTAAAGTCCAATTCTTCAATCCCATTCACACAACTCTGCAAAGAAACTACCTATGAAAGGAATACTCACAACACCCTATGTAATTCTATACAACTTGTTCTGAAACCAATTGGAACTTGAATGAAAATGAGAACTACACGAAGAATTACTCAAATAAGCTTGAGACTAATCACACTTTAACCAAGTGAAGCAACTATGCTTATCAAATGACACTAACAACTCAAATCAATTTTTATTATTAAATAGAAATAAGAATCAGTAAGTGAACAACAAAAGCTATAAAAGATTCCTAAATGACTAGAATTATATCTTGAAATCCGCAAAAAGTTACTTAGTCTTGTCTCTCAAGATCTATAATAACATTTATTCAATCTGAACAGAAATCAACCACACATTCACTCATTCTAATCAAAACGCTTACTTAAGTCTATCTCACAATTTCAGTATAAAGCTAAGTGAACAGTAGTGTAAATCAATGTCACCAATCTTCAAGATAAACAAAAGAACTAATCATTAAATCAAATACAAGACTGAATGTAAACTATAACAAAAAGGAGCAGTGGAGATTCTTGTGACTGGGCCTAGAGTCGCCAGAAGCCTATGCTTAATAAAAACTCAGAATACGAAGATGTATCAAGCGCAACCTTCTTTCATTAACTTCAAAGTAACAACTGACAGAATCACTAAATTAACAACGTTTTTACTCCAAAGAGAATAATTACATGTTAAAATTCTGAACTCTCATCTAGTTGCCTTTTAGCCTTATATAACATAAAAGGGAAACTTGGATAATAGAGAATCCTCACTATCAGGAGATCCTGAGGATTTTGCAATATAAAATCTGATTATATGATATAGCAGGAGTACTCAAACTTATCTTCTACTTCCTTGTCTGTCCCAGACACCGTGGCTTTTCCATTTTATGGCCTTGTGTTGTCCTTCCAACTGAATAGCTTTTTCCAAATCACATTTCTGTATATAAAGATAACAAAGAATTGGCTTTTTCGTACTAAATTTGCCTATTCTATCACCAACTAGTTTGTTCCAACTTTGACTGATATTTTCCTCATTTTTTTCTATAAATAGAAATAATATTATAAGGACGAACGATAAAAGAAGCATTAAGTGAAGAGAAATCATACCTTTTTCTCGTCCCAACACCATCTTACATGTCGCCTGTAGAAATGTAGGCAATATCAGAGGTTGCATATTGGTTTGCCTCACTGGATGACAGTTTCCTTAGAGTGTTTGGTGGAGAGAAGCCACCACATGTTTTGCCAAGGTATGCCACTGACAAGATTGTCATGCAAGAAGTGTCATATCATCTTGCCACAGGGTTATCAGTTGCTTTGCATAGGAAGAAGAAAGCACTTTGGCCAACTCTTCTTATGAAAATTGGATTGTACAAGATCAAGAACCTAAAAGTCATGGATATCGAAGGAAAGGAAATAGATAAGTTTGCATTCGGTAATCGAGACTTTAATCTATATGATCCCCATGCTATTTGCAACAACCATTATGCGATAATTCACTTTTAGTGGCTCAACAGGACATTTCATTGGCAGGAGGAGAATCCATGGAAAAATTTCTATAATGCCTCCAAGGATCTTAAGTCAGTGAGTTTTGTAGGAATCTCACAAGTCACTCCATAGAAGGCAACAACTCTAGAAGTAGTGGTAGCAAAAGGGAGTAGCCTCGTGCAGGATAAAGGAAAGAGAAAGGTCACTCACAGTCCAAGGGAGAAATAAGCCACAAGATGAAAGCGGATCCATCTATTATGAAAGTAGCTTTAGCAATCGAGGAAAAGAGGAAACAGAGGATGCAGAGAGAAGAACAGAGGAGGAGGGAAGAGAAATAGAGGATATTGGAGGAAGAAAATCAGAAGAAAGAACAAGAAGAGAAGCAAAAGTAGGAAGAAGAAGAAAGGAAATGTGCAATAATAGAAGAAAAAATGTGGAAACAAGTTTAATAGAAAGAATAGAATAGGAAACTAGTAAAGGAGGAGGGTGGACATATGAAGAATCAGGAGCTTACTCAACATATTTAACAATTGATAGAGATCGATGACATGGAGGAAAAACCAGGGTTGCAGAGTTAAGATGTCGACCTGATGCCTAGCACACAACAAGTCACGATTTAGTCTCCACTGCCTCTAGTAGCATAGTCATCCCCAGGCAAGGAAGGGGAAGTTGTTCTTCTTGATGATGATCCAATTATGGATACATAAAATTTGTCGTACGACGAACTATATAATAATATTGTATAAGAACGTAAGAACATTTTCCAAATGATCTTGCATCTCTTGTTTTTATGAAAGAAAGGGTAATTGTGGCTGACACCAAGAGAGATCCCGAAGCCATTGCCTCAGCCAACTTGGACTTCGTAGGTGAAGAAAATTCAAACACTCAGTGTTTGATGGCTGAGAATAAGTAATCGGCAAAGAAATTGCAGCCTTCCAGGCAAGAGGTTGAACATCTCCACGCGGCAGATCAAAACAAAAATTCCACGTAGGTCCACTTGGAGGAAATGAAGGCAAAAATACTTAATTAATTATCAACACTTGGAGAGATCGTGTGGGATCTTTATGAGGAGCTTGTTACCATGCATAATGAAGTTGTCTATGTACTTGAATTGTAGCAGTAGTGTAAAGGCTTTGTCAAAACTCTCATAAATGTGCAAGCTGCAATCATTGTCATGCAAGAATGGACAATGTGATACAAAGGGTCATCGCTAGAATTGGGTAAGAAAATGAAGCCACAGGAAGATATGGAGAAAGAAATAGTGTGGATGTTGATCCAGAACAGAAAATAGACTGCCTCATTCATTGGAAACATCCAAGCCTCGTATGCATGAATATACAATAGTCTAGATTCCTTGGTGAAGACCCAAAATATCCCATCAATTGGATCACTCACTGAAGCAAAGCCCGAGAACCGAGTGAGAAAGGAGATAGAGGAATACTTGGAGCAGCTGAGACAGATTTCCACCAAGGAGGATATGGAGGTGAATAGATAGAACTTCGTCCTGTGGCTGATCCACGTCCTGAAGCTCATCCTTAGGAATTAATAGCTCCTCATCTTCATGCAAGTGTGGCTCCCTCTCAAGTGAACACTTCATGGTTTTCTCCTCCTGAAATTTTATATCCCGTCGCACAACAGTCTGGCCACTATTTGGCAAATACACACGATAGTTGTGGAGCATATTAGTGTACCCCAAAAATATCCCAACCTCTGCGGTCAGCTCCAGCTTCTTCCTGGCATCCTTCGTCACATGCATGTAAATGTTAGAACCAAAAATCCTCAAATGAGAAATATCAGGCCTCTTACCAGAATAAGCCTCCTTGGGTGTACTCATGCCAAGTATCCCGTGAGGACAACAGTTCTACACATATACTTCAATATTGCATGCTTCTGTCCACAAGTGAAGGGGTAGGCCCTGATCATGCAACATCACCCGTGCAGCACCAACGATCGTTCTGTTCTTCTGCTCAGCAACCCCGTTCTGTTGTGGGTTATGGGGAGCTATGAGCTCTCTTCGAATCCCTTCTACACTGCAGAAGTCCTTGAACTCACCAAAGATGAATTCACCACCATTGTCACTCCTAAGAGCCTTCACCTTCTTCCCCAACTCCTTCTCGACCAGTGCTTTGAACTCACAGAACTTTGAGTATGTCTCGCTCTTCTTCTGCATGAAGAAGATCCAGCACTTTCGAGAGAAATCATCAACAAATATCACATAATACCTGTGTTTTGTTGTCGAAGATACTGAGAAAGGTCCACACACGTCTGTGTGAATTCTCTCAAGAATCATTGTGGTGCGGCTATCCTTCTCATGAAAGGTGGCTTTCACAAACTTTCCCAAAGTACACACCTTACACTGATCTGACTGCATAAGAGTGCCTTTAGGAAGCCCAGTAGTGATCTGTTGCAGTATCTTAAAGGCTCCATGGGAAGGTGACCCAATCTCCTGTGCCATAGCTCGCCATCATCCCAGCTCACCAATCCTTTTGCCTTGCATGCCATTGCTACACAGCCATCTACATGCAACTGATAAAGGTTCCTGAATCGAACCCCTATCTTCTGGGTTTCTCCAGTTTTCTTACTACACAGGAAAGCCTTTCCCTCGCTAAAAACAATATCATATCCCTTGTCTTCTAACATCGCCACAGAGATAAGATTCTTCTTCAATCCTGGAACATGCATCACTTCCTTCAATACGAATGATTTACCAGACTCCCTCTCAAAGGAAATGGTACCGATACTGGTCGCATTGTATCTACCATCATCGCCCATCTCAATGTGCACTCCAAGACCTTTCTCCTCCAAATCAGAAAACAAATCTCGATCTCCTGTCATGTGAAAAGACGCATCACTGTCCAAGAACCATACCGATCCCATCAAACTTGATACCAAGCATGCGATCAATGAAAAATCAAGCTCAAACTGCAAGGCTAAGGCCTCTCCCACTGTAGATCCAGCAGCTTGCTTTTTTTTCTTCTTCTGCAGACAATTTGTGGCATAGCGTCCGTGTTGGTGACAGTGAAATCACTTCACCTTGGACATGTCCTGCTTCTTGCCTTTTGCACCGGAATGAGAAGCTTTCTTGTTCTTCCCCTTCTTTGCTTTGGTAGCCAAAGCACAATTTTCTTCATCAGTTTCCTTAGATGAAGATCCGTCCCTGGTATTCTGCCTGATCTCCTCCTGCACAAGATCTGACCAAAGTCTCTCCCATCCTGGAAATTTTTCCCGACCATTGACAGAGTCTTGATAGGAATGCCAACTCTTCAGAAGACCAAGGAGAGCTAAGATCACCAAGTCCTCATCATCGAGAGTCACCCCCACACTTCCCAACTCATCCCTGCACTAAGTGAACTTCGTGAGATACTTGGGCATACTGTCTCCCTTCTCGCACTTAATGTTTCTGAGCTTATCCTTCAGCGCCAGCTTCCTCTGATCACTCTTGCTTTGGAATAGATCTGTCAACGCTTTCCAAATCAAGTATGGAGAAGCCTTTCCATGCAGGTTGGACACAATGTGATCCTTCACGCCCTCCAACAGAATCCTTCGACACTTTGTTGTCTTCCTTTGGCAAGCATCAACTTGCGCAGTATCAGTAGGCTTTGGGACCTCAGCCTCTATGAACTCCTTTAGCCCATTATCATCTAACACCACCTCCATCATGTCCTTCCATGCAATATAGTTCGAGCTGCCCTCAAGAGCATACTCCAATCGCAATCTGTTGAAAGACATTGCCACGTTGACACCAAGAAAACACTGCTGCAAATTCAAATTCCACCAGCTCAAAAACTCATCCGCCTCTGATCTAGAATTCATGAGAACAAAGTATTTCTTGTACATAGATTGACTGTATGGGCTTTTACCGGATATCTCACCTTCCAAAGGAAGGATGAATCCAGAGGCTACTTGGCCCAATTACAGACTCTGCCTGAAGAAATAAAATGTAATCACTTTCTGAATAATAGATCTGAGGATAAACAACTCCGATACCATGTAGAAATTTTGAATAATATGACACTTATTCACAGAGATTATCCTGATTATACACTATTCTGGAATGCATGCATAATACATAACCTCCTCTATGTTGATCATCAATTTAGTAGCATTAAAAACAATGAAACATCAATCGCATGCGCACATTAACACAGTATGTAACCTGGGGAAAGCATACAGCTGAAAACCCCACACTATCTGCATATTATAATGATAAAGAACATGTAACAATACATGGTGCAACACTCCTCACAAGTACTCAGCACTATCTCCACCTGTTACACACAAACTAGCTCAGATCTGAAGCCTCAAATGTCCTCCACTGTTTGCCTGCCTCCATTGCGCAATCCTACAAGAGAATCAATCACTCTGTGAAATTGAATTCCTTTGGTTATACTATGCAAGCCTCATGGGCAATCTCCATCCATGCATGTGCAAATCTCATGCACAACTATAGTCACAACTGATAGCAATCTCAACCTCTAACACCTGTCTCCACTGAACTGTACATGCACTGAGTTAATTGATGTATTCTTCAGTTGCTTTATAAGTTAATAATTACTGAATTAATTAATAATTAATTCACACAACTCATCACTAGTGTATTCTTTAGTTAGACTAAAATACAACTAGTTCAACCAAGTCAAACTGAACACAACTCCATCAACTCCAATAAACTCAACCACATGAGTTCTAACTGAAATCCTGCATGCAATAGCTCAACTGACCCACAAGAAAAGTGTATTTCCTTCTAGCAACTGCATGTGCCACATCTGTAGCTAAAACTAAAGTGCTTCAATAGGATAAGATAATGTTTATAGTCCAAATATTATTATGAGACAATAATATTCGACTATTCTATTTTTAGCCTGCTAGCCTAAAAATAGAAACCGCCCATATGTCTAAAAATAGAAGTCCATCTATTTTTACCAACATGACCAATCATCCAAAAATAGCATCCTACAACTCATAGACCATGATCCATATGTCTAAAAATAGACTTTGCGCCAAAAATAGCCTGCGGGCCCACTTAGTGAAGGCGACTTCTTTCCACTAAGCTCCATCATCTTGTTGCATTCTCAACAATATGTTTAGCCTTCCTTCTACCAATCATGGCAGTGAATGTGTATTTGTTTTCAACAATAGATTTTCTAGGATGGCCATATTGGCTTCCTGTAATAAGAGTATCATAGAAGAGGCCCCTACCAGACTCTTCTTTCAATGAGTATGGGCACATTTTTGGATCCCACATATCATTATATCATATCAGGATAGCAAGTTCCTAAACACATTTTTGTAAAGCCTTTAGTCATTATAGGACACCAGTCTCACCAATTCGACTTCATTCCACCCCCATATTGATGCCCAAACAGAGGTCGTCAACATGATGATTTTGCACATACTATGCATGTACAATTCTAAGTATCCATAGTCATGGGATGATATCATTCCCTATGTACAACACATATACAATAGATCTCTCCATAGCTCGATTGGCCATAGTTCCTTTGAAGTGGGTTAGGGATTTCAACCATTATGTCCCCTTGATGTTGCACTGCCTTTTGCAACTACATGGGAAGAATTTTCCCATGCTCAATCTGAAGTTGATAAAGCCAACAAGTTTATTGAGTGAATTCATAAAATACTCAAGTAGGTTAATGACATCTTGGAGAAAGAAAATTCCAAATACAAACAATGCCACGATTAGCATCGAGTGCCCCATAATTTTTAGGGGGGGACAAAATTTCGCTACATCTGCAGAAAGAGCGCTTAGCTGGAGCCTATTGTAAACATAGACCACTCTAATACGGGCCTTACACCATAACAAAGGATGTGGGAGACAACTATTTCGAACTCCATATCCCCCCATTCCTTGGATTTCACCCCGTATTCAAGGTGGACCACCTTCGGCCATATTTTCCACCATAGTTGGACACAACAAACATTGTTGAATAGTTGACACCAACATATCTCAACCCATACTACATTGAACATGCCACAACTAATAAGATCATGGACACATAGATCAAGAGCACTCACAAACAAAGGATCTAACTATATCTTGTTGTCAAAGCTAGCCAACTCTTGCATGAGGGCAAGTGGATCACTAAGGACTAAGTTCATTAAAAATTTCCCCATCTCACGGAGGCACTCAATGTAATGGGGTCCATTGCTTCCTAAGGGGGAAGGACTAATCTAGGCACATATTGGTGGCCACCCACGAATTCCACTTTGAATCCCACCATTGTTTCTTTATGTCTCCTTAATTGTAGCACAGTCTTCTATTTTTGGCATTTTTTTAGGTCTTGAATTTTTGAAGCAATTTTGAGGCCCTAAACGACATTTAAAAAAAAAGAAGGAAATAGTGTTCTATATGGTAGGGTTTGTAGTCAATAGTTGTAGTCCTCAGATAGATATTCCTAACGAGGTATCATACACGTCAAACAAAGGTCATATGCCAAAGTTACAACCCTGGAAAGTTGATGTACCAATTTACCCCAACCAGGCCCACTGACGTTTGGTGCTTCATCTCCTTGGGTTAGGATTTGGATGTTTATGGTTTTCCATTATTTCTAAATAATAAATAGTACTTCAAGCCTCAGTAACATAGCTTAGAAGGCATGTAGCTGCCACATCTCTTCTTAAAGACAAGCTACCATCGCTTGAGCTATTATATTTCCCTTCTGCATGTAAACGATTTTTAGTGCTTTGTTATTAATGAGTTGAGGTTTTGTTTTCATTTTATCTATGTGTTATTTTAATATCTATATTTCATTTCATTCTTTCATAAATTTAGATCAGTGGTATCATAGCGACCTTCTCTTTCTCTGTTTTTATGTGCATGTCCCCAACAAGGTCGAGGTATAAGGATTTAGGGCTTGAACTGGTTGAACCTTTGCAAGGCTAACCTTGCTAACCCCGACAGCGCGTTGGAAGAAAAATGAGGAAAAAATTTAGACACTCGGTTCAGGCATATGGGCCAACAAAGGATCCATCATATTCTAGCGCAACGCCAGTATTTTCACCTTACTCGGAAAGAATAAGGCGTCTCACCAGAGGTGCGTTGCCACCTCACTTAGTTAAGGGGTTGGAACCAAGAATTACGAGAAATAACATGGAACTATTAATATTCATTAGACCTAGAACCAAGCCATTAGAGATATGATCATAACATCTTATGCATTCAAAAGGAACATGTACTATGCATATGAATTCATAACAAAATTTTTAAAAGGGGCACATAAAGTCACACAAGAAGACATATATCCATGCAACTTCCCTTTTCATTAGTTCTGATAGCACTACATCAATACGTGTAGCTCAAAATCCCCATCAACATAAAGGAGACTATAAATACAATATACTACATGACCAAGATAGTATAGAATAGTGTAGGCTCAATAGGCTTTTCGACAACATTTCGGTACACTTCTCCCTTCTTCTCTTTATCGTCTGGCTTTTCCTTTCACGTTTTAAAACACTTCGCTTGCTTAAAATGTTGCTTCTCCCTTGGATTCTCTGCTTTTTCATTTTTAGTTGCCTTTGTTTCTCAGTTGTGTCTTCTTGCTTGGATGTTAGCAAACATTCCAGCTTGATTGTGATTGCATCTGCCATGATTTCCCTGGTCGATCTCCCACAACTACCAGACTTCTCAAAGTATTTCTCCTTCCTCCGCTTCCTTCTTCATGACTTCCCACCAATCAACTTTGGTAAAAATGTTGTCAACTATCAAAACTTAGCAAGAATCAATTTATAAAATGAAGGACCTAATAGGCCTCGACAACCATCCATTGACTTGTCCCCCAGTCAATCATTTAGTGGTGTTGTTTTTGCTTCCTCCTGTGTTGCTCAGCCTTGGCTTTTTCCTTCAAATGAAGGACCCAACTATGAATGGACTCAATGGATTCATTATTAAACCATGTGTATTCAGCAAGTGTCGCATCCCATGAGCTTATGATAGTTCTTTCTTGAGTGATGAATTGCACTACGAGTTCGGTCATTAGTTGGGAAAGGTGTGTCATCAAAAGGGTATTCCATTGAGTGTCTTCATCCTTGCTAATATGTTGGAGTGTCTGAAAGTGATCCTGTGTTGGAGAATTAAGGTCTTGGAGTAGACTATTAGTATTGCTCGATTCATCCTCAATTTTTTGGATTAGGCTTTCAATGGCATCCACCTATGCTAGGGGCTCCCTCCGTTGGGTTTTGTATTTGGTACCCATGGCTTGGTTGAAGAGGTGATTAGCTTGGTGGTGCAATGGGTAAACTGGTTGATTTTTCTTGGCCAAGAAGTTTGGCGAGGCATCAACATGTGATAAGAATCCTTGATCTTCCTCTATATCCTATATAATAGAGGATTTTAGACAAGCCACTTCTATAATTTTCTGGTCGATCTCGTTGTCATACTATGTTGATGGATCTGGTAGTGCCCTAAAAGTGGTGGTAATAGTTCTCTTGAGCTCTTTATTCACCAAGATGATATCAATCTAGTAATTTTTAATATGGTTGAGCACTCAAAAAGGGTGCATGCCAAAAAATATTCTGGTGTGTTTGTTACAATTTCAGCAACTAAGGGCCAAAAAAAATGGATCTTTGAACTGACTTCCTCAACCTAAGTTTTTAGCGCCTGCTTCTCCTGAAGAATTTGGTTTATTTTTTTTCTATGGAGACAAGTCGTTGCTCCTATTTCTTGTGTTATGCTACCAAATTATTATGCAACGCTTCCACTTGGTGTGCATCTAGGTGAATGAAAGTGAACAGCTAGGGTGATGACTAACTCTGGAGGTCATCAAGGATCATAGTGGTGGGTCCATGGTATCTACTTTGTACAGGATGGCCACTGGAAACAGATTTCTCAGATTTCCCTTGTGGTGAGGTCTCTCATTGCGAGGATTTAGTGGTTTGAGTACCAATATGGGTTGGGTTGGAGTGAGATGGTGGCAGAGAGAAGGGATTGCAAGTTAGGGGTGAGGTGTGTATGATTTCTTTGCCCAGTGTCTCAGAGTTAATAGTCTGGTTGGTGACCATTAGAAGGTTTTATTGGAGTAGTAAAGATAACATGGACGTGGTAACCGACTCCTCATTTGAAGGTTGAACTGTAAGTGCCTCATTTTCATTACCTGTAAAGGGTTGGATAATGGATTCTACCTCCATTTTTGTTCCAATAACTAGCATAGTTCCAGATGGAGAAATGTCTGAGATGATGGCTAAGGTGGATGTTGTTCACGGTGATTGATTGAACAACCATGGAAATACAGTAGAAGTGGAGGGAGGATTCTCTTTAGTGATGGGTGTGCTGGTGTGAGAGTGGTAATCCTCATCAGTAAGATCGAAAACTTGAGTAGAGGTGGTTTTAATCAATTTCTTGGGGATTGACAGTGGCTTGGAAGCAAGTGGGAGAGTATTCTTGATGGTGGGTTCAGTATGCGAGTGAGGGCCCACTAAGGGAATTGAAGCAATGGCTAGGCTACAGGTCAAAGCAGAAGTAGGACTAGAACTGATATATTCAAAAAGGGTAGGAAAAGGACTTATTGATGCCCCAAGATCCACCAGAGTGATACAAAATGGCTACGTCTATGTCTCAAGCTTCTTGATGATTGGATTGAGTGTTTCTTTAGACTAGTCTCTTTTGGGAGGAAGAAGGAGTTTCTCTAGGCATTAGCATAGGAAACATTCCTCTAAACAAATACTTCATCTTCCCATCCTGAAATATTCTAGCCACGCTAGGCTAGGATGAGACTTTAGCGTGGAACACTTCCTCTAAGAGAAAAAATGGTTGGGCCCACATTTGAAACGTGTCAGGGTTTACACACTTAGACCAAACCCATGTGTTTCCATGGCTTATGCCAAACCATGTATCTTATAAATATTCATCTAGGAGCACTAGTGGCATCTTGGGCCTAGCTTCAGTGGCGTTCAACATTTTTTGGTACCACCTCACAAAAGAAGCCTCATTAATTTCCTTGCTTCTAGGATCCTGTTGTAGCGACTACAACCACCCTACAAAATTTTTCCTATGCTTGATTTTGGAGCCTTCCTTTCTATTGGCATGAGCTTACCTTTGACTGTCGTCAAGTATTCCTGTTTTGATAGATACTTGTCCCTTTCATATGGGCTTTTGTTTTTTTTTTTTCACTTAGCTAATATTCCTAAGTCACAAGATAACCCCCTGACTTGGCCTTACAATAGTTTTGGGCTTGCCTCCAGAAACTGTGAAACCCATGAGGGCAAGCCAGTCTTGATGATTGGAATTCTGCAATCCACACTGGAAGTTCTACCTTGAACTAAAAAATTGTGCAGTCATGGAAGGAAGCCCAGCATTGATTAAAAAAATTACGCAATCCATCACTAAGCTCAGAAACTGCGTAGTGCATTGAGCTGGAAAGTTTCCCAGATCCCTAGAATTGCACAATATTTCCCACAATGTTCATGGAAAGTTTCCCAAAAAATAAAAAAGCAGAAAATAACAAATCAAAAAGAAATCCCTAGAAAGTAGGGATTCATCATTAGTTTCTCAAAGACGGTACAATCACTATTTTTAGAAATTTCCGCCAAGTGTTTCTTTTTCCTTGATTTTAGGTATGCATGTCATAAACCTCAATCTGCCCAAATCTATTTAATAGAAACCCCTAGAGATAATTTGTACATTCAATCTTGGATCTCTAGCATTCTTGAGGAGATCAAGGAACCTTCAATGTAGTAGTCGTTGCTTTTCCAGGGGTTTTTTTCTTTTGTCGTATTTTGCTTCTTTTTCTTTTTCCTTTTGTCATTTCACTTCTTTGAGTGTTCTTTTTCTTATTTCTCTTCATGGTTGCTGGCATTTTAACTTGTATCAGCTTGTATAAGTGTCTTTTCAGTTTGTCATTTTCATTTCGTAAGTGTCAAATTGATTTTCCTGTTTTTGTACATTGGTGATTGTTGTTTTGGCGACTCTCCTCACACATTTTTTCCCTTCCATTTGTTAATTTTCTACACTTGATTCACATTGATTCTCCTATACTTAGTTAGATATACATTCCAACTCGTGTCATCACTTAGATATTCTTATTTCCCACACTTCCCCCGGGAAGATTTGCACTTTCCCTTAGCGAGTTTTCACATTTCCCAGTTCAGAATTACCCAATTTAGAAGCTCAAGATGAGGCTTGGCCTTTGAGACTACGTAGTACATAGTATAGGCTGGCCCAAAAGTGCATTGTGCAATTCCAGGGCTCAGTCTGCCCCTTGGCTACTCAAATTGTGTAATGCATAGTCTCTCCTAGTCATTTCCCAGGATGGACTACGCATTGCGTAGTCTCAAGCCTCAGGTTGCACCTTGGCTTCTGGGACTACATAATGAGAGGTTCCCATAACCAGTCTCCCTCACTTGCACAAGAAAATTGTGAAATTTTTCTCACTACTGCACTTGTTTGATACTTGATCTTGCTGTGAATATAGATTTGCAAAAGGGTAATATTTGCTTTCCATGAGTTCCTTTTCTATCCCATAGGTACCACATTTTTTGAGCACTTCTCTCTAGTAGTCACTATTAGCATGGCACCCAAGAGAAATTTTCAAAAGATACCACTAAAAGCAGTATCAGGGAAGCAGTTGAGAAAACAATAGTCCACTTGTAAGTATACTTAGACACTCAATTGTATCTAGAAAGGGACAAAGATATTATATAGTAGAACGTAAATGGATCTTTCTCAACAAAGGACATTGTAGCAGATCTAGAGGACTGGCAGGTATACATTAATGTCTAGAGATCAGGGCTACATAGGGTCACATGTAGATATCCAGCCTTCCCATGTGCAGATGTCATCAGTTGTATTGTCTCACATATTGATGTGAAGACCATAACTTTGAGTACTGCCAGTGGACAGAGGCTCACTACTTTTCTGGCAACCAATTACCAATGTATGTACCATTTTTGTGAGCCATAAATGCACATGTATTCACTCTTCTATGACACCAATAGCTACATGGTCATGAGGCATGTTGTTAAGAGTTGGGTGATGGAGCCATCAAAGTTTTTGCAGACACCCACCAACACATAAAATACAAGGTATCTTAGGATGGCCTATCAGTTTTTTATCATCTTAGCTTGCAAAATCCACAGTTAGGAGAGCACAAATACCTTTTCGAAAGGGTGGGAAGGCCTTCTGAACTAGGTTGTGAAGAATGGGAAGCCACTCAAGTGGTCAGATTTGTTGACTCAATAATTAACGATCCATATAGGTAACACCCTGAATCCTCTCAAGAGTAGGAAAGTGAGATTCTATATGTCTGCATATTTACTAGATGCAATTTTTCCACATAACGCTTTCCCTGGTATGAACTGGGCTTGGTCACCTCGAGAACATACCGTGCACATCCACTACAAGCTTCTCTTGAATTGTAGCCATCGATGGGTTATGAAGAAGCTAACTGACCACTTCCTCATTCCTTTATACAAGATGATATTTGAGAAAAAACCATCTGTTGGCTCACTAAGATGTATTTTTATAGGCAATCTTAATCCCTACATTAGTTATCAACCCAAGGTAAGTATTTCTATTTCAAGAGTGTCAACACAGTATGTGCAGTTAAGTTAGAGGTTATCTAATGATGAATCATTGTAATCATTAAAGTCCAATTCTTCAATCCCATTCACACAACTCTGCAAAGAGACTACCTATGAAAGGAATGCTCACAACACCCTATGTAGTTATATACAAATTGTTCTGAAACCAATTAGAACTTGAAAGCAAATGAGAATTACATGGAGAATTACTCAAATAATCTTGAGACTAATCACACTTTAACTAAGTGGAGCAACTATGATTATCAAATGACACTAACAAACTCAAATCAATATGCATTATTAAATAGCAATAACAATCAGTAAGTGAACATAAACAACTATAAAAGATTCCTAAATGATAAGCATTCTACCTTGCAATCTGTAGAAGTTACTCAGTCTTGTCTCTCAAGATCTATGATAACATTTATTCAATCTGAACAGCAATCAACCACAAATTCACTCATTCTAATCAAAACACTTACTTAACTCTATCTCGCAGTTTTAGTATAAAGCTAAGTGTACAACAGTGTAAATCAATATCACCAATCTTCAATACAAACAAAAGAACTAATCATTAAGTAAAATACAAAGACTGAATGTAAACTATAACACAAAGGAGCAGTGGAGCTTCTTGTGATTGGGCCTAGAGTCACCAGAAGTCTCTTCTTAATAAAAACTCAGAATATGGAGATGTATCAAGTGCAACCTTCTTTCATTAACTTCAAAGTAACAACTGACAGAATCACTGAATTAACAATGTTTTTACTCCGAAGATAATAATTACATATTAAAAGTCTAAACTCTCATCTAGTTGCCTTTCAGCCTTATATAACATAAAAGGGAAACTTGGATAACAGCGAATCCTCAGGATTAGGAGATCCTGAGGATTTCACAATATAAAATTTGATTATATGATCAAACAGGAGTACTCGAACTGATTTTCCACTTCCTTGTCTACCCCAGATGTCAGGGATTTTCCATTTTATGGCCTCGTGATATCCTGCCAACTGAATAGATTTTTCCCAATCACATTTATGCATACAAAGATAGAAAAGAATCAGTTTTTTGTACTAAATTCGCCTATTCTGTCACCAACTAGTTTCTTCCAACTTTGACTGATATTTTCCTCATTTTATTCTATAAACAGAAATAATATTATAAGGATGAACGATAAATGAAGCATTAAGTGAAGAGAAATGATACCTTTTTCTCGTCCCAACATACTCCCCAGCTTACTTATTGCACGTCTTCATGCAAGAGAATAGTTCAGATGCAACTGGGTGAGGGAATAAGTAGGGTATACTTCTTCCCTATAATTCCTAAAACCATTATTTTTCTTGAGGACACAGAAAGCCTGGGTAACCTCATGATATTTTAATTTATAATCACTACGGTATTGATCAAGAGGATACCATATGATTGGGGTTTTGTAGCAGCATCCTATCCAGTCTAGTCCCAATGTTAAAATCATATTGCTATATTTGAAGAAATAGGAAGAGGGAAGTTGGAAGTTACGGTATCCGAACAGCTCCCGGCCCCTCACAATATTACTGGAAACTTCCCATCTTTGCTTGGATGCATCCAAGGCTTCTTCTTCAATATCCTAGAAGTATTCCTTTCTGGCCTAAATGATATCAGTATGGATTGGCCCCAATTTTCCTACGACACCGTTTTTCTTCATAAACTGCTTATGCCAGACAAATAGGAGCAGTGGATGTGTAGGTTCTCCTCTGACCCATAGGTCAATGCCATATTCACATCGTTTGAATGTGTTGTAAGCCTTGGACCATTTTAGTTGATTAGCAACAAAGGAAAGGAATGCCTAAAATTGGATGTCTCCTATGAAAGGAGCAGGCTGGCTATCCCTGTCATCCTCTAGAACAAAATGATGCATATAGAGCTCATAAAGGAGGCGATGAGTCTTCTAATTGTGTTCTCTGAAACACTTGATAAAATCAAGAGTGGTTTTAATTTCTACTGATTTAACCGCCTTAACGACCTTAACTTTTAATGGGAGATATCTCTCCATAAGAAATAAAGCATAATTAGTAGCGGGAGCTCGACAAGATAGAGTGTCTGAATAGAGAGAAAAGGCAGTCTCCATTTGTTCTCTGGCTTTCTGCAATTGACCCTTTAAATTTTCAACCTTCTTTTGCTTAGCCAAGTATTAAGAAAAAGTCTCATCCTCTGTCTTGGTAAGTTCCTTGAATTTATTCTTTAGCCCTTAGTGTTCATGAGAAGGGATCACTTTCTCCTTGTGTTGATCTAGCTCTTGATGAACTGTTAAAAGCTCACTCTCTAATTTTCTAATAATTGCTTCTCTAACCAAGGGGGTATAAAGAGGAATTTCACCTATTTGGACTTCTGCATCTTGGGTCTCCTCAGGGTCAGTCTGCATAGCAGCTTCAACTATTTCCAGAATTATATCTTGAATATTTTATTCAATCTCGGTCTAGACAATAGTGTCCATAGTGTGGTAGGCCATTTGAGTTCCCTCTTAAAAGATACAGGGCTCCTCTGTTTGTATGGCAGTGTCTTCTCTAATAACAGTCTCAGTTTGGGTTTCTCTTGGTCAACCCTTAAGAAACTCTATCTGAGTCTCTGCATCCTTCACAAAGCATTGTTCTGTTTGTGCCCCTACATTCTCCATTTCTTCTTTCAATTTCCTTGTCCTGGTTGCTTCTTTTAACCAGTATTTCAAGTGCCTGATTACATGATTTTGTTTTCTATATTTTCTAAGCACCTTTTTAAGTTTAACTTTGTAGGCCTATTCTACTCTAGGGCTCCCATGCGTGGCTGCATTACCTTCTGCCACTTGCACAGGCTGCATTATGTTAACATCGGGAATGTTTCCAATTGCAATTGTGTCTGCTGGCAGGATTTCTCCTTCCAACTCATAACTATTATTCATTTCATGTTGAGGAGATCCCAATGCAATGGTATCTCTTGAACAGTCATCATTGTCATGGTCTTCTTCTTGGAAGGCCTCATGCATAGGGGACTTTGAAAAGAGAATATCACTTGGTTGATTGGCATCCTCCAAGTTTTCACCTTCAAGGTTTCTTTCTACTGGGGTTTCTTCATGGTCCTCGGCTTTGACGGGTGTTTCCATATCAAGAATTAACTCCCTCTGCTCCTCCATGGGATTAGTGCATGGTTGGGTTCTTTCATGACCAGAATTTTCAATAGGGACCGGCTGATCAGGAGTACAGTTCTATCTTTCAGTGTTTCCTGGTTGTTCCCTTCCCTCGGTAAGAATTTCCATGCTTCCCAAAACCCTTGCCACTTCCTCCTCATAATCTTTCAAAGGAGGGTCTTGAGGACTAAGAGGAGGTGTGTGGGATGGTCCAACTTCTTCTGCTTGGATTGGAATGCACTGTTGGGCTTTTACTCTCATCGAGCATCTACACTTAGCTGATTCTAGGGGTGCAGTGGGGCTCTTTCGTTTTAATATTTTATTTGGGCCTGGGGTTCTTGGACCTTGCTTCTCTGTTTCCTCATTTTTCGAGGGTGGAGCCAAGATAAGATTTATGATACTACCCCATGTTAATTATTGCTATGCCAATCTATTTGTGATGATTAACTTAATTAACCCATGATGGCTGACTACACTATCTGGGTCCTTGGTTGTCCTTACCCGTTGGGCAACATCATGTAACAGGGAATTTAAATAAAATGGTAAATTAACTAAAATTATTTTCTTTAAAATGGATAGGAGTTTCAGTTGTCGAGGCTTTACCACATCATGCTGGCCGTCACAAGTGATATATCTTTGGATGATGACCACCAGCTCTTGCCATGGTTACTAAAATGCCGAAGGATGAATTCCTTTCCCTGTTCGTACAAGCCACTTGCCTGGGTCATGGAAGGCTTCAATTGCATTGTATAAAAGGACGCATTTGTCTACCCATTTCACCCCTTCCGCTGGAAATTGAGTAACTTCAGCCAGGACTTCTTCTGAAACTATCATGTGTATGCCTATGACCATTGTACTACCATTCTGTAGATTTTGCAGAAACTCCAACGTAATCTCTTCATGGAATCCCTGCAAGCTATTTAAGTATTGTAACTATCCAACGCATTCAATGATTTCACGGGCTTGATCTGAAACCATCAATACTAGAGGCTCACTCCGAATTTCTCTTCTGCCCATAGTTGTTGCAATTGGGTCTGGTTCTTCTGAAGACAACTGTGTTTTACCCCTGTAATGCAACACATCAGCAATGTATATGATATCAATTATAAAGGAAATGACTCTACTTGGATAAGAATTATTTTTTTTAGTTAAGTCGTCCATCCTGTTAGCCATACTTAGCGCAAAATCATATGTTCGCATGCCTGCCATAATGGTTTCCATTCTTCGCCCAATCAAAATTTTCTGCTAATTATTACACATCCCTGCACATCATGCAAATCGTACTCGGGGGTAATCTGAATGATTATCACACATTTATTTATAACTGGAATACATGCTATCCATATGTAGGTCATCCCCCCCTATGATGAGAAAAGGGCGTTCACGTCCTTTTAGCATGCAGAAAACAAGCAAATAATCAATGTGAAATAAATGTCGCCAACCAATCTAAAAATCATAGCACACAAATCAATAAAGCATTTAAGCAACATGCGTTGTCAGACATGAATTGGCCAAAAATAAAAATGGCAATATCAAGTCTTTATGTCAAATATTTTACAGTAAGTGAAATTAATCATATCAACATAATCGACGGTTTATATTAATGGTTGTCCTTTAATATGCAGACATATGGAATATGATAAATAAAAACAAAAATTACCATGCTATGCAGCTTGTAAAAGTGCTCCCAACAGATTTTTTCATTAAGAAATAGGGTCATAGGTGATAAGAGGTAGATATCATATGGCAATATAAGATAATACTTCAATACCATGGTAGAGCCACTGCAGCCAACAATCATTCATAGCCTTGGGAGGGTTTCTTTTTCACCCTTCCAAATGAGCCAGAGTCCTTTTTACATTTTGATTTTTTTCTTTTGTCACAAAGAGACCACTATTCTGGCTTGGTGACTAGATAACCATAGTGCCACTCACCAGGGTGAAATAGAGATGATCAGGCTGGCTCGTGATGAGACCCCCTGTTCTTCTAACAAATTATTTATCAAGAAGATCATTACCTTGGTGTGGTAGCCAAATTGGAATGTCACATGTTACACTCTTATGATCGTGGTAGGCTAGCTCATGATGAGACCCCCATCCTCTTTGGACAATGTTGTAAGCATTTTGCTATTTTTATTTTCTTTTTGCAATTTTTCTTGTAAAAAAGGAGGCTCATTTGCTCCTTAAGAGTCAGGGATGGCGTAAGAAGTAAGAAGATGCCAGTGGGAGTATTATATGCTTATCCCTTAACATTATATCGATGAGCTTTATCCATTTGCAAGTAGAAACATAAGCCATCATGGATTAAAGGTAATGAGTCATTTCTTGATGTGTCCCAAGAGAAAAGATGTTCATACAACCATTATAGGTATACGCCAATTAGCTTGATAAATAAAGATAACCAACAAAAGGATTTTAGAAGTTATAATGACATTGTTATTACCATATATCTTTAGAAGAGGCACAAATGCACATGTCACTTATTTGCAATATAAAAGAAGAAGATCATGGTATAATGATTAAGAAAAAAAATGAGAAAAAATAAACATTTAGCTTCTCATTCACTCTGTAAAATAAAATAAAAAATCAAAGAAAATGAACATAAATAAGAAGAAATGTGTTGTTCAATTAATTGAACGACAATCGTTCAATAGTTTGAGCAGCAAAAAAAATAAGAAGAACAATGTTGTTCAATCAAGTGAACGACAATTGTTCAATAACTTGAACAACGAGAACTAATGAATGGAAAATGAGTCGTTCAATCAATTGAACAGTCATGAGAATACAAAGAAAAATGTGTTGTTCAATCAATTGAATGGTAGTCGTCCAATTGTTTGAACAACAAAAACAAAATAAGAAAAAAAGAGTTGTTTAACCAAGTGAATAGCAAGCGTCTGCTTGTTTGAACAATGAGAACAAGAAAAAAAACGTGTTGTTCAATCAATTGAACGGCAACCGTTCAATTGTTTGAACAACAAAAATAATCAAAAATGTGTTTTACAATCAATTGAACAGCAAACGTCCAATTTTTTGAACAATGAAAACAATCAAAAAAGTGTTGTTCAATCAATAGAACAACAAGCATCCAATTATTTGAACAAAGAAAACAATAAAAAATGTGTTGTTCAATCAATTGAATGACAAACGTCCAATTGTCTGAACAACAAAAACAATAAAAAATCTGTTGTTCAATCAATTGAACGACAAGCATCCAATTGTTTGAACAATGAAAACAACCAAAAATGTGTTGTTCAATCAATTGAACGACAAACGTCCAGTTGTTTAAACAACGAAAACAATAAAAAATGTGTTGTTCAATCAATTGAACATCAAACATCCAATTTTTTGAACAAAAAAAAAAACCAAAAATGTATTGTTCGATCAATTGAACGGAAAACATTCAATTGTTTGAACAACGAAAAAAATAAAAAATGTGTTGTTCAATCAATTGAACGACAATCATCCAATTTTTTGAACAACAAAAACAATAAAAAATGTGTTGTTCAATCAATTGAATGGTAAACGTCCAATTGTTTGAACAATGAAAACAATAAAAATGTGTTGTTCAATCAATTGAACGGAAAACGTCCAATTGTTTAAACAACAAAAACAATAAAAAATGTGTTCAATCAATTGAACAGTAAACGTCCAATTGTTTGAACAACGAAGACAACAAAAAATGTGTTGTTCAATTAATTAAATGGAAAACGTCCAATTGTTTGAACAACAAAAACAATAAAAAATGTGTTGCTCAATCAATTGAACGACAATCGTCCAATTTTTTCAACAACAAAAATAATAAAAAATGTCTTGCTCAATCAATTGAATGGTAAACGTTCAATTGTTTGAACAATCAAAACAACCAAAAATGTGTTTTTCAATCAATTGAACGACAAATGTCCAATTGTTTGAACAACAAAAACCAACAAAAATGTTTTGTTCAATCAATTGAACAACAAACGTCCAATTGTTTGAACAACGAAAACAAACAAAAATGTGGTGTTCAATCAATTGAACGACAAAAATTCAATTGTTTGAACAATAAAATACATCAAAGAGAAATTTTGTCGTTCAATCAATTGAACAACGAGTTACAAAAAAAAATGTTGTTTAATCAATTGACGATAGGTGTTCAATTGTTTGGACATCGAAAACAAAAACAAAAATCCATATTTACATGGTATGCCTACAAAGGTATGTACATTATTTATAATTTTTCAAGCAATTTCAATTTTTTAAAGAAAAAGCAGTTGGGTTATCATTCCCTATAGCTAGAATTTGCATGGAAGGGTCCTTGCATACCTACTTGTAGAAAGATTCTTTGGTAAGTTGTTGATGATAAAGGCACACTTGATGCCCGTTTACCTTAAAGGAATGGTCGGATCCGTCTATGGTAGTCAAGGTAAGAGTACCATTGTTATGCACTTCTTGAATCTCATAAGGGTTGAGCCATCTTGTTTGCAACTTTCATGGGAAGTCTTGGAACCTGGAATCATACAGAAGTGCCTAATTCCCTTTTTGAAACATTTTCTTCTTGATAAGGTTGTCATGCCATTTTTCCCTTTACTGTTGTATTATTGCAGTTCGTTGCAAAGCAAGAAATTGAGCTTCATATAGTTCTTTAATCTGCTAAAGATGCTTGGTTTGAGCTTCTGTTAAATCCAAGCCCACTTCCTGGGCCATCCTCAGAATCTTTATTTCGAATTCTATTGGGAAAATTGGTTTTTTACTGAACACAAGCTGGTAGGGAGAGTATCTAGTAGTATTCCTCCAATTCTTACAATAGGCCCACAAGGCCTCTGGCAGTCTAGCAGTCCAATCTCGTGGGTGCGTTGAGCCTATTTTAGTCGTAATTTCTTTTATAACCTTGTTGGTGCTTTATACCTGCCCGTTCACCTACAGGTGATACAAAGAAGTGATCTTGTGCATGATATGATGGTTTCTAAGGGTGGTAGTAATCTTGTTACCTGTGAATTGCTTTCCCCCATAAGTGACCACTTCTAGTGGTAATCCATACTGGACAAATAACCCAAAAACGAAGTTAATCACCGCTTCCTCTGTGGCTCTTGGTAAATCTACTGTTTCCACCCATTTTGTCACATAATCCATGGCTACCAGTATGTAGGCCTTCTGATTGGAAGGTGGATGGAATGGACCTACAAAGTCTAATGCCCAATGCTCGAAGGGTTCTATGATGAATTGTGGCCGTAGAGGCATTTCATCAGATTGACCAGGCCGGCCCATCCTTTGGTAACTGTCGCAGGCCTGGGCATATTTTTTAGCATCCTTAAAAATAGTGGGCCAGTAATAGCCCATTTGTAATACCTTATGTCCTGTCCTTCGATCTGTGTAATGTTCCCCATAGGGTTTGTCATGGAAAGCCTTCAGGATGTCATCAAGCTCATCCTTGTGGATACATCTACATATACAGATGTCGGCCCCTGTATGGAAAAGATATCCACCTATCCAAGAGAATCGGGTGCTATGCTGAAAAATCAATTTTCTTTCCCTTGTTGTTAAATGTTTGGGTAGCTTCCCTACTGCCAAATAATTTACCACATCTACATACCATGGCATCTTAACCATCACAACAAATAGGTGCTTTTCTGAGAATTGGTCATCTACCGCCAGTGTGTCATTAACCTTCGAAATTCGAGATAGAAAATCAACAACTGGATTCTCCTTTATTGGACGATCTTTAATGGTAATATCGAAGTCCTGCAAAAGAAATAACCATCATGTTACTCGACCATTTGTGATAGGTTTATTAGATAGATATCTAATGGCAGAGTGATCAGTGTACGCAAAGACTTGGTAGCCAGTTATATAGTGTCTATATTTGTTTATTGCATAAATAACTGCAAAGAATTCTTTTTCTGTCACTATGCAATTGAGTTCTATAGGGGTGAGATTTTTTCTAATGTAATATATAGCATAAGGTTTCTTGTCGTCCTCCTGGTCGAGGAAATCACCTATGTCTACATATGATGCGTCCTTGGAAATGTGAAAAGGCAGCTCCCAATTTGATCCACGTAATACTGGTGCTGTTGAGACTAGTTTCTTTAGTCCTGCAAAAGCTATGTCACAATTGTCAGACCAACTGAAATCAATGTTTCTAGTTAGAGTGTATAAGGGTGCCACAATATATGAAAAATTATTGATAAATCTACGATAATAACCTACATATCCTAGGAAGCTAAGTACCTCTGTTTGGGTGCAGGGAGTAGGTAGTAAAAGAATTACTTGTATTTTTGTCGGGTCTACCTGTATTCCTGCTGCAGAGATGTAATGTCCCAAGATCACGCCCTTGGTCATCATCATGTGACACTTGACATTGCTTAAACATAACCTGGTCGCGATGCATCATTCTAAGACTTTTCCTAGCGTTCGTAATGCTTGATCAAAATAATACCTATATGGAGTAAAATCATCCATATATACCTCTAGTCCTTCATTTATTAGATCAAAAAATATGCTCAGTATCGCTCTCTAAAACATGGTCGGGATATTGCACAAGCCAAATGGTAATACCCTGTGTGCGAATGTGCCCCAGGGACAAGTGAAGGTCATTTTGTCCTGGTCTTCAAGGGCAATCTAAATTTGATTGTACCCACTAAAGCCATCTAGAAAGGAGAAGAACTGCTTCCTTGCCAACATATCAAGGACATGATCAATGAATGGGAGGGGAAAATAGTCTTTCTGTGTTGCCTTATTTAGCACTTAAAAGTCTACACAAATATGCCATTTCCCATTTTTCTTGGGGACGACCATCAAAGGGGAGATCCATTTACTGGCTGAGATAGGATAAATAAAGTTTACATCTAGTAGCTTCCGTAATTCCTCTTTCACAATATCCTTGAGGTGAGGGTTCAACCTCCGTTGAGGCTACCGGATGGGTTGTGCATCCTTCTCTGTATAAATGTGGTGTGTACATAACTGCAGATCTATCCCTTTCATATCAGGATAATCCCAGGCAAAAGCCCCTTTATTTTTCTGCAATACCTAGATAAGCTTTTTCTACTCTTTTCTCTCTAGATTAGCATTGATATTTAGAACTTTTCCTGGTTCGATCTCAACTGGTTTGTTGTTCTGAACAACAGTTGTTTGAATATGTTGGTCATCTGTATCCTTCAGGGGATCTTCCATGGCTTTGTTATCAAGAATTGCTTTCAACATCTGACACTCCACATTGGTTGGCTGATTTATAAAATTGTCGATAACATCATATTTAGTTTGATTTTTAAATTCTAGTGCTTCCGCTACTATGAATGGTGAACAGATGCTTTCTTCTAGGTACATTGGTGGCTTCTTACATATTTTTACAATGGGAAAACTTGGCCTGGCAGGAGGGTATTTTTACAACATCTCCCTCTGTGATAGTCGTGTTGCCTTCTCAGTAGCCAATATATGCATCAGCTATTGCCAGCCAAGGTCATCCCAGAATCAAAGGATGCCCATCCAACCTACTCCTTGGGTTTATAACTAGGAAGTCTACTGGATATTCTCATGAGTCAACAAAAACTGTAATATCTTGTAAAGTCCCTTCTGGTCTTACCACCAACCAATCAATAAGCTCTATTGGTTCTAAGGCTGTAATATCAAGTGCTTGACAAGTTTCTATTGTTAGTATGTTAATGGCAGATCCTAGATCAACTAGTGTGTTTGGAAAAGAGTGGCCATATATCTAAACTGTTACTATGGGATTTCCAAGGTCTTCATATTTTATTGGAGTTTCCTCTCCCAAGAGTAAATCGGATAAGGTTACTACAACATGAATAGTGGGTGAGGTTTTTACCTTCCTCACAAGCCTTTTTACACATAATTCTTTGATGGTTTTGGCATAGATGGGAATGTCTTGAATAGAGTGGAGGAGGGGAATATTAATACACAAATTTTTTAGTTCCCCTACAAGATCAAAATCAGGATAAGTGATCGGTTTAGGTATCACTAGCCTTTCGAGGAACAAAGGAGAAGTGACTGTAAGTTTTTCAGGGTCATCATGTTGATCTGTTTCTTCCCCTTGCTTTGATTCAGTATTATTTAAAAGTGGTGGAACATGTACAGATGATGGAATATATATAGGTGGAGTTAAAATTTCAATTGAAGGCTGGTCCGTGTTTTCCTCAGGGGTTATGACCCGACCTGACCTCAATCTAAGCTCATTGCATTCTTTCTGCTCAATCTCATATTCTGGATTTTCAATAACCTGTACTAACTAGACTCGCCTATTATTAGGATTCAGGTTTGGCTGAGCTGGTAATTGTGGATGTAGAAGAGGTTAAGAATTCTGTTGTAATGTATAAGGATCCGACAATGCGGTCTGAGGCTGGGGGCCTATTCCCGTAGGTATATTGGATATACCTAGAGGTTGCTGCCAGTTTGTAGGCCAATTCAGGTTTTGAGAGGTGGAGGCAGGCCACTGGGATTGATAGGGATTGCCTTGCCAAACAGGAGTGAAAGGAGAATTCGACTAGCCATTTCCTGGAAAAGGTTGTGTTGGCCAGCATGTCATAGGGAATGCTGGACTTTTCCAATTTGGGTAGGGTGATTGGCCTTGCCAAGCTACCCCAAGGTTTTGTTGTTGGTTAAACTACGATGAAGGAAAAAATTGGGATGCGTTTTGCGACATACCTATAGGTTTGACTTACCATTGTCAACATTGGTTCATCAAATATATTGGTTTTGTTTTCTCATATGCTTCTTTGAATACTACTTTCAGCGCAGGTAATGATGGACACTGTTCAATATCGTGATCTTTAGTACAAATGGCACATGTCTGAACCATGTCTAACGGGAATTCTCGTTGGCTTTTCTTCTTTCGGCAACGTAGGCAGAATATAGCCAAAAAAAAAAATTCTAAAGCTTGGTTTTGTTTGGCATGTAGAACGTCCAGCTGTGTTGTAAGAGTGCCCAAGATATCCATCTTAAAATGTTCCAAGAGGTTTCCAATCTCCATTCGCGTTATACCTCCACTATGTGGTTTGCTTCCTCTTCTCATTGGATCCCGGCTAGCTGCAACTGTACGCTTCCTCACAAACACCTGATACACAAATGAATGATTTCATCATACTCTTCCTGAGAAATATCCCCTTTTCCCATTAAGTTTAGAGTTTCTATCCATTCTTCTTTCATTCCTTTAATCAATATAGCTCTTAGGACTTCTTTTGGTAGGGTAGTGTGTGGAGATCTCTACAAATTATAATTAAATCGTTCTACATATTCCTCTAGTGTTTTGTTATCTTTTGCAGTCATCTTGAAAATCTCATCTTTCAGTTCCCTAGTCTTACAAAAGTCCTGATATATTTTAAGGAAGGAGGTTTTCATCTCGTCCCAAGAATTGATGGTTCTCCCACCTGGACCCATAAACCATCTTAAAGTTGCCCCTTTCAAAGTGGAAGGGAGTAATTTTTGTTTTTGGGGGTCGGTGGTATAGTCATACCCTCTACAGAGGACATCAAACTCAAATAGGAAAGCATCAGGATCCTCTATGATCATCTCATGAAAAGTTGGGATGTTCTGCAGAGGAATAGCTTCATAGGGGCATTGGCCAATTGGTCGACTATGGGGTATTATAATGTCGAGTTTTGACCTTGGGGTGGTTGTTCTACCATTTGATCAAAGATATGCTAATAGTCTTCAGGGATTTCAAGGGTTGCTTCCATAATAAATAGAGAGTTAGCAACATGAGCTGGTTTTACAACACTCCCTAGGTCTAGAATCTCAAGATATCCTTGTTCAGACAGCTGTGGTTCTGCTTTAGCTACCCCACTAGTTTCTCCTTTCCTTCTTGTAAATTATAGGATTTTCCCTCCTGTAGAGGATTAGAGGGTAGGCTTATTGTAGCTTGAAAACTCTGTTTCGATCCTCCTACTTCGCTTTGAATCTCAGCATGAGCTGCAGATGGTGGGCCTGTTGCTTGGGGGATAACAGTAGAACCTTTTCCAGGTATAGCCTAGAATCCTACTGATGCTTGAGACTCTGATCTTCTTATGATTTCGTGTATAAAGGTTGTTCTCCCAAGGTTCACCGATCCTTTGAGTTTTGTGGGTTTTGGTAGAGGATTCTGTTCTTTCTCTATCTTTTTATTTCTAGTCATTCATAAAACAAATTCCTATTTAACCTATAAAATTTTGTTGTAAAGTGGGCAGGTAAGCAAGCACTTTACTTGCTAGGTACACAGGTTCTTACCTTCCATTTTAAAACCCAGTTTTCTTACAGAAAAGGAATATAATTAATCACTTTAAACGCTCTCCCCGACAACGACACCAAAATGTTGGCTCACTAAGATGTCATTTTACAGGGAATCTTAATCCCTACATTAGTTATCAACCCAAGGTAAGTCTTTCTATTTCAAGAGTGTCAACATAGTATGTTCAGTGAAGTTAGAGGTTATCTAATGATGAATCGTTGCAATCATTAAAGTCCAATTCTTCAATCCCATTCACACAACTCTGCAAAGAAACTACCTATGAAAGGAATGCTCACAACACCCTATGTAATTCTAAACAACTTGTTCCAAAACCAATTGGAACTTGAATGCAAATAAGAACTACATGAAGAATTACTCAAATAAGCTTGATACTAATCACACATTAACCAAGTGAAGCAACTATGCTTATCAAATGACACTAACAACTCAAATCATCTGCATTATTAAATAGAAATAACAATCAGTAAGTGAACAACAACAACTATAAAAGATTCCTAAATGACTAGAATTCTATCTTGAAATCTGCAGAAGTTACTTAGTATTGTCTCTCAATATCTATAATAACATTTATTCAATCTGAACAACAATCAACAACACATTCACGCATTCTAATCAAGACGCTTACTTAAGTCTATCTCCCAATTTCAGTATAAAGCTAAGTGAACAGTAGTGTAAATCAATATCACCAATCTTCAAGATAAACAAAAGAACTAATCATTAAATCAAATACAAATACTGAATGTAAACTATAACAAAAGGGAACAGTGGAGATTGTTGTGACTGGGCCTAGAGTCTCTAGAAGCCTATGCTTAATAAAAACTCAGAATACAGAGATGTATCAAGCACAACCTTCTTTCATTAACTTCAAAGTAACAGCTGACAGAATCACTGAATTAACAATGTTTTTACTCCAAAGAGAACAATTACATGTTAAAATTCTGAACTCTCATCTAGTTTCCTTTCATCCTTATATAATATAAAAGGGAAACTTGGATAACAGAGAATCCTCAGGATTAGGAGATCCTGAGGATTTTGCAATATAAATTATGATTATAGGATAAAGCAGGAGTACTCGAACTGATATTCTGCTTCCTTGTCTGCCCCAGACACCGTGGCTTTTCCCTTTCGTGGCCTTGTGTTGTCCTTCGAAATGAATAGCTTTTTCCCAATAACATTTCTGCATTCAAAGATAACAAAGAATTGGTTTTTTCATACTAAATTTTCCTATTCTATCACGAACTAGTTTGTTCCAACTTTGACTAATATTTTCCTCATTTTTTCTATAAATAGAAATAATATTATAAGGATGAACGATAAATGAAGCATTAAGTGAAGATAAATCATACATTTTTCTCATCCCAACACCATCTTACATGTCGCCTATAGAAATGTAGGCAATATCAGAGGTTGCATATTGGTTTGCCTCACTGGAAGGCACTTTCCTTAGAGTGTTTAGTGGAGAGAAGCCACCACATGTTTTGCCAACGTATGCCACTGACAAGATTGTCATGCAAGAAGTGTCATATCATCTTGCCACAGGGTTATCAATTGCTTTGCATAGGAAGAAGAAAGTAATTTGGCCAACTCTTCCTATAAAAATTTGATTGTACAAGATCAAGAACCTAAAAGTCATGGATATCGAAGGAAAGGAAATAGATAAGTTTGCATTCGGTACTCGAGACTTTAATCTATACGATCCCCATGCTATTTGCAACAACCATTATGCGATAATTCACTTTTAGTGGCTCAACAAGACATTTCATTGGCAGGAGGAGAATCCATGGAAAAATTTCTATAATACCTCCAAGGATCGTAAGTCAATGAGTTTTGTAGGAATCTCACAAGTCACTCCATAGAAGGCAACAACTCTAGAAGTAGTGCAAGCAAAAGGGAGTAGCCCCGTGCAGGATAAAGGAAAGAGAAAGGTTGCTCAGAGTCCAAGGGAGAAAGAAGCCACAAGATGAAAGCGGATCCATCTATTATGAAAGTAGCTTTAGCAATTGAGGAAAAGAGGAAACAGAGGATGCAGAGAGAAGAACAGAGGAAGAGGGAAGAGAAATAGAGGATATTGGAGGAAGAAAACCAGAAGCAAGAACAAGAAGAGAAGCAAAAGTAGGAAGAAGAAGAAAGGAAATGCACAATAACAAAAGAAAAAATGTGGAAACAAGTTTAATAGAAAGAATAGAATAGGAAACTAGTAAAGGAGGAGGGTGGGCATATGAAGAATCAGGAGCTTGCTCAACATATTTAACAATTGATAGAGATCAATGACATGGAGGAAAAACCGGGGTTGCAGAGTCAAGATGTTGACTTGATGCCTAGCACACAACAAGTCACGATTCAGTCTCCACCACCTCTAGCAGCATATTCATCCCTAGGAAAGGAAGGGGAAGTTGTTCTTCTTGACGATGATCCAGTTATGGATACATAAAATTTTTCGTACGACGAACTCTAGAATAAGATTGTATAAGAACGTAAAAACATTTTCCAGATGATCTTGCATCTCTTGTTTTTATGAAAGAAAGTGTAATTGTGGTTGACACCAAGAGAGATCCCAAAGCCATTGCCTCAGCCAACTTGGACTTCGTAGGTGAAGAAAAGTCAAAAACTCAGTGTTTTATGGCTGAGAATAAGTAATCGGCAAAGAACATGCAACCTTCCAGGCAAGAGGTTGAACATCTCCACGCAGCAGCTCAAAACATAGATTCCACTTAGGTCCACTTGGATGAAATGAAGGCAACAATACTTAATGAATTATCAACACTTGGAGAGATCATGTGGGATCTTTATGAGGAGCTTGTTACCATGCATAATGAAGTTGTCTATGTACTTGTATTGTAGCAGTAGTGTAAAGACTTTGTCAAAACTTTCATAAATGTGCAAGCTGCAATCATTGTCATGCAAGAATGGACAATGTGATACAAAGGGTCATCGCTTGAATTGGGTAAGAAAATGAAGCCACAAGAAGAGATGGACAAAGAAATAGTGTGGATGTTGATCCAGAATAGAAAATAGACTGCCTCATTCATTGGAAACATCCAAGCCTCGTATGCATGAATATACAATAGTCTAAATTCCTTGGCGAGGACCCAAAATATCGCATCAATTGGATCACTCACTAAAGTGAAGCCCGATAACTGGGTCAGAAAGGAGATAGAGGAATACTTGGAGCAGCTGAGACAGATTTACACCAAGGAGGATATGGAGGTGAATAGATAGAACTTCATCCTGTGGCTGATCCATGTCCTGAAGCTCATCCTTAGGAACTAATAGCTCCTCACCTACATGCAAGTGTGGCTCCCTCTCAAGTGAACACTTCATGGATTTCTCCTCCTGAAATTTTATATCCCGTCGCACAATACTCTTACCACTGTCTGGCAAATACACACGATAGTTGTGGGGCATATCAGTGTACGCCACAAATATCCCAACCTCTGGAGTCAGCTCCTGCTTCTTCCTGGCATCCTTCGTCACATGCATGTAAACGTTAGAACCAAAAATCCTCAAATGAGAAATATCAGGCCTCTTACCAAAATAAGCCTCCTCGGATGTACTCATGCCAAGTATCCTATGAGGACAACGGTTCTGCACATATACTGCAATATTGCATGCTTCTGACCACAAGTGAAGGGGTAGGCCCCGATCATGCAACATTACCCATGCAGCACCCACAATCGTTCTTTTCTTCTGCTCTGCAACCCCGTTCTGATGTGGGTTATAGGGAGCTATGAGCTCTCTTCGAATTCCTTTTGTGCTGCAGAAGTCCTTGAACTTGCCAAAGATGAATTCACCACCATTGTCGCTCCTAAGAGCCTTCACCTTCTTCCCCGACTCCTTCTCGACTAGTGCTTTGAACTCACAGGACTTTGAGTATGTCTCGCTCTTCTTCTGCATGAAGAAGATCCAGCATTTTCGAGAGAAATCATCAACAAAGATCACATAATACCTTTGTTTTGCTGTCGAAGCTACTGAGAAAGGTCCACACACGTCTGTATGAATTCTCTCAAGGATCGTCGTGGTGCGACTATCCTTCTCGTGAAAGGTGGCTTTCACAAACTTTCCCAAAGTACACCCCTTGCACTGATTTGACTGTGCAAGAGTGCCTTTAGGAAGCCCAATAGTGATCTGCTGCAGTATCTTCAATGCTCCATGGTGAAGGTAACCCAATCTTCTGTGCCACATCTCGCCATCATCCTAGCTCACCAATCCTTCTGCCTTGCATGCCATTGCTGCGCAACCATCTACATGTAACTAATAAAGGTTCCTGACTCGAACCCCTATCTTTTGGGTTTCTCCAGTTGTCTTACTGCACAGGAAAGCCTTTCCCTCGCTGAAAACAACATCATATCCCTTGTCTACTAACATTGCCATAGAGATAAGATTCTTCTTCAATCTTGGAACATGCATCACTTCCTTCAATATGAAGGGTTTACCAGACTCCCTCTCAAAGGAAATGGTACCGATATCGGTCGCACTGTATCTACCATCATCGCCCATCTCGATGTGCACTCCAAGATCTTTCTCCTCCAGATCAGAAAACAAATCTCGATCTCCTATCATGTGAAAAGACGCACCACTATCCAAGAACCATACCAATCCCATCACACTTGATACCAAGCATGTGATCAATGAAAAATCAAGCTCAAACTGTGAGGCTAAGGCCTCTCCCACTCCAGATCCAACAGCTTGCTTATTTTTTTTCTTCTGCGGACAATTTGTGGCATAGTGTTTGTGCTGGTGACAGTGAAAGCACTTCACCTTGGACATGTCCTACTTCTTGCCTTTCACACTAGAATGAGAAGCTTTCTTGTTCTTACCCTTCTTTTCTTTGGCAGCCAAAGCGCAATTTTCTTCATCAGTTGCCTTTGATGAAGATCCGTCCCTAGTATTCCGCGTGATCTCCTCCTGCACAAGATCTGACCAAAGTCTCTCCCATCCTGGAAATTTCTCCCGACCATTAACAGAGTCCTGATAGGAATGCCAACTCTTTGGAAGACCAAGGAGAGCCAAGCTCACCAAGTCCTCATCATCGACAGTCACCCCCACACTTCCCAGCTCATCCCTGCACTGAGTGAACTTCATGAGATACTTGGGCATACTGTCTCCCTTCTCGCACTTAATGTTTCTGAGTTTATCCTTGAGCGCCAGCTTCCTCTGATCGCTCTTGCTTTGGAATAGATCTGTCAATGCTTTCCACATCAAGTATGGAGAAGCCTTTCCATGCAGGCTGGACACAATGTGATCCTTCACGCCCTCCAACAGAATCCTTCAACACTTTGTTGTCTTCTTTTGCCAAGCATCAACTTGCGCAGTATTAGTAGGCTTTGGGACCTAAACCTCTATGAACTCCTTCAGCCCATTATCATCTAACACTGCCTCGATCTTTTCCTTCCATGTAATATAGTTTGACCTGCCCTCAAGAACATACTCCAATCGCAATCCGTTGAAAGACATTGCCACGTTGACACCAAGAAAACACTGCTGCAAATTCAAATTCCACTAGCTCAAAAACTCAACCACCTCTCATCTAGAATTCGTGAGAACAAAGTATTTCTCGTACAGAGAATGACTGTATGGGCTTTTACTGGATATCTCACCTTCCAAAGGAAGGATGAATCCAGAGGCTACCTAGCCCAATTACAGACTCTGCCTGAAGAAATAAAATGTAATCACTTTCTGAATAATAGATTTGATGACCAACAGCTCCGATACCATGTAGAAATATTGAATAATATGACACTTATTCACAGAGATTATCCTGATTATACACTATTGTGGAATGCATGCATAATACATAACCTCATATACGTTGATCATCAATTTAGCAGCATTAAAAACAATGAAACATCAATCGCATGCACACATTAACACAGTATGTAACCCGGGGAAAGCATAGAGCTGAAAACCCCACACTATCTGTATATTATAATGATAGAGAACATGTAACAATACATAGTAAAATACTCCTCACAAGTACTCAGCACTATCTCCACCTGTTACACACAAACTAGCTCAGATTCGAAGCCTCAAATCTCCTCCACTGTTTGCCTGCCTCCACTACGCAATCCTGCAAGAGAATCAATCACTCTGCGAAATCGAATTCCTTTGGTTATATTATGCAAGCCTCATGGGAAATCTCCATCCATGCATGTGCAAATCTCATGCACAACTATAGTCACAACTGATAGCAATCTCAACCTCTAACACGTGTCTCCACTGAACTGTACATGCACTGAGTTAACTGATGTATTCTTTAGTTGCTTTATGATTTAATAATTAGTGAATTAATTAATAATTAATTCACACAACTCATCACTAGTGTATTCTTTAGTTAGACTAAAATACAACTAGTTCAACTAAGTCAAACTGAACACAACTCCATCAACTCCACAATCAACTCCACTAAACTCAACCACATGAGTTCTAACTAAAGTCCTGCATGCAATAGCTCAACTGACCCACAAGAAAAGTGTATTTCCTTCTGACAGTTGCATGTGCCACATCTGTAGCTCAAACTGAAGTGCTCCAAGAGGATAAGATAATGTTTATAGTCCAAATATTATTATGAGACAATAACATTCGACTGTTCTATTTTTATCCTAGAAGTCTAAAAATAGAAGTCCATCTATTCTTACCAACATGACCAATCATCCACAAATAGTATCCTGCAACTCATAGACCATGATCCATATGTATAAAAATAGACATAGTCTAAAAATAGACTTTGCACCAAAAATAGCCTGCGGGCCCACTTAGTGAAGGCGACTTCTTTCCACTAAGCTCCATCATCTTGTTGCATTCTCAACAATATTTCTAGCCTTCCTTCTACCAATCATGGCAGTGAATGTGTATTTGTTTTCAGCAATAGATTTTCTAAGATGGCCATATTAGCTTCCTGTAATAAGAGTATCATAGAAGAGGCTACTACCAGAATCTTCTTTGAATGAGTATGGGTACATTTTTTGATCCCACATATCATTATATCATATCAGGATAGCAAGTTCCTAAGCACATTTTGGTCAAACCTTTAGTCATTATTGGACACCATTCTCACGAATTCGACTTCATTCCACCCCCATATTGATGCCCAAACAGAGGTCGTCAACATGATGATTTTTCACATACTATGCATGTACAATTCTAAGTATCCATAGTCATGGGATGATATCATTCCCTATGTACAACACATCTACAACAGATCTCTCCATAGCTCGATTGGCCATAGTTCCTTTGAAGTGGGCCAGGGATTTCAACCATTATTTCCCCTTGATGTTGTACTGCCTTTTGCAAATACATGGGAAGAATTTTCCCATGCTCAATCTGAAGTTGATAAATCCAACAAGTTTATTGAGTGAATTCATAAAATACTCAAGTAGTTTAATGACATCTTGGAGAAAGAAAATTCCAAATACAAACAATGCCATGATCAGCGTCGAGTGCCCCATAATTTTTTAGGGGGCGACAAAATTTGGTTACATCTGCAGAAAGAGCGCTTAGCTGGAGCTTATTGTAAACATAGACCACTCTGATACGGGCCTTACAACATAACCAAGGATGTGGGAGACAACTATTTCAAACTCCATATCCCCCCATTCCTTGGATTTCACGCCGTATTCAATGTGGACCACCTTCGGTCATATTTTCCACCATAGTTGGACACAACAAACATTGTTGAGCAGTTGACACAAACATATCTCAACCCACACTTCATTGAACATGCCAAAACTAATAAGATCATGGACACAAAGATCAAGAGCACTCACAAACAAAAGATCCAACTATATCTTATTTTCAAAGCTAGCCAAGTCTTGCATGAGGGCAAGTGGATCACTAAGGACTAAGTTCATTAAAATTTTCCCCATCTCAAGGAGGCACTCAATGTAATGGAGGCCATTGCTTCGTAAGGGGGAAGGACTAATCCAAGTAGATATTGGTGGCCACCCACGAATTCCACTTCGAATCCCACCATTGTTTCTTTATGTCTCCTTAATTGTAGCACAATCTTCTATTTTTGGCACTTTTTTAGGTCTTGAATGTTTGAAGCCATTTTAAGGCCCTAAACGACATTTAAAAAAAAAACAGGAAATAGTGTTCTATATGGTAGGGTTTGTATTCAATAGTTGTAGTCCTCAGATAGATATTCCTAATGAGGTATCATACACGTCAAACAAAGATCATATGCCGAAGTTACAACCCTGGGAAGTTGATGTACCAATTTACCCTAGTGGGGCCCACTGATTTTTGGTGCTTCATCTCCTCGGGTTAGGATTTGGATGTTTAGGGTTTTCCATTATTTCTAAATAATAAATAGTACTTCAAGCCTCAGTAACATAGTTTAGAAGGCATGTAGCCACCACATCATTTCTCAAAGACAAGCTACCATCGCTTCAGCTATTATATTTCCCTTCTGCATGTAAATGATTTTTAGTGCTTTTTTATTAATGAATTGAGGTTTTGTTTTCATTTTATCTATGTGTTATTTTAATATCTATATTTCATTTCGTTCTTTCATAAATTTAGATCAGTGGTATCATAGCGACCTTCTCTTTCTCTGTTTTTATGTGCATGTCCCCAACAAGGTTGAGGTATAAGGATTTAGGGCTTGAACGGGTTGAACCTTTGCAAGGCTAGCCTTGCCAACCCTGACAACCTGTTGGCAGAAAAATGAGGAAAAAGTGGAGACCCTCGGTTCAATCATATGGGCTAACAAAGGCTCCATCATATTCTAGCGCAACGCCAATATTTTCATCTTACTTGGAAAGAATAAGGCATCTCACCTGAGGTGCGTCGTCACTTCACTTAGTTAAGGGGTTGGAACCAAGAATTACGGGAAATAACATGGAACTATTAATATTCATTAGACCTAGAACCAAGCCATCATAGATATGATCGTAACATCTTATGCATTCAAAAGGAATATGTACTATGCATATGAATTCATAACAAAAATTTTAAAAGGGGCACATAAAGTCACACAAGAAGACATATATCCATGCAACTTCCCTTTTCTTTAGTTCTATAGCACTACATCAATACGTGTAGCTCAAAATCCCCATCACCATAACAAAGACTATAAATACAAGATACTACATGACCAATATAGTATAGAATAGTGTAGGCTCAATAGGCTTTGCGACAACATTTCGGTACACTCCTCCCTTCTTCTCTTTCTCGTCTCACTTTTCCTTTCACGTTTTAAAACAATTCGCTTGCTTAAAATGTTGCTTCTCCCTTGGATGCTCTGCTCTTTTCTTTTTAGTTGCCTTTGTTTCTCAGTTGTGTCTTCTTGCTTGGATGTTAGCAAACATTCTAGCTCGGTTGTGATTGCATGTGCCATGATTTCCCTGGTTGATCTTCCACAACTACCAGACTTCTCAAAGTATTTCTCCTTCCTCTGCTTCCTTCTTTGTGACTTCCCACCAATCAGCTTTGGTAAAAATTTTGTCAACTATCAAAACTTAGCAAGACTCAATTTCTAAAATGAAGGACCCAATAGGCCTCGACAACCATCTATTGACTTGTCCCCGAGTCAACCATTTAGTGGTGTTGTTGGTTCTTCCTCCTGTGTTGCTCACCC
Organism: Pinus tabuliformis; assembly: GCA_031772625.1. Taxonomy (NCBI): domain Eukaryota; kingdom Viridiplantae; phylum Streptophyta; class Pinopsida; order Pinales; family Pinaceae; genus Pinus; species Pinus tabuliformis. The sequence continues at coordinate 1,097,180,021 of CM062819.1, forward strand.
TTGGATTTTTCCTTCAAATGAAGGACCCAACTATGAATGGGCTCAATGGATGCATTATTACACCATGTGTATTCAGCAAATGTCGCATGCCATGAGCTTATGATAGTTCTTTCTTGAGCGATGAATTGCACTATGAGTTCGGTCATTGGTTGGGAAAGGTGTATCATCAAAAGGGTATTCCATTGAGTGTCTTCCTCCTCGCTAATATGTTCGAGTGTCTGAAAGTGATCCTGTGTTGGAGAATTAAGGTCTCGGAGTAGAATGTTAGTCTTGCTCGATTCATCCTCAATTTGTTGGATTAGGCTTTCAATGGCATCCACCTATACTAGGGGCTCCCTCCATTGGGTTTTGTATTTGGTACCCATGGCTTGGTTGAAGAGGTGATTAGCTTGGTGGTGCAACAGGTAAACCGGTTGATTTTTCTTGGCCAATAAATTTGGTGAGTCATGAACATGTGATAAGAATCCTTGAGCTTCATCTATATCCTAGATAATAGAGGATTTCAAACAAGCCACTTCTATCATTTTCTGGTCGATCTCGTTGTCATACTATGTTGATGGATCTGGTAGTGCCCTCAAAGCGGCGTTAATAGTTATCTTGAGCTCTTTATTCACCAAGATGATATCAACATAGTAATTTTTAATATGGTTGAGCACTCAAAAAGGGTGCATGCCAAAAAATATTCTGGTGTGTTTGTTACAATTTCAGCAACTGAGGGCCAAAAAAAATGGATCTTTGAACTGACTTCCTCAACCTAAGTTTTTAGTGCCTGCTTCTCCCGAAGAATTTGGTTTATTTTTTTTGATATGGAGAGAAGTTGTTGCTCCCGTTTCTTGTGTTATGCTACAAAATTATTTTGCAACGCTTCCACTTGGTGTGCATCCAGGTGAATGAAAGTGAACAACTAGGGTGATGACTAACTCTGGAGGTCATCGAGGATCATAGTGGTGGGTCCATGGTATCTACTTTGTACAGGATGGCCACTGGAAACGAATTTCTCAGACTGCCCTTGTGGTGAGGTCTCTCATTGCGAGGATTTAGTGGTTTGAGTACCAATATGGGTTGGGCTGGAGTGAGATGGTGGCAGAGAGAAGGGATTGAAAGTTAGGGGTGAGGTGTGTATGATTTCTTTGCGCAGTGTCTCAGAGTTAATAGTTTGGTCGGTGACCATTAGTTGGTTTTATTCCAGTAATAAAGATAACATGGACGTGGTAACTGACTCCTCATTTGAAGGGTGAACTGTAAGTGCCTCATTTTCATTACCTGTAAAGGGTTGGATAATGGATTCTACCTCCATTTTTGTTCCAGTAACTAGCGTAGTTCCAGATGGAGAAATGTTTGAGATGATGGCTAAGGTGGATGTTATTCATGGTGATTGATTGAACAACCATGGAAATACAGTAGAAGTGGAGGGAGGATTCTCTTTAGTGATGGGTGTACTAGTGTGAGAGTGGGAATCCTCATCCATAAGATCAAAAACTTGAGTAGAGGTGGTTTTAATCAGTTTCTTGGGGACTGACAGTGGCTTGGAAGAAAGTGGGAGAGTATTCTTGATGGTGGGTTCGGTATGCGAGTGAGGGCCCACTAAGGGAATTGAAGCAATGGCTAGGCTGCAGGTCAAAGCAGAAGTAGGACTAGAACTGATATATTCAAAAAGGGTAGGAAAAGGACTTATTGATGTGCGAAGATCCACCAGAGTGATACAAAATGGCTACATCTATGGCTACATCTATGTCTCAAGCTTCTTGATGATTGGATTGAGTGTTTCTTTAGACTAGTCTCTTCTGGGAGGAAGAAGGAGTTTCTCTAGGAATTGACATAGGAAACATTCCTCTAAACAAATACTTCATCTTCCCATCCTGAAATATTCTAGCCACGCTAGGTCAGGATGAGACTTCATCGTGGAACACTTCCTCTAAGAGAAAAAATGGTTGGGCCCACATTTGAAACGTGTCAGGGTTTACCCACTTAGACCAAACCCATGTGCTTCCATGGCTTATGCCAAACCATGTATCTTATAAATATTCATCTAGGAGCACTAGTGGGATCTTGGGCCTAGCTTCAGTGGCGTTCAACATTTTTTGGTACCATCTGACAAAAGAAGCCTCATTAATTTCCTTGCTTCTAGGATCTTGTTGTAGCGACTACAACCACCCTACAAAATTTTTCCTATGCTTGATTTTGGAGCCTTCCTTTCTATTGGCGTGAGCTTACCTTTGACTATCGTCAAGTATTCCTGTTTTGATAGATACTTGTCCCTTTCATATGGGCTTTTGCTTTTTTTTTCACTTAGCTAATATTCCTAAGTCACAAGCTAACCTCCTGACTTGGCCTTACAATAGTTTTGGGCTTGCCTCTAGAAACTATGAAATCCATGAGGGCAAGCCAGTCTTGATGATTGGAATTCCGCAATCCACACTGGAAATTCTACCTTGAACTCAAAAATTGTGCAGTCATGGAAGGAAGCCCAACTTTGAGTACAAAAATTACGCAATCCATCACTAAGCTCAGAAACTCCGTAGTGCACTGAGCTGGAAAGTTTCCCAGATCCCTAGAATTGCACAATATTTCCCACAATGTGCATGGAAAGTTTCCCAAAAAATAAAAAAGTAGAAAATAACAAATCAAAAAGAAATCCCTAGAAAGTAGGGATTCATCATTAGTTTCTCAAAGACGGCACAGTCACTATTTTTAGAAATTTCCACCAAGTGTTTCTTTTTCCTTAATTTTAGGTATGCACGTCATAAACCTCAATCTGCCCAAATCTATTTAATAGACACCCCTAGAGATAATTTGTACATTCAATCTTGGATCTCTAGCATTCCTGAGGAGATCAAGGAACCTTCAATGTAGTTTTCGTTGCTTTTCCAGGGGTTTTTTTCTTTTGTCGTCTTTTGCTTCTTTTTCTTTTTCCTTTTGTCATTTCACTTCTCTGAGTGTTGTTTTTCTTATTTCTCTTCATGCTTGCTGGCGTTTTAGCTTCTATCAACTTGTATAAGTGTCTTTTCAGTTTGTCATTTTCATTTCGTAAGTGTTAAATTGATTTTCTTGTTTTTGTACATCGGTGATTGTTGTTTTGGCGACTCTCCTCACACATTTTTTCCCTTCCATTTGTTAATTTTCTACAATTTATTCACATTGATTCTCCTATACTTAGTCAGATATACATTCAAACCTGTGTCATCACTTAGATATTCTTATTTCCCACACTTCTGCCAGGAAGATTTGCACTTTCCCTTAGCCAGTTTTCAAATTTCCCAGTTCGGCATTACCCAATTTAGAAGCTCAAGATGAGGCTTGGCCTTTGAGACTACGTAGTGCATAGTACAGGCTAGCTCAAAAGTGCATTGTGCAATTCCAGGGCTCAGTCTGCCCCTTGGCTACTCAAATTGTGTAATGCATAGTCTCTCCCAGTCATTGCCCAGGATGGACTACGCATTGCGTAGTCTCAAGCCTCAGGTTGCTCCTTGGCTTCTGGGACTACATAATGAGAAGTTCCCATAACCAGTCTCCCTCACTTGCACAAGAAAATTGTGAAATTTTTCTAGTGCACTTGTTTGATACTTGATCTTGCTGTGAATTTAGATTTGCAAAAGGGTAATATTTGGTTTCCATGAGTTCCTTTTCTATCCCATAGGTACCACATTTTTTGAGCACTTCTCTCCAGTACTCACTGTTAGCATGGCATCCAAGAGAACTTTTCAAAAGATACCACTAAGAGCAGTATAAGGGAAGCAGTTGAGAAAACAACAGTTCACTTGTAAGTATACTTAGACACTCAATTGTATGTAGAAAGGGACAAAGATATTACATAACAGAACGTAAATGAATCTTTCTCAACAAAGTACATTGTAGCAGATCTAGAGGACTGGCAGGTATACATTAATGTTTGGAGATTAAGGCTACATGAAGTTACATGTAGATATCCAGCCTTCCCATGTGCAGATGTCATCAGTTGTATTGTCTCACATATTGATGTGGAGACCATAACTTTGATTACTGCCAGTGGGAAGAGGCTCACTACTTTTCTGGCAACAGATTACTAATGTATGTAGCATTTTTGTGAGCCATAAACACACATGGATTCACTCTTCTATGACACCAATAGCTATGTGGTCATGAGGGATGTTGTTAAGAGTTGGATGATGGAGCCATCAAAGTTTTTGCAGACACCCACCAACACATAAAATACAAGGTATCTCAGGATGGCCTATCAGTTTTTTATCATCTTAGCTTGCAGAATCCACAGTTAGGAGAGCACAAATACCTTTCCGAAAGGGTGGGAAGGCTTTCTGAACTAGGTTGTGAAGAATGGGAAGCCACTCAAGTGGTCAGATTTGTTGGCTCAACAATTAAGTATCCATATAGGTAACACCCTGAATCCTCTCAAGGGTAGGAAAGTGAGATTCTATATGTCTGCATATTTACTAGATGCAATTTTTCCACATAAAGCATTCCCTGGTATGAACTGGGCTTGGTCACCTTGAGAACTTACCGTGCACATCCACTACAAGCTTCTCTCGAATTGTAGCCATCGATGGGTTATGAAGAAGCTAACTGACCACTTCCTCATTCCTTTATACAAGATGATGTTTGAGAAAAAACCATCTGTTGGCTCACTAAGATGTCTTTTTATAGGCAATCTTAATCCCTACATTAGCTATCAACCCAAGGTAAGTATTTCTATTTCAAGAGTGTCAACACAGTATGTGCAGTGAAAGGTTATCTAATGATGAATCGTTGTAAACATTAAAGTCCAATTCTTCAATCCCATTCACACAACTCTGCAAAGAGACTACCTATGAAAGAAATGCTCACAACACCCTATGTAGTTAATAAGTTATATACAACTTGTTCTAAAACCAATTGGAACTTGAATGCAAATGAGAATTACATGGAGAATTACTCAAATAATATTGATACTAATCACACTTTAACCAAGTGGAGCAACTATGATTATCAAATGACACTAACAAACTCAAATCAATATGCATTATTAAATTGCAATAAAAATCAGTAAGTGAACATAAACAACTATAAAAGATTCCTAAATGATAAGCATTCTACCTTGCAATATGTAGAAGTTACTCAGTCCTGTCTCTCAAGATCTATGATAACATTTATTCAATCTGAACAACAATCAACCACACATTCACTCATTCTAATCAAAACACTTAAGTCTATCTTGCAGTTTTAGTATAAAGCTAAGTGTACAACAATGTAAATCAATATCACCAATCTTCAATACAAACAGAAGAACTAATCATTAAATCAAATACACAGATTGAATGTAAACTATAACACAAATGAGCAGTGGAGCTTCTTGTGATTGGGTGCAGAGTCACCAGAAGTCTCTTCTTAATAAAAACTCAGAATATGGAGATGTATCCAGCGCAACCTTCTTTGATTAACTTCAATGTAACAGCTGACAGAATCACTGAATTAACAATGTTTTTACTCCAAAGAGAATAATTACATATTTAAAGTCTAAACTCTCATCTAGTTGCTTTTCAGCCTTATATAACATAAAAGGGAAACTTGGATAACAGTGCATCCTCAGGATCAGGAGATCCTGAGGATTTCACAATATAAAATCTAATTATATGATCAAACAGGAGTACTCGAACTGATCTTCCGCTTCCTTTTCTACCCCATACATCATGGATTTTCCATTTTATGGCCTTGTGATATCCTCCCAACTGAAAAGATTTTCCCAATCACATTTATGCATACAAATATAGCAAAGAATCAGTTTTTTGTACTAAATTTGCCTATTCTATCACCAGCTAGTTTCTTCCAAATTTGACTGATATTTTCCTCATTTTATTCTATAAACAGAAATAATATTATAAGGATGAATGATAAATGAAGCATTAAGTGAAGAGAAATCATACCTTTTTCTCGTCCCAACATACTCCCCAGCTTACGTATTGCACGTCCTCATGCAAGAGAATAGTTCAGATGCAACTGGGTGAGGGAATAAGTAGGGTATACTTCTTCCCTGTAATTCCTAAAACCATTATTTTGCTTGAGGACAGTAAATGCCTAGGTAACCTCATGATATTTTAAGTTATAATCACTACGGTATTGATCAGGAGGATACCATATGATTTGGGTTCTGTAGCAGCACCATATCCAGTCTAGTCCCAATGTTAAAATCATATTGCTATATTTGAAGAAACAGGAAGAGGAAAGTTGGAAGTTACGGTATCCAAACGGCTCCCGGACCCTCACAATATTACTGGAAACTTCCCATCTTTGCTTGGATGCATCCAAGGCTTCTTCTTTAATATCCTGGAAGTATTCCTTTTCGGCCTAAATGATATCAGTATGGATTGGCCCCAATTTTCCTATGACACCGTTTTTCTTCATAAACTGCTTATGCCAAATAGATAGGAGCAGTGGCTGTGTAGGTTCTCCTCTGACCCATAGGTCAATTCCATATTCACATCATTTGAATGTGTTGTAAGCCTTGGCCCATTTTAGTTGATTAGTAGCAAAGGAAAGGAATGCCTAAAATTGAATGTCTCCTATGAAAGGAGCAAGCTGGCTATCCTTGTCATCCTGTAGAACAAAATTATGCATATAGAGCTCATAAATGAGGCGATGAATCTTCTCATTGTGTTCTCTGAAACACTTGATAAAAGCAAGGGTGGTTTTAATTTCTGCTAATTTACCCGCCTTAACGACCTTAACTTTTAATGGGAGATATCTCTCCATAAGAAATAAATCATAATTAGTAGTGGGAGCTCGACAAGATAGAGTGTCTGAATAGAGAGAAAAGACAGTTTCCATTTGTTCTTTGGCTTTCTGCAATTGACCCTTTAAATTTTCAACGTTCTTTTGCTCAGCTTGGTATTAAGAAAAAGTCTCATCCTCTATCTTGGTAAGTTCCTCGAATTTATTCTTTAGCCCTTGGTGTTCGTGAGAAGCGATCACTTTCTCCTTGTGCTGAGCTAGCTCTTGATGAACTGTTAAAAGCTCATTCTCTAATTTTCTAATAACAGCTTCTCTAACCAAGGGGGTATGAAGAGGAATTTCACCTATTTGGACTTCTGCATCTTGGGTCTCCTCAGGGTCAATCTGCATAGCAGCTTCAACTATTTCCATAATTATATCTTGAATATTTTATTCAATCTTGGTCTAGACAACAATGTCCATAGTGGGGTAGGCCATTTGAGTTCCTTGTGAAAAGATACAAGGCTCCTCTGCTTGTATGGTAGTGTCTTCTCTAATAACAGTCTCAGTTTGGGTTTCTCTTGGGCAACCCTTAAGAAACTCTATCTGAGTCTCTGCATCCTTCGCAGAGCATTGTTCTGTTTGTGCCCCTACATTCTCCATTCTGCTTTCAATTTCCTTGTCCTGGTTGCTTCTTTTAATCAGTATTTCAACTGCCTGATTACTTTCTTTTGTTTTCTATATTTTCTAAGCACCTTTTTAAGTTTAACTTTGTAGGGCTCTTCTACTCTAGGGCTCCCATGCGGGGCTGCATTACCTTTTTCCACTTGCACAGGCTGCATTATGTTAACATCGGGAATGTTTCCAATTGCAATTGTGTCTGCTGGCAGGATTTCTCCTTCCAACTCATAATTATTATTCATTTCATGTTGAGGAGATCCCAATGCAATGGTATCTCCTGAACAGTCATCATTCTCGTGGTCTTCTTCTTGGACGGCCTCATACATAGGGGACTTTGAAAAGAGAATATCACTTGGTTGATTGGCATCCTCCAAGTTTTCACCTTCAAGGTTTCTTTCTACTTGGGTTTCTTCGTGCTCCTTGGCTTTGAGGGTGTTTCCATATCAAGAATTAACTCCCTCTGCTCCTCCATGGGATTAGTGCATGGTTGGGTTTTTTCCTGACCGAAATTTTCAGCAGGGACCGACTGATCAGGAGTACAGTTCTATTTTTCAATGTTCCCTAGTTGTTCCCTTCCCTCGGTAAGAATTTCCATGCTTCCTAAAACCCTTGCCACTTCCTCCTCATAATATTGCAAAGGAGGGTCTTGAGGACTAAGAGGAGGTGTGTGGGATGGTCCAACTTCTTCTTCTTGGATTGGAATGCGTCGTTGGGCTTTTATTCTCATCGAGCATCTACACTTAGCTAATTCTAGGGGTGCAGTGATGCTCTTTCATTTTAATATTTTCTTTGGGCCTGGGGTTTTTGGACCTTGCTTCTCTGTTTCCTCATTTTTTGAAGGTGGAGCCAAGATAGGATTTATGATACTACCCCCTGTTAATTGTTGCTATGCCAATCTATTTGTGATGATTAACTTAACTAACCCATGATGGCTGACTACACTATGTGGGTCCTTGGCTGTCCTTGCCCGTTGGGCAACATAATGTAACAGGGAATTTAAATAAAATGGTAAATTAACTGAAATTATTTTCTTTAAAATTGATAGGAGTTTCAGTTTTCGAGGCTTTACCACGTCATGCTAGCCGTCACAAGTGATATATCTTTGGATGATGACTGCCAGATCTTGCCATGGTTGCTACAATGCCGAAGGATGAATTCCTTTCCCCGTTCGTGCCAGCCACTTGCCTGGGTCATGGAAGGCTTCAATTGCATTATATAAAAGAACGCATTTGTCTACCCATTTCACCCCTTCCACTGGAAATTGAGTAAATTCGGCCAGGACTTCTTCTGAAACTGTCATGTGTATGCCTTTGACCATTGTACTACCATTCTGCAGATTTTGCAGAAACTCCAACGTTATCTCTTCATGGAATCCCTACAATCTGTTTAAGTATTGTAACTATCCAATGCATTCAATGATTTCGTGGGCTTGATCTGACACCATAAATACTAGAGGCTCACTCTGAATTTCTCTTCCGCCCATAGTTGTTGCAATTGGGTCTGGTTCTTTTGAAGACAACTGTGTTTTACCCCTGTAATGCAACACAACAACGATGTATATCACAACAATTATAAAGGAAATGACTCTACTTGGATAAGAATTATTGTTTTTAGTTAGGTCATCCATCCTGTCAGCTACACTTAACGCAAAATCATATGTTCGCATGCCTGCTATAATGGTTTCCATTCTTCGACCAATCCAAATTTTTTGCTAATTATTACATATCCCTGCACATCATGCAAATCTTACTCGGGGGTAATCTGAATGATTATCACACATTTATTTATAGCTGGAATACGTGCTATCCATACGCAGGTCATCCCCCCTCTGATTAGAGAAGGGCGTTCACGTCCTTTCAGCATGCAAAAAACAGGAAAATAATCAATGTGAAATAAATGTCGGCAACCAATCTAAAAATCATACCACAGAAATCAATAACGCATTTAAGCGACATGTGTTGTCAGAGGTGAATTGGCCAAAATTAAAAATGGCAATATCAAGTCTTTATGTCAAATATTTTACAGTAAGTGAAATTAATCATATCAACATAATCGATGGTTTATATTAATGGTTGTCCTTTAATATGCAGACATATGGAATATGATAAATAAAAATAAAAATCACCATGCTATGCAACTTGTAAAAGTGCTCCCGACGGATTTTTTCATTCAGAAATAGGGTCATAGGTGATAAGAGATAGATATCATATGGCAATATAAGATAACACTTCAATACCATGGCAGAGATACTGCAGCCAACAAGCATTCATAGCCTTGGCAGGGTTTCTTTTTCACCCTCCCAAATGAGCCAGAGTCCTTTTTACATTTTGATTTTTTTCTTTTCTCACAAAGAGACCACTATTCTGGCTTGGTGACTGGATAACCATAGTGCCATCACCAGGGTGAAACAGAGATGATCAGGCTGGCTCGTGATGAGACCCCCTGTTCTTCTAACAAATTATTTATCAAGAAGGTCATTACCTTGGTGTGGTAGCCAAATTGGAATGTCACCTGTTACACTCTTATGATCATGGTAGGCTGGCTCATGATGAGACCCCCTATCTTCTTTGGACAATGTTGTAAGCATTTTGCTATTTTTATTTTATTTTTTCAATTTTTCTTGTAAAAAGGGAGGCTCATTTGCTCCTTAAGTGTCAAGGATGGTGTAAGAAGTAAGAAGATGCCAGTGGGAGTGTTATATGCTTATCCCTTAACATTATATCGATGAGTTTTATCCATTTGAGAGTAGAAACATAAGCCATCATGGATTAAAGGTAATGAATCATTTCCTGATGTGTCCCAAGAGAAAAGATGTTCATACAACCATTATAGATATACGCCAATTAGCTTGATAAATAAAGATAACCAACAAAAGGATTTTAGAAGTTATAATGACATTGTTATTACCATATATCTTTAGAAGAGGCACAAATGCACATGGCGCTTATTTGCAATATAAAAGAAGAAGATCATGGTATAATGATTAAGAAAAAAAATGAGAAAAAATCAACATTTAGCTTGTCATTCACTCTGTAAAATAAAATAAAAAATCAAAGAAAATGAACATAACTAAGAAGAAATTTGTTGTTCAATTAATTGAACGACAGATTCAATAGTTTGAGCAGCAAAAAAAATAAGAAGAACAATGTTGTTCAATCAAGTGAACAACAATTGTTCAATAACTTGAACAATGAAAAATAATGAATGGAAAATGAGTCGTTCAATCAATTGAACGGAAGTTGTGAGAATACAAAGAAAAATGTGTTGTTCAATCAATTGAACGGTGGTTGTCCAATTGTTTGAACATCAAAATCAAAATAATAAAAACAATGTTGTTTAACTATGTGAATAGCAAGCATCTGCTTGTTTGAACAACGAGAACAACAACAAAAAATGTGTTGTTCAATCAATTGAACGGCAACCGTTCAATTGTTTGAACAACAAAAATAATCAAAAATGTGTTTTTCAATCAATTGAATGGAAAATGACCAATTGTTTGAACAATGAAAACAATAAAAAAAGTGTTGTTCAATCAATTGAGCAACAATCGTCCAATTGTTTGAACAACAAAAACAATAAAAAATGTGTTGTTCAATCAATTGAGCGAAAAACGTCCAATTGTTTGAACAACAAAAACAATAAAAAAATGTGTTGTTTAATCAATTGAACGACAAACATCCAATTATTTGAACAACGAAAAAAACCAAAAATGTGTTGTTCAATCAATTGAATGACAAACATCCAGTTGTTTAAACAACGAAAACAATAAAAAATGTGTTATTCAATCAATTGAACAACAAACATCCAATTGTTTGAACAACAAAAACAACCAAAAATGTATTGTTCAATCAATTGAACGGAAAACGTTCAATTGTTTGAACAAGGAAAAAAATAAAAAAATGTGTTGTTCAATCAATTGAACGATAATCGTCCAATTGTTTGAACAACAAAAACAATAAAAAATGTGTTGTTCAATCAATTAAATGGTAAACGTCCAATTGTTTGAACAACGAAAACAATAAAAATGTGTTGTTCAATCAATTGAACGGAAAACATCCAATTGTTTAAACAACGAAAACAATAAAAAATTTGTTCAATCAATTGAACGGTAAACGGCCAATTGTTTGAACAACGAAAACAACCAAAAATGTGTTGTTTAATTAATTAAATGGAAAATGTCCAATTGTTTGAAGAACAAAAACAATAAAAAATGTGTTGCTCAATCAATTGAACGACAATCGTCCAATTTTTTGAACAACAAAAATAATAAAAAATGTGTTGTTCAATCAATTGAATGGAAAATGTTAAATTGTTTGAACAATGAAAACAATAAAAAATGTGTTTTTCAATCAATTGAATGGCAAATGTCCAATTGTTTGAACAATGAAAACCAACAAAAATGTGTTGTTCAATCAATTGAACAATAAACATCCAATTGTTTTAACATCGAAAACAAACAAAAATGTGGTGTTCAATCAATTGAACGGCAAACGTTCAATTGTTTGAACAACAAAATATGTCAAAGAGAAATTGTGCAATTCGAGCAATTGAACAACAAGTTACAAAATAAAATATGTTGTTTAATCAATTGACCGACAGGTGTCGAATTGTTTGAACATCGAAAACAAAAACAAAAATCCATATTTACATGGTATGCCTACAAAGGTATGTACATTATTTACAATTTTTCAAGCAATTTCAAATTTTTAAAGAAAAAGCAGATGGGTTATCATTCCCTATAGCTAGAATTTGCATGGAGGGGTCCTTGCGTACCTACTTGCAGAAAGATTCTTTGGTAAGCTATTGATGATAAAGGCACACTCGATGCCCATTTACCTTAAAGGAATGGTCGGATCCGTCTATGGTAGTCAAGGTAAGAGAACCATTGTTATGCACTTCTTGAATCTCATAAGGGCTGAGCCATCTTGTTTGCAACTTTCCTGGGAAGTCTTGGAACCTGGAATCATACAGAAGTGCCCAATTCCATTTTTGAAACATTTTCTTCTTGATAACGTTGTCATGCCATTTTTCCCTTTACTGCTGTATTATTGCGGTTCGTTGCAAAGCAAGCAATTGAGCTTCATATAGTTCTTTAATCTGCTGAAGACGCTTGGTTTGAGCTTCTATTAGATCTAGGCCCACTTCCTGGGCCGTCCTTAGAATCTTTATTTCGAATTCGATTGGAAAAATTGGTTCTTTACTGAACACAAGCTGGTAGGGAGAGTATCTAGTAGTATTCCTCCAATTCGTACAATAGGCCCACAAGGCCTATGGCAGTCTAGCAGTCCAATCTTGTGGGTGCGTTGAGCCTATTTTAGTCGTAATTTCTTCTATAACCTTGTTGGTGATTTATACCTGCCCGTTCACCTGCAGGTGATACAGAGAAATGATCTTATGCGTGATATGATGGTTTCTGAGGGTGGTATTAATCTTGTTACCTGTGAATTTCTTTCCCCCATCAGTGACCACTTCTAGTGGTAATCCATACTGCACAAATAGCCCAAAAAGGAAGCTAATCACTGCTTCCTTTGTGGCTCTTGGTAAATCTACTGTTTCCACCCATTTTGTCACATAATCCATGGCTACCAGTATGTAGGCCTTCTGATTGGAAGGTGGATGGAATGGACCTACGAAGTCTAATGCCCAACGCTCGAAGGATTCTATGACGAATTGTGGCCATAGAGGCATTTCATCGGATTGACCAGGCTAGCCAATCCTTTGGTAACTGTAGTAGGCCTGGGCATATTTTTTAGCATCCTTAAAAATAGTGGGCCAGTATTAGCCCATTTGTAATACCTTATGTCCTGTCCTTCGGTCTGTGTAATGTTCCCCATAGGGTTTGTCATAGCAAGCCTTCAGGATGTCATCAATCTCATCCTTGTGGATACATCTACTTATACATATGTCGGCCCCTGTATGGAAAAGATATCCACCTATCCAAGAGAACCGGGTGCTATGTTGAACAATCAATTTTCTTTCCCTTGTTGTTAAATGTTTGGGTAGCTTCCCTACTGCCAAATAATTTGCCACGTCTACATACCATGGCATCTTAACCATCACAGCAAACAGGTGCTCTTCTGAGAATTGGTCATCTACAGCGAGTGTATCATTAACCTTCAGAATTCGAGATAGAAAATCAGCAACTGGATTCTCCTTTCTTGGATGATCTTTAATGGTAATGTCGAAGTCCTGCCAAAGCAATAACCATCGTGTTACTCGATCGTTCATGATAGGTTTATTAGCTAGATATCTAATGGCAGAGTGATCAGTGTACGCAAAGACTTGGTAGCCAGTTATATAGTGTCTATATTTGTTTATTGCATATATAACGGCTAAGAATTATTTTTCTGTCACTCTGTAATTGAGTTCTACAAGGGTGAGATTTTTTCTAATGTAATATATAGCATAAGGTTTCTTGTCCTCCTCCTGGCTGAGGAAATCGCCTATGTCTACATATGATGCGTCCGTGGAAATGTGAAAAGGCAGCTCCTAATTTGATCCACGTAATATTGGTGCTGTTGAGACTAGCTTCTTTAGTCCTGCAAAAGCTATGTCACACTTGTCAGACCAACTGAAATCAATGTTTCTAGTTAGAGTGTATAAGGGTGCCACAATCTGTGAAATTATTGATAAATCTGTGATAATAACCTGCATATCCTAGGAAGCTAAGTACCTCTGTTTGGGTGCAGGGAGTAGGTAGTAAAAGAATTACTTGTATTTTTTCTGGGTCTACCTGTATTCCTGCTGCATAGATGTAATGTCCCAGGATCACGCTCTCGGTCATCATCATGTGACACTTGACATTGCTTAAACATAACCTGGTCTCGGTGCATCATTCTAAGACTTTTTCTAGCGTTCGTAATTCTTGATCAAAATAATACCTATATGGAGTAAAATCATCCATATATACCTCTAGTCCTTCATTTATTAGATCAACAAATATGCTCAGTGTCGCTCTCTGAAACATGGTCGGGGCATTGCACAAGCCAAATGGTAATACCTTGTGTGTGAATGTGCCCTAGGGACAAGTGAAGGTCATTTTTTCCTGGTCTTCAGGGGCAATCTGAATTTGATTATACCCACTGAAGCCGTCTAGGAAGGAGAAGAATTGCTTCCTTGACAACATATCAAGGACCTAATCAATGAATGGGAGGGGAAAATGGTCTTTCTGTGTTGCCTTATTTAGCTCTTGAAAGTCTAAACAAATATGCCATTTCCCATTTTCCTTGGGGACGACCATCAAAGGGGAGATCCATTTATTGGCTAAGATAGGATAAATAAAGTTTACATCTAGTAGATTCCGTAATTCCTCTTTCACAATATCCTTGAGGTGAGGGTTCAACTTCCGTTGAGGCTACTGAATGGGTTGTGCATCCTTCTCTGTATAAATGTGGTGTGTACATAACTGCAAATCTATCCCTTTCATATCAGGATAATCCCAGGCAAAAGCCCCTTTATTTTTCTGCAATATCTAGATAAGCTTTTTCTACTGTTCGCTCTCTAGATTAGCATGATATTTAGAACTTTTCCTGGTTCGATCTCAAATGCTTTACTATTCTGAACAACAGTTGTTTGAATATGTTGGTTGTCTGTGTCCTTCAGGGGATCTTCCATGGCTTCGTTATCGAGAATTGCTTTTAGCATCTGACACTCCACGTTGGTTGGTTGATTTATAAAATTGTTGATAACATCATCTTTAGTTTGATTTTTAAATCCTAATTCTTCCGCTACTGTGAGTGGTGAATAAATGCTCTCTTCCAGGTATGTTGGTGGTTGCTTACATATTTTTACAATGGGAAAACTTGGCCTGGAAGGAGGGTATTTTTACACCATCTCCCTCTGTGATAGTCATGCTGCCTTCTTAGTAGCCAATATATGCATCAGCTATTGCCAGCCAAGGTCGTCCCAGAATCAAAGGATGCCAATCCAACCTACTACTTGAGTTTATAACTAGGAAGTCTACTGGATATTCCCATGAGTCAACAAAAACTGTAAAATCTTGTAATGTCCCTTCTGGTCTTACCACCGACCGATCAATAAGCTCTAATAAAGTGGTGGTTGGTTCTAAGGCTATAATACCAAGTGCTTGACAAGTTTTTGTTGTTAGTATGTTAATGGCAGATCCTAGATCAACTAGTGTGTTTGGAAAAGAGCGCCATATATCTAAACTGTTACTATGGGATTTCCAAGGTCTTCGTATTTTATTGGAGGAAATCCCAAGAGTAAATTGGATAAGGTTACTACGACATGAATAGTGGGTGAGGTTTTTACCTTCCTCACAAGCCTTTTTACACATTATTCTTTGATGGTTTTGGCATAGATGGGAATGTATTGAATAGCCTGGAGGAGGGGGATCTTAATACACAAATTTTTTAGTTCCCCTACAAGATCAAAATCAGGATAAGTGATCGGTTTAGGTATCACTAGCCCTTCGGGGAACGGAGGAGAAGTGACCATAAGTTTTTTAGGGTCATCATGTTGATCTGTTTCTTCCCCTTGCTTTGATTCAGTATTATTTACAAGTGGTGGAACATGTATAGATTATGGAATATGTATAGGTGGAGTTACAATTTCAATTGAAGGCTGGTCCGTGTTTTCCTCAGGGGTTATGACCCGACCTGAACTCAATCTAAGCTCATTGCATTCTTTCTGCTCAATCTCATATTATGGATTTTCAATAACCTGTACTAACTGGACTAGCCTATTATTAGGATTCAGGTTTGGCTGAGCTGGTAACTGTGGATGTAGAAGAGGTTAAGAATTCTGTTGTAATGTATAAGGAGCTGACAATGCAGTCTGAGGCTGGGGGCTTATTCCCGTAGGTATATTGGATATACCTAGAGGTTGCTGCCAGCTTGTAGGCCAGTTTCTGGTTTTGAGAGGTGGAGGCAGGCCACTGGGATTGATAGGGATTTCCTTGCCAAACAGGAGTAAAAGGAGAATTCGGCTAGCCATTTCCTAGAAAAGATTGTGTTGGCTAGAATGTCATAGGGAATGGTGGACTTTGCTAATTTGGGTAGGGTGATTGGCCTTGCC
Organism: Pinus tabuliformis; assembly: GCA_031772625.1. Lineage (NCBI taxonomy): Eukaryota > Viridiplantae > Streptophyta > Pinopsida > Pinales > Pinaceae > Pinus > Pinus tabuliformis. The sequence goes on from CM062819.1 coordinate 1,097,196,416, forward strand.
AAGCTGCGCGAAGGTTTTGTTGTTGGTTAAACTGTGATGAAGGAAAAAATTGGGATGCGTCTTGCGACATACCTATAGGTTTGACTTACCATTGTCGACATTGGTTCATCAAATATATCGGTTTTGTTTCCTCATATGCTTCTTTGAGTACTACTTTCAACCCGGGTAATGATGGAAACTGTTCAATATCGTGATCTTTAGTACAAATGGCACACGTTTGAACCATTTCTAACGGGCATTCCCGTTGGATTTTCTTCTTTCGGCAACATGGGCAGAAGATAGCCAAATTTTGTTTTGCTAAAGCTTGTTTTTGTTTGGCATGTAGAACGTCCAACTGTGTTGTAAGAGTGCCCAGGATATCCATCTTAAAATGTTCCAAGAGGTTTCCAATCTCCATTCGCGTTATACCTCCACTATGTGGTTTGCTTCCTCTTCTCATTGGATCCCAGCTAGCTGAAACTGTATGTGTGCTTCCTCGCAAACACCTGATACACAAATGAATGATTTCATCATACTCTTCCTGAGAAATATCCCCTTTTCCCATTAAGTTTAGAGTTTATATCCATTCTTCTTTCATTCCTTTAATCAATATAGCTCTTAGGACTTCTTTTGGTAGGGTAGTGTGTGGAGATCTCTGCAAATTATAATTAAATCGTTCTACATATTCCTCTAGTGTTTTGTTATCTTTTGCAGTCATCTTGAAAATCTCATCTTTCAGTTCCCTAGTTTTACAAAAGTCTTGATATCTTTTAAGGAAGGACATTTTCATCTCGTCCCAAGAATTGATGGTTCTCCAACCTAGACCCATAAACCATCTTAAAGTTGCCCCTTTCAAAGTGGAAGGGAATAATTTTAGTTTTTGGGGATTGGTGATATAGTCATACCCTCTACTAAGGACATCAAACTCAAATAGGAAAGCATCAGGATCCTATATGATCATCCCATGAAAAGTTGGGATGTTCTGCAGAGGAATAGCCTTCATAAGGGCATTGGCCACTTGGTTGACTATCGGGTATTCTAATGTCGATGTTTGACCTTGGGGTGGCTGTTCCGCCATTTAATCAAAGATATGATAATAGTCTTCAGGGATTTCAAGGGTTGCTTCCATAATAAATAGAGAGTTAGCAACCTGAGTTGGTTTTACAACACTGCCTGGGTCTGGAATCTCAGAAGATCCTTGTTCAGACAGCTGTGGTTCTGCTTTAGCTGCCCCACTAGTTTCTTCTTTCCTTCTTGTAAATTACAAGATTTTCCCTCCTGTAGAGGATCAGAGGGTAGGCTTATTGTAGCTTGAAAACTCTGTTTCGATCCTCCTACTTGGCTTTGAGTCTTAGCATGAGCTGCAGATGGTGGGCCTGTTGCTTGACATATAACAGTAGAACCTTTTCCAGGTATAGCCTAGAATCCTACTGATGCTTGAGACTCTGATCTTCTTATGATTTCATCTATAAAGGTTGTTCTCCCAAGGTTCATTGATCCTTTGAGTTTTGTGGGTTTTGGTAGAGGATTCTGTTCTTTCTCTATCTTTTTATTTCTAGTCATTCTTCAAACAAATTCCTATTTAACCTCTAAGATTTTGTTGTAAAGTGGGCAGGTAAGCAAGCACTTTACTTGCTAGGTACACAGGTTCTTACCTTCCATTTTGAAACCCAGTTTTCTTACAGAAAAGGAATAGAATTAATCACTTTAAACACTCTCCCCGGAAATGACACCAAAATGTTGGCTCACTAAGATGTCTTTTTACAGGCAATCTTAATGCCTACATTAGTTATCAACCCAAGGTAAGTATTTCTATTTCAAGAGTGTCAACACAGTATGTGCAGTGAAGTTAGAGGTTATCTAATGATGAATCATTGCAATCATTAAATTCCAATTCTTCAATCCCATTCACACAACTCTACAAAGAAACTACCTATGAAAGGAATGCTCACAACACCCTATGTAATTCTATACAACTTTTTCCGAAACCAATTGGAACTTGAATGCAAATGAGAACTACATGAAGAATTACTCAAATAATCTTGAGACTAATCACACTTTAACCAAGTGAAGAAACTATGCTTATCAAATGACACTAACAACTCAAATCAATCTGCATTATTAAATAGAAATAACAATCAGTAAGTGAACAACAACAACTATAAAAGATTCCTAAATGACTAGAATTATATCTTGAAATCCGCAGAAGTTACTTAGTCTTGTCTCTCAATATCTATAATAACATTTATTCAATCTGAATAGCAATCAACCACACATTCACTCATTCTAATCAAAACACTTACTTACGTCTATCTCGCAATTTCAGTATAAAGCTAAGTGAACAATAGTGTAAATCAATATCACCAATCTTCAAGATAAACAAAAGAACTAGTCATTAAATCAAATACAAAGGATGAATGTAAACTATAACAAAAAGGAGGAGTGGAGATTCTTGTGACTGGGCCTAGAGTCGCCAAAAGTTTATGCTTAATAAAAACTTAGAATACGGAGATGTATCAAGCGCAACCTTCTTTCATTAACTTCAAAGTAAAAACTGACAGAATCACTGAATTAACAACGTTTTTACTCCAAAGAGAATAATTACATGTTAAAATTCTAAACTCTCATCTAGTTGCCTTTCAGCCTTATATAACATAAAAGGGAAACTTGGAGAACAGAGAATCCTTAAGATTACAAGATCCTGAGGATTTTGTAATATAAAATCTGATTATATGATAATGCAGGAGTACTCAAACTGATCTTCTGCTTCCTTGTCTGCCCCAGACACCGTGGCTTTTCCCTTTTATGGCCTCGTGTTGTCCTTCCAACTGAATAGATTTTGCCCAATCACATTTGTGCATACAAAGATAACAAAGTATTGGTTTTTTCGTACTAAATTTTCCTATTCTATCACCAACTAGTTTGTTCCAACTTTGACTGATATTTTCCTCATTTTTTTCTATAAATAGAAATAATATTATAAGGATGAACGATAAATGAAGCATTAAGTGAAGAGAAAATCATACCTTTTTCTCATCCCAACACCATCTTACATGTCGTCTGTAGAAATGTAGGAAATATCAGAGGTTGAATATTGGTTTGCCTCACTGGATGGCACTTTCCTTAGAGTGTTTGGTGGAGAGAAGCCACCACATGTTTTGCCAAGGTATGCCACTGACAATATTTTCATGCAAGAAGTGTCATATCATCTTGCCACAGGGTTATTAGTTGCTTTGCATAGGAAGAAGAAAGCACTTTGGCTAACTCTTCCTATGAAAATTGGATTGTACAAGATCAAGAACCCAAAATTCATGGATATCAAAGGAAAGGAAATAGATAAGTTTTCATTCGGTACTCGAGACTTTAATCTATATGATCCCCATTTTATTTGCAAAAACCATTATGCGATAATTCACTTTTAGTGGCTCAACAGGACATTTCATTGGCAGGAGGAGAATCCATGGAAAAATTTCTATAATGCCTCCAAGGATCATAAGTCAGTGAGTTTTGTAGGAATCTCACAAGTCACTCCACAGAAGGCAACAACTCTAGAAGCAGTGCTAGCAAAAGGGAGTAGCCCTGTGCAGGATAAAGGAAAGAGAGAGGTCGCTCACAGTCCAAGGGAGAAAGAAGCCACAAGATGAAAGCGGATCCATCTATTATGAAAGTAGCTTTAGTAATTGAGGAAAAGAGGAAACAGAGGATGCAGAGAGAAGAATAGAGGAAGAGGGAAGAGAAATAGAGGATATTGGAGGAAGAAAATCAGAAGCAAGAACAAGAAGAGAAGCAAAAGTAGGAAGAAGAAGAAAGGAAATGCGCAATAACAGAAGAAAAAATGTGGAAACAAGTTTAATAGAAAGAATAGAATAGGAAACTAGTAAAGGAGGAGGGTGGAAATATGAAGAATCAGGAGCTTGATAAACATATTTAACAATTGATAGAGATCGATGACATGGAGGAAAAACCGGGGTTGCAGAGTCAAGATGTCGACCTAATGCCTAGCACACAACAAGTCACGATTCAGTCTCCACCGCCTCTAGCAGCATAGTCATCCCCAGGTGAGGATGGGGAAGTTTTTATTCTTGGCGATGATCCTGTTATGGATACATAAAAATTTTCGTACGACGAACTCTAGACTAAGATTGTATAAGAACGTAAAAACATTTTCCAGATGATCTTGCATCTCTTGTTTTTATGAAAGAAAGGGTAATTTTGGCTGACACCAAGAGAGATCCCGAAGCCATTGCCTTAGCCAACTTGGACTTCGTAGGTGAAGAAAATTCAAACACTTAGTGTTTGATGGCTGAGAATAAGTAATCGGGAAAGAGCTTGTAGCCTTCTAGGCAAGAGTTTGAACATCTCCACGCGGCAGCTCAAAACACAGATTCCATGTAGGTTCACTTGGAGGAAATGAAGGCAACAATACTTAATGAATTATCAACACTTGGAGAGATCGTGTGGGATCTTTATGAGGAGCTTGTTACCATGCATAATGAAGTTGTCTATGTACTTGGATTGTAGCAGTAGTGTAAATACTTTGTCAAAAATCTCATAAATGTGCAAGCTGCAATCATTGTCATGCAAGAATGGACAATGTGATACAAAGGGTCATCGCTTGAATTGGGTAAGAAAATGAAGCCACAGGAAGAGATGGAGAAATAAATAGTGTGGATGTTGATCCAGAACAGAAAATAGACTGCCTCATTCATTGGAAACATCCAATCCTCGTATGCATGAATATACAATAGTCTAGATTCCTTGGTGAAGACCCAAAATATCCCATCAATTAGATCACTCACTGAAGTGAAGCCCGAGAACCGAGTGAGAAAGGAGATAGAGGAATAATTGGAGCAGCTGAGATAGATTTCCACCAAGGAGGATATAAAGGTGAATAGATAGAACATGCACAACTACATTGGTGGACCTGTTTAAGTGCGACAGTGTTGATCGTGCTTTGGAGGGAAGTAGAAACTGGTTCCAAAGCATTGTACCTGGGTACCATGAAGGCTAGAGTCTGCTTCTATCCAGACACCATCATTCAGTCTGGGGATATCATCACACAGTACCGAGCTTGGCACCAATACGTGACTGAGAAGCATTAAGTGGAATTTGTTGAGCTAGAGTTTCCTGAAACTCAAGCATCATAGTGTTTTGTCTTGTTAGGCTGTCAAGTTGTCTCTGCCCTATTTTGTCTTATATGGGTACAGGTGTAAATTGTAATATTATTTGTAATTAAAGTTTAAGTGGAATTCCAAGTGTCAATATTGGAATGTGAAGATTCATGATGTAATGTAATGAGTTATTTTGTAAAGAAATTGAAGAGTCATGAGGGTAGTCCAAAGGCCACAAAGGGGAGTTGAAGAGTCACCCCCTCTTGTTATAAATAGAACCTCATAATTCATGTAAAGGGATTTTGGCTAGGCTTAGACTTAGAAAGAGCTTGGTATTTTTGTGAGAGTCTTGGCTTCTCTGACATAGAGGGTGTATACTTCTTTGGAGGAGCAGTTGTTTTTGACTTCACATTCCACTATTGGGGCTAATCGTTCGTCAATGGTGTATGTATGATTGGAACTTTCACTTTTAATAAAACCTTAGAGCCGGCATGCTTTCATGCATATGTTGTGAATATTGTAGGACTATTCTTTTTGTATTTGCAATGTATGTTATTTAACTTACACTTATTCTTATGAACTATTTCATTTGCATTTATATGAATCTTGTTGAATGTGTGTTGTTGTATTAATTCGTCACTGTTAACTTGTGGACTATTCCACATATTATCTTGTGATGTCATTATGCTCATGTGTTCCTTTCAAGTTGTGTACTATTACATGCTTCTAAGGGGCTCACTTCCTTTTCCCTTCATGTGTTGGAACCTTCATGCATCACACTTGACCTTCTGCAGGGTCACACACGTTCTCACCAAAGATATCATGCACCACTCTAAGCATATTTGCAACCAAGGCATATCATTAACACCCCACTGCTGGGCTTCCTACTTCAAACGGTGTGAGGTCTAGTTGGGACTTCATATCGGTAAGATCCCCTGAATGTTGGTGGGTCTAGCACTGTCAAAATATCCTTTCAGGTCTTCTGTGGTGAATATCTAAGGGCGAGGGGATGATCTTTAGCAACCGGTGCTATCTCTCTACCCTCTGGTGGGAACCACTTCCACATTGTGAAGAAAACAACAAGATATCCACAAATAAAATATGTTTCCCTCTTTTAGAATCCTCACAAGCTTCAAAGAGCTCTTTCAACATAAAATTGCACCAATTCAATCGTGCACCATGTACACAGGCTTTCACAAATGAGATAGTTTCTAAGGAGCATTCAACTCTTGAGAAATGACACATGAGCTTTCCAGCGATCGTATAGTAGATAACTTGATGGTAGGATTATTAATTGGTTGTATCAGGGCTCTCTTAGCACCACGCTTAGTATCATACCTATTGTAGTAATTGTCATTGTCCATCTTTTTCACCCGCTTGGAAGTATTCTGAAATGTAGTTGACATAATGGCTCCTACAGCAGACAAACCTGTGAGCCTATGAATGTTGATGGCATGGATTTGGTATTTCTTATCAAGCCATAAAGACCCTCCATGCATTTTTCTAATGAGGAATTGGTACATTGCATCATTTCTCCCATAGTATCGAACACTAGGACGCTCCCCAGATTTAGTAGCACCGACCTTTGTAGCCCTATAAAGTCTTCTTTAACTCTCAATGACTGGCTTCTGTCAGATTTGGAAACATTTTTTGTATAAACTTCTAATTTGAGCACTGGAAAATGGAATGAGTCTGAGAGTTCATTGTCCACAAGTGTAACCTTTTCATATTTACCATGGAGAGGCTCAACTTTGGTGATTCTTGAGTCTGGTTTGGTTGTTGGAACAAATATTATGGTCTTATTCATGGTTGCAGGTCAATGATTATACACAACAGATTCAGGGGACTTGAATTTGGGCTGAGGTCTAAGGAAATTAGACATAGAATCTAGACTAGTGATTCGACCACCTATGTGTGCTTCTAAGCAACATATTGTTGCCATGGAAACTAGATAGAAAGACCTGACACAACATTTTTGATTAGACCGGTTAACTAATTAATATATTAACTTTCCATACTTGATTCAAATCATGGAAATAATGATGACTATGACCTGGGGCTAACCCAGATGATGTGAAAACTTAAAAAGGAGGGTGGGGATGATGGATAATTATGATGATATGATGTCAGGTTCCTAGAAGTTGATGAACAGATCATGTTAGGGATATTAAGGGAGATATTTATCCCAAATCCAAACTGATGCAAGGAATTATTAATAATTATTACAGATAAGACGAATGGCACGTGTGACTCCCCTACCACAAGAAGTTGAGAATAGATTCACATGACTGGCATTGCTAAAAGAACTAAGTGAAATTTATTCATGACTGACTCAACTGAAATAACTACCTAACTAAATTAACTGATGCAACTGACATACTAAAAGAACTGAATAATTGTACCTATACCTACCTATGATCCCTTTTCAGGTATCAAATCATTTTAATGTACAACTGGTCTTGCCATGGAAGTGCTTCAGGTGTGCACAATTTACCTAACCAAGAAATAATACTCCATCTAGTTGCATGATCTTGGAAACTCATGATTGCTTTACTTCCGCAACAATGAATGGTGCTAACCAATGCATTCTCAACTTTCTAGGATGTTTCAATAACTTACATTCCTATAAGAGAACTTGATCCCCAATTGCAAAGGATTTCCGCTTTATGTATCGGTTGTAACATGTTTTTTTCCTCTCCTTCTCGAGAGCTTGGTGGAACCATGCTAGGAATATGGCTTCATCTAACTCCCATAGATCATCTAAATGTTTTGTAACTTATTCATCTTTTTTCATGTGATTATCCTGTGCAATGGAATGATTGGGGACAATGAAATCAGCGAGAACTACGGTTTCTCATCCATACACAAGTTGAAAGGGTGTATACTTGTGTAGGTGCTTGAAAGTTGTATGATAAGCTCATAATGTGGCTGGTACTCACTCATCCCAATCCTCCCTATTGGCAGAGCATATCTTTGTGAGTCCCCTCTCTAAGATTTTATTAAAGGCTTCCACAATACCATTTTTCTGAGGATGGTATGGGTTGCTCTTATGGTGTTGGATCATAAATTTATGCAACAATGAAGTGATGGTTTCATTAATGAATTGGGTCCCTTCATCACTTGTGATGCTCTAAGGGCACCTAAATCGAGTGATAATATTTGTGAAGATGAACTTGGTGGTAGTGTCTGTAGTGTAATATTTAAATGGCACAGTTTCGTCCCATATAGTAAGGTAATATGTGGCATTGATAATGTACCTAGCATGGGAGTCACATGTTGGAGGATTAATGGGTCCCACATGTTGTGGGGAAAAATGCCTATGCAGGACGATCCTATCCACCTAAGGTGTGACAGTGCCTTAGCAAAAAACAGAAACAGCTATTCTAATATTCTTCCTTTATGAATTAAGAATGAAGAGAGATGGATGGACTAACCGGTGTCTTCCATTTGTCCCTCGATCCGGTTTCTCTTCTCTTTGAGAGTTCCCAGCTACTTGCCTTCTCGCTCACCCAGCTTCAACAGGTTTCTGCAAGATCACAAGAAGAGAACACTACACAAAGACATAGATTCATATTCATAACTAGTTCAGGATTAGAGATAAACTAAACATACTAATGCAATCATACATCAAAGATACATCAGTATATAGGAGAAACCAAGATAGCTTTATTGATGAATAACAAGGTTCAGGAAGAGATACAACCCAGAGGGCTCCAATCCAGCATCTCCTTCCCAGCAAATGAAATTCCTATCTTCAACTTCCTTCAAAGCATTAAGCACCCAATGATTCCAGTCTCAAACCAACAACAATTCCTTGCAATAACAAAATTCCAGCCTCTAGATCTCATGGAGGAGAGATCCATATATAGATGTTTGGAGAGAGGATGAGTCAGCTTGATATCTGACTAGTGTCCTCTCCCTCTGTCAGTTCTTGCTTCCACTTGGAGACTAAGAGCCTCTTACTCATCACTAGTCAAATTCCTTGAGGCAAGTGTCATTGGAGAAGATTCTGGAAGCTTCCAGGGTCTTTCCACCTCGTTGAATGAACTTTCCATTTGTCACTTCCCGCTCAGCGCACCCTGGTAGTGCTTCTACCTGTGTTGCAGTGCACCTAGCCAGTGTAATCTCTGCATTTCAGCGCAGACAGCTAGTGGAGCCTCTGAATTGATCCTGAATTGACTTGTTTTTGAGCAGTTTCTAGTGGAGAACTTATGTGAATTGCTGTGGTTTGTTAGCCTTGTTCCTCTTGGGGTAGGAAAAACATGTTTAGGGACTTTGGATCCCTTGGATTATGGACAGTTCATGCTCAATGTTGTAAGGCACAAAAATGTCTATAACAGTTGCCCCCTAAAGTATGAGGCCGTTTATCGGGTGAAATGCTTTATTAGGAGGATCCGAAGTTCATTCAATGCTGGGAGGAGACCTGTAATAAGATACAATACAATACATTATTTTTCATACTGCTTTCATGATCTAGCTGAGGTGGGCATTCCCACTCTCAGCTTTATAAATTCATTTTTCTGTACATAGAACAGACAATCGTCTGATGGTAGACCGATAATTTTGATGAAATTATCATCCTTTGCGTAGGATGATTATCTGCTGCAATGATGTACATGTCAATTCCTTTATCTTTCCTGAATATATATCGCAGCCCGGATGGATGAAACTAGATACGGGGTCTTCAAACTCATTCGATCTTCACTCTAAGTACAAGTCGATCCATGTGAGGAATGTTCTGAAGTCGAACATGGAAAGACATCGCTTGATTACCGGTCAATGAGGTAAACCGTTAACAAGCGCGAGAGGAATCACCGATAATGATAATGACCCTCAAGGTACTGCAGTACAATTCACGTGGTGTGAATAAAGGACTTGGCGTCGAACACCACGCAAAATCTTTCTGTCGAAGTTCATTGATGTATACCTGTCACCGGAAGTGAGAAACTTGCCATTGAGGCATGCAAGCTTCAAAGTACTGAAGGGGTTGTTCCTAGATCAACTTCTTGGATAATGAGTTGATGTCGACAAGAAGCGATCCGTCAAAGGAGGGCCTTAATGAATCTCACATCAGTGACATGGAACAGAGCAAATGATTTTGATGGAGGTGAAAACGATCTGATGACATATGATTCAGGGTGGCGGTCATGAAAGGATGAAGGATAATGTATGGCAGTGGATGGGACACGATTGACTTCTCTGAACGACTTCTCTTGAACATATGGCGACACTTATGCGATGGATCAGTAGCATTACCCCAAATATGGATGGTATGGCGAGACCATGGTGATGTGACCGGTGAATGAAACAACCCAACCCGACTGTGATACGGAGGAAAAGTGTCATGTTCAAGAGCGACTTGCTACCATCACAGCTTTCTTGAGTTTCTCCCAATTTTTTCGAAGTCATTGCTGACCAGTACCTCTTTATTTTTGTCAAGCTTGAGGAGGATAACATATGCTTGTTCTATAACTTGCCCTTCGGGCAAGCCCATCCCTATGTTTTAACGAGCCTAGCGATAGTGAAACTCGTTCTCGTCTAAAGACAAGTTTGTCACTATTTAATGCTTTTAACGAGTCTAACAACAAAGATAACTCGGTCCTTTTCATTTTTAGAGAGTCTAAAAGGGTACGTAAAGTCAACTCCGAAAGTCCTTTTTCGTCATCTAATCCCTTAAGTCCGAAAAAGTATAAAACAATACGGAAGGGATGAGTTTTCGATAGTTTTAACGAGCTGAACAAAACAAGCGCTCGATCGTTTTGTGCAATAATCCCTCAGGTCAAAAAAGATTAAAATCTAGAGGAGGGATAGCACTTCCGATCGTTTTAACGAGCTGGAAGGCCAAAACTCGGCAATCTTTTCATATTTTACGAGTCAGATGAAAAGAGCTTAAAGAAGGCTCGTCTTTTGAGGAACGAGTGATAAAACGGGTTAGCAGCTGATTCCAGGTACGGGTTGGAATTTTCTGATCACGGCAGTGTCACAAGGATGGCTAGTGAAATCACTCTTCGCAGCTGTTCCTCAAAATGGGTAAACAATCATGTGGAGGTGAACGATCGGCCAATGAAAAGTGGAGGTGACGGTGCAAACACGACCAAGGCTTTAATGGATGATGATATTACATTCACGGTGGTTATTTACCGGAATAGTTCATTTTTTAACGAGCTTAAACGCGGGTGAAACATTGCTCAGTCTTATGTTTATTTTTTAACGAGCATGAACTATGCGCTAAAACTGCTCAGATCTTGCGTTTATTTTTTAACGAGCATGAGCTGTGTGCAAAAACTGCTCGATAACATGGTCTAATTTTGATTTTTTACCATAACTAGCTTTGCCCTTCTCAAAGATAGTACTGTACCTTCAATTGCTGCATCAAACTTGTTAGAAATGAATAACATTTGCTTGAAAATGAGATTAAAACCCTAATATTTTGCTTTGAACTACGTAAAAAACAATTAAAAAGTGTTTTTACCTCTCATTTTACCATTTCATTTGAACTTGGTTTGTTGGAGCTTTGGAGGTGCCTCTTCCCCCTTGATTTTCACCAGCTGATTTCGGGAGATTCTGTGGACGATTCTCGGCGCCGTCTAGACCAGGTAGGAGCTAAACCCTAGCTCTTTCTTTTCATGGTTTCCTTTTTGCATTCTGTGCCTCTTTTCCTGTTTTTCTGAGCCCCTGGGGTTTCATGAGCTCGTTTTCCCATCAACGCACCCTGTGCCTAGCGAAACCTGCGCTGAATGTCAGCCAGTATGAAGGCAGTTTGACATTCAATGCAGGTGGACCACTCCTGCAGGTGCGTTGGGCGAAAAAGAGGAACTTGTTGCACATTTTTTGATGAAAATTTTGCCTGTTTTGCATCAAAATCAGGATCTTACTCCTTCTCTTGTTTGTTTTGCAGGGATCTTTGAGCAAAATGACCCTTACATGGCGAGAACGAGAACATGAAGAAGAGGACATGATTGCCTTACATGACCCTGTCACGGTGAACGCGCTGCGAAACTGTGGCCTGCTGAAGTTCTTCCGTATCTCTAGCATGAGACAACAGATCTCTCTACTGCAGTATTTGCTAGACGCTTGGGATCCTATCAACCAAGTATTTCAGATTAGGGGCAAATCTAGACCCTTGACCATAGTAGACATTTACTTCTTGACTGGCTTGTCGAGGTGGGGTGCCCCCATTTCTTTGTCAGGTTCGGCCCGAGGGAGTGACTCTGTGAGAGAATATGTCTGCCAGTATTGCAGGGAAGGATCTCAGCCGAGCAGAGACGGCAAGATCGTTATTCGTGAGATTGCTGACAGGTCCCTTAGGTCTATCTTGTATACTATTGGTAGGATGGCCGGTAGCGTGTCCCTTCACGTAGCCAACAGATCCTATGTGCAGCATGCCTTGGAGTGTCTCCAACCGAAAATATTCAACTGGTGTGATGCAGTACTTCTCCAGATGAAAAGTCAGTTAACCAAGGTAAAGGACGGGAAGCTGAAGAACTTTGGGTTTGGTTCCATTTTGACCGCCTTTGCTTTGGAGAAGATACCACTGATGCAGTCGCAGTACATTGCACTCAACTTGCCTTCTCCTACTGAACCACGCATGTAGAGATGGGTTGATCACATGTCTAGGCATGCCGGTCAATCTCAGATTTCTTTCACTGATACCTTCTTCAGGTGGTTCGAGCGTCAGGAGATGGTCTATTCTGAGTATCCATATGTTGGTATGGACTTCCGGGGTGATCCGGATTTGGTACTACCGGACGGAGAGCAGTGGGGCGCTGTTGGTAAAATCTTCGACCATATCACTATTTACTTTTTTTATTTATAATGTCCTTGTCCTTTATTCTATCAAGACCTTAATCAAACTCATGTGTGCATGCAGATGTTGGTCCTGTTCGTCCAGCAGTTCGCCCGAGAGCGCCAGCCGCTGCCCCAGCAGGGGAGACTGCCGGGAGGGTTATTCTTTGTGACCTTGATGTGGCTGAGACCCTTACAGCTGTGCAGGAGCAGGTTGAGAGCCTTACTCTCGGCATTCCAGATGTGAGGATCGACGAGTTACCTTTACAGTTGCAGCGACATACTACTGGTGTGCCTAGACGATGGACTCGTCTCTTACACATGATCGCACAGGCCATGACGTGCTATCATGAGCATCACTAGACTAGGGTGCCCCCTAGAATTTTTGAGTTTTTGGGTCATGTAACCGATTTTGTCTTGGTTACAGAACATTATATGTAAACCATAAACAACTTATATATATATATATATATATATATTTTGATTTTCGGGGTTTTATTCTAGTTGAGTTATGTGATCCATATGTACAACATTGATGATGTGTTTCTTTTTATAAATGTCGCAAATGTCTATCTAACACATAGTTTGCTAATGAGTCGGTTAATGTGTTTAAGTTTCTGGAAATATGCTGGTATTGAATTAAATCAAACTGTCTTTCCAAAATCTTAACCCTTAGAAACATGCGATAAATAGCTGGGTTGTAGACGGAATATATACCATTGAGTTGTAGTATCATGAGTTTTGAGTCTAGCTTGAAGATTAGTCGGCGTATACCATGGGTGATGGCATCAGAGAGAAGTTCTATCAATGCACTATACTCAGCGATGTTATTCGTTGATTGCCCAATACATACACCTCTGAAACTTACTAACTTGCCGCTTGGATAAAAAATGGCCCAGGCTGCGGGGGACAGGTTCCGCGAACTACGACTCGCTCCGTCGGCATATCCAACACATATCTCCAAAAGGTTTGACATCTGCAATAAATGTAAAAAGGTGGATTACTCGACCAAAACAAACACTTTAGAGAAAACAAAATACAACAAAAGCACACAGGTTACTATTTAAGCATAGTAACGCTTGAGGTACAACCCATTACGGGGTTGCGCCAGTGGAATTCCGTCATAATCCATTAACTCGTAGGCTCCTTTTGCTAACACTCATTTAACAATATAAGGGCCCATCCATAAAGAATTAAATTTACCTGCTCCCAATTTATCGGATTCTTGGTCGTAAAGCAAGACCAAGTCACCTTATGAGAAGACATGGGGTTTGACATTTTTGTCGAACTACGCCTTGACTCGTTTCTTATGGGCTTCGTTAGCCAAAGCGGCATCATGATGGGTTTCATCCAATTGGATTAATTCCAAGAAACGAGCCTCTTCTTCTGAAGTTCTGGGGAGGAGATCAATTGCGAGTTTAAGAGACGAGATTTCACACTGGACTAGCAAGACTACCTCCAGGCCATACACCAGTTGGAAAGGTGTGAACCCGGTAGCATTCCTTACCGATGTTCGGTAAGCCCACAAGGCTGAGTACAGGATTAGGTGCCACCTTCTTTTGTGAACTCCGATCATCCTTTGCAACATACGCTTCAGGACTTTGTTGATCGCTTCAACCTGTCCATTGGCTTGCGGATAATACGGGGTAGGGCTGTCGTGAGATAGCCCTAGCTTGGCAGCTAATTCAACCATCATGTGATTGCGAAAATGCGATCCATGATCTGTAACTATAGCCTGTGGTACGCCGAATCTGGCGACTACATGATTGAAAAAGAAAAGGGCAGCTGTTTCACCAGTTTTATCTAATGTAGGCATCGCCTCAGCCCATTTGGTAAAATAGTCAACGGCGACTATAATATACCCATGCCCCCCGGTCGAGGTCGGGTTACATGTCATGAAATCGATGCCACATTTGGCGAAAGGCCCAACAGCAACTATTGGCTGTAAAGGCGCGGGTGGTCTTCTGGTTTTGCTATCAAAAATTTGACAAGAATGGCAACTTCTGACTGCGGTTATGCAATCTTTGAACATGGTCGGCCAGAAGTATCCTGCTCATAAGATTTTCTGTGCTGTAGCATATCCAGATTGATGCCCCCCACACGCGCCTGAATGACACTCATTCAGGGCTTTTTCGGCCTCCTCATGGGTGAAGCGTATCACCGACGATCATGTAGTCTTTTGCTTGGTATCGTATACGTTTTTGTTCTGAGTGAGAGGTGTTAGGCCTGAATTTTTGGGTCTGGAGATAAACGATTATATCTCCATACCACTCATCGCTTGTGGATATCAGAAAACCACTTTCGTCCACGATTGATTCTTCAGATGTTTCATCGTTGGACGACGATGGGAGATCGCACAGTAATTCTGCGAAAACTAGAGCTTTCTTTGATTTGGATTTTATGAATTCCAGATCAAACTCTTGAAGGATTGCTATCCATTTTGAATATTTGCCCCCTAGCAACTGTCGCGACAATATATAAGTCATGGGGTTGCAATCAGACAAAATGGTAGTTTTTCGAAAGAGGACATAGTGTCGAAATCTTTGTATCGCTTGAACAACAGCGAGCGCTAGTTTTTCAACATACGAATATTTGCTTTCTGTATCATTTAATTTTTTACTTAAATAATATATAGGATGTTCAATTCCATTGACTTCTTGAACTAAAACCATCGCAATGGTCGTATCTGCCGCAGCCAGATACAGGTTAAAATCTCTTTGATAGTCTGGGGCATACATTAATGATGCTTTTACTAGAGAATCTTTCAGAGTGTCAAAGGAAGCTTGTGCCACCTGATCCCAGACAAAAGGTACATCCTTTTTCAAAAGACGAGTATAACCTTTAGCAAGTTATGCGTAATTTGGAATGAACCTCCTCAGAAAGTTTGCTTTCCCTTGGAGTTTCTAAATCTGAAGCAAATTTGAAGGTGGAGGCAAATTAATTATCTGGCGCATTCATCAATTATCTGGTCGATGAAGGGTGTAGGGTAGTTGTCTTTTGGACAAGCTTGATTTATCCATCCATAAAGGAAAAGATTTCACATCCGACACATTCATCAATTATCTGGTCGATGAAGGGTGTAGGGTAGTTGTCTTTTGGACAAGCTTGATTTACATCCCTATACTCAACGCACACTCTGATTGTTCCTTGTTTTTTCATAACAGGGACAATGTTCGATACCCAATCGGTTAGAGGAACCGGGTAGATGAAACCAGCATGGAGAAGTTTTTCAACTTCTGCCTTGATTGCAGCGGCTTTCTTGGGGTGCACCTGCCGAAGCCGTTGTCTTACTGGTTTGACATCAGGATACATCTTAATTTCATGTTCAACGATACTCGAGTCGATGCCTGGCATTTCATCATATGACCAAGCAAAGACATCTCTGAATTCGCGGAAAAGAGCGTTATATATTTCCAGTTCTGAAGGAGAACAACATTTGCCAACATAAATATTCTCTACAACATCTGCTTTGGTTGAGATATTTATGGCTATAGTCTCTTCAATATTGGATAGGTTTCGCTCGGAATCCACCATATTTACAGTATTTGATAGGAATTCAAAGACTGAAGGGTGATAAAGGTCGTCTTGAGTATCTTCTTCACAATCCGGAAGAAAGGAACGATGGTGGCTATCATTCCATGGTGCCCCCTCAATCAACATTGATTGTAGAATTCCTTCGTCGGTTCCATACACTCGCGACCAAGGATGTAATGGGGTACCATATTCTCTAGACCTATCTACCCAAACGCTTGATGAGCGTTGATTTGGGTTCGCCTCCCATGCCAGAAACATTGATTGCTACAATATTTCTATTGCGCTTGGGGGAAAAACCATTGCATGATCCATGTCGATATCGTCTTCTGAGATCTTCGTGGAAGATATTATATTGCAGGCTCCTACCAATGCTACTTCTCCTATATAGATTGGAGGTGGAAGTGCGAAAGTTCCCATTAATGTGGGGTCTTTCAGTAGGCCTACTCCAATATCTTGAAGTGAATGGTTGCTACCATGGATCATAGGAATGCTTCCTGTAACTTGTGAACCATTAGGGAGGAATTTTTGTTGGTCGACGATCGTAATCCCTCCTTGAAAGGGTAATGCAATCTTTCTAAAATAGGTCGACACAACAGCTGCCATGGCATAGATCCACGGTCTTCCTAGTAGGATGTTGTAATCAAGATTCCCATCGATGACTTCAACATCTATTTCTACCGTTTTTCCCCCTAGTTCAACCTTCAAGTTATTTAGGATACCATATGGGGTATATGTCCTTCCGTCGAATGCTTTTAATGTTGTCGAAGATTGCGACAAGGTTGGAGATCCTAAAGTTTTCCAGCAACTCATTGACATAATACATGTAGATGCCCCCTCATCAATAATTGTTCGATGAACAATTTTGTTGAGGGCTTTCACTTGGATAAGGAAAGCTAGTTGAGCTGGTAACTGAGGATCGTATCCTTTATGATCAAAGGATACAAGATTGGAATCCTTAGGATCAACCCCACCAATGGCTGATAACAAAGCCTGCCTTTGGGATGGGCAATTTTGTAGTACTTCCAGAGTCGACATAGCGGATGGCGATTGGGCCAAATCTTCCACTATGTTATAATGCTGCGCTGCTCTGGCGCGAGGATTAAATGTCGACTTGTGTACTACTCCCTTTGGCGGTTTTATTGTTAATTCAGGAATGATGGGTGGTACAACTTCTGTCGAAGTTGTTGTCGAACTGCTTGGTTGATCTTTATCCTTGCCGTTCGACAGCTGCGGATTCCCATAATCTTTGTTCCTTGTCGAAATCAAAGCATCATTTTGTTGCTTGGAAATCGACAACATAAGCACTTGCGACGGGGAAGCATTTCCACTATCAACCAGATTTTGTCCTGGATTTGGAAACGGATCAGTTAACACAGCTGAGGTTTGCGAACTCTTGAAGAATTTCTTCAGCTCAGCTTTGTATGGACACTCCCTTGTCCAGTGATCCTCATCGCATATACTGCATGGATATTTCCTATTTCCAGGAGGGTTTGAAGAAGTTTTTTCAGGAGATGATCCACCCTGTTTCTTCTTCTTCCCTTTGTTTTGCTTTTTCTTGCTTCCTGGTTGTTTGGTTTCTTTGCCCTTATCTGCTGATACGGCATTTACTTCCGAAGCAAGAATTTCGTCTTTTGCATTTTGATCTGAAGTCTTACGGGCCTTTTTGGAGTTGGCCTTTGTCGACTTCGTGTTTGTCGTGCCAATCACGCCATCGCTGGCATGAGAGTCATTGTTTGATTTAGGAGGAGGAGGAATTGAGAATTCCGGTCTAGGGGCATCAGGTATTTTTTCATAGAGCATGCCAGACTGAGTATAATCTAAGTCTAGATACTGCGCACGAGCGATAACTTGCTCTTTTGTTACGACCCCCCCCTTTGCCACATCTTCCGTTATAGCAGGAAGTAACGACTTGATAAACCATTTAGCTAATAGCTGATCGGGAATGTATGTTCTTACCATCCTACGATGACGTCGCCACTCATGTATATGATTAGATATGTGAGTGGCCGTCGTCTATTTGAAGTTGGTTAAGATTTCAGTTCCCGTTTCATACCTTATCGGTAATTGAAAATGGGTTAAGAATGTCGTGGCTAAGGTGCTGAAATTGTCGAACAAAGCTCTAGGCAATTCAATATACCATTTTGCCGCTGGACCCGTTAATGTCCTCTGAAAGAGGCGAAGCCTTATCGAATCATCGTTTAAGGTGTTTGATGAACACCATAGATGAAATTTCATCACGTGATTCGATGGATCTTCACCTGGATTTCCATTAAATTTAGGAATGTCTGAAGGAAGTTTGTGAGGAATCGCTGGCCACCAAGGGCGTAAGCAATTGGATCGTTTGTCAACCAGTGTAAATCGGGTAACTCTAAAGTTGCCACGAACGGTAACTGTTGATTCAGGTTAGGTGAAGCATACCAAGGATATGATGGGATTGCCTGAGCAGTTGGCCTTTGCATACCAGCATAATGTAATTGATGTTGGTATGACTGATACGGTTGGTGGACATGACCACCGTAAAGTGGTCGATTTTGACCGTTTTGAATGTACGATTGTCCACTATTCGCAAAGATCTACTGCTCAGAACCTTGGTATACTTGTTGGAATTGTGGTTGTTGATATTGTACCAGCCACGGTTGCGAAGCCATGTTCTGCTGCACTATACTAACCGTTGGACCAAGGTGTGGGGTAATTGTACCCGTTTGGACCTGTGTCATCCCACCAGTAGGCGATTGTGGTTGAGTCATAGGGTCAAGGGGCTGTTGCATTATAACCTGAGAAATCTGAGGTTGACATACAACAGGAAACGTTTGAACTTGCGACACTGTCACAATAGCCGGTGTGGTCGGGATGCTCGACATAGGTACACATTGTTGCATAGAATACGCAACCCTTGGTTGTTGAGGTAGCATAGGTACCCAACCACTTGATGTAACTCCAGTATAACCTGAATACTGTTGTGAACTCCCGTATGGATACCCTCCCGTAGGGGGTAATGAAAGGGCATACTGCCCCCCATACGGTGGTAATCCGAAACTCAAGGGGATTGTTTGTCCTTGGGGACTGGATTGCCCAAATTGACCTCCAAATGGATCAATCTGGCGAGTTTCAACATAAGAGTTGCCGGATATTATTCTAGAGGAACAAACTGGAACGGACCACACTGTCGAAATAGTCCCTGGGTGGACTCCTTCTAGCAGTTGAGAGCTAGTCGAGACAGATGGTATGCCGGCAAACATTGTCGGAGTGACGGCAGGGAGTTCTGCTGTCGCTATGTCATTCGACACAGTCCTAGATGTTGACGGTTGTTCAGACATTTTGAGTCTATCCAAGATATTACTTAGCGATTCTACAGGAACTTCCACTGGTGGTAGACTAACTTCTGATGTCAAAGGAAATAGAGTGACCCCGAGTCCAAAATGTGTTGGAGTGCTTGCTTCCGGATCTTCTACAATTTCCTCTATCGCAATCAAACCAGGAGGAAGGGGAAGACCGTCAGGTACGTAAAATATTTCTGGTGCCGAAGAAGGGGTTGAATCAACAGCAACAGATGTTTGAAGAGCAAGACTCTCTGAACCGGTTACAGATGGAACTGGTTCAGTAACACAAGTGTTTGTTCTCAGACTAGGATCAGTATCACTATCCCTCTATGGCTGTTGAACTTCTTCTGTAGAGGCAGGGTTTCCAGAAATGTTTGGAGTAATCGGAATCTCAGATGTTGTTGGAACACTTGTTCTAACTTTGATAGGAGATTTCGAACCGGTTAAACAAGTTCGCTTTGTCCGTACTGTTTTCGATTCCGGAGACAAAGACGGTTGACTCGTAAGCCTCCGCGAACGACGGGGTTTCAATTGACTTTCTTCCACAATTGCGGATTACTTGATCAACCAAAATACAAAAGGGGAAAGTGTGTTTCCGAATTGAATTAATTTTTTAGACGCTTTAGACACAACTTGCTTTTTCAATTTTAAAGAGTCGAGAAAAAGCTAAAGATGACTCTAGTCTCCTTCGATGTTTTAACAAGCCCGAAGTGAAAAATGCTCGGATGGACTTTTTCCGTTATAGAGTCTGAAAAAGGCCAAAAGGAACTGCTCTGGAGTTCTAGGTAGAGGGTGTGCCAAACTTTTTGCAAAACCGCAGAATACTTTTTAAGGTACGGGCAGTCAATCTTCCTGAATGCTGTGTTCAGTGCATTGCGATCAGTAGGGCGGCCGACACGGCTTCCTAAGGATAAAGATTTTATGCCTATAGGGGTCTCCCAATATATACTCGACGGTACGTGGGAGTACAATCCGTACTGGCGCTATCGTCCCTCAGGAGGAATCACCCACCATCAGCGAGATCGACAGTCACCGGGCTTTACGACGCCGGAACACGTCTCTAGCCTAGACCTCTATGTTGTGCGTTAAGTTACAAAGCGTTGTTAAGTTCATTCAATTTATTTTAGGTTGATCTTTTTAGAAGTTTGCCTTTTGAGGTTCACCACGAGATGTATGATACAATTCCTAAATGCAGTCTAAAGATGATAAGCAAGCTTTTATATCTTTTCAACAATGAAAATCCTAGCTACAAAGGGAAAAGAAAGACACCATCTTTTCTCAAAGAGCAATCAGCACACTCTAATGCACTTTTCTGAAATCAAGCATGCAAACTATCAAGATGCAAATGCACAATGCAGGTGTTTGTTTTCCACTTTCTTAATATTGATGCCTAAAAAGAAAGCTTTTTGTACAACTTTGAATTTGCTTTTAAATGACAAATACAAACAAGTTTACTTTTTCGAAATCAGAAAGGGTAGAAGAGATTACAACAGTTTACGACTTTCGAAATGAACACTTGTTTCGAAACTTAAAAGAGACAAACTCAAACCAAAAGCAAAAGTAAATGTATAATCAACTGTAAACAGCCAGCCAATGAACTCTCTCCTAAGATCACAATCAACAGATCTGAATCAAGGGCTACAGGATGACTATTTCACTCTTGCAAAGGAAAACTGTAAATGACGCCACAAACACATAAAAACACTCACAGTCTCTTTGTACAAAAGGAGGCGAAATTTAAGCAGAGAAAAGGAGTTATCAGACAGGTACCTATGCTGGTTACAGGCTGCAAAAATCAGAGATCAAAACAAGGCAAAACAGAGCAGAGAACCCCAGCTGCACAATGACTGGATCAACGCACCCTCAACACAGAGGTTTTGACATTCAGCGCAGGTAGCCTTCATGGGACCTGCGTTGAAATGCGGAACCTCTTCACAGGGTCTGCGCTGAAGGAGAAACGAGAGTTCCTCACTGGGTTTTAGGTCACAGTTTGCTGATTAATCTACGGTTTCAGGCCAAATCAAAGCAACAAGCAAGGTACAATCAAAGGGATGCTTTGAGGGAGGACTAAGATCTATCACAAAGGATCATCAAATCATTTGTGAGTCCATTGTTCAGATCATAGAAAAATCCAGTGATTGGATCAAAGCAGTAGCTGTCTACTTTGGATCTGAGAATAGCAGATGTAGTTCGATTGTTGCTGTTGAGTCTATGAAACAAACAATGATAGAGACACAAATAAAATTACTAAACAGATCTCCCCAGCGGAGTCACCAATTTGTTGTGGGGAAAAATGCCTATGCAGGACGACCCTATCCACCTAAGGTGTGACAGTGCCTTAGCAACAAATAGAAACATTTATTCTAATATTCTTCCTTTATGAATTAAGAATGAAGAGAGATGGATGGACTAACCGGTGTCTTCCGTTTGTCCGTCGATCCGGTTTCTCTTCTCTTTGAGAGTTCCCAGCTACTTGCCTTCTCGCTCGCCCAGCTTCAACAGGTTTCTGCAAGATCACAAGAAGAGAACACTACACAAAGACATAGATTCATATTCATAACTAGTTCAGGATTAGAGATAAACTAAACATACTAATGCAATCATACATCAAAGATACATCAGTATATAGGAGAAACCAAGATAGCTTTATTGATGAATAACAAGGTTCAGGAAGAGATACAACCCAGAGGGCTCCAATCCAGCATCTCCTTCCCAGCAAATGAAATTCCTATCTTCACCTTCCTTCAAAGCATTAAGCACCCAATGATTCCAGTCTCAAACCAACAGAAATTCCTTGCAATAACAAAATTCCAGCCTCTAGATCTCATGGAGGAGAGATCCATATATAGATGTTTGGAGAGAGGATGAGTCAGCTTGAGATCTGACTAGTGTCCTCTCCCTCTGTCAGTTCTTGCATTCCACTTGGAGACTAAGAGCCTCTTACTCATCACTAGTCGAATTCCTTGAGGCAAGTGTCATTGGAGAAGATTCTGGAAGCTTCCAGGGTCTTTCCACCTCGTTGAATGAACTTGCCATTTGTCACTTCCCGCTCAGCGCACCCTAGTAGTGCTTCTACCTGCGTTGCAGTGCACCTAGCCAGTGTAATCTCTGCATTTCAGCGCAGACAACTAGTGGAGGCTCTGAATTGATCCTGAATTGACTTGTTTTTTAGCAGTTTCTGGTGGAGAACTTCTGTGAATTTCTATGGTTTGTTAGCCTTGTTCCTCTAGGGGTAGGAACAACATGTTTAGGGACTTTGGATCCCTTGGATTATGGACATTTCATGCTCAATGTTGTAAGGCACAAAAATGTCTATAACACCACAAAATTGACTACCCACTTCTCAAAAGTCTGTAGTGCCTGTAGTGGCTACAAGGGAATCTCATCACAGTGTGATAGCTTTCCCACACACTGGAAAACATCACATTTCCTAGCGAATTCCTTTGCATCTTTGAAAAGTGTAGGCCACCAGAGTCCTTCATGCAACACTTTCCTTTCAATGGCCTTCCCACCCATATTTCCACCCGCGACTCCCAAATGGAATTCCCATAAGACATCATGTTTCTCATGATCTAGAGCACAAATTCATAGTATCTGGTTGAGGACTATCTTGTACAATTTCCCTGCAATCAGTTGGTAGTCTACAGCTCGAACCACCATGTGCCTTCATTGTGTTTTCGTGTACTCCTCTAGGAATTTACATGTGGCTATGAATAATGCAATACACTCCAAGTATACTGGTATGACCTCAACTCAAAACAGGTCAGCATCTAGAAATTGGTCATCTACTAACCCCCCGGCTTCACCTTATTCTAACTGGGAAAGTTGATGAGGTCCCACATTTAGCCTTCTTGGCTTGACAATTACTTCAAACGTGAACTCTTGGAATAGCAAAATCCATCGGCAAATCCTTCCTCCAAGTATAGATTTATTTACTAAATACTTCCGGGCTAAATGATCAGTAAAGAACTTGAATGAGCCCCCCAAAATATAGTGTCTAAATTATTATAGTGAGTGCACCATCGCAAGTGCTTGGTGCTCAGTTGTGGTATAATTCCTTTCCGCCATGGATAATTTTATTCTAGAAAACTACATCGAGTGATCAAGATTTCCATCCATGGGTTGAGCTAAAATAACTCCCAAGGCAATTCCTGATGTGTCAATATGGACATGAAACTAATCGTTGCAATCAGGATAGACCAAGATTAGTGCACTTGCTAGTTTTTCCTTTAGCACATTGAAAGTAGCTTCACATTTATCGGACAATGGAAACATTTCAGATTTCTTCCATAGCTTTTCCAGCGGTGTAGTGATCAAGGCATAGTTGGGGATGAATCCATAGTAATATCTGGTCTGTTCGAGGGTGAATCTCAGTTTCTTAACTCTCATCAGTGGGGGAATATTCAGGATTACTACCACTTTAGTGGGATCAACACAAACTCCTTCTTTATAGACTATATTGCCCAGAAGTGTTCCGAAAGGGATGACAAATACGCACTTATTTAAGTTTAAATATATTTTTAGCTGTCTAAAATGATAAAAAATCACTCATAACAAACTGGAATGTATTTTTAGAAAAATGTAGATGGTTCAATCATCCATGTAAACCTCCAGAAACCTATGAATATAATCCTAGAATGTAGCAATCATAATCCTCGAGAACATTGTTAGTGAATTCTTGAGTCCAAAAGGTAGGATGTTGTAAGAATAGGATCCCCATTCAGTTGTGAATTTGATTTCCTTCTTATCGTCTTCCATAACATGGACTTGGTGGAAACCATAGAATCCATCTATAAAAGTGTAAGCTTCATTTCCTACCACATTGTTAGAACATCATCACTTAAAGGGGTAGGAACATGAACACATCCATTGTTTATACTCCTGTAATCCATGCAGACCTAAATTTATTTAGTTTCCTTCTTATTATGTATAACAATTGTACTAACCCACTCAGCCTCATCAACTAGGAAGATGATCCAAGGGATCAATAAAGTGCTCAAAATTAAAAGTGTTCAAAATTTCTCAAAACTAGTGCCAAAGCGTAGATATCGCCAACCTGAATCCAATGCAACTTGAATTGCTCAAAACCAATATTGTATGCTCTCAATATCACGTTTTGATCATTTTCCTAAATAGGTAAAATTTTGCAAGTTAGATGAAGGATTGTTGATTGCGCAGTCCGTACGTTGACAAGGAAGGGTGACTAGGCACGTTGACTATACCTCACTTGACAATGGAAATCTGCCAAGTGGCCTCACTTGATTTGTCTAAATTGGCAAGATATGATTGGTTGTGGTGGATTTTTGTGGTCCAGTGATTCGGTGAAAGGTGGCCCAACCATACACTACCATGTGTGTTGTTGGGAAAAGTATCCAATACGGAATGACCCTATCCCACTCTCAGGGTGATAGTACCTCAGCAACAATCGAAGTAAAGCTATCTAAGATTTCTTCTTTATGAAAGTAAAATAGGTGAGAAGGAGATTCACTAACCAATGTCTTTCGCTAATGGTTGATCCAATCTTCTCTCCTTGCTGCTTGCTCCCAACTCCTTGCTCTTTCACTGGCCCAGCTACACCAAGATCCTGCAAAATGGCAAGAGAGGGAAACTACAAGAAGCATACATTCATAACTGATTCAAGGATTAGAATAAATCAAATACACAAGTATAACAATACACCATTGAGACACATGCATATAGAAGAACCTCAAATGCTTTATTAATGGAAGAAGTAAAGTTCAGGAAGTGATACAACCATAAAAGGCCCAATCCAGCATCACCTCCCAGCAGAAAGAAATCTCCTCTTCACCTCCTTCAAAGCAAATCACCCAATAGTTCTAAACTCAAACCAACAACACTTCCTTACATTCACAAGATTCCAGCCCCCCTAGACCTCATGAGAGAGCTCTATATATAGGAGTTTTGGAGAAAGGATGAGTCATCTTGTAGCTGGCATGAAGCTGACTAGTGTCCTCTCCCACTTCAGTTATTCTTCAGTTCTTGAGTCCACTTGGAGGTTATTGCTTCCACTTGGAGATCTAGACCCTCTTACTCATCACCAGTCGAATTCCCTGATCCAAGTGTCATTTTGGAAGCTTCCTGGGCATTGACACCTTGAGGAATGACTGTGCCACTTGTCCCAACTCGCCCAGCGCAGGTAGCCTTCTTTGTAGTTGACATTCAGCGCAGGTACACAGTGGAGCAGTTGACATTCAGCGCAGATGCTCAGTGGAGCAGTTGACATGATCCAGAATTAGCTTGTTTTTGAGTGTTTTCAGGTGGAGAACTGATATTCAGTGCTGTGGTTTGCTGACCTTGTTCCTCTAGGGGTAGGAACAACATGTTTAGGGACTTTGGATCCCTTAGATTATGGACATTTCATGCTTCATGCTGTAAGGCACAAAAATGTCTATAACAGTTGCCCCCTAAAGTATGAGGTCGTTTATTGGGTGAAATGCTTTATCAGGAGGATCCGAAGTTCATTCAATCGTTGAGAGATGACTTGTAATAAAATACAATACAATACATTATTTTTCATTCTGCTTTCATGATCTAGCTGAGGCGGGCATTCCCATGCTCAGCTTTATAAATTCATTTTGGTACATAGGACAGACGATCGTCTGATGATAGACTGATAATTCTCTGCTGAAATTATCATCCTTTGAGTAGGATGATCATCTGTTGCAATGAAGTACATATCAAATGTCTTTATATTTCCTGAATATATATCGCAGCCCGGATGGATGAAACTAGATCCGGGGTCTTCAAACTCGTTCGATCTTCACTCTAAGTACAAGTCGATCCATGTGAGAATTGCGCTGAAGTCGAACATGGAAAGACATCGCTTGATTACCGGTCAATGATGTAAACCGTTAACAAGCGCGAGAGGAATCACCGATAATGATTATGACCCTCAAGGTACAGCAGTATAATCTACGTGATGTGAATAAAGGACTTGGCGTCGAACACCACGCAAAATCTTCCGGTCGAAGGTCATTGATGTATACCTGTCCCCGGAAGTGAGAAACTTGCCATTGAGGCATGCAAGCTTCAAAGTACTGAGGGGGTTGTTCCTAGATAAACTTCTTGGATAATGAGCTGAAGTCGACAAGAAGCGATCCGTCAAAGGAGGGCCTTAATGAATCCCACATCAGTGACACGGAACAGAGCTAATGATTTTAATGGAGGTGAAAACAATCTGTGACATATGATTCAGGGTGGCGATCATGGGTGGATGAAGGATAATGTATGGCAGTGGATGGGACACGGTTGACTCTTTCTGAACAACATCTCTTGACCACATAACGACACTGATGCGATGGATCGGTAGCATTACCCCAAATGTGGATGGTTTGGCGAGACCATGGTGATGAGACCGGTGAATGAAACAACCCAACCCGATGTGATACGGAGGAAATGTGTCATGTTCAAGAGCGACTTGCTACCATTAAAGCTTTGAGGTTCTCCCAATTTTTCCCCAGTCATTTCTGACCAGTACCTCTTTATTTTTGTCAAGCTTGAGGAGGATAACATATGCTTGTTCTATAACCTGCCCTTTGGGCAAGCCCATCGCTATGTTTTAACGAGCCTAGCGATAGGGAAACTCGTTCTCGTCTAAAGACAAGTTTGTCGCTATTTAATCATTTTAACGAGTCTAACGACAAGGAAAACTCGGTCCTTCTCATTTTTAGAGAGTCTGAAAAGGTACAGAAAGTTAACTCCAAAATTCCTTTTTCGTCATCTAATCCCTTAAGTCCGAAAAAGTATAAAACAATACAGAAGGGATTAGTTTTCGATAACTTTAACGAGCCGAATAAAACAAGCGCTCGACCTTTTTGTGCAATAATCCCTCAGGTCCAAAAAGATTAAAATCTAGAGGAGGGATAGCTCTTCCGGTCATTTTAACGAGCTGGAAGGCCAAAACTTGGCAATCTTTTCATATTTTACGAGTCAGTTGAAAAGAGCTCAAAGAAGACTCGTCTTTTGAGGAACGAGTGATATACAGGGATAGCAGCAGATTCCAGGTACAGGTTGGAATTTTCCAATCACGGCAGTGTCACAAGGATGGCTAGGTGAAATCACTCTTCGCAGCTGTTCCTCAAAATGGGTAAACAATCATATGCAGGTGAACGATCGGCCAAATGACGGTGGAGGTGGCAGGTGCAAACACGACCAAGGCTTTTATGGCTGATAAATTTACGATCACAGCGGTTATTTACCGGGATAGGTTCATTTTTTATTTAAAAATGAGCTTAAACTCTGGGGGAAACATTGCTCACTGCTTTTATTTATTTTTTAACAAGCATGAAGACCGCGTTAAAACTGCTCGGATCTTGCGTTTATTTTTTAACGAGCATGAACTTTATGCTAAAACTGCTCGAAATACCAGTCATAAGATAAGAAATGTCTCCTGTGAGATCTCTATTTTTTAAGGAGTTTCATCTTCACTAAGCTTTACTCCATATCCTTTCTTTATGCAAGTTTGGAAACGACTAATCCAAAAAACAGATAAATAACCGCTCTTTGCTTGCACTCCAAAAGGTTTGCATGCCCCCAGGTATAAAATACAATTTCAAGGCTGCCCCTACTTATCCATCAAAACATTTGTTTTAAAGGGTGAGGCTTGCCTCTTTCTAGTTACCCAAAGATTGTTTCGTTAATCTTTCAAACAAAACATTTCCTCGGCACTGTCTACCGAAATAGACAAGGGTGAATGAATGTTGTCAAACACGTAACCTTGACAAAAGAATCCTATTCCAGAACAACCCCTCTTCCAACCACGGACGGGGTACAGACTAGTCATATTCTCCCGCAGAAATTCTATCTTATACCCAAGGTTTTCTCTGCCCGAAGCAGACCAGGATGCATGCCCCCTGGGTTCCAGTCCCATCTTTCCGAATCACTCGCACTCATCGGGAAGGAGGACTGGGGGTGGAGACATTTCTTGATTGAATAGACCATTCAGGGTTGGTATGTGACTATTTGCGATGCGTGATCCCGGAAATGAAAGTTGGTCTATGAGCTTGACCATTCTTCCTTCGTGTGGAAAACACATTACTCTAAAGAGTGAGGAGACTATTGCTCCCATGCAATATATATAGTCTCGTCCAAGGAGTAGGTTATAATCCAAGGGTCCTTGAACGACCATCACGTTCATTTGAACGGTCTTCCCTTTCAATGTAACAGGCACATTGGGGAGGATCCCTAATGGTCGACTGGTTCCTTTATCGAAACCCGAGAGATTTCTTATCTCAGGTAAAAGCGCCGGGGAACCCAGTGCTTTCCAAGCAACAGAGGAAAGGATACTCACAGATGCCCCTTCATCAATGATAGTTCCAACCATTACCATTCTGTATATTTGGACTATGATTCTGAATGGTATACTGGCTGGCAACCGGGGTCTGCCTAGTTGGTTCCAATCAAAGGACACAACCAGGTTGCTTGGTGGTGGGACCGAATATACGGCCGGATATGACCCTGACGATGTTCCTTCCTGTGATAAAGGAATGGGCGCATTGCCCTGATGCTCATCAGAGTCTGTGTTGATGAAAAGAATCTGGATGGTGTCATCCTTATTCTCTTAAGTGAGGGTGTCATTTGAAGATGAATCTTCAATGACGGTGTCATTTGAAGATGAAACCTCTGAAGGCGGAACCGGGTCAACTGCCGTTTCGACCTTTGGACTTTCGTCCGGTCTGAATTCAGTAGGTTCATTTTCAATGACTGACGCTTCAGCTGACCACTTGAGCGGGCCAGCTGTATTCTCAACCAACGAAGGACTTGGCACGAGTTTTTTGTATCCAGGAGGAAGTATTACCGGTGAAACCGGACGATCTTCCAAAACTCTCTTCGCTTCGTCTAAGAAGGGACAACGGTGGATGGCGTGATCGCCTTCACACAGTCTGCAGGGGGATCTTGCTCCCCCTCTTTGTCTTGAACCTTCAGTTTCGCTGGTTGACGGTAAGCATTCAACATGGCTATCAGAGGTTGATGCTCCCGAATTGTGCAACCGAGGGGACCAGTCCCTTAGTATCCGGGGAATACAGGGACAAACTCTATGGAAGTGGTCTCCTCTACATATGACACATGGCGATTTAGGCCCGGTCTGTGCTGTGTGTGGATTTTTGTCAGATGTCTTTTGCTTGCCCCCAGTCGCCTTAGGCTTCTTCTTCTTCTTCTCTCTCTTCTTCTTCTCCTTCTTCTCCATGGGAGCTTGGTTTTTGCCGGCTCTACCTCGTGAAGATGAAGGATTGGAGGAAGAGTTATAGGAAGTAGAAGGCTGGTGGGTAGCTCTAGACTGATCTAACTATTGACTCGACTGTTCAGGAACCATGGTGTTCTGAACTACATTGGTTGAGAATAGCCAAATTGGCAGGCCAATTATCAGTCCTGGAAGCGACAATGTGGCCATGTGGGGCGCACCAACTTCTCCCCAAGAGGAGAAAGGACTAGGATTCCCATCATGGGGAATTCCTTGGTTGGGGCGTTCCATGATCTCAACCTACAGATCAACGCAGGAATAGGAGGTGATTATGTTCCGTTTAAAATAAATTTTATAACGACGCTTTAGACACAACTTGCTTTTTCACTTTTTAAGAGTCGAGAAAAAGCTAAAGATGACTCTAGTCTCCTTCGATGTTTTAACGAGCCCAAAGTGACAAATGCTTGGATGGACTCTTTCAGTTATAGAGTTTGAAAAAGGCCAAAAGAAACTGCTCTGGAGTTCTAGGCAGAGGGTGTGCCAAACTTTTCGCAAAACCACAGAATACGTTTTACGGTACGAGTGGTCGATCTTCGTGAATGCTGTGTTCACTGCATTGCGATCAGTAGGGCGGCCGACACGGCTTCCTATGGATAAAGGCTTTGTTCCTATAGGGGTCTCCCAATATATACGCGATGGTACGTGGGAGCACAAGTCCGTATTGATACTTATCGCTTCACCGTGGAGGAATCACCCAACCACTCAACGCTAAGATATCACGTTTAACGACGCCGGAACACGTCTCTAGCTTAGACCTCTATGTGTTTGTGTTATGTTTCAATGCGTTGTTATGTAAATTCAATTCATTTTAAGTTGATCTTGTTTAGCAGTTTGCCTTTATGGATCACCACGAGATGTATAATACAACTTCCTAAATGCAGTCTAAGATGATAAGCAAGCTTTTCAATCTTTCAACTTTGAAAATCTTAACTACTGAGGGAAAAGAAAGACATCATCTTTTAAAACAGATCATAGAGCACACACTAATGCACTTTTCCCTAAATCAACATACAAGCTGTCAAAATGCACATGTACAATGCAGGTATTTCTTTTCTCTTTCTTAATGTTGATGTATTACAAAAAGAAAGCTGTTGTATAACTTTGAATTCAATTTCAAGTGAAAGCAAACAAGCTTTGTCCAAAATCAAAAGACACCTTAAGATTTACTTGTTTCGACACTAGAAATACATAAATTCAAACCATATGACGAAAGCAAAAGCTCAATCAGCTATGAACAACAAACAAACTAACTCTTAAGACCAAAACGACACTTATCACAGGTCTAGATCTAAGAGGCCACAGCAAGACTAGTTCACTTTCGTTATGGGAAACTGCAAATGATATAAGAAATACACAAAGAACAAATACAGTTTATTTATACAACCGAGGCGGAATAGTGGCAAAGAAAGGTGGTTTCAGATAGGTACATTGACTGATAACAGGCTGCAAAAACAGGGATGAAAACAGGGCAACAAACAGGAGGGAACCCCAGTAGCACTAGGCAAAACTGGTTCAGCGCAGGTAGTACACTGGCAGTTTGACCTTCAGTGCAGGTAGCCCCTTTGGGACCTGCGATGAAATGCAGACTGCCTTCACAGTGTCTGCAATGAAGAGATAAACTTTCGTTTTTCTCAGTTTTCGGGTCACATATTGCTAAAAAATTCACAGTTTTTGGCCAAATCAGAAGCTATCAATCAAGTACACACTAAAGGGTAATTAGGAGGATGAAAAGATATCACTAAGAGCTATTCAGAGTCCTTGTGGATCAGCTCTTCAAATCATAAACTTGCCCAGAAACTGAGCTGGAGTAGCTGCCCTCTACTTTGCATTTGAAAGATCCAAATGCAGTTCGATTCGGTACTCCCTGTGTTTATGAAATGAATAGAAAAAACACAAACAACCAACAAGATACGATCCCCAGCGGAGTCGCCAATTTGTTGTTGGGAAAAGTATCCAATACAGAATGACCCTATCCCACTCTCAGGGTGATAGTACCTCAGCAACAATCGAAGTAAAGCTATCTAAGATTTCTTCTTTATGAAAGTAAAATAGGTGAGAAGGAGATCCACTAACCGATGTCTTTCGCTAATGGTTGATCCAATCTTCTCTCCTTGCTGCTTGCTCCCAGCTCCTTGCTCTTTCACTGGCCCAGCTACACCAAGATCCTGCAAAATGGCAAGAGATGGAAACTACAAGAAGCATACATTCATAATTGATTCAAGGATTAGAATAAATCAAATACACAAGTATAACAATACACCATTGAGACACATGCATATAGAAGAACCTCAAATGCTTTATTAATGGAAGAAGTAAAGTTCAGGAAGTGATACAACCATAAAAGGCCCAATCCAGCATCACCTCCCAGTAGAAAGAAATCTCCTCTTCACCTCCTTCAAAGCAAATCACCCAATAGTTCTAAACTCAAACCAACAGCACTTCCTTACATTCACAAGATTCCAGCACCCCTAGACCTCATGAGAGAGCTCTATATATAGGAGTTTTAGAGAAAGGATGAGTCATCTTGTAGCTGGCATGAAGCTGACTAGTGTCCTCTCCCACTTCAGTTATTCTTCAGTTCTTGAGTCCACTTGGAGGTTCTTGCTTCCACTTGGAGATCTAGACCCTCTTACTCATCACCAGTCGAATTCCCTGATCCAAGTGTCATTTTGGAAGCTTCCTGGGCATTGACACCTTGAGGAATGACTGTGCCACTTGTCCCAACTCGCCCAGCGTAGGTAGCCTTCTTTGCAGTTGACATTCAGAGCAGGTACACAGTGGAGTAGTTGACATTCAGCGTAGATGCTCAGTGGAGCAGTTGACATTATCCAGAATTAGCTTGTTTTTGAGTGTTTTCAGGTGGAGAACTGATATTTAGTGCTGTGGTTTGCTGACCTTGTTCCTCTAGGGGTAGGAACAACATGTTTAGGGACTTTGGATCCCTTAGATTATGGACATTTCATGCTTCATGCTGTAAGGCACAAAAATGTCTATAACAATGTGGCACCCTAGGGTGGCACAAAATTGGTTAAGGACCGAGCTAGACTCCACCATATTTGAACTCATGACCTCAATATTTACAGTCCAGTGCCTTACTACTACACTACATGGTGTTTCTTAACAACCATACAATTGAACTTCTATTCAAAATTTAGGTGATTGAAGGTTGGGGAAAGGGACCAAGGCTCAGCCCCTCACCCCTAGACACTGCACAACCCACGAGACAACAGGCAGAGTGACAAAGGGCTCAGGGATTAGCCCCATCCCAAGGTCCTAATAAATACCATGTAATTGGAGGTAGATCATGCGGAGAGCTCGCAGATGGGTGCAAAGTTTTGGGGCCAACCCCAGAGTCATATGCGTGCCCACAAGACCAATGCTCCAATTCAAAGGTGCTAGGTGGAAGGTGCTCCAACAAGGGGGCCAGCCCTAGGGTCATATTCCGACCACATGTTACACAATATTTTGTCACACTTCCCATCCCATATCCTAAAGCGTCAAAATGATGGAAACTTTCAAAGTGTACTCACCATGAAATACATACAGAAACATCCCTGAAGAATAGAAGAAGAGCTTCCCTGAGGAATGTTTTGAGAAATTTGCCTGAAACCCTAGTTTTTAGGGTTAGCAACTCTGCAATATTGTTGGCCCATGCTGATGGCTTGTTGTAGCATGCTGACATAGCACTTTTAGTGCATATTTTGATATGAAAACCCATGTTGAACCTCTTCTAGTAGTCTTTCCTAAACTGGAGGAGAAGGTTCACCTACTAGAATTTTTGAGAACAACGAGTTGGATGTTATTGGATAGAGATATGGTTGAGTTCTCCCATTTTGAGTCCTTGATCCTACCTTTAGGGTTATTCCCCTTGAGATGTGTACCTTCCTCCCTCTTTTGTGGATCCCTAACTCCCTTTCCCTTCCTATAAATCAAGTCCCTTCTGTTATCCTCCATAATATCCGAAGGCTAAGAAAGGAGATCGACAAAGGTAACCTCAAACCACTTAGGGTTTAGTAGCTATCCCTGTTAAACTAGACAGGGCTCTCTCTATAAATCTCATAGCCAAATATTACTACAGTGGGAAAAAGATATTAGGCTAGATATGTTCAGCTCTAGGGTTTTGAAATTTATGGTTTTGTTGGATCAGGAGTGAAAACCAGGGAACTAGGTCAAAATATCAAAGGCCTAAGTTGCAAGATATATAAAGGAGTAGGGTAGGCATGCATTTGTGATACTTTGGAGTTTTTTCGATGTAGTGTAGGGTGGACAAACAAAGATCAAAATGAGCATATCAAGCATGAATTCATTTATCAGAAGATAGGTAACATAAACATGAAGTTCCTAACAAAACAGAGCTTAAACTTAAGAATTTTGTTTAAAACCTCTTAGGAAAATCACTGAAAAGCATAGATATGGAAAGAATATGAAATTATAATTCATATAAAACTATAACAGAGAGAAAAAAATTTCACAAACTCACAACACAAGAATTCTTGAATAATAGCTGCAACTGTCCTTTGATTTCTTGTAAAAAAGATAATTGAATACAAGCTCCAAGAGTTCTACTCACTGATGTCCAACCCTTTCTCTAACTTAGATTGGGTTACATATAGATCAAAATATCAGTTTCCCCCTCTCAGGGGTCGAATCCAACATTCAAGGAACTGCTTACAAGAATATCTCGAACCATACCTAAGACTAGGGAGGTTAGAAACCAACTCCCAATTTGGTCCAAAACCGATTCATTTGACAATAAGAACCTATACAAGCATGAATCTACTTAATTTTTAATTTGAAAAACATAATTACACCTTAATTCATCATCACAATCCCTAAATGACAAATTACATCAGTAAAAGTTGAACTGGACTAAGAAAACTGAGAAAAATGAGTTCCAGGCAAAAACGTAGTCAATTGCTTGAAAACGTAGCGTGCTTGGAGAAAACGTAGTATGTTGCTTGTAAGTGACTTTTGCAAGGGTTCTCAAGCTCGAAATTAAGATCTGAAAAATGATGGAGAAATATTTGCATGTCTCCTACACCATAGAATATTCAAGCACTGAAAAAGACTGATTCTAGACCTCCAAAATCCATTTCTCCCACATCTACTCCAAAAACATAGCTTGCCTATGAAAAACATGACAGAAAGGTGTTGTTTTGGTACTTTTTGACTTTTAGACCTAGCTTCTGACATGGATCTTCGGTTACATAACTTTAATTTTCAAGTCATAAGGAATCCAAAAATGAAACATTTTCATGATTTGGAGGCCTCCAACAAAACCGTAGCATGGGACACACTACCTTTTCTATCCAAAAACTTTGTAAAATTTCTAAAATGCCCAATATCTTCAAAAATTCCAAAATTTGTTCAAAGTGTTTCAAATTTGTTCCTTGGAGCTAGGTAATTATTCTTCAAGCTATGATTGAAGACTCAACCAACAATTCAATCTTGTCCCCCTTGTTTTGCTGAATTAGGGTTTCTCTTAGTTTTCTCTTCAAGTTTTGAATTATGATTTTGGAAACAATGTTTCTGGTGTAATAATGTCTAGCCATGTGCCTTTACAACTTGGTGGCCTTGTTGGCCCTTTTAAGGAGATTCTCCAAGTGCAAATTAACTTTACCTAACAAGTACTCCCTATTTTTCTCAAAATCTTGTTTAATGGATTTGTTAATGTCTTTTTGTTCCAAAGGTGTAGATGGCTCACTCATTTGGTCTCCTTTCCTCTTCATGCCCTTCATTCTAAGACTTTTTGGCTTGAATTAAAATTCAGTGTCCTCCATTTTCTCTAAAACAATGACTTTCTTACATTTTCCTCGCTCATCCTCTACACTCATTCTAGGTTTTGACATTAGCATTTGATTCACTTTGAGTTGCCTATTTTTCTGTTGCAAAAATGCAATCATGAAGTTGGATTTAGCCAAATTGTATTTCAAACCTCTAATCTTAGCCTCTTTCTCCATGACAAGTTGCTTCAATGATTTCCCCCATTTTTCATGACTATTATCATGGAATGATGTCTCATGGTGATGTGTAAATGCTTCCCTATCAACTGAAGTAGGCTTGGCCCTTTACTCTCCTCTAGGAGAAAACACAAGCCTCTTCCCTCTAATGTAGGTATGAGTGATTTCTACCCTAGGTGTCCTCTTCACTCAAACTCTGCTATATGAGCCAACCTCCCTTGGTGTGGATGATGTTGGTGATGTACTGTGGCTAGTAGGTTGACTAGTAGAAGGTAGAAAAAATTGTGGACTACATGAAGGTTTCCCAAGAGATGTTCATGTGTTCAAGCTTATGTAGGACAATGATTTTAATTAAAGCATGGTGGTAGAGACTAGCTTGGTGATCACCCTTTCTATTTTTCACTTTCTTTGCCATCTTAACTAAATTTCTGTAGAGGTAGTGAGGTGGGCTAAGAGGCTTTACACCGATGAAGTGCATCAATAATCTGATATGATACTTATACATTGTTGAAAACCTTCCCTCACATGTAAAATATCTCATAATGAGCTTCATTAATGGAGCAAACATTTCAAGCAATAGTTCAAAAGGAAAAATTCTCTTGGGAGCCTCTTTATACTGAAATTTTGTGAAATATTTATAGTTTAGAACATCCAAATCTGAGTGTTTGAACGATTTTTCTCCACTATTTGGTATCCCTGTAGTTATAGCTATGGCCTCATTTGAAATGATGAAGTTGAACCCTGCAATTTTGACCTTGTCACTCCTAAGGTTTGTGGCAAAAAGACTGGTTAACTTCTCATGATATCCTACTTTTTGAATTTCCTCACAAAACCCTAAACAACCCACCTTTTGGAAACATTGTCTGGAAAATTTTGAAGACCTCAATTCTTTAGTCTCAAGTGGCTCAAACCTTTACACTTGACCTCCTTTGTTCTATGGCTTTTTTCCTCCCTACATTGTTTACAACTGCAAAGAAAAACCCTAGTGTAAGAGATGGTAAAAATAGAGTTTTTAAAGGGAGGAGGGGATTGGAATTAGTATATTAGGTGAGGGAATGAATGTGTTAGGAAAGATATATGTGGGTAGTAAAAATTGGGGAGGTAGGAGGTGGAAAATCATGAAAATAGTGAAGTGATTGCTGTAGGGAATTTAAACACAATCCTAACCGTAAAACTGCCAAAAACGCAGTGTAGCTACTAGGGTTAGGTCTAGGAATTAGGGAAATGAGGAAGGAGGGGTAATGGAAGATTAGGGTAGGGGATTTTAGCTTTGGTAAGAGGAAATATGAGTAGGTAACTAGGTTTTACTGTTTTCAAATCAAACAAGAGTGTTAAACCACAAAAACGTAGCATGGACCCTAAAAGAGGGTTCCCCATTGAAAAGTTGGAGTAAATAATGAAAGTAGGTGCCTGTAGGCTTTCACTTACTTGTATGAATGATGTTGGAAACATTTCTTTCTAATGAAAACCCTGGGATGTGCCGCTTTTCTCCCAAAACTGAAAACACAATGTAAAAGAGAAAATGCAGCATGGAGGGAGAAAAAATGCCTTTGAGGGTGCAGTTCGATGCTGAGGTTGATTGGAAGGCATTCAATGATAGGTAGGATCTTGATACAAATTAAATGAGTAGGGAAATGTTTGAATGGCCTTTTATAAGATTAAAATCACTTTTTTTCATATGTCATGACATGACATCATTGATCTTCTTGAGAATATGAAAAACAATATAGTGTGCAACAAATTTGACATTTAAATATGCAGTATTATATCTTCATAAAGGATAAAATGTACTTTAGGAACCCAATAGATCATTTATCCCTATTACTACTCTCTTTGATGATGACCTAGGTGGAAATTATGACTCTTGTTTGCCTAACTTATTGGAATGATGAGCAAGATGATGACCAAGACACACTACTGAGAAATGATGACCTGACCATGATAGCATTTATTGACCATGAGAATGGAGAGATTAGTAATGACCTAGGCACACCAACCAATGATAAAAAAAATAATTATTTGATGATCCAGATCTTGGGGGGAGGCCCCCAAAATATAAAAAAATATTGAAATGGATCTTGGGGGGTGGCCCCCAAGGTCTGAAAAATTGCAATGCCGGAAAGAAAATGAAAGAATACAGAGTAAATAAAACCACAAAGAAACTTTTTATTAAAACAGAGAATAATTGTAAAAGCTACATTGTGGCGGAAAATAGTCCTTTTACAAAATGCAACTTGTTACTTATAGTATTTTCAGTTACAATACCATGGGTCAATTCCATGGGTGAAAGAATACCATGGGTGGATGTCACAATACCATGGATGGATGTCACAATACCATGGGCAAATACCATGGGTGGATGCCACTTACAATACCATGGGTAAATTCCATGGGTGGATGAATAACATGGGTGGATGAATACTATGGGTTGATGCCATTTTCCATTTGGATCACTCCTCCCTCCTTGAGAAGCAATGGTCCCCATTGCGTGAAGTTCCCTCCTACAAAGCCTTTGTTGAATATGAAGAGCCACTGAAGAGAAGGGTTTTACGTGGTTAACCCATAACCATGATGAATGAAGATCCGAGGATAGAGATATCCTATAATGCTTGTGACCAACTATGATACTAATAGTGTGTGGCCTAGCAAATGACTTCGATGAAGTGTGGGTTTGTGGATGACCCATAACCATGATGAATGGAGATCTGAGGATAGAGATACCATGTAATGCTTGTGATAAACTATGATACTGACAGTGTGCGACCTAGAAAATGTCCTTCGATGAAGTGTGAGTTTGTGGATGACCCATAGCCATGAAAAACGAAGATCTGAGGATAGAGATACCCTGTAATGCTTGTGCCCAACTGTGGTACTAACAACGTGAGACCTAGAAAATGGACTTCGATGACAAGGATTTTGTGCGGTTGACCCATAACCGTGATGTTGGTTGTTGATGAAGTAGCAGGTGCCTACATAGCTTGGGGTGGGAGGGATGTCTCCAAAGAACCGAAGCCAAATGATTCTTTGCTAAAACTGATGAATGTGAAGTCTACCTACTAAAGTGGGGTGGGAGGTCACGTCTCCAAAGGGAACCCGCTCTGATTGCTGCTCTAGAATTAAAATGGACATAACTCAGTCAATGTAACTCAGAATATTTATTATAACATGTTTTTGAAAATAGAAGGACCATTTTTCATCTTCAAATGTGTTGGAAATCCTTATTTGGACAATCTAGAATCTCAGATTTGCACTGCAATGTTTCCACTGTCATAAAAGTTCTGAAAAAATAGATGATATTAAATCATCGATATCTCCCACATCCAAACTCTGATTCGACCCTTTTTTTTTGAAATTGAAATTTTTTTTGTGAGGAGATCAGCTATAGAATCACATTTCTGAAATGATGTACCAAAATTGCATAAAAAATATAGAAGAGCCGCCATCCATGAATTTCCGTCAGAAATATTTCTGCAACATAAGTGATTTTAAATCAGTGATATCTCCCTCATCCGGACTCCAATTCGGGCAATTATTTTTTTGAATTTGGGTATTTTTTCACAAGGAATCCAAATATTTTTTTTTTTTGTAAATCTTTCACAAAAAATTTCAGATCTGATCTGCAAATGCGCCACCCAAAAACATTCCTGCAAAAAAATGAAAAAAGAAAAATTATTCCCGCTTCACCCAAGAAACTGCTCTGTGGAGGACATAGCACATTCCTGAAGTTTGCTGAATATTACTGAAAAAATTTTCAAACCCTCATTCCCATGGAATCATAACCTGCTCTGATACCACTAATCCAGATTTTGGGAGGAGGCCCCCAAGATCTAAAAAAAATTGAAATGGATCTTGGTGGGGTGGCCCCCAAGATCTGAAGCAATGCCGGAAATAAAATGAGAGAATACACTGTAAATAAAACCACAAAGAAACTTTTTATTAAAATAGAGAATAATTATAAAAGCTACATTGTGGCAGACAAATTGTCCTTTTACGAAATGCAACTTATTACTTATAGTATTTTTCAGTTACAATACCATGGGTCAATTCCATGGGTGAATGAATACCGTGGGTGGATGTTACAATGCCATGGGAAAATACCATTGGTGAATGAATACCATGGGTGGATGCCACTTACAATACTATGGGTGGATACCACTTACAATACCATGGGTTGATGCCATTTTCATTCGGATCATTTGAAGACCTACTGAAACCATAAAAAACTTGACCTAGGACGCTAACAAGAACTTTGAAAGAGCACATTTGATCACTGGTGACTAGCAGGACTAACAAACACTGACACCTTCCATCTCCAAATGGTTGGTCATTGCTTGCCTACATTCCTACACTAAAACTATGCCAAAATGTTGCCCATCTAACTAAGGAGAAGGAGTGCTTGAATGGTCTTGGTTTGGACATGGAAATGCACTAAAAAGGAGGTCTCCAACATCAATCCAATGGTTGTATGCTTCCCTTTTTATTCATTAACAAATACATATAGTGTTTACTTTCCATAAGTGTATAAATCTTTAGTCATTTAGCATGATGTTCCTTAATCTGTCATGTAGTTTATCCTTGAATTATATTATGTATGCTCTTTTATCTATTGTTGTCTTTTGATATTTTTTGCAAGTATTCGGATGCAAGGAATAGCGAGGAACGAGCCTCAAAACTAAGGGATCAAGATAATCATCAAACGTTGAGTGCTTAGCACCAAACTGAGGTAGGTTTCTCTCTCTCACTTTTCATTTTTCAACATAAACTAAGAAATCCTATACTAGTTTGTCTAGTTTGTTGTTAGATCCTCACATAGGACTAGAGAGATTTATTTTATTAGTAGAAGGGATTGTCTTCGCAACAAAATGGAAACTCCACTCAGGATCCTTTATCCTTTTCAACCTCTTTCTTCGATTTGGTCTTTTGATCAATTTGGCCAACCATTGAATTATCAATCATTTGGATTTTGTATAGGTCTACACTTTGAGTGATCAATACTTTAGAGTGTTAAGGTTGAACTTCCCTTTGAAATTCTTTTTATTTTTCCTGATATTTCTCGTCCAACACATTTTTTCCTGGAACAGTCATGCTGCTAGCATGTTTTCCTTAATAACAGTCGCGATGAAACCCTTGTCAGCATATGTTTGACTATAACAGTCACATTAATCTTTAGGTGCATAGGAAAGTCTTGAGTCTATAAGCATAACTGAAGTATTAATAAAGAGACTATTCCAAAAATTCCTGTGTTTTGTCTGCTTACTCTGTTTTACATGAATGCATGTATATTGTGATAAATGATCAGTTTATGAAATAATATTGTATTGATGTGTGACTTTACATGATTTTTATTGTTATATGAATGCAATTGATGCTAACTGTTTACAAGAAGATTATCTTATTGTATGTTGAAGTTATTGAACACTTAAGCCATTCTGAGTAATTACTGAGTTATAAGTCATCTTTGTAGTTGATCCACCTATTCAATGTCCGCAAACAATAGTCGTAGATATTCACGGAGGTCTAGAGGCCGATTAAAGGGAGTTATATAGATCTACGCAAAGGCAGATTCAGGACCTAAAACAACATTACAATGATCTTTAGGTGTGGAAACTTGGTTCCAGCATCCCCCCATAATACTTCGGGTGAGACTTTAGTCTGCGCTCTGTGAATTGATGCCAAAAGGGCAAGTAGTGTAGGGATTTTTTTGGCAAAACTAACTCTAAACCTGGGTTAGGACCCAGTAATCCAGCAAATGGTTTTGTTGTTGGGACCGAGATTTGCATAAAGAGATGTGTGATGTTGCATCACAAGAATCCGACCAAGAAAGAAATGGAGGAGTGGTTGGATAGAAATATCCACAAATTCGCAGCGCAAGAAAATAGAAACTCACGTTTGATGAAAGAAAAGTGGTTAGATAGATACCTATACAAAGAGATACACAATATCTTCTTCTACACCTTCTCGATCGAACTATACGAGTGGATCGCTAAATTGGCAGACGACCAAGGAAGGTAGAGGCTTGACGGTCCAATAGTGTGGACCCCGGAGCTAGTACGTAGATTGGAAGCTTATGAAGATAAGATCACACGTGTTGTTGATCACTGGCTTGATCAATTCATAGGAGGATTCATGACAGAATTCGTGGTTGATAACTCAGTCAGCTATAGTGAAGTAGAGGGATGCTTTTTCAAGGGACCGTGAGGTAAGTATTTGAGATATTTGAATACTTGGATTAAGATGCTCTTGTGTGAAAAGAAGGTTATGCCATTACCTTGATGTTTGGAGCTACGCGAAGTGGAAAGTTCTTCAAGGATAGAGGGAGAACAAACCCTGAATATAACCTGTTGATTGAGCCTCCTCTAAGTGACGACGAGGGAGCAGCACAGGCTTCACCGCAGAGCGTTGTCTAGGTAATAAGGCAAGGGTTTATGCGAATACATCTCCCGTCCATGCCACCTCCACATTCACCTCCACAGCATACACCTTCGCCCACACCACCACCTCCTCCACTACCGTTCAATATGTCAAATATGATGAAATTTCACATTTTAAAGGGCTTGGGAAATGAGGACCCACACTAGTTTTGGTTTGTTGTGAAGGCCGTGTGGACAACATAGAATATTATAGATGATCATATGAAGAAAGAAAATGTTGGGTCCCTATAATACTAGTGATTACCCCATTAATATTGTAGTTATACCCCTTATTTATATTGTTGTGCCCCTATTACCCCCATATTGTTACTTCTGTGCCCCATAGAATCCCTCTATTGTTATTTTTGTGGCTTTATATTATTATTGTTAGGTCGGCTAGATTATATTGTGACTCCTTAGACTCCTATATATAGAAAGGAGGTTTTTTCATTTGTATCATCCAAGAATTGTTCATTTATGTAATGTAAAGGAGGTTGCCCCCTCGAAGAGTTTGAATTCTAAGGCGTTGATCTATCATTTCTATCTTTTCTTGAGCTGGTTTCATAACAGAAAATTTGGTTACTTCTCTACAATATTTTGCATTGATGTGGTACATTAAGTACTTCACTGACAACCCGGTGGCGTCATTAGCGGACACTCAGACTACTCTGAACAAGGAATTTGATAGGCCTAAGTTTGAAACACATTCGATAGTGGGGTTCAAGGAAATCGGGATGAGGATCTATGAAACACACTGGGAGCTGGATCAGAGACTGAAGTGTGAAATCCATGAAGCCAATATGAATCTCATAGACAGTTAGCACTGCAACTTATTTATAGTCACGCTCCTGCCTTAATCAAGGATTGCTCTATCACAACTAAAGATAGGAACACAAGCAGAAGTGCTAGAGATCACACTGAGATTATATGAGACACCTATCTAGGATGCAACGTTGGGAGTTCAACAGATTCGTGTGAAGTTGCAAAACCTCTTCTTAGAGTTTTAGAGCTTGAAGAAGGAAAAAGCGACTCGACCAGAAGTACATGAAGAAGTTTGGTGCCTCAAGTGTAAGAACCAGGGGCATGATAAGGATCATTGACCTATTTTCACGAATTATATGGAAGGAGGAGGGCCCATCACTCTGTGGTTGAAAGCCCTAGCAGGACCAAGTACAGTGCTCCTGTTGTGGTCCACTATCTATCAAGTAGTAGGAAAACATGTAATAGACAATTACCACTTACTGCAAAAATTCGTAGAAATCGGTAGGCCATGATGAGCATAATTGTCGTAGCTATGAATTAATGATGGAAAGAACACCCGCATATCAGATGCAAACAAAGACTCAACCTCTTGATCAAGGCATTGAGGGAGCACGTGGATGATATCAGGGACACCGATGAGGCTGAGGAGGAGGAGGACCTGGTAGACGTCGAGGGCAAGTCATTTGCTATAATTACGGAGTGCTAAGACACTACGCATAGGAGTGTACAAGCCAAACATGCCCGTCATGCTGGTATTGTACTCAGTTTGACCACGTGATAGAAGAATTCCCTATATTGATAGCTAAAATATAGGAGAAGAAGGCGCAGCCTCTGCAGCCCACCAAAAACCTACAGATTATGAGGGAAGAACCTCGTGAAGAGGATCCCAATGTTAATATTGTGCTGCGAAGTGGTGTGACAACTGGTGATAATAAGGGAAAACAACCTAAAGAAGATGGATGGGTCTGCAAGGCTCCAGAAAAAGAAGTTGGGCTTGATCTGTAGTGCACAAAGGAGACTTTCATGGAAGCAAAGAAAAGCTTCGCTGAAGCCTCTACCTCAGGAAGTCGGGATAGGTTATTGGAAGAAGTTGACCCCTCCATGCTTAATAATTTCTTGGAGACCTGCATGAAACTGCTGCATGA
This sequence comes from Pinus tabuliformis, assembly GCA_031772625.1. Lineage (NCBI taxonomy): Eukaryota > Viridiplantae > Streptophyta > Pinopsida > Pinales > Pinaceae > Pinus > Pinus tabuliformis. The sequence continues at coordinate 1,097,240,683 of CM062819.1, forward strand.
CAGCAGGGCTATGAAAGGATTACAGGAGTTGATAAATAAATGTGCTAGCAGGGATAAAGTGTCTGATGAGAACTACGCGGTTATAAAGATTGGCAGACATAAGACGAGAATAGGACGCGAGATGAGGCTCACCGCACAAATAGGAGAATAAGATATGGATCAAGTTATTTTGGATCTAGGGTCGGATCTGAATTGTTTACCTAAACAGACTTCGGAAAAGATGGGGAGGTCTACGCTGTAGTGATCTCCAATTCAATTAAGAATGACAAATCAATAGAAGATTATCCCTATGGGGAGATTGCATGGAGTAATTGTAGATATAAAAGGTGCGAGCGTGTTGGATGACTTTGAAGTGATAGAGATTGTTGATGACAACAATCCATGTCCTACACTCATGGGAATTTTTTGGGATATCAACATGAATGGGGTCATCAATTTTAAGAAACGAACAATGTCGTTTGAAAGGAAAATGATCTACATGGTAGTATCGTTGGACCCCATAGAAGGACTGTGCTATACTGAACCGATCCATGACTATGATGAAAGCGATGATGATTTAGACCAGATTTATAATATAACAGCGCGAGACCAAGATTGGGTTAATCCGATAGCTGATAGACCAATCACATGGGACCATGAAAGCTCTTGCACATCAGATTTAGACAAAGAATTGGAGCAGTGGCAGAATAGGTTACATGAAGTATCTATGCTGCGATGTCATATGATGACTAAATCTCTACGTTGTGTATCACCCAAGGTAAGACGTTTGCCTTAGTATGATGGTCTAACTAGTGTGGATAAATTTCTGGATGCATTTGAAAGGAAAGTGCCTGAGAAGCATCACTTCCAAGCGCTAGATTCTGCGATGCACGCTATGCCCGCACGGTTGTGGGATACGCATAAAGACAATTTTGAAGAATGGCGTGACTATAGGAGGATGATGCAGATGCAATTTGGCCACCCCAAGGTATGGTTGATTGAGAATTATGATGGGAGATATGATCCACACGATCATTTGGAAAAGTGGACTAACGTTTATGGAATGGAGCCATAGCCAAAGTGGGTGCATATTTTCTGTCACACTTTGGACATCATTCCTATGAACTAGTATTTGTAAATAGAGCTCTGCCACGGCACCATGGAATGGGAAATATTAAGAGAGGGGTTCGTGAGGAAATTCAACTTTGAAGACAGAATTCGAGAGTATTGATGAAGCACTCTAGGAAGTTAAGGCAACAATCTTCAGAATTCTGCAGGATCCCTTGGAATTGATTCAACTGGATTAGAGCATTGAGTTGTGCCATGCAGTGGAATATTATAACATGACTGCTGAAGGAGGGGATGAGGATCCAAGGAATATTAACATCCACAAATCAGAAGTCCAGAGCGAGGTAGAGGGACCGTAGATGGAGAACCCTAACATCACCGTGCCACTGAAAACTAAGAAGGTAAATGTTGGTACAGAAATGGAACCGAAGTTTGCGAAGATAAGGGACTAATGGGATGATGCTACGGTGGATAAAGTCATTGAGTTTCTCTGTGAATATTAAGATTTATTTCCCACAAAATTTTCAGACTTAAAAGGCATCATAGGTGATATGGGAGTGATGAAAATCACATTGAGACCGGACACGAAGCCTGTTAAGCAGAGGCCATGTCTCCTTAATCCCAAATACAAGGAAAAGGTCCACTTGGAGTTGGACAAGATGCTTGCAGCAGGTATTATTGAACTAGTGGAGGAATCTGATTAGGTGAGTCCAATGGTGTTTTAGGAAAAGAAGCAGAAGAATTAAATAAGGATTTGCTTAGATCTCCAGAAGTTGAACGATGCTTGCATTCATGATCCTTTTCCAACTCCGTTCACAGATGAAGTACTGGATAATGTTGGTGGGAAGGAGGCCTATTCATTCAATGATGGGTTCTCTGGATACCATCAGATAAAGATCACGCCAGAAGACAGGAGTAAGACCACCTTCATGACAGAATGGGGATGTTTCCAGTATACAGTGATGCCTTTTGGACTTAAGAATGCATTGTTGATATTTTCGTGCATGGTCATCGCGACATTCAAAGAGTTCATTCACAAGTTCTTGGAGATATATTTCGATGACTAGAGAGTGTTTGGGCTAGTTAAGTGCCATGAAGACAGTCTATTCTTGATGTTGGATACATGTCGAAGGTATCAGATTGTGCAAAACCTGAAGAAATGATTGTTCTTCGTCCCTTTCGAAATCTTGCTGGGTCATGTGTTGTGCAAACAAGGATTAATGGTGGACCTTGCTAAACTCATGATTATAATCAATTTGGAGGTGCCAAGGAGTGTTAAATAGCTGCGCGCAACACTGGGTCATACTGGATATTATCAAAAGTTCATCAAAAGTTATGCTCACATTACCGCGCCTATGAAAAAGTTACTGAAGGAGGGTGTTACATTATGTTGGGACAAAGAATGTCAGTGCAACGTGGATGTACTAAAGGAGAAAATGGTCACCTCGTCAATCCTTGTCTTCCCATACTGGAAGAACATGTTCCATGTGCATGTAGATGCCTAATGTATTACACTAGGAGCAGTGGTGACATAGGCTGGTGAAGGAGAATTGGATCACCCTATAGTGTTTGTGAGCAGGACGTTGTCTAAGGCTGAAAAGAATTATTCAACGACAGAGCAAGAAGGCTTGGCTATGGTGTACGTGCTCCAAAAGTTCAAGAATTACCTGCTAGGTAGACATTTCAAGATGTACAAAGACCATTCTGCATTGAAATATTTAGTCAATAAGCTTGCGTTGGGGGGGCGGGGGGGAGAATATGCAGATAGTTGTTGTTGTTTCAGGAGTAAGATTTCAAAGTAATTGTGAAGCCAGGAAGGTTGAATGTGGGGCCATACCATCTGTCACGCATTGAAATAGGCGAGGAGCCAACCAATTTGGAGGAAGGGTTGCCTGATGTGCAACTCTTCGCGGTGTTCCTAGAGGATAATCACTTTGCGGACATTATCCACTTTATGACCACAAGGACAGCTCTAGAGGGATACACCAGTCAACAGAAGAAAGAATTGGTGGTGCGTGCAACAGACTTTTCAGTTATTGTAGGCCATTTGTATCATATGGGATCGGACGAAATACTTCAGTGTTATCTACCCGACTTTGAAAGATAGAGTATCATTGTTGAAGCTCATGAAGGAGCTGCGGGAGGACATTATGCAGGAAACGAAACAACACAGAAGGTTTTGTGCACTGGGTTGTGGTGGCCGACACTACATAAGGATTCCAAAGCATATTGTAGGGAATATGATGCATGTCAGAGGATGAGCAGGCTGTCGTGGAGGGACGAGCTTCCTTTGAATCTAAAAGTGACATTGTAGCAATTTGAGAGATGGGCAATTGATTTTGTATCACTGATTCATCCTCTAGGCAAGAAGATGGGTGTGCGGTATATCATCACCGCGACCAAATATTTGACCAAATGGACGGAGGCACAGCCTATGAAGGACTGTACCAAGGCAACAACAATGAAATTCCTATTCAAATATGTGTTGACGAGGTTTGGTTGCCCGAAGGTTTTGATGAGTGACCACAGTAAGCATTTTCTCAATGAAACGATTAGTGTGTTGACAGAGGAGTTCCAGGTTTACCATCAAAGGAGTATGCCATACCATCCTTAGGTCAATGGAACAGTTGAGGCTTTTAATAAGATATTGGAGAATGCACTGATGAAGGTTTGCAACGCATAGTGGAATTATTGGGACGTGTGCATACCAACAGTGTTATGGGCTAATAGAACTACCAATAAGAAGCTTATGGGTCAGACACGTTTTAGGTTGGTCTATGCTTTAGAACTTGTAATGCCTATGGAATACATTGTGCCTAGTCTACACATAGCAGCTTTCACAGGAATGGCGGAGCGCGGAGCCTTAGAACAAAGTCTCGGGCAGCTAATAGAGCTCGAGGAATATAGGTTTTTGGCTGGATTCCATCAGCAGGTTCAGGAGGGACGTGAAAAGGCTTGGCATGATCGGCACATCAAACTGCACACCTTCAAGGTATATGATTTAATATTATTATATGACAGTAAGTTTGATAAGTTTCGAGGAAAACTTTAGATGCACTGGCTGGAGCCATATGTTATCAAAGAGATTACAGATGGTGGAGCAGTTCAGCTCAAAAAGTTGAATGGAGATCCATTTTCAGGGAAGGTAAATGGAAGTTGATTGAAGCCATACACTAGGGATCCGCCCTAATGACTACATGACAGTAGCACATATTAGTGCTCCAGGCAGCTGCAAGGAGGCACAGGACTATAAACTACAATGCCCAGTTTGAAGAGCTATGCGACAGGGGGGATACATGAAAACAAATGATGTCACAGTACAAGAAGAAGCATGAAGGGAGTTGCACTATAGGAGTAGAGACTGTGCAGTGCAACTGGAAAGTAACCATTACAGTCATTGTTCATGATTTGAATACTAGGAGATAGTTAAGAGGAGTGGGGGGCCTGCATTGAAGGCATTTAAAGCTTAATTTAAGAGTGAAATATTGGAAAATTTTCCACCAATTCAGCATTTATGGATGGATTTTGGGGGGAACGATCGAATTTGAATTCAAGTTTGCCTATAAATTACGCATGGCCATCTAGCGAAAAACACTTTGCATCCTTAGAATTTATGTGTTTCTTTGTCTGGTGCGCATGAATCACGAGTATTTTGAAACTCTATTTGCAAGCCCTACATTCGACAAGTTGCCTAAGTTAGATCGAAAACTCATTACTGACATCATGTTAGGACCAGGTCCCATTGGGGAAAGTGGTGGATCTGGAGGCTGAGGAGGGAACGGTAGATATAGACACCGATGGAGTGGATCCAATATCTAAGCTGCCAAAGTATATCCCTGTGTGCAAGGGAAAAGTGAAGGTCCCTAATGACCCAAATGCAGGACAATTCTTCCTTAACGCACCCGTGTTACTAGAGAACCTAAGCTTTGAAGGTCCGCACTTGGTGCCGATCCTGCATTTGAAGCTAGAAGATTAGGATTTGATGGACCACAAGTAGTTCCCCAACCTTGCTATAGACACCTACATGAAGAGGGTCTTCTACAAAGAATCTGATGTTGTGGGTGCCCCACTATCATCGCTCCAATATTAACTTGATTATCATGAAGTAGTTGTTGTGCCTGGTGCATGGTGGATGCTTGTGGTTGAGCATGTTGATCCCTATCATCAATATGTTGATCCATCGTATCACATCATTTCTACACTCAGGATTGAATCTGACCAAGGAGTTTGGCAGAAAGACGAGCGAGCATGACCTCACGGAGAAGATGAAGGACAAGTTTAATATTGTGAAAAATCCGCATGGGTATTCTATTTACCTCGATCACTGACCCCACGGTAAAGGTTTCCATGTAGATCCTGGCTTGCAAGGTTACGAGAAAGTTCCGCACGGACGAGGTGCCAGCACCGGTGGTTTCTTTAGTTGCATAGTCCACAGGGCGTGCAGTTCAACTGGGTGTGCTACCTGTGTAGTGAGTTCCTTGAGAATTGTAGAGAGGCACAGGGTGAGAGGAAAACATTCCACTATTCGTGGTTATTGCTCTCAATTTTGCTGGTCACCTGGGATTTTTTGGAGGACAACCAATTTCCTCCCGTAGAGAGATATTTTCTAGAGGATGCAAAATTTTCATCTTTGTGGGCCATGAAAGATGTTGCATAGGTCACAAAGACCAAAGTATTTTGGGTGTTGATGGAGGTGATCATTCGTATGGCCATCAACCAGAAGCCACAATTGTCTCCAACTGTGTTTGAAAAAATTTCAAGATACGTGGAATTCAAAGATGACTTCCACCATGTATAGATCTAGGCACAGAAGGATTCGAAGCAGAAATGGTTTGACTTACCATACCTTGCTACAGATGATGCTACTGAGGAGGTCACTAAGCGCTGGCCAACATATTGGTATTCTCCTTCCGATCTAGCAGTAGGCACCAGCAAGTCCATGGAGAAGAAGAAGAAGGACACGGCCAAACAGAAGGTTCAATAGTTGGCTGAGAAATGAAGGAAAGAGTCTAAGGAGAAGGATCGAGTAGAAGTCGACCATGCTACGAAGAAGTAGGCAGAACAGGAAGAGCATGGATCTGAGTGAAGTGATAAGTCTCCTTCACCCCAAATGGAGGAGGAAGAGAAGTTAGAGTAGGGTGGAAGTGGTCAAGACGAGTAGAGCACTCCCTTCCGAGTGAAGTGGTACAGGGAGCAGGAAAAGGAAGGGCCACGGAAGAGAACAAAAGCCACCAAGCTGTCGCTGGACCCAATTACTTTGACTGGAAGCGACTTAGATGGAATAGTTGATAAGGTGAAGGATACCACTGTAGAATTACTACAACAGCTCGAGCAACATCAACAGTAGGCACTGAGTGCTATTCATAAGGATCTACATGAGTTGCAAATCTAGGAAAATAGGATCCAGGTTGGCATAGGGTAGAGCAATGCTACATCAATAAGTTTCGCACTAAGGACCACTCAAGTAGTCGAGATGGTCTGGTCAATTGACCTCAAGATAGTCGCACTTCTAGATGGATATTTGAGCATAGAGGTGGCTGCTGACAAGGCTATTGTCATCTTTTAGAACATTGGCCTCAACTTGGACGTGCTCCCCAATGAGTTTCTTCACATGCTACAAGCAGGTTTGATAGCAGAGGTTAAATCTTGGGAGAAGGGAAAACTGAGCCTTATAAGCGAGTATAGAGTAAAGAACGAATAGATGTTTGCTGAGAAGTCCAAGGCACTAGAGGTACATAAGAAATTTTAGGCATAGAATGCCCATCTTGCAGTCGTAGTGGTAGAAGCCTGCAGAATAGTGCTCAAACTACATATACCTAAGGAAGCATCGTTGGAGGCGAAGATCAGAAAGTTGGCTGTAGGCATGTGTGACGCTAAGACAGAAGTGGCTATATTTCAGTTTGAGCTGAACTTGAAGATCACAGAATTAGAGTTGAATTCATAGCCTTCAACTCTACCAGAGGTTAGGGAACAGTGTGAAGCCACTGTAAAGGATGGAGTGATGACAGTGGATGCCGCGGTGGTAGACTCACCATGCTTTTTGAGCAAGAAATGGAGGTCATCACAGCTCTGCAAGAAGATCCCACCCTGCAAGCCTTGAATACATATGCTTAGGAACTCCAGAAAAAGTATGATGAAGTTAGAGCAACGGTGCACACTGTTGTTGCTGCACAATGCCTTGCTAAAATGCAGGAGGCAAGATAGTTGCATCTATAGGTGGAAGCAATGCAGAAGAAAGAGGTGGTCCTCAAGGCTAGATTGGGGCCTTGGTTGGATGAGGCCTACATTGTCTCCATCAACATCCAAGAGAAATTGGAAACTTTACAGAGGATGCAGCAGAAAATCAAAGAGGAAGGTGCGGGACTAGCAACAAAGCAGTCGGTGGACCAGATCAAATCGGCAGCCATGGAGAGCGTGACTGAAGTGGAAGCGACAAAAGTAGAGTTGGGAGGTCTTCGCAGTAATATCTTTGCGCCATGAGAGTGACTTGGGGTTGAGGCATGATCTTTGTGTTGGGGGCCTATTGGGATGGTGTTGGCTTGTATGGACCTGACCTAGGTTTAGAGGTGATTTAGCCAAGGAAATCCTAGTACTACTGGCCCTTTTGGAAAAAATTCACGGAGCGCAAACTGAGGTCTCACTCGAAGTAGTATGAGAGGGTGCTCGAACCAGGCTTTCGCACCTTGGGGATGTCTGATGAGCTTCTGGTAGTCCGCGGTTGCACACGTCACTACGCGCACCTATTAGTCCCTCACAACCTGTGATGCTGCTTCCGTGCAGCCCTACTCGGGGCACGACCCATATTATACCCAGGTTCCTTATTATTTAATATGTTATTACCTGATTACTCAACTTATTTGTGTAAGACTAGTGATACTTAACAGTATATCCAGCAATCATATAAGTGCACACCATAAACAAAACAGTAAAGAAGGCAATACACAAGCAGATGCACAGAAATTGGAATCAACTTTTCTTTATTATTCTTTGTTCAAGATTACAGACTCAACACCGCCTTGCACACTCAGCTGCAGGGGTCTGCGCACTTAGCTGCAAACTCTACTAGGCCTTTGTTCACTCAACTGCGGAGCCTCTTCCTACTACTATGACCCAATACACTTAGACTCTTACTCTATGCTTAAACCATTTGCATTCCTCTATTTCTCTAATTCGCTCCTTTGCTTCCTTTACAACTTAGAGCCTCACTCTATTTATACAATACCATGGCCCGTGGACCATGTGTAGGCTAACATGACATTACATTATTTTACAATACTTAGGGGGGACAACCCTATTACTCAAACTATACTTCGCGCTCCGTGATCACAATTCGCAGAGTCTTACAATACATTTGACCAAAACTTGGGCTTTGAGCCCTAAAACATGTTGTGGGTGGATTCCATGCCCAACAGCCCCCAACGCAATCATTCTGACTCGTCCTCGAGTCACTTTTTTGGCACGATGATCTTGGTGTGGAGTTCCTCCAACTGGTCCCGTACTACCCCGAGGTCCGTGGCGCACTATTCTGTGGTTTGCTGGACCTGCTACATGCGCTCTTCTGATGCTTCTTTGCAAGGATAAACTGCTTGCCTTAGTGCGTACAGCCCTTGCATCTATGTGAGATTGCCATCGATATCTGCCGTAATGGTGAAAGGCCTCATTAATCCATGGTTGGACGCACACTTTGAGAAGTGCCTCTTTTTGTCTTGCGGCATCCACCTGCTCTTTCAGTGCCCTTGCTTGCTGCATCTTTGCCAACCGTTGAGTGACAACATTGTTTGCGCATTTCCCCATATACTATCGTACTGCTCCTGAAGCTTGCATGCCTTTGTTTCCAGGTGTTTTATGTGTTGGGAATGGAACCCCCCACAGTATGTTTTGGGGCTCAAAGCCAAAGTTTTGGTCAAAGGTTTTGTAAGACTCTGTGAATTGTGGGCGCGGAGCATGAAGTATAGGTTAAGTCATAGGGTTGTCCTCCCTAAAGTATTGTAATGTAATGTAAATTCATGTCGACCTACCCATGGTCCGCGAACCATGGGATTGTATAAATAAGAGTGAGGCTCTAAGTTGTAAACAGAGCCAGGAAGGAATGGAGAGAAGAGTACGAATGGTTTGAGCTTAGAGTAGGATTCTTAGTGTATTGGGTCATAGTAGTAGGAAGAGGCTCTGCAGATGAGTGCATAGATGCCTAGTAGAGTCCGCAGCTAAGTGTGCGGACCCCTGCAGCTGAGTGCTCAGGGCGTTGTCGAGTCTGTAATCTGGATTGAAGATTAATAAAGAGAAGTTGATTCCTATTTCTGTGTATATGTTGCACATTGCCTTCTTTACGTTTATAATGTTTTATTTATCGTGCGCACTGATATGGTTGCTGAATATGTTGTAATAATCATTATTCTTACCTAAACAAGTTAAGTAATCGGAAAATAACAGATTAAATAGTAAGGGACTTGGGTATTATACGGGTTGCGCCCCGAGTAGGGTTGCATGGAAGCAGCATCACAGATTGCGAAGGGATAGCAAGTGCGCGTAGCGACATACACAAAGGGTCAAAATGCGGACCTCCAAAAGCTCATCAGACACCCCCAGGGTGAGAAATCCTAGTTCTAGCACCCTCCCATACTACTTCGGGTGAGACCTCAGTTTGCACTCCGCAGACTGTTACTGAAAGGGCCAGTAGTACCGGGATTTTCTTGGATAAATCACCTCTGAACCTAGGTCAAGCCCATACAAGCCAACAAATGGTTCCATTGCTGGGACTGGGATCTGCATAAAGGATGTCTGATGTCATGACACTAGAATCCAACAAAGAAAGAAATTGAATAGTGGTTGGACAAGAAGATTCACGAGTTCATGGCGCAGGAAAACAGAAATCCATGAGTATCTAAGGAACAGTGGTTGGAGCTCTACTTGTATATGGAAATCCACAAAATTTTCTTTGCATCATTTGCTTCTGAGCTGTATGAGTGGATGTTGAAGTTAGCAAATAGCCAGGGAAGGTGTAGGCTTGACAAACCAATAGTGTGGACTCCAGAATTAGTGTGCAGACTAGAAGTGTTAGGAGATAAGATAGCGCGAGCTATGGACCATTGGCTTGACCAAATAATAGGGGGATTTATCACTGATTTTGTGGTAGACACGACCATTAGCTATAGTGAGGCAGAGTGACAGTTCCTCAAGGGACCACGAGGTAAGTATATTAAATCTTTGAAAACTTGGATTAAGATGTTATTGTGTGAGAAGCGGATTATTTGAATAAATTAATTTTTGGGACTACGTGAAGTGGGAAGATCTACAGAAGTGGAAGTAGTGAAGAGTTGGACACTAGTCTCTTAATTTCACCCTCGCGAGAAAGCGAGGAAGAGCTTGCGAAAGCTTATCCGAGAAGCACGGTTAGTCTAATAAGGTAGTGCATTCTGTGTTTACCACCTCCACCACACTGCAACCCGTCTCACCCTCCTCACTTCCATCACCACCCACCCCACCTCCGTCACCACCGCAGTTTAGTATGGCGAGTGTGATCAAACTACCGGTATTCAGAGTAGGGAATGAAGATTCGAACCAATTATGGTTCGTGGTAAGAGCAATATGGGAAGCATAATGCGTTGTCGATGACAATATTAAAAAGGCTACGCTGGTGAGTGTGTTGCAGGATCACGCATTCACATGGTATATCAAGCATTCTAATGACCACCTAAATGTAGTAATCGTAGAGATCCAAGCCGCGCTGAACAGGGAATTTAGCAAGCCAAAATAAAAAATGCAATCAATCATCAGGTTTAAGGAGATCGCGATGCTCCCGGGTGAGACCCCTTGGGATCTAGACCAAAGGCTGAAGAGTACGATTCGTGAAGCCAATATGACATTGACAAATGGATAGCATCGAGCATGGTTTGTGGCATCACTTACGCCACACTTAAGGACAATGGTATCACAACAAAAACTTTCCACCTAGGCCAAAGCGTTGGAGATGGCAATGAGATTACATGAGACCCCTATACAAGACCCTGGGTTGGGAGTCCAAAAAATCCACATGCAACTACAGAATCTGTGTTAATGAAAATTTTCAAACAAGATAGGACACCTCGGGTAGAGGCACGCGAGGAAGTATGGTGCATAAAATGCAAAGGCCAAGGGCATGACAAGGACCATTGTCTAGTATTTGTGAACTACTTGGTAGGATGTGGGCCAATGCTGTTAATACTGAAGTCAGAGGTAGGGCCGAGAGCAGCATCTGCACTATGGTGCGTGATCTTCCAGATAGGGGGAAAACACACCACGGATAATTCTCATCTATTGTAGAAGTATACACAGACGTCCCAACAATTATTTTGTAATTTCTGCAAGTCAGCAGGCCATGATGAACGCACCTAGTAGAGCTACAAACTAATGATGGATCAAACTCCTGCCTACATGGTTTAGACTGAAATGCAAGCCCTTGACCCAAATGCAGGGATGTCACACGCTAGGTTTCAGGGGCGCAGTCGAGGTCAAGGCAGAATGGGACTAGGAAGGGGTCGCAGACAACTAATTTGTTACAATTGCAGAGGGCCAAGGCACTATGCCCACGATTGTACAAACCTGACAAGGACATCATGTTGGTAATGTACTTAGTTTAATCATGAGGCAAAAGAGTTCCCTTTGCTGATATCGAGGATGCGCGAAAAGGGGGTACTCCAACCCCCTCTGACCTAGAATTTACAAATGATGAGGTCTGAGCCACGCGAAGAAGACCTAAATGTAAACATGATACTCAGGAGCGATATGACCATGGGAGATGATAAAGGGAAGCAGCCAGAAGAAAGTGCATGGGTTCACAAGGCTCCTATAAAGGAACCTGAATTTGATTTAGAATGTGCAAAGGAGACATTCATGGAAGCTAAGAAGAGCTTCACGGAGGCCTCCACTTCATGTAGTAAGGATCAAATAGAACCAGGGATGGATCCTTCAATGCTCACTACCTTTTTGGAGACATGCATGAAACTACTACGCGACAACAAGGTAGTCAAAGGACTACAAGAACTTATCACTAGGTGCACGGGGTCAGTAGAACTGCGCATGGTACGGAAACTTGGAAAGCATGCATTGTGCACAGGAAGGGAAATGAGGTTGACTGCACAAATTGGTGAGTATGAAATGGATTAGGTAATCCTAGATCTAGGTTCGGATGTGCATGTACTACCAAAGAAACATGGGAACGCATGGGAAGACACGTGCTACAATGGTCCCCTATTCAGTTACAAATGGCAAACCAACAAAATATTTTTCCCATGGGAATATTGCAAGGGGCAACAATCGATATTGAAGGTGTGAGCGTGAAGGTAGATTTTGAAGTGATAAAGATTGTCGATGACAGTAATCCCTATCCTGTGCTACTAGGAATAGACTGAGCCACCGATATGAAAGGAGTTATAAATCTGAAGAAGCGCAAAATGATCGTTGAGAAAAAGTCACTACGCATAGTAGTACCGCTAGATCCAGCCGAAGGAGCACGATACACTAAACCAGTGTGCGATGATGATAGTGATGACGATCTTGATTGTATTTACAAGATAACTTCGTGAGAACGGGATTGGGTGAATCTGACTACAGATGGAAGGATTTCATGGGAGCATGAAACCTCCTGCACTTCGGATTTAGACGAAGAGATAGAGCGATGGTAGAATCGGCTGCACGGAGTAACAATGTTGAACTGCAATATGATGATCAGATCATTGCATTGCGTGACAACAGAGGCAATGGAGCTGTCGATATATGATAGAGTAACAATGGTGGATGAATTTCTGAGAAAATTTGAAAGCGAAGTACCAGAACAACACCGATTCAATGCTCTAAAATGGGCACTGCATGCAACACCCGCACGATGGTGGGGTACACATCAAGGAAATTTTGAGGATTGGTGCAGATGCAGAAGGATGATGCTCCTACGTTTTGGAAAACCCAAGCTTTGAACGATAGCCAATCAGCAGGGGCAGAACAACCTGCGTGCCCACCTTTCCTGATGGGTACAGACATATGTTGTATAGCCCACACAAGCGCACACCACCTGCACCAAGCCGCAGCAGCAGGAAAGGCGACGCATGCTACCAATTCTCCACGACGAAGCATTCAATAGGGTGTGTGGAGTACTGAAAAAGGTTCACCAGGTGAGACGAACTAATTGGGACTTGTGCGTGCTAGCGGTTTGATGGGCCTATAGGACCATGTGCAAAACCCTAAACGTGGAGACAATTCCAAAGGTGCAAAACGGAATAGACACTGTAATTTCTAAAGAAAATACAAAAAGTAATCTGCACGTACTGGGCCCCACAGTGGTGATAGTGTGCGATGACCAGGAGGAAGAAATCACACATCTACTCGAGGTCGAACATATTAGGATTCAGGAAGCCATCCGGCGAGGGAACCTTAGACTTCGCGAACTTGAAAAGGATTTGGTACGATTGAGAAAGAAAAACAATCTGATGGTTGCTAAGATCAAGAGGCTAGAAAACGAGATTACGTAAGCATGCCTCGTCGATAACCCAAGAATGACAAGGCAAGATGCGGATGATCGTACCACTACATTAGAAGATTGTTGCTTAGAATTTGTGACTCTGCTTCCATGGCTATGACCGCACCTCACTAAACACAGTAACTAGGGGAGCGCACTACATACAATAGAATGCCCGGCACCAGTGGTCGTGCAGGCAATTGATAAGTTTCCGCAGACTATACTGGAAGGCGAATTGAAGTCTCGCACAGGTGGTGTGACTACCTGACTAGTCGTAGGGAGAACTATCTCAGCACTCTAGACATTTGATAGAGGGCACAAGACTATAAAAGATTATGTTTGGGAGCTGCATGATGAGGGAGGTGTGTTATAGACATTTTTGTGCCTTACAGCATTAAGCATGAAATGTCCATAATCTAAGGGATCCAAAGTCCCTAAACATGTTGTTCCTACCCCTAGAGGAACAAGGCTAACAAACCACAGCAATTCACAGAAGTTCTCCACCAGAAACTGCTCAAAAACAAGTCAATTCAGGATCAATTCAGTGGCTCCACTAGCTGTCTGCATTGAATGTCAAAGTCAACACTGGCTACCTGCACTGCAACGCAGGTAGAAGCACTACCAGGGTGCGCTGAGCGAGAGTTGACAAATGGCAAGTTCATTCCAAGAGGTGTCAAGACCCAGGAAGCTTCCAGAATCTTCCTCAATGACACTTGCCTCAGTGAATTCGACTAGTGATGAGTAAGAGGTTCCCAATCTCCAAGTGGAAGCAAGAACCTCCAAGTGGAATCAAGAACTGACAGAGGGAGAGGACACTAGTCAGATCTCAAGCTGACTCATCCTCTCTCCAAACATCTATATATGGATCTCTCCTCCATGAGATCTAGAAGGCTGGAATTTTGTTATTGCAAAGAATTTCTGTTGGTTTCAGATTGGAATCATTGGGTGCTTAATGCTTTGAAGGGGGTGAAGATAGGAATTCCATTTGCTGGGAAGGAGATGCTGGATTGGAGCCCTCTAGGTTGTATCTCTTCCTGAACCTTGTTATTCATCAATAAAGTTATCTTGGTTTCTCCTATATACTGATGTATCTTTGATGTATGATTGCATTAGTATGTTTAGTTTATTTCTAATCCTGAACTAGTTATGAATATGAATCCATGTCTTGTGTAGTGTTCTCTTCTTGTGATCTTGCAGAAACCTCTTGAAGCTGGGCGATCGAGAAGGCAAGTAGCTGGGAACCCTCAAAGAGAAGAGAGACCGGATCAAGGGACAAACGGAAGACACCGGTTAGTCCATCTATCTCTCTTCATTCTTAATTCATAAAGGAAGAATACTAGAATAGCTGTCTCTGTTTGTTGCTAAGGAATTGTCACACCTTAGGTGGATAGGATCATCCTGCATAGGCATTTTTCCCCACAACAAATTGGCGACTCCGCTGGGGAGATCTGTTTAGTCATTTTATTTGTGTTTCCATCATTGTTTGTTTCATAGACTCAACAACAACAATCGAACTGCATCTGCTATTCTCAGATGCAAAGTAGACAGTTGCTGCTTTGATCCAATCACTGGATTTGTCTATGATCTGAACAATGGACTCACAAATGATTTGATGATCCTTTGTGATAGATCTTAGTACTCCCTCAAAGCATCCCTTTGATTGTACCTTGCTTGTTGCTTTTATTTGGCCTGAAACCGTAGATTAATCAGCAATTTGTGACCCAGAACCCAGTGAGAAACTCTCATTTCTCCTTCAGCGCAGACTCTGTGAAGAGGTTCTGCATTTAAACGCAGGTCCCGTGAAGGCTACCTGCGGTGAATGTCAAAACCCTTGTGTTGAGGTTGCGTTGATCCAGTTAGGCCTTGTGCAGCTGGGGTTCTCTGCTCTGTTTTGCCTTGTTTTGATCTCTGATTTTTGTAGCCTATAACCAGCATAGGTACCAGTCTGATAACTCCTTTTCTTTGCTTAAATTCCGCCTCCTTTTGTACAAAAAGACTGAGTGTTTTTATGTGTTTGTGGCGTCATTTACAGTTTTCCTTTGCAAGAGTGAAATAGTCATCCTGTAGCCCTTGATTCAGATCTGTTGATTGTGATCTTAGGAGAGAGTTCATTGGCTGTTTGCAGTTGATTATACGTTTACTTTTGCTTTTGGTTTGAGTTTGTCTCTTTTAAGTGTCAAAACAAGTATTCATTTTGGAAATCGTTAAGTGTTGTAATCTCTTCTACCCTCTCTGATTTCGAAAAAGTAAACTTGTTTGTATTTGTCATTTAAAAGCAAATTCAAAGTTGTACAAAAAGATTTCTTTGTAGGCATCAATACTAAGAAAGCGGAAAACAAACACCTGCATTGTGCATTTGCATCTTGATAGTTTGCATGTTTGATTTAGGAGAAGTGCATTAGAGTGTGCTGATTGCTCTTTGAGAAAAGATGGTGTCTTTCTTTTCCCTTTGTAGCTAGGATTTTCATAAGTTGAAAAGATATAAAGCTTGCTTATCATCTTTAGATTGCATCTAGGAATTGTATCATACATCTCGTGGTGAACCTCAAAAGGCAAACTTCTAAAAAGATCAACCTAAAATAAATTGAATGAACTTAACAACGCTTTGCAACATAACGCACAACATAGAGGTCTAGGCTAGAGACGTGTTCCGGCGTCGTAAAGCCTGGTGACTGTCGATCTCGTTGATGGTGGGTGATTCCTCCTGAGGGACGATAGCGCCAGTACGGATTGTGCTCCCACATACTGTCACGTATATATTGGGAGACCCCTATAGGCATAAAACCTTTATCCTTAGGAAGCTGTGTCGGCTGCCCTACTGATCGCAATGCACTGAACACAGCATTCAGGAAGATCGACCGCCTGTACCCTAAAACGTATTCTGTGGTTTTGCAAAAAGTTTGGCACACCCTCTACCTAGAACTCCAGAGCAGTTCCCTTTGGCCTTTTTCAGACTCTATAACGGAAAAAGTCCATCCGAGCATTTGTCACTTCGGGCTCGTTAAAACATCGAAGGAGACTAGAGTCATCTTTAGATTTTTCTCGACTCTTTAAAAGTGAAAAAGCAAGTTGTGTCTAATAGCGTCTAAAAAATTCATTTAATTCGGAAACACACTTTCCCCTTTTGTATTTTGGTTGATTGAGTAATCCGCAATCGTGGAAGAAAGTCAATTGAAACCCCGTCGTTCACGGAGGCTTACGAGTCAACCGTCTTTTTCTCCGGAACCAAAAATAGTACGGACAAAGCGAACTCGTTTCACCAGTTCCAAATCTCCTCTTAAAGTTAGAACAAGTGTTCCGACGACATCGGAGGTTCCGGTTACTCCAAACATTTCTGGAATCCCTGCCTCTACAGAAGAAGTTCAACAACGATAGAGGGACAGTAATACTGATCCTAGTCTGAGAACAAACACTTGTGTTACTAATCCAGTTCCATCTGTAACCGGTTTAGAGAGTCTTGTTCTTCAAACATCTGTCGCTGTTGATTCAACCCCTTCTTCGGCACCAGAAATATTTTATGGACCTGACGGTCTTCCTCTTCCACCTAGTTTGATTGCGATAGAGGAAATTGTATAAGATCCGCAAGCAAGCACTCCAACACATTTTGGAGTCGGGGTCACTCTATTTCCTTCGACATCAGAAGTTAGTCTACCACCAGTGGAAGTTCCTGTAGAATCGCTAGGTAATCTCTTCGATAGACTCAAAATGTCTGAACAACCGTCAACATCTAGGACTGTGTCGAATGACACAGCGACAGCAGAACTCCCTGCCGTCACTCCGACAATGTTTGCCGGCATACCATCTGTCCCGGCTAGCTCACAACCGCTAGAAGGAGTCCACCCAGGGACTATTTTGACAGTGTGGTCCGTTCCAGTTTGTTCCTCCGGAATAATATCCGGCAACTCTTATGTTGAAACTCGCCAGATTGATCCGTTTGGAGGACAATTTGGGCAATCCAGTCCCCAAGGACAAACAATCCCCTTGAGTTCCGGATTGCCACCGTATGGGGGGCAGTATGCCATTTCATTACCCCCTCCGGGAGGGTATCCATACGGGAGTTCACAACAGTATTCAAGTTATAATGGAGTTACATCAAGTGGTTGGGTACCTATGCTACCTCAACAACCAAGGGTTGTGTATTCTATGCAACAATGTGTACCTATGTCGAACATCCCGACCACACCGGCTATTGTGACAGTGTCGCAAGTTCAAACGTTGCCTGTTGTATGTCAACCTCAGATTTCTCAGGTTGTAATGCAACAGCCCCTTGACCCTATGACTCAACCACAATCGCCTACTGGTGGGGCAACACAGGTCCAAACGGGTACAATTACCCCACACCTTGGTCCAACGGTTAGTATAGCACAACAGAACATGGCTTCGCAACCGTGGCTGGTGCAATATCAACAACCACAATTCCAACAAGTATACCAAGGTTCTGAGCAGCAGATCTTTGCGAACAGTGGACAACCGTACATTCAAAACGGTCAAAATCAACCACTTTACGGTGGTCATGTCCACCAACCGTATCAGTCATACCAACATCAATTACATTATGCTGGTATGCAAAGGCCAACTACTCAGGCGATCCCATCGTATCCTGGGTATGCTTCACCTAACCTGAATCAACAGTTACCATTCGTGGCAACTTTAGAGTTACCCGATTTACACCGGTTAACAAACGATCCAATTGCCTACGCCCCTTGGTGGCCAACGATTCCTCACAAACTTCCTTCAGACATTCCTAAATTTAATGGAAATCCGGGTGAAGATCCATCGAATCACGTGATGACCTTTCATCTATGGTGTTCATCAAACACCTTAAACGATGATTCGATAAGGCTTCGCCTCTTTTAGAGGACGTTAACGGGTCCAGCGGCAAAATGGTATATTGAATTACCTAGAGCTTCGTTCGACAATTTCAGCTCCCTAGCCACGACTTTCTTAACCCATTTTCAATTACTGGTAAGGTATGAAACGGGAACGGAAATCTTAACCAACTTCAAACAGACGACGGCCACTCATACATCCGATCATATACATGAGTGGCATCGTTGTCGTAGGATGGTGAAAACGTACGTTCCCGATCAGCTATTAGCTGAATGGTTTATCAAATCCTTACTTCCTATAATCACGGAAGATGTGGCAAAGGGGGGAGTCGTAACGGAAGATCAAGTCATCGCTCGTGCGTAATATCTGAGCTTGGTCTATACTCAGTCTGGCACGCTCTACGACAAAATACCTGACGCCCCTAGACTAGAATTCTCAATTCCTCCTCCTCCTAAATCAAACAATGACTCTCATGTTGGCGATGGCGTGATTGGCACAACAAACACAAAATCAACAAAGGCCAACTCCAAGAAGGCCCGTAATATTTCAGATCAAAATGCAAAAGACGAAATTCTTGCTTCGGAAGTAAATGTCGTATCAGTAGATAAGGGCAAAGAAACCAAACAACCAGGGAGCAAGAAAAAGCAAAACAAAGGGAAGAAGAAGAAACAGGGTGATTCATCCCCTGAAAAAACTTCTTCAAACCCTCCTGGAAATAGGAAACCCCCTACCACAGGATGTCAGATATGTGACGAGCATCATTGGACAAATGAGTGTCCATACAAAGCTGAGCTGAAGAAATTCTTCAAGAGTTCGCAAACCTCAGCTGTGTTAACTGACTCGTTTCCAAATCCAGGACAAAATCTGGTTGATAGTGGAAATGCTTCCCCGTCGCAAGTGCTTATGTTGTCGGTTCCAAAACAGTAGAATGATGCTTTGATTTCGACAAGGAACAAACATTACGGGAATCCACAGGTGTCGAATAACAAGGCTAATGAACAACCTAGTAGTTTGACAACAACTTTGACCAAATTTGTGCCACCCACCATTCCTGAACAAATGATAAAGTCGCCAAAGGGAGTAGTGTACAAGTCGACATTTAATCCTCGTGAAAAAATAGCACAGAATTATAATATAATAGAGGACCTGGCCCAATCGCTGTCCGCTATGTCGACACTTGAGGTACCGCAAAATTGCCTCTCCCAAGAGCAAGCTTTATTATCAGCAATAGGTGAAATTGACCCAATGGACTCCAATCTTGTGGCCTTTGATCATAAAGGATATGACCCTCAGTTACCAGCTCAACTAGCTTTCCTTATTCAAGTGAAAGCCCTCAACAAAACTGTTCATCGAACAATTATTGATGAGGGGGCATCTACGTGTATTATGTCGATGAGTTGCTCGAAGAATTTAGGCTCACCACCCTTGTCGAGATCGTCAACGACGTTAAAAGCATTTGATGGACGATCATACACTCCATACGGGATTTTAAGTAACTTGCAAGTTGAACTAGGGGGCAAAACAATAGGAATTGATGTTGAAGTAATTGATGGAAACCTCGATTACAACATCCTACTAGGAAGGCCCTGGATATATGCCATGGCCGCAGTTGTGTCGACCTACTTCAAGAAGATTGCATTTCCCTTTCAAGGAGGAATTACAGTCGTCGACCAACAAAATTTCCTCCCCGACAGTTCACGAGTTACGGGAAGCATTCCAATGATCCATGGAAGCAATCATTCGCTTCAAAATATTGGAGTAGGTCTCCTAAAAGACCCTGCCTTAATGGGTACTTTTGCCCTACCGCCTGTAAGTAATCTGGCGGAAGTGGCCACAGTGGAAACCTACAATATGAAATCTTCTATATCTAATGGATTCGGAAGATTCCTAAACATTTTGTCAGCGTGGATCATCGCCCTAATAGAAATACTGTAAATACAGTGGGCTTCGAGGACGGTTCTAATCTCGTGTCAACCTCATTAAAAAATGAAACAAGGAGTCATGAGGATAGTTCTTTTACTGTGTCAACCTCATTAAAAAATGAAACAATCTCCTTTCCAAATCTCAAAGGTAAACCTTCATTCCAACCACCAAGTTGAATGCAATGAAGCTTGGGGGGCATGCACCTCGATTTGCGTTGGGCATGCAAACTTATAATTGAGCAGTTTTAGCACACAGTTCATGCTCATTAAAAAATAAACGCAAGATTCGAGCAGTTTTAGCACAGAGTTCATGCTCGTTAAAAAATAAACGCAAGATCCGAGCAATTTTAGTGCATAGTTCATGCTCGTTAAAAAATAAACATAAGATCGAGCAAATATTTCCACCCGCATTTAAGCTCGTTAAAAAATGAACTATCCTGGTAAATAACCACAGTGAATGTAATATCATCAGCCATTAAAGCTTTGGTCGTGTTTACACCGTCAACTCCACTTTTCCATTGGCCAATCGTTCACCTCCATATGTTTGTTTACCCATTTTGAGGAACAGCTGCGAAGAGTGATTTCACTAGCCATCCTTGTGACACTACCGTGATTGGAAAATTCCAACCTGTACCTGGAATCAACTGCTAACCCGTTTCATCACTCGTTCCTCAAAAGACGAGTCTTCTTTAAGCTCTTTTCATCTGACTCGTAAAATATGAAAAGATTGCCGAGTCCTTGGCCTTCCAGCTCGTTAAAGGGACAAGAAGTGCTATCCCTCCTCTAGATTTTAATCTTTTTGGACCTGAGGGATTATTGCACAAAAAGATCGAGCGCTTGTTTTGTTCGGCTCGTTAAAACTATCGAAAACTCATCCCTTTTGTAGTGTTTTATACTTTTTTGGACTTAAGGGATTATATGACGAAAAAGGACTTTTGGAGTTAACTTTATGTATCTTTTCAGACTCTCTAAAAATGAAAAGAACCGAGTTATCCTTGTCGTTAGACTCGTTAAAATCATTAAATAGCGACAAACTTGTCTTTAGACGAGAAGGAGTTTCACTATCGCTAGGCTCGTTAAAACATAGCGATGGGCTTGCCCGAAGGGCAGGTTATAGAACAAGCATATGTTATCCTCCTCAAGCTTGACAAAAATAAAGAGGCACTGGTCAGCAATGACTGGGGAAAAATCGGGAGAAACTCAAGAAAACTTTGATGGTAGCAAGTCGCTCTTGAACATGACACTTTCCTCCGTACCACAATCGGGTTGGGTTGTTTCATTCATCGGTCACATCCATGGTCTTGCCATACCATCCATATTTGGGGTAATGCTACCGATCCATCGCATCAGTGTTGCCATATGTTCAAGAGAAGTCGTTCAGAAAAATTCAACCGTGTCCCATCCACTGCCGTACATTATTCTTCATCCTTTCATGACCGCCACCCTGAATCATATGTCACAGATCGTTTTCACCTCCATCAAAATAATTAGCTCCGTTCTGTGTCATTGATGTGGGATTCATTAAGGCCCTCCTTTGACGGATCGCTTCTTGTCGACATCAGCTCATTATCCGAGAAGTTGATCTAGGAACAACCCCTTCGGTACTTTGAAGCTTGCATGCCTCAATGGCAAGCTTCTCACTTCCGGCGACAGGTATACATCAATTACCTTCAACCGAAAGATTTTGCGTGGTGTTTGACGCCAAGTCCTTTATTCACACCACGTGAATTGTACTGCAGTACCTTGAGGGTCATTTTCATTATCGGTGATTCCTCTCGCGCTTGTTAACAGTTTACCTCATTGACTGATAATCAAGCGATGTCTTTCCATGTTCGACTTCAGAACATTTCTCACATGGATCGACTTGTACTTAGAGTGAAGATTGAACGCGTTTGAAGACCCCGGATCTAGTTTCATCCATCCGGGCTGTGATATATATTCAGGAAAAAATAAAGACATTGACATGTACATCATTGCAGCAGATAATCATCCTACTCAAAGGATGATAATTTCATCAAAATTATCAGTCTACCATCAGACGATTGTCTGTTCTATGTACAGAAAAATGAATTTATAAAGCTGAGCATGGGAATGCCCGCCTCAGCTAGATCATGAAAGCAGTATGAAAAATAATGTATTGTATTGTATCTCATTACAGGTCTCCTCCCAGCATTGGATGAACTTCAGATCCCCCTGATAAAGCATTTCACCCGATAAACAGCCTCATACTTTAAGGGGCAACTGTTATAGACATTTTTGTGCCTTACAGCATTAAGCATGAAATGTCCATAATCTAAGGGATCCAAAGTCCCTAAACATGTTGTTCCTACCTCTAGAGGAACAAGGCTAACAAACCACAGCAATTCACAGAAGTTCTCCACCAAAAACCGCTCAAAAACAAGTCAATTCAGGATCAATTCAGTGGCTCCACTAGTTGTCTGCGCTGAATGTCAAAGTCAACACTGGCTACCTGCACTGCAACGCAGGTAGAAGCACTACCAGGGTGCGCTGAGCGAGAGTTGACAAATGGCAAGTTCATTCCAAGAGGTTTCAAGACCCAGGAAGCTTCCAGAATCTTCCTCAATGACACTTGCCTCAGTGAATTCGACTGGTGATGAGTAAGAGGTTCCCAATCTCCAAGTGGAAGCAAGAACCTCCAAGTGGAATCAAGAACTGACAGAGGGAGAGGACACTAGTCAGATCTCAAGCTGACTCATCCTCTCTCCAAACATCTATATATGGATCTCTCCTCCATGAGATCTAGAAGGCTGGAATTTTGTTATTGCAAAGAATTGTTGTTGGTTTGAGATTGGAATCATTGGGTGCTTAATGCTTTGAAGGGGGTGAAGATAGGAATTCCATTTGCTGGGAAGGAGATGCTGGATTGGAGCCCTCTGGGTTGTATCTCTTCCTGAACCTTGTTATTCATCAATAAAGTTATCTTGGTTTCTCCTATATACTGATGTATCTTTGATGTATGATTGCATTAGTATGTTTAGTTTATTTCTAATCCTGAACTAGTTATGAATATGAATCCATGTCTTGTGTAGTGTTCTCTTCTTGTGATCTTGCAAAAACCTCTTGAAGCTGGGCGAGCGAGAAGGCAAGTAGCTGGGAACCTCAAAGAGAAGAGAGACCGGATCGAGGGACAAACGAAAGACACCAGTTAGTCCATCTATCTCTCTTCATTCTTAATTCATAAAGGAAGAATACTAGAATAGTTGTCTCTATTTGTTGCTAAGGCACTGTCACACCTTAGGTGGATAGGATTGTCCTGCATAGGCATTTTTCCCCACAACAAGGTGCACACAGAATCAGCATGTCACAAGGTTCGTGCCCGCGCATGGGGGGTTGCACTGCTGCGCGGGCAGGCTAGGAAGTGACTGTTGGTGTCACTATTCATGACAAGATGTTCGATTTAAGGCAAAAGGGAGCGGGCAGTGGGCATTTAAGACATGAATTAAGGGCAAGATTTGGGGAAATCTACCACCAAGAAAGCATTGATGGCCCAAAATTGTGGGGAACGGTCGAATTTGAATTCAAAAGGCGCTATAATACTCCAAGGGCTAACCACGAGACAACACTTGCTCATTTGAGATTTTAGCAGTTGATCAGAGCACAGAGTGCTGAGCACCGAGCAAGATTTGAGCCCCGAAGTTCACGAACACCCACAAACAGCTCAAACAGGATGAGGACTACTAGGAGAGGTTTGGGCTCTGCAGAAGCAACCACCGATGAGGCCACGCAGAACCCCATGGTACATGATGTTCCTAGAGACGCTGTGGTTGCACCAAAAATCCTGAAATCACCTCAGATGCCAAGGCCCAAGTAAGATAAGCAGGTAGCAGGACCAGTTTGCATGTCCCCAAGAAATCTGCGGTTCGATAAAATCTCAATGGAAGAAAAGGGAAAGGTTGTCACCATTGAGACAGATGATGAGGAGGAGGACCTACAAGCTCTCGTTTATGAGATAAAGGTAGCAGAAGACATGGAAGAGGACATCTAGCCGGTGCGCTCTGCAGCAAAATTGCATGAGTATGTCCCTCCGCAAAAAGGGAAAACTAAGATAGCAAAGGACTAGGATGCCACTAAGAGCACACTCCAGACCCTACTCCTCCCTGATGGAATTGTATTCGAGGGCTTGCACCTGGGTCGTGTGCCCACAATGAAGTTTGAAGATTGGGACCTCAAAGACAGTGAAAAGTTCCCACACTTAGAGATGGAGAGCCTCATGCAGCAGAGCATGGAGGGGTCATTCACAACACTAGAGCCGTAGAAATGGCTGCGTGGTGTGGAGAAGGCTAGATTACTTCATCTACTGTGGATTCCACACTTTCATCATGTGCCTATCACTATTTTTGTTATCAGGTAGCTACTTTTCCTAGTGCATGATGGGTACTTATGGCTGGAGGAGCCTATTCCCATCACGATAGCTCTCATCCATAGGATTTCTCGGCTCCCATGTAAGGGAAAGGACCCCATGGCGATAGCAAGAAAAAGTGGAGATTTGTCACTCGTAGAGTCCATGAAGAAAAAATACAAACTTGAGAAGAAAAATAGGGGTTACGCAATCAACAACATCAAAGATAAAGCGGTGCATGTAGCCACCTAGCTCCTGGCTGGGAAGGTAATGAGGAAACGTCACAGTGATGAAGTACCAGTGGTGGTAGTTGCATTGGCCGAACAATGCATAGAGGGGGTCCAATTCAATTGGTCCAAGTTGCTCTGCGAAGATTTCCTAACTAACTACAAGGAAGCCCAAGAGTAGGGAAAGACCTTCCACTACGTGTGGTTGCTCTTGCCCATTTTATTGGTAACGAGGGAACTGACTATCCGGGAATTTCCCAAGGACAGTCAATTCCCTAGCATTGAGCAGGACCTACTAGAGGGCGCAAAGTACGTGTCGCTCTCAGCCACCAAGGACACAAAGCAGATTCGCAAGACCAAGATATTTTGGGTGCTTGTGGAGGTGATAATTTGGAAATGTGGATCAATAGATGGCCGCACCTATCCCCCACAATGTACAATAGTCTACGGAGCTTTGCAGACTTCAAGGTGGACATGTATAATGTGTACATCAAGGCATGTAAGGACCTATGCAACAATGGACCAAGCTCCCCATCATCGCCATTGATGATGCGATCTTTTCATTACTAGAATCATGGCCTCCCAAGTGGCGCACCCCAGATCTAGTGGAGCTGGATAAAGCAGCAACATAGAAGCAAAAGGATGAAGCCAAACTACGGGTCATGAAGTTGGCTGAGAAAAGGCGCAATGAAAAAGCGGCCGTAGAGGTAAGGGTTGTCCGCGAGGCAGCAAGGGCAGCCGCAGAGTAGGCAAAGGCCGCCAAAGAAGCATTAGCAACACAGGCAATGGGGGCCACCACAACGCAGGATGAAGAGGGCCAAGACTTGTCTACAGGACAGGGAGCAGAGGACACAGAAGAAGGTATGGACCCAGGCACAACTTCCACCTAGCTGAAACGGCTGCGTGCCACAGAGAGATCAGGTCCATGAAAAAAGGTCAAGGCATCCAAATTAGCCATCGACCCGATCACTTTAACAGAAGGCGGCCTCTATGACATCAGCGACATGGTTCGCGAGGTCACCAGGGAAGTGCTCTAGGAAGCCATGTTGGAGCAGTAGATTGTGTTGGGGCCCTAAGGGCACAGCTGCAGGAACTATAGGTGTGGCCCCCACATGAAGGAATAGTAGCCACCTACAGCGCCGCAGGTACATCAGTAGCGGAGCAGCTACTACGTGCAAAGATGGCCAACACCATAGTGCTACTGGAAGGAGCGCTAAGAGTAGAGCACGAGGATGACAGAGCCACAGTGAGCAGGATCAAGGGACTTGGCCTTAATTTGGCCACCCTTCTGTGAGACACATTGTACCAGCTGTAGGATGGCATAACAGTAGAGCTCCATGCTAGGGAGGGTCGCGCTATCCAAGTGATGAGTGAGCAAAAGATCAACATTGAATAGCTCATCCTCTAGCATGATGAATTGGTGTCACAGAACCAACAGATCGTGAAGATAGTTGATGAAGCATGCCGGCGAGTCCCAGAGTTGTCCATCACTGCAGACTTACCAACTGAGATGCAGATCCACTATCTGGAAAGTGGAATCTGAAGCGTGCGTGAGGAAACAACGCGAGTGCAGCTAGAGCTGAACCTCCAGATTGTTGAGCTATGGCTGAAGGCATAGCATTCCACTCCTCTAGAAGTTAGAGAGCAACCCGTTAGCGTGATTCAAACAGGACTGGAAGATATTGGACAGGCAGTGCAGGACTCTACTAGTATTTTGGACCAAGCCTTTGACGTCCTCACATCCTTGTAGGAGGACCCCAACGTACAACGCCTAGAAACAAAGGCGCACGAACTGAAGGAGCCATATGATAATGTTAGGAGAACTGTGTAGATAGTCTTCCTCACCCAATGAATGTCAAAGATGCAGCAAGAAAGGGCGCTGAAAGAGCAGGTGGATGCTGCTAGACAAAAAGAAGAACTTTTCAAGGTGCACATCCAGCCATGGATTGATGAGGCCTTCACCATTACGGATGATATTGAGGGCAAGCTCGCACAGATGCAAGGACTCTATGTGCTAAGGCAGGTAGCTGATCCTCACAAAGAAGCATCGGAAGAGCACATGCAGCAGGTCCAGCAAACCACAAAACAGTGCACCATGGACCCTCGAGCAGTATGGGACCAGTTGGAGGGGCTCCACGCCAAGGTCGCCGCACCATCAGAGTGACTCGGGATGAGTCACAATGATTGTGTTGGGGGCCTGTTGGGCATGGAATCCCCCCATAGTAGGTTTTGGGGCTCAAAGCCCAAGTTTTGGTCAATTTTTTTGTAAGACTCCACGAATTGCGGGCACGAAGTGGGAAGTATAGGTTAAGTCATAGGGCTGTCTGCCCTAAAGTATTGTAATGTAATGTAAAGTCATGTTGGCCTACCCATGGTCCGCGGACCATGGGAATGTATAAATAAGGGCAAGGATCTAAGTTGTAAAGAGAGCTAGGAAGGAATGGAGAGAAGAGTACAAATGGTTCGATCTTAGAGTAGGATTCAAATTGTATTGGGTCGTAGTAGTACGAAGAGGCTCTGCAGCTGAGTGCGCAAAGGCCTAGTAGAGTCCGTAGCTGAGTGCACAGGCTGGTGTCGAGTCTGTAATCTGGATTGAATATTAATAAAGAGAAGTTGATTCCTATTTCTGCGTATCTACTGTACATTGCCTTCTTTATGTTTATACTATTTTATTTATCAGGCGCGCTGATATGATTGCTGTATATGCTATAATAATCATTAGTCTTACCTAAACAAGTTAAGTAATAGGATAATAATAGATTAACTAGCAAGGGACTTGG
Source organism: Pinus tabuliformis (assembly GCA_031772625.1). Classification (NCBI taxonomy): domain Eukaryota; kingdom Viridiplantae; phylum Streptophyta; class Pinopsida; order Pinales; family Pinaceae; genus Pinus; species Pinus tabuliformis. Next base: position 1,097,268,336 of record CM062819.1, read on the forward strand.
GTATTATATGGGTTGTTCCCCAAGTAGGGCTACATGGAAGCAACATCATAGATTGTGAAGGGATAGCAAGTGCACGTAGCAACATATGCGAAGGGTCAAACCGCGGACCTCTAGAAGCTCATCAGACATCCCCAGGGTGCGGAAGCCTAGTTCTAGCACCCTCCCATACTACTTCAGGTGAGACCTCAGTCCGTGCTCCATGCACTGCTGCTAAAAGGGCCAGTGGTACTGCGATTTTCTTAGCTAAATCACCTCTAAACTTGGGTTAGGCCCATACAAGCCAATAGTATGTTGGGGTCCTCCTACAAGGATGTGAGGACACCAAAGGCTTGGTCCAACATACCGGTACAGTCCTACACTACCTATCCAATTTCTTCCAGTCCTATTTGGATAGTGCTAACGTGATACTCTTTAACTTCTGGGGGAGTGGAAGTCTACGCCTTGAGCCACAACTCAGCAATCTGGAGATTTAGCTCTAGTTGCACATGCATTGTTTCCTCGCGCGCGTTTCAGACTCCACTTTCCAGACAGTGGACCCACATTTCTATTGGTAGGTCTGCGATGATGGACAACTGTGGGACTCACCAACACGCTTCATCAACTGTCTGCACTATCTGTTGGTTTTGTGACACTAGTTCGTCATGTTGCAAGCTGAGCTATTTTATGTTTATCTGTTACTCACTCATCACCTAAATTGCATGGCCCTCCTTGGCATGGAGCTCTACTGTTATGCCATCCTGTAGTTGGTATAGTGTGTCTCACAGAAAAGCATTCAAATCAAGGCCAAGTCCCTTGATCCTACCAACCGTGGCTCTGTCGACCTCATTCTCTGTTATTGGCACCCCTTCTGGTAGCACTATGGTGTTGGCCATCTTTGTGCGTAGCAGTTACTCTGCCACTGATGTGCCTGCTATGCCATAGGTGGCTACAGTTCCTTCCTATGGGGGCTGCACCTCTAGTTCCCGTAGCTGTGACCTTAGGGCCCCCAACACAATCTACTTCTTCAACATGGCTTCTTGGAGCACTTCCTTGGTGACCTCTCTAACCATGTCGCCGATGTCATAGAGGTCACCTTTTGTTAACGTGATCGGGTCGATGGCTAATTTGGAGGCCTTGACCTTTTTCCGTGGACCCGATCACTCTGTGACGCACGACCTTTTAAGTTGGGTGGAAGTTGTGCCTAGGTCTGCGCCTTCTTCTGCCAAGTTTGTGTCCTCTTCCTCCTGTCCTGTAGAAAATTCCTAGCCCTCCTCTTCCTGTGTTGTTGTCGCCCCTATTGTCTACGCTGCTGCTGCTACTTTGGTAGCCTTTGCCTACTCTGCGATTGCCATTGCTGCCTCATGGACTGCCTTTACCTTTGCGGTTGCTTTTTCATTTTGCCTCTTCTCAACAAACTTCATGATGCACAACTTTGGCCTCATCCTTTCATTTTTGTGTTGTTGTCCTATCCAGCTCCGCCAGATTCGGGGTGCGCCACTCAGGAGGCCATGATTCTAGCATTGTAAAAATTGCATCATTAGTGGCGATGAAGGGTAGCTTGGTCCACTGCTGCTCTAGATCTTTTCGCACCTTGATGTAAATGTTGTGCATGTCTGCCATGAAGTCTGTGAAGCTCCGCAGACTGTTGTTCACTGTGGGGGATAGGCGCGGTTGCCTATTAATCAACATATGGACGCTCGCCTTCATGAGCACCCAGAAGATATTTATCTCACGAATCCACTTTGCATCCTTGGTAGCCCAAAGCGACACTTACTTTGTAGCCTTTGATAAGTCCTGCTCAATGCTTGGGAATTGATTGTCCTTCGGAATTTCTCCCGCTACCAGCAAAATGAATGAGAACAACCATGCATAGTGGAAAGTCTTACCATGCTCCTGGGCTTCCTTGTAGTTGGTCAAGAATTCCTCGTAGAGGAACTCGACCCAGTTTAATTGGACCCCCTTTGCACATTGTTCAACCAACGCAACTACCAGCATTGGTACCTCATCACCGCGACATTTTCTCATTACCTTCTCAACCAGGAGTTGGGTGGCTACGTGCACCCCTTTATCTTTGATGCTACTGATTACGTAAGCCCTATTTTTCTTCTCAAGCTTATATTTTTTCTTCATGGCCTCTGTGAGAGCCAAATCTCCACTTTTTCTTGCTATCACCACGGGGTTCTTTCCCTTACATGGGAGTCGAGAAATTCTATGGATGAGATCCACCGTGATGGGAATAGGCTCCTCCAGCCATAAGTACCCATTGTGCACCAGGAAAAGCAGCTACTTGATGATGAAAATAGTGATGGGTGCGTAGTGAAAGTGTGGAATCCACAATAGATGAAGCAATCCAGCCTTCTCCACACCACACAGCCATTTTCGTGGCTCTAATGTTGTGACTGGCCCCTCCGTGCTCTGCTTCATGAGGCTCTCCATCTCTAAGTGTGGGAACCTCTCGCTGTTCACAAGGTCCCAATATTCAAACTTCATTATGGGCACACGGCCCAAGTGTGAGCCCTTAATCACAATTCCATAAGGGAGGAGCAAGGTCTGGAGTGTGCTCTTGGTGGCATCCACATCCTTTGGTATGTTAGTTTTCCCTTTCTGCGGAGGGACATACTCGGGAAATTTCACTGCAGAGCGCACTGGCTGGATGTCCTTTTTGATGTCCTCCGATTCCTCTATCTCATCAACAAGAGCTTGTAGGCACTCCTCCTCATCATCTATCTCAATGGTGATAGCCTTGCCCTTTTCTTTGATTGAGAGCTTTCTAAACCGTGGATTCCTCGAGGACATGCAGACTGGTCCCACTACCTGCTTATCTTTCTTGGGCTTTAGTGTCCAAGGTGATTTCAGGATTTTCGGTTCGACCCCAGTATCTTTGGGAACATCATGTACTGTGGGGTGTTGCATGGCCTTGTCGGCGGTTCCTTCTGTAAATCCCAAACCTCTCCTGGTAGCTGCCATCTTATTTGAACTATTTTTGGTCGTTCACGAACTTTGGGGCTCGAATATCGCTCGGTGCTCAACACTTTGTGCTCTAATCAACTGCTCCAATATCAGGTGAACAAGTGTTGTCTCATGGCTAGCCCCTGGAGTTTTATAGTGCCTTTTGAATTCAAATTCGATCGTTCCCCCTAATTCTGGGTCATCAATGATTTCTTGGCTGTAGATTGTCCCAAATATTAGCCTTAATTCGCGTCTTAAATGACCACCACCCGCTCCCTTTTGCCTTAAATCGGACATCTCATCATGAACAGTGACGCCAACGGTTACTTCCCAGCCTACCTGCGTGGCAGCGCAAACCCCCATGCGTAGTCACGAACCTTGTGACATGCTGATTTAGTGCACACCTCCCTCATCGCACAGCTCCCAAACAAACTCTTTTATAGTCCCACACTCTCTTTCAACTACCTAGAGTGCTGAGATTGTGCTCCCTATGGCTAGTCAGGTGGTTGCACCACCTATGTGAGACTTCAACTCGCCTTCCAGTATAGTCCGCGAAAACTCCTCAATTTCCTTCGCGACAGCTGGCGCCACACGTTCTACTGTATGTAGTGCGCTCCACTAGTTACTTCATTTGGTGAGGTGTGGTCGTAGCCATGGCTATAGAGTCATAAATTCTTTGCGAAAATCTTCTAATCCAGTGGTATGATCATCCGCACCTTGTTTTGTTATCCTTGGTTTATCGATGAGACATGCTTGCTTGACCTCGTTTTCCAGCCTCTTGATCTCGACATCCATCAAAATGGTTTTCTTCATCAGTCATACCTGGTCTTTTTCGAGTTCACAAAGTCCAAGGTTCCCTTGCCGAATGGCTTCCTAAATCTCTATGTGTTGAACCTCGCATAACTGTGTAATTTATTGTCCTGGTCTTCGCGCACTGTCACAACTACAGGAGCTATTACATGTGGATTCCCCTTTGTATTCTCTTCAGAAATTACGGTCTCTATTTTGTTTCATACCTTTGGAATCATTTCCGCAGTCAAAGTTTTGCACATGGTCCTATAAGCCCATCGAACTGCTAGTAGACGCAGGTCCCAGTCAGTGCATCTTGCCTGGTGAACCCTGTTCAGTGCTTCACACACCCTATTGAATGCTTCATCATGGATAATTGATAGTGCGCATCGCCTTTCCTACTGTTGTGGTTTGTCTGATTCTCTATTCTGGGAGTGGAGTGCACTTGTGCAGGTTGTATAGCATATGTTCATACCCATCAGGAAAGGTGGGCGCGCAAGTCATTCTAGCCCTACTAACTGGCTCGTGTTTTGAGCTAAGGTTTCCCAAAGCGTAGGCGCATCATCCTTCTACATCTGTGCTAGTACTCAAAATTTCTTTGATGCATACCCCACCATCATGCAGGTGTCATGGGTAGTGCCCACTTCAACGCATCGAACCGCTGTTGTTCTAGTACTGCGCTTTCAAATTTTCTCAAGAACTCATCCACCACTATCAACCCATCATATGTCAGCAGATCCCTTGCTTCGGTTGTCATGTAGCGCAATGATCTAACCATCATGTTGCAATTAAGCGTTGTTACTTCGTGTAGCCGACTCTGCCATTACTCTATCTCTTCATCTGAATCCAAAGTGTAGGAGATTTCACGCTCCCACAAAATCCTTCCATCTACAGTCAAATTCACCCAATCCTCTTCTCATGCGGTTATCTTGTAAATACAATCGAGATCATCATCACTATCATCGTCGTGCACTGGTTCAGTGTATCACGCTCCTTCGACTGGATCTAGCGGTACTACCACGCATAGTGACCTTTTTCTCAAAGATCATTTTGCACTTCTTCAAATTTATGACTCCATTCATATCGGTGGCCCAGTCTATTCCTAGTAGCACGGGGTAGTGATTACTATCATCGATAATCTCTCACTTCAAAATCCACCCGCACACTTGCACCTTCAATATCTACTGTTAGCCCTTGCAATCTTCCCATGGGAAAGATCTTCTGTTGGTTTACCATTCGTAACTAAATAGAAGACCATTGTAGCATGGGTCTGCCCATGCATTCCCATGTTTGTTTTTCCAGTACATTAGTATCTGATCCGAGATCCAGGATTACCTTATCCATTTCATATTCGTTGATTTGTGCAGTCAACCTCATTTCCCTTCCTGTGCACAATGCATGCTTTCCATGTTTCCAGACCATGCGCGGTTCTCCTGACCCTGTGCACCTAGTGATAAGTTCCTATAGTCCTTTTACTGCCTTGCTGTCACATACCAGTTTCATGCATGTCTCAAGAAATTTAGTGAGCATGGAAGGATACATTCCTGGTTCTAATGATCCTTACTACCTGAAGTGGAGGCCTCCGTGAAGCTCTTCTTAGCTTCCTTGAATGTCTCATTCACGCGTTCTAAATCAAATTCGCGTTCCTTTGTAGGAGCCTTACGAACCCACACACTTTATTTTGGTTACTTTCCTTTATCATCACTAGTGGTCACATTGCTCCTAATGATCATGTTTACATTCAGGTCTTCTTCGCGCGGTTCAGACCTCATCATTTGCAAATTCTGAGTAGGAGGGGGATAAAGTACCCTTTTTTTGTGCAGTCTCACTATCAATTTAGGGCAGTCTTTTACCTCATGATCAAACTGAGTATAGTGCAAGCATGATGTCCTCGTCGGGATTATACAATCGTAGGCATAGCACCCTAGGCCTCCGCAACCCCTCCCTGGTCCCATTCCACATCGACCTCGACTGCGCCCCTGAAATCCAGCATGTGCCATTCTTGTATTCGGGAGAAGGGCTCACATTTTGGTTTGCACCCTGTAGATAGGAGTCCTATCCATCATTAGTTCGTAGCTTCTGTAGGTGTGCTCATCATGGCCTATCGTCTTGTAGAAGTTACAAAACAATTGTTGGGACATCTGCATATATTTCTGCAATAGATGAAAATTATCCATAGTGTGTTTTCCTCCTATCTGACAGATCACGCACCATAATGTAGGCTCCGTGCTCGATCCTATCTGTGCCTCAGGTCTTAATGGCATTGACCCTCCTCCTGCCAAGTAATTCGTGAACACCAGATAGTGGTCCTTGTCATGCCCCTGACCTTTGCATTTTATGCACCATACCTCCTCATGCGCCTCTAGCCGAGGTGTCCTGTCCTATTTCAAACTCTGCATTTCTAGACATATATTTTGCAGTTGCCCATGCATTTTTTGGACTCCCAGACCAAGGTCTTGTATAGGGGTCTCATGTAATCTCATCACCATCTCCAAAGCTTCAACCTGGGTGGAAAGTTTTTGCTGTGATAGCATCATCCTTAACTGCGGCGTTAGTGATGGTACAAACCATGAGTGGTGTTGTCCATCCGTCAACGTCATGTTGGCTTCACGAATCATACGCTTTAGTCTTTGGTCCAGATTCTAGGGGGTCTTGCCCAGGAGCATCATGATCTCCTTAAACCCGATGATTGATTGTGTTTCTGACTTTGGCCTGCCAAATTCCCTATTCAGCATGGCCTGGATTTCTGTGATTCCTATATTTTGATGGTCATTAGAATGCTTAATGTACCATATTAATGCGCAATCCTGCAACGCACTCACCAACATAGCATTCTTGATATTGTCATCCATGATGCCTTGTTCTTCCCATACTGCTCTTACCATGAACTAGAATTGGTCCGGATCTCCATTCCCTACTCCTCTGAATACTGGTAGTTTGATCGCACTCACCATACTGAACTATGGTGGTGGCAGAGGTGGGGTGGGTGGAGATGGAGGTGAGGAGGGTGAGATAGGTGGTAGTGTGGGTGGAGGTGGTAAAGGTGGAATGCACTACCTTATTAGATTGATCACGCTTCTCGAAGAAACTTTCACGAGCTGCTCCTCGCTTTCCCGCAAGGGAGAAATTAAGGGACTGGTTTTCAATTCTTCACTACCTCTGCTTTTGTAGATCTTCCCACTTCGCATAATCCCAAACATTAATTTATTTGCATAACCAACTTTTCACACAATATCATCTTAACCCAAGTGTTCAAATATTTAATATACTTAACTCGCGGTCCTTTGAGGAAATGTCGCTCTGCCTCATTGTAGTTGACGGTCGTGTCTACTGCAAACTCGATGATAAATCCTCCTATAATTCGGTCAAGCCAATGGCCCATAGCTCGTGCGATCTTATCCCTTGACGTTTCTAGTCTGTGCACTAATTCCGGAGTCCACACAATTGGTTTGTTGAGCCTACACCTTCCTTGACTGTATGCTAGCTTTGCAATCCACTCATACAACTTGGAAGGAAAGGATGCAAAGAAAATTTCATGGATTTCTATATAAAAGTAGCGCTCCAACCATTGTTCCTTAGTTACTCACAGATTTCTATTTTCCTGCACCAAGAACTCGTGAATCTTCTTATCCAACCACTCTTCAATTTCTTTATTCATTGGATTCCAGTGGCACGACATCATAAATCCCTTATGCAGATCCTGGTCCTGGCAATGGAACCATTTGTTGGCTTGTATGGGCCTGACCTAGGTTCAGAGGTGATTTAGCCAAGCAAATCCCAGTACTACTGGCCCTTTTGGCAACAGTCCACGAAGCACAGACTGAGGTCTCACCCAAAGTAGTATGGGAGGGTGCTAGAACTAGGTTTCCGTACCCTGGGGATGTCTAATGAGCTTTTGTTGGTCTGCAGTTGCACACATCACTACGCGCACCTGTTAGTCCCTTGCAACCTGTGATGCTGCTTCCATGCATCCCTACTCGGGGTGCAACCCGTATTATACCCAAGTTCCTTGCTATTTAATTTGTTATTATCTGATTACTCAACTTATTTGTGTAAGACAAGTGATAATTAACAATATATCTAGCAATCATATAAGTGCGCACGATAAACAAAATAGTAAAGAAGGCAATACACAAGAAAATGCATAGAAATTGGAATCAACTTCTCTTTATTATTCTTCGTTCAAGATTACAAACTCAACACTGCCCTACGCACTGAGCTGCAGGGGTCTGCACACTCAGCTGCAAACTCTACTAGGCCTTTGTGCACTCAGCTGCAAAGCCTCTTCCTACTACTACCAGCCAATACACTTAGACTCTTACTCTATGCTCAAACCATTCGTATTCATCTATTTCTCTAATTTGCTCTTTCCCTGCCCTTACAACTTAGAGCCTAGCTCTATTTATACAATTCCATGGTCCACGGCTGACATGACATTACATTATTTTACAATTCTTAGGGTGGACAACCCTATGACTCAACCTATACTTCGCACTTTGTGCCCGCAACTCGCAGAGTCTTATAATACATTTGACCAAAACTTGGGCTTTGAGCCCAAAAAAATGCTGTGGTGGGTTTCCATGCCCAATAGATGGAGTCCCCTAGGGTCAATTTTGGGCCAAAAGCCCAAGTTTTGTTGTATAAAATGTAAAGTCTCCACAAGTTGTGGTTACGGAGCACATAGATAGTTAAAGTGTCATAACGGGCTTTACCCTTCTTTTATGTACATTGAGTTGTCTTTTGAATATCTACCCATGGTCCGCGGATCATGGGATTGTATAAATAGGTGTGTCTTAGGATGTCTAAGGCAAGTAATAGAGAGTAAGATGAATGTAATGAGTCAGTAAGTGGAAGAGTGTAGAAGTCGTAGAGTAGAAGAAAGGCTCTGCAGCTATGTGCGTAGAGGCCTAGAGTAGATTCCACAGCTGAATGTGAACACCCCTACAGTTGAGTGCAAAGGAAAGTCTTGAGTCTGTAAGCAGAACTGAAGTATTATAAAGAGATTATTCCAGAAATTCTTGTGTTTTGTCTGCTTACTCTATTTTACATGAAGGCTTTATATTGTGATAAATGATGGGTTTATGAAATAATATTGTATTGATGTGTGATTTTACACAATTTTTATTGTTATATGAATGCAATTGATGTTAAATGTTTACGCGAAGATTGCCTTGTTGTATGTTGAATTTATTGAACACTTAATCCAATCTAAGTAATTACTGGGTTATAAGTCATATTTGATACACGTAAGTAGTTGATCCACCTATTGAGGGTCCTTGAAAAATAGTCATAGATCTTCATCGAGGTCTAGAGGCTGATTAAAGGGAGTTATATTGATAAGACTTCAAGTCTTATTGATCTGCGTGAAGGAAGATTCAGAACATAAAATGAAATTACACTGATCTTTGGGTGCATAAACTTGGTTCCAACGTCCCCCCATACTGCTTCAGGGGAGACTTCAGTCTGTGCTTCATGGATTGATGCCGAAAGAGCCAGTAATGTAGAGATTTGTTTGGCAAAACTAACTCTAAACCTGGGTCAGGACCCACTAAGCGAACAAGGTTATTTGCATTGGAAAGTTATTTTTGGTGTATAATCAAGCATAGATCACATTGTTTGATTCTCAAGCTAAAAGAAGTGCATCATCATTTGTTCAAAAGGAAAAGTGAAAAATATTTTCATGTAGGTGCATTTGAATCAAATTTCATTTTTCTTTGTTCGATGCATTAGTTCCATTAGATCATTTAGAATCAAAATAAAAACATCATTCATATAAGTGCATCTTATTAAAATTTGAAAATCATTTTACTATTGAAAAGTTGCATTTAGGATAGTGAAAAGTGAAGATCATTTTTATTTTTCCATTGCATTTGGAAAGCGAAAGTGAAAGTTAGTAGAATGCATCTTGTTTGATGCATTTTGTTTGATGCATTATTGGTTGAAACTTCCCTTGATTATCATAGCTTTCATCGAAATGGAAAGTTTTTATTTTCTCAAATAGTTGCATCTTAGGCATTTAGGTGACATCATTTTGAACCCCAAAATTGAAACATAATTCAAGATAAACATTAAAATTTTCTCAATTAACCTAAGGAGTATTTGGAACTTAATGAAAACATTTAGAGTTCTAGGCTAGAGATGTGTTCTGACATCTATAAACCAAGTAGTTGTCAATATCTACCAACATTGTATCATGGGGGTGATATCTCGTTCCATGTATGGAAGTATATAAGATTGTTCTCTAGTACTTTCGGGTATATCGAAGGCACTCGACGTATGGAAAGTATATGGGAATGCTCTCATTGAATGGTTTTGCATTAGACAATGTTAACACAGACTTGTGCTCCCATTACCATCGTGTATATATTGGGAGACCCCACTAGGTTGCTAGCATTTATCCACCTGTAACCGAGTCAGCTGTCGTGTAGACATGATACCCTGAACACAACATTCGGGGATATTGGTCTTCATACATTAATTCCTTCATTTTGCAAAGGTGTATATAGTGGTTCATGGATACTTGATAAACGATTTTTCCTAGATTACCTTTTTTTTAAGCTCTAAAATTTACCAGCAATGATAACATGTTTTACACATGCAACTCTCCTTTGCCTCATTATGCCTTATTAATGGTAAATTTTAATTAAAGCTCAAATAAATCACCTCCTCTCCTCTTGATGTTGAGAAGAGGTCACAACAGTAGAACTGCCAAGTTCACCTCACATACCCCCTTCATAATCTGATATTGAAGGGTTATCATAAGGATTCCATCTTGAGATTCTAGAGTCACTTGAAGATCAAGTTTTTGAACTTGGATTTGTCCCGAGCATTCAACCCCTTTCTTCTCATCCTCCACCTCGAGAATCATTTTCATCTTCTCAGGAATCTAAACCAGAAATTCCTAAGGTTCCTCAATAGTTCTTGTTGTTTCCCCAAAATCAGCTTTACAAATCAGATCCTTTGGTGATATCACCTCAATGCCTATATAGTCTGTTTGATAATCCTAACATACCTTTGGAACGTTCTTTTAGTACGTCATGGTTTCCTCCTTGTCAATTATTTCCACCCATGGCATTAGAAGGTGAGATTCCATCTATACCAATGTCTCCTTGAGATCCTCCTCCGGAAGTCTCGACCACCCATACTCTTGGTATTGGTGATGGTTCTGAATATCCCTATCCACCTGAAGGATTTTCATATGTACCCCCTCCTTATATGGGGAGTTAGACGACTCAACCACCTGAAACTAGTGAACCCTTACTTCATCTTAATTATACCTCTCTTGATCATTTGGTTTCTGGTACTCCAAACACATCTTCACTTTATCACCATCTGATATGGTCATCTGGCGTTACGCCTACCACTAGCCTATTTGTGTCAAACGTGGCTTCCCAAATTCTTTTTAACCTTTGGTTTCTTGCCAACCTATAGTCACAATTGGGGCAGTGAATGTCCCTATAGGTTCTTCCACTCCTCTTTCAACCACTACAATGGTTACACCTCCTCCATTGAGTGGGAAATATTCAACGTTGTCTATCCCATAGCCTACAGGGAAACCACCTCCTCCATATATACCTCATGTCTCTCATGGAACTTATGTGAGTGTTAGATCCCAAACTCACATTATAGGAGCAAGTCAAACTGTTGGTAGTATTCCTTATCCTAGTGGAACCTCCATTCCATCTAGATCTAGTCAAATTCCTTATCAATAACCTCTTCTCGCTCAAATACCTTACCAACATCCATATCCTCCTTATGGTTCCCAACAACCTCAAAGCCCACCTCTCAATCAACAAGAAGGATCCCAAATTCAGTCTGGTCCTGATCCCTCATTTAGGTCATCTCGTCAATTTCAGTATGTTCCTATAACTTATCCTTTAGGAGCTGGTAATCCTTCGCAACAAGGCTTATATCAGTAATAAGGAACCTATCAATATCCATAAGGAACCTATCAGCAACAAGGACCTTATGTGCAATAAGGGTTTTATCAAAAACCATTGCAACAACAAGGTCAATCATTGCATCAGCAAGGTAAACCTTTGCATTAGAAACCCTATGCTCAATACTCCTCACAGGCTACCTATCCTCCTCATGGTTCTCAACAGCCTATTTCGAGTCAATATCAAACCTATCCTGGTCAGGCCCCACCTCAATGAGGACAGACTCAACCTTTGTATGGTCAAATTCCTCCCAATGGGGGCAATATCAAAATCCCTATGTTCAAAATTTTCCACTATGGGGGAAACATTAGTATGAACAAGGTTGGAATCCTCAATCTGGACCTTATCAAAGGCCTTTCATGCCTTTTAATCCTCCACTGTCATTTTTAGCTACATTGGGGTTACTAGATGTGTCGAGTCTTACAAACGACCCAATACTCCATTCACCATATTGGCCTCTGGTTCCTACCAAAATTCCTAGTGATTTTCCAAAATTTGAAGGGAATTTTGGAGAAGACCCCCAAGGTCATGTCATGACTTACAATTTATGGTGTTCATCCAACTCTTGGGTCGATGATTCCATTCAACTATGTCTTTTCCAGTGCATTCTAGCGAATGTTTCTGCCAAATGGTACATCGAGTTACCTTGAGGTGCCATTCAAGATTTCAATACCTTGGCTATGTCTTTTCTCACTCACTTTCAACAACCAATTTGATATGAAACTGGGACCCATCCCTAACGTCTTTGAAACAAATGACTGCTACTCACATCTCTGATCATATTCATGAATTGATACATGAGCATCATCTTGTTAAATTTGATATCCCTGATGAGGTTTTAACTGAATGGTTTACTAAGTCATTCCTTAATAAAATCACCAAAGACATAGTTATGGGTGGTTATGTGACTGAAGAACAAGCCATCACCCGTGCTCAGTATCTAGATTGGGTATATTCACAATCTCACTGTTATGAAACCAGCTCAAGAAAAGATAGAAAAGAAAGATCAACGCCTTAGAATTCAGCCTCTTCGAGGGGGCAACCTCCTTTACATTACATAAATGAAAAATTCTTGGATGATACAAATGAAAAAACCTCCTTTCTATATATATGAGTCTAAGGAGTCACAATATAATCCAGCCGACCTAACAATAATAATATAAAGCCACAAAAATAATAATAGAGGGATTTTATGGGGCACAGAAATAACAATATGTGGGTAATAGGGGCACAACAATATAAATAAGGGGTATAACTACAATAGTAATGGGGTAATCACTAGTATTATAGGGACCCAACATGCCCCTCTCCTTCAAAAAAGTGTTGTCCTCAACGCTTGAGCAGTTCTGGATACTTCTGCATAAAATTCTCATCCTCCCATGTGGAATCTTCAGCGGATAAGTTCTTCCACTTGATAAGATACTCTAAAATTGATCGATTTCGTAGCTGTCGAGTTCTTGTTTCTGTGACTGCTTCCAGTTCCAATATAATTTTTCCTTCCTCATCAAGTTCTGGCAATATTGTTTGAACTGGGAGCTTGTCGCCTATAACCTTCTTTAAACATGAAACATGGAAAACTGGGTGCAATCGAGAAGCTGCAGGAAGCTCCAATTTGTATGCCATAGTACCAATCTTTTCCAACACGTTGTACGGACCATAATACTTTGGTGATAATTTATTATCCTTCTTAGCTTGCTTTAGGGACATTTGCTTATATGGTTGTAGGCGTAGGAATACCCAATCACCTACATCAAAACTTCTTTCACTGCGATGTTGATCTGCCTGTTGTTTCATTCTATTTTGTGCCAACACGAGGTTATCCTTTAAGAGTTGGAGGACTTGTTGTTGATGTTCGATGTGATGTTCCACTGCCTGAACCTTAGAATTTTCTCTTAAATATGATGTGATTGATGGTGGTTGGTACCCATAAAGTGCCATAAATGGGGTCATTTTTGTTGCTGTATGGAAGGAAGTGTTATACCACCATTCAGCCAGAGGCAACCATTTGACCCATTGTGTTTGTTTATCAGATACAAAGCAACGAAGATATCCTTCCAAACATTTGTTTACTATCTCAGTTTGCCCATCAGATTGAGGATGATAAGATGAGCTATGAGCTAACTGAGTACCAAGACAAGAAAATAATTTTGTCCAAAAATTTCCAGTGAAAATGGGATCTTTGTCACTTACAATAATCTTTGGGTTTCCATGTAGCTTTTGAACTGTTTCCATAAATGCAGTAGAAACTGTACTGGCTTTAAATGGATGTGATAATGCACAAAAGTGTGCATACTTGGTAAGTCTGTCAACTACCACCATGATGACACTCTTTCCCTCAGACTTGGGTAAACCTGTGATAAAATCCATTGAAACCTCCTCCCAACGTTGGCTTGGAATGGATAAAGGTTGTAATAGACCCGGTGTCTTAATTGTTTCAACTTTATTTTGTTGGCAAACCAAACATTCCGCTACAAACTTTTGAATATTTGATTTAAGGCCATCCCAAAAAAATTCCTTCTTAACCCTGTGGTAAGTTTTTAAAAATCCTGAGTGCCCTCCTAAGGGAGAAGTGTGCAATTCCATAAGAATCTTTTGTTTTAGCTGGGAATTCTTACAGAGGTATAAGCGATCTTTGTACCATAACGAATCATTTTGCCAGCTAAATGTATCAGAAGTACTTGAATCTTGTTGTAGCTTTCGAATAAGTGCCCACACTTCTTCATCATTCTTCCATTCCTCCTTTGCTTCCTTTATCCAATCTAGTTGGATAATAGAAATGGCACACAACAATGCTTCCATATCCTCATCCTTTCTTGAGAGTGCATTTGCCACCACATTTTGCTTCCCTTTTTTGTAGATGATTTCAAAGTCGTAACCCAACATCTTTGTGACCCACTTTTGTTGCTCTTCAGAGGATAATCTTTGTTCTAAAAAGTATTTAAGACTATCATGATCCGTTTTTACCTTGAAGTGTCTTCCCATTAGGTAGGGCCGCCATTTCCTAAGTGCATGGAGTATTGCCAACATTTCCTTCTCATAAGTAGCTTTGCTTAAAAACTTTCCCTTGATTGGACGACTTTCAAAAGCAATGGGTCTTTCATCTTGCATTAGAATAGCACCAATTCCATTTCCTGAAGCATCACATTCCACAATAAAGGTTTTTTTGAAGTCCGGTGTAGCTAAGACTGGTGCTTGGCACATTGCCTCCTTAAGATGTTTAAAGGCCTTTGTTGCTTCCGGAGTCCATGAAAATGAATCATTCTTCAATAATGTTGTTAGAGGTGCTGCTATTCTCCCATAATTCTTAACAAACTTGCGATAATACCCTATCAACCCAAGAAATCCTCGCAGATGCTTTATGGATGTGGGGATTTTCCATTCCTTAATGGCTTTAATTTTGCTAGGGTCTACCTTAACTCCTTCATGAGATACAATATGACCCAAATATTCCACGTCCTGGACTCCAAAGAAACATTTGGATCTTTTTGCATATAATTGTTTCTCCTCCAATAGTTGTAGCACCTTGTCAACATGTTCAACATGATCCTTCCAAGACTTGCTGTAGATTAGTATATCATCAAAAAATACTAACACAAATTTTCTAAGGAATGGTTTGAAAATTGAATTCATCAAACCTTGAAATGTTGAAGGTGCATTGGTAAGGCCAAAAGGCATGACCAAAAATTCATAATGACCCTCATGAGTTCTAAATGCCGTTTTCGGAATGTCTTCAATCTTCATTCTGATTTGATGATATCCCGAACGAAGATCCAACTTGGTGAAGTAAATTGATCCATGCAATTCATCCAGTAATTCATCAATGATAGGAATGGGGAACTTATCTTTAATAGTGAGCTTGTTGAGCTCCCTATAATCTGGACACATGCGCCATGATCCATCCTTCTTGTGCACCAATACTACTGGAGCTGAGAAAGAACTTTGACTCGGTTGAATTATACCAGCCTCTAGCATTTCTGCAACCATACGTTCAGTTTCACTTTTTTGGACATATGGATATCTGTATGGCCTGATGTTTGGAGGAACACTTCCTGGAATCAGATGAATAGCATGATCATGATCACGCATAGGTGGGAGACCTTTGGGAGTCTCAAATACCTTGGAATGATTGTCCAGGGCTTTTTGGAGATCTGGAGAAATAGATGATTCCAATGTGGAAACATCTAGCAAACATAATTGTGCAATTACACCTCTTTGCTCCTTTTTTAGAAGCTTTGTCATGCCATTAGAGCTGATTATCTTTCTTGGTTTCCCTGCAATAGCCCTTAATTCAACTTCCTTTCCTTCCATAGAAAATTTCATGAAAAGTTCTTGAAAATTAAAATCTATTGTACCCAAGGATTGTAGCCATTGGACTCCTAGTATAACATCAGCACCTCCCATTGGAATGGAAAGCATTGGGCTAGTCAATACATATTCTCCCATGGATAGCTTGATATTATCGCACTTTCTATAACAATTTATTGTTCCTCCATTTGCAATCATCACTTGACACTCTGGTGCTGGATATAGGAAGCAATTCAATTCTTTTGCTACCCTACAATGAATAAAATTGTGGGTGCTTCCTGAATCAATCAACACTATTACCTTTTTCTTCTTGATTTGTCCTTCTATCTTGATGGTTTGAGGAGTGGTAATTCCCGCCAATGCATTACAAGATATGGTCGAGTTTATTTGTTCTTCATCTAGGCTTTGTTCCTGGAATATATCCTCTTCTTTTGACCTTTCTTGCTCCTTTTCTTCTTCCTCTTCACAATCTATGTAGAATAATTTCTTCTCAGGACACTTATGACCTTTTGTGTATTTGCTATCACAATTGTAACAAAGCCCTTTTGCTCTTTTTTCTTCCAATTGTTGTGGTGTCAACCTTGTAGGTTGTGGAGGACTATGGGCAACAACACTTCCGTCTTTATAGTTGTGAATGGTATGCTTCCTAGTTGCCATAATTTTGCTTTCCATTTTTCTTGCTAACCTGAATGCCTTTTCTAATGAATCAAGTTCCCAAAGGCGCACATCATGTTGGATATTATCCTTTAAAGACCCTATGAACACATCAATCCTATGCTCCTCTGGAATATCTTTTACCCTTATGTTCAATTTTTGGAACTCCTCAATGTGCTCCATTATTGAACCCTTTTGTTTGAGACTTATCAATTGGCTAAAAAAAGTGTTGCTTTTTGTATCCTCATAATGTGCTATCAATTCTTCCGTAAAAATTTCCCAAGTGATAAACTGTTTACGAGAACAAAGCCATTGATACCATACAAACTGATTTGGTTCCAAATATAAAGTTGCCATACGTACCTTTTGTGTGTTTTGCACATTATTGAGATCGAAGAATTGCTCCATTTGTAATATCCATGTGGCAGGATCCTTGCCATCAAACTTCCACATATCGATTTTTGGAACATGGTGAGTCTTCGATCCAACATTAGAGTCTATGGAATCATGATTAACATTTCTTTTGTTCTCATCATGAGTTTCCTTTAGTACTCTTTCACCCTTAGTGACTATTTCTTGTAGCAACTTATCCATCTTATCATCCATGCCATCAATTTTAGCGTCCATGCCATCCATCTTAGCTTCTACACCTTTCTTTAAACCATCCATCTTAGCTTCTACATCTTTCCTTAAACCATCCATTTTAGATTCTGTTGCTTTTTGTGCAAGTGACACTCGTTGCACTTGTTCTTGTAATTTTGATATATCATATAGCATTTATTCTTCTTCTTGAGTCACTGAAACGTCACAGAAAAAAAGTTATAGCAAAAATGCCACGATGACCTGTTTGGAGCAGCGAAACCCTAGAATCCAAAGCTTTGATACCAAATGTTATGAAACCAGCTCAAGAAAAGATAGAAAAGAAAGATCAACGCCTTAGAATTCAGCCTCTTCGAGGGGGCAACCTCCTTTACATTACATAAATGAACAATTCTTGGATGATACAAATGACAAAACCTCCTTTCTATATATAGGAGTCTAAGGAGTCACAATATAATCCAGCCGACCTAACAATAATAATATAAAGCCACAAAAATAATAATAGAGGGATTCTATGGGGCACAGAAATAACAATATGTGGGTAATAGGGGCACAACAATATAAATAAGGGGTATAACTACAATAGTAATGGGGTAATCACTAGTATTATAGGGACCCAACACTCACACACTCTATGATCTCTTACCCGATACCCCGCGACCTTCAACTGATCTGGCATCTTCTCAACCTACAGAGACATCACCCGTTGATGGTATTATTGAGTCGGTAGCTAAACCTTCTAGTAATTCTTCTTCTTCTTCTATGAAGCATAAATTTGTTCCTTCTACTGTACCTTCCCCTCCAAATACTCCCAAAAATCCTGGTAAAACTTTCAAGGTGAATGTTGTCCACTCTACTGCAACAGACAAAGCCTCGAAAGGGAAAAGAAGGGTAAAGGTAAGGCTAAATATGATACCCCTAAACTGGATTCTCCTAAACCGTTTGTTGATGATACATCCAAACGCAAGCCGAAATATCCTTGTCTTATATGTGATGAAGATCATTATACTAGAGATTTTCCCCATCATGCTGAGGTTAGTCATCTTATAAAAGTAACCCCATGGACACCGGACGTGTTGAAAGAACCATTTCCATCAAAGAAGACTCAATTGGTAGATAAAATTCAATCCTCTACATCTGGAGGCTCTCAAGTTTTTATGAGTAGCACATCACCTATCTCTGTTGCTACTCAATCAAAATATTATCAGACTCCTACCAAACCAGTTGTGGAAAATGATGCCACTAATATGCCTTCTATTTCCACTCCTCCCAATTTTGGTCCTCTTCATATTGAATGACCTAGTAATGATTCCATTATTCGACCACATCCCAAAGGTGTTCTCCATAAGTCATCGTATAATCCGAATGCACGATCTTCTCAACATTATAACATTGCAAAAGGTTTAGCTAAAGCGCCTTCGATGATGTCAGCTTTGGACGTCCTCCAAACTTGTCCATCGCAAAGGAAAGAATTACTATTTGCCAAATGAGGGACTGATCCTACATATTCAAACTTGATTAATTTTGATCTCGAAAACCACATTCCTTGTCTCCCGCATCAACTTGCCTTTCTTATACAATCTTTTATCAAAGAGAAGACTATTCATTGGACTACTATTGATGAGGGTGATTCTACTTGCATCATGTCCCTTTCATGTTGGAAAGCTATTGGATCTCCACCTCTTAACCAGTCCCCTAATACCTTGGAAGCTTTCGATGGTAGAGGTTCCCATCCATATGGTATTCTCAATGACTTTCCAATTCAATTGGAAGGAAAAATTGTTAACCTCAAAGTAGAATTTGTCGATGCCAATCTAAATTACAATCTTCTACTTGGTCATAGCTGGACACATGCAATGTTTTTCTTGGTTTCTACCCTATTTCATGTGCTTTTTTTTCCTCATCAAGGGAAAATAATCACTTTCAATCAGCTCACCTTTTTCTCTTCCAACTCCTCAAATGGAAATGTGCCATATGTTGGGAATACTGATATCCCTTACGAGAATGTTGGGGCGAGTATTTTCAAAGATTCTTTGTTTGTGGGAACTTTCTCCCTTCCACCTCTGAACGTCGCTTTGATTAACATGGTCTTGACTCGCCACGATCCTTGGGTCGATCCCTGTCCTTATCACATTGTTAATTTTGGCAATGTTATTCTGCTTAGCCCCATAGAGAAAGCATAGCAAGTTGTCGTTATGGCTTTTGCGACTACTTCTGAAATTAATGATCATTCAGTATGAGTCTAGATGCATATTCGCAATATCCCTAGTTTGGTTCTTGGGATTCTCTAGATCCTTTGAATGAGACATTTCCAGCTGATGAAAGTATCACAAAAGTTATGTCTCTCGAGGAAACTCCATGGAATGATGCCCATCATCGTTCCTCCTGTTTGGCCAATTTAATGTCTTTAAATTGTCAATCATAAATTATCAACCAGGGTAGGTATACTAATGAAGTATAGGTGCACTATATGTGCTAGAAGTTATTTCTTATGTCGTTATGTTCTTGTTAGGGTCTAAGCTTAAAATTAGTATGGATATGGTGTTGTTAGTTATATAAATGTCTCAATGCCTACTGTTATCAGCTAATTTCTTAGGAATTATTCTCTATTGAATCAGTTTATGGATGATATGAGAGTGATTCTAGATTTTACTTGTGTTAGACTGTTTTGGATTTTTGTCTTGAATTTTTATGCTGCAACTCTAATTTACCAATTGCAAGAGAAATATATTCTATCAAACTATAAAGGAATATTTTCTGAATTCAATTTCTAAGGATAAGACTCTCATGCTTTTACTTATTCAATTTCATCCAAACAAGACATTATCAACAACAACTACGCTATGAAGTAAACATAGTTGGACTACACTAGATAAAAAGAAAATTAAATAACCATACTGTACCAGATAAAAAGAAATTTAAATAGCAGATTAAAATAGGTATAAAGCAAAGGGAAGTGCTCATGTATATAATGATTCACTGGTGAACTCATCATACTGGATTTCGTCACACAAAAACAGAGTATTCAAGTAATGAGAGAAATATAATTGCAATTGGTTAAAGATCTGTTACTGGTCATAGGGCCCCCCCATGAATCAGTCCATAATCTCCAAAAAATGCAGTGCATTCAAACATAAAACCAATTTTGTTACTTGGGAAATTTAACAAACTTTTCAAAAATTTACATCATCCGGTGCGCACCAAAACACAATGCGGCCATAGTTTTTATAATAAGCCTTTGGCATAACAACATGAGCATTTTAAGCCTAAATATCTTTATTTCAATTAAAATATATCGCTAAACATTTGATTTGCTATTTTGAAAGAAAATCGATAAGGTTTCGATGAAACTCAAATTCTGTTCTGGCGACAATCTTATATTTGACTTTGGGGTTTGACCGTGATATCCTACAATCATCTTGATGAACTGGTTCGAGGGAATAGGAAGGAATCCACTAGGGGACCATTCCTTATCCATCTGTATCTCTCTTCACTGAGCTGGAGATTCGGAACCTCGCAAACAATGGAGGCAGCTGCAGAAACAAACCAATTCTATAGCCAAATGCATTCTTTAACAAAACAATAGGGTATATAGACAAACATGAAGAAGAAGACATGTTATTTCTTACCTTTAAGAAAACCTTGTGTTTATTACATTATTTAGGTGATAAGTATAGGAAAAGAGAGGAGATATAGGCAAACAGGGATGTCAAGGTAAGATAACCTTTGGACTCTACATTCCCCTAGGTTGGAGGTTTTGTATGTCCTCGTACACTTCATCATTGTCAGTCACTTGTGCCTTCTAATCATCACCTCCAAGTTTCACTTTCTTCTTCTTCATGGCAGCTACTGGCATCCTAGGTTTTCTCATGAGAATTTTTTATTTTAAGTTGATACTCTCTCTTTGCATTGTCGTGTTATCCTTCTTCAGATTTTTGTTCTTTTTATGCTACAAATTCAAATGAAGGATGAGATTGTCACTTTTTACAATCTGGATCTCACTTTGTGCCTTCAATGCTTGATTCTCATTCTTGAGATACATGTTCAATGTTTCTAACTCAAAAATATCTTGCTTTAAAATGTTTGACGCTGAGTGTTCTTGTGGTTCATTTAACTGATTGCTCCCTTCTCCAGGACTTTGAATTTTTTCTTTAGTTGTTGTCTCTTTTATTTCCAATGACTCTATATAGTCATAAATCTCCTGTTGAACAGGGTCAACACCTAGACTATGCACTGGGATTCTTAGAGGTGAGCTGCAAGGTGGTGGTGACACTCTCGGTGATGATTTTGGTGACCCTTTTGGAGAACTTTTAGGGTTTTCAGTTGGCTCATTCTCAGTTGGCTCATTTTCCTTAAGATCAACGTATTCTATAGATTTTGAGATTGTTCGTTGCACTATGCTCAACCTTGTACTCCTCCTTAGCCCTAAGGTTTGTAATCCCTATACTTTTCTTCTTTTAGTCTCTAATTTTTGTTCTTGAGGAAGGGTCCTGGTTTGTGCTATTTCCTTTTCTCTTTTGCTAACTTTCTTCCTTCCAAGATTTCCCTTTTTCATTCTGTACAAGATATCCACTATGGGCAGCTCTTCTTCTGATAATTCTGGGTAAGTCTGAGTTTCTTGCTAATTTATTACTTCTATTGTTCTCTTCCTTCCTCTAGTGGTCCTACTGATGCTGGCTTGTTCTAGGGATCTTTCTTCAAAATGGTTCCTCACTAGAAAACTTTCCTAGTTATCCCCTATACCCCGAGGATGTAACTCAACCAATATATTTATCAAGCCATGATGATACATGTTATTTTCTATAAACTGAATTCTCTTTTGAACATTTGTGGACATTTTCTTGAGACTATTTAAGCAAAAACAAGGAAGATTCATCTGGTGATCTTCAATAAAATGCATCATCATCCTAACATGGTAAAAATACATATACCCAACCGACCCTCACAAGTGACAAAATTTTTGAAGTATAAGCAATAAATTTCGCCATTTACTCTTAAGGTTTGTGCTGGGAATACCTTTCTTGAAGACAGTGGTGTCCATATTTGGATTTTTTAGGAACACCTTCCATTATTCTCCATTAATTCCCCTATTCTTGAACCATTTCCCCACTCGGTAATTCAGTAGCTTTAGCGATCATGGACTCCATTAGGGTGATCTTAATGTCTCCTATTTCGGCTTCAGTTCCATCAAATGAACGTGCAAATGCATTTGTCACTTCCCTGTGAAAACTGTTGAATTTTTCAATGAACTACAACCATTGTTTCTTTTGCAGCAACTCCTTGGTTTGAGGGTATCCCTCCAAGAATTTCTTCCCCATTGGCTCAGTTTGAAAAAATATCCCCATTATGGAGGATGCTTTGCCTCAAAGACTGGTTACCTTGACAAGAGAATGGTGTTGGTAGGGTTTTTCTAAGTGGCGGAGGGATGGAGTGGCTATGAAAGTTCAGAGGAGTGTAAGAACAGGTGGATTATAATAAGGGTTATAGGAATGAATCAGACCATTGGGCACATTTAAAATGATGATTTGGTGATTACTTCGGTGGATTCAGAATGAGGACGTGACATGACTTTTAAGTGGTGGATTATTATGATTTGTTAGTCAACCATCACCCTTAAGTTGTAATGATTTTGTTTTAATTTTTGGCAGTACTGTGTCTTCTTAGTCATATATGCAATATATCAATCCCTATTGCTAAATTAAAGTAGCACATACCTGTGATCCACTTTGCTAACCTTGTTTGTTGTTCTGAGATCTCCTACAAGTACTTTGCTCTGTCACTTGTCTTTCAATTGAAATCATCAAGCGTCCTTGTAGGCTTAAAAAAATTATTAGGCTGCAGAAACTTATCATAGCTATAGAAACTTGTCTGAGTTGTGGAAGGTTGTTGATTTTGCAGCTGAGAAAAAAAAAACCTTTTAATAAAGGAAATTTGTTATTTTCTCTTTGAAAGGAAAATTTGAAGTGCCAACAAAAATTGGTTCACTCTAAATTTTCTGTATAAACCCGCCAAAAACATGTTGGTTTTCATGTTTATACCTTTTTTTCTTTATCTCTTTTATTATTATATGTATATATATACATATAATTTACTTATTACTATTAAATTTTCTTTTTAAAGTAAAATAAGTAAAAAAATTTACGGTGGAAAAGAAGAAGAATTCTTCTTGACCATTTTTAGTTCTAAATTATCTTCAAACATTTTAACAAATTCCTCTTTGATCAATGGCTTCTGGTACAATCTGAGTCGATGTCCATTTACTAATAGAGGAATTTTCTCTTCATCAATAGTCCTGATTCTAACTGCACCATTGTCAAAAACACTATCAACTTCATAAGGTCCAAGCCAGTGGGTTTGGAATTTCCCTTGAAAATTCTTGAACTTTGAATAAAAGAGTAATGCCCAATCTCTTGGATGAAATTTCCTTCCTTTAATGTACTTATCATGCCATCTAGATCTTTGTTATTGAACTAGGCTAGTTCTCTGGAGGACTTCTTGTCTGATTTCATCAAGTTCATTTAGTTGTCACATCCTTGGCTTCTGTGCTTCTCATAAGTCAAGATGTAACTAGACCGTTGTCTTATAGGTCTAGATCTAGAAATCTATCGCAAGTACGACTTGTGTCCCATAAACAAGTTCATATGGATTATATCTTGTAGTATTTCTCCATGTAGTTCTATAGGCCAATAAAGCTTCTGGTTTCGACCCATTCCTTTCTATGTAGATGTACAATCTTGGTAAGGATTGCTTCAATCACCTTATTTGTGGGCTCAACTTGTCCATTGGGTTGTGGATGGTATGCAGTGGACTTCTGATGTTTGATTTTGTATTGATCCACAAGCTTTTGCACTAATCTGGATGTGAATTGTGTTCCTTAATCTATTATAATTTCTCTTGGAACACCAAAATGAGTAAAAATATCCTCAAAAAGAAATGAAACTACAACATTTTTAGTAGCAAAAGGAAGTGTTTTAGATTCTACCCATTTAGTGACATAATCAGTACATACCAAAATATACTTCTTTTTCTTTGAAGGTGGGTTGATTGGTCCAACAAAATCTAGTGCCCACTTCTCAAATGTTTCGATGAGTACCTATAGTTGCAGTGGCATTTTATTTGAAAGAGTGGGTTTGCCCATTATTTGACAACTTTCGCATCTTTTAACATATTATTTGGTGTCCCTAAAAATGGAATGTCACTAATATCCTAAAAGCAAGATTTTGTAAGTAGTCCTTCTATCAGAAAAATGTCCCCCACATGGCTCATCGTGGAAAGCTTTAAGTATTTATGGTATTTCATCCTCTCGAACACATCTTCTAATTATGAGATCTGGTCCTGTCTTGTATAACTCTTCATTTATCCATGAATAAGATGTGCTATTATGGACTATTATTCTCTTTTCTCTAGGAGATAAATGAAATGGCATTTTTCCTGTAGATAAATGGTTAGGAATATATGCATACCAAGGTGATTTAGTAGATATTGCAAAAATATATTCATCAGGAAATGAACAACTCTACGAGTTGTTCATTATTTTCATTTTGTATTCTAGATAAAAAGTCGGCAATTGTATTCTACTTTCCTAACCTATCTAGAATGGTTATGTTGAATTCTTGTAACAGTAAGAGCCATTTGGTTATTCTTCCATTAGTGTCTGGTTTATTCATTAGGTATCTAATTGTAGAATGGTCTGTGTGAACAAATGTATCATAGAGAGTTATGTAATGTCTGAATTTGTTAATGGCATGAACTATAACTAAAAACTCCTTTTCAGTTACAGTATAATTTAACTCTATAGGAGTTAAATTTTTACTAGTATAATAGATTGCATGAGTAAAATCTTTCTATCCCAACACAGCGCCTAAGGCTGAATCTAAAGCATCCATTGAGATATGGAAAGGAAATTTCTGTTAGGTCCTTTTAAGATAGTTGCTTTAGAAATTCTCTTTTTCAAAGTTTCAAAGACAACTTGACATTCGAAATCCCAATTGAATTCACAATCTTTGGTGAGAAATTTAAAAAGTGGGGATGCAATTTTTGTGAATTTTTCTATGAATCTTCTATAATATCTAGTAAAAACGAGAAAAATTCTAACATATTTTTGACAACTTGGCACTGATAACTTAGAAATGCCTTCAACTTTAGATGAGTCTACCTTGATTCCATCTCCTGAAATATGATGACCTAAAACAATTCCTTCGTTAAACATCATGAAACATTTTTCATGGCTTAACGAGAGATTTGTTTCTTTACATCTTATTAATACTTTTTCCAAGTTCTCCAATGCTTCATTGAAAGAAATCTCCATAAACTATGAAATAATCCATGTACACTTCCACACAATCATGAATAAGATCAGAGAAAACTCTGAGGACTACTCTTTGGAATGTCGTTGGAGCATTGCATAATCCAAAGGGAAGTACTCGATAAACATATTTTCCCCATGAATAAGTGAATGTGGTTTTATCTTGATCTCCAGGGACTACCTAAATCTGGTTATATCCACTGAACCCGTCCAAGAAGGAAAAATATTTTTTCCCTGCTAATGTGTCTAAGACCTGATATATAAAAGGTAGTGGAAAGTGGTCTTTTAATGTTGCTTTATTTAGTTCCCTGTAATCGATGCATACTCTCCATTTTTTATTTTTCTTAGGAACTATTACTAGGGGTGAAACCCACTGACTGTCAGATATCAGATAGATGAAATTTACATTTAACAATTTCTGCAACTCTTCCTTAACAATTTCTTTTAAATTTGGGTTCATTCTTCATTGAGGTTGTCTAATCGGTCTTGTGTTCTGTTCAATGTAGATATGGTGTATTCAATTTTTACGATCAACCCCTCTCATGTCAGTGTATTCCCATGCAAAAGCATAAGAATGTTTCTGTAACATTTCTATCAATTGATTCTTTTTCACTTCTTCTAGGTTTTTATTAACATTGAAGGTTTTTCTTGGAAAGATTTCTATTGAGGAATTCCCAAATTTTTCCATGGAGAGCAATGATACGTATTTAGATGATAGATACTCATTGTTACTATGATCATAATGTGAGGAAGATTCATGATTTTCCAGTAGATTTAGAATTTAGTCTTCCTCTCTTACTTGTTCAATAGTAAAAATAGGTTTTATATCTTCTTCATCTTCTATCCATTCTTCAGTTTGTGTATCTATTGTTGTTCTTGTAGGAGGATATAATGTAAATTTCTTTGTAGAATTTCCATATGAGATAAACATGTCACCTGATCTACAACTGATGAAAGCATCAGTTGTAACTAACCAAGGTCTTCCTAGAATTAATGGATGTCCTCCTAAATTATTCTTGGGTGTTAAGACCATGAAATCAACAGGATATTCTCGAGAATCTAAGGATACACAAACATCTTCCAACACACCATCAAGTTTAATCATAGACCTATCTGATAATTACAATAAGGTTGGTGTGTATTGAAGGTTAGGAAGCCTATGTGTATCCATAACTTGTTTACTCATTATCTTTATGGCTGCTCCTAGATCAATCAGTGCGTTTGGTATTTCAGTTCCATTGATGTGAAATTTTACAATGGGGCTACCTAGATCTAATTATTTTGAATTTCCGTCTTCCCCATCATAATTTTTGCACTTTTTCCAACAAACTGAATTATTTTTATCTCTTTGTCGTCTTCCCCATCATAATTTTTGCACTTTTTCCAACAAACTGAATTATTTTTATCTCTTTTCTTTTTCTCCCTAATCTTTGTGTACTTAGTTCCTTAATTTTTTTCACAAAAATTGGTATTTATTTTATGGCTTGTAATAAAGGAATCTTAATATAAACATTTCTCAATTCATCCATCATATTGTAATCAGGCAAGAAAAAAAAAATTCTACTCCTTCATCAAGTTTCAACCGTTCGGGGAAAGGTGGTCTAATTGATACTGAGGGTTCTTCTATGATGGGAGTGTTTATTGGAACATCTTTTGTTTTCTTTTTCTCCTTTTGAGGGAGAGAGGTATCCCCTTCCTCTAATTGGTTTTTTTGTTTTTGAAGATCGGATCTTGTTTCTTGAATGACAACATGGGGTTTTCATGGTAACACTCTTCCATACCATAATTGGACATTATTTAGGTTTAGTGGAGTTATTAAGTAAGTTTGAGCATTATGCCCCTCCATGTTGTACATAGGTTGTTGTGGTATTCTATTATTAGGATTCGGAAGTGGTTAAGCAGGTAATTGATTTGGTTTTTGTGGAAATGGTAGGGAGAACTGTGGGTTTTGATTATGAACTGGAATTTGTGGTAATTGGTTAGCTTGGGGAATTTGATTAGATGGTGGTATAAATTGTGGTGGAATGTAGGATGGCGAGTATTGTTGATATTGAGCATAGGTTCCATAAGGATTTTTCCATCCTTGATTCCAAGGCTGTGACTATGACTGAGCCTAAGGCTGCTAGGCTGGATTCCAATTATTTTGTGAAGACTGAGAAAATTGTTGTGGTATGAATCCTAGTGATTTATTTGTTTGGGGATTTTTCCATGGTATTTTGGCTATAAAGTAGAGAGGGTCTACTCGTCCTAATATTCCTTCATCATTAAATACACCCTTGAGACCTGGTAAGGATGGACATTCCTTCGTATCATGGTTATCTACACATATGACATAAGTTTCTATGGCTTTTGAATCTAAGGGACACTCTCTTAGAGCATGTTCCTTTCGAAATTTAGGGCAACAAATGGATAATGCAACATTTTCAGAATTTTGCTTATTTTTTATTTTAAGGGTGTCTATTCACTCACTTAAGCTCCTTAAAATATCTATTTTGAAAGTATCAAGCAAATTTCCTAATTATTCCTTGCTGACTATCCCAGTTTTAGATTTATTAATTCTTGACAAGAGAGGGTCTCTAGGACTCCTTCCAACTCGTTCTTTACCCCTTGATATATGTACACATAAATCACAAATATTTGCAAATGGTAGTTGGGAAATATCTCCCTTCCTAGTTAGGTTAAGGAGATCGATCCACTCATCTTTAATAGCTCTGAGTGAGAGGGCTTTTAAGGTTTTCTCATCTAAATTATCCATTTTTTCTCTTTTAACATTATAAACAAACCTTTCTACTAAATCTTCAAGATTTTCATCTTCTTTTTGTGTCATTTTGAAGACTTCATCTGTAAGGTTACTAGGCATACAATAATCTCTATATTTGCCTAAGAAAACCTCTTTCATGTGTCCCCATGTTGTTATAGAATGCACTCCTAGACTCATGAACCATTTTAATGCTGAGTCTGTTAATGTAGCAGGGAACAATTTTAATTTTTGAGCATCATGGAGATAGTCATATGATCTGCATAATACTTCAAATTCAAAGAGAAATGTCTATGGGTCTTCATTTCTATTTCCGTGGAAATTAGGAAGAATTGAGGGTGATATATGTTTCATTGTGAGGGTTCTATCTTCATCAAGAATAGGAAATCCAGAAGGATCTTGGTTCCCTCTGCCTTTACCCCCTCCTCTGTTCCTATCTCCACCTCTACCTCTACCTCCTCCAATCTTCTTTTACTCACCATGGACATTATGTACCTCCCCTTCCCCTTCTTCAGCCATGATAGATTCTTCGGAACTAATATAGTGTTCTTCTAATCTTTCTGGTTCCTTTATCAATGGTTGTTCAAAATAAGTTTCCTGTTCCTCTTCTTCAATAGGAACTTCTAATTTTTCTCCCAAAATTTTCTCACCAGTGGAGGATAGAAAAATTACTCCTATAGTTGGGGATGTAGAATTTTCTTCAATTACAGCTTCAATAGAAGAAGTGGGTGAAGTTTTGGATTGGATTTCTGATCTTGAGATATCAGGAAGTCTTTGTCGACCTCTAAATGGAATTCAGGTTTGAGTAGGTCGTGTGGATTCTCGAAATCGTGGTGAAGTGAGTGGATTTATGGGAATTAAACTTCTTCCTTGCCCTACAAATCTACCTCTAGAGTCTATATCAGTATGCATATCATGCTTTGATTTTTTTCTTAACTTCTATTTGTACTTCCCCGGCAATGACACCAAAATGTTTGGCCAATTTAATATCATTAAATTATCAATAATAAATTATCAACCAGGGTAGGTATACTGATGAAGTACAGGTGCACTATATGTGCTAGAAGTTATTTCTTATGTAGTTATGCTCTTGTTAGGGTCTAAAATTAACATTAGTATGGAGAAGGTGTTGTTAATTATATTAATGTCTCAATCCCTAAAGTTATTAGCTAATTTCTTAGGAATTATTCTCTATTGAATCAGTTTATGGATGATATGAGAGTGATTCTAGATTTTACTTGTGTTAGAGTGTTTTGGATTTTTGTCTTGAATTTTTATGCTGCAACTCTAATTTACCAAGTGCAAGAGAAATCTATTCTATCAAACTATAAAGGAATAGTGTCTGAATTTAATTGCTAAGGAGAGGACTCTCATGCTTTTACTTATTCAATTTCATCCAAATAAGACATTCTGAACAACAACTACACTATGAAGTAAACACAGTTGGACTACAATAGATAAAAATCAAATGAAATAACCATATTGTGCTAGATAAAAAGAAATTCAAATATCATATCAAACTAGGTATAAAGCAAAGGGAAGTTCTCATGCATATAAGGACTCACTGGCAAACTCATCATACTACATTTCTTCACACAAAAATAGAGTATTCAAGTAACGAGAGAAATCTAATTGCAATTGGTTAAAGACTTGTTACTAGTCATAGGGACCCTCCATGAATCACTCCATAATATCCAATCAATAGAGCACATACAAACATCAAACCAATTCTATTACTTGTGAAATTTAACAAACTGTTTCAAAAAATTACATCATCCGGTGCACACGAAATCACAGTGCGGCCATAGTTTTTATAATAATTCTTTGGCATAACAACACGAGAATTTTAAGCCTAAATACCTTTATTTGAATTAAACTATATCACTAAACACTTGATTTTCTATTCCTAAAGAAAATCAATAAGGTTTAGATGTAACTCGGATTCTATTCCGGTGACAATCCTGTAGTTGACTTTGGGGTTTGGTCCTGATATCCTGTGATCATCTTGATGAACTGGTTCGAGGGAATAGGAAGGAATCCACTAGGGGACCATTCTTTATCCATCTGTATCTTTCTTTGCTGAGTTGGAGCTTTTGAATCTTGCAAACAATGGAGGCAGTTGCAGAAATCTGGATTAGCTGTAGAAAGAGACCAATTCTGTAGCCAAATGCATTATTTAACAAAACAATAGGGTTTATAGACAAACATGAAGAAGAAGACATGTGATTGCTTACCTTCAAAAAAACCTTGTGTCTATTGCATTATTTAGGTGACAAGTATAGGAAACGAGAGGAGATATAGGCAAACAGGGATGTTAAGGTAAGATAATCTTTCGACTCTACACCTCCTTTCTCCCAAGCCTTGGTGAGATTTCTTCTTGTCTAGAAACCCTTGTTTCTGGTTTACCGACTCATCTACTTCAAACACCCATTTTGGTTCACGAATGTTATCTAGAGGAAACATGGGAAACATTTCATCTACAATTCCCATCGACATCTTTATCAAACCAAGGATTGTCGAAAATATCCATATCGAGGTTTCGTTTTCTCGAG
This sequence comes from Pinus tabuliformis, assembly GCA_031772625.1. Taxonomy (NCBI): domain Eukaryota; kingdom Viridiplantae; phylum Streptophyta; class Pinopsida; order Pinales; family Pinaceae; genus Pinus; species Pinus tabuliformis. The sequence goes on from CM062819.1 coordinate 1,097,299,167, forward strand.
ATGAGATCAAGATTTGTACTGCCATCTTCAAATAATTTTTTGATGTCTTTGTTTGGGCATACAAAGAAATTCATGGCATAGATCCAAGTATATTAGTGCATGAGATACCTAACTTATCCAAACGTGAAGCATTTTTGTCAGCATCTTTGCCCCGTGCACCCTAGAAAGGAAGCTACCATAAAGGGATAAGTTTAAAAACTTCTCAAAGCCGATTTCATTTATCCTATTCCATTGACAAATTGGGTCTCGAATATTGTTCCTATGATTAAGAAATAAGGGACTATTTGCATTTGTATTGATTATCATGATATCAATTGGGCATGTCCCAAAGATAATTATCCAACTCCCTTTATAGATCAAATCATTGACGAATGTGTCAGGAGTGAGATTTTTTCCTTTATGGACAATTTTTTTGGATGAACCCGATTAACATTCTTCCTGCCAATCAACACAAAAATTCTTTTATTTGTCCTTGGGGAACCTTTGCTTACAAAATACTCCCTTTTGGTCTAACGAATGTTGGTGCTACCTTCCAACAAGCAATATCTTATGCCTTTCACAATATTAATCATATCGTTCAACCATATCTCGATGACTTACGAGCACATTCTGCTAAGCGTCAAGACCATATTGATCACCTTCGAGCAATCTTTCTCCATTGTCGACACTACAATATTTGATTGAATCCACATAAGTGTGTCTTTTGCATCGAATCTAGTCGTCTCTTACGATTTTTTGTATACAAAAAAGGCATCCAGATCCATCCCCTTAAGGTGGAGGCCATTATGAATTTTCTCCCTCCATCTTCTTTACATCAATTGTCAAGTTTACAAGGGAAAGTGAATTTCCTTCGTCATTTTATCCCAAATTACATTGAACTTTCCAAAGGATTTACTTACTTGTTAAAGAAAGGGATCCCATTCATTTGGGATGAAGTTTCTCAAAAATCCTTTAATGCATTCAAGAATGCCCTCATTAGTGCTTCTTTACTACATCCCCCAAATTATCACCGCAATTATTTCTTGCACTTGGCCGTCGTTGATAGTACTATTGCTATGGTACATGTTTAGGATGATGGTGATGGAGATAAACATGTGATTTATTACTTGATTCAAAATATTTTTGACACTGAAACTCCTCCATATCGAGAAATTGGCTTTGGAATCCTTCACATTTTTCAACTTTTTCGCCACTATATTCTCTTACGTAAGACCACTGTAATTTCTAATTGCAACCCCATGAAATAAATTTTGACTTGTCATTTGCTAGGGGGGAACTATTCTAAATGGATTGTTATCCTACAAGAATTCGATTTGGAATTTGCTAAAGCTTAATCAAAGAAACCATCGGTTTTCGCTGAGTTGATTTGTAACCTTCCCTCTGCAACCACATCTACTACTTCTGACAATTTCATTCCTAAAAAAACTCTCTTCCTCATAAATATTTTTGACCCATGGTATGGGGATATCATTATGTATCTCCAAACCCAAACTTTTCAACCAAAAATATCCAACTCTAAACTTTGTCGCATCCGAAATTAGTCCCAACCTTATCGAATTATTGGGGATACTTTGTATCATGTTGGTGTCGATTCCATCCTTCGTCGATGTTTAACACTTGAGGAAGCTAAGATAGTCTTAAATAATAGTCACTCTAGGGCCTGTGGCGGTCACACGTCGAGATATACTACGGCTTAAAAAATCCTCTGCGCCAGTTATTTTTGGCCTTCAATCTTCAAAGATTTCATTTTAGTAGTCCAAAAATGTCATGCCTGCCAGATTTATAACTGCAAACAACGTGCCCCACCCACTCCCTTGCACCCAGTTGTTACCGTCAGACCCTTTGCAAAATTGGGTATCGAATTCATGACATGTAACCCTCACTCAGTTGGGGGGCATGGTTATATCATCAACGTCGTCGATTTTTTCACTAAATGGCTGAGGCAATGCCTACATCTGATGCTGATAGTAAAACTATGGCTCAATTCCTTTCTAATCACGTCATAGCTCAATTTGGTGTCCCTCAAGTCATCGTCATTGACCATGGCTCTCATTTTCGAAATTATATGATGATAGAGCTTACCGCTCAGTTGGGTCTATGTCATGACAGCTCAACTCCTTACTATCCACAGGCCAATGACCAAGTTCAGGCAGTCAACAAAGTCTTGGTTAAAATGCTTCAAAAAACTGTTAGGATGCATAAATGAAATTGGCACCTTATGCTATCTTTAACTTTATGGGCATACCAAACCGTAGCTAAGATAGCAATTGGATTCACACCCTTTCCATTGGTGTATGGTCTAGAGGAAACCCTTCTAATTGAATGTGATATTCCTTCATTAAAACTAGTTGTCGAATTACTCCCAGGCACTTCATCGGAGGAGGAACGATTAGTTTACCTCGAAAGGCTTGATGAAACTCGTCGTATTGTTGCATTAGTTATTGAAGCTAAAAAGAAACAAGTCAAATCACAATACAATAAAGTTGTTACTCCCCATGTTTTTGTTGAAGGTGACTTGGCCCTGTTATATGATCAAGCCAATGACAAATTGGGATCTGGGAAATTCGAACCAATGTGGTGTGGGCCTTACATTTTTAAAAGAGTATTACAAAAAGGTGACTATGAGTTGGTTTATTATGAAGGAAATTAGTTGTTCAAACCCCAAAACAAGCTTTACCTCAAAAAGTATTATGCGTGACTTCGTGTAAACACTTTGTACATTAGTGTGATTCATTAGCATGCAGTTGGTTTCGGTGTGTTTGTTTTCTTTTGCAAAGATGTTTTCCTCTACTTACCATGTGTTCTACTTGGTTTGCATATGTCATCAAACCTTTATGTTGGTTTCGCTAATGGTGCTTGTCATATTACATCGAATCTATCTTCTGCCGCATGGAAAATCTATGCCCCTAATGGTGAGTTAGTGAATTTACAATGCACATGTTTAGGTCATACCACCAATAACATTGTAGAATATAGTGAAGTTATCGAGATTTTGTTAGAAGCTATTACTCTTGGAATTATAGGATTAGTCGTTAATCTCGATTCACATCTCATTGTACTACAATTTAAAAGACAATATTTAGTAAAAATCCTCATATTTTGAGAATGTATTTGCGAGTTCATCTCTTGGAACAAGACTTTGATTATATCACTTATCAACATATTCCGAGACATTTGAACACATTAACAGATACATTGGCTAATTATGTTCTAGATAGAAATTTGCATCATATATAAATACAAAAAACATATAATAGAAACATTAGATAACCATCAAGGGAAACATGCATTTATATATATAAGTTTGTGAAATGTTCGTTACATCAAAACAATCAAAATCTATGTTCTGAGCTGACACATGGCTTCTCGAGCCTACATAAGTGCATAAAAATAAAAACTAGAGACGATTATCTACCAATGTGGTGCTCATGGTAGCATGAAACAACTATGATTTGGTGCAGCAACCGACAAAGTCTGCCGAACACCCCTATAGTATTCCTCTGATATCATAGTGGCACCTCCTCAATAGATGCTTATTCTGAAATGCCTCTTGTCAAGGCTTCCAGGTTGCATTCCACCTCTACGATCAGGTCAACTCCCTCCTCATAGGGAGCATCCTCTATCTATTGTGCCACTCGCCTAGCTATCAAAGAAACCCCTGGAGGTATCTCTGGTCCAACATCTGCAAAAATCACAAGTGTTAAATATCATTACACATGAAACAAAAAAAAAAAAAAAAACCAAAAACTTTAAAAAATAGTTTTTACCTGCATCAGTCCACTGTGTACTAGGTGGAAGTGGAAGGTCGGAATCTCCCTATAAATTTGTGCCAGTCTATGCCCAATCATCTACCATGATTAGTTGTTGTCACAGCCATCTAGGAAATGCTAGAGGAAATGAAATTTCCTAACCACCTCTATGTCGAGGCATCATCTCACTCCATCTCAATTGTTGTGGATCCCTAGGCGTTGGGGTATCCACTTCTATCCACTGATATCTGAAAAATGGTACATGTTCCAAGAAGAACATCACCGAGATAGATCTGTAACCAAACTGTTTCATCTTCCCTATATTTCATTTTGTGAGTTGTCTCTTCATGATTCACCTATGGAATATCCATAAAAGAAGTTCTCATGAGAATCTATGGAGAGAAATTCAAAAAAAAATCATTAAATATGTAGGATTTTTTGAAATGTTTGTAACATTTTGCCAGCACGATTATTTCTATATTTTTCTATTCTTCCAGCGTGCTGGCACAGTTGAGCACAAGGTGAGTAGCACGGGCTCGATGGGTAAAATCCGCACTGATTTCCCTCAACACAAATTTTTTCCAAGGCCTCCTTACTGCCTATCCTATGTATGAAAACACCTAAAATCATAATCAAATGAAGAGACGGGACATATCTCTTACCTGCAATAAACGGTTCGACAAATGGTGTCCTGGATTGGTTGCACTCCTTGCCTAAATATCAGGGTAAAATGGGTAAAAAGTGCTCTCTGATTTACAAAATGTCAAATGTTAAAAATGTTTTTAATTTTCGAGTTTTTATATGTTTTGAAACATATTTTTACCAAATTAAGCCACATTTTACTTATATTTTAATATTTTTTTTCTCGAAAATCGATAATGTGTGTTTACTTATGCAACGAAAGGTCATGGATAAATGTTGACAGTGATTAATTTTGACTGAATCAATGAGTTTTATTTTATCACTTTTTTGGACTCATCAAAAATAAATGAAAAAGGAACCCCCTGGAGTCATATTAAAGCTCTTTTCTAACTCTCGAAATATGAAAAGATTATCGAGTACTTGTCATTTCAAATTCGTTAAAGTAAATGAAATGACGTCTACTTAGTATAAGGTTAACCCTTTTCAGGACTGAGATAGACTATTGTATGAAAAAGGAATACCTTAGTCACACATGGCTAAGAGGTTCTTTTGGATATCATTTTCTACCTTTTTGGATCCAAGAGACTATTTACGAAAAGGGACCTTTGGAGTTTCCTTTCTTCCTCTTTTTCAAACTCTCTAAACATGAAAATGATTTCAAGTTACCCCTCTATCAGACTCATAAAACTTAAACTACACAAGACTTGTCACCATGACGACACTGAGTTTCTCCTTCCTAGGACTTGTTAAACTTACTAGGATGGATTCATCTGAAAGATGAACTTATATGCAAGCATATGATATCCCCTTCAAGCTTGCGATAAAAAATAATGGGATCCTCACTAGAAATAATGGGGGAAAATGAAAGTGAACACCTCTTGTATTTTGTGTAAAGGCAGCATGTCACTCTTGAACATGACACTTATCTGTTGCTCATGTCAGTTTTGGGTTATCTTCACTTCATTACTTACCTTCCTCGGTTTTGGGAATCCATTTTTCCTCTCATCTAATTATACTGCATTGTCATCATGACCTCTGATCGTATGATAAGTCAAATTTTGCCAAAATTCAGAGTCGTGTCACCGATATGTTCAAGAGAGGTCTCATCTGCAGTCTTTTACTGCTTATACACTTTGACCTTTCTGCCACACTCCTGAACCAAAATTACTTATTCTATTAAATATTTTGTTTCATGTTGATGATGCGAGATACATTATGGTCCTCCTTTGACGGATCACTTCCTGTCGACTTCAGCTTATTATCCAGGAAGATGATCTAGAAACTACATTTCCATACCTTGGAGCTTGCATGCCTCAATGTTAGTTTTTTTGCATTCAACAATAGGTTCACATCATTGACTATCGATCTAATGATTCTGTGGGTGTTCAACTTCAGCCTCATTGTTCACGCTCATGGATTGTGTTGTTGTACCGTGAGAGCCATTTTCATTATTGGTGGTTTCTCTCGTGCTTGTTAACAATTTACATCATTGACTAGTAATCAGGTGGTTTTCTATCATGTTGGACTTCAACATATCTATTCACATTGTAGAATCCATACATTGATTGGATCAAGACAGAGATGAAGACCCTGGGTTTCATCTAATAAATCCAAGTTGTGTGCAGTTATGAGTTATTTATAATTGTACACATGTCTCTCTCTATACAGATGGATGAGACCATACTGTGGGTCCATATATATGATCCTTTCTATTCAGATGGCTACATCCATGTCATGGATCCTTACACATGATCCCCTATATTCGTATGGTTGGGGCCATGCCATGGATTCATGTATTGTTATATTCTTATTCATAGATGTATCATTAGCCATATTTATACCAAAGATGTTAGATATGTATATTGTATCATGCTTGATTTGCAGGTCTCCTAATGGTGTTTTTTCGGGTCCTTTTCTTGACTTGTAAAGCATTTCACCCATCACTCCCTATTATGCACTCATGCTTTAGAGGGCATATGTTACACAGTATTTTGTCACACTTCCCATCCCATATCCTAAAGTGTCAAAATGATGAAAACTGTCAAATTTTACTCACCATGAATACATACAGAAACATCCCTAAAGAATAGAAGAAGAGTTGCCCTGAGAGAATTCTAAAGAAATTTGCCTGAAACCCTAGTTTTCAATATCAATGTACATTGCACTACTATTGGCCCATATTGATGGCTTGTTACAATATGTTGACCTAGCACTACCAGTGTGGATTTTGATATGAAAACCCGTGATGAACCTCTTCTGACAGTCTTTCATAAAATGGAGGAGAAGCTTGGCCTGCTAGAATCTTCTAGAACAACAAGCTGGATGTTGTTGGATAGAGATATGGTTTAGCTCTCCCATTTTGAGTCTTTGATCCTACCTTTAGGAATATTCCCCTTGAGATGTGGACATTTCTCCCTCCCTTTTGGATCCCTAACTCCCTCTCCCTTCCTATAAATCAATTTCCTTCCATCCCCAAATGGTTGACCATTGCTTGCCTGCATTCCTATGTTGAAACTATGCCCAAATGTTGCCCATCTAACTAAGGAGATGGAGTGCTTGAATGTTCTTGGCTTGGACATGGAAATCCACTACAAAGAAGGTCTCCAAGATCAAGGCAATGGTTGTATGCTTCCCTTTTTTGTTCATTAATAAATACATCTTGTGTTTACTTTCCATAAGTGTATAAATCTTTATTCATTCAGTAGATGCTGCTTGATCTATCATGTAGTTTATGTTTGAATTATACTATGGGTGCTCTTGTATCTCTTATTGTCTTTTCAACTCTCTTGCAGGTATTTGGATGAAAGGAATAGTGAGGAGCGAGCCTGAAAGCTAAGGGATTGAGATCATCATCAAAATTTGAGTGCTTAACGTCAGAGTGGGGTAGGTTTCTCTCTCTCACTTTTCATTTTTCAACATAAACTAGGAAAGCCTACACTAGTTTGTCTGGTTTGTTTCTAGATCCTCGCATAGGACTAGAGATATCGCCTCTATCTGTAGAAGGAATTGCCTTCACAACACCACAGAACCCAACACCAAAGTTAAATGGGGCCCGATGGGAAGGGTGGGCGATTAGCCGACCCCTTGGACCCGTGGCACCCATGTGACCATGGCCACATGTTTAGGGTCTTAACCTGTTGGGTCCCTATAATACTAGTGATTACCCCATTACTATTGTAGTTATACCCCTTATTTATATTGTTGTGCCCCTATTACCCCCATATTGTTATTTCTGTGCCCCTTAGAATCCCTCTATTGTTATTTTTGTGGCTTTATATTATTATTGTTAGGTCGGCTGGATTATATTGTGACTCCTTAGACTCCTATATATAGAAAGGAGGTTTTTTCATTTGTATCATCCAAGAATTGTTCATTTATGTAATGTAAAGGAGGTTGCCCCCTCGAAGAGGCTGAATTCTAAGGCGTTGATCTATCTTTTCTATCTTTTCTTGAGCTGGTTTCATAACATTTGGTATCAGAGCTTTGGATTCTAGGGTTTCGCTGCTCCAAATAGGTCATCGTGGCATTTTTGCTATAACTTTTTTTCTGTGATGTTTCAGAAGTCGCAACAAAAACCCATTTGAGAAGAATTGGCACTGAACCTTGGGTCAAAATTTCAGAACTTTTCGCGCGATATTTTCGGAGATATGATCTGAGGAAGTTGGCCTTTTTGCAGACTCCTGAATTACATTCAAAACAGGTGACCTAGGGAAAATCCTCATAACTCTCTCTCTGAGGATCGGATTGAAATTTCGTAAAAAGGTACAGAAATAGGATGGACTTTAGTTTCTCGTATGTGTTTTTCAGATTCAAAGGTTGAAACAGTGACTCGTGGCACGTCATACAAGTTCGATCTACTGAACCAGTCTAAAAGAAAGTCACTGTGGGATATTTCACATAACTCTTCCTTGGAGAATCCAATTTGGCTCAGACTTGTGGCATTGGAAAGAGGACGTAGAAGGCTACTACAGGTTGCAACCTCAGAATTGGATGATCTGAAATTACAGAGATACATCAGATTCAATATCAGGCTTCTATAAAGTGAAAAAAGGTGTGTAGTTTTTTTTCTAATTTTTGTGTAAGCTTGGTTTAACGGAATTCAAAGGGCATAGTAAAGCATTATTATCGGTAACTGATGCCCCGAGGAAAGAAAATGCAAACACCTAGTAAGGAACCTGAAAGCTCTAGCATGACTCATGAAGAAGAGGAAGAAATGCTACATGATATATCAAAATTACAAGAACAAGTGCAACATATGTCACGCTCACAAAAGCTAACAGAAGCTAAGATAAATGGCGTGGAACCTAAGATAAATGGTGTGGAGTCTAAGATAAAGGGCATGGAAGCTAAGATGGATGATTTGAAGACAGATTTGAAGACAAACATGGCAGATTTGAAGATAGATTTGAAGACAGACATGGCAGATTTGAAGACAGATTTGACAAATTTTCTACAAGAAATACTTACTAATGGTGAAAAGGTTGTAAAGGAAACTCATGATGTGAACAAAAGTAATGTTAATCATGATTCCATAGACTCTAATGTTGGATTGAAGACCCACCATGTCACACGGAATTTGTCAAGGGTGCGGACACGACTGACCTTCCTAGAAGTCTAAGACATTCTAATGACAAACAAGACAAAATGGAGTGATCTTTCTCTAAATACACCTTTTACAACATGAAAACTACAAGTGTTTAGGCTTACCTTATTCCAAAACGCTGTTGTTGAAGTCCGTTCTTGACGATCCGGATGAGCTCCTCCTTCAAGTCAATTCCTGCAACCACAAACAATCAAACAATTACCAAGCACTTGCATTTCATATAATAAAACATATATTCAACATGCAGACCAAGGAACACATGAAATAACTCATCAACACAAGCTATTGAGAAAAATAAACCAGTTTGTATTAATAACGAAACAAAGAAACTCTTACAACCTGGCCTTGGTGTTGTGCAAGTTCCTCCCAGGGTCCATCAAGGGTTTTCCTCTACTTTGACAAAGCTCACCCTCTCCCAAGTAGAATCAAGTGAAGACAATCTCTCCTCACAAAGGCTCTAATGGAAGACCTAAATCCTGCAGCATTTACCCAAAGAAAATGTATAGCTCCAACCTCTTCTCCTTCTGGCTCAATGCCTTTATTTATAGTGCTGTAAAGAGGTTATTCAGGTCCACTATCAATGGGATCATCCCCCTCTTTGGGTGGGATAGCTCCCTTATTGATGGGATAAGTTCCCCCTTAATAGAGATACATGAATCAACTGGAGGCGCATCCATTTCATCAAACCGACCTCTAGAATGTTCTAGAAGTAACCACAAGTAACTTTTTCAAGATAAAACTCGCGCATTTTGCCTTTTACAGAGGGACGCACCTGTCCCTTAACATACAAAGCGTCCATGGACGCAGATTTTGTGAACATGGTCAGCGTCCCCGCAGGTAAGGCTAGAGAGAACCTGCGACCCCAGAGATAAACATAGTTTTTACAAGACTTTCTCTCTTCTTTGAGTTTGAGATGGATAACAGAGGCATGAGACTTGCCTAAGAGGGTAGCATGACTGTTGATTTGAGCCATACTAACTGTAAGTAGTCAAGGTGACATTTTTTAGTGTAACAGATTGCCCCCTAAAGTGCGAAGCCTGGAATAGAATAGGGTTTTGTAATTCTAGGAAGGGTGAAGCGCTTTATCATTTCAAGGATTGCCTTGTGGATGGCCTGGTTGGAACCTGCAATTTTCAACACAAAATACATGGATAAGATTATATCATCACTGAGGTAGGCATTCCCATACTCAGATTCAAAACTTTAACTAATGGACTAACTATTCTGATACAGGAATGATCTTGCAGTACATCATTTTTATAGACTTTTGTAGACACAGTATGGACGCAGCCATCTGTTTATGATTAGTCTACATAGATAATGAATACAAAACTCCTCGCAGCCTGGATGGTAGAAACTAGATCCAGGGTCTTCACTTCTACTTCCCGAATTGGTACGATTCTAAGCATGTGATTAAATGATTCGATGTCGAACATGTTAGAAACCACTTGATTACCAGTCAATGATGTGAACTGTTAACAAGCGTGAGAGAAACCACCAGTAATGTCAATGGTCCTCAAAGCACCAAGCACAACCCGTGAAATGTGAATAGATGTTTTGATGTCGAACACTTCACGGAATCCTTTGATCGAAAGTCAATGATGTAAACTGACGTCAAAGGCGAGAAACCTGCCATTGATGCATGCAGACTTCAAGGTACTGTCGATTCCTAAGTCATCTTTCTAGATAATGTGTCGATGTCGATAGAAAGCGACCCGTTGCAGGCAAGCCCGCAACACGAAATCATTGTTCAAGTTGAAGAAATGTTGCTGAAAGGACTGACTCAGGGATGGTCGAATGGATGACAAGTATTTTGCAGATGAAAGTTTTTGCTTGCAGACCTCTTGAACACATAACGACACAACAGATGGCTTGGTGACGAATAACTCAAAGTTAATCCCCGAAACCCGGTTAAAGACTTTCAAAGTGATTTGGTCAACTGTGAGGTAAAAGATTTCCCAACCCAGGTGAATGAAAAGTGTCGTGTTCAAGAGTGGTAATAAAGTTTCTTCTGAGACAAAAGGTGACAAACAGGTTCATTCTTCTCTCTTTTCCCCCACCATTTCTGGCAAGTACCTCTTTATTTTTAACAAGCTTGAGGAGGATAACATATGCTTGATTATAAGCTCATCCTTCGGACGAGTCCAACCTAGTTTAAATTCGAACCCTAGGAAGGAGTGGTTCGTTCCTGTTTGTAATTGAACAGGTCCTCTACTGTAAAAGTTTAACGAGTCCAGTATAGGAGAAACTCGGTGTTTTTCATTTTTAGAGAGTCTGAAAAAACTAAAGGAGACTCCACGTTGAACTTTTTCGTATATTTGTGTCCCTCAAGCCCGAAAAAGTATAAAATAATACCTGGGGGAACCGCTTGATCTTGCGACCAAGGAGTACTTTCATAATAGTGTCGTTGACCTGAAAAGTAAAAAGCGATCAAGGACACGTCGTTTTATTTCCTTATCGAGTTCGAAACGACAAAAACCCGGCAATCTTTTCCTGATTTTGCGGTCAGAAAAGAGCTAAAAGGGGACCGTCTTTTAATTCCGTTTTAACGAGTGAAAAAGAAACACTCGGCGATCTTTTCATGTTTTAGGAGTCAGAAAAGGGCTTAAAAGATGACTCTGATATTTTTGTTCGTGAAAAATTACAATTTCCCTCGAAATCCCTTTGTCCTGCACAAAAGCAACACATTACTCATACCTGTTTAAAATAGGCAAAAATACATTCAAAAACATCTTTTCATGGTAAAAAATGAACTAATTCATCCAAAAAACCTATAAAAAGACCTTTTACCATATCATTTTTACCGTTTCACTGTTGAGGTTGAAAAAGGAGCTTTTGACAAGAAACTTCCCGTGGTCGCTGCGGAAAATCTGACCGTCGGAATCGAACGCCGTCTCATCCAGGTATTTTACACATCCTACTCTGCATTTCTATCCGTTTAGAATCAATTTTTAGGTTTTAGTTTCATTTTTTGGGGGGGTTTTGGTTTTGGAATGCGCCTCTCGGCGGACGCAGGTGCCCTTCGGGTGACCTGCGTCCCCCGACTTTTTCTCATACGGGAAAACGGTCGGAAGACGCAGCCCGCCTTCAGGCCAGATGCGTCCGGGCGCCCTGTGCTACAAAGCCGGGGTGCGTCCTCCGAGAAACGCGCATTTCAAAACCCCAACTCTCTCAAAAAACCACCAAAAATTCCCAAATCAATTTCTAATTGCTATTTTTGATATGCAGGGCATTAATCATGTTAGACTGGAGAGAAAGAGAGCATGTAGAGGAAGATGAAGCTGCAATAAATCATCAACCTTCCCTGGATGCCCTAAGAGCATGCGGATTATACAAATATTGGACCATACCGGGCATGAGGGGCCAGGTAAGATTCTTGGAATGGCTGGTTGAGCGATGGAACGTACAAGAACAATGCTTTTACATAGGAGGGCACCAGCTCGAGATAGAGCCCTCGGATGTATACTTTCTCACTGGCTTGCCAAACAGAGGTGAGCAACTCAGTCTTGCGGGGACTAGGCCGGGTGGCCAATCCCTTGATAGTCTCCGCGAGGTTTGGTGCACACGTGGGGCTCACCATTCAAAAGGCATAGAGATAAAACACATCACTCTACCGGAACTCAAAGTCATAGCGTTCACGGTTACCAGAATTTGCGGCGCGGCCGCTTTACACATTGCTTCCGGATCCCAAATGCGGATGGCAATTGACTGTTACCAAGGCACCATTTTCAACTGGTGTGAAGCTGTGTCGGCTCATATGAAGAGCCAACTGACCAAGGCAAAGAACGGACGACTAAAGACTTTTGGATATGGGCCTATAGTCGTGAGCTTTGCCTTGGAGAGAATTCCAATGCTGATCCCTCAGCAACTCACTGTTGATATCTTGGGTCCCCAGCAGCCAAAGCTGATACGATGGGTTGCGGTGATGGCCCGACATCCTGACGAGGGCGCGACAGTAGTTCGATTCTCAGATAGTTATTTTGACTGGTTAGAGGGCCAGCTTTTTGTGATACAGGACTTTCCGTATGCCGGAATGGATTTCAGAGGTGATCCGGACATGGTTCTTCCACAGGGAGAACAATGGGACGACAGAGGTACTTTTTATTTTCACAAGTTTTCTAGTTATGTATTTTTTGTATTTTTTATATATATCGTCTCAAAATTAATAGTAAACTTTTTTCAAAATGCAGATGTTGGTCCACAGCGTCCAGCCAACCTCCGGCCTTATGATAGACTACATCCAGCTGCACCGGTACCGGCCCCACAGGATGCGACAGCAGAAGTACTAGCTGAGTTGGAGCATGATCTAGAGCGTCTCACGGCAGATATACCTGAGACTACTATGGACGACATTCCTATCAGGCTTCAGCGCTTCGTAGTCGCGGTCCCTGGACCGTTTAGGAGATTTTTGCGTAAGGTAGCCCGCGCAGTGGTGTCGTACAGAGAGCACCACCAGTGATTGACTAGTCACTTTTGTAGTCACATGTGACATTTTTGACTTTTTGTACTATCATTTTGCCGATCATAAGGTGTTTTAAACCTATGATCGAAGACGATGTATATATTTTTTGACACACTTCTATCTATATATATCACTATTACCGGCTTATCTTGTTTAACATATGTGATGAAATGTTTTTAAATTTACTTGCATGATTATCGTAAATGTCTGTCCAACATTCGAGAAGCAATTGCATCTGCTAATGTATTCAAAGACCTTGGAATATGTTGATATTCAATGTAATCAAATTCACGTTCCAAGAGACGCACTCTCAAAAACAACCTTAATAACACAGGATTTCTAATGGCATAAACTCTATTAAGCTGTAATACAACAAGTTCAGAATCTAACCTCACTATCAAACGTCGAATTCCAAATGAAATAGATTCGGATAATAATTCAACCACTGCGCTGTATTCTGCAATGTTATTCGTTGTTTGACCGAGGCTTACCCCATGCATAGAAACTAACTCGTCAGAGGGCGAATAGATAACCCAAGCTGCGGAAGAGATATTCCGTGTATTACGACAAGCACCATCAGCAAATCCAATGTATGTTTGGAGAGGCGTCGACATCTACAATATCAAGAGTAAAACCAAGATAAGCCAGAATAATGACGAAAAACCACACTCGCTAAGCTAAGCACACTGACTAAACTAACACACTTGCTAGCTAGAAAGAAAATCTAACCTATCTAAAAATTTCTCCATACCCATCATTTTAAGCATAATACCTCTTTAGGTAAAGTCCATTTCTGGGTTTACCCAAAGAGTCCCCATCAAAATCAACTAACTCATAAGCCCCTTTTGCTAGCTTTCGCTTTACAATGTAGGGCCCATGCCACATGGGAACGAATTTTCCGGCACCTAGCTTATCGTTAGCTTGATCATATAATAGTACTAGGTCTCCTTCTGAAAAACTTCGAGGGGTTACATTTTTATCGTACTGAGCTTTCATTCGTTTCGCGTGAGTCTCGATAGCTAAAGTAGCGTCACGTCGAGTCTCATCTAATTTAGCCAAGTATAATAACCGTTTCTCCTCTTCGGAAGTAGCTGGAAGTAATTCGACAGCCATTTGAAGTGATGGGATTTCGCATTCAATAGGTAACACAGCTTCTAAGCCATAAACTAGCTGGAAAGGGGTGAAACCTGTTGAATTTTTCACTGAAGTTCGATATGCCCATAGCGCCGAAAATAACATGTTATGCCAATTCGTTCGATGGATACCAATGATCCGTCGAATCATGATGACTAGAACTTTGTTGATTGACTCAACCAAACCGTTGGCTTGCGGATAATAAGGAGTAGAGCTATCGTGGCGCAAACCAAGCTGGCTTGTAAGCTCAGTCATCATGACGTTTCGAAAATGGCTCCCATGGTCAGTAATGATTGCTTGTGGGACACCAAACCTAGTTATGATATGATTGAATACGAAAACTGCAGCTGTCTTGCCGCTTGCGTCGAATGTAGGCATCGCCTCGGCCCATTTTGTAAAATAATCAACCGCGAGGATGATATACGCATGCCCCCCGGCCGAGTGAGGGTTACAAGTAATAAAGTCAATGCCCCATTTGGCGAATGGACCAGCGGCAATTATAGGGTGGAGAGGAGCAGGTGGAGCGCGCATCTTTCGATCAAACACTTGACAGTTGTGGCATGTTCTGACAGCAAGGATACAATCTTTAAACATAGACGGCCAGAAATAGCCAGCGCGCAACACCTTCTGAGCTGTGGCATACCCAGACATATGACCGCCACATGCTCCAGAGTGACAATCATTCAAAACTCTCTCAGCCTCTTCGTGAGTTAAACAACGTCGAAAAACTAAGTCTGCCCCCCGGCGATAAAGTGTATCTCCAATAATTCTGTATTGCTGGGATCGAAACCGAATTTTTCGACGGTCTTCCTTGGAAGCTTCAGGCCGAAAGGTTTGGGTTTGGAGATAGATGATTATATCCCCATACCACGGATCTAAAGTGCTAATAAGAAACAAAGATTCGTCCGCAATGGACTCCTCTGCCACAGTCTCTGTGTCAGCACTCGGGAAATCACACATCAATTCCGCAAAAACTAAAGATTTCTTAGACTTGGACTTCTCGAACTCCAAGTCGAACTCTTGCAGGATAACAATCCATTTAGAGTACTTGCCCCCTAGCAGTTGTTTTGTCAAAATATAAATCATAGGGTTGCAATCCGAAATAACTGTAGTCTTGCGGAGAAGAATGTAGTGACGAAAACGCTGGACAGCTTGAACGGCTGCCAGGGCCAATTTCTCCACATGCGAATATTTTAACTCAGTGGGATTTAAGGTTCTACTAAGATAATATATCACATGCTCTGCTTTGAATTCATCTTCTTGAACTAACACCATTCCAATGGTGGAATGCGAAGCTGCGAGGTATAAGAAGTAGTCCTGGTTGTAGTTGGGAGGATGCAATAACGGTGCATGGGTCAACGCGTGTTTTAATGCATCAAAAGATTGTTGGGCAATCTCGTCCCAAAAGAATTGTGCGTTCTGTTTCAACAACCGTGTAAAACCTTTAGTGACCTCGGCGTAGTTTGGGATGAATCGGCGTAAAAAGTTCGCTTTCCCTTGCAAACTTTGGAGTTGGCGCAAACTCGAAGGAGGAGGCAATTTGATGATAGCCTCGACTTTCGAGGGATCGACGCGAATGCCGGCTTTTGAAACAACAAATCCCAGCAATCGACCTGTTTCTATACAGAAAACACACTTGTGGGGATTCAACCGAATTCGATAATGCCTACACCTCATAAAGATTGCTCGTAGGTGGACAAGGTGATCAGCTCGTTGTAAAGAATGAGCAGGCAAATCATCGAGATAGGGTTGCACAATGTGCTTGATGTCATGAAATGCATAAGACATTGCCCGTTGAAAAGTGGCCCCGGCATTCTTAAGTCCAAAAGGTAATTTGCAATAAGCAAATGTCCCCCATGGACAAATGAATGCCGTTTTTGGTTGGTCGGCAGGTAGAATATTGATTTGATTATAGCCTGAGAAACCATCCATGAAGGAAAACATCTCACTTCCGGCACAATCATCAATAATTTGATCGATATAAGGCGTAGGATAGTTGTCTTTTGGACAAGCTCGATTGATATCCCTATAGTCGATACAGATTCTTATTGTTCCTTGTTTTTTATTGACGGGAACAATATTCGATACCCAATCCGTTAACGGGATCGGATAAATGAAACCTGCTTTCAACAGCTTTTCGACTTCTGCTTTAATCGCAGCCGCTTTTCGAGGGTGAATCTGACGCAACCGTTGCCGAATGGGTTTAGCATCCGGGTAGGTTTTGATTTCATGAACAACAATGGCAGGATCAATTCCCGGCATTTCCTCGTAAGACCAGGCAAACACGTCGCGGAATTCTTGGAATAGGGCCTTGTAAGTTTGGATTTCTTCTTCAGTACATGCGGCACCTATATGAATGTTCTCCTCGATTCCGGGCTTCACTGAAATATCAATGGGAATAGTACGAGAAATATTCCCTAAATTCAGCTCTGAATCAGAATGTTTCGTTGGATCCTGAGCGTCTTTGACATATTCAGCGGTAAAGATAGATGAAAAATCATTTTCAAATGCATCATCCTTAGGTAAAAACGAAGATCTGTGATGGAGATCTTCCCATGGTAGATCATCTACACTTAGGATTTCGCGAAGTTGTTCGTCAGATGACACTTCTTCGGGAAACGTTATCCGTTCTAAGGGTGAGGTGAAAAAGACTCTTCACTGACCACATTCATTTGGTCGGTTTCGGTTGAATGAAAGTCGGTAAAAGACATAAGAGCTTCATAAGCAATCTCATACGGACTCAACGGCATAACATCACCGAGTGAGTCTAGCTCAGAGTCAGAGGGAACATACCAAGGATCATCATAAATAATGTTTTCTGACGTGATCATATGAATTGTTGCGAACGAAGGGTCTGCATTGAGTGGAGGGAGAGGAAAAGTTCCCAGTAAACCGGAATCCTTAACTAAACCTACACCAATGTCCCTATAAGGGATTGTCGTTTTACCAACATGCTGGATAGTTTCTAAAGAGGTTGGGTCGGATGAAAAGTATGTCAGCTGATCAATAGTCACGATCTTACCGTTATGTGGAAACTTAATGACTCTGAAGACCGATGAAACGACCGCTGTCATAGCATATGACCAACTTCGACCCAAAAGAAGGTTGTAGTCTAGAGGGGCATCAACCACTTCCACATCCAGACTAACGGTTTTACCTTCGACCCCTATAGGCAATTCTTGTAGAATACCAAACGGACGGAACCCACGGCCATCAAAGGCCTTAAGGATGGTGGGGGATTGGTTCAACGAAGGAGAACCAAGCGATCTCCAACATTGAATCGACATAATACACGTAGAAGCTCCCTCATCAATCACAGTCCGATGAATAGGCCTGTTTTTGACTATCACTGGAATTTGGAAAGCCATTTGATGGGGGAGACGCGGTGTACTACTTTCTAGATCAAAGATCATTAGGTTCGGGTCCTGAACATCGACAGCTCCAATAGCCGACAAAAGCAATTTTCGTTGCGCTGGACATGATTGCAGCACTTCGAGTGCCGACATTGCTGAAGGTGAAACAGCTAAGTCTTCAACAATGTTGTAATTCTGGGCTGCTCTCGCATGTGGATTGAAAGCAGACCTTCGAAGTACACCCTTGGCGGGCGGCTTAATCACTAAGTCTGGGTTAGGTTTTTCGATCTGTAGTGGATCGGAACCAGGAGCTGAGGTTGATGGGTTAGAGTGAGAAGATTCTGCTTCCTTACCATCAACAGGAGCCTTACTACCATAATCTTGCGATCGAGTCGCAATCCTGACATGAGACATCATCAAAATGGGTTCTTCACTGGCATTCGAAGAAGAACCTATCATCTTATTCTCCTGCTCTGGAAATGGATTTTTTAACACAGCAGGAGTGGGAGAACCTTTGACTATTTTTACTACCTCGGCCCGATGAGGGCAGTCTCTCGTAAAATGATCTTCTTCACAAATAAGACAAGGATATCGAGGTTTGCGTTTTTCGTCATTGGTTTCCGACTTTTCCGTTTTCTCCTTTGGAGCCTTGTCTGCTTTAGCCTTCTTCTTTCCTTTCTTCTTTCCACCGTTTTTGGATTTGGCCGTAGATGACTCTACAGCGTGAATGTCGGCGGTAAGTTCAGGAGGAGAAGACTCTCCTGTCGGAGAATCAGGCAAAGTGATAATTGGAGTATTGGAGGTCTTGGAAGACTTCTTCTTACTCTTCGTAGTCACGATACCAATCATACCATCAGCGGCATGAGATCCCGAAGGAGCAGCAGCGATTTGGTTTGACTTTGGAAGATCCGGAATTTTCTCGTGTAACGTACCCGACTGAGTGTAAACTAAGTCAAGGTATTGTGCCTGAGCAATGACTTGCTCCTCAGTAACTACTCCGGCCTTAGCTACATCTTCAGTAATTCTTGGTAATAATGATTTGACAAACCATTCAGCTAAGATTTGGTCCGGGATAAAAACTTTCACTAATCTTCTTCGACGTCTCCACTCATGAATGTGATCAGAAATGTACGTGGACGTCGATTGTTTTAGCGAAGTTAATAATTCTGTACCATTATCGTATCTGACTGGTAACTGAAAATGAGTTAAGAACGAGGTAGCTAACTGGCTAAAGTTGTAAAAAGAGGCCCGTGGTAACTCAATGTACCACTTGGCTGCGAGACCAATGAGTGTACGCTGGAAAAGACGTAAGCGGATGGAATCATCTGAGATGGAATTTGATGCACACCAGAGGTGGTAAGTCATCACGTGATTAGACGGATCCTCTCCAGACTTACCTTCGAACTTGGGTATATCGCTGGGCAACTTATTTGGCATTGGCGGCCAGAACTGAAGATATTGAATTGGATCGTTCGTTAGGCGCGTCAAGTCGGGTAAATCTAAAGTCGCAATAAACGGTAACTGCCGGTTAGGATCTCTAAAACTCTGAGTCACAATACCAGCCCCAGGAGGAGGATATCCAGGATAACTAGGAACAGGAGTCGCATTTGGGATATTATATCCTCCTGGAAAACCAGGATTAACCGGACCGTACTGGGGTTGCTGAGGTTGTTGATAAGTGTACCCAGGATACGGTTGATACTGGTAAACCGGTTGTTGGGCAGCTTGCCCAGGTTGATACTGTCCCTGGTACGGAGGTTGAACAAATTGAGGTTGAGTAGTAACAACCGTACTTGTACCAGGTTGGCCTGCAGGCATCTGGACTGTGGTTTGAACCGTGGGTCCAGACAACGGTACAGATGTCTGAGGAGTGGTTACAGGGACAGTAGAAACCGGAGCTGCCGATACTCCAGAAGTAAGCATGGTAGATGAAGCGGTAGTTGCTGCAGCCGTGTGAGGTGGAGTACCAGGTGCAATTGGCGGCTGAGTAACTACAGAAGTTACAGGGGTCTGAACACTTGACTGGACAGGTTGCGGTTGCTGGGGTGGACCAGGAACTGCAGGTTGTCCTGCTTGAGGTACCGACTGTATACTTGGTTGCGACATCTGTTGACCCTGTGACGGATCCCATGTTAACATTCCAGGGTATTGACTCGTAACAGGTTGAGGATACTGAGATCCATAGCCGTATTGAGGATAGGGTTGATAACTGTAAGGTGCAGTCCCATATGATTGCCCTTGAGGTGGTTGATAACCTTGACCAGGGTATTGACCCGTAGGTTGATAACCTTGAGGTAAATACGAATACTGGGGTTGACCTTGACCTTGAGGTTGGTATCCTTGAGGTTGATACCCTTGGGGTTGATACCCTTGGGGTTGCCATCCTTGAGGTTGCCATCCTTGAGGTTGATATTGATACTGAGGTTGACTTTGGGGTACATATTGAGGCTGGGGTTGATACCCTTGGGGTTGATACCCTTGAGGTTGCCCCCCAGTCACGAATGAAGTACCTTGAGGTTGCCCCCCAGGCATTAACGAAGGTTGCCCCCCAGGCGGTAATTGGCCACCTTGAGGTTGGTTAATGGGAGTTGAACCTGACATCATATAAACGTCACCTATACTCAATGGTACATTACCACTGTTTCCAACTAATAACCCATGATCAACGGGTTGAGGAGATGCTCCCGCAAAGGTACCAGAAAGTGATTGATACCCAGTAGGAACAGAAGGACCGCCATGTAAAAATGATTCAGGACTTTGTGAAAACACAGATGACTGACCAGACATATTTACAGGAGAATGAATTCCTCTAGGTGGAACCGGAGTACGAGGTGTAGAAAAACCTACTGAGTTGTCTAAAAAATTGGTTAATGCAAGGTACCAAGATTCACTTCTAGGAGGACTGTAAAAGATGGATTCACGCTCCCTTAGATCAAGGGTAATTAGATCTTCAGAATCAGAAACGCCTATTTCTTCCTCTGGAACAAGTTCTTCTATAGCAATTAATCCAACAGGAAGATTTTCGGTGATAATTCTTTCTATTCTTGGTGAATCAGGAACACTAGGAGTTGGAGTAACAGGTTCGGAAATTTCAGGTTCTTCGCCTGTTTCACTGGCAGATGAAAAACTACCAGCAAGCTCGGAAACTGTAACTGCTTCGGGATTGTAACCTGTTTCTAAACTTTGGTAATCTGGATGGACTACCAAGGAAAACTCTCCTTCTTCAGGTGATCCTACTCTACTGCCACTAGGAGGAGTTACAAGGACCTTTAACCCTTCTAAATGACCCGGAATGTCTTCAGGAGATTCACCCCGCGATTTACGGAGTTTTCTTAACAAATCTATTCCGGTAACAATCTCAGGAGACTTGCCCCGAAGTCTACGGGACTGTCTCGGTAATTCCGCCACAATTAAAGATTTTAACTACAACACACGAAAACAAAGTAAAAATTTCAAATCAAACCACCTAAAGTCTTCTAAAGAAGCAAACAAATTTGAAGCACACGCCTAAATAATCTAGAGCGTCAAACCACACACAAACAGTAGTCTTCCGGACCAAAAGCGCTAGTTGGTGATTAGGCCCAACCTCGCAGGATTCAGTACAGAAATGGTGGGTGGAACAGTTACCCCGGCAACCTGCTTAATGAATAGACTGGACCAAGTTCCTCCACTTTAACCGTCTCGAAGTGAAGCGAACCCCCCAGAAAATCCAAGTGAGTATAACCGACGTCTGCTCCAGGTACAGTGGGACCTTCCCTCCACCGTCACCTTGGGTAGAATCCTAGATATTATGGCCACTAAGGTTACCAATCACAACAATTACACCTGGGGGAACAGTCTAAACTCCGACAGCACGCAAGGGCAGAGTAGCAAGCTCCAATCCCCTTACCGGCTCCTTGACAACAATCCAAGGTTTACCGATAAGTGACCCCTGGCTCCTCGACAATGGTTAATCCGAGGTTTACCGTTTGTAATACGTACTGCCTGGCGTCGTTCCCAACGAGGGAGGAATGATCCCCTCACTGGTTCGGACACGAGCTCGTGCTTCTCCTTTAAGAGGAGCTTTCCCAGAATGTAACTGAAACAATTGGATTTGTTCTACTCAAGATAGACTATCTGTTTGGTTTTGTAGTCTTGGAGAGTTAAGTACTCACCTACTCCAAGACCCTAGCCTAAGCTATGTTGGTGCTTCAGAGCCCTAGAAAAATAAAGATTACTAGATTGATTTTAATTTAAGCGTTACTTTTAAGGTTGTTTCTTAAGTCAAAAGGTGATGGAAGTGAAACCAGTGGTGTGTTGACTCGACTCGAAACCACTACAAAATGCACCTAGAATGATTTATCCACTACTTTACTTTTTCGATGAATTGCTTAACTAAAAAGTTGAGAGAATGCAATCTTTATAAAAGCAACTTCTTAATTGAAGACAATCAAAGAAACAATTCGTTTGTCTTTTCCAAGCATAAAAACATAACCTCTCTTTACATGCACGAAAAAACTCTTTTCTTCTTTCGAAAACAAAAAGCTACTTGAAACAAGACTTTTTAAGAAGATGTTTTTGTATTTTTCTTTTAATAAAACAAATAAATCTAATATAACCAAAAATCAATCTTAACAACTCTTAAAATCTATGAAAATGCACTCATAAGCAAACTAAGGGCAAATTTACTCTAAGCAATCTTAACGAGGCCAAAACTAACAATGATTATTTCTAAGGTGTTTTACTTGATCACAATCAAATCAAGGACTAGCTTATTGCAGAACCAAAAACTAGCCAAAACAAAACTCTAATCTTTTTGTTCTTTTTGTAAAATGGAAATCAATACTTTATAAACAAGCAATTCGAAATTTGACCCAAAACAACTCAAATGGCAAGTTGCTCACAAAAGGAGACTTTACGACAGGCCCGACTTCTAAGAAGGTTGACTAACCAGAGAGATCTAAGGCTGGACAACTTTCTACTATCAAAGTCACTACAAAGCCTTTCCAAAAATCAAACCCTAGGTCTAAACTTCGTTGAAAACCACTAAAACACTCAAAGCTCACAAAACTAGTTCAGGTGAAAATTCTTGACAGGGTACTAAAGGATCTGGGCAGAAAACACTAAGGAAAAACAAAATCTAAAAGCAATTTAAAGCAAAAATGGAATTTTCTTAAAGTTTACAGGAAGACGCAGGCAACCCGTTGTCACAGGTGCGACCCCGCTCTGTGCAGACGGCAACAGCGCGTCCAAAGACGCACTGTGCAGTACTAAGAGGGTGCGTCCTTCTGGAAAAATGAAGAAAAACCAAATCTAACTAAATCTAAAGCTAAGCCACCCAAATACTAATTCTCACAGTCAAAAACCAGAAAATAAAAATGATTTTCTCAAAGCAAAGTTCATATAAAGGAAAAGACTCTCTCATTAATGGATTCCCCAGCGGAGTCACCAATTTGTTGGATATTATCCTTTAAATACCCTATGAACACATCAATCCTATGCTCCTCTAGAATATCTTTTACCCTTATGTTCAATTTTTGGAACTCCTCAATGTGCTCCATTATTGAACCTTTTTGTTTGAGACTTATCAATTGGCTAAAAAAAGTGTTGCTTTTTGTATCCTCATAATGTGCTATCAATTCTTCCGTAAAAATTGCCCAAGTGATAAATTGTTTATGAGAGCAAAGCCATTGATACCATACAAACTGATTTGGTTCCAAATATAAAGTTGCCATACGTACCTTTTGTGTGTTTTGCAAATTATTGAGATCGAAGAACTGCTCCATCTGTAATATCCATGTGGCGGGATCCTTGCCATCAAACTTCCTCATATCGATTTTTGGAATATGGTGTGTTACACTAAAAAATGTCACCTTGACTACTTACAGTTAGTATGGCTCAAATCAACAGTCATGCTACCCTCTTAGGCAAGTCTCATGCCTCTGTTATCCATCTCAAACTCAAAGAAGAGAGAAAGTCTTGTAAAAACTATGTTTATCTCTGGGGTCGCAGGTTCTCTCTAGCCTTACCTGCGGGGATGCTGACCATGTTCACAAAATCTGCGTCCATGGACGCTCTGTATGTTAAGGGACAGGTGTGTCCCTCTGTAAAAGGCAAAATGCGCGAGTTTTATCTTGAAAAAGTTACTTGTGGTTACTTCTAGAACATTCTAGAGGTCGGTTTGATGAAATGGATGCGCCTCCAGTTGATTCATGTATCTCTATTAAGGGGGAACTTATCCCATCAATAAGGGAGCTATCCCACCCAAAGAGGGGGATGATCCCATTGATAGTGGACCTGAATAACCTCTTTACAGCACTATAAATAAAGGCATTGAGCCAGAAGGAGAAGAGGTTGGAGCTATACATTTTCTTTGGGTAAATGCTGCAGGATTTAGGTCTTCCATTAGAGCCTTTGTGAGGAGAGATTGTCTTCACTTGATTCTACTTGGGAGAGGGTGAGCTTTGTCAAAGTAGAGGAAAACCCTTGATGGACCCTGGGAGGAACTTGCACAACACCAAGGCCAGGTTGTAAGAGTTTCTTTGTTTCGTTATTAATACAAACTGGTTTATTTTTCTCAATAGCTTGTGTTGATGAGTTATTTCATGTGTTCCTTGGTCTGCATGTTGAATATATGTTTTATTATATGAAATGCAAGTGCTTGGTAATTGTTTGATTGTTTGTGGTTGCAGGAATTGACTTGAAGGAGGAGCTCATCCGGATCGTCAAGAACGGACTTCAACAACAGCGTTTTGGAATAAGGTAAGCCTAAACACTTGTAGTTTTCATGTTGTAAAAGGTGTATTTAGAGAAAGATCACTCCATTTTGTCTTGTTTGTCATTAGAATGTCTTAGACTTCTAGGAAGGTCAGTCGTGTCCGCACCCTTGACAAATTCCGTGTGACAAATTGGCGACTCCAGAGATAAACATAGTTTTTACAAGACTTTCTCTCTTCTTTGAGTTTGAGATGGATAACAGAGGCATGAGACTTGCCTAAGAGGGTAGCATGACTGTTGATTTGAGCCATACTAACTGTAAGTAGTCAAGGTGACATTTTTTAGTGTAACACACCATATTCCAAAAATCGATATGAGGAAGTTTGATGGCAAGGATCCCGCCACATGGATATTACAGATGGAGCAGTTCTTCGATCTCAATAATTTGCAAAACACACAAAAGGTACGTATGGCAACTTTATATTTGGAACCAAATCAGTTTGTATGGTATCAATGGCTTTGCTCTCATAAACAATTTATCACTTGGGCAATTTTTACGGAAGAATTGATAGCACATTATGAGGATACAAAAAGCAACACTTTTTTTAGCCAATTGATAAGTCTCAAACAAAAAGGTTCAATAATGGAGCACATTGAGGAGTTCCAAAAATTGAACATAAGGGTAAAAGATATTCTAGAGGAGCATAGGATTGATGTGTTCATAGGGTATTTAAAGGATAATATCCAACATGATGTGCGCCTTTGGGAACCTGATTCATTAGAGAAGGCATTCAGGTTAGCAAGAAAAATGGAAAGCAAAATTATGGCAACTAGGAAGCATACCATTCACAACTATAAAGACGGAAGTGTTGTTGCCCATAGTCTTCCACAACCTACAAGGTTGACACCACAACAATTGGAAGAAAAAAGAGCAAAAGGGCTTTGTTAGAATTGTGATAGCAAATACACAAAAGGTCATAAGTGTGCTGAGAAGAAATTATTCTACATAGATTGTGAAGAGGAAGAAGAAAAGGAGCAAGAAAGGTCAAAAGAAGAGGATATATTCTAGGAACAAAGCCTAGATGAAGAACAAATAGATCTGACCATATCATGTAATGCATTGGCAGGAATTACCACTCCTCAAACCATCAAGATAGAAGGACAAATCAAGAAGAAAAAGGTAATAGTGTTGATTGATTCAGGAAGCATCCACAATTTTATTCATTGTAGGGTAGCAAAAGAATTGAATTGCTTCCTATATCCAGCAACAGAGTGTCAAGTGATGATTGCAAATGGAGGAACAATAAATTGTTCTGGAAAGTGCCATAATATCAAGCTATCCATGGGAGAATATGTATTGACTAGCCCAATGCTTTCCATTCCAATGGGAGGTGCTGATGTTGTACTAGGAGTCCAATGGCTACAATCCTTGGGTACAATAGCTTTTAATTTTCAAGAACTTTTCATGAAATTCTCGGTGGAAGGAAAGGAAGTTGAATTAAGGGGTATTGTAGGGAAACCAGGAAAGATAATCAGCTCTAATGGCATGACAAAGCTTCTAAAAAAGGAGCAAAAAGGTGTAATTGCACAATTATGTTCGCTAGATGTTTCCACATTGGAATCATTTATTTCTCCAGATCTCCAAAAAGTCCTGGACAATCATTCCAAGGTATTTGAGACTCCAAAAGGTCTCCCACCTATGCGTGATCATGATCATGCTATTCATCTGATTCCAGGAAGTGTTCCTCCAAACATCAGGCCGTACAGATATCCATATGTCCAAAAAAGTGAAATTGAACGTATGGTTGCAGAAATGCTAGAAGCTGGTATAATTCAACCAAGTCAAAGTTCTTTCTCAGCTCCAGTAGTATTGGTGCACAAGAAGGATGGATCATGGCGCATGTGTCCAGATTATAGGGAGCTCAACAAGCTCACTATTAAAGATAAGTTCCCCATTTCTGTCATTGATGAATTACTGGATGAATTGCATGGATCAATTTACTTCACCAAGTTGGATCTTCATTCGGGATATCATCAAATCAGAATGAAGATTGAAGACATTCCGAAAACGGCATTTAGAACTCATGAGGGTCATTATGAATTTTTGGTCATGCCTTTTGGCCTTACCAATGCACCTTCAACATTTCAAGGTTTGATGAATTCAATTTTCAAACCATTCCTTAGAAAATTTGTGTTAGTATTTTTTGATGATATACTAATCTACAGCAAGTCTTGGAAGGATCATGTTGAACATGTTGACAAGGTGCTACAACTATTGGAGGAGAAACAATTATATGCAAAAAGATCCAAATGTTTCTTTGGAGTCCAGGAGGTGGAATATTTGGGTCATATTGTATCTCATGAAGGAGTTAAGGTAGACCCTAGCAAAATTAAAGCCATTAAGGAATGGAAAATCCCCACATCCATAAAGCATCTGCGAGGATTTCTTGGGTTGACAGGGTATTATCGCAAGTTCGTTAAGAATTATGGGAGAATAGCAGCACCCCTAACAACATTATTGAAGAAAGATTCATTTTCATGGACTCTGGAAGCAACAAAGGCATTTAAACATCTTAAAGAGGCAATGTGCCAAGCACCGGTCTTAGCTACACCAGACTTCACAAAAACCTTTATTGTGGAATGTGATGCTTCAGGAAATGGAATTGGTGTTGTTCTAATGCAAGATGAAAGACCCATTGCTTTTGAAAGTCATCCAATCAAGGGAAAGTTTTTAAGCAAAGCTATTTATGAGAAGGAAATGTTGGCAATACTCCATGCACTTAAGAAATGGCGACCCTACCTAATGGGAAGACACTTCAAGGTAAAAACGGATCATGATAGCCTTAAATACTTTTTAGAACAAAGATTATCCTCTGAAGAGCAACAAAAGTGGGTCACAAAGATGTTGGGTTATGACTTTGAAATCATCTACAAAAAAGGGAAGCAAAATGTGGTGGCAGATGCACTCTCAACAAAGGATGAGGATATGGAAGCATTGTTGTGTGCCATTTCTATTATCCAACCAGATTGGATAAACGAAGCAAAGGAGGAATGGAAGAATGACGAAGAAGTGTGGGCACTTATTCGAAAGCTACAACAAGATTCCAGTACTTCTGATACATTTAGCTGGCAAAATGATTCGCTATGGTACAAAGATCACTTATACCTCTGTAAGAATTCCCAGCTAAAACAAAAGATTCTTATGGAATTGCACGCTTCTCCCTTAGGAGGGCACTCAGGATTTTTAAAAACTTACCACAGGGTTAAGAAGGAATTTTTTTGGGATGGCCTTAAATCAGATATTCAAAAGTTTGTGGCGGAATTTTTGGTTTGCCAACAAAATAAAGTTGAAACAATTAAGACACCGGGTCTATTACAACCTTTGTCCATTCCAAGCCAACGTTGGGAGGAGGTTTCAATGGATTTTATCACAGGTTTACCCAAGTCTGAGGGAAAGAGTGTCATCATGGTGGTAGTTGACAGACTTACCAAGTATGCACACTTTTGTGCATTATCACATCCATTTAAAGCCAGTACAGTTTCTACTGCATTTATGGAAAGAGTTGAAAAGCTACATGGAAATCCAAAGATTATTGTAAGTGACAGAGATCCCATTTTCACTGGAAATTTTTGGACAGAATTATTTTCTTGTCTTGGTACTCAGTTATCTCATAGCTCATCTTATCATCCTCAATCTGATGGGCAAAATGAGATAGTAAACAAATGTTTGGAAGGATATCTTCGTTGCTTTGTATCTGATAAACAGACACAATGGGTCAAATGGTTGCCTCTGGCTGAATGGTGGTATAACACTTCCTTCCATACAGCAACAAAAATGACCCCATTTATGGCACTTTATGGGTACCAACCACCTTCAATCACATCATATTTAAGAGAAAATTCTAAGGTTCAGGCAGTGGAACATCATATCGAACATCAACAACAAGACCTCCAACTCTTAAAGGATAACCTCGTGTTGGCACAAAACAGAATGAAACAATAGGAAGATCAACATCGCAGTGAAAGAAGTTTTGATGTAGGTGATTGGGTATTCCTACGGCTACAACCATATAAGCAAATGTCCCTAAAGCAAGCTAAGAAGGATAATAAATTATCACCAAAGTATTATGGTCCGTACAAGGTGTTGGAAAAGATTGGTACTATGGCATACAAATTGGAGCTTCCTGCAGCTTCTCGATTGCACCCAGTTTTCCATGTTTCATGTTTAAAGAAGGTTATAGGCGACAAGCTCCCAGTTCAAACAATATTACCAGAACTTGACGAGGAAGGAAAAATTATATTGGACCCAGAAGCAGTCACAGAAACAAGAACTCGACAGCTACGAAATCGATCAATTTCAGAGTATCTTATCAAGTGGAAGAACTTATCCGCTGAAGATTCCACATGGGAGGATGAGAATTTTATGCAAAAGTATCTAGAACTGCTCAAGCGTTGAGGACAACACTTTTTTGAAGGAGAGGGGCATGTTGGGTCCCTATAATACTAGTGATTACCCCATTACTATTGTAGTTATACCCCTTATTTATATTGTTGTGCCCCTATTACCCCCATATTGTTATTTCTGTGCCCCTTAGAATCCCTCTATTGTTATTTTTGTGGCTTTATATTATTATTGTTAGGTCGGCTAGATTATATTGTGACTCCTTAGACTCCTATATATAGAAAGGAGGTTTTGTCATTTGTATCATCCAAGAATTGTTCATTTATTTAATGTAAAGGGGGTTGCCCCCTCGAAGAGGCTGAATTATAAGGCGTTGATCTATCTTTTCTATCTTTTCTTGAGCTGGTTTCATAACATAACCAGTGGTGGCGGCTGTTAAGGCCTAGCCCTCGGCCATATATGGCCCATATGGCCCTATTTTTCTGCCTGAAAGGGTCAAAGGGTTTGAAAAATTCAACAAATTGCACTCGAAATGGTGCGAATCTCATTGGCATTGGGTGAAAATGGCGCTTGGCCATTCTAGAAAAGGTGGAATTCATAGAATAGTTAGCAGGAGAGTGAAGTTTGTATAGCAATTCGCAAAAAAACTTATCTAGAGCATAAATTCTTCATTTTTTGGCCAAATTCAGCCCAACAAGAGCCCAACTTGGGGTTTTTGACCATTCTGGAGCCATTGGAGACATAAATTTTATATTATGAGAAATTTAAATCCATGTAAACTAGGAGATGTAGCGCACGAGAGGGGTGAACTACTTTATCATTTTGTTGTCTTGTGTTTCTATATATGGTATATTTGTCTCTATTTTTATGTTGTTAACTGAGTTTTAAAACCATTATTTTATGTGTTTTTTCAAAGTGATCCATTTACTAAAAGACAAAATTTTACTTGAAATTATTTTCCAACACCTTCAAGTTTTCATTACAGATCAGTTTGGTATCAGAGCTCAAGGTTATTTTGAAGGTTTGATTTTGTTTGCAAGTGTTTTCTGATGCTTACAAGGTTGAAGCTCAAAAGAGGAGAAGGAGAGCTTGTGGAGCCAAGGTCTCAAATTGTTTCAAGGAGAACACATATATCTCAAGCTTCACCAGTCATGGCATGTGAAGGAGGTCATGAAGGGATATCTAAATATTAGAGAACTTTCAAAAAATATTTCTTTGAAATGTCTGAAATGGTGAAATTTATTTATGAGGAGAGGAACACAAGGCTTCAAGGATAGAGCTCAAAACCTCCAAAAGGAAATGGAGTATATGGTGGAAAGCCACCACCTTCACCTCCATCCTCATCCTCATCGTCATCTTCTTCTACTTCTACCCCTTCACAAACACTTCCAAATTCTCCAAAGGGACACGGTAAAACTCCTTTGTTAAAGCTTGACATAAAGTTTTAATTGCCTATGTATGATGGAGAGGTAAATGCTGAGAAATTAGATAATAGGGTTTGTCATATTGAAGTGTATTACATGATACAAACATTAAAGGATGATGGAACCAAAATTTAGCTTGCTTCTCTTAGGCTAGAAAGTGTACCACTCATTTGGTGGGAGGCCAAAACTCAAGAGGGCATGAAGAAAAGTGGTAAGGTTTTATCCTCTTGGAATGATTTTGTTGTTTCAATAAGAAGACAATTTTATCCATTATCATACATGAAAAAATATATAATGGATTGGAAAAACTTTAGGAAATCTAAGGGTCGAAGTGTGCAAAGATATACTCAAGAATTTATAAAATGAGCTTTGGTTTTTGGTATAGATTTATCCTCTCAAGAAAAACTATTGAAATGCAATGGAGGTTAGCATAGTTATTTGAGACACACAATTTTCATGTTTATTAACCCTACAAGGATAGATGAAGTTTGTGTACAAGCAACTCATTTAGAAGAAAGAGGGAAAAATGTTTCTGAAGAAACTAGTGAGAAGTCATTTAACTCTGGAGACAAAGGAAAAGGGAAGTTCAAAGGCAAGGACAAAAATAATGCTTCAATCAAGAAGGATGGAGAAAAAATCACATGTAAACATTGTTCAAAATAAGGCCATGATGAAGACCATTGTTAGAAACTTCATCCTCAGATGAGGCCTAAAAAATTTAACAAGAAGGAGAAATAAAGTATTGTCGCAACAACTCAACAAGATCTATGATTTGATTCAGGAGATGAAACAAAAATTATAACCATGGGATTGAAAGGTACAAATTATATTGCGAGTACTAGTTCTTCTAGCATGCCCATTGAAACTCAAAATGAAAGAGAAATAGTAGAACTTTTCCATATTAAAGTCATCAAAAAACATAACAAAGTAGATACTTTGTTTGATAGTGGATCACAAGCAAACCTTATTTCAGAAGACATTATCAAGAAACTAAATTTGGAAACCATTCCTCATCCTAAACCTTATCCTTTGGGTTGGGTATGTGACAATGTCGAATTAAAAGTGACAAGAAAATGCATACTTAAATTCGCCATCACTGCAAATTTTATTGATGAGGTAGAACTTGATGTAGTACCACTTGACATATGTGAGATTGTTTTGGAAAGCCCATAATTATATGATAGGAAATCTGTCTCTCATCACCATGAGAACAAGTATCATTTGTTTAAAAATGGGATTTATTTGTTGTTAGACTACATTGCAAGAAGTTGAATTTGTCTCTTGTAAATGTTAATCAGAATTTTTCATTGTTAATGATTAAACATAAAGATGTTGAGGAATCTGAAGCCTTCCAAGAATGTGATGCAAGATTAAAATCTGATTTAGTTGAGGTTGTTAACACATGTGATAAGATATTTTCAAGAGTCTGACATGTTTCCTTCTAAAAGAATAAAACAACATGAAGTTAAATTGTAGAATGATGAACCACTTTTGAACATTAGTATGAACAAGAACCTAGTGTTATAGAATGCAGAGATCAAGAAGCAGATGCAAGAGCTACTTGAAAAGGGGAAAATTAGTTCCAATACATATACTTGAGGGTCTCCTAATTTTTTTTCTTTGAATAAGGATTGTGCATGGCGATGGTTACCACATTTGGTGAATAGTCAAGCCAAGTACAAGGCTAGACATGATAAGCATCGTGTTGACGACATATTTTAGGTTGGAGATAAAGTAAGGCTTTGCATCAACAAAGAAAAGATTCAAGGTGAGGAGAAATTGTAATTGGGTGACCCTCCTTTGATTGAAGATCAAGGAGATAATTTTCATATTCTTTCAATAAAAAATTTCTCTCCTAAATATCTTCAATAATTGTAGCAAGATCCTATCCTTGACAAAAAAACAAGAACTTCAAGAAGAGGGAATGTAAAGCACCTTTATATGGGGTTAAAAGGTACAAATCCAAGCAAAGACAAATGGATTGAGATGGGAAGGGTGAGGGAACTGTACCCTCATATGTTTGTTGACTAAAAATAGTCATTTCGAGGTCCAAAAGCTTCCAGTTGGGAGGAGTGATCCAGGGGTTCAGTAAATTTCTCAAAATTCAAAGTGTTCAAAAGTGCTCGAAATCGGTGCCAAAGCAGAGAGCTCGTCGACCTAAATCCAACACAACTTTAATCGCTCAACATCCATATCATATGCTTCCAATATCACGTTTTGATCATTTTCCCAAACATGTAAAATTTTGTAGGTTGGATGCATGAATACTGACTGGGTAGTCTGTACACTGACTAGGAAAGTTGAATATACCTCACAGGACAATGGAAGGTTACCAAGTGGCCTCACTTGATTGGTCTGAATTGGCAGGATATGACTGGTTATGGTGAAAATTTATGGCCCAATGATTCGGTGCCACGTGGCCCAATCACAGGCTGCCACGTGGCACCCTGGGGTGGCACAAAATTTGGTTAAGGGTTGAACAAGACTCCACCAGATTCAAACTCGTGACCTCAATATTTGCAACACAATACCTTACACTTTTCTCCCCTTAACATTATTTAAATGTCAAATTCCTTAGTTCCTCTAAATAATCCTCATCAGGTTCGAGGTCTATCTTTCTATAGGCCATGGCTTCATCGAATCCCAAATCATATATGTGATCCAAGGCATTCTTATCTAGGTATCCCTCAGTCAATTATCCTATTGAGAACAAGACCCTTTTGACAGCTTGCAGAGGATTTGTTATCCTTTTGTCATCATCATTGAAGGAAAAACAGTTGACAAACTGAGATGCCATATGATCCCATTCACTGGTTTTCCTTCTTATTTCTTCATTCACTTACTATGCTTGCAGAAATGTCCCCAGAGTATGGATAAATCTATGCACCCATAATTTTTTTGTAATTCCTTCTATGATCCATATGGCCTTACAATCTTGTAGATGTTGTTGACAGTCGATGCTTCCCTGATACTTAAAAAATTTAGGTGGGTAGTCCTTTCATTACTCGAATCTAGAAACTATTGCTATCTTAACCTCATGCCACTCTCTAATATGGTTAAAGTGAGAGCCCCACCACCTTGTTGGCATTTCTTGTAATTTTACGTCGAGTAAGGGTATTTTGTGTACTTCAGGGATGGTTGTATCAACTTCATTAATAAAATCAGTAAGAGAAACCATGCCATTAAAAATAGGAAATTCTCATACCTCAGTACCAACCTAGTTGATACGGTGGATCATGGCGCAGCACCTGTTATTGATCTCATGTTCACTTTCTTATCATTCATCCCATGCAGCCTCAGATCCATCTTTAGAGCTCCGAACACTTCTCCAGTTGATCGATCCTCTTGTTGTGGGGTTAATATATTATTCCCTTCTTCCTGTCATCAACCTATATAACTGGTATAGCAACTCAAGTTCTTCACTATCATTTGTTGGCCCTAAACCTCGACCATTAATATTGATCCAGGAGTTGGATCACCCTAATTCCCTCCACCTCAAAAGTCATCGTCTCCTTCTTCATATAAATTACTACATAATTTTCAAATTCCCAGTGTATTCCTGGCAATGTTATATAGGGTTATTTATCTCCCATAATATCTATTACTTCAAAGTCAATGTAAGTTTTTACCACTGCTATGTCGACCTCTACATCCTTTAGATGTCCAACGAGGAGGATGCAATATTGGTTCACCATGCATAATTGGATTAGAAATAATGCCAACTTAGGCCTTCAAAAGGCTTCCCAGCTTTTCCTCGATAGGATATTCACATCTGAGCCCAAGTCTGGCATTGTATCTTTAATATATAAGCCTGCAATTTGTGCTTCAATCTAGAACTCCCTCCTTGTTCTCTTCTTATTCCTACGCACTCGTCTAGAGTGTATGTCAGGTAGATTGGTGGAAATGATCCCTTCTCTGGTCGCCCCCTCTTTCATAACCAATTTAATATTTTCCCACAGTTGTTCAAACATTTTCTCATCATTCATAATCTCCATAAACATCTTGGACCATTAAGCTATGGGTTGATAATTATGTTGTAGGAGGTTTGGACTCTTCATTATTAAATGTTTTGGTCGTTCTCCTTTCAGCTCAATATTTGGAGTCACTTTTTCAAAAATCTCCACAACCTCATTGTAATATTTCTTCTGCTTGTTGGAATCATATCAGCACTTTGGTGAGGTTGAATTTATAATTCCTTGTTGTTCCATGACTCCCAAGTTAGCTCTAGCCTTCTTTCCCCCTGGGTGACTATATTAATGTTTGAAAGGATATGTGTCTCAGTTTCCCTTGGTTCAACATTAATTATATTTTCTCCCCTTTGGTGGTTGCACTCTTCCCATCTGGAAATCATCTCTGGATGTTGTTCGGTGGCATGTGTTAACCCTGCACTCAGAGCACGAAGTTCTTCTGGGTAGTGGACAGTCTCTTCCAACATGCCCTTCTTGATTGCAATTGTAATAGTGGATCGTACCTCTACCTCCTACTCTTCCCCCCTTTTTTCCTCCAACCCCTCACCCTCAATCCATCAATCCATCAAATTTCACAATATTCGGTTGGGGTTGTATGTTGCTAATTAGGAAAGCCATGGAACTTCATTCGGCCTACATAAAACCCTCACATACCAACCTTCGCAACTCCGATGGTTGGAAAATATGTGGAGTACCTTTCCGGTATGGAGGGAGTGCTCGGGACTCTCATTCGTGGGCACTTTGTGGCATGATTCCCCTCCACATGGTAGTTGGAACACCATATGTGTGGTTTTGATGGTCGCACTAGTTGCATGTCTATTAACTTCTGTGTCAAATCAATGATCTGATGTTGTAGTCCTATGAGAGTAGGATCATGGGAGATCATTCCTCCTCAATGTTCATGTGCGTATCCTACCACGGCCTCGATTTGTGTCACCTATTCTAGCGCGTCATGTAGAGTGTCAATACTTTTTTGAGTCAGCGATGTGCAGGTAAGTGGCAATAATCTTTGATAAACCAATCTTGTTGATGATTGGGTTCAATAGGGTAGCTTATCTTACCAATTGTTACAGGGAAAAGTGTCTATGCAGAACTGCTAATCCCACTAAGGCGTGGTAGCTACCTTAGAAACAAACAAAGTAAAACTACTTTTGTTTTCCTTTATGAAAGATAGATGAGAGAAGAATAAAGGAGACCAACCTCTGTCTTGTGCTTCGCTCCTTGCTCGATTCCTCTCTCTTCTGATAGTCCTTTGCTACTTGTTTTCTAGTATACCCAGCTTCAAAGAGTACCTGTAGAATCAAAGCAGCATAACACTATATGAGAACATGGATCTATTATCATAAACAATCTAGGATCAGATGTAAATTGACCATACAAATGCACAAAACATAGCTTACACAAGAGTATGGAGGAAAACTTGAATAGTTTTATTGATAATCAAGAAAGATCCAAGAGAGTTACAACCAGTTGTTCTGACCCAGCATCATCCTCTCAGCAAGTGAGCCCTTCTTCACCTCATGCAAAGCTTAGATCACCCAACACTATGATGTTGCCTCAAGAAACCAACATCAATTCCTTACAAGATGAAAAAATACAGCCTTCCCAACCCCCTGATCTCTGGGATGAGAGATCTATATATAGATATTTGCAGAGGTGTGCGTCAGCTCTGGGTTTTTTATTAGTGTCTTCTCTCTGATAGTTCTTGATTCCACTTGGAGATCTCATTGATCTCTTACTCATCCTTGGGCGATTCTAAGAGGCAAGTGTCACAAGAGAAGTTTCTGGAAGATTCCATGATCATCCACCTCGAAAATTGTCTCCACCACTTGTCTTTTCTCATCCATCGCACCCCATAGAAAGGTTTTTTGAAATGCAACGCACTTCTCGTGTGTACAAGGTGAGATGCATCACACCCTGGCCATGGAGCAAGTGAAATGATCCAGTTTTGACCCGTTTTTAGTAGTTTTTCATGGAGAACTTCTGGGAGATGATGTAATCAGTTGACCTTGTTCTTTTAGGGGTTGGAACAACACCTTTAGGGACTTAGGAGCCCTTGGTTTATGGACATTTATGCTTGGGGTTGTAGTGCCCAAAAATGTCTATAACAGTTGCCCCCTAAAGCATGAGGTTGTTAATATTTTTGATGTCGGGTGAAATGATTTATCATGAAGATCCGAAGTTCTTTCAAGCTGGAAGGAGACCTGTAATAAGATACAATATAATACATTATCTTCATAATACTTTCATGATCTAGCTGAGGCGGGCATTCCCATGCTCAGCTTTATAAATTCATTTTTCATGTACATGAGACAGAAAATCGTCTGAGTGTAGACTGATGATTCTGGTAGAGCCATCATCCCTTAGATTGGATGATTATCTGTGCAGCAATGATGTACATTTGATGTCTTTATGTTCCTGAATATATATCACAGCCTGGATGGATGAAACTAGATCCGGGGTCTTCAATCTCGTTCAATCTTCACTCAAATTACAAGTCGATCCATGTGAGAGATGTTCTGGAGTCAAACATGGAAAGACATTTCCTGATTACCAACCAATGATGTAGGTCATTAACAGGCGCGAGAGGAATCACCGATAATGATAATGATCCTCAAGGTACTGCAATACAATTCACGTGGTTTGAATAAGGGACTTGGCATCGAACACCACATAAATTCTTTCAGACGAAGGCCATTGATGTAAACCTGTCGTCGGAAGTGAGAAACTTGCCATTGAGGCATGCAAGCTTCAAAGTACTGAAAGGGGTGTTCCTAGATCGACTTCTTGGATAATGAGCTGATGTCAAAAAGAAGTGATCCATCATAGGAGGGCCTTAATGAATCCCACATCAATGACACGAAACGGAGCAAATGATTTTAATGGAGGTGAAAACGATCTGGTGATATAAGGTTCAGGGTGGTGGTGATGAAAGAATGAAGTGTAAATGTATTGCAGTGGATGAGACACAGGTGGATTCTCTGAGTGACCTCTCTTGAACATATCGGTGACACTGACATCATGGATTGGTAGCATTAACCCCAAATGTGGATGGTGTGATATGACCATGGTGATGTGACTGGTGAATGAAACAACCCAACCCAACTTAGATGCGGAGTGAAAGTGTCATGTTCAAGAGCGACTTCCTACCAACAAAATTTCTTCAAGTTTTCTTCACAATTTTTCCCCAGTCATTGCGGACTAGTACCTCTTTATTTTTGTCAAGCTTGAGGAGGATAACGTATGCTTGTTCTATAATTTTCCCTTCGGGCAAACCCATCGCTATTTTTTAACGAGCCTAGCGATAGTGAAACTCGTTCTTGTCTGCTATGGATAAGTTTGTCGCTATTAAGTTTTAACGAGTTTAACGACAAAGATAGCTTGGTCCTTTTCAATTTTAGAGAGTCTGAAAAGGGATGTAAATGAAACTCCAAAAATCATTTTTCATCATCTAATCCCTTGAGTCCGAAAAAGTATAAAACAATACAGAAGGGATGAATTTTCGATACTTTTAACAAGCCAAACAAAACAAGCACTCGATCTTTTTGTGTAATAATCCCTCGGGTCCAAAAATATTAAAATATAAAGGAGGGATAGCACTTCCGATCACTTTAACGAGCTGGAGAGGCCAATGGCTCGACAATTTTTTCATATTTTACGAGTCAATTGAAAAGAGCTTAAAGGAGACTCGTCTTTGAGGAACGAGTGATAAATTCGGGTAGCAGTTGATTCCAGGTAAGGTTTTGGAATTTCCCAATCACGGCAGTGTTACAAGGATGGCTAACAGGATCACTCTTCGTAGTTGTTCCTCAAAAGGGGTAAAAAATCAAGTGGAGGTGAATGATCGGCCAATACAAAGTGGAGGTGATGATGAGAACACGACCAAGGCTTCAGAGGCTGAAGTACTATATTCACGATGGTTATTTACCGAAAATTGGTTCATTTTTTAATGAGCTTAAATGTTGGGGGAAACATTTGCTCATTCCTCATGTTTATTTTTTAACGAGCATGAAGTCCACGTTAAAACTGCTCGAGGTGGGTTTATTTTTTAACGAGCTTTAACCCTGCGGTAACACTGCTCGTGATAAGTTTGCATGCCCCCAGCATAATAATGCAAATCGAGGTGCATGCCCCCAAAGCTTCATTGAATTCAACTCGGTGGTTGGAATGAAGGTTTACCTTTGAGATCTTCGAAAGACTCAACTTTGATTTTACGAGATCGTAATCAAAGACTCGATTTGGAAAGGGAGTCGTTTCATTTTTTAATGAGGTTGACACAGTAAAAGAACTATCCTCATGACTCCTTGTTTCATTTTTTAACGAGGTCAACACGAGATAAGAACCGTCCTCGGAATCCACCGTATTTACAGTATTTGATAGAAAATCAAAAAATAAAGGATGATTAAGGTTGCTGGAATAATCTTCATGGTAATCTGGCAGACGGGAACGATGGTGGTGATTTTCCCATGGTTCCTCTCCTATCATCATTGATTGAATGATTCCTTCATCTGTAGAATGTAAATGCGACCAAGGATTTGAAGAGGTGTCATATTCCTTAGACCTATCTATCCAAACACTCCATGAGCATTGGTTTGGGTTTGCCCCCCAGGCCAAGAAAATTGATTGCTACAATATTTCTAAAATGCCGATGATCCATGCTGACAAAATGTTTAGGAATCTTCCGAATCCATTAGATATAGAAGATTTCATATCGCAGGTTTTCACTGTGGCCACTTCCGCCAAATTACTTGGAGGCAGTAGGGAAAAAGTACCCATTAAGGCAGGGACTTTTAGGACACCTACTCCGATATTTTGAAGCGAATGATTGCTTCCATGGATAATTGGAATGCTTCCCATAACTTGTGAACTGTTGGGGAGAAATGTTTGTTGGTCGACAATTGTAATTCCTCCTTGAAAGGGAAATGCAATCTTCCTGAAGTAGGTCGACACAATTGCGACCACAGCATATATCCAGGGCCTTCCCAGTAGGATGTTGTAATCGAGGTTTCCGTCGATTACTTCAACATCAATTTCTACTGTTTTCCCCCTAGTTCAACTTGCAAGTTTCTTAACATTCCGTATGGAGTGTATGATCGTCCATCAAATGCTTTTAACATTGTTGATGATTGCGACAAGGGTGGTGAGCCTAAATTTTTCCAGCAACTCATCAACATAATACACGTAGATGCCCCCTCATCAATAATTGTTCGATGAACAGTTTTGTTGAGGGCTTTCACTTGAATAAGGAAAGCTAGTTGAGCTAGTAACTGAGAGTCATATCCTTTGTGATTAAAGGATACAAGATTGGAATCTGTTGGGTCAATCCCACCTATTACTAATAATAGATCCTGCTTTTGGGAGAGGCAATTTGGCGGTACCTCAAGTGTCAACATAGCAGACGGCGATCGGGCCAGGTCCTCTACTCTATTATAATTCTGTGCTACTTTTGCACGAGGATTAAATTTCGATTCGTGTACTACTCCCTTTGGCAACTTTATCATTGGTTCAGGAATGATGGGTGGCACAACTTCGGTCAAAGTTGTTGTCGAACTACTAGGTTGTTCATTAGCCTTGTTATTCGATAGTTGTGGATTCCCGTAATCTTTATTCCTTGTCAAAGCATCATTTTGCTGCTTTGAGATAGCAACATAAGCACTTGGGATCGGGAACAATTTTGATTAGCGACCAGTTTGGTTCCCGGGTTTGGAAACGGATCAGTCAATACTACTAAGGTTTTTGAACTCTTAAAGAGTTTCTTAACTTCAGCTTTATGTGGAAAATCTCTCGTCCGATGATCCTCATCGCATATCTGACACCCCGCAAGGGGGTTTCCTTTGCCCAGAAGGGTTTGCAGAAGGTTTTTCAGAAGATGACTCATCCTGCTTCTTTTTTTCTCCCTTTCCTTTTCTTCTTGCCCCATGGTTGCTTCAGTTGTTTGCCCTTGTCGATTAACACGACATTTACCTCTGAGGCGAGAAGTTCTTCATTTGCAT
Organism: Pinus tabuliformis; assembly: GCA_031772625.1. Classification (NCBI taxonomy): domain Eukaryota; kingdom Viridiplantae; phylum Streptophyta; class Pinopsida; order Pinales; family Pinaceae; genus Pinus; species Pinus tabuliformis. Next base: position 1,097,339,593 of record CM062819.1, read on the forward strand.
TTTGATCATAAATCTTACGGGCTTTCTTAGATGTAGCCTTTGTCGATTTCGTGCTTGTCGTAACTATCATGCCATCACCGGCATGAGAGTCTTTGTTTGATTTAGGAGGGGGAGGAACGGAAAATTCCGGTCTAGGAGGATCAGGTATTTTATCGTAGAGCATGCAAGACTGAGTGTAAATCAAGTCTAAATATTGCGCACGAGCGATAACTTTCTCTTCGGTGACGACTCCCCCTTTTGCCACATCTTCTATAATGGAAGGTAACAAAGACTTAATAAACCATTCAGCTAAAAGCTGATTAGGAACATACGTTTTTACCATTCTACAACAACGTTGCCACTCATGAATATGATCAGATATGTGAGTGGCCGTTGTTTGTTTGAAATTGGTAAGAAGTTTTGTTCCTGTTTTGTACCTTATTGGTAACTGAAAATGGGTTAAAAAGGTTGTGGCTAGGGTACTGAAGTTGTCAAACGAAGCTCTAGGAAATTCGATATATCATTTGGCTATCGGAGCAGTTAACGTCCTCTGAAAAAGGCGAAGTCTAATTGAATCATCGTTTAGGGTGTTTGATGAACACCATAGATGAAAAGTCATCACATGATTCGACGGATCTTCACCCGGATTTCCATTAAATTTAGGAATATCTGACGGAAGTTTATGTGGAATCGCTGGCCACCAAGGAGCGTAAGCGATTGGATCATTTGTTAACCGATTTAGGTCCGGTAACTCTAAAGTCGCCACGAAGGGTAACTGTTGATTCAGGTTAGGTGAAGCATACCCAGGATAAGATGGAATCGCCTGAGCAGTTGGTCTTTGCATACCAGCATAACGCATTTGATGCTGGTAACTTTGGTAAGGTTGGTGGGCCTAAACATTGTAGAATGGTTGATTTTGACCATTTTGAATATACGGCTGCCCACTATTTGCAAACATTTGTTGCTCAAATCCTTGGTATACTTGTTGGAATTGCGGTTGTTGGTATTGCACCAGCCATGGTTGTGAAGCCATGTGCTATTGCCCGATACTAACTGTTTGATCAAGATGGGGGGTAATTGTACCGGTTTGGGCCTGTGTCATTCCACCAGTCGGCGATTGTGGTTGAGTTGCAGGGTCAAGAGGTTGTTGCATTACAACCTGAGAAACCTGAGGTTGGCATACAATAGGTAGCGCTTGTACTTGCGACACCGTCACAATAGCTGGCATAGTTGGTATATTTGACATAGGTAAACATTGTTGCATCGAATATACAACTCTTGGTTGTTGAGGTAGTATCGTCATCCAACCGCTAGATGTAATTTGAACATAACCTGAATTTTGTTGTGAACTCCCGTATCACTGTCCTCCCAGAGGAGACAATGAAAGGGTATACTGCCCCCCATACGGCGGTGATCCGGTACTTAAAGGAATGGTTTGCCCTTGAGGACCGGACTGCCCAAATTGACATCCTGGAGGATCAATTTGTTGAGACTCAACATAAGAGTTTCTGGATACTATTCCGGATGAACAAATAGGAACGGACCATACTGTCAAAATACCCCCTGGGTGGGTTCCTTCTAGCAATTGAGATCTAGTTGGGACAGATGGTATACCGACGAACATTGTTGGAGTGACAGCAGGAAGTTCTGCCGTCACTGTGTCGGATGACACAGTCCTAGATGTCGACGGTTGTTCAGACATTTCTAGTCTATCCAAAAGATTACCTAGTGATTCTACAGGAGCCTCCGCTAGCGGTAGACTAATTTCTAATGAAGAAGGATACAGAGTGATCCCGACTCCAAATTGCGATGGAGTACTAGATGGAGGATACTCCACAATCTCTTCTATAGCAATCAAACCAGGTGGAAGAGGTAGACCGTCAGGTCCGTAAAATATTTATGGTGCCGAAGAAGGTATGGAATCTGCAGCGACAGATGTTTGGGGAATAACACTCTCTGAACCGGTTGTGGATGAAACTGGTTCAGTAACACAAGTGTTTACCTTCAAATTAGGATCAGAGCTACTGTCCCTCTGTGGCTGCTGAACTTCTTCTGTAGAGGTAGGGATACCAGAAATGTTTGGAGTAACCGAAGTCTCTGATGTTGTTGGAACACTTGTTCTAACTTTATCAGGAGATTTGGAACCGGTTAAACGAGTTTGCTTTGTTCGTAATAGTTTCGATTCCGGAGACAAAGATAGTTGACTCTTAAGTCTCTGTGAACGATGAGGTTTCAATTGACTTTCTTCCACGATTGCGGATTACTCGATCAACTAAAAATCAAGGGGAAGTATGTTTCCGAATTAGATGAATTTTAGACTCTTTGACACAACTTGTTTTTTCAATTTTTAAGAGTCGAGGAAATACAAAAGATGACTCTAGTCGCCTTCTATTTTTAATGAGCCTGAAGTGACAAGTGCTCAGATGGACCTTTTCCGTTAAGGAGTCTGAAAAGGAACTACTTTGGAAATCTAGGCAGAGGGATTACCAAACCAATCGCAAAACTGCAGAATACTTTTTACAGTACGACAGTCAATCTTCCCGAATGCTGTGTTCAGTGCATTGCGATCGATAGGGCGGCAGACACGGCTTCCTATGGATAAAGGATTAAGCCTATTGTGGTCTCCAAAAATATACTTGACGGTACGTGGGAGCACAAGTCCGTACTGGCACTTATCATCTCAAAGTGGAGGAATCACCCAGCCAACAGTGAGAACAACAGTTACCAGGCTTTACGACGCCGGAATATGTCTCTAGCCTAGACTTCTAGATGTTTTGCGTTAGGTTCCAAAGCGTTGTTAGATTCATTAAATTTATTTTATAGTTGATCTTGCTTAAGAAATTTTCCTTTCAGGTTCCCCGCGTGATGTAGATGTACAATTTCCTAAAATGCAATATAAGGTGATAAACAGTCTTTTTATCTTCTTTGTGCAATGAAAATCCTAGCTACTAAGGAAAGAGAGACAGTATCTCAATAAAGAGCAAAGAGCACACACTATATGCATTGTCCTAAATCAAACCAATCAAACAGTCCAAATGCAAATGCACATGCATGTATTTGTTTTCAGCCTTCTTAATATGTGAATGATAAAAGAAAGCTAATGTGCAAATCTGAATTATTTTCAAGGCGACAATTACTAACACGTTTCTTTTCAAAATAAAAAATGAAGATAATGACAACACTTTACAATTTAGGAATGAAAACTTGCTTTCGACACTAGAAAAACTACTAATTCAGATCAAATACAATAGTAACAGGGTAATCGACTATCAAGAGCAATCAGACTCTCTTCTATGACTGAAAACGACACTTGCGACACTTTCAAATCAAGAAACGACAGTACAATTATGTTACTTTTTTGCAAAGGAGAACTGAAAATGACTCAACAAATACACAAAAACATTTATAGTTCTTTGCACAATGGAGGCAGAATAACAGCAAGGAAAGGGGTTCCAAACAGAGGTGTACTGACTACAGGCAGCAAAATTCTTGAATAGATTTGAAAAGAGTGAACAGAAACCAAAATTCAAGAATAATGCCTAGTCTGATCAGCGCACCTGTAACACAGTGAATTTGAAATGCAGCGCACCTACTACACTCGGGAAGTGCGCTGAATTTGAGATTCACAGAACAGACAGTGCGCTGGACCAGAAGCGAGACTTTTCTTGGGTTCCAGGTCACAGTTTGCAGTTCAGTTCAGGTATTTTGGCCGAGCAAGTTGTAATTAGTAAATAAACAACATGGGTAGATCTAAGGAGGTTACTAGAGCTACCACAAGGGTAATTAAAGAGTTTGTAAATCAGTTGTTTAATTCATAAACAAAACCCAGAGATTGACTGAAGCAGCATTTATCTACTTTGCATTTGCATAGAAAATGCAGTTCGAAGGCTACCTGGCTCGACTTCAGGCTCCGTCTGTAAGTTTATAAAGTAAACAAATGTAGATAGACAAACAACCTAGTCACTCCCCAGCGGAGTCGCCATTTTGTTACAGGGAAAAGTGTCTACGGAGAACTGCTAATCCCACTAAGGCGTGGTAGCTACATTAGAAAAAAACAAAGTAAAACTACTTTCGTTTTCCTTTATGAAAGATATATGAGAGAAGAATAAAGGAGATCAACCTCTGTCTTTCGCTTGGCTCCTTACTCGATTCCTCTCTCTTCCCATAGTCCTTTGCTACTTGTTTTCTGGTATACCCAGCTTCACAGAGTACCTATAGAATCAAAGCAGCATAACACTATACGAGAACATGGATATATTATCATAAACAATCTAGGATCAGATGTAAATTGACCATACAAATGCACAAAACATAGATTACACAAGAGTATGGAGGAAAACTTGAATAGTTTTATTGATAATCAAGAAAGAGCCAAGAGAGTTACAACCAGTTGTTCTAACCCAACATCATCCTCTCAGCAAGTGAGCCCTTCTTCACCTCATGCAAAGCTTAGATCACCCAACACTATGATGTTGCCTCAAGAAACAAATAGCAATTCCTTACAAGATGCAAAATTCCGGCCTTCCCAACCCCCTGATCTCTGGGATGAGAGATCTATATATAGATATTTGCAGAGGTGTGAGTCAGCTCTGGGTTTTTATTAGTGTCTTCTCTCTGATAGTTCTTGATTCCACTTGGAGATCTCATTGATCTCTTACTCATCCTTGGGCGATTCTGAGAGGCAAGTGTGACAAGAGAAGTTTCTAGAAGATTCCATGATCATCCACCTCGCAAACTGTCTCTGCCACTTGTCTTTGCTTGTCCATCGCACCCCATAGAAGGGAGTTTTGAAATGCAATGCACTTCACGTGTGGACAAGGTGAGATGCATCACACCCTGGCCATGGAGCAAGTCAAATGGTCTAGTTTTGACCAGTTCTGAGTAGTTTTTCATGGAGAACTTCTGGGAGATGATGTAATCAGTTGACCTTGTTCTTTTAGGGGTTGGAACAACACCTTTAGGGACTTAGGAGCCCTTGGTTTATGGACATTTATGCTTGGGGTTGCAGTGCCCAAAAATGTCTATAACACCAATGACATCCTTAAATATTTGCATCATCTCCCAGGTGGTTTCACCCTCCCTCTACTTAATTTCCCATAGTTCTTATAGCCCTTGCTGGTTAGTTTGAGGGAGTTTAAACTCTTGGACAAACTCCCATCAGACCTCATCTATCGTTGGATTCCGTTGTAGTGCAGACCACTTGATGAACCATATTAGGGATTTGTCTCATAGAGTGGTATGGAATTCAATAATCTTCATGGAATCTTCATTCACTTTCCCATAGAAATCAGGATATCTAGTAAAAGATCCTGCCATGTTACCAACCATACACAGTTGAACCGGTAGGACAAGTACAAATATTTGGGAACCCAGTTGTGATGATCCTTGGGGACCTAAACTATAATTATTATTTCTATCCATAGAGAGACTAGCCTTGTAGGAAACTTGTACACCTTGGAAATTAATAACTTTAACTAGCTTAAACAAAAATTTACCAGGGTTGTTATAAAGTACCAGGGGAAGGTTGGGGGAGGTACTACCTGAGATTTTAGGTAATGAATCGCTACTCATGGGAGACACAACATTCTTGGAAAATAATATTATCATAGTAAAATGCATATAATTGTCTGGGCTTACCTCAAATCATGTAGGAACCGATCCATCTAGAATTCACATCTCTTCTAGTGGGATGAAATCCCTACTGCCTTTCTAAACTTTTGTCACTATGGCGATATTTTCCTCTCTTATTGGACTAGGTTTCACTCCATTGTCAACCACATTGTTCCACGACCTCAAGCAGCTTCATTCCCTTTCCCATACTTCTAGACTTCTCAACACCAATCCTTCTTGGTGTAGCTCCTTATGTCATCTATAGATCTCCTACAAAGCTTTCTCATGCCATTCTTCTACTATATGTGCTCTCAGATCTCTAGCCTTCCAAAAATCATCTAAATCCATTTCTCCAATATTCTGATAGCTCCCATCCAGGTATCATTCCTCCCCTTAGGTCATTCCCCCAGTACTAGAGTTTTAAGCTACCATAGGTGGCTTTTGGAAAACCAGAAAGTTCTCCTATTCCATTATAACTTTAATCCATAATGGGATTTCTTTCAGCAGTCTCCCTCGCAACCCTGACCTAAATACAACCTTAGCCTTAGAAAAGGATGGATGACCCTCCACAAAAAAATTGATAATATAACCCTTTAGAGTGGACTACACCCAGAATTCGATAGCCTATGCTAGATTTGTTTTGATCCGATGTAATTCAAAAAGATCGTGAGTCTAGGTACGTGGATATCAGTCTTTTCTTTCATTTCTAGCCTCCGTAACCAATTGTATAGCTCCTCTATGAACTTACACCATATGATCTTGTATTGATCATTTGTAGGTTCCACATACAATATCTTCCTTCAGCCTCTTTGAACATAGGTGGTGGAGTTGAGCCTATTGAGAAGATAATTGCTCCACTTGTTCATGCCACCAATCTTGAAGATACTTCTTAAAGATCCACAACACCATATTCTAGACCCCTTTCAAAATTTCCAAGTCCCGACAACGGAACCATTTTTTGGTGGAAAAATGAGGAACATGTTGAGACCCTAGGTTCAGGTACAGGGGCCAACAAAAGCTCCATCATATTCTAGCATAGCAATGGAATTTTCACATTACTTAGAAAGAATAAGGTGTCTCACTGGAGGCATGTTGCAACCTCACTTAGTTAAGGGAATAGAACTAAGTGTTAGGGGAAATCACGTGGGACTATTAATATTCATTAAAACTAGAACCAAGCCATCGGAGATATGATTATAATAGATTAAGAATTTAAAAGCAACATGTACTATGTATATGCATTCATATAAAGAAATAAAAAATAAAAGGGGCACATAAAGTCACACAAGAAGACATATATACCTACAACTTCCTTTTGTTTTAGTTTTAGCAACACTACATCAATATATTCAAGTCAAAATCCCCATCAACAGAATAGAGACAAGCAATACAAGATACTACATGACTAAGATAGTATATTGCAGACTCAATAGGCTATGCAACAACATTTTGTTACACTTCTCCCTTCTTCTCTTTCTTCTCTGGCTTTTCCTTTTTCCTTTTTAAAAACTTCACTTGCTTGGATTGATGCTTCTCCCTTAGATGCTCCACTCTTTCCTTTTTGATTTCCTCTATTGCTCAACTACATCTACTTCCTCGGTTGTCATAGAACATTCCAACTTGGTTGCAATTACATGTGCCATGATTTCCCTTGTCGATCTTCTACAAATTCCAGACTTCCTCGGAGTCTTTCTCCTTCCTCGTCTTCCTTCTCCGTGACTTCCCACTGGTCAAATTTGGTCAAAATGTGGTCAACTATCAAAACTTATAAAGACTCAATTTCCAAAATGTAGGACCCAACATGGCCTCCCATGGCAAAAGAAAAGAAATATGAGGGAGGAGGAGATCCTTTCAAAATATTGCTCAAAGAAGCCCTCAATTGACAAAGGAATGCCATGATGGAAAACATTTCCCAAATCCTTCAGTAGATACCTACAGTCGACACATCTTCATCCAGTAGCCACCCTAGAGGTGCCACTCCCATTAAGGTTCAAGTAAACTTTAACATTCCCATATTTGAAAGCCAGATGGATGAAAATACCATAGATAAATGGTTGAATATGTTGGAAGGATATTTTTCAATTCATGATTTTTCCAATAGGGAGAATATTACTTTTTCACTCGTCAAACTTGCCCCCCATGTCAAGGACTAGTGGGAAGCCTACTGTGAATAGAGGGATGAGAGGGAACTCTCACTATTTTTAGTCACACCCACTTGGAATTCTTTCCAGGATGCCATCAAGGAACAATATTACCTTGTCGGGAGATTTGAATATTACATAAATTGGACCACACTGTGACGTGGAAGGGACCAAGAAGAGTCAGAATTCACAAATATTTTTCATACCCTTCACACGAAGTTGGGTATCAATTATTTTGAGTAGCATATAGTACTCAAGTACTGCAGTTGTCTACAAAATAACATCCTGGATGAGATGGAGTTCCTATACATCTCTACGCTTGGTGTCACCTATTGATGCATTTTCAAGATCGAGAAGAAATTTAAACAAAAGAAGCGAGACTTTGGATCTGTGAGTTTGAAGCAAGGGAAAGGTGACCCCAAATCACAGAACAAAGCATAAAGACAAGGCGAGGTGACCCAAGACAACCTAATTAAGATGCAAGAAAATAAAAACACCACGAAAACAAATAAGGACACAGGAAAGTGGTGTGAGTTTAAGAAAAGCCCCACTCACAACACAAGTGAGTGTCGAGCCAAGCAGTCATTGGTGGTCGAGCTAAAGGCTTCCGTGTTAGATGCATGCTCTAAATTTGAGTTAGAACCTAACAAGGGGAATGAGAAAGGGAAGAATATTATTGATGTGGAGCTCAGCGCCACCATTTCCACCACCAAGATCTAGAAGATTGAGACCAGATATCTAGGAGGGGAGCGTCTCTTCCACTCATATATGTGGGTGAAGGGGTCTCCGCTATAGTTCATTATCGATAGTGGAAACCAAAATAACCTCATCTCAGTAGAGGTAATTAAGTATTTGGTCCTACCAACCACACCACACTGGTAGCCATACAGCATCAGGTGGCTCCATCAAGGATGAGATCTTCATGTTAGCTAGCAGTGTCGTCTTCCTACAACATCAAACCCTTCATGGATGAGGTATTTTGTGACGAGTTATTGTGTGACATTGCTCCTATTGAAGTTTGTGATGTATTATTACGCCAACTATACCTATGGAAACATTATGTCGTGTATGAGTCGAGGCCTCACACTATTATTATTTGTTTGGAAAGTAGGTTGAATAGAATACGATCCTCGCCTATCACCATCTCTTTGATATTTTATGAGAAATGAATTAAGATAATCTCCCAAACTAGGAATTTTGTTTTCTTTCTTATTCACTCTCAAAGTAAGGGGAGGATCGTGGCAATATACATGGCCCCTAGGAAGGGTTCCTTCACACTGTAGAAGTAGGTGGATAGGGTCGTAGAAGAATGCAGGGACATATTCTCCTCACCTGTAGGGGTACCCTTCAATAGTCAAGTCAAGAATTCGATCGATCTGACTCCTTGAACACCTCTACCCAATGGGTTAATATATCATCACTCCATTCTGGAAAGTGAAGAGATCAAGTGGCAGATCTAGGAACTATTTCAAAAATGGCACATCCGAACAAGTTCCTCACTCTGTGGGAGCCTGATTGTACTTGTATAGAAGAAGGATGGACATGGAGGCTCTGCATTGATTATCGAGCATTAAACAAAATCACTATCAAGAACAGGTGGCTAATCCCAAGTATTGATGAACTTCTAGACCAGATCAAGGGGGCCAATAATTTCAACAATATCAATCTAAAGTCTCTCTATCACCAGGTTCCAAAAGCGCTGACAGATGTATGGAAGACAACCTTCAAATCCAAGGAGTACTTTTTTGAATGGTTGGTCATACCCTTCGAGTTGATAAATTCCCTTGCTAATTTTATGAGTTTGATGGATAACATCTTATGACATTTAACCAACTCATTCGTGGTTTTTTATCTAGATGACATCATAATCTTCAAAAAGAGTTGGTAAGAGCACTTGCAACACATTCGATAGGTCCTTCAAACCCTTTGGAAGCACAAACTATGTGCCAACTTAGAGAAATTCACATTTGGAATGGTCCAAGTCCAATATCTTGGCTACATCATTGATGCGCAAGGTGTACATGTGGATTTACTTAAGATCTAAGTCATTTAGGATTAGCCAACCCCGACCACAGTAACAGAGATTTGCAGCTTTTTGGGCATTGCCAATTTTTATCAAAGGTTCATGTTGGGATTCTCTCATATCACATGGCCTTTGATTCGAGTTACCAAGGTCGAAGTGAAAGAAAATTTTTACTGGTCCAAGTCACAACAAAAGGAATTTGTTGAGATGAAGCATCACCTCTGCTCTACAACAGTACTCACATTGCCATACCTGCAACAACCATTTTAAATTGGGACAAATGCCTCTCACTATGCTATTAGTGTAGTTCTCACCCACCAAGGGCATCCAGTGTCCTATCACAGTGAGACACTTTCTGACACCATTAGGAAATACCCCACCTATTATAAGTAGATGTACTCCATTGTGTAGGCTTTGCATGCAATGGAAAAATTACATTCTAGGGAAGGACATGGACATCCGCACAAATCACCAACCCCTGTAGTTTATACAAACCCAAGGGAAGTTTCAAAATGATCGCCATTAGAAGTAGTCCACATATTTCCAACAAATCTATTTGAATATAAAATACAAGAAGGGAAACATGAATCACGTTGCAGATTACCTCAGTTAGCTATCAATTGTCTCACTTACCACTGTTCTCAACTCTTCTGGCCACGAGACCTCTAGATGGTTGCAAATTTATAAAAATTATCCAGAGTTTGCCACCAAATACCAAATGCTAGTGGATTGCAAGCAAGTTCTAGACTTCCACCTCTTGGATGCATTATTATGATACCTAGGCCAACTTTGTGTTCCTTCAAGCGAGTTTTCCAAGCTAATTTGGGAGGTGCACTAGAGTTTGGTTTTAGGATACTTTAGAGTGTATAAAATTGCGGCCATACTACAAAAGTATTTTTATTGGTCAAATATCTGAGAGGATGTTGGAAAATACATCATATCTTGCACTACCTATGCCACTTCCAAGCCAACAATTAAGAAGAAAAGCTTGTATACTCCCCTACCTACTCCTAGCCAACCCTAGGAATCCATCTGCATGGACTATATGTTTTTCGTTCCTTCTACCAAGCATGGAAACAACTGTGTATTTATGGTCATTAGTATATTTTCTAAGATGGCCATATTGGTTTCCTGCAAGAAGAGTATCATAGCGTAGGCCCTTGCCAGACTCTTCTTTCAATGAGTGTGGGTACATTTTGGGATCCCACAAACCATTATATCATATCGGGATAGTAGGTTCCTAAGCACATTTTGGTTGAGCCTTTGGTCATTGTTGGAAACTAAGCTCCCCAAGTCGTCTGCATTCCACCCCAAAGTGATGACTAGACAAAGGTCATTAACATAATGATTGTGGACATACTATACATGTACAACTCTAAGTATATGCATACATGGGATAAGAGCCTTCCCTATGTACAAAACAACTATAACAGAGCTCTCCATAGCTTGACTCACCACATTCCCTATGAAGTGGGCCTAGGAATTCAACCATTTTGTCCCCTTGATGTTGCACTTCCTTTTGCAACTACACAGCAAGAATCTCCCCATGTTCAATCCGAAGTTGATAAAACCACCAAGTTTATTGAGTGCATTCAACACATTCACTAGCAAGTTCATGACATCTTTGAGAAAGACAATTCCAAATACAAACAATGGAATCATCAACATCAAGTGCCCCATAAGTTTTAAGTGGCTGACAAATTTTGATTACATCTGAAAAAAGAGTGCCTCGCTAGATTCTATCGTAAACTTCGACCACTCTGATATGAGACTTAAACCATCCCCAAGGTTGTGGGAGACAATGATTTCGATCTCAGTATCCCCCTGTATTTAATGTGGACCACATTTGGCCATACTTTCCACCATTGTTGGACACATCAGACATTACTGAGAAGTTGACACCAATAGAGTTGAACTTGGACTACATTGAACAAGACAACAATTGATCAAATCATACACAAACAGATTAAGAGCACTCATAAATAGAGGATCCAACTATATCAAGTTGTCAAAGCTAACCAACTCTTGCACCAAGGCAAGTGGCTCACCAAGGACCAACTTCAGCCGAAGTTTCTCCATCTCATGGAGGCACTCAATGTAATGGGGACCACTACTTCCTAAGGGGGTAGGAATAATATAGGTGAAAATTGGTGGCCACCCACTTATTCCTCTTGGACCCCCACCATTATTTCTTCCAGTTTCCTTTTTTAGCACAGTTTACCATTTTTGGTAGTTTTTGAGTCCTGAACTTCTAGTGTCATTTTGAGGCCCAAAACAATTTTTTTTTGGAAAACAAAAAATTAAAACTAAGTTCAACATTTTTAGTTGAAATGTGTAGTCCTCAGATATATATTTCTATCAAAGTATCATATGCATCAAACAAAGATCGTATTCCAAAGTTACGACCCTGGGAAGTTGATGTACCAATTTACACCAAAGGGGCCCACAAACTTTTGGCACTTCATCTCCTAGGGTTAGGTTTTTGGATGTTTATAGTTTTCCATTGTTTCTCAATAATAAATAGGAATTTTAGCCTCATTGTAACACAGTTCATAAGGCATGTAGCCTCCACATATATTCTTTGAGATAAGCTACCATCACTTAAGCTAGTTTATTTCCCTTCTGCATGTAAACAAATTTCAAAATTTTGTTATTAATGAATTGAAGTTATGTTTTGTTGTATCTTTAGGTTTTTTTTATATTTTTATTTCATTTCATTACTTCATAAATAAGGATCAGTGGTATCAGAGTAGTTTTCTCTTTCTTTCTTTTTCTATGCATGTCCCCAACGAGGTCAGGGTATAACATGTTAGGGATTGAACTGGTTGAACCTTTGCAAGACTGACCTTGTTGACCCCGACGACCTCCCATGGAAAATGAGAAGAAATATGACGGAGCAGGAGCTCATTTCAAAATATTGTTCAAATAAGCCCTCGAGCGACAAGGTAACGCAATGCTAGACAGCTTTTCCCAAATCCTTTGGAGGATACCCACAAGCAACGTATCTTCATCCAGGAGCCACCCTAGAGGTGCCACTACCATTAAGGTACAAGTAAACTTTGACATTCCCACATTTGAAGGTCGGATAGATGTAGATGTCATAGATAAATTGTTGAATCTATTGGAAGGATATTTTTCAGTTCATGATTTTTCCAATAGGGAGATTATTAGTTTTACACTCCTTAAAGTCGCCCCCCACCTCAAGGAATGATGGGAAACCTACTGTGAATAGAAGGAGAGATGGAACCCTCGTTATTTTCAGTTGCACCCATTTGGAATTCTTTCCAAGATGCCATAAAGGAATAGTACTACCCTGTCGGGAGCTATGAATAAAATTACATAAAGTGGACCACACTGCGACAGGGAAGGGGTAAAAGACCTGTTGAGGTTCACAAATATTTTACATACCCATTGCATGAAGTTGTGTATCAAGGATTCTAAGCAGCATCTGTTACTTATGTACCGTGAATGTCTACAAATACATCCAGGATGAGATGGATTTTCTATAAATATCCTCGCTCGACACTACCTATCAATACGTTGTCAAGATCGAGCAAAACTATAAACAAAAGAAGCAATACTTTGGATATATGAATCTGAAGCAAGGGAAAGGTGCCCCCAAATCACAGAACAAAGGACAAAGCCAAGGCAAGGTGACGCAAGGAAACCCATCAAAGCTGCAAGAAAAAAACACCACGAAGACAAAGAAGGACATAGGAAAGTGGTATGAGTTCTATAAGAGCCTCACTCACAACACAAGTGATTGTTGAGGCAAGCAGTCACTAGTGGTAAAGCTAAAGGTTTCAGAGTCAGATGCATGTTCCAACTCTGAGTCAAAACCTGACTTTGGGAATGAAAAAGAGTATCATGTTATTGATACCGAGCCCAACACCATCGTTGCAACCACCAAGATCCATAAGTTTAAGCCTGAAGATATAGAAGAAGAGGAGCATATATTCCACTCACAAATGTGGGTGAAGGGGTCTCCACTATAGTTCATTGTTGACAGTGGGAGCTGAAAGAACCTCATCTCAGCAGAGGTCATTAAGTGGCTGGGCCTACCGACCAAATCACACCCATAGCCATACACCATCGAGTGGCTCCACCAAGGACAAGGTCTTCACGTCAGCCAACAGTGTAATATTCCCTACAACATCAAACCCTTCAAGAATGAGGTACTATGTGATGTTGATCTCCTTGAATTTTGTGATGTATTATTAGGCCAACCATGCTTGTGGAAGCACCATGTTGTGTATGAGTTGAGGCCTCACACTATTATTATTTATATGGTTAGTAAGTTGTACACAATACCATAGGTATCCCTACCTTAAATCATCTCTTTGATATTTTCTAAGTAATGTAGTAAGATCATCTCCTAGGCCGAGAAATTTGTTTTCTTTCATCTTTTCTCTCAAAGTAAGTAGAAGATCATGGTCACATCCATGGTCTCTAAGAAGGGTTCCTCCATGCAGCAGAAGCAGGTGGATAACATTGTCAAATAATATAGGGACATCTTCTCCTCACCCACTCGGGTACCCTTGCCTTGTCAAGTCAAGTATTCGATCGATATGACTCCCGAAGCCCCTCTACCCAATGGGCCAATATAACATCACTCCATTTTGGAAAATGAAGAGATCAAGCAACAAATCTAGGCATTGCTGCAAAAAAGGCACATCTGACCAAGTTCCTCACCCTGTGGGAGCCCAATTGTATTTGGATAGAAGAAGGATGGGACCTAGAGGATCTGCATTGATTATCAGGAACTAAACAAAATCACTATCAGCAATAGGTTTCCAATCACACGGATTTATGAGCTTCTAGACTAGCTCAAGGGGGCCAAGTATTTCAAAAAAATCAATCTTAATTCTAGTTATCACTAGGTTCCAATAAAACTGACAAATGTATGGAAGAATGCCTTCAAATCCAAAGAATGACTTATTGCATGGTTTGCCATGCCCTTTGGGTTGAAAAATTCCCCTACTAATTTTATGAGGATAATGTATGACATATTTTGGCCCTTCACCAATGCGTTCATGGTTTTTTATCTGGACAACATCCTCATCTTCAGTAAACATTAGGAAGAGCACTTGAAACACATTTTGCAAGTCCTTCAAACCCTACGACATCACAAATTATGTTCCAACTTGGAGAAATTAATAGTTGGAATGGGTCAGGTCCAACATCTAGGCTACATCATTGATAAGCAAGGTGTACACATGGATCCAGCTAATATCCAAGTCATTCGGGATTGGCCAGCCCTAACCACTCTAACAAAGATTCATAGCTTTTTGGGCCTTGCCAACTTTTATCGGAGGCTCATGTTGGGATTCTCTCATATCACTTAGCATTTTATTCAAGCTACCAAGGAAGGAGCCAAAGCAAAGTTTTTTTGGTTCAAGTCCCAATAGAAGGTGTTTGTTGAGATGAAGCACTACCTCTACTTTGCACCAGTACTCACATTGTAAGATCTGCAACAACCATTTGAAATTGATACAAACACCTCTGACTATGATATTGGTGCAGTTATCACACAACAAGGGTGTTGTCTTAGGGGGTCCTAACCCAAGTTCAAAGTTATTTATGCCAAAATAATCCCTACACTACTAGCCCTTTCAGCATAAGTTCGCAGTGCACAGATTGAAGTCTCACCCAAAGTAGTATGGGGGGATGTTGGAACCAAGTTTCCACACCCATAGATCAGTGTGATGTCTTGTTGGTGACATAGATCTACCTTCGTGTAGACCTTTATGCTCCTGCAGCCTATTGGTGTAACTTCCTTCAATCAACCTCTAGACCTCCATGAAGGTCTATGATTGGCTTTTGGTAGACCCTAAACAGGTCAATTAGCTACTTATGTGCACTTTAGATTACCCTTAGATCAATAGTTACTCGGAATTACCTAAGTGTGCGATAACTTTAACATAAAGCGTTATGATCTTTGCGTAATCACTTAACATTAAATGCATTTAGATAACAATACAGATTAAGTAAAGTCACACATCAATACATCATTAATTTATAAATCCATCATTCATCACAGCATATAGCGCATTCATACATAATTGAAATAAAGGGACTTAAACACGGAAATTTCTATAACAATCTTCTTTATTGATATTCAACAAAGGTTTACAGACTTCCCTACGCACTTAGCTGCAGGGGTCTGCGCACTCAGCTATGGACACTACTCCAAACCTCTGTGCACTTAGTTGGAGAGCCTCTCCCTCCTCTAAGACTTCTATCTCTGTGCTAGACTTCTTCGTTCATACCCATAAACTTCTTCTTACTTTCTTTAGACTCTCTAAGACACACCTATTTATACAATCCCATGGTCCACGGACCATGGGTAGATCTTCAAAAGTCAAATCTAGTTACATAAAAAGGGTAAAACCCTTTTTTACTCTTAACTAGCTATGCGCTATACAACCACAATTTGAGAAGATTTTACATCTTTTTACATCAAAACTTGGGATTTTTCCCCAAAACTAACCTAGGGGACCCCATCCAAATAGGCCCCCAACACAAATATTGTGACTCACCCTTGAGTCAATCAGCTAGCGTGGAGGTCTTGCTGTGAAGATCCCCCAACTCCAACTGCACCACTGTTACTTCATCCGCGCTCTGCATGGCTGCCTGCTTCACCTGTTCGACCAGCTGTTCTCTGGCTAGTCCTTCTCTGTCCTGCTTGATCTTCTGTTGTGTAAGATGCAGGCTCACAAAATTTTCCTGTATGTTGGTGGAGACTTGGTAGGCTTCTTCCAGCCAAGGATCCAACTATGCCTTAAGGACTGCCTCTTTCTTCTACGCTACTTCCACTTATATAAGGAGTTTCTTCCCCTCCTGCAACTTGGCGAGACACTGCGTTGTAGCCACTCAGCGCGTCATTGCTTGCACTTCGTCATACTACTGCTGAAGCTCATGGGTCTATGTTTCAATCTCTGTAGGTTGGGATATTACTGTAGGGTCATTATTACTTCCATGGAATGCTCAAACAATGATGTGCACTCAATAACTGCAACATCCACATTGGCTATTCCATCCTTAACAGTAGCTTTGCGCTATTCCCTAACTTTTGGTGGGGTTGAAGGCTATGACTTGAGCTCCAGTTTTGTGATTTTCAGGTTGAGCTCGAACTAAACTCAGGCCACGTCTATCTTAGCATCACGAACACCCGCTACAAGTTTCCTCATATTCACCTCAAGTGGTGCCTCCTCAAGTATTTGCAACTATGGCACTATCCTGTAAGCCTCTGCAACCACAACTGCGATCTGGGCACTCTGCGCCTGGATCATCTCTTTTGCCTTTAGTTCCTCTGTATTTTGGTGAACATTTCTCATTGTTCACCTGATATTCACTTATTAGGCCGAGAGTGTTGCTCCCATGCAAATAACTCCATTATCACAACTGTCTATAGCATGTGAAGATAATCGTTGATGAGCGCTACGAGGTTAAGGCCGATGTTATTCAAAATACTCACAATTACCTTGTCATCGAAAGATTCTATGCTCAAGGACCCTTCTAGTAACGCGATCGCTCAGAGATCCACTGACCTGGCCATATCGGTAGCCTGACTGGTCCCTGGTGCTAGACTCATCTGTGTGGCACTCACCTGCCCTGCGCTGACTTGGATCCTACTGATCTAGATCTGTAGTTCATGAAAATACTTCTGAAGAGTACTTAGCAATTGCAGGTGATTTTGTTCGAACTGCTATAATAATTCGACTATGGTGTCGCGCACCTTATCTCTTATCTCATTGAGATCACCTTGTGTGAGCGTAATGGGATCGAGCAGTGGCTTTGTCACCTTCGACTTCTTTCGGGAACCCTCCTTCCATTGTTCCCTGTACCTCTTCACCCCGAATGGAGTTCTCTATCATTCATCCCCACCATTTCCCTACTATGACTATTCTTCTTCCTCAGTCTGGGGTGAAGGGGATTTACCACTTCACTCGGAGTCACATTGTTCCTATTCATCCTACTTCTTTGTAGTGCACTCCTTTTCCAGTTGGGCCTTCTCCTCGGCCTCTTCCTTCGCTTCTCGGCCAACTACTAGACCGCCTACTTTGTTTCCTCCTTATTCTTTTTCTCTATGGAACTCCCCACGCCTTTGCTAGTACCCGCAACTAGATTGAATGGAGAGTACCAATCTACTAGCCAACGCTTGATGACTTCTTGGATGGAATCATCCATGGCAAAATAAGGTAGATCAAACCACTTCTGCTGCGGATCCTTTTGTGCCTTGATATGCACAAGGTGAAAATCGGCCTTGAACTCCGCATACTCCGAAAACTGATCATACACAATTGGGGACAACCATGGCCACTGGTTGACGGCCATGCAAGTTCTTGCCTCCATTAGAACCTAGATTTATTTTGTCTTCGTGACCCATGTGGAGTCCTTCGTGGCCCACAGGGAGGAAAACTGGCAACCTCTAGTAATCCTTTTTCCAAGGGAGGAAACTGAAAATCCTCTAGAAGCTCCCAAATAACTAGCACAGTGGAGGGCAACAACCATGCGTAGTCAAAAGTCTTGCTCTCATCCTAACCCTTGCAACAATTTTCCAGGAACTTGCTACAAAGGTAGTGTGACCAATTAAACTGCATGCCCTCCATGCACTATGCATCTAATGAGATTACGGGTGCCAGAACCTCATCCGCACGGAATTTCCTCATGACCTTTCTGGCTAAGGTCTATGTGGCTATTTGTACCATGGGGTTAGTGATGGATGTGATGGAGTACCTGTGTGGCTTCTTGACTAGGTCAAATTTCTTCTTCATATTTTCTCCCAAGTCGCGCTCACTAGTCTTTCCACCAAACTCCTTGGCCGGATTCAAGCCTGAATGTGGCAGGAGCATGATCCAATCAATCAGCATGTCTGTGATGGGGATAAGCATGCTCAACCATAAACACCCATCATGTACCAGAGTCAGCAGTTGCTTTATGCAGGTGATATTGATGTTGGAGCGATGATAATGGGGCACCCATAATAGGTTTAGCAACCCTGATTGATTTACTTCGTGAATCCACTCCATTGGCTCCAACACAGTGACACTGGATTCTTTATAATATACCTGCTTCATGTAGTTTTCCATCGCAAGGTGGGGTAACCTCTCATGGTCTGCCAAATCCTATTCTTCCATTTTTAAATGGGGAATCCACGTCAGGCGCAGGCCTTCAAAGGTGATGCTTTCCAGTAGCAGGGGCACATTAATAAGGAATTTTGCCACATCTAGGTCCTTAGTGACCTTCACCTTTCCCTTGCGTGGAGGGATATAATCTTACAACTTGGAGATGGGCTCCATGCCCTTAGCATCTATATCCTATGTTCCCTCTTCAGCCTCTAAATCTATGACCTTCTCCTTATCCTTCGCTAGTGGTTTATCCTTCTTCTGGGCCTGGGTATAAGAGTGATTTCTCAGCAACTCGCACACTAGCATCAACCACTTCTGCTTGTCTTTCTTCGGCTTAGGGTTTTCATGCACTGGTGTAGGCTTCGGCCTAGGCGACCTCGGTGCCGTAGGCACAGGATCCGGGGACTCCATGCTTACAAGTTCCAGAGCCACTCCCTTGGAGGCAACAACTTCTCCATTGCTTGCAGTCTCACCTGGTCCAGACATAGTGCTGAGAATAAACTGCTGGGTATCCTTAGGTAAAGTATCAAACACAGAACTTGCAACTAAATATTTGAAAAACTAAGGATTCATAAATGACGGACAACACATCTCAAAAATTATAAGGATGCAAAGTGTTCTCTGCTGGAAGGTGACACGTAATATATAAGCGAATTTGAATTCCAATTCGACCATTCCCCGCAAAATTTGTCAATAAATGTTGATTTGGTGGAAGATCTTCAAATATTTCAGCCTTAAATGTTGACCCCCCCCCCGCTCCTCTTAACCATCTCCTGGCTATCAAATCATGAACAGTGGCTGTAACGGTCAGTTTCTGGTTGTGCTGCACGGTAGCTCCCCTTATAGAGTAGCTCCCTTTGCGCACCTTCTGATACTGTGACATCACCCTTTGTCATACAACCCCTCTATCGTGTAGTTCAACCAACCAAGCAGTGTAGCTTATATTCCCACGCTCCCTTGTAGCTGCTTGGAGCACTAAGACTCTCTTGTTGTCATGTAGTCATTGAGTCAGATCCCCTGTGTATGGCTTCAACTGGCTTCCATTTACCCTTCCCAGAAATGGTTCTCCATTCAACTTTGTGAGCTGAACTGTGCCACCATCTGTAATCTCTTTGATGACATATGGCCCCAGCCAATGCATCTAAAACTTTCCTGGAAACTTAGTGAACTTGCTATCATATAATAAAACTAAGTCATTTACCTTGAAGGTGTGCAGTTTGATGTGCCGATCATGCCAATATTTTTCGTGTTCCTTCTGAACCTGCGAATGGAATCCAACCAAAAAACTATCTTCTTCGAGTTCCATTAGTTGCACAAGCCATTCTTCTAAGGCTAAGCGGTCCTCCATTCTTGTGAAAGATGCTATGTGTAGAATAGGCATGATATATTCCATAGGTATTACATCATCTACACCATAAACCAATCGGAAAGGCGTCTGACCTGTTAGTTTTTTGCAAGTAGTCATGTATGCCCATAATATCATCAGTACGTGCATGTCCCAATCATTCCACTGTGCGTTGCAAACATTTATCAATGCATTTTCCAATATCCTATTGAAAGCCTCAACTATTCCATTGGCCTGAGGATGATATAGTGTACTTTTCTGATGGTAAACTTGGAACTCTTATGTCAACATGCTGATCATTTCATTGTGAAAATATCTACCACGGTCACTCATCAATACCTTTGGGCAACCGAACCTAGTCAACACATATTCAAACAAAAAATTTGTTGTTGTTGCCCCTATCGAGTCCTTCACAGGCTGTGCCTTCGCCTATTTGGTCAGATATTCAGTCACGGTGATGATATATCACGCACATGTTTTCTTGCCTAGGGGTTGAATTGGTCCTACAAAAACAATTTCCCATTTCTCAAATGGTTGTAATGACACTTGTGGATTCAAAGGAAGCTCATTCCTCCACGATGGTTTGCCCATTATTTGGCATGCATTGCATTCCCCACAATATGCTTTAAAACCTTTATGCAGCGTCGGCCAACATAACCCAAATCGCAAAACCTTTTGTGCTATTTCTTTTCCTACATAATTACCTCCTGCATCTCCTCCATGAGCCTCCATAAGGATATTGTTTCTTTCAAAATCGGGCACATACCTTTCAAGTATCTCGTCCGATCCCATTTTATTCAAATGTCTGACAATTACTAAGAATTCAGTCACACTTACTACCAATTATTTATTCTGTTGACTGGTGTAGCCTTATGGAGTTGTCCCTATGGTCAAAAATGGATAATATCTACAAAGTGGTTGTCTTCTACACGCACCGCAAACCGCTGCACTTCGAGCAATCCTTCCTCCAAATTAGTAGGCTCTTCTCCTGTCTCAATGCGTGACAGATGGTCATGCCTTGCTCAACCTTCCTAGTTTCACAATTACCTTAAAATCATATTCTTGGAATAACAACAGCCATCTGCATATTCACCCCCCCCAATACAGGCTTATTAACTAGATACTTCAATGCAGAATAATCAGTGTACACCTTGAAATGTCCGCCCAATAGGTAGTGTCTGAATTTTTGGAGCACGTACACCATAGCCAATCCTTCGTGCTCTATTGTCGAATAATTATTTTTAGCCTTTGACAACTTTCTTCTCACAAATTCTATAGGATGATCCATCTCCCCTTGCCCAGCTTGTGTCAGTACTGCTCCCAATGCAATACATGAGGCATCAACGTGCACATGGAATTCCTTCTTCCAATCTGGGAATACCAATATTAGTGCGGCGACCATTTTTTCCTTCAAGACATCCAGACTGCGCTGACATTCTTAATCCCAACATAATGTAGTATCCTTCTTTAGCAACTTCTCCATGGGTGCAGTAATCTAAGCATAAGCCTTGATTAACTTTCGATAATACCCAATATGGCACAGCGTTGCACGCAACTCTTTGACACCCCTTTGGGCTTCCAAGTTTATTATTACTGCGATCTTGGTAGGTTCCAACATGAGTCCTTTCTTGCATTCCACATGACCCAACAAAATCCAAAAGGGGACACAAAACAAGCACTTCTTTAGGTTCAGCATGATTTGATACCTTTGGCATGTATCCAACATTAAGCGCAAACTGGCTACATGGTGCTTTACTAGTCCAAACACTGTCCAATCATCAAAATATACCTCCAATAATTTGTGAATAAATTCTTTGAACGTCACGATGACTACATGAGAGAATATCATCGATTCATTCTTGAGTCCGAAGGGTTTCACTGTGTACTAAAAACACCCCCATTCCGTCGCGAAGGTTGTTTTACTCTGGTCTTCTAGTGTGATCTTGATCTGATGGTATCCAAAGAACCCATCAGTAAATGTGTAGGCTTCCTATCCTGCCACATTGTCCAATACCTCATCAGTAAACGGTGTCAGGAAATGATCATAAACACAGGCATCATTAAGCTTTTTTAAATCTACACAAATCCTTTTCTCTCCCTTCTGCTTCTTTTCCTGAACTACCATTGGGCTCACCCAATCAGATTCCTCCACTGGTTCAATAATACCCACCTCAAGCATCTTGTCCAACTCCAAGTGGACCTTTTCCTTGTATTTGGGATTAAGGCGATATGGCCTCTGCTTAATATGCTTCGCATTTGGTTTCAGAGTTATTTTCATCACTCCAAAATCACCTACGATGCCTTTCAAGTCTGAAAATTTTATAGGAAAAAGATCCTGGTACTCACGGAGTAACTCAACAGCTTTATCCATTGTGGCATCATCCCAATAATCTCCAATCTTCGCAAATTTAGGCTTCGCCTTAGTACCAATGTTTACCTGCCTAGTCTTCAATGGTGCGGTGATATCTTGGTTCTCTATCTATGGACCTTCAACCTCATGGTGGCCTTCCACTTCTGGGATATTGATATTCCTTGCATCATAATACTCCACTTCAGTAGTCATATTATAGCATTCTGGTGCATGGCACAGCTGGGTTCTCCAATCTAGTTGAATCAAGACCAAAGGATCTTGCAGGATTCAGAAGATTGCTACCTTAACCTGCTGCAATGCCTCATCAATTCTTTTGAACATGTCTACAAAGCTGATTTTCCTCACGAACCCTTCTCTTAAGACATCCCACTCCATGGTGTCGTGGTGGAGCTCCTTTTCCAAATACCAGTTCATAGGGATTATGTCCAGAGTGTGACATAACAAATGCACCCATTCTGGTTGCGGCTCCATTCCATATACCTTAGTCCATTTGGCCAAATGATCACATGGATAATTCCTCCCATCATACTTCTCAGTGACCCGTACTTTAGGACGACCAAATCGCATTCTCATCATCCTTTTGTTATTACTCAGAAATTCTCCCTAGAAGTTATTAAAAGAAGGAATAATCCGAGGTAACCACAAATCAAATCTTTTAGACTCAGGTTCTAGCCAACCTAAGTCCAAAGAGGGCTCTCTCTTTATAATTTAACTTTGTTTTTATTAGATTCTAGGCTAGTTCTTAGTGTTCATGAGGATTTTGATTTTGATTGAAAGTTGGCTGGTGGAATTGTTGGAATAGATGGATAAAGCTAGGTTTTTAAGCCATTGGGCTATGGAATCAATCAAAGGATAGCTTAACTGGACCAGATCATTAAAGGGATTGTTTATAGGGCAGGCTAGCAAAGCAAAAGGCAAATCCTCAAAGGGATGATGGATGGAATGATTCTAACCAGGCTAAAAGGGCAATGAAGAATCCTTAGACTGGGATTAGAATGAGGAAGAGAGGGTGATCATCAACAAAGAGAAATTAAGAATTCTTTGCTACATAGACCACAAGGAAAAACTACAGAAGTAAGGGAGCATTTAAGAATTCCCTAACTAAGATAGTTTAGCAGAAAACATTAAGAAGGTAAATAGTCAAAACAGAGTGCACTAAAGCAAGTTCTGAAATATCATTCCTAGTTTACCATTCAGATTTCATAGAAACACATATGATTATTAATAAACATAAGGAAAAACAATAATACACATGAGAGAATACTTATTTGATTTTCGTTTAACACAAGAATCCTATAAAATATCTGAACTTTATTCCATGATCCAACAAGCCAATCCAGTCTTGATACAATAGCACTTTGATTTTAGATACAAGTCTACAAAAATGTCTTTGAATCCACACTAGATACTTTGAAATGGGAAGTATTTGTACAAAAAATATTACAAACTATCTCATAACAGTTTGAGATTTAATTAAGGAAAATAAAATATCCTCAAGCATGAAGATAGAGACAGATGGAAAGTTGCATCATGTTGTCCCTCTTATTGTGGTAGTGCTGGCTATTGTAGTTGAAATTGAGCCCTTTTAGGCTGGTTGATATGGGTACACTAGAACCATCTTTGTATTTGGTCTTTTACTGATACTCTTTAACCTATTACTCTTTGACCTTGTTTACCTGTTTCATCTGGCTGTCATTTAGATTTACTGTGGTAACTTATAGTAAATCTGTCATATTTTCCCACCATTCATCTTCATGTAATTTTACTTTGAGCATCCTCCTATATATCTTGGCTACCTCAGTGTATTTGGAAAAATTTGGCTTGGTGACAAATAGATGTTTCACCTCATGCTTTAGGAAGAATAGATTTTCTAAAGTATCATACAATACTTTCCCTGTTGGCAATTCTTTGATTCCTGAAGTGCTTGCCTGTTCCTTGGACAATTTTTTTAATCTATCAACATAGTCCAATTTGGTCGTAAGTTTGTCATTGATGACCATGGGACTTGGAAGGCCTTTATCCCTCAAAGTTTGAAACTTTGCCATGAATCTGTCAATGCCAACCTGCATGTTATGGCAATTTTTCCTCTAGGTTAAGCATAAGGTTTCTTTTAGAAAGAACCTTTTTGACTTCAATGATGGCTTCAGTTCTGTCCTCCACACCAAGCTCATTTAGTTTGTGCATGTTTTTTTTGTTCAAAAAATGGATGAGTCAATTAGCATCCTCAGGCTGGTCTCCTAGGCTTTCCTTTACCTTTTGTATTTCTTCAATGGCCACTTTCACTAGTTCTATTTTCTCAAATATTACTTGAATTGATGGCCAAATATCATTGACAGAGTCAATGATATTGGCCCAGAGCATCTCCTTAGTCTATCCTAGTGGCTTTTGTAAAGTTAGATCCTTCTCTAGGACCTTAATCTTCTCACCCATCCTTAGGGATTTCTGTGTTTCTTCTCTCTGTTGCATTTGGGCAAGCTTGCAATTAGTTTCTAGGCTTTCCACTTTCTCCTTAAGCCTCTTAAGCTCTGTTGCTTGGATGGACATTTCCTCCATGGCTTTCACTAATTCTGCTATCTTTTTTGTTGAGGTGCCAGTGTTGAGGGAACTGCAGTTGTTACTATGGGAATGGTAGTTGTGGAAGTGGTGGCCAGTTCACTTTGTTGGGACTGAATTAGTGTGTCCAATTCTTTCTCTATTTCTTTCAACTAGTTATTTAGCTTGAGGACCAAGTCCATAAGCTCCTTTTGTCCCTTTTGGGTCTCCAGGACCTCTGTTGTCTGTGGGTGATGCAGTGGTGGAATCTTCAGTTGCTTCTTCAAAACAGCTATGTCATCATTTTTCTTTTCGATCAATCTTTCAGTGGCCTTCACATCTTTGGGATCATGTCCCAACTCAATGATTAAGTCCTCCAAGGACTTGATTCTGGTGTCCTTTACCTGTGAAGAGGCCTTTTCTAATTGAAATTGAGCTGATATATTTTGAAATTGATGAGCCATGATGGATTTCCTTGTCAAGGTGGAGTAAATCATATCCCCTATCTGTTTGTGCAACTCAATCTGGTCAATAGGATGTATGTCCCCAGCACTTCAAAATCTATTTTCTTAAAGTCGGCTGATGTCCTTGGTTGCTGAGTGGTAGGTTTGACAAATTTCATCTGCATCTTACCTTCCTTGACATCATAGGCTGACATAAGCCTTGTCTGGTTTGTAGGTTCCATCTTGAGGTACTGTGTGTAAGTCTGGGCTTTTAGCCTCTCATCCCTGGCCTTTATATCCTTGTACCTTTCTCTAATGTATTGATCTCTGTCAGATGGCATCCTAAAGGAGGACACTTCAACACTTTGTTGCCTTTCCAACATCTGAGTGTTTGATGTGGAAGGTTCTAGTGTGCCCCCAGAAGGAGTGCCAGGCCTACTTCTTTCTCTTTCAGTGCTAGTGGCCCCCACTATCTCTTATATGAATTCCTACTCTATAACAGGACTCAATCTCTGCCTTTTGACTAGGCTTGTTTCTGCATATGTTTGTATAGTTGCTCTGCCTGATGTAGTGGCCTCTTTCCTATTCCTTTTGAGGCTTTTCTCCTCATTTAGAGGATTTTGCAAGTTAGGGGGAGTACTCATAGTGGGCTGTTGTATACCTTTTTGACCTAATTCCTCTAATAGGTATAGCTACTCTGATTCTTCCTGCACCTGGGAATCTTCTTCTATATGAGATTCACTTTGTACCTATGATTCTCCCTAGGCCTATGATTTAGTTTGTTCTTGTGGTCCTATTTGGGCTTGAGATTCTCCTGGCACCTACAGGATAGAACCTTCATCAAGCCTTTTCTCTAAATCAATTAGAGAATTTTCAACTGCTACTTCAGTGCTATCCCTATCTACTAAAGTATTCTCCACCCATTCCAATTGATTTTCATATTTCTCTCTCACGGATTCGGTGGTGAATGTAGGGAGCCATCTTGTTTTTCCGTCTCCTGTTGCAAATTAAGTCATAGTGGTCATATCTCCACATGAAACTTTGTTTTAGTTTGAGTCTCTAAAAAATTTCTTCTGCTTCTCTTACATATTCTCTGCTATCACATACAAAGGGGCTGAGTTGATCCTTGATTCTATGTTGGGCCTTCTTTTTGGCCTTAACAAAATGTACCTCATCTGAGTTGATTATTTTCCTATACTACTCCAGAGCAAATAACCTCATTGGGAGGTATCTGGGCAGTTTATATGGGGCCAACTCATAGCCATAGATCCTAATTCTATGTGATTTTGGTACAAGTACCAATCTCCCACTTTGTGTTGTTTTGACAGTTGAAAGATCCTCCTGATATCTAAACTGATTCTTGGAGGAGGACTTCCTAGCAGCATGTTCACTACTGGATGTACAAAAATATTAAGAAATATGTGTATGGATATGGGGAATCATACATATGTATCAAAGGAGTCGAAAAAATTACTGACCTAGGATGACCTTTAGTGTCAAGCTTTTGGAGAGTGAATGGGAACTTGTCAGCTTGGTAGTATAAGAAAAGGTGGTACAAAACTGAAGAATACATAAACAATATTTCATTACTCATTCTCAAAAACATCCTATCAATTATGTACTTGGCATAATTATACATGACAACAGGGGGCTGTCCTGGAGTAAAAATGGACATGAGGGCTAAGATGATTTCATCTATGTATTCACTAGTTGTATAGCCTAAGATATTGGATATCATTGACACAATGTCTTGGCCAAACTGAGAAAATATGGTATATATATATATATCTATATGTATATATATATATATATATATATATATATATATATATATATATATATATATATATATATATATGGGGGAGGTTCTTGTGGGGTATGCTTTTCTTCTACAATAAAAGTTTGGAACATTTGAGCAAGCTTGGCAGTGGTAAGCCTGGGAAATTTGTCTAGCAAGTATCCAATTGAAATAGGGGTTAAGTTTTTCCCTGGTTGTAGTTGCAGCATTTCGTTGATTGACTCGGAGCTGATGGTGAAAAGTATGGTGTGGTCAGGGGACATCACTGCTCTTTGACTGGGAATGTAGTTTGCATGAAAATAATGGACAATCTCTGGAAAGATGTGCACCTTAGGGAATTGGTATTTGGGAAAATTAGATTCCCACAGACCTATTTTATCAGCTTGGTTGAGGTATTAGTCTCTGTATCTCCAGTACAGTTTTAAAGGGGATTCATGGACAGAGGTGTCCTTGATTTCGAAGTCTTTATCAGCAAGAGGAAGGTGGTCCAGGTCTAGTTGAGGAGTGGTAATTGGCCTGACATCCATGGCCATTGGGGCAGCCATTCTTAGTTCTTGTATATTTAAGAATTGGGGGAAAGTAAATTTTCAATTTTTGAGATATTGGGGGTTCAATTCTAGGTGGGTTTTATGTTACTAATGTTCCCTTTAATTTCAATTAAGAAAGCTTTAGAGACTGGTTTAGAAATTAATAGGGCTTTCGATGGATTCTGGCTTAAATACCTGGAATTGATGAAAATGGGGTGTGAAATAGGTAACTGACAATTCTGAACAGTTGAAAAGGCTGCAATCAGGTTGGAAGGCAATCTAGGAGCTTTTGGCATCTTCAGAGTGCAAGTATACATGGGTTGACATCTTTTCAATGTTCACAGGCTCGTGCATGGAGAATTACAGTTAAAACAATAAAAATAATGATTTGGGGCTTTTTTGGATTTATGTGCAAAAAGTCAATTTGGCAGGTATGGGTGAATAGTGACCGTTTGTTTCATAGCGGGATGAACAGTGATAGTTTTGGCAAGTAGCAGACTGGCGATAAGCGATTTACTTCGCACAGCCTTTGGGTGCTTGGCGATATTGGGGGGAAGGTCGTTTGATTCCACTCATCGAGCGCCACGTCGCCTTTGGGGCCTAGTAGAAAACAACCCATTTCATGCGGGTATTGTTCGGATTTCAGGCCCTTCCAAAATCAACATGGGTCGTCAGATGGGGAGGGGGGAGATCGTGTGGTGATCAGGCATGAGAGTTTCACGGAGGGTAATGGAGGGGCCTGGCGAGCATTTAATCATGGTGGTTTTAGTTTAATGAGGGGTTAAGGTGGGGATTAAAGTATCAAACAAGATGTGATTAGCAGATGATTTGACTTTAATTAATCGCAGATCGGTTAATTATGTCATTTGTTGGGGATGGGTAATATAAACTTTATATTTCAAACTTAGGGGTAGGGATATTTAATATTAAGGGGGTTTAATAAAATATACGAGAAAGGAGTTTTTCTTCGGCATTTATCATATAAATAATGTTAAAAGTTAATATGAAAATTGCGGGGGATAAACGAAGTGCGCTAAGCATAATGTGTTTTTTTAATTTCATTGCTTTTTACATAGAACAATATAACTTAGGCTAAGTGCATTTTTGTGGGTTTTTCATAAAAAGGGGTATCCATGGGGGTGATTGCTTTTCCTTAGGTAAATGGTGTTTTAACCTTAGGAAAAGGGATTTATTAGGGGAAAATGGATGAGTTGAAGGAGGTGAATGATTATGAGGGGATTTTAGTACTTACTATAAGTCATTGGGCCGAGGATCTAGTCCCTCCAGAAGTCATAGAAATGCTCTAAGCCCCTTTGACTCAAGATTTTTGGTACTTAAACCTTGTTGTGGGGAATCAGTTAGGTAAAGGGTGAAATGAGTGAGGGGAATTTAGTGAATTTGAATTTGTGAGTTTATGCCAGTCTAATTTCTCATTCATACTTAGAAATTTCATGATGAGGGTGGTAAATGTGCTTTCATCTAACAATCATCACAATTATGCAACCTTTCTTCTACTTACCCATCTACTCATCCTACCATTTTTACTTCTCTTTATTACGTTGCATTTAAGCTAGCAAACCCTTATACAATATTTTATTTTATTTACAATGGTAATCTAACTGAATCTAATCTTATTACATCCAAGGGCTCAAATTAAACAATTGAGCTCCTTTTTATTTACTCTACCTAATCTACTTATCTACCAAGATTACACTGTTTGGTCAGATCTTATTCTCTATCTACAAACAAGAAATTGAAACATGAAATAGCCAAGTTTAAACATTTTGACTATCATGGATTGTGGCATAAGTTACAAACTGTAGATAATCATTTATTCTTCATAAAAAATAAATAGTAGTGGCATTTTGACTGGCACACTTTCATGGTCTTTAATTTTCTTGGGGTTCATATTTTCATATTTTTTAACCTTTTTATTCTTTTTTTCCTTTGATTTTTCTTTTATGACATACCCTCTTTCCACTTTTAAATTTTTTAATATGGAAAACATTTGCGAAAAGAAAAGGTATGTACATATTACAGGTTTAATCTCAACCATTCAAAAATTATGACTCCTATTGGTATAGGAACCTAACAGTGGCTCCACTTGGGGATGGCATTCCCTGGTGAAATGTCAAGAACTTGTAGATCAATGGCCTTCTGAATTGTTGTGATGTTATTCTGCAATTTTTCCCTTTCACTTTTCTACCTTATTGCTATTTATGATAGTAAAACCTTTAAAGCTTAGGGCCTTCTCTTCGGGCTTCAACTCCAAAGATTCACTATCCAATCAACTCTAGACTTTGGAAAATAGAATATGTAAAAATGATTAGTGGTATTAGTAACTAGGTTCAATGTAATGTTTAAGCATTCATCCATTAACTGGTCCTCCTTCTTCTTCTGTTCCATCCATTTCTCTCAGGAAGAAAGCATTATTACCTCTAAATGCATAGATGATATATGGGCCTTTCCATAGGAAATCAAATTTTCCATGTTTACCTTTAACCTCTCTTCTTGAGTCCCATTTCAAAACTTTATCTCCTAGGTAAAAATCTTTTTCCTTAGTCCTTTTGTCAAAATCCTTCTTGATCCTTTCCTCCACAACTTGAGATCTGATGTACACTTCTTCCCTGGTCTGCTGCAAATGAATAGTTTGGTTGATTCTCCTTTGGATGTCATTTGGTTCAACCTGCAACTCTTGGAGCAACTTCATCACTGGTGTTCCGTAAACTAATTGATAAGGACTTATACTAATGGATTTCTTTGTGGTTAGCCTCTCTGCCCATAAGGCATTCACTAGCTTCTTGTTCCATGTTTTCTTGTTGTCTTCTAACAGTTTTTTGATGATGTTCACTAGAATTTTATTTGAGGACTCTGCTAGTCCATTTCCTTGGGGATAATAAGCTGTGGAATGGTCCAAAGTTATATGGTACTTGTTACAAAAATCAATCATTCTCTTTGATTTGAAGGCTGCTGCATTATCAGTGATGATATCAGTTGGGCACCCAAATCTAGTTAGGATGTTGGCTTCAAGGAAGGTTATTATAATAGTATCAGTGGCTTTCCATGATGGTATGGTTTCTATCCATTTGGTAAAATAATCTGTAGCAATGAGAATCCATTTGTGTTGGGCAAAGGAAGGTGGGTGGATTTCACCAATGAAGTCAAGGCCCCATTGTTGAAAAGGTGCTTCAAGAGATATTGGTTTTAGAGGGAGGGGTAACAGCTTTTTCTTTCCTTCAAAAATTTGGCATTTATGACATGAGGTTACAAATTTATTTACATCAAAAAACAAAGTGGGAAAATAGAAATCGACTCTAAGAATCTTGTTAGTAGTGGTTTTCCAGTAAAGATGTCCTCCACAATCACCTACATGAAACTTTTGTAACACCTTGTCAAATTCTTCTCTTAATAAACATGTAAGAAGGATACCTTCATGATTCCTCCAAAACAGAGCATTGTCAATTATGAAAAACTTTAAAGATTTCATTTTTAAAAAAATGCTTTTGGTCCTAGATAATTCAGGAGGAGCTTGTAAATTTTGTAAAACATATATGATGTCAGCACACCATGGTGATTCAATAAAGGTCTGGCTGATTGGTGGAGTCACCATCTCCTCTCCATTATCCATTTATGCAATAAAATTGATGTCTAGGGCCTGACAATTTGATTTAGCCATGAATTTTGCTAAACCTTGGCCCTTGATTAACTTTGTTGGCTTGATTTCTAGGTCATATTATAATATAGTAGCAATCCATTTCCCTCTCCTTCCATCTAGACCATCCTATGTTAGGATATCCTTGACTAATGCATTCGAGACATAGGCTATTATATGAGAATTAAAATGTAAACTCTAAAATATTTGATAGCTTTGATCAAAGCAAAAGCTTCCTTTTCCATTATATTGTATTTTAAGGAGGCATCTCTTAGGGCTTTGCTAAAAAAGGCAATAGATTGTTCATAACCCACATCATTCTTCTGCAGTAGGACTACATCAATTATGTTTTCTGAGGTGTTACACAAAATATTGTCACCATGACTATTTACAGTTAGTATGGTTCTATCATCATTCATACTGTCCTCCTTAGCAAGTCTCAAACCTCAGCTCTTCATGTCAAGCTTTGAAAATGAGAGAAAGACCTTAAAAATCAATAAAGCTCTGGTTCCGCACTTTCTCTCACTGTTGCCTATGGTCCCGCACCCCCTGTTCATGTTACTTGCGGACTTGCCCGCTCTGTCTCTAAAGGAGTGGATGCAGACCCCTGTGAAAGTAAAAAAGGTGCAAGTTTATTCTTAAAAACTCACTTTGGGTTAATTCTAGATGATTCTAGAAGGAATCTTGACATGGATGGTTCGCTCCTAGGTGTTCATGCATCCCAAAAGTGAAGGAGCTAATCCCTTGATGAGAGGAGCTTATCCCTTTGAAGGAGGGCTTTATCCCTTTGAAGGAGGACCTAGTAACTTCCCTCCATTGCACTATAAATTAAGGCATTGGGCTGGTTGCTAGGGAGGTTAGAAGATGAACATTTTTTAGGGTAAATGCTGTTGGAATTGAGACTTCCTAGTTAAGCTTGAGAGCAGAGATCACATACCTTTTGGCTTCATTGGGAAGAGAGTGAAACTTGTCAAAGTAGAGGAGACTTCTTGATGGACCCTGGGAGGAGCTTGTACAGCATCATGGCACAGGTTGTCAAGTTCTTCTTTGATTTAAATTAATACAATTAGATTCATTTTTCTCAACAAATTGTCTTATGTGATTTGTTTCATGAATTCCTTGATCATCATGATAAGTATGCTTTATTATATTGTCTTTTCAGGTGCTATTTAATTTGTGTTCTTGTTTGTGTTTTCAAATTCTCTACAAGGGAGTTCATTTGGATCAACGGAGTGAGGCTTCCACAAACTTGTATTGGACCCAAGGTAGGCCTAAAACACTTGTTTGCCTTTATTTATAAACTACACATTTAGAGAAAGATAGAAGTTGATTGGTTTGTTTGTCGCTAGATATCATTAGATACTAGGGAGGTCGGTCTTGTCCGCAAGAATGACTCATTCCGTGTGACAAAATGGTGACCATACTGGGGACTTGATTTTTTTGATTTGCTTTTACTTTGACTTGAGAAACTGTGTTTTTGTTTCTATTTTTGGCTTGTTGTGTGGAATTGGGTAGGTTTAGTTAATCTTGAATTGGATTTAAGAGATCTGTGGTTTGTATCTTTTGACTTAGTTACCGGAGAATCCACAGTACGAACCATTTTTATGCCAACATTTCAAATCCCAACTGGGATCCATCATCAGGACTTATGAATGATGATAAAAGAAGAGCTGATTAGAAGGAAATAAATAATAATGAGGATAATAAATTTAAGGATCAGCAGAATGTCGGCTTGAATATTTATTTTTATTAATTAATTAATTAATTATTATTATTATTATTATTATTATTATTATTATTTGAATAAATTATTTTTATTTTTACTGTTGAGTTTTATATATTAATTTTCACTGATGAGTTAATATATTAATTTAAATTATTAAAATTCATAACCTTAATGGTAATAATAATCATTAAATATTTAATGTATGTTAATATAATATTATTTATTATATTTTGAATGAGAAATGTTTATTTATTTTAATATATATTAGTATTTAAAGAAAAGAAATAAGTATATTGTATTAATATTTAAAATTACTTAAATTTTTTTTATTTAAAATTTTTATTTGAAATTATATTAATATTAATAATAATTAATATATTAATTAATTGCTATATAAATTAATTAATATATTAAACTAATTAATATTAATAATCGTTAATAATGTTAATAAATCAATATTATTAATGTTAATAGATATTAATAGCGTTAATAAATATTAATAATACTTAATTAATAATCACTTAATAATTAATAAACAGTAGTTAATATTAATATTTGATAATTAATATTAATTAATATTACCACATCATAATTAATAGTTAAAATAGTACACTTTATTATGATTTATTTATTCATTTATTATGATTTATTTATTTATTATATATTTATTTATTTATTATTATTATTATTATTATTTATTTATTAAGTTAAGAATAAAAAATTTAATAGTAGTTAATGATAATGGTAGTAGATATTACTGTAATTATTGTATTTAGATGTTAATTATTATTAAAATACGGTTACTAACTCTTAAATATTAGAATAGGAGAGGGATACCTTACCTACTAAATGCTATACCTGGGATGTGTTGGCGATCTTGATGTCTTTGATCAAGGGAAGCCAACTCCCACTAATCTCCATACCATTGTCTCTGTTCAGATTATGAGGATGTTTGATAATTTCAAGTGCTTCTCTGATCTTTCGTCTATGATGCTGCTCTTCCCTTGCGACAATTGAGGCGCTTTCCAAGCGGATATGGTGTTTAGTTTTTGAGGAGTGCTCTGCCAAGGCTGAAGTACGAGATCTTTCATTCCTAATATCAGCGCCATGTTCCTTGAGTCTTCTCTGTAGGGAGCGACCTGTTTCACCAATGTAGCTTTTTCCACATGAACAATCTATTTTATAGATTCCTTTAAGCTGATGTTTATCAATATCATCTTTTACAGACCTCATACCTTGCCTAATAGTTCCAGGTGTTGAGAATTGCATGATTATGTTTTTCTTCCTTAGGATTTTAGCGATTTTGTCTGTAACTCCATGGATATAAGGTAGAAAAGCCTTACCACACTCAGGTTGGTCTTGAGCCTTAGGTTCATGAGATAACAACCTTCTTTCATCTTTCTCTATGGCTCTTTTAATATCTTGTTCTTTGTAGCCTATACTCTTAAAGGTTGAAACTAAATGCTTCTTTTCTTCATTCAGATTCTTAGAGTCAAAAATTCGAAGGGCTCTGATAGCAAGAGTGTTTAGAACACCAAACTTCTGGGCTGGGTGATGGTGGGAATTAGCATGGAGGTAACTTTCTGTGTGGGTTGACTTCCTGAAAACCTTATGCCCTAAAGAGCCATTCTCTTTTCTGATGATGAGAACGTCTAAAAATGGGATGCTCATGTTTTCTTGAAGTTCCATAGTAAATTTTATTTCTGGATAGATACAATTTAGGTGAACAAAAAACTTGTCAAGTTCTGTTTTACCATGAGTCCATTTTATATTGGTATCATCGACAAATCGCTTCCACCAGGCTGGTTTTAAAGGGTATGATTCAAGGGCTTTCTTTTCAAAGTATTCCATGTATAGGTTGGCCATGATTGGAGAAAGGGGTGATCCCATTGCCACACTAGATGTCTGCTCATAAAATATTCGTTGGAAGGTGAACATAGTTGACCTCAAGAGAGGACTGCACCCTCTGCTTGTAACACAGTGCGGACCTATCCGCACTTTTGCTTTACACACAGAGTGGTTCCGCACATGTGTGAATTGCAGGCCTGCGGACCCTGTCAAAATTTTGAAAAACTTAAGATTTTCTCTTTCAGTCAGCTTAGGATTTGTTTAGGTGTTTTTATCTTCTACCCAGATCTGCACGTGACTTGTCAGGAACTTTTCTTGGGTTAATTCCATTGGCATTAGGGTTTTAGGTGAAATTCCTAGAAGTTTTGGTTGGCAGGCTTGATTTTCATTTCGGTCCTATAGTAGCTCAGAGCTTAGAAGCCTTAGAAGCCTTAGATCACCTTGGTTTTTACTGGCCTTCTTATGAGTCTGACCATTTGCAAAATCTACCTTTGTTGAGGAATCCATCTTGTTTTTTCTCTTTGTGAAACATCGAAAGGACTTGTGTAAAAAGTTTTGGATTTCATTTTTAGAAAAGAAAAAAAAAATGATTGTTTTTTGACTGATTTGTGATTCTGGACAAATTAGTCCTTAGTTTGCTTATAGCTAAGTAAAACATCCTTGAAAAGAGATCTTGTAAGCTTTCACTTCAAATAGTTTTTAGAATTTATAGATCTCAAGATTAGATTTTTCCATAGTTTTGTGTTTTATAAAAATAAAAAAATCTCTTTTGGAAAAAGTTTATTTTTGTAGTATTTGAGTGTTTGAAAGAAAAGGGAAATTTTCATGAGCATAACTAGTTGTCTCGTTTTTGAGTGTATTGGAAAAGACAAAAGGCTCTTCTTTTAATTTGTTTGTTGAAGAAAGATTTGTTTTTACAATCATTTGCATTCTCAACTCTTTCCTAGCTAGAAATTCATTGAAGGGAAAAGATTGCTTATCATATTAAGTGCATTTTTTAGTTATTTGGAGTCGAGTCTTCATACCATAAGTTTCATCTCCGCACCTTTTGACTTAAGGAAAAACCAATAAAAATAAATCTTAAAGTAAAATCTATCTAGTATTCTTTTTATTTCTAGGGCTCTATATCACCAACCTAGCTTAGGCTAGTATCTTGGAGTAGGGAGTAATTAACTCTCCAAGATAGTAAAACAAACAAGTAGCTATATCTTGTTGAGTTGAGTCTTCTGTGATCCATATCGGTTTATGAGAGATTTTTCCGCATAAATCACAAGATCTATCATTTGACAAATGATAGATCTTGTGATTTATGCCGAAAAATCTCTCATAAATAGCTATATCTTGTGGCAGGAGATAAAATCCAATTGTTACATCTATGCTCTGGGAAAGCTCCTCTTAAAGGAGAAGCACAAGATCATATCTGAACCAATGTGGGAATCAATCCTTCCTCATTGGGAACGATAGAAGATATTCACGTATTAAAAATGGTAAACCTCAGATTAACCATTGTCGAGGAGCCTGGGGTCACTTGTTGGTAAACCTTGGATTATGTCAAGGAGCCTTCAAGGGGATTGAGCTTGTTACTCTACCCTTGCGTGCGTATCAGATCGTAGACTGTTCCCCTAGGTATATTTGTTTCCGTTGGTAACCATAGTGACCATATTCTATAGGATTCTTTCCTAAGGTGACAGTGGAGGGAAGATCCCACTGTACCTGGAGCAGACGTCGGCTAGACTCACTTGGATTTTCTAGGCGGTTGTCTTCACTCGGGACAGTTTAGTGGAGAAACTTGTGCCAGTCTATTCATTAAGCAGGTTGTCGGGGTAACTGTTCCAACTGCCATTTCTGTATTGAACTCTACGTCGTTGGATTTCATCACCAACTAGTGTTTTCAATGCGGAAAGTTCCTCTTTGTGTGTGGTTTGGTCTCCTAGATTCTTTAGGCGTGTGATTCAAAATTGTTTGGTTCTTTAGAGGCTTTAGGTGGTTTTCATTGAGAGTTTTCTTTGTTTGCATGTGAAGTAGTTAAAATATTTAATCATGGCTGAATTACCGAGGAAGTCCTGTAGACTTCAGGGCCAACCTCCTGAGTTTTCACCAAGCCAGCTTGAAGGGCTACGAGCCCTTGTAACTCCTAGAGACAGTAGAGTTGGGTCACCTGAGGAAGGAGAGTCTTCTTTGGTTGTACATCCTGATTATCAAGCTCTAGTAGTAGACTATAGTCCACAATCTATTTCTGTTTTCGAAGTTACTGGTAGTTTGTCATCTACTAGTGATTTAGGTGAGGAACCTGAAATATCTGAACCTGAAACTGAATTTGCTGCTACGCCAACATTGGGATTTTCCTTTCCAACTTCTAGTGGTCCTGGTTCACCCAGGGTAGATAGAATAATTATCCAAAATCTTCCTTCTGGACTTCTAGCTATTGAAGAACTTGCTACTCCAGAAGAAGAAGGTATCCCTATCCCTGAAAATCAACCAACTATAGAACTTAGGGAGCATGAATCAATCTTTGATAGTCCACCTAGGACCAACGCTTGGTATCTTTCATTGACCAATTCTTTGGAAAAGCCGCGACTAAGTTTTTCACCACCTCGCATTCCTTTTCACCCAACACCTAGGGGTTATTATCCTCCTTTAAATATGTCAAGATAGTCATCCATGTTTTCTCAATCTCCAGAAACTTTTTTATACGGTGATCCTTCTGTTCCCTCTGGGTATCAGTCACTTACTGGTACTTTTTCGGGAGCATCTCCTCAACCTATTGAACAAGGGTTATTAACTGGAAATAATGGAACTAAGCCATTAAGTGTAGAAGATATTCTTATGATGTCAGGTACTATTCCTAATCCTCAACCTCAAGGTGGCCAGTTACCGCCTGGGGGCAGCCTCAAAGTCCTCAATTATCGCCTGGGGGGCAACCTCAAGGTACCCAATTTCCGCCTGGGGGCAACCTCAAGGACAGTACATACCTACGGGATAGTACGTTCCTCAAGGTCAAACCCAGACTCAGTATGTACCTCAAGGTCAACCCCAGTATCAATATGTACCTCAAGGTCAACCCCAATATCAGTATGTGCCTCAAGGTTATCAACCTCAAGGTCAGTACCCAACCCAAGGTTTCCAACCACCATCCGGTCAATCATTTGTCCAAGGAGCTGGAAATGTACCTTTGAATTATCAACCCTACCCTCAAACCGGTTATGGTCCTCAATATTCTCAACCTGTTATGGGTTCGTACCCCGGAATGAATTTAGTGTGGGATCCATCTCAATCTCAACAGATCTTGCAACCGAATGTGCAGTTGTCATCTCAACCTGGACAACCCTTGGTTTCTGGTTCACCCCAGCAACCTGTCTAGTCTACTATTCAAACTTCTGCACCTTCTGTAGTTTCTCAGTCTGGGCCTAGTACGCCTCGTACTCCGTCTCAAACGACTACTGCAACTACTGCAACATCTGTTCAATCTACCCCACCTACTTCTGGAGTATCGACAGTTCCGGTTTCTACTATTCCTGTATCAACTCCTCAGACATCTTTACCTCAGTTTGGATCCACAATTCAGACTTCGGTTCAAATGCCTGTAGGACAACCTGGTCCAAGTATGGTTGTCACAAGTCAACCTCAATTTACTTATCAACCATACTAAGGACAATACTAATTCGGTCCTGCTGTGCAGCAGCCAGTCTATCAGTATCAACCGTACCCTGGATATACATATCAGCAACCTCAACAACCCCAGTACGGTCCGGTTAATCCTGGTTTTCCGGGAGGATATAATATCCCAAATGCAATTCCAATTCCTAGTTATCCTGGATATCCTCCTCCTAGGGCTGGTCTCATGACCTAGGGTTTCAGGGACCCTAATCGTCAGTTACCATTTATTGCAACTTTGGACTTGCCTGACTTGTCGCACCTTACGAATGATCCAATTAACTATCTTCTGTTTTGGCCGCCAATGCCGAATAAGTTTCCTAGTGATATTCCTAAGTTTGAAGGAAAATCAGGAGAGGACCCGTTGAACCATGTGATGAATTATCACCTCTGGTGTGCGTCTAATTCCATTTCAGATGATTCAATCCGTTTAAGGTTTTTCCAGCGCACTCTAATTGGTCCTGTGGCCAAGTGGTACATTGAGTTACCACGAGCCACTTTTTATAACTTTAGTCAGTTAACAACTTTGTTTTTAACTCATTTTCAGTTGCCAGTCAGATATGACAATGGCACGGAATTATTAACTTCATTAAAAGAGTCAAGGTCCACCTACATTTCAGATCACATTCATGAATGGAGACGTCGACGGCGTTAAGTGAAGGTTTTTATTCCAAATCAGATCTTAGCTTAATGGTTTGTAAAGTCTTTATTACCGAAGATCACTGAGGATGTAGCTAAGGCAGGAGTCGTTACTGAAGAGCAAGTAATTGCTCAAGCTTAGTACCTTGACTTAGTTTATATGCAGTCAGGTATGTTACGCAAGAAAATCCCCGACCTTCCTAAACAAAATCAAATCACTACAGCTCCTTCAGGGTCTCATGCCATTGATGGTATGATTGGTACGATTAATACCAAAAGTAAGAAGAAATATTCTAAGAATTCTTCTCCTATCATAACTTTAACAGATTCCCTGACAGGAGATTCTTCCGTGGAAATTTCCGTTGATATTCATGTTGTAGAGTCATCTACAGCCAAATCAAAATCCGGCGGTAAGAAGAAAGGGAAGAAGAAAAATAAAACAGATAAAAATTTGAAAGAGAAACCAGAAAAAACAGAATCAACTGATGAGAAATGCAAACTTCGTTATCCTTGTCTCATTTGTGATGAAGAGCATTTTAGAAGAGACTGCCCTCATCGTGCAGAGGTTGCGAAAATTTTCAAAGGTTCCCAAACACCTGCTGTTTTGAAGGATCCTTTTCCTATTCAAGACAGTAAGATGATAGGTTCTTCCTCAAATGCCTCTGAAGAACCCATAATGATGATGTCCCATGTTAGGATTGCGA
Organism: Pinus tabuliformis; assembly: GCA_031772625.1. Classification (NCBI taxonomy): domain Eukaryota; kingdom Viridiplantae; phylum Streptophyta; class Pinopsida; order Pinales; family Pinaceae; genus Pinus; species Pinus tabuliformis. The sequence continues at coordinate 1,097,379,716 of CM062819.1, forward strand.
CTCGATCACATGATTATGGAAGTAAAAGTCCTGTTGATTGTAAGGAAGCAGAATCTTCTCAATCAAACCCATCAACTTCAACTCCCTGTTCCGATCCACTACAGATCGAGAAACCTAACCCATACTTAGTAATCAAACAGCCTGCCAAGGGTATACTTCGAAAGCTAGATTTCAATCCACATGCGAGAGCGGCTCAGAACTATAACATTGTTGAATATTTTGCTATTTCACCTTTAGCAATGCCGGATTTGGAAGTGCTGCAATCATGTCCAGCACAGCGTAAATTGTTATTGTTGGCTATAGGAGCTATTGACGTTCAGGACTCGAGCCTTATAATTTTCGATCTAGAAAATAGTACACTGCGCTTACCTCATCAAATGGCTTTCCAGATCCCAGTGTTAGTAAAAACAGACCTTGTTATAGGACTGTGATTTATGAGGGAGCCTCAATGTGTATTATGTCGATATAGTGTTGGAGATCGCTTGGTTCTCCTACGCTAAATCAATCCCCAACGATTCTAAAGGCCTTTGATAGCTGTGGGTTTCATCCTTTTGGCATTCTACAGGATTTACCTATAGGGGTTGAAGGCAAAACTGTCAATCTAGATGTGGAGGTGGTTGATGCCCCTCTAGATTACAACCTTCTCTTGGGTCGTAGTTGGTCTTACGCTATGACAGCTGTCATTTCATTAGTCTTTCAGCTTATAAAGTTACCTCATAATGGAAAGATTGTAACTATAGACCAACTGACTTACTTTTCATCCAACCCAGCCTCTTCTGGAAGTATTCAATATGTCGGAAAAACAACTATCTCGTATAAGGATGTTAGAGTAGGACTAGTTAAAGATTCTGGTTTACTAGGAACTTTTCCTTTTCCTCCTATCAACACATCGTCTTCTACTGCAACCATTCATATGATTTCGTCAGACACTATTTTTTATGACGATCCTTGGATCGTACCTTTCGAATCTGAGATAGACTCATTTGGTGATGTTATGCCTTTGAGTCCATATGAAATTGCGTATTAGGCCGTGTAGTCATTTTCTGACCCTTCTTCAACGAAAATTGACTTAATAAATGTGGTCCATGAGGAATCACTTTCAAAATCAAACTCAGATTCAACAACATTTTCTGAACTTGTTCACACTGATGAGAAAATTCGTGAAATCCTATGTGTTGATGATTTTACCATGGGAAGATCTTCATCATAGATCTTCGTTTTTACCTGAGATTGATCGTTTTGAAAACGATTTTTCATCTAATTTTTATAACTGAATATGTCAAGGAACCTCAGAACCGAATGAAAAATCATGATTCTGAGTTAAATTTGGGAAACATTTCTCAAACTATTCCTATTGATATTTCAGTTAAGCCTAGAATTGTTGAAAACATTCATATAGGTGCCTCTTATACGAAAGATGAACTTCAAACATATAAGGCCTTATTTCAAGAATTCCACGACGTGTTTGCCTGGTCATATCAGGAAATGCCAGGAATTGACCCCGCAATTGTTGTTCATGAAATCAAAACTTACCCGGATGCTAAACCCATCCGGAAACATTTGCGTCAGATCCACCCGCGAAAAGCTACTACCATTAAAGCAGAAGTTGAAAAATTACTCAAAGCAAGTTTCATTTATCTGATTCCGTTAACGGATTGGGTATCGAATATTGTTCCTGTTAACTGAAAGCAAGGGAAAATAAGAATATGTATCGATTATAGGGATATTAATCAAGCTTGTCCAAAAGACAATTACCCAACTCCCTATATCGATCAAATCATTGATGATTGTGCCGGCAGTGAAATATTCTCCTTCGTGGATTTTTCCGGATACAATCAAATCAATATTATACCTGTTGATCAACCAAAAATGGCTTTCATTTGTCCACGGGGGACATTTGCTTATTGCAAATTACCTTTTGGGCTCAAGAACGCCGGGGCAACTTTTCAAAGAACCATGTCTTACACATTTCATGACATCAAGCACATTGTGCAACCCTATCTCGATGATTTACCTAATCATTCATTACATCGAGCTGATCATCTCATCCATTTACAAGCAATATTTATGAGGTGTAGGCATTATTTAATAAGGTTGAATCCACACAAGTGTTTTTTCTGTATAGAAATGGGTCAGTTACTAGGGTTTGTTGTTTCGAAAGCTGGCATCTGCGTCGATCCCTCGAAGGTTGAAGCTATTGTCAAATTGCCTCCTCCTTCGAGTCTTTGCGAACTCCAAAGTTTACGAGGGAAAGAAAAATTTTTACGTCGATTCATTCCTAACTACGCCGAGATCACAAAGGGTTTTAACCGGTTGTTGAAACAGAATACTCCATTCTTTTGGGATGAGATAACTGAAAAATCTTTTGATGCACTAAAACACGCGTTGACCCATGCACCGTTATTGCATCCCCCCAACTATAACCAGGACTACTTCTTATATCACGCTACCTCGCATTCCACCATTGGAATGGTGTTAGTTCAGGAAGATGAATTCAATATTGAACATGTGATATATTACCTTAGTCGCACTTTAAATCCAACGGAGCTAAAATAATCACATGTGGAGAAATTGGCATTAGCAACTGTTCAAGCTATTCAACGTTTTCGTCATTACATTTTACTGCGTAAAACTACAGTAATTTCTGACTGCAACCCTATGATCTACATTTTGACCAAACAATTGCTAGGGGGCAAGTACTCCAAATGGATTGTGATCCTGCAGGAGTTCGACTTTTTTAAAAAGTCTAAGTCGAAGGAATCTTTAGTTTTTGCGGAGTTAATGTGTGACTTCTCGCGTGTTGACACGGAAACTGTGGCGGAGGAGCCCATTGCGGACGAATCCTTGTTTCTAATCAACACTTTAGATCCATGGTATGGGGATATCATCGTTTATCTCCAGACCCAATCCTTTCGGCCAGAAATTTCAAGGTCAGAACGTTGAAAAATATGATTCCAGTCCCAACAATTCAAATTTATTGGAGATACACTTTATCATCGTGGGGCAGACTATGTTTTTCGACGTTGTTTAACTCATGAGGAAGCTGAAAGGGTTCTAAATGACTGTCACTCTGGAGCGTGTGGCGGTCATATGCCTGGGTTTGCCACAGCCCAAACGATATTGCGCGTGGGCTATTTCTGGCTGTCTTTTTTTAAAGATTGTATTAACGCGGTCCAAAAATGCCACAACTGCCAAATGTTTGATCGAAAGATGCGTGCTCCACCTGCTCCTCTCCACCCTATAATTGCCATCGGTCCTTTTGCAAAAGGGGGTATCGATTTTATTACATGTAACCCTCACTCGGCCGGGGGGCATGCATATATCATCCTTGTGGTATATTATTTTACCAAGTGGGCCGAGGCGATGCCTACATTCTAGGCAAACGACAAAACTGCTGCAATTTTCATGTTCAATCATATAATTGCTAGGTTTGGTGTTCCACAAGCGATTATCACTGATCATGGGCATCATTTTCGAAACATTATGATGACTGAACTTGCAGGCCAACTTGGCTTACGTCACGATAGTTCAACTCTGTATTATCCACAAGCTAATGGTCTGGTTGAAGCCATCAACAAAGTTCTAGTCATGATGATCCGACGAATCATTGGGATTCATAGGTCGAATTGGCATAACATGCTATTTTCAGTGCTTTGGGCGTATCGAACCTCAGTAAAAACGTCAACCGGTTTCACTCCTTTCCAACTTGTTTATGGTCTAGAAGTTGTGTTACCTATTGAATGCGAAATCCCGTCATTGCAAATGGCCATCGAATTACTTCCAGCCACTTCCGAAGAGGAAAAACGTTTGTTATACTTGGCTTAGCTAGATGAGAATCGACGTGATACTGCATTAGCAATCGAAACTCATGCCAAACATATTAAAGCTCAGTATGATCGAAATGTTACCCCTCAAAATTTTTCGGAAGGAGACCTAGTCTTATTGTACGATCAAGCAAATGATAAATTAGGCGCTGGAAAATGCGTACCCATATGGCATGGTCCTTATGTTGTTAAGCGAAATCTAGCAAAAGGGGCCTATGAATTGGTAGAATTTGACGGGGTCTCTTTAGGTAAACCCAGAAATGGTCTTTACCTGAAGAGGTATTATGCTTAAATCTAGGTGTGGAGATTTTTAGTTAGGGTTAGTTTTCTTTCTAGCTAGTGTGTTTTAGATTAAAAAGTGTGCTTAGCTTAGAGAGTGTTTTTCAGCGTTATTCCTGCTTATCTTGGTTTTACTCTTGATATGCAAATGTCGACACCTCTCCAAAAATACATTGGTTTTGCTGATGGTGCTTGTCGTAATACATGGACATTTCTTCTGCAGCTTGGGTTATCTATTCACCCTCTGACGAGTTGGTATCTATGCATGGGGTAAGCCTCGGTCAAACAATGAAAAACATTTCCAAGTATAGTGCAGTGATTGAGTTATTATCTGAATATATTTCATTTGGGATTCAAAGTTTGATAGTGAGGTTAGATTCTGAACTCGTTGTATTACAACTTAATAGAGTATATGCCATTAGAAATCTAGTGTTATTAAGATTATTTTTGAGTGTTCATCTCTTGGAACGTGAATTTGACGATATTGAATATCAACATATTCCAAGATATTTAAATACATTATCAGATGCAATTTCTTCTCGGATGTTAAGTAGACATTTGCAATAATCATACAAGTAAATTTAAAAACATTCCATAACATGTTTTACAAGATAAGCCGGTAATAGTGATATAGTATAACATAGCAGTGTGTCAAATATACATCGTCTTCGATCATAGGTTGAAAAATACCTTATGATCAGCAAAAATGGTAGTACAAAAAGCAAAAAATGTCATATGTGTCTACAACAGGCGATCATCCTATCACTGGTGATGATCTCGATAAGAAACCAATGTACGGGCCACCCTGCAAAGGAACCTCCTGAAAGGTCCTGGGACCCCAATCACATAACGTTGTAGCCTAAGAGGAATGTCATCTATGCTGGTCTCCGGAATGTCTGTTTTCAAACGCTCTAGATGGCTCTTCAATTCGGCCAAGGTCTCTGCTGATTCGTCCTGTGGGACTAGTGTTGCTGCAACTGGTTGTTTCCTCTCATAGGGCCGGAGAGTGACTGGTCGTTGTGGGTCTACATCTGCATTTGAAACTTTTACTATCAATTTTGGGATGAGATAAAGACAAAAAAAAATTAAATTACAAAATGTTGAAAATGATTTTACCTGAGTCATCCCATTGCTCTCCTGGTGAAAGAGCCATGTCTGGGTCACCATGAAAATCTATCCCAGTAAGGAAAGTCCTGAATAGCAAAAAATTGGTTCTCCAACCAATGGAAATACTCAAGAGTGAATCGAATGACTTTTGTCCCCTCCTTAGGATGACGGGCCATAACTGCAACCCATCGCATCAGTTTGGGCTCTCGCGCAAGTCTAGCTGCAACAATGAGATGCTGTGGGACCAACATTGGGACCCTCTCTAGACCAAAGCTCACGACTAAAGCACCATATCCAAAGGTCTTCAGTTGTCTGTTCTTTGCTCTAGTCAGTTAGCCTTTTATATTAGCCAACACAACATCGCACCAGTTGAAGATGGTGCCTCGAAATCAGTCTACTGCCATCTGCATCTGGGATCCAGTGGCTATATGTAGTGTTGCGCTTCCGTAGAGCCTGGTAACAGTAAACGCAATCACTTTCAGTTCAGGAAGGGATATGGTTTTGATATCTATCCCTTTGTCTCTAGTCTGGTCATTGCAAAACTCTAGCTGGAGGCTATCGATAGACTGGCCACCTGGCCTAGTCCCGAATAGAGTCAAGTGTTCACCTCTCTTAGGCAAACCAGTCAAGAAGTAAATGTCTTCCGGCTCCATTTCGAGCTAGTGACCACCAATGAAGAAACACTGGTCCTATATGCTCCACCTGTCTACCAGCCACTGCAAAAAGTCCACTTGGGCTCTCATGCCAGGTATGGCCCACAATTTGTATAAGCCGCATGCCTTCAATGCACCAATCGAGGGTTGATGATTTATTGCAGCAAGATCTACATCCTCGTGCTCTCGTTCTCACCAATCAAGCATGATGTATACTCTACATTCAATAAAAAGCCAAATTAGAATATCTAAAAGCAAAATTTTTGGGTGAAATTTGAGAAATTTAGGTTTAAAAACTCTTGCTACGGGGACCGCACCCTCTCTGTTAGAGACAGTGCGTGGGTCTACACTTTGCCTTCATGGCAGGTGTGGAGTCCTAACTTTTTTCCTTTTACGAAAAAATCGGGGTCCACAGGTTACCTGTGCTATGCCTGCGGAGCCCCGCGCGCAGGTTTCTAACCTAAAAATCCCTTAAAAAATGAAATCAGAGCCTAAAAACAAATTTGAAATGGATGAAATTAAAGAGTAGGATGATGTAGATTACCTGGAGGAGATGGCGTTCGGTTCCAATAGACATATTTTCTGCAATATTCACTGGAAGTTTCTGACCGAAAGCTCTCTTTACTCACCCTGAAGTCAAACGATAAAAAATGAATTTACAAAAGCCCTTTTTATAAGTTTTTTTGAATAAATGAGTTTTTAATTTGTTTATGTTTCACTTTAAAGAGGTAAATTTTGAAGCATTTTTATCCATTTTAAATAGATATGAGTAATGTTTGAGTTTTTGTTCAGGATAACGGATTTTTCAGGTGAAATCGGTCATTTTCGACGAAAAAACATTAGAGTCACCTTTAAGCTCTTTTCTGACTCCTAAAACATGAAAAGATTGTCGAGTTTTTCTTTTTTAAACTCGTTAAAATGGAACTAAAAAGATGGTCCACTTATAGCCCTTTTCTGACCGTAAAAACATGAAACGATTGCCGGATTTTTGTCGTTTCAAATTCGATATTGATTATAAAACGACATGTCATTGATTGCTTTTTTACTTTTTCGGATTAGAGGCACTAACTATGAAAAGTACTCCTTGGTCGTAATGATGAAGCGATTCTCTCAAGTATTATTTTATACTTTTTCAAGCTTGGGAGACACAAATTTACGAAAAAGGACAACCATGGAGTCTTCTTAAGTTTTTTCAGACGCTCTAAAATTGAAAAACGCCGAGTTTCTCCTATAGTGGACTCATTAAAATTTAACAGTAAAGGACCTGTTCAATTACAAACAGGAACGGACCACTCCTTCTTAGGGTTCGAATTTAAACTAAGTTGGACTCATCCGAAGGATGAGCTTATAATGAAGTAAATGTTATCCTCCTCAAGCTTGTCAAAAATAAAGATGTACTTGCCAGAAATGGTGGGGGAAATAAAAATGAGCCTGTTTGTCATACTTTGTAACCACTCTTGAACACGACACTTTTATTCACCTGGGTTGGGAAATCCTTTGCCTAACAGTTGATCAAACCATATTGAAAGTCTTCAGCCGATTTCTGGGTATTAACTTTGGGTCAATTGTCACCAAACCATCTGTTGTGTCATTATGTGTTCAACAGGTTAGTGCAAATAAACCATTCATATGAAAAATATCTATCATCCATCTTGACCATCCCTGAGTCAGCCCTTGCAACTAAATTTCTTCAAACTTGATCTATGATTTCGTGTTGTGGGCTTGCCTGCGACGGATCACTTTCTATCGACTTCAACTCATTATCTAGAAAGATGATCTAGAAATCATCATTACCTTGGGATCTGCATGCCTCAATGGCAGGTTTCTTGCCTTCGACGATCGGTTGCATCATTGACCTTCGATCAAAGGATTCCGTGACATGTTCAACATCAACACATCTATTCACATTTCATCGATTTTACTGAGTACTTTGAGAGCCATTGACATTAATGGTGGTTTCTCTCACACTTGTTAACAGTTTACATCATTGACTGGTAATCAAGTGGTTTCTACCATGTTCAACTTCGACACATTCATTCACATGGTTAGAATCATACTATTTCGAGAAGTAGAAATCAAGACCCTGGATCTAGTTTCCACCATCCAGGCTGTGAGGAATTTTGTATTCATTATACAGTGGACTATTTATAAATAGATGGTTGCGTCCATACTGTGTCTACGTGTGTCTATACTTGTGATGTATTACATAATCATTCCTATATCAGAGCAGTAGTTAGTTTTCTAGTCAGTTTTGATCTGAGTATGGGAATGCCTACCTTAGCGATGATATGATCTCATATATATATTTTGCATTGAATGTTTTTACAGGTTCCAACCGGGCTCTCCTCAAGATGATCCTTGAAATGATAAAGTACTTCACTCTTCTTAGATGATAAATGAAATCGTCATCTGCTACAGAATTCGCACTTTATGGGGAAATATGTTACACAAAATATTGTCACCATGACTATTTATAGTCAGTATGGGTCTAACATCATTCATACTGTCCTCCTTAGCAAGTCTCAAACCTCAGCTCTTTATGTCAAGCTTTGAAAATGAGAGAAAGACCTTAAAAATCAATAAAGCTCTGGTTCTGCACTTTCTCTCACTGTTGCCTGCGGTCCCGCACCCCCTGTTCATGTTACCTGTGGACCTACCCGCTCTGTCTCTAAAGGAGTGGGTGCGGACCCCTGTGAAAGTCAAAAAGGTGCAAGTTTATTCTTAAAAACTCACTATGGGTTAATTCTAGATGATTCTAGAAGGAATCTTGACGTGGACGGTTTTCTCCTAGGTGGTTCATGCATCCCAAAAGTGAAGGAGCTAATCCCTTGATGATAGGAGCTTACCCCTTTGAAGGAGGTGTTACACAGCAATTTGTCACAGTTTGTCACCGTCCCTATTACCCCTCACCCACACACTGGAGGACTCGTTCCGGGACCTGTGAGAAGTGACATGACCTGAAACCACTTGCATCATATTCCTATAAGTATGAGCTTCATTTTCCCTGAAGACATCTCCTGCAAAATACCCATGAAAATAGCTCTTTTTGCATTAGCGCGGGTCCACAATTCACTGCCCATGCCAAAGAGGGAAATCCTCTAAAAAGGGTGCACCATTGGCACTCTGTCCCAGAGTCGCACTCGCGCCAACCGAATTGAGTAAAGTTTTTAACCAACAAGCTCCCAAAGGTTCTCTTCAACCCATCCACCAACTGAATCTATGTTGAGCTAGGATGGTTTGGCTTCAAATCTCCATAGAAGGGAAAGTGGTTTGCCACCTTTCATGGAAGTTTCCAAGTGATAAAGCCAATCCCATGAATAATGTGGTTGATCCTATCTCTTTCTTCTCTATCTATAAAAGCTTGCCTCTATGCCTTGAGCAAGCTAGTTACAATAGTTCTAGTTCCAGCATAGTGATAGAGAGTTTGAAGCTACAAGAGCCTTCTTTGCACCCATAAGGCCAAATCTAAGTAAGGAGATTCTTGTCACCCAAAGAGAGAGAGAGGCTTGTTCCTCATCCCAACAAGCTTTGCAAGACTTGTGTAGCTGATTACCGAGCCAAAGGAGGATTTGACATCAGAACAATGGTTGTATTCTTCATTGTTATTTATTAATAATAGATGACTATCATTATGGTTCCACTCTCATTGTCTTATGTTTGATGTTGAGTTATGTCTTTTCTGACTGATATATAATTGCATCTACTAGATTTTATGCTTGTTTTCGTGTTGTTCTTTGCATGTGTAGGTGTCCAATCACAGAGATCGTGGGGATCGTGACTGACCAAGGCAAAGGAACGAGGGCGACATCTCTTCTACGAACACTAGCGTTGGAATCCAAGTAGGTTCTCACCATCCACTTTGTATTTGCAATTAGGAACTTGCGTGATAGCATTGTGTGATTGTTGCTAGACCCGGTCTGGGCTAGTAGGGATTGTCTCTGTCCGCAGAGAGGATTTACCTCCACAACAAATTGGCGACTCCACTGGGGAGTCTTGTCTCTTTGGTTTCTCGTTTAGTTGCTTAGATAGCTTTCTGGGTTGGATTTCTTGTTGTTTCTTGCTTTCTGGTTTTCCTAGATACTGTCTTCAAGCCCTGAGTTGCTTGCTTTTGTTTTTGACTTAGCAAACTTGATTAGTGCGCTTTTTAGCCTTATAGTTGCGCAAATTGGCGCAAGTTGCTCAAAAACAACCCGCGCCAATCCCATAAAAGCGCGGGTTGCAGCCTGACAGTCGCGCCAGGCCTGTCAACTTTTCTAGTTCGCTTGTCTTCAAGCCCTCTGAGCCTGGATTTGTATTTTGCCACGTCTTTTTCAATTACTGGAGTGTGTTTACTCCTTGTTTGACTGGTTTTAGACCTTCATCCTTCGGGTGTTTGCCTCTTTCTATCGGTTTCACATTTTAGCCCTAGGGCATCTAGTGGCTTTGTGCGTCGAGCCTTTCGTAGGAGTCTTGGGTTCTTTGATCGTCCAGTCGACTTTGTGATTACTTTTTGCATTTTCTCAGTAGTTGTCAAAGCTTTTTCTTGTTATTCAAGTGATTTGTTTCTTTTTCGCTTGGGTTTCGCTTGGCTTCGTTTGGGCTTAGATCACGCAGCTCATAGAGGTCTTTGTGCTTTCTTCTTGGTCTGAAGGACTGTTTTGGTGTTTTGGGGATTCCATTGTGTGCTCATTGAGTGAAATTGATCTTTTGCTCGGTGTTACTATCTCTCAAAATTTGTTTAGTGCACTTTGCCATTAAAAAGAAAAATGAATAATCTCTTTTGCGTTGCATTAGTTAATTGAACTTAGAATCTTTTCATTGATTAAGCGATTTAAAACAAAGAAAAGTTTCGTTTATTTGTCAATAGCTGCATTAGAGTGGTTCTTGATTGTTTGTGGTCATTTTTTTTGAAAAATTCTCAACTCTCTCGTAGTTAGTATTCATCGAACGAAATGATATTCTTTGGCATATAGTTTGCATTTAGGGAATTGTGAGAGATTACATACGGTAGGACCTGGAAATTGAACATTAACTAAAGATCAACCATAAAATGAACTGAATGAACTTAAAAATGCATTGGAACATAACGCTCACTAATTAGAGGTCTAGGCTAGAGACGTGCTACGACGTCGTTAAACCTACTCACTGTTGTTTCACACTACGGTTGGGTGATTCCTCCTTTTGTGACTCGATAGTGGTCTAGCACGGACTTGAGCTCCCATGTACCGTCGCGTATATAGGGGAGACCCCACTACGTTATCATCCTTTATCCACAGGAAGCCATGTCTGCCGCCTTACAAGCCGTAACGCACCGAACACAGCATTCGGGAAGATTGACTGCCGTACGGGAAGTCCTTGGTTTTCATATGACTGCCAAGGTGTATATGCAGTTTTATGGATTTGTTTGGTAAACCCTTTGCCTAGTCTCTCTAGAGTAGTCACTTTTGATCATTTTCAAACTTCTTAAAAGAAAAGGCTCACTTGAGCAGTTTGTCACTTCGGGCTCACAAAACATTCGAAGGCAACTAGAATCACCTTTTTGTCCTTTTCTCGACTCTTAAAACATGAAAAGGTCAAGTTGTGTCCTTGCATCTTAAAATTTATTTGGCCGCGATTAACATTACCTGGTTAGATCTTGTGTGCGTTAGTTTGAGTAGGGTCCTTTATCGTTAGATTCCCTTAGGTTTTGTTTGACGTTTGTCATCCTGGCTGAACCGTCGACTCTCGTTCCAAGTGATCAAGGGTCTCCATCTTCTGTTGCTCCTGAGGTACCGGTTGTAAGTGATACTCTTCCTGTTATCCTGAGTATCCAACCGATCAACTCTCACACTCCAGACGACAAAGGTTACGAAATTCATTGGAACCCCATCTAGGAGCCTAAAGAGGACGATATTCCTTTCACCCCCCCTGGTGTTTCGTCTCCAATGTCTACCTCTCACATGGATGAGACATCTCCTAGAGTGAGTGAGACACCTGTTTTGTTGAATATCGACACTCCCATCCCAGCTACTTCTCCGCTCCCCCCACGCTACTAGTCGTTGAGGGATAGGGTAAGTGCCAGGACCCCTGCTTCGAGTATGTGGGACCCCCACATCACTCCCACCACGGGATCTTTTGTTTCACATGTCCACACTACACCTGTCACTTCAGTTCCGACAAATCCAACTGTTTGTGTAGCACATTCAACTCCAGTTGTGAGTGCCATTACAACGTCTTCAGCTCTGAATACTGGTGCTGGTCCCCCTCACGGTCAAGTGAGTAGTGGCCAGCCGGCACACTCACCCAAAGTTGTTCACCCTACATAAAGTGCTCCACCCTCTTCTGGTCCCGTCCCAGGAGGGGGGCCATATGATGCCTATGGACAAGCTGTTCAGGATCCGAATGCGCAAGGTCCATTCTATTATTACAATTCTACTAGTCAATACCTTCAGCTTTCTCGACCCTTGCCTACTCAACCTATTGTTGAGGTTTCAGTACCATTATCTGTTGCTTGGAACGCCACCGCTTTTCATGGGGGCCAAGCAATACCTACACAGCTTCAGGGACCGCCTAACCAAGGCCAGCCATCTTATGTGCAAACCCCGCAAGGGCAGCAATATTATGGCCAGTCTTACCCAGGACAGCCTGGGGGCCCACAAGGACAACCCTATCAGGGACAACCTTCGGCCGATGGTGGTCCATCTTTTACTTATCGGACTCAACCTTCTGGTTACCCGGGGCAACCTGGTACCTAGCAAGGTTACCCATCTGGACAACCAGGACAACCTTATATCCAACAAGGCCAACCTGGTATTCAGTAGGGTTATCCCTCTCGACAAGCTGGACAAACTTATATTCCACAAGGTAAACCAGCAGTCCAACAGGGGTATCCTTTTGGGCAAGGGGGGCAGCCTTACTTACAGCAGGGCCAACCCACTGCTCAGCCTAGTCATCCTTCTGGGCAAGCGGGTCAGCTTCCTGCACAGCAAGGCCAACCCACTGCCCAGCCTAGTCATCCTTCTGGATAGGCTAGCCAACCTCAAGGTCAACCGGCCATCCAACCCGCTCAACCATCTGTTCCGCAAGGACAACCCTCGGTTGCTCAAGGACAACCTGGTACCCAGCAAGCACATCCTTCTGGGAAAACAGGTCCGTCCCAAACCCAACCAGGCCAACCTTCCGGCCAGATGGTCCAAGCTCAATCTGTTCAAGGACATCCTTCTGGGCCCCAGACTCAAATTGGTTATCAAATGCAAGGTGGGTCGCATCCCCAACCTTCTTACCAAGCGTAGCCTTCTTATCAGGCTCAATATGGAGCTCAGCAAATGTATGGCTACCAACAACCCCAGGGGCAAACTCAATTTACCCCTTATCAAAATTATCAACAAATGCAGGTCACTCCTTACCAGAATTATCAGCAACAATACGTTGCACCTGCAGGTCAAGTTGCTAATCCATGTGGTGCTGGGGGGCAGACCCAGGGTCAACTGTCTGCTTATGGACAGAATCCTTATGGACAGAACCCCCATGGGAAAAATCCCTATGGGCAGAACCCTTATGGGCCAGGCCCATCCGGACAAAGTCCATGGGGGCAACCACCACCTGGTTGGAACCCTGGTACTACCTCCCTTCCACAGCCACAAATGTCCTTTAATCCTCATTTTCCTTTCTTAGCGACGTTGGAACTTCCAGATGTGTCCAAGTTGACGAATGATCCCATTCTTCATAATCCATATTGGCCACCAGTTCCAACTAAGATACCCGGTGATTGCCCGAAATTCAATGGCAAAGCTGGTGAGGACCCTCAAGCCCATGTCATGACCTATCACCTTTGGTGCTCATCCAACTCATGGCTTGATGACTCCATCTGGCTCCGCCTCTTCCAAAGGACTCTCACTGGCTCGGCCGCTAAGTGGTATATTGAGTTGAATCGCGGAACATTTCAAGATTTCAACTTGCTAGCTATGGCATTCCTAACTCATTTTCAGTTACCCATTCGGTATGAGACAGGGACACATCTCCTTATGTCTCTCAAACATGACACAACCACGCATATATCCGATCATATACATGAATGGAGATGGCGTCGTCACTTGATCAAATTTTGGATTCCTGATCAGCTCCTGATCGATTGGTTCACGACTTCCTTTGTCCCTGCAATTGCACGAGACATCGCCATGGGAGCTTGTGTAACTGAAGAGCAGGCTATCGCATGTGCTCAGTACCTTGACTTGGTATATTCTCAGTGAGGTACTTTATATGATTATTTTCCAGACGCCCCGAGACCCGGAACATCCAAAGCTCCGCAAAAACCATCTGTTGACGGTGTTATTGGCTTTGTAAACACGTCTTCAAAGAAATCATCCGCGAACCCTGGGAAGCAAAAACAGAATGCTTCTAATGGAAACACTTCTCAGGGTCAATCTAATTCTGGAAGTACCTCTGAGGTAAATGCTGTTCAGTCCACCACGGCGGATAAATCCTCGAAAGGGAAAAAGAAAGGGAAAGCCAAGAATAAATCTGAATAGCCCAAACAGGACTCCCCTAAACCTCCACCCGAGGAAGGAGCCAAACGTAAACCTAAGTATCCTTGTCTTATCTGTGATGAGGATCACTACACTAAAAATTACCCTAGGCAGTCCAAAGTTAGTCAATTATTGAAAGGTGCTCCTGGGACTCCTGTTGTGCTTAAAGAACCTTTCCCTTCGCAACAAACTCAAATGGTGGTAGATCCATCGCAACCCTCTTCTTCATTTGGATCTCAAGTCTTCATGGCTGGGACGATTCCCAACCATGTCACCACTCGAGCAAAAGAATATCCGTCTCATGCCGGGAAAGAGCCAGAGGTCCCCTCCAGTGCTCCTCCGTCCAGTTCTGGTCCACTCCACATCGAAAGACCTAGCACTGAGACAACGATCTGACCCCCTCCAAAAGGTGTACTCCGGAAGTCTTCTTACAACCTGAATGCTCGTGCTGCTCAGCACTACAACATTGTTGAGGACTTAGCCCAGGCTCCGTCTGCTATGTCCACTCTCGAAGTCCTCAAGAGCTGCCCCTCCCAGAGGAAGTCCCTGCTATCAGCCATCAGTGGCATAGACCTGGCTGACTCGGATCTGATTTCTTTTGATCTCGAGGGCTATACGCCGAGACTACCTCACCAAATCGCTTTCCTTATACAGGTCATCATCAATGGTAAAACAATTCATCGTACAATCATTGATGAAGGTGCCTCAACTTGCATCATGTCTATTTCTTGCTGGAAAGCTATTGGTTCTCCAACATTGAACCACTCTCCTACGACGTTAGAAGCCTTTGATGGAAGAGAGTCTCGTCCTTATAGTATCCTCCAACGCTTGCCAATCTCCTTGGAAGAGAAGACGGTAGAAGTGGAGGTCGAAGTTGTCGACACTAATCTTACCTACAACCTCCTCCTCGGACGTAGCTGGACATACGCCATGCAAGCCATGGCTTCCTCCCTTTTCTGTGTCATCTGTTTCCCTCATCAGGGGAAGAGTGTCACGGTAGACCAGCTCTCCTTCTTCGCCTCTTCTTCCGAAGGCAATGTGCCGTTCATGGAGCATACCTCCAAATCATTCGAGAGTGTGGGAGCCGGACTCTCTAAGGATCCCACTCTAATGGGTGTCTTTCCCCTTCCACCTCTGAATCTCGCCCCTATTAACATGATTTCTATGGGTTCTGATCCGTGGGTCCTTCCACCCGCCAATCAGATAGAGTCCCGGGGCGATATGATGCCATTCGAGCGCACTAACAGTAATGTCAACCTTCACTCCATTTTCAATGGACTGAAGCTTGGGGGGCATGTACCTCGAATTGAGACACCATGCTGGGGGGCATTCCTGTTCCTTTATTCTCGAGCATGATTCATGCGCTTCGATTTGTACATGCGTGTGTGTGTGTGTGTGAGTTTTCATGTTTTCGGTTTGGTGTGAAAGCATGATTGCCACTTATTGTGTCTTTTTTCTTCTTGTGCAGATGTCGGGTGCACCATACATTGGTTTCGCTGATGGTGCCTGCCGTAGTACTCGTAATTTGTCCTCTACGGCGTGGGTGATCTACGATCCTCACGGTGAGTTAATATATCTTCAAGGTGTCTGTTTAGGTTGTACTACAAACAATGTTGCTGAATATAGCGTTGTTATTGAATTATTAGCCGAGGCAATTAATCTCGGTATTCGTACATTGCTTGTTAACCTAGACTCTCAACTTGTCGTCCATCAGCTCAATGGGCAATATTCCGTGAGAGACCGTCACATTTTAAGGTTGTACTTACGTGTTAAATTGTTAGAAAGGAATTTTGACTTTATCACATATCAGCATATTCCACGACGATTAAACACATTATCTGATGCATTGGCCAATCATGTATTAGATAGACATTTGCATAATTTATAATCAAAACATCATACAAGCAAGCACATAAAAGCACAATAATAAACCATAGGCATATGTATATATATATGTGTGTCATAATGTTTGCACCGCGTGCATTACAAAACCCAAAAAATAATACATGTTCATCCTAATACATCCTCGGACAACATGTCCCTCAAAAAATATGCATGAAAGAAGCCTACGAGTCTATTCGTGGTGGTGCTCATGATAGCATGCCACCACGTGCACCAAGCGTCTCAACAGACGATGGATGCGGGTCGGCACTCCCACTGTGTGCCTCTGGTATGCAAACGGCACGTCCGCCAATCTAGCATAGCCTGGAATCCCTTGGGTAAGTCCCTCGAGAATCTGCACCAGCTCTTCCCCCACAGCACCCATTGCCTAAGGATCAGCTGCAGGTTGATCCCTCCGCGCTATAGGAGACAAGCCGGCTGGTCGCTCTGGGCCCACATCTGCTTATACATACAACTGTCATCAAAACATGCATGTATTGAAAAAAAAAATGAAAATACATAAAACACCAAAAAGAGAAGATCATACCTAACTCCTCTTCCCAATCCTCTCCCTCTAGCAGTGGGAGGTCTGGGTCCCCCATGAAGTTGGTTCCCGCGTATGGCCAATCCTCTACCACGATCGGCTGATGGCGAAGCCATATGAAGAACTCGGGCCGCCAAGACATCTGCTGGCCCCCTCCTCCTCTGGGCATCAATGCTACCCAGCGAGCCATCCTAGGCTCTCGTGGCAATGGGTCCGCCACTACAGCTCCCTGGTACTAGAAGAGGGGTAATCGTTCCAAGAAGAACGACACCACAATCGAACCATACCCGAACTGTTTCACTCCCCCGCGCTTACACTTTGTAAGCTGCCTTTTGATATTTTTACTCACCGCTGTAGCCCAGTCAAAAATGGTAGGGCTGAGGCATTCTATCGCTAGTAACAGATGATTCTTGCTCGCCTCATGGGGCACCTGTACCCCAGCTGCACGCGTGATAGTGAACAGTATCACCCTAAGAACCAAGTCATGGATGGTAGCGATATCCACCTTGGCACTGTTTTTCCCAAATTGTGCCTCTGGACACACGCGAGCCTTCACTTCACCTATCTTCTCTCTGGAAGGCCTGCTTCTGGTCAAAATGGGGCTCGCCCCTCTCCGTGACATCCCAGTAATGAAGTACACATCAGTTACATCCAGCTCTAAGGTCTGATCCCGTAAGCGAAATACTTGGTCATCAACATCCCAAGCATCCACTATGAACTGTAATAGCTCCAGTTGAGCTCGCAGATAAGAGGTGAGGAAGAACTTTTTGAGA
This sequence comes from Pinus tabuliformis, assembly GCA_031772625.1. Taxonomy (NCBI): domain Eukaryota; kingdom Viridiplantae; phylum Streptophyta; class Pinopsida; order Pinales; family Pinaceae; genus Pinus; species Pinus tabuliformis. The sequence continues at coordinate 1,097,397,260 of CM062819.1, forward strand.
CCACAATCTCTCAAAGCATTCACACATCCCTCATCCGCTATGGCCAAGGCGTCTATGGCATCATGCTCTCGTTCTTTCCATTCCACCACCATTTTTGCTTGTCTCCTGCACCCACAAGGATGAATAAATCATTAATGAAACCCTGGTAGGCTCACAAACCGGAAAAATTTCAAAAATGATGGGCGAATTCAAGTAAAAAGTTAGGTCGCGCCAATGGCGTGGCACCTTTGGGCAAATCACCCCATTGGCGTGGACCCGTGCCGGATACCCACACCAATGGGGCGCAACCCTAAATTTTAAAATCCTCCTTGCGGAGGCTCAATCAGGGAACAAAATGCATAAAATAAAGTATGAAAATGGAGCTAAGGGAAGCGCCTCTTACCCGGAACTGGCGGAATCTCAAATGGTTGCATAGATTGGTAGTAATCACTATTCGAAGTTTGCTCCCCAAATGGACCACTACTACTATGCAAGAGGTAAAAAGTAAAAGTAATTCTATTTTTTACATTTTCACCATATTTATAGACTTTTTGACTTGTAATTAGGGTTAAAGAGTTCTTTTATGAATATTTTAATATATTTTTGGTCAAAAATGGATTTTACGCTTGTTTTTGGTGCTATGACAAGTCCTTTTTGCAACTTCGATGGTGAAACGAGTTGTATTTTATACTTTTTCGGACTCGGTAAATACACAAAAAAGTCACTATGGAGTCATCTTTCAACTCTTTTCTGACTCGCTAAAAATGAAAAGATTGCTGGGTTACCCCTCTTGACTCGTTAAACTTAAATAAGAGGCGGTCGTCTTTAAACCCTTTTCCGACCATGTAAAACCGAAAAAATTGTCGGACCGTTGTTGTTTCAGGTTCGTTAATGGTTACGAAATGACGTGATGTTGATCACGTTTTTACATTTTCAGATCGATATCACTACTCATGAAAAGTATTCCTCAATCGTAATGGTCGGGTGGTTCTTTCGAGCATTGTTTTATACTTTTTCGGGCTCGGGACACACAACTTTACGAAAAAGGACCCCCCTGGAGTTCGCTTTTCTGCTGTCTTTTCAGACTCTCTAAATAGGAAAAGACGTCGAGTTCTTCCTTTGTCAGACTCGTTAAAACTTAATGACATCGGATTCCGTCGTAATGACGCTCGCAAGCATATGCTATCCCCGTCAAGCTTGCTAAAAATAACTGGGGTACTCACCATAAATGGTGGGGAAAATGGACCCATAATTATTGTCGTGTCGGCAGTATGTCGCTCTTGAACATGGCACTAGTCTGCATTTGTGTCTGGGTGGGAACATCTCATCTTGTTTTACACTAGCCTCCGTGGGTTTGGGTGATCCTATTTGACCTCTCATCTGCTCATTGCCTTGTCACCATGACCTCTTCTCATTTGATGTCAAATACTGCCAAGTCCACTATCATGCTACCGATATGTTCAAGAGAAGTTGACCTCTACAGAATTACAACCTCCCTCTGATACCTCACATCATTCTGAATCACCACAACATCTTTCCTCTGTCTCGTGTCAATGATGTGGGAAACACTATGGCCCACCTTTGATCAAGGTCACTTCCTGTCGACTTCATCTCATTATCCAGGAAGCTGATCTAGAGACTCCCTTCGGTGCCTTAGAGCCTACATGCCTCAATGGTAGGTTCTTCGTGTTCGACGAGAGGTTTTCATCATTGGCCTCCAATCGAATGATTCTACGGGTGTTTGATGCCAGCTCATTGATTCCCACGCCGTAGATTGTACCTGTAGTACCTTGAGGGCCATTGTCATTATTAGTGGTAACTCTCGCGTCTGTTAACAGTTTTCATCATTGACTGGTAATCTGACGATGTTCATGCATGTTCGACTTCAACTCCTGTATTCACATGCTTGGACTTGTACTCTGTTCGGGTCGAGATGGAGCGCAAGACCCTGGATTTTGTTTGTTGGAATCCAGGCTGCGATTTGTGGATTATTATGATCATTACATGACTCATTCACTGGATGGCTGCGACCATGCCTGAGTCTATTTATCGATCCTCTCTGGATGGCTGCGTCCATGCCTTGGATCAAGAGCATTATGTACTCTACTATGGATGGCTGTGCCAGGGAAAATTTTAAGAACCCCCCCTAAATTTATAAATATAATAAATGGGCGAATCTCCATGGTATATAAGAAAAATGGAAGGCGATTTTATAATAATATAATATTTATATATAATTTTCTGGCGAATCTCTCACCAGGCATGGTGAATATTTTACTCAATTATAAAATCTTGTAAGATCTTGGTGAGTCTTTCACTAAATAATAAAACTTTGTAAAGTCCTAGTGAATCATAGCATAGGCTACATGCTGGTTTAATTCCCCCATTTAAATAGGCTACATTCCAGGTGAATACCATGGGTCAATACCATGTGCCATTTTTATTTTTATTAATTCTAATATTAGGGTTAATAATGGTTTTTTGCATGGTATTAATAACACTCTAGTCCATGGTATTTGTCCCATAGTATTTTGGCCATAGATTTCACCTAAATATAACCCATTTTTTGAGTGTTCGTAAATATAAGGTGACTTATGGAGTAAATATAAAAAAATGTTTTATTTGTTTACCATACCGCTCGTTTATTTATATTTTTATTAATTTACCATACCTCTTTTACAAATGTGGTATTTGGCCCATAGGATTCACTTAAATAAAACCTCTTTCTTGAGCCTTCATAAATAGAACGAGGGTTATGGACTAAATATAAAAAGAGGTTTTATTTATTTACGATACGTCTAGTTTATTTATATTTTTATTTATTTACCATACCTTTTGAGTAAGTATAAAGAGACGTTTTATTTATTTACCATACCTCCACTTTACTTATATTTTTATTTGTTTACACCCTTACATGTATATAAGGTGACTTATGGAGTAAATATAAAAAATGTTTTATTTATTTACCATACCTCTCATTTATTTATATTTTTATTAATTTACCATACCTCTTTTATAATATGGTATTTGGCCCATAGGATTCACTTAAATAAAACCTATTCTTGAAAATGGGCGAATGGAAGGTTGTAAGTCCTAATTTCAAGGGCGAAATTTACCTTTTTTACCCTCTCCCTTAAAATAAGGTGGGCTATTTGAGGTGATTTGTAAAAATGTACTATGATACAAAATATTCGCCCACTAAAAATTTAAAACCCCTTAATTTCACCAAAGGGCGAACATTCGCCCCTAAAATTATCCTTGGGCTGTGCCCATACCACATTTATCATGTACTTGAGATATTAGTTGTACTTCTTTACGCAGATTCTCCAGTGGCCATGTTTTCAGTCACGCATGTTCTTGTAAAGCATTTCACCCCTCTCTCTCTCGGGCCTCATGCTTTAGGGGGCATCTGTTACACAGCAATTTGTCACCGTCCCTGTTGCCCCTCACCCGCACACTGGAGGACTCGTTCCGGGACCTGTGAGAAGTGACATGACCTAAAACCACTAGCATCATATTCCTCTAAGTATGAGCTTCATTTCCCCTGAAGACATCTCCTGCAAAATACCCATGAAAACAACTCTTTTTGCATTAGCGCGGGTCCACAGTTCACTGCCCGCGCCAATGAGGGAAATCCTCTAAAAAGGGCGCGCCATTGGCGCTCTGTCCTAGAGTCGCACTCGCGCCAACCGAATTGAGTAAAGTTTTAACCAACAAGCTCCCAAAGGTTCTCTTCAACCCATCCACCAACTGAATCTATGTTGAGCTAGGATGGTTTGGCTTCGAATCTCCATAGAAGGGAAAGTGGTTTGCCACTTTTCATGGAAGTTTCCAAGTGATAAAGCCAATCCCATGAATAATGTGGTTGATCCTATCTCTTTCTTCTCTATCTATAAAAGCTTGCCTCTATGCCTTGAGCAAGCTAGTTACAATAGTTCTAGTTCCAACATAGTGATAGAGAGTTTGAAGCTGCAAGAGCCTTCTTTGCACCCATAAGGCCAAATTTAAGTAAGGAGATTCTTGTCACCCAAAGAGAGAAAGAGGCTTGTTCCTCATCCCAACAAGCTTTGCAAGACTTGTGTAGCTGATTACCCAGCCAAAGGAGGATTTGACGTCAAAACAATGGTTGTATTCTTCTTTGTTGTTTATTAATAATAGATGACTATCATTATGGTTCCACTCTCATTGTCTTATGTTTGATGTTGAGTTATATCTTTTCTGACTGATATATAATTGCATCTACTAGATTTTATGCTTGTTTTCGTGTTGTTCTTTGCATGTGCAGGTGTCCAATCACGGAGATCATGGGGATCGTGACCGGCCAAGGCAAAGGAACGAGGGCGACATCTCTTCTACAAACACTAGCGTTGGAATCCAAGTAGGTTCTCACCATCCACTTTGTATTTGCAATTAGGAACTTGCGTGATAGCATTGTGTGATTGTTGCTAGACCCGGTCTGGGCTAGTAGGGATCGTCTCTGTCCGCAGAGAGGATTTACCTCCACAACAGGAGGGATTTATCCCTTTGAAGGAGGACCTAGTAACTTCCCTCCATTGCACTATAAATTAAGGCATTGGGCTGGTTGCTAGCGAGGTTAGAAGCTGAACATTTTTTAGGGTAAATGTTGTTGGAATTGAAACTTCCTAGTTAAGCTTGAGAGGAGAGATCACATACCTTTTGGATTCATTGGGAAGAGAGTGAAACTTGTCAAAGTAAAGGAGACTTCTTGATGGACCCTGGGAGGAGCTTGTACAGCATCAAGGCACAGGTTGTAAAGTTCTTCTTTGATTTAAATTAATACAATCAGATTCATTTTTCTCAACAAATTGTCTTATGTGATTTGTTTCATGAATTCCTTGATCATCATGATAAGTATGCTTTATTATATTGGCTTTTCAGGTGCTATTTAATTTGTGTGCTTGTTTGTGTTTGCAGATTCTCTACAAGGGAGTTCATTTGGATAACTGGAGCGAGGCTTCCACAAACTTGAATTGGACCCAAGGTAGGCCTAAAACGCTTGCTTGCCTTTATTTATAAACTGCATATTTAGAGAAAGATAGAAGTTGATTGGTTTGTTTGTCGCTAGATATCATTAGATACTAGGGAGGTCGGTCTTGTCTGCAAGAACGACTCATTCCGTGTGACAAAATGGCGACCACACTAGGGACTTGATTTTTTTGATTTGATTTTACTTTGACTTGAGAAATTGTGTTTTTGTTTCTGTTTTTGGCTTGTTGTGTATGGAATTGGGTAGGTTTAGTTAATCTTGAATTATTTTATGTTTTTCATACTTTTGGAAGAGGACCGCACCCTCTGCTTGTAACACAGTGTGGACGTATTCACACTTTTTCTCTACACACAAAGCGGTCCTGCACCTGTGTGAACTGCGGGCCTACGGGCCCTGTCAAAATTTTGAAAAACTTAAGATTTTCTCTTTCAGTCAACTTAGGATTTGTTTAGGTGTTTTTATCCTCTGCCCAGATCTGCACGTGACTTGTCAGGAACTTTTCTTAGGTTAATTCCATTGGAATTAGGGTTTTAGGTGAAATTCCTAGAAGTTTTGGTTGCCGGGATTGATTTTCATTTCGGTCTTGTAGTAGCTCAGAGCTTAGAAGCCTTAGAAGCCTCAAATCACCTTGGTTTTTACTAGCCTTCTTATGAGTCTGACCATTTGCAAAATCTACCTTTGTTGAGGAATCCATCTTGTTTTTTCTCTTTGCGAAACTTCGAAAGGACTTGTGTTAAAAATTTTGGATTTCATTTTTAGAAAAGAAAACAAAAATTGATTGTTTTTTGACTTATTTGTGATTCTGGACAAATTAGTCCTTAGTTTTCTTATAGCTAAGTAAAACATCCTTGAAAAGAGATCTTGTAAGCTTTTACTTCAAATAGTTTTTAGAATTTATAGATCTCAAGATTATATTTTTCCATAGTTTTGAGTGTTTTATAAAAATAAAAAAATCTCTTTTGGAAAAAGTTTGAAAGAAAAGGGAAATTTTCATGAGAATAACTAGTTGTCTCGTTTTTTAGTGTATTTGAAAAGACAAAAAGCTCTTCTTTTGAATTATTTGTTAAATAAAGATTTGTTTTTACAATCATTTGCATTCTCAACTCTTTCCTAGCTAGAAATTCAGTGAAGGGAAAATATGGGAAAGTTTTGAGGCCTAGCTTGACTACTCACTACATATTTCATTAGGGTTTCTCTGTACAGTTTTTTAGGATGTCCAAAGACTGAAATTGTGGCATATGACATGTCAAGCTGTAAAGATCCTTGGAGTTTATCCCCCCATGATCTAGACAATAGCATGCCATATTTAGGTGGTATATTAGCAACAACTATATCCATGAGAATAGTCTTAGTAGGGTATTGTACTAGGGAAACACACAGGTCTTTAATCAATCGTAGGCACTTTACTTGACTTGAATCAAATGAAAATAGATCTTTGTAAGGCCTAGTGATATCTAAGTTCAACCTTTCTTTAGGCATTAAATCATGTGAAACCCCAGAATCTAACATTGCATTGTGTAGATCTTATCATGAATGTTAAGATTAATATAAAAGGGTGGTATCCCTCCTTCTAATGGTTTTCCATTAACATCAAGACCAAAAATAAGCTTAGGTTGATCATCAAATAAGTTGATAGAGTCTTCATTGTAAACGAAGTTTAAAGATTTTCTTATTTGAGATTTTTAAGTTTCATTTTTAATCAATTCTGTTAAGGGGACTGATATTTTTAGCTTAGCCACCTTTGTCCCCAAATTGAAAGGAAAAGGGGCTTTATCTGTTTGAGGATTTGGAATTTTCATGGCAGGATTTGGAGTAGGTTGGTCTTCTTTTTCTGCATTTGAAGTCTTTTTTGTGGATTTTCTAAGGTGATGTTTGGAGTTTCTTCCACTATCTCCTTGGAGGGGATTGAAGTGGATGGTTGATTATCAAGGGGTTGTTCATTGGATATATCTACAATGGTGGGATCAGAAGGATTTTGATGTTGTCTAGAGAGGATTTGGAGAGTTTTTGTAACTGGAATTATTTTAATTTTCTTAGGTTGATTTGGTACTACTTTCTTATTTTGGTCAGGAGTATTAGTGTTTTATTTTGCTCCTCAAAATGTACTGTTTGTGCACTTCGAAGATAGCAGAATCATACGCTTGCTTGTAATCGAATGATTCTCTTGATTGGGTCTGCAACTGCTAAAGCATGTGTAATTCCTTATCATCTTGAGTCAAAAAGACAGTTTCCTCCTCATCTAATTCCAATAAGTTAATTTGGGTGTCTTGTTCAGTGTCTTCTGCATGGGAAGTTTCAGCATAGTTTTCTTGAAAAGGAGGCCTAATATTATGATTAGGTCCATTTTTTCCAGTGTTCTGATTTTGATCATTTCTAAAGTTTGGATTTCTCACTTGAGGTGTTTGTTAATTATCCCAGTGAGGTTTCCTTTCAAAATTCTCTATCCTATCCATCAGTTTTTCCATTTCTTTGTCTAGGGCATCTATTTTAAGGTTAGAGGATGAGGCTTCATCTTTCAAGGGTCCTCTCCTTTCATTCCTAACCCTAGCTATTTTTGCTAGCAAATTAGCTTCTACACTAACTGATACACTCTACATGTCTTCTAAAGTTAGAGGATTTCTCTCCCTAAATTAGAAGGCCATATTAGTATCAAACCCATCATGAAACTTTATCAGAGCTAAGCCAGGTGGGGGTCTGAGATTGACTAGTATTGCATTATATATATTGTTGAATCTAGTATAGTAATCCTGGTTTGTTTCATTTGGTCCTCTCTTGATGTTTTCATATTATGAAAGGATCTACAGAGGATTCTTTTTCTTTTACCATCTATTTAAGAATTGCTAGTAAAACACTTCTAAAGTGTCTATGCTATTAGCAGGAAAATATCTAAACCATGTTCTTACATCACCAGCTAGAGTCTGAGCAAATAGTCTCATTTGGACATCTCCAATATCAATTTCATGTAATTCAAATAAATCTGTCATTTTGTTTGTGTGTTGTTGTGCTATGTAAGTTCCTATGCCATCAAATTGGACAATTTTGTTATGGTAATCTTGTGGCATGGCACCTCATGGAGTGGGCAACATAAGAGGAGCATATCTATTTTCCATGGCTCTAAGTTGGGCAAGAATGAGAGGTGGAGTTTGGGTATCAAGAGATGATACAGTGGGTGATGGAGAACTGGGAGTAATGAGTGACTGTTGTTTAATGGTAGGTTGGTGGCAAAGTAAAGGTATAAATGGAGGTGTGGAATGAACTTCAGAGATGGAAGGGAATAATGGTGAGCTAAAGGGAGTCGAAACTGTTTCAGAAAGCTCGGGGATCTTAATAGTAGTAAGGGATGACTGAGGGTAATTTAGAATGTACTGATCAATTGATAAGTTTTCCCTTTGGACTTCAAGTTCTGCTATAAATTGTGGATCTAGAACTATGTCATCAAGTGCACTTTCAGACCTGGTTCTAAATAGAGAAAGGTCAAATGATTCATCAAAGGGGAGGTCTTCTAAAAACAACCACTCATCTGGGTAGGAATTTGCTTTAATTAAAGGTGTAGGACTACCTGAACTTTCTTGTCTTCTGGATATTCTTGAAATCAAATTAGGATTATCAAATACTTGGGGAGGATTTGGATCTGGGTTAACTCTAGTATAGTGAGTTCTCCTTGAAGCCAGAGTTTCAAACTTTTCTAGTTATTTTCTTTTTATGAGATTTTTATAAATAACTTCTAATAAACCCTTCAAGAGGCTTGAAATAAATATTTCAAATTTCTCAAAGGTTTATTAACATTGAGGATTTGATTCCCCAGTATGGTAGCCACTATGTTATCACTCAGAAGTTTTCCCTAGAAGTTATTAAAAGAAAGAATAATCCGAGGTAACCACAAACCAAATCTTTTAGACTCGAGTTCTAGCCAACCTAAGTCCAGAGAGGGCTCTCTCTTTATAATTTAACTTTGTTTTTATTAGATTTTAGGATACTTCTTAGTGTTCATGAGGATTATGATTTTGATTGAAGGTTGGGTGGTGGAATTCTTGGAACACATGGATAGAGATAGGTTTTTAAGCCATTGGGCTATGGAGTCAATCAAAGGATAGCTTAACTGGACCAGATCATTAAAGGGATTGTTTACAGGGTAGGCTAGCAAAGCAAAAGGAAAATATTCAAAGAGTTGATGGATGGAATGATTCAACAACTTTATCCATTGTGGCATCATCCCAATAATCTCCAATCTTCGCGAATTTAGGCTTCGCCTTAGTACCAATGTTTACCTGCCTAGTCTTCAATGGTGCGGTGATATCTTGGTTCTCTATCTATGGACCTTCAACCTCATGGTGGCCTTCCACTTCTGGGATATTGATATTTCTTGCATCATAATACTCCACTTCAGTAGTCATATTATAGCATTCTGGTGCATGGCCCAACTGGGTTCTCCAATCTAGTTGAATCAAGACCAAAGGATCTTGCGGGATTCAGAAGATTGCTACCTTAACCTGCTGCAATGCCTCGTCAATTCTTTTGAAGCTGTCTTCAAAGCTGATTTTCCTCACGAACCCTTCTCTTAAGACATCCCACTCCATGGTGTCATGGTGGAGCTCCTTTTCCAAATACCAGTTCATAGGGATTATGTCCAGAGTGTGACATAACAAATGCACCCATTCTGGCTACGGCTCCATTCCATATACCTTAGTCCATTTGGCCAAATGATCACGTGGATAATTCCTCCCATCATACTTCTCAGTTACCCGTACTTTAGGATGACCAAATCGCATTCTCATCATCCTTCTGTTATTACTCAGAAGTTTTCCCTAGAAGTTATTAAAAAGAAGGAATAATCCGAGGTAACCACAAACCAAATCTTTTAGACTCAGGTTCTAGCCAACCTAAGTCCAAAGAGGGCTCTCTCTTTATAATTTAACTTTGTTTTTATTAGATTCTAGGCTAGTTCTTAGTGTTCATGAGGATTTTGATTTTGATTGAAAGTTGGCTAGTGGAATTGTTGGAACAGATGGATAAAGCTAGGTTTTTAAGCCATTGGGCTATGGAATCAATCAAAGGATAGCTTAACTGGACCAGATCATTAAAGGGATTGTTTATAGGGCAGGCTAGCAAAGCAAAAGGCAAATCTTCAAAGGGATGATGGATGGAATGATTCTAACCAGGCTAAAAGGGCAATGAAGAATCCTTAGAACGAGATCAGAATGAGGAAGAGAGGGTGATCATCAACAAAGAGAAATTAAGAATTCTTTGCTACATAGACCATAGGGGGGAACTACAGAAGTAAGGGAGCATTTAAGAATTCCCTAACTAATATAGTTTAGCAGAAAACATTAAGAAGGTAAATAGTCAAAACAGAGTGAACTAAAGTAAGTTTTGAAATATCATTCCGAGTTTACCATTTATATTTCATAGAAACACATATGATTATTAATAAACATAAGGAAAAACAATAATACACATGAGAGAATACTTATTTGATTTTCTCTTAACAAAAGAATCTTGTAAAATTTCTTAACTTTATTCCATGATCCAGCAAGCCAATCCAGTCTTGAAACAATAGCACTTTGATTTTAGATACAAGTCTACATAAATGTTTTTGAATCCACACTAAATACTTCGAAATTGGAAGAATTTATACAAAAAATATTACAAAATATCTCATAACAATTGGAGATTTAATTACCGAAAATAAAATATCTTCAAGCATGAAGATAGAGACAGATGGAAAACTGCATCATGTTGTCCCTCTTATTGTCGTAGTGCTAGCTATTGCAGTTGAACTTGAGCCATTTTAGGCTGCCTGATATGTGTACGCTAGAACCATCTTTTTCTTTGGTATTTTACTGATACTCTTTAACATGTTACTCTTTGACCCCGTTTACCTATTTCATCTGGCTATCATTTAGATTTACTGTGGTAACTTATAGTAAATCTATCATCTTTTCCAACCATTCATCTTCAAGTAATTTTAATTTGAGCATCCTCCTATATATCTTGGCTGCCTTAGTGTATTTGGAAAAGTTTGGTTTGGTGACAAATAAATGTTTCACCTCATGCTCTAGGAAGAATAGATTTTCTAAAGTATCATACAATACTTTCCCTATTGGCAATGCTTTGATTCCTAAAGTGCTTGCCTGTTCCTTAGACAGTTACTTTAATCTATCAACATAGTCCAATTGGGTCATAAGTTTGTCATTGATGACCATGGGACTTGGAAGGCCTTTATCCTTCAAAATTTGAAACTTTGCCATGAATCTATCAATGCCAGCCTGCATGTTATGTCATTTTTCCTCTAGGTTAAGCATAAGGTTTCTTTTAGAAAGAGCCTTTTTGACTTCAATGATGGCTTCAGTTCTATCCTCCACACCAAGCTCATTTAGTTTGTGCTTGTTTTTGCTGTTAAAAAAATGGATGAGTCGATTAGCATTCTTAGGTTGGTCTCCTATGTCTTCGTTTACCTTTTGTATTGCTTTGGTGGCCACTTTCACGAGTTCTGTTTGCTCAAATATTACTTGAATTGATGGCCAAATATCCTTTACAGAGTCAATGATATTGGCCCAAAGCATCTCCTTAATTTGTCCTAGTGGCTTTTGTAAAGTTAGATCCTTCTCTAAGACCTTAATCTTCTCACCCATCCTTAGGGCTTTCTGTGTTTCTTCTCTCTGTTGTATTTGGGCAAGCTTGTAGTCAGTTTCTAGGCTTGCCACTTTCTCCTTAAGCCTCTTAAGCTTTGTTGCCTAGATGGACATTTCCTCCATGAATTTCACTAACTTTGTTGTCTTTTCTGTTGAGGTACCTGCAATTGTAGACTCAGTTGTGACTCGCAGTGTTATGGCAGGTAGAGCTGTTGGTGCCAAGGATGCTGCTAGTGTTGAGGGAACTGCAGTTGTTATTGTGGGAAAGGCAGTTGTGGAAATGGTGGCTAGTCACTTTGTTTGGAATGAATCAGTGTGTCCAATTATTTCTTTGTTTCTTTCAATTGGTCGTCTAGATTGAGGACCAAGTCCATAAGCTCCTCTTGTCCCTTTTGGGTCTCTAGGACCTCTATTGTCTGTGGGTGATGCAGTGTTGGAATCTTTAGTTGCTTCTTCAAAGCAATGATGTCATCATTTTTCTTTTTGATCAATCTTTTAGTGGCCTTCACATCTTGGGATAATGTCCCAACTCAATGATTAAGTCCTCCAAGGACTTGATTTTGGTGTCCTTTACATGTGAAGAGGCCTTTTCTAATTGAAATTGAGCTGATATGTTATTTAGAGAATTCTGTAATTGATGAGCGATGATGGCTTTCCCTATCAAGGTGGAGTAAATCGTCTCGCCTATCTGTTTGTGCAACTCAATCTGGTCAATAGGATGTAGGTCCTTTGCTAGCACTTCAAAATCTATTTTATTAAATTTAACTGCTGTTCGTGGTTGCTGAATGGTAGATTTGACAAATGTCATTTGCATCTTACCTTATTTGACATCATAGGCTGACATAAGCCTTGTTTGGTTTGTAGGTGCCATCTTGAGGTACTATGTGTAAGTCTGGGCTTTTAGCCTCTCATTCCTGGCCTTTATATCCTTGTACCTTTCTCTAATGTCTTGATCTCTGTCAGCTGGCATCCTAAAGGAGGGCGCTTCAACACTTTGTTGCCTTTCCAACATTTGAGTGTTTGATGGGGAAGGTTCTAGTGTGCCCCCAGAAGGAGTGGTAGGCCTGCTTCTTTCTCTTTCAATGCTGGTGGCCCCCATAGTTTCTTCTATGAATTTCTACTCTATAACAAGATTCAATCTCTACCTTTCGACTAGATTGGTTTCTACATATGTTTGTATAGTTTCTTTTCCTGATGTAGTGGCCTCTTCCCTATTCCTTTTGAGTATTTTCTCCTCATTTAGAGGATTTTGCAAGTTAGGGGGAGTACTCATAGTGGGCTGTTGTATACCTGTTTGACCCAATTCCTCTGATAGGTCTGGCTGCTCTGATTCTTCCTGCAGCTAGGACTCTTCTTCTATATGAGATACACTTTGTATCAGTGATTCTCCCTAGGCCTGTTATTCAGTTTGTGCTTGTGATTCTGTTTGGGCTTGAGATTCTCCTGGCACCTGCAAGAAGGAACCTTCATCAAGCCTTTTCTCTAAATCAATTAGAGCATTTTCAACTACTACTTCAGTGGTATCCTTGTCTACGAAAGTATTCTCCACCCATTCTAATTGATTTGCATATTTCTCTATCTCAGGGATTTGGTGGTGAATGTAGGGAGCCATCTTGTTTTTCTGTCTCCTGTTGCAAATGAAGTCACAGGGGTCATATCTCCACATGAAGCTTTGTTTTAGTTTGAGTCTTTGAATGATTTCTTCTGCTTCTATTCCATCTTCTCTTCTATTACATACAAAGGGGCCTAGTTGATCCTTAATTCTAAGATGGGCCTTCTTTTTTACCTTAACGAAATGTACCTCATCCGAGTTGATTATTTTCCTGTAGTACTCGAGAGCAAATAACCTCATTAGGAGGTATTTGGGTACTTTATATGGGGCCAACTCATAGCCAGAGATCCTAATTTCTATGTGATTTTGATACAAGTACCAATCTCCCACTTTGTGTTGTTTTGACAGCTGCAAGATCCTCCTGATATCTGAATTGATTCTTGGAGGAGGACTTCCTAGCAGCATAGTCACTACTAGATGTACAAAAAGATCAATGAAATCTATGTATGGATATGGAGAATCATACTTATGTATCAAAGGAGTCCAAAAAATTACTAACCTAGGATGACCTTTAGTGTCAAGCTTTTGGAGAGTGAATGGGAACTTGTTACCTTGGTAGTATAAGAAAAGGTGGTACAAAACTGAAGAATACTTAAACAATCTTTCATTACTCATTCTCAAAAATTGTTCATACATCCTATCAGCTATGTACTTGGCATAATCATACATGACAGAAACCCAGAGAATCTTCTAGAAACTACTCATATGACACTTGCCTCTCTGAATTCGCCCAAGGATGAGTAAGAGATCTAAAATCTCCAAGTGGAACCAAGAACTATCAATGAAATGACACTAATCAAAATCCCAAAAGCTGACTCACTCTCCTGTAAACATCTATATATGGATCCCTCATCCAAGAGATCTAAAGGCTAGACTTTTGTAATTTGCAAGGAAGTGTTGTTGGTTTCTCTTTGAAGACATTGTTGGGTGATCTTGCTTTGTATGAGGTGAAGAGGGCTTTCATGCTGGGAGGATGATGCTGGATCAGACAGCTTGGTTGTAATACTCTCTTCTACTACTTCTATCAATAAATCTATTTGAGTTTTCCTCCATATGCTTGTATATCTTTGAATCTTGTATTTGTATATGCATTTATATGGTTAATGTACATCTGATCCTACATTGTTTATGGTTATAGATCTCTATGCTTTGATGGTATTTTGCTGCTTTGACTCTACAAGTTTTCTTTGAAGTCGGACAAGTGAGAAAGGAGTGGTGAAAGCTCTATCAAGGGAGAGAGGAAATGAGCAAGGAGACTAGCGAAAGACCAAGGTTGGAATTCTCTACTTCTCTCTCATCTATCTCTCATAAAGGAAAACACAAGTAACTTTAGTTTCTTTGTTTCTAAGATAGCTACCCGTCTTAGTGGGACTAGCAGCTCTGAATGGACGCTAGTTTTGCCGATAACAAAATGGCGACTCCGCTGGGGAGGGAATAGTTTGTTTTTTTTGTTACTGTTGTTTACTTTATAAACCATAGATGGAGCCTGAAGTCAAGCCAGCTAGCCTTCGAACTGCTTTTGCTATGCAACTGCAAAGTAGATCAATGCTGCTTCAGTAAATCTCTGGGTTGGTTTATGAACTGAACATCTAGCTTGAAAACATCCTAAGTGCCCTGGTGGTAGCTCAAATAACCTCATTAGATCAGCTCCTATACTTTGTGTTTACTGACAATCATTAGCTCAGCTTAAATCCCTGAACTTAGCTGCAAACTGTGAGTGAAAACCAAGATCAGTCTTGTCCTTGGTCCATCACACTGTCTCCTCTTGGCAACCTGGATGCATCGCACCTCCCGTGTGTTGCAGGTGAGATGCATCCCTATTTCCCTGTGTTACATGTGCGATGATTGAATGAGACTGTTTCTGCCTCCAGATTTTGGCTTTTTCTTCATTGTCTTCAGCTTTATTCAGTATTTTTGTTGTTTATGATCAATATATCTCTGTTGAAATCATCTTCCTTTGCATTATTCAGCCTCCATCAGAAGGAATTGTGAATGTTTTTTATGTATTTTTCATCATTTACAGTTCTCCTTTGCAAATAGTAGCTTAATCAAACTGTTGTCTTTTGATTTGAAAGTGTCTCAAGTGTTGTTTTCAGTCAAGAAAAAGATTGTCACAAAGCATTCCTCTTTTAGATAGTTGATTACACTTTTGCCATTGTATTTGATTTGAATCATTAGTATTTCAAATGTCAAAAGAAATTTTAAATTCGAAATCGCAAAGTGTTGTCTTGGCTTTACTTTTGTTTTTTGAAAAGAAAATCGTTAGTACTGTAACTTTGGAAGAAGATAGTTTAGATCTATACTTTGTTTTATTTTTGTCATTCTCACATTAAGGAAACTAAAAAACAATACATGCATGTGCATTTGCATTAAGACTGCATGCTGGAATCGATTTAGGAAAAGTGCATCTAGTGTGTGCTCTCTGCTCTATGTTGAAATAATTTCATCTCTCTTTCCTTAGTAGCTAGGATTTTCATTGCAAAAAGAAAGTAAATGACTGTTTATCATCTTAGATTGCATATTTAGGAATTTTATATCTACACCACGTAGTGAACCTTAAAGGAAAACTTCTTAAGAAAGATCAACTGTAAAATAAACTTCAATGAACATAAAAACACTTTGGAACCGAATGCACAACATTTAGAAGTCTAAGCTAGAGACATTCTAGCGTCGTAAAACCTAGTAACTATCACTTTCATCATAGGTTGGGTGATTCCTCCTCTTTGAGATGAAAAGTGCCAGTACAGACTTGTGCTCCCACGTACCGTTGAGTATATATTGGGAGACCACAATAGGCTACATCCTTTATCCTTAGGAAGCCGTGTCTACCACCCTATCGATCGCAATGCACTGAACACAGCATTTAGGAAGATCTACTATCGTACCATAAAAAGTATTTTGCGATTTTGTGATTGGTTTGGTAATCCCTCTGTCTAGATTTCCAAAGTAGTCACTTTCGTTCCTTTTCAGACTCCTTAAAAGAAAAGGTCCATCTGAGCACTTGTCACTTCAAGCTCATTAAAAATCAAAGGCGACTAGAGTCATATTTAGCTTTTTCTCAACTCTTAAAAATTGAAAAAGCAAGTTGTGTCAAAGCATCATAAAATTCATTTAATTCGAAATAACATTTTACCCTTTTTTATTTTGAGTTGATCAAGTAATCCGCAATCGTGGAAGAAATTCAATCAAAACCCTGTCGTTCGTGGAGAACAACGAGTCAACCATCTTTGACTCCAGAAACAAAACTATTCCGAGCCAAGCGATCTCATTTAACTGGTTCAAAGTCTCTTGGTTTGTTTGAAACTTGTGTTTCAACATCCTTAGAAACTCCAGTTACTCCAACTATTTCTGGTATCCCTGCCTCTATAGAAGAAGTTCCACTATTACAAGAGGACACTAGAACTAATCCTACTGTAATGGTAACACATCCATTCCTGAACCAGCTCCATCTAGGACTGATTCGGAAGGTGTTAACCCTACAACATCCGTTGTTGCAGAGTGTGTACATTCTTCGACACCAGAAATATTTTACGGACTTGACGGTCTGCCTCTTCCACCTGGACTGATTGCAATAGAGGAGATTGTGGAGGATATTCCATCCAGTACCCCATTGCATTTTTGAGCTGGGATCCACCTATATCCTTCTAATTTAGAAGATAGTCAACCTTCATTGCAAGTTCCTGTAGAATCACTAGGAATTCTTTTGGATAGACTCAATATGTTTGAACAACCATTGACATCTAGGACTGTGTCACTCGATACAGTAATAGAAAAACCTCCTACCACTACTCCGACAATGTTTGCTGGTATAACATCTGTCCCAACTAGCTCTCAACCGCTAGATGGAGTCCACCCAGGGACTGTTTTGACAGTATGGTCTGTTCTCATTGGTTCATCTAGAATAATATTTGGAATTTCTTATGTTGAATCTCAGCAAATTGATCCTCCACAACAGTATCAATTTGGGCAGTCCAGTCTACAAGGACCAATTTTTCCTTTGAACACTAGATTGCCGCCATATGGGGGGCAGTATGCCTTTTCATTGTTCCCTCTAGGAGAACAACCATATGAGAGTTCACAACAGAATTCGGGTCAAGCTGGAATTGCATCCAGTCGTTGGGTGCCAATACTACCTCAACAACCAAGAGTTGTATATTCAATGCAACCAAATCTACCTATGTCGAATATTCCCACTACACCGGCTATTGTAATGGTGTCATAAGTATAAGCGCTGCCTGTTGTATGTCAACCTCAAGTCTCTCAAGTCGTAATACAATAGCCTCTTGTCTCAACGACTCAACCTCAATCGCTGATTAGTGGCTCCTTAACTGAAGCGACTCAGGCTCAAACGGGTACTATCACCCCTCTTCTTGGTCGAACATCCAATATTGGACAACAACAAATGGCTTCGCAACCATGGCTGGTGCAATATCAACAACCGTAATTCTAGCAAGCTTACCAAGGACCTGAGCAACAAATCTTTGCGGGTAATGGGCTACCGTATATTCAAAATGGTCACCACCAATCATATCATAATGGTTATGCCCATCAACCTTATCAAAGTTATCAGCATCAAATATATTATGCTGGTATGCAAAGACCCACTGCTAACGCAATCCCATCCTATCCTGGTTATGCCTCGCCAAACCTGAATCAACAGTTGCCTTTCGTCGCAACGTTAGAATTACCAGATCTGAATCGGCTAACAAATGATACAATTGCTTACGCCCCTTAGTGGCCGGCCATTCCTCATAAAATTCCGTTAGAAATTCCTAAATTCAATGGAAATCTGGGTGAAGATCCATCGAATCATGTGATGACCTTTCATCTGTGGTGTTCATCCAACACTCTCAATGATGATTCGATTAGGCTTCACCTCTTTTAGCGAACGTTAACTGGTCCAACAGCGAAATGGTACATTGAATTTTCGAGAGCTTCATTCGATAACTTCAGCGCCCTTGCCACAACCTTTTCAACCCATTTTCAGTTACCCATAAGGTACGAAATAGGAACGGAGCTTCTTACCAATTTTAAGCAAATGACAACCACTCACATATCTGATCATATTCATGAGTGGTGACATCGTCACAAACATATATTCTTGATCAGCTACTAGCTGAATGGTTTATTAAGTCATTATTACCTTCTATTATAGAAGATGTGGCTAAAGGGGGGGTTGTCACTGAAGAGCAAGTCATTTCTTGTGCACAATATCTAGACTTGATTTATACTCAGTCTGGCACGCTCTATGACAAAATACCTAATGCACCTAGACCAGAGTTTTCCATTCCTCCTCCTCCTAAATCAAGCAAATACTCTCATGTCGACGATGGCATGATAGGTACAACCAGCATGAAAACCACAAAGGCTACATCTAAAAAAGCTCGTATGGTTTCTGGTCAAAATGCAAATGAAGAACTTCTTGCCTCAAAGGTTAATGCTGTGTTCACCGACAAAGGCAAAGAACCGAAGCAACCAAGAGGCAAGAAAAAAGCAAAAAGCAAAAATAAGAAACATGACGATTCGTCTCCTGAAAAATCTTCTGCAAACCCTTCTAGGCAAAAGAAACCTAATTAGCCATGTCTCATATGCGATGAGGACCATTGGACGAGAGATTGTCCATATAAAGCTGAAGTTAAGAAAATATTTAAGAGTTCAAGAACTTCAGCGGTATTGACTGACCCGTTTCCAAACCCAGAAACCAATCTGGTTACTAGCGACAATGCTTCCCCATCCCAAGTGCTTACGTTTTCCATTTCGAAACAGCAAAATGATGCTTTGATATCGACAAGGAACAAAGATTACGGGAATCCACAGCTGTCGAACAACAAGGCTGCAGATCAACCTAGTAGCTCGACAACAACTTCAACCGAATTTGTGCCACCCATCATTCTTGAGCTAACAATAAAGCCGCCAAAGGGAGTAGTACACAAATTGACACTTAATCCTCATGCCCGAGCAACAAAGAATTATAATATAGTAGAGGATCTAGCCCAATTGCCATCCGCTATGTCGACACTTGAAGTATTACAAAATCGCCTCTCCCAAAAGCCGGCTCTATTGTAAGCAATAGGTGGGATTGACCCAACGGATTCTAATCTTGTGGCCTTTAATCATAAAGGATTTGAACCTTAGTTACCAACTCAACTCACTTTCCTCATCCAAGTGAAAGCCCTCAACAAAACTATTCATCGAACAATTATTGATGAGGGGGCATCTACATGCATTATGTCAATGAGTTGCTGGAAAACTTTAGGATCACCACCCTTGTCAAGATCATCAATGACATTAAAAGCATTCGATGGATGAACATACACCCCGTACGGGATTTTAAGTAACTTACAAGTCGAACTGGGGGACAAAATAGTAGAAATTGACATCGAAGTTATCGATGGAAACCTCGATTACAATATCTTACTAGGAAGGCCCTGGATTTATGCCATGGCTACTGTTGTATCAACTTACTTTAGAAAGGTTGCATTTCCTTTCCAAGTAGGAATTACAATCGTTGATCAACAAACCTTTCTCGCCAACAGTTCACAAGTTATAGGAAGCATTCCAATGATCCATGGAAGCTCTCATTCGCTTCAAAATGTCAGAGTAGGCCTATTGAAAGACCCTACCTTGATGGGTACTTTTTCCCTACTGCGTTCGAGTAATCTGGTGGAAGTGGCAATAGTTGGAACCTGCAATATGATATCTTCCATTTCGAAGATTTCCAAACATTTTGTTAGCATGGATCATCAACAAGTTTTGCCTCCAAGCCCAATGGAGATTTTGTAGCAATCAATTTTCTCAGCCTGGGCGGCAAACCCAAATCAACACTCATCGAGTGTTTGGGTAGATAGATCAAAGGAATATGGCACCTCTTCAGATCCTTGGTCACACTTACATTCTACAGACGAAGGAATTATTCAGTCATGATGATGGGAGAGGCACCATGGGAAGATTACCACCATCATTCCCATCTTCCAGATTACAACGAAGATTATTCCAACGACCTTGATCATCCTTTAGTTTTTGATTTTCTATCAAATACTGTAAATACGATGGATTTTGAGTGAAACCTATCCAATATTGAAGAAACTATCGCCATAAATATCTCGATCAAACCTAATGTTGTAGAGAATATTCATGTCAACAAATCTTGTTCTTCTTCAGAACTGGAAATATATTGCGCTCTCTTTCGCGAATTCAAAGATTTCTTTGCATGGTCATATGAAGAAATGCTAGGCATTGACTCGAGCATAGTTGAACACGAAATCAATATGTATCCAGATGTCAAATCGGTACAACAACGGCTTCGGCAGGTGCATTCGAAGAAAGCCACTGCCATCAAGGTAGAAGTTGAAAAACTTTTACATGTTGGTTTCATTTACTCAGTTCCTCTCACTGATTGGGTATCGAATATTGTTCCTATGATGAAAAAGCAAGGAACGATTAGAGTGTGCGTTGATTACAGGGATGTAGATCAAGCTTGTCCAAAGGACAACTACCCTACACCCTTCATCGACCAAATAATTGATGAATGCGCCGGATGTGAAATATTTTCATTTATGGATGGATTTTCGAGGTATAATCAAATAAATATCCCCCATAGGACCAATCGAAGACTGCATTTATATGTCAGTTGGGCACATTCGCGTACCGCAAATTACCTTTCAGTTTAAATAATGCAGGGGCAACCTTTCAGAGGGCTATGAATTATTCCTTCCATGACATCAAGAACATCGTTCAACCATATCTTGATGATCTTCTAGCTCATTTGCGAAAGCGAACTGATCATCTGCAGCATTTGAGAGCAATATTTCTATGTTGTCGACACTACAAGATACGACTCAATCCACACAAGTGTGTGTTTTGTGTCAGTTCTGGTCATTTACTTGTCTTCGTGGTTTCTAAGGACAGAATTCTACTCAACCCATGTAAGGTTCAAGCAACCATCGATATGCCTCCACCTTCAAATTTGCTTCAGATTCAGAAACTCCAAGGGAAAGCAAACTTTCTGAGGAGGTTCATTCCAAATTACGCTGAACTTGCTAAAGGTTATACGCGTCTTTTGAAAAAAGAAGTACCCTTCAACTGGGATTAGGTTGTGCAAGCTTCCTTTGATGCTCTAAAGGAATCCCTAATAAAAGCGTCATTAATGTACACTCCTGATTATCAAAAGGACTTTAACCTATATCTAGTTGTAGCAAATACAACCATCGCAATGGTTTTAGTTCAAGAAAAAAATGGAATCGAACATCCTATCTATTATTTAAGCCAAAACTTAAATGATACAGAAAGCAAGTACTCCTATGTTGAAGAGGTGGCTCTTGCAGCTGTTCAAGCAGTACAGAGATATCGACACTATATCCTCTTTCACAAAACTACCATTTTATCAGATTGCAACCCTATGGCTTACATTCTGTCGCGTTAGTTACTTGGGGGAAAATATTCAAAATGGATAGCTATTTTGTAAGAGTTTGATCTAGAATTTGTAAAATCCAAATCAAAGAAATCTCTAGTTTTCACAGAGTTACTATGCGAATTCCCATCGTCGCCCAACAATTCAACATCAAAAGAAACAATTGTGGATGAATCTTTGTTTCTGATATCGTCAGGTGATATGTGGTACGGAGATATAATCATCTATCTCCAAACCCAAACATACAGGCCTAATACCTCTCGCTCTGAACAACGATGTACTCAATACCAAGCAAAAGACTACATGATCGTCAGTGATATGCTTTACCGTCGTGGTATCAATACAGTTTTGCAAAGGTGCCTCACCCATGAGGAGGCTAAAAAATTCCTGAATGATTGTCATTCAAGCACGTGTGGGGGGCATCAATCCGGTTATGCTACGACACAAAATATTTTACAGGCAAGTTACTTTTGGCTAAGAATGTTCAAAGATTGCATAACCGCAGTCAGAAGTTTCCATGCTTGTCAAGTCTTTGACCGCAAAACCAAAATACCGCTAGCACCTTTGCAACTAGCAGTTTTTGTTGGGCCATTTGCCAAATGGGGCATAGATTTCATGACATGTAACCCCACCTCGGCCAGGGGGCATGGGTATATCATAGTCACAGTTGACTATTTTACAAAATGGGCCGAGGTGATGCCTACATTAAACAACAACGGTGAAATGGCTGCTCTTTTCTTTTCAATCATGTAGTCTCTAGGTTCGGTGTTCCACAGGCTATAGTCACAGATCATGGATCACATTTTTGCAATCACATGATGGTCAAATTGGCTGCCAAACTAGGATTGTCCCACGACAGTTCTACTCCGTATTATCTGCAAACTAACGAACAAGTTGAGGCCATTAAAAAGTCCTAAAGCGCATGCTGCAAAGGATGATTGGAGTCCACAAACGAAGTTGGCACCTAGTCCTATACTCATCCTTGTGGGTGTACAGAACCTCAGTAAGAAATGCGACCGGGTTTACACACTTTCAGCCGGTGTATGGACTAGAAGTCGTCTTACCAATTCAATGTGATATTTCATCTCTCAAGCTCAGAATCGACCTTCTCCCCGGAACTTCAGAGGAAGAGGCTCATTTCTTGGAACTAATATGATTGGATGAAACCCACCGTGATGTGGCCTTGGCTAATGAAGCCCATAAGAAATGAGTTAAGGCGCAGTTTGACAAAAATTTCAAACCCCGTGTCTTCTCAGAAGGTGACCTGGTCTTGCTTTACGATCAAGAATCTGATAAATTGGGAGCAGGTAAGTTCCAATCTTTGTGGATGGGTCCCTACATTGTTAAACGAGTGTTAGCAAAAGGAGCCTATGAGCTAGTAGATTACGATGGAATTCCACTGGCACAACCCCGAAACGGGTTGTACCTTAAGCGTTACTATGCTTAACTAAGTGTAGTAACCTCTTTATATGCTTTTGTTACATTTTTGTTTTCGTCAAGAGTGATCATTTTGGTTAGGTAATCCATTCTTGCATTTGTTGTAGATGTCAAACCTATTGGAATCATTCGTTGAATATGCCGACGGAGCTAGTAATAGTACATGGAACCTATCTTCTGTGGCCTGGGCCATTTTTTATCCAAGCGGTGAGTTAGTGAGTTTTATAGGGGTATGTATTGGTCGACCAATGAACAACATCACTAAGTATAGTGTGTTGATAGAACTTCTCTCTGATTCCATCGCACGTGGCATTGCCGACTTTTTTTCAAGCTAGACTCGCAACTTGTCATCCTACATCTTACTAGCATATATTCTGTTCAGAATCTAGCTATCTATCGTATGTTCCTAAGGGTTAGGATTTTGGAAAGGCAGTTTGATTCTATTCAATATCAACACATTTCCAGAAACTTAAACACATTAATTGATTGATTAGAAAATTATGTGTTAGATAGACATTTGCAGCATTTATAAAAGAAAGCATTTCAATCAACATTTGCAACATGAAATATAACTTAACCAAAATAAAGCTCCGAAAATAAAAAATATATATAACTATTTATAGTTTGTCAAAATGTTTTGTGTCCAAGACAAAATCGATCACATGACCCAAAAACTCAAAAATGCAGAAAATCACCCTAGACTAATGGTGCTAGTGATAAAAAGTCACCGCCTATGCGATCATACGTAAGAGCCTAGTCTATCGACCTGGCCAATAGTATGGCGTTGTAATATTAGAGGTAACTCGTCGGTCCTCACATCC
The DNA here is from genome assembly GCA_031772625.1 of Pinus tabuliformis. NCBI lineage: Eukaryota > Viridiplantae > Streptophyta > Pinopsida > Pinales > Pinaceae > Pinus > Pinus tabuliformis. The sequence continues at coordinate 1,097,421,159 of CM062819.1, forward strand.
TGGATACCAAGGGTGAGACCCTCGATATGATCCTACAATACTTCAAGGATCTTGGCTACGTCCAGATCGTGAAGGACAACCCTCCCTACAGCCTCTCCTACTGGAATGGTAGCTGCTACCCTTGGGCACGCTGTTGGTCGCACTGGTCCAATATCTGCACGAATATATGAGTTTGATTAGTCTTGGTAACATTTAAAAGACATAAGAGAATTATAAAAACAATAAACAAAGATATGGTCAGATCGTTTACCTATAACACCCCACTGCTCGCCAGCCGGCAGCACCAAATCTGGGTCACACCGGAAATCCATCCTAGCATATTGATACTCATAAAAGACCATCTCCTAATGGTCGAACCACTCAAAGAAGGCATTAGAGAATAAAATCTGTGACTGACCAGCATGTCTGGCCATAAGATCGACCCATCTCTGCATCCGTGGTTCCGTCGGTACTGGCGGTCCGAGTGAAATGTACTGTGGCTGCATCAGTGGGATCTTCTCCAAGCCGAAAGCGGTCAAAATAGAACCATAACCAAATTTCTTAGATCTTTCATTCTTCACATTGGTGAGCTATTCTTTTATAACCAGAAGTACTGCATCACACCAGTTGAATACCTTTGGTTCAAGGCATTACAGAGCATACTACATATAGGACCTGTTGGCCAAATGACGAGCCGCACTACCAACCAATCTAGCAAAGGTGAATAAGATAGTCCTCAAGGACCGGCCAGTGACATCTTGAATACTGATCTTGCCGTCCCTGCTCGGTTGAGATCCATCTCTACAGAATTGGCGAATATAATCCCTCACAGATTCACCTCCATGGGCGGATCCTGATAGTGAGAGAAGGGCACTGCGCCTCGATAAACCAGTCAAGAAGTAGATATCCTCAAATATCAAAGGGATGGATTTACCTCGAATCTGGAACACTTGGTTGGTAGGATCCCATGCATTGAGAAAATATTGCAACAAATTGATTTGTTGCCTCATGCTAGATATGTGGAAGAATTTCAGCAAACCAAAATTCCGCAAAGTAGTCACTGTACCCGGATCATGTAAAGCAAACATGTCCTCTTCTTCATGCTCGCGCTAACGCCATGTAATGACCATGTTGATCCAATGAATCTCTAAAAAACAAATAAGAGAAGAATTAGGATCTTTATTCAGGCAAAAACAGGCAAAATTTCCATGAAAATAGTGCATAAACTTTCCCTTTTGCACCCATCGCACCCCAGTTGTGTACTAGGTGAGATGCATCCTGACTGGCCAATGGCCAGCTCAGTATGCATCGCACCTTTCGATGTACATTAGGTGAGATGGGGAGAGAACGAATTGTTCAAACCTAAAAGGCCCATAAGAACAGGAAAACATGCTCAAAATCAGAAAAGGAAAGAATGCAATTGAAGAGCTCAGGGTTAGCTCCTACCTAGTCCATACGGCGCTAAAAATAGTCCATGGAATCTCCTGAATCAGCTGTTGAAAATCAAGGGGGAAAACACCTCCAGAGCTCCAAAAATCCAAAATTTGAATGAAATGGTAAAAATGAGAGGTAAAAAACTATTTTTATGTTACTATTCACATAGTTCAAGTAAAATATTGTTGTTTAAACTCATTTTTCAAGCATGTATTTACATTTCTAATTAATTTGATGGAGTAATTGAACAGGCAGCACGACCATCAAAAGAACATAGTGTTAACGGTGAAATCAACGTCTCTGACTATTATCACGAGCAGTTTTACTTAAAGTTCAAGCTCGTTAAAAAAAAACCTCGCCACGAGCAGTTTTACGCAAAGTTCAAGCTAGTTAAAAAATAAACCTCACCACGAGCAGTTTTACGCAAAGTTCAAGCTCGTTAAAAAATAAAGCTCGCCATGAGCAGTTTTACGTGAATTTCAAGCTCGTTAAAAAATAAACCTAGCAATGAGAAAGTTTTCTTACCATCACCCCCACTCTCTTTTATCCAATCATACGCCTCCATTTGATTGTTTACCCTTTTGAGGAATAGCTGCGATGAGTGATTCTATTAGCCACCTTCTTTACACTGCCGTGACTGAAAAGTTCCAAAACTTACCTGGAACTAGTTGCTATCCAAAAACATCACTCGTTCCTCAAAAAACGAGTCTCCTTTAAGCTCTTTTCATCTAACTCCTAAAATATGATAAGATTGCCGAGCAATTGGCCTCTCCAACTCGTTAAAGCGATCGGAAGTGCCATCCCTCCTCTAGATTTTAATCTTTTTGGACCTGAGGGATTATTACACAAAAATATCGAGCGCTTGACTTGTTTGGCTCGTTAAAACTATCGAAAAGTCATCCCTTTCATATTATTTTACACTTTTTCGGACTTAAGGGATTACATTACAAAAAAGGACCACTGGAGTTTTCCGTCCCTTTTTAGACTCTCTAAAATTGAAAAAGTACTAAGTTATCTGTGTTGTTAAAATTGTTAAAACAATAGCGACAAACTTGTCCATGCAGGCAAGAGCGAGTTTCACTGTCCCTAGGCTCGTTAAAACATAGCGACAAGTTTTCCCGAAGGGAAAATTATAGAACAAGCATATGTTATCCTCCTCAAGCTTGACAAAAATAAAGAGGTACTAATCAGCAATGACTAGGGAAAACGGGAAGAAAACTTGAATAACTTCATTGGTAGCAGGTCGCTCTTTAACATGACACTTTCACTCTGTCACCATGATTGAGTCAGGTTGGGTTATTCCGTTCACTGGTCATATCACCATTGGTCCACCATACCATCCACCTTGGGGTTAACACTACTAATCCATTTCAATGTTGCTGGTATGTTCAAGAGAAGTTGCTCAGAGAATTCACCAACCTAGCTAACGCCTCATCCACTGCAATACCTTCACTCTCCATTTTTCATGACCGCCACCCTGAACCTTGTATCATCAGATCGTTTTCACCTCCACAAAATCATTTGCTCTGTTCCGTGTCGTAGACGTGGGATTCATTAAGGCCCTCCTATGATGGGTCACTTCTTGTCGACATCATCTCATTATCCAAGAAGTTGACTTAGGAACAACCCTTTCAATACTTTGAAGCTTGCTTGCCTCAATGGCAAGTTTCTCACTTCCGGCGACAAGTTTACATGAATGGCCTTCGACCAAAAGATTTTGTGTGGTGTTCGACATCAACTCATGTATTCACACCACGTGAATTGTACTACAGTACCTTGAGGGTCATTATCATTGTCGGTGATTCCTCTCGTGCCTATTAACATCTTACATCATTGGCTGGTAATTAGGCGATGTCTTTCCATGTTCGAAATCAGAACATCTTTTCACATGGATTGACTTGTACTTCGGGTGAAGATTGAACAAGTTTGAAGGCCCCGGATCTAGTTTCATCCATCCGGGCTGCGATATATTCAGGAAAATAAATACATCAAAAGTACATCATAGCTACACAGATAATCATCCAAACTAAAGGATGATGGCTCTACCAGAATCATCAGTCTGCCACACAGACGATTGTCTGTCTTATGTACATGAATATGAATTTATAAAGCTGAGCATGGGAATGCCCGCCTCAGCTAGATCATCAAAATTTTTTGAAGATAATGTATTGTATTGTATCTTATTACAGGTCACCTTCCAATTCGAAAAACCTCAGATCCTCATTATAAAGCATTTCACTCGACATCAAAATATTTACGACCTCATGCTTTAGGAGGCAACTATTATAGACATATTTTGGCACTGCAATCCCAATCAAATATGTCCATAAAACAAAGGCTTCTAAACCCCTAAAAGTGTTGTTTCATACCCTAAAGGAATAAGGTCAGCTGATTACATCATCTCCCAGAAGTTCTCCATGAAAAACTACTCAGAACTGGTCAAAACAGGACCATACAAACTACTCCATGCAGAGGGTGTGATGCATCTCACCTATTACACATGGGGGGTGCAATTCATACTAGAAAGCCCTTCTGTAGGGTGCGATGAGTGAGAGCAGACAAATGGCAGAAGCAATTTGCTAGGTGGAAACCTAGAGAATCTTCTAGAAACTACTCATATGACACTTGCCTCTCTGAATTCACCCAGGGATGAGTAAGAGATCTGAAATCTCCAAGTGGAACCAAGAACTATCAGTGAAATGACACTAATCAAAATCCCAAAAGCTGACTCACTCTCTTGTAAACATCTATATATGGATCCCTCATCCAAGAGATCCAAAGGCTGGAATTTTGTAATTTGCAAGGAAGTGTTGTTGGTTTCTCTTTGAAGACATTGTTGGGTGATCTTGTTTTGTATGAGGTGAAGAGGGCTTTCATGCTGGGAGGATGATGTTGGATCAGACAGCTTGGCTGTAATCGTTTCTTCTACTACTTCTATCAATAAAGCTATTTGATTTTTCCTCCATATGCTTGTATATCTCTTAATCTTGTATTTGTATATGCTTTTATATGGTTAATGTACATCTGATCCTACATTGTTATGGTTATAGACCTCTATGCTTTGATGGTATTTCGCTGCTTTGACTCTACAGGTGTTCTTTGAAGCAGGACAAGTGAGAAAGGAGTGGCGAAAGCTCTATCAAGGGAGAGAGGAAATCAGCAAGGAGACTAGTGAAAGACCGAGGTTGGTACTCTCTGCTTCTCTCTCATCTATCTCTCATAAAGGAAAACACAACTTTAGTTTGTTTGTTTCTAAGATAGCTACCCGTCTTAGTGGGACTAGCAGCTCTGAATGGACATTAGTTTTCCTGATAACATTCACCCTCTGAGAGCTTGGTTATACTTGTACAGAAGAAGGATGTGACCTCAAGGCTCTACATTGATTATCGGGTACTAAACAAAATCACTTTCAGGAACAGGTATTCAATCCCATGGATTGATGACCTTATGGACCAGCTTTAGCGGTCCAAGTATTTCAGCAAGATCTATCTAAAATATAGTTATCACTAGGTTCTAATAGAGCTGACAGATCTATGGAATACCGCTTTCAAATCCAAGGAAGGACTTTTTGAATAGTTGGTCATGCGCTTCGAGTTGACAAATGCCCCTGCTACTTTTATGAGGCTAATGATTGACATCTTGTGGACCTTCTGCTATCACCAAAAATTCATCATTTAGCCTTAATTTACTAGATGGATCAAAGTACACCATGGTCCAATTTTACCCTAGTAAAATTGCTTTCACTATGAGAAATTACTTAATAAACCACATTTTTTAAGTCATTTAATTAAACCCATGAAGAATAATTAAATAAATCACTATTTATTTAATTATCTTCCTTGTCACATTTGACCCAATTATGAGAAATAAATAGATAAATCATTAATTTTCTTATTTTTCTCTAGGAATAATTAATTAATCACTAATTAGTTATTGTTATGAAACCAACTCAAGAAAAGATAGAAAAGTTAGATCAACGCCTTAGAATTCAGCCTCTTCGGGGGGGAAACCTCCTTTACATTACATAAATGAACAATTCTTGGACGATACAAATGACAAAACCTCCTTTCTATATATAGGAGTCTAAGGAGTCACAATATAATCCAGCCGACCTAGCAATAATAATATAAAGCCACAAAAATAACAATAGAGGGATTCTATGGGGCACAGAAATAACAATATGGGGGTAATAGGGGCACAACAATATAAATAAGGGGTATAACTACAATAGTAATGGGGTAATCACTAGTATTATAGGGACCCAACATGCCCCTGTCCTTCAAAAAAGTGTTGTCCTCAACGCTAGAGTATTTCTGGATACTTCTGCATAAAATTCTCATCCTCCCATGTGGAATCTTCAGTGGATAAGTTCTTCCACTTGACAAGATACTCTAAAATTGATCGATTTCGTACTGTCGAGTTCTTGTTTCTGTGACTGCTTCCGGTTCCAATATAATTTTTCCTTCCTCGTCAAGTTCTGGCAATATTGTTTGAATTGGGAGCTTTTCACTTATAACCTTCTTTAAACATGAAACATGGAAAACTGGGTGCAATCGAGAAGCTGCAGGAAGCTCCAATTTGTAGGCCATAGTACCAATCTTTTGCAACACCTTGTACGGACCATAATACTTTGGTGATAATTTATTATCCTTCTTAGCTTGCTTTAGGGACATTTGCTTATATGGTTGTAGCCGTAGGAATACCCAATCACCTACATCAAAACTTCTTTCATTGCGATGTTGATCTGCCTGTTGTTTCATTCTATTTTGTGCCAACACGAGGTTATCCTTTAAGAGTTGGAGGACTAGTTGTTGATGTTCGATGTGATGTTCCACTGCCTGAACCTTAGAATTTTCTCTTAAATATGATGTGATGGATGGTGGTTGATACCCATAAAGTGCCATAAATGGGGTCGTTTTTGTTGCTATATGGAAGGAAGTGTTATACCACCATTCAGCCAGAGGCAACCATTTGACCCATTGTGTATGTTTATCAGATACAAAGCAACGAAGATATCCTTCCAAACATTTGTTTACTATCTCAGTTTGCCCATCAGATTGAGGATGATAAGATGAGCTATGAGCTAACTGAGTACCAAGACAAGAAAACATTTCTGTCCAAAAATTTCCAGTGAAAATGGGATCTCTGTCACTTACAATAATCTTTGGGTTTCCATGTAGCTTTTGAACTGCTTCCATAAATGCAGTAGAAACTGTACTGGCTTTAAATGGATGTGATAATGCACAAAAGTGTGCATACTTGGTAAGTCTGTCAACTACCTGTTATAGACATTTTTGTGCCTTACAGCTATAAGCATGAAATGTCTATAATCCAAGGGATCCAAAGTCCCTAAACATGTTGTTCCTACCCCTAGAGGAACAAGGCTAACAAACCACAGCAATTCACAGAAGTTCTCCACCAGAAACTGCTCAAAAACAAGTCAATTCAGGATCAATTCAGAAGCTCCACTAGCTGCCTACGTTGAAATGCAGAGGCTACACTGGCTAGTTGCATTGCAACGCAGGTGGAAGCACTACCAGGGTGCGCTGAGCGGGAAATGACAAATGTCAGGGTCTCTTGTGAAAGGTGTCATGACTGTGGAAGCTTCCAGAATCTTCCTCTATGATGCTTGCCTTGCTGAGTTCGACTGAGTGATGAGTAAGAGGCTCTTAGTCTCCAAGTGGAAGTAAGAACTAACAGAGAGAGAGGACACTAGTCAGATCACAAGCTGACTCATCCTCACTCCAAACATCTATATATGGATCTCTTCTCCATGAGATCTAGAGGCTGGAATTTTGTACTTTGCAGAGAATTGTTGTTGGTTTGGGATTGATATTAGCACATTGGGTGATTTATGCTTTGTTGGAGGAGAGGAAGGGATTCCTTTGCTGGGAGGTAGATGCTGGATCGTAACTCACTTGGTTGTATCTCCTCTTGGACTTTCTTATTTCATCAATAAACTATTTGAGTTTCTCCTACATGTTGTATACCAATGATGTTTTGTTATGCTTACATGTTTAGCTTAATCTGATCTTGAGCTTTTTATGAATGTATATCTGTATCTTTGTGTAGTTTCTCTCTCTTGTGATCTTGTAGGAATTCGGTGAAGCTGGGCCAGTGAAGGAGCAAGAAGCTGGGAGCTACTGAAGAGAGGAGTGATCTGGATCGACAAACTAGTGGAAGATACAGGTTAGTTAGATCCTTCTTCCTCACTTGTATTTCATAAAGAAGAATACTCGAATAAGTTTACCTGTTTGTTGCTAAGGCACTATCACCTCTTAGAGTGGGATAGAGGCATTCCGAATTGGATACTTTTCCCAACAATAAATTGAGGACTCCGCTGGGGAGATCTGTTTAGTCATTTTATTTGTGTCTCTATCATTGTTTGTTTCATAGACTCAAGAGCAGCAATCGAACCGCATCTGTTATTTTCAGATGCAAAGTAGACAGCTGCTGCTTTGATCCAATCACTGGATTTGTCTATGATATGAACAATGGACTCACAAATGATTTGATAATCCTTTGTGATAGATCTTAGCCCTCCCTCAAATCATCCCTTTGATTGTACCTTGCTTGTTGCTTTTATTTGGCCTGAAACCGTAGATTAATTAGCAAACTATAACCCAGAAACAACTCTCGTTTCTGCTTCAGTGCAGACTCTGTGAAGAGGTTCTACATTTCAACGCAGGTCCCGTGAAGGCTACCTGCGCTGAATGTCAAAACCTCTGTGGTAGGAGTGCGCTGATCAGTCTTTGCCTTGTGCAGCTGTGGTTCTCTGTTTCTTTTAGCTCAGTTTTATCTCTGTTTTTTGCAGCCTGTTATCAGTCAGTACACCTATCTGAAACTCCTTTTCTCTGCTTTAATTCCGCCTCCTTTTGTACAAAAAAGATTGTGAGTGTTTTTATGTGTTTGTGGCGTCATTTACAGTTTTCCTTTGCAAGAGTGAAATAGTCATCCTGTAGCCCTTGATTCAGATCTGTTGATTGTGATCTTAGGAGAGAGTTCATTGGCTGTTTACAGTTGATTATACATTTACTTTTGCTGTTGGTTTGAGTTTGTCTCTTTTAAGTGTCGAAACAAGTGTTCATTTCGAAAGTCGTAAAGTGTTGTATTCTCTTCTACCCTTTCTGATTTCGAAAGAGTAAACTTGTTTGTATTTTTCATTTAAAAGCAAATTCAAAGTTGTACAAAAAGCTTTCTTTTTAGGCATCAATATTAAGAGAGCAGAAAACAAACACCTGCATTGTGCATTTGCATCTTGATAGTTTGTATGCTTGATTTAGGAAAAGTGCATTTAGAGTATGCTGATTGCTCTTTGAGAAAAGATGGTGTCTTTCTTTTCCCTTTATAGCTAGGATTTTCATTGTTGAAAAAGAGATAAAGCTTTCTTATCATCTTTAGACTGCATTTAGGAATTGTATCATACATCTCGTGGTGATCCGAAAAGGAAAACTTCTAAGAAAGATCAACCTAAAATAAATTGAATGAACTTAACAACGCTTTGTAACTTAACGCACAACATAGAGGTCTAGGCTAGAGACGTGTTCCGGCGTCGTAAAACCTGGTGACTATCGATCTCGCTGATGGTTGGGTGATTCCTCCTGAGAGATGATAGCGCCAGTACAGATTGTGCTCCCACATATCGTCGAGTATATATTGGGAGACCCCTATAGGAATAAAACCTTTATCCTTAGGAAGCCATGTTGGCCACCCTACTGATCGCAATGCACTGAACAGAGCATTCGGGAAGATTGATCGCCCGTACCTTAAAAAGTATTCTGTGGTTTTGCAAAAAGTTTGGCACACCCTCTACCTAGAACTCCAGAGCAGTTCCTTTTGGCCTTTTTCGGACTCTATAACGGAAAAAGTCCATCCGAGCATTTGTCACTTCGGGCTCGTTAAAACATGGAAGGCGACTAGAGTCATCTTTTGCTTTTTCTCAACTCTTTAAAATTGAAAAAGCAAGTTGTGTCAAAGCGTCTAAAATTTATTTTAAACGGAATAATCATCACCATTCCCTCGTTGGTCTTCGAAGTTAGTCTCATTTCATCGCAAGTTCTTGTAGAATCGCTAGAAAATATTTTGGATGGACTAAATATGTCTGAACAATCGTCGGCATCCAGGACTGTGTCATCCGATGCAGCAGCGGCAGAGCCTCCTGCTGCTACTCCAACAATGTTCGCTGGTATACCATCTATCCCGGCAAATTGTCAACAACAAGCTGGAGTCCAATCAGAGACTGTTTCGACGACATGGTTAGTTCCTATTTCTTCAGCCGAATTATCATCTGGTATTTCTTATGTTGAAACTCAACAAATTGATCCAATGTGTCTTCAAAGGCCAATCTACCCTTTAAGTACTTGATTGCCACCATATGGAGGGCAGTATGCATTTTCATTGTTCCCTCCCGGAGAACAACCATATGGGAGTTTACAACAAAGTTCAGGTCAAACTGGAATTACATCTAGCAATTGGGTACCAATACTGCCTCAGCAACCAAGGGTTGTATATTCACCCTGTGTCGAATATTCCCATTATACCTGCTATGGTGACTGCGTCGCAAGTACAAGAGCTACCTGTTATATGTCAACCCCAACAGCCTCAAGTTGCAATACAACAGCCTCTTGTCTCAACGACTCAATCACAACCTCAGGTTAGTGCCTCCTTATCTGGAGCGACTCAGGATCAAACAAGTACTGTGACTCCTCATCTTGGTCAATCATCCAGTATTGGTCAACAACAAATGGTTCAACAACCAGAGCTGGTTCAAACACAACGACCCCCATTCCAGCAATCATATCAAGGACCTGAGCAACAAGTCTTTGTAAGTAATGGGCAATCGCATTTCCAAAGCGGTTATCAACAACCATATTATAATGGTTATGCCCATCAACCTTGTCAAAGTTGCCAGCATCAAATACATTATGCTAGTATGCAAAGACCCACTGCTCAGGCGATTCCATCTTATCCTGGGTATGCTTTGCCTAACCTGAATCAACAGTTGCCCTTTGTAGCAACTCTAGAATTACTAGATCTAAACCGGCTGACGAATGATCCAATTACTTATGCCCCTTGGTGGCCAGCGATTCCGCATAAACTTCCGTCAGATATTCCTAAAATTAATGGAAATCCGGGTGAAGATCCATCGAATCATGTGATGACATTTCATCTGTGGTGTTCATCAAACACCCTAAACGATGATTCGATTAGGCTTCGCCTTTTTTAGAGGACGTTAACTGGTCCAGCGGCAAAATTTTATATTGAATTGCCTAGAGCTTCGTTCGACAACTTCAGTACCTTAGCCACGACTTTCTTAACCCATTTTCAATTACCGATAAGGTATGAAACGGGAACAGAACTCCTAACCAACTTCCAACATACAATGGCCACTCACATATCTGATCATATACATGAGTGGTGACATCGTCGTAGGATGGTAAAAACGTACGTTCCCGATCAGCTATTAGCTGAATGGTTTATCAAATCCTTACTTCCTACAATCACGGAAGATGTGGCAAAGGGGGGAGTCGTAACGGAAGAGCAAGTCATCGCTCGTGTGCAATATCTGGACTTGGTCTATACTCAGTCTGGCACGCTCTACGACAAAATACCTGACGCCCCTAGACCGAAATTCTCAATTCCCCCTCCTCCTAAATCAAACAATGACTCTCATGCCATCGATGGCATGATTGCCGCGACAGACACGAAATCGACAAAGGCTACATCTAAAAAGGCCCGTAAGATTTCTAGTCAAAATGAAAATGAGGAACTTCTTGCCTCGGAAGTAAATGTCGTGTCGACCGACAAGGGCAAACAACTGAAGCAACCAGGAGGCAAGAAGAAAAAGAAAGGGAGAAAAAGGAAACCCCCTGCGGGGTGTCATATATGCGATGAGGATCATTGGACGAGAGATTGTCCACATATAGCTGAAGTTAAGAAACTCTTTAAGAGTTCAAAAACCTCAACAGTATTGACTGATCCGTTTCCAAGCCTGGGAACCAAACTAGTTGCTAATCAAAATGCTTCCCGATCCCAAGTTCTTATGTTGTCTATCTCAGAGCAACAAAATGATGCTTTGGCAAGGAATAAAGATTACGGGAATTCGCAGGTGTCGAATAACAAGGCTAATGAACAACCTAGTAGTTCGACAACAACTTTGACCAAAGTTGTGCCACCCATCATTCCTGAACAAATGATAAAGTCGCCAAAGGGATTAGTACACAAGTCGACATTTAATCTTCGTGCAAAAATAGCACAGAATTATAATATAATAGAGGACCTGGCCCAATCGCCATCCGCTATGTCGACGCTTGAGGTACCGCAAAATTGCCTCTCCCAAGAGCAAGCTTTATTATCAACAATAGCTGGGATTGACCCAATGGATTCCAATCTTGTGGCCTTTAATCATAAAGGATATGACCCTCAGTTACTAGCTCAACTAGCTTTCCTTATTCAAGTGAAAGCCCTCAAAAAAACTGTTCATCGAACAATTATTGATGAGGGGGCATCTACATGCATTATGTCGATGAGTTGCTGGAAAACTTTAGGATCTCCAACCTTGTCGCGATCTTCGACGACATTAAAAGCATTCAACAGAAGGACATATACACCATATGGTATCCTAAGTAACTTGAAAGTTGAACTAGGAGGGAAAACAATAGAAATTGATGTTGAAGTAATCGACGGACACCTTGATTACAACATCCTATTGGGAAGACCCTGGATATATGCCATGGCTGCAGTTGTGTCGACCTACTTCAGGAAGATTGCATTTCCCTTCCAAGGAGGAATTACAATCGTTGACCAACAAACATTTCTCCCCAACAGTTCACAAGTTATGGGAAGCATTCCAATGATCCATGGAAGCAATCATTCGCTCCAAAATATCGGAGTAGGTCTCCTAAAAGAGCCTGCCTTAATGGGTACTTTTGCCCTACCGCCTCCGAGTAATCTGGCGGAAGTGACCACAGTGGAATATGAAACCTTCTATATTTAATGGATTTGGACTCCGAGGATGGTTCTTATCTCGTGTCGACCTCGTTAAAAAATGAAACAAGGAGTCATGAGGATAGTTCTTTTACTGTGTCAACCTCATTAAAAAATGAAACAAATCCTCTTTCCAAGTCTCAAAGGTAAACCTTCATTCCAACCACCGAGTCGAATGCAATGAAGCTTGGGGGGCATGCACCTCAATTTGCGTTATTATGCTGGGGGCATACAAACTTATCATCGAGCAGTTTTAGCACATAGTTCATGCTCGTTAAAAAATAAACATAAGATCGAGCAGTTTTAGCACACAGTTCATGCTCGTTAAAAAATAAACATAAGACTGAGCAGTGTTTTTCCGCGTTTAAGCTCGTTAAAAAAATGAACTACCCTCCGATAAATAACCACTGTGAATGTAACATTATCAGCCACTAAAGCCTTGGTCGTGTTTGCACCGTCACCTCCACTTTTCCATTGGCCGATCAATTCACCTCCATATGATTGTTTACCCATTTTGAGGAACAGCTGCGAAGAGTGATTTCACTAGCCATCCTTGTGACACTGCCATGATTGGAAAATTCCAACCTTTACCTGGAATCAGCTGCTAACCCGTTTTATCACTCGTTCCTCAAAAGATGAGTCTTCTTTAAGATCTTTTCATCTGACTCGTAAAATATGAAAAGATTGCCGAGTTTTTGCCTTCCAGCTCGTTAAAGCGACCGGAAGTTCTATCCCTCCTCTAGATTTTAATCAATTTGGACCTGAGGGATTATTGCACAAAAAGATCGAGCGCTTGTTTTGTTCGGCTCGTTAAAACTATCGAAAATTCATCCCTTCTGTATTGTTTTATACATTTTCGGACTTAAGGGATTAGATGACGAAAAAGGACTTTCGAAGTTGACTTTACGTACCTTTTCAGACTCTCTAAAAATGAAAAGGACCGAGTTATCTTTGTCGTTAGACTCGTTAAAAACATTAAATAGCGACAAACTTGTCTTTAGACGAGAACGAGTTTCACTATTGCTAGGCTCGTTAAAACATAGCGATGGGTTTGCCCGAAGGGCAAATTATAGAACAAGCATATGTTATCCTCCTCAAGCTTGACAAAAATAAAGAGGTACTGGTCAGCAATGACTGGGGAAAAATTGGGAAGAAACTCAAAGAACTTTATTGGTAGCAAGTCGCTCTTGAACATGACACTTCCGCTCCGTGCCTGAGTCGGGTTGGGTTGTTTCATTCACCAGTCACATCGCCATGGTCTCGCCATACCATCCACCTTTGGGGTAAATGCTACCAATCCATCACACAAGTGTCGCCGATATGTTCAAGAGAAGTCATCCAGAGAAGTCAACCGTGTCCCATCCACTACCATACATTATCCTTCATTCTTTTCATGATCGCCACCCTGAACCATATATCATCAGATTGTTTTCACATCCATCAAAATCATTTGCTCCGTTCCGTGTCACTGATGTGGGATACATTAAGGCCCTCCTTTGACGGGTCGCTTCTTGTCGACATCAGCTCATTATCCAAGAAGTTGATCTAGGAACAACCTGTTCAGTACTTTGAAGCTTGCATGCCTCAATGGCAAGTTTCTCACTTCTGACGACAGGTATACATCAATGACCTTCAACCGAAAGATTTTGCGTGGTCTTCGACGCCAAGTCCTTTATTCACACCACGTGAATTGTACTACAGTACCTTGAGGGTCATTATCATTATCGGTGATTCCTCTCGCGCTTGTTAACGGTTTACCTCATTGACCGGTAATCAAGCGATGTCTTTCCATGTTCGACTTCAGAACAATTCTCACATGGATCGACTTGTACTCAGAGTGAAGATCGGACGAGATTGAAGACCCCGGATCTAGTTTCATCCATCCGGGCTGTGATATATATTCGAGAAAAATAAAGACATTGACATGTACATCATTGCAGCAGATAATCATCCTACCCAAAGGATGATAATTTCATCAAAATTATCAGTCTACCATCAGACGATTGTCTGTTCTATGTACAGAAAAATGAATTTATAAAGCTGAGCATGGGAATGCCCGCCTCAGCTAGATCATGAAAGCAGTATGAAAAATAATGTATTGTATTGTATCTTATTACAGGTCTCCTCCCAGCATTGAAAGAACTTCGGATCCTCCTAATAAAGCGTTTCACCCGATAAACGGCCTCATACTTTAGGGGGCAACTGTTATAGACATTTTTGTGCCTTACAGCTATAAGCATGAAATGTCCATAATCCAAGGGATCCAAAGTCCCTAAACATGTTGTTCCTACCCCTAGAGGAACAAGGCTAACAAACCACAGCAATTCACTAAAGTTCTCCACCAGAAACTGCTCAAAAACAAGTCAATTCAGGATCAATTTAGAGGCTCCACTAGCTGTCTGCACTGAAATGCAGAGATTACACTGGCTAGGTGCACTGCAACGTAGGTAGAAGCACTACCAGGGTGCGCTAAGCGAGAAATGACAAATGGCAAGTTCATTCAACGAGGTGGAAAGACCCTGGAAGCTTCCAGAATCTTCTCCAATGACACTTGCCTCAATGAATTCGACTAGTGATGAGTAAGAGGCTCTTAGTCTCCAAGTGGAAGCAAGAACTGACAGAGGGAGAGGACACTAGTCAGATCTCAAGCTGACTCATCCTCTCTCCAAACATCTATATGTGGATCTCTCCTCCATGAGATCCAAGAGGCTGGAATTTTGTTATTGCAAAGAATTGTTGTTGGTTTGAGATTGGAATCATTGGGTGCTTAATGCTTTGAAGGGAGGTGAAGATAGGAATTTCATTCGCTGGGAGGTAGATGCTGGATTAGAACTCTCTTGGTTGTATCTCCTCTTGGACCTTGTTATTTCATCAATAAAGCTATCTTGGTTTCTCCTATATACTGATGTGTCTTTGATGTATGATTGCATTAGTATGTTTAGTTCATTTCTAATCCTGAACTAGTTATGAACATGAATCTGTCTTTGTGTAGAATTCCCTTCTTGTGATCTTGCAGGAACCTGTTGAAGCTGGGCGAGCGAGAAGGCAAGTAGCTGGGAATTCTCAAAGAGAAGAGAGACCGGATCGAGGGACAAACGGAAGACACCGGTTAGTCCATCCATCTCCCTTCATTCTTAATTCATAAAGGAAGAATACTAGAATAGCTGTTTCTGTTTGTTGCTAAGGCACTGTCACACCTTAGGTGGATAGGATCGTCCTGCATAGCCATTTTTCCCCACAACACTACCACCATGATGACACTCTTTCCCTCAGACTTGGGTAAACCTGTGATAAAATCCATTGAAACCTCCTCCCAACGTTGGCTTGGAATGGATAAAGGTTGTAATAGACCCAGTGTCTTAACTGTTTCAAATTTATTTTGTTGGCAAACCAAACATTCCGCCACAAACTTTTGAATATCCGATTTAAGGCCATCCCAAAAAAAATCATTCTTAACCCTGTGGTAAGTTTTTAAAAATCCAGAGTGCCCTCCTAAGGGAAAAGTGTGCAATTCCATAAGAATCTTTTGTTTTAGCTGGGAATTCTTACAGAGGTATAAGCGATCTTTGTACCATAACGAATCATTTTGCCAGCTAAATGTATCAGAAGTACTGGAATCTTGTTGTATCTTTCGAATAAGTGCCCACACTTCTTTGTCATTCTTCCATTCCTCCCTTGCTTCGTTTATCCAATCTGGTTGGATAATAGAAATGGCACACAATAATGCTTCCACACCCTCATCCTTTCTTGAGAGCGCATCTGCCACCACATTTTGCTTCCCTTTTGTAGATGATTTCAAAGTCATAACCCAACATCTTTGTGACCCACTTTTGTTGCTCTTCAGAGGATAATCATTGTTCTAAAAAGTATTTAAGGCTATCATGATCTGTTTTTACCTTGAAGTGTCTTCCCATTAGGTAGGGTCACCATTTCTTAAGTGCATGGAGTATTGCCAACATTTCCTTCTCATAAATAGCTTTTATTAAAAACTTTCCCTTGATTGGATGACTTTCAAAAGAAATGGGTCTTTCATCTTGCATTATAACAACACCAATTCCATTTCCTGAAGCATCAAATTCGACAATAAAGGTTTTTGTGAAGTCTGGTGTAGCTAAGACTAGTGCTTGGCACATTGCCTCTTTAAGATGTTCAAAGGCCTTTTTTGCTTCCGGAGTCCATGAAAATGAATCTTTCTTCAATAATGTTGTTAGAGGTGCTGCTATTCTCCCATAATTCTTAACAAACTTGCGATAATACCCTGTCAACCCAAGAAATCCTCGCAGATGCTTTATGGATGTGGGGATTTTCCACTCCTTAATGGCTTTAATTTTTCTAGGGTCTACCTTAACTCCTTCATGAGATACAATATGACCCAAATATTCCACCTCCTGGACTCCAAAGAAACATTTGGATCTTTTTGCATATAATTGTTTCTCCTCCAATAGTTGTAGCACCTTGTCAACATGTTCAACATGATCCTTCCAAGACTTGTTGTAGATTAGTATATCATCAAAAAATACTAACACAAATTTTCTAAGGAATGGTTTGAAAATTGAATTCATCAAACCTTGAAATGTTGAAGGTGCATTGGTAAGGCCAAAAGGCATGACCAAAAATTCATAATGACCCTCATGAGTTCTAAATGCTGTTTTCGGAATGTCTTCAATCTTCATTCTAATTTGATGATATCCCGAATGAAGATCCAACTTGGTGAAGTAAATTGATCCATGCAATTCATCCAGTAATTCATCAATGACAGGAATGGGGAACTTATCTTTAACAGTGAGCTTGTTGAGCTCCCTATAATCTGGACACATGCGCCATGATCCATCCTTCTTGTGCACCAATACTAATGGAGCTGAGAAAGAACTTTGACTCGGTTGAATTATACCAACCTCTAGCATTTCTGCAACCATACGTTCAATTTCACTTTTTTGGACATGGGGATATCTGTACGGCCTGATGTTTGGAGGAACACTTCTTGGAATCAGATGAATAGCATGATCATGATCACGCATAGGTGGGAGACCTTTGGGAGTCTCAAATACCTTGGAATGATTGTCCACGACTTTTCGGAGATCTGGAGAAATAGGTTATTCCAATGTGGAAACATCTAGCGAACATAATTGTGCAATTACACCTCTTTGCTTCTTTTTTAGAAGCTTTGTCATGCCATTAGAGCTGTTTATCTTTCCTGGTTTCCCTACAATACCCCTTAATTCAACTTCCTTTCCTTCCGTAGAAAATTTGATGAAAAGTTCTTGAAAATTAAAAGCTATTGTACCCAAGGATTGTAGCCATTGGACTCCTAGTACAACATCAGCACCTCCCATTGGAATGGAAAGCATTGGGCTAGTCAATACATATTCTCCCATGGATAGATTGATATTATGGCACTTTCCAGAGCAATTTATTGTTCCTCCATTTGCAATCATCACTTGACACTCTGGTGCTGGATATAGGAAGCAATTCAATTCTTTTGCTACCCTATAATGAATAAAATTGTGGGTGCTTCCTGAATCAATCAACACTATTACCTTTTTCTTCTTGATTTGTCCTTCTATCTTGATGGTTTGAGGAGTGGTAATTCCCGCCAATGCATTACAAGATATGGTTGGATTTATTTGTTCTTCATCTAGGCTTTTTTCCTGGATTATATCCTCTTCTTTTGACCTTTCTTGCTCATTTTCTTCTTCCTTTTCACAATCTATGTAGAATAATTTCTTCTCAGCACACTTATCACCTTTTGTGTATTCGCTATCACAATTGTAACAAAGCCCTTTTGCTCTTTTTTCTTCCAATTTTTGTGGTGTCAACCTTGTAGGTTGTGGAAGACTATGGGCAACAACACTTCCGTCTTTATAGTTGTGAATGGTATGCTTCCTAGTTGCCATAATTTTGCTTTCCATTTTTCTTGCTAACTTGAATGCCTTCTCTAATGAATCAGGTTCCCAAAGGCGAACATCATGTTGGATATTATCCTTTAAAGACCCTATGAACACATCAATCCTATGCTCCTCTGGAATATATTTTACCCTTATGTTCAATTTTTGGAACTCCTTAATGTGCTCCATTATTGAACCCTTTTGTTTGAGACTTATCAATTGGCTAAAAAAAGTGTTGCATTTTGTATCCTCATAATGTGCTATCAATTCTTCCGTAAAAATTGCCCAAGTGATAAATTGTTTATGAGAACAAAGCCATTGATACCATACAAACTGATTTGGTTCCAAATATATAGTTGCCATACGTACCTTTTGTGCGTTTTGCACATTATTGAGATCGAAAAATTTCTCCATCTGTAATATCCATGTTGCGGGGTCCTTGCCATCAAACTTTCTCATATCGATTTTTGGAATATGGTGGGTTTTCGATCCAACATTAGATTCTATGATATCATGATTAACATTTATTTTTTTCGCTTCATGAGTTTCCTTTACTGCCTTTTCACCATTAGTAAGTATTCCTTGTAGAAAATTTGTCAAATCTGTCTTCATATCTGTCATGCCTATCTTCAAGTTTGTGTTCAAATCTATCTTCAATTCTTCCATGTCTGTTTTCAAATCTGTCTTCCAATCATCCATCTTAGCTTCCACGCTGTTTATCTTAGATTCCATGCCATTTATCTTAGCTTCTGTTAGCTTTTGTGAGCGTGACATTTGTTGCACTTGTTCTTGTAATTTTGATATATCATGTAGCATTTCTTCCTCTTCTTCATGAGTCATGCTAGAGATTTCAGGTTCCTTACTAGCTGTTTGCATTTTCTTTCCTCGGGGCATCAGTTACCGATAATAATTCTTTACTATGCCCTTTGAATTCCTTCAAACCCAGCTTACACAAAAATTAAAAAAAAAACTACACACCTTTTTTCACTTTGTAGAAGCCTCATATTGAATCTGATGTATCTCTGTAATTCCAGATCTTCCAATTCTGAAACTGTGACTTGTAGTAGCCTTCTGCATCCTCTTTCCAATGCCACAATTCTGACCCAAATTGGATTCTCCATGGAAGAGTTATGCGAAATCTCCCATAGTGACTTGATTATAGACTAGTTCAGTAGATCGAACTTGTACGACGTGCCACGAGTCACTGTTTCGACCTATGGATCTGAAAAATGCATACAAGAAACTAAAATATGTCCTCTTTATGTACCTTCTTACGAAATTTCAATCCGATCCCCAGAGAGAAAGTTATGACGATCTTCCCTAGGTCACCTGTTTTGAATGTAATTCAGGAGTTTGCAAAAAGACCAACTTCCTCAGATCATATCTCCGCAAATATCACGCGAAAAGCTCTGAAATTTGGACCCAAGGTTCACCGTGATTTCTTCTCAAATGGGTTTTTTTTGCAACTTCTGAAACGTCACAGAAGAAAAGTTATAGCGAAAAATCCACGATGACCTGTTTGGAGCAGCAAAACTGTTGTTGGGAAAAGTATCCAATTCGGAATGCCCCTATCCCACTCTAAGGTGTGATAGTGCCTTAGCAACAAACAAGGTAAACTAATTGATTATTCTTCTTTATGGAATGTAAATGAGGAAGAAGGATGTAACTAACCTGTGTCTTCCGCTAGTTTGTCGATCCAATCACTCCTCTCTTCAGTGGCTCTCAGCTCCTTGCTCCTTCACTGGCCCAGCTTCACCGAATTCCTGCAAGATCACAAGAGAGAGAAACTACACAAAGATACAGATATACATTCATAAAAAGCTCAAGATCAGATTAAGCTAAACATGTAAGCATAACAAAACATCATTGGTATACAGCATGTAGGAGAAACTCAAATAGTTTATTGATATGATAATAAAGTCCAAGAGGAGATACAACCAAGTGAGTTCCGATCCAGCATCTACCTCCCAGCAAAGGAATCCCTTCCTCTCCTCCAACAAAGCATAAATCACCCAATGTACTAATCTCATCTCAAACCAACAACAATTCTCTGCCAAGTACAAAATTCCAGCCTCCTGAACCTCTGGGTGAGAGATCCATATATAGATGTAAGCATAGAGGATGAGTCAGCTTATGTTTTGACTTGTGGCTTCTCTCTGTCAGTTCTTGCTTCCACTTGGAGGTTGAGAACCTCTTACTCATCACTAGTCGAATTCATTGAGGCAAGTGTCATTGGAGAAGATTCTGGAAGCTTCCATGGTCTTTCCACCTCGTTGAATGAGCTTGACATTTGTCATTTCCCGCTCAGCGCACCCTGGTAGTGCTTCCACCTGCGTTTCAGTGCACTTAGCCAGTGTAGTCTCTGAATTTCAACGCAGACAGCTAGTGGAGCCTTTGAATTGATCCTGAATTGATTGTTTCTGAGTGGTTTTTGGTGGAGAACTTCTGGGAGAAGCTGTCATTGGTTGACCTTGTTCCTTTAGGAGCTGTAACAACATCTTTAGGGACTTTGGATCCCTTGAATTATGGACATTTCATGCTTATAGCTGTAAGGCACAAAAATGTCTATAACAGTTGCCCCCTAAAGTATGAGGCCGTTTATCGGGTGAAATGCTTTATTAGGAGGATCCGAAGTTCATTCAATGCTGGGAGGAGACCTGTAATAAGATACAATACAATACATTATTTTTCATACTATTTTCATGATCTAGCTGAGGCGGGCATTCCCATGCTCAGCTTTATAAATTCATTTTTATGTACATAGGACAGACAATTGTCTGATGATAGACTGATGATTCTGCTGAAATCATCATCCTTTGGTAGGATGATTGTCTGTGCTGCAATGTTGTACATGTCAATGTCTTTATTTTTCCTGAACATATATCGCAGCCCAGATGGATGAAACTAGATCCGGGGTCTTCAATCTTGTCTGATCTTCACTCTAAGTACAAGTCGATCCATGTGAGAAATGTTCTGAAGTCGAACATGGAAAGACATCGCTTGATTACCAGTCAATGATGTAAACCGTTAACAAGCGCGAGAGGAATCACCGATAATGATAATGACCCTCAAGGTACTGCAGTACAATTCACGTGGTGTGAATAAAGGACTTGGCGTCGAACACCACGCAAAATATTTCCGTCAAAGGTCATTGATGTATACCTGTCGCCGGAAGTGAGAAACTTGCCATTGAGGCATGGAAGCTTCAAACTACTGAAGGGGGTGTCCCTAGATCAACTTCTTGGATAATGAGCTGATGTCGACAAGAAGCGATCCATCAAAGGAGGGCCTTAATGTATCCCTCATCAGTGACACAGAATGGAGCAAATGATTTTGATGGAGGTGAAAGCGATCTGATGATATATGGTTCAGGGTGGCGGTCATGAAAGAATGAAGGATAATATATGGTAGTGGATGGGACACGATTGACTTCTCTGGATGACTTCTCTTGAACATATCGGCGACACTTATGTGATGGATTGGTGGCATTTACCCCAAAGGTGGATGGTATGGCGAGACCATGGCGATGTGACCGGTGAATGAAACAACCCAACCCGACTCAGGCACGGAGCGGAAGTGTCATGTTCAAGAGTGACTTGCTACCAATAAAAGTTCTTTGAGTTTCCTCCCAATTTTTCCCCAGTCATTGCTGACCAGTACCCCTTTATTTTTGTCAAGCTTGAGGAGGATAACATATGCTTGTTCTATAATTTGCCCTTCGGGCAAACCCATTGCTATGTTTTAACGAGCCTAGCGATAGTGAAACTCGTTCTCGTCTAAAGACAAGTTTGTCGCTATTTAATGTTTTTAACGAGTCTAATGACAAAGATAACTCAGTCCTTTTCATTTTTAGAGAGTCTAAAAAGGTACGTAAAGTCAACTCTGAAAGTCCTTTTTCGTCATCTAATCCCTTAAGTCCGAAAAAGTATAAAACAATACAGAAGGGATGAATTTTCAATAGTTTTAGAGAGCCGAACAAAGCAAGCGCTCGATCTTTTTGTGCAATAATCCCTCAGGTCCAAAAAGATTAAAATCTAAAGGAGGGATAGCACTTCCGGTCGCTTTAACGAGCTGGAAGGCCAAAACTCGGCAATCTTTTCATATTTTACGAGTCAGATGAAAAGAGCTTAAAGAAGACTCGTCTTTTGAGGAACGAGTGATAAAACGGGTAGCAGCTGATTCCAGGTAAGGGTTGGAATTTTCCAATCACGGCAGTGTCACAAGGATGGCTAGTGAAATCACTCTTCGCAGCTGTTCCTCAAAATGGGTAAACAATCAATATGGAGGTGAATGATCGGCCAATGGAAAAGTGGAGGTGACGGTGCAAACATGACCAAGGCTTTAGTGGCTGATAATGTTACATTCACAGTGGTTATTTACCAGAGGGTAGTTCATTTTTTAACGAGCTTAAACGCGGAAAAACAGTGCTCGGTCTTATGTTTATTTTTTAATGAGCATGAACTATGTGCTAAAACTACTCGATCTTATGTTTATTTTTTAACGAGCATGAACTATGTGCTAAAACTGCTCATGGCGGGTTTATTTTTTAACGAGCTTGAACCCTACAGTAACACTGCTCGTGATAAGTTTGCATGCCCCCAGCATAAGAGCACAAATCAAGGTGCATGCCCCCCAAGCTTCATTGCATTCAACTTGGTGGTTGGAATGAACGTTTACCTTTGAGATTTGGAAATGGGATTGTTTCATTTTTTAATGAGGTTGACACAGTAAAAGAACTATCCTCATGACTCCTTGTTTCATTTTTTAACGAGGTTGACACAGGATAAGAACCGTCCTCGGAATCCACCGTATTTACAGTATTTGATAGAAAATCAAAAACTGATGGATGATTATAGTCGCCGGAATAATCCTCGTGGTAATCCAGAAGATGGGAGCGATGGTGGTAATCTTCCCATGGTGCCTCTCTTATGATCCCTTTGTCTGTAGAATGTACATGCGACCAAGGATTTGAAGAGGTGCCATATTCCTTAGACCTATCCACCCAAACACTCAATGAGCGTTGATTTGGGTTTGCCCCCCAAGCCAAGAAAATTGATTGCTACAATATTTCTATTAGGGCGATGATCCATGCTGACAAAATGTTTAGGAATCTTCCGAATCCATTAGATATAGAAGATTTCATATTGTAGGTTTCCATTGTGGCCACTTTCGCCAGATTACTTGGAGGTGGTAGGGCAAAAGTACCCATTAAGGCAGGGTCTTTTAGGAGGCCTATTCCAATATTTTGAAGCAGATGATCGCTTCCATGGATCATTGGAATGCTTCCCGTAACTTGTGAACTGTTGGGGAGAAATGTTTGCTGGTCGATGATTGTAATTCTTCCTTGAAAGGGAAATGCAATCTTCCTGAAGTAGGTCAACACAACTGCGGCCATGGCATATATCCAGGGCCTTCATGTTATAGACATTTTTGTGCCTTACATCACTTAGCATGAAATGTCAATAATCAAGGGATCCAAAATCCCTAAACACGTTGTTCCTACCCCTAGAGTAACAACGCCAGCAAACCACAACAATTCACAGAAGTTCTCCACCTGAACACACTCAAAAACAAGGCAATTCTGGATCATGTCAACTGCTCCACTGAGCATCTGCGCTGAATGTCAACTGCTCCACTGTCTACCTGCGTTGAATGTCAACTCCAATAAAGGCTACCTACGCTGAGCGAGTTTGGACATGTGGCAGAGTCATTCCTCAAGGTGTCAATGCCCAGGAAGCTTCCAAAATGACACTTGCATCAAGGAATTCGACTGGTGATGAGTAAGAAGTTCCAAATCTCCAAGTGGAAGCAAGAACCTCCAAGTGGACTCAAGAACTGAGAGAGGGAGAGGACACTAGTCAGTTTCATACCAGCCTCAAGCTGACTCATCCTCTCTCCAATATCCCTATATATAGATCTCTCCTACATGAGATCAAGGAGGCTGGAATTTGGTAATTGCAAAGAATTGATGTTGGTTTATGGCTAGAAACATTGGGTGTGTTATGCTTTGAAGGGAGCTGAAGAAGGAATTCCATTCTGCTGGGAAGGAGATGCTGGATTGGAGCCCTATGGGTTGTATCTCTTCCTGAACCCTGTTACTTTCAATAAAGCTATCTTGATTCTTTCCTATATGCTGGTGTATTTTGTATGATTGCATTAGTACATTTGATTTACTTCTAATCCTGAATCATTTATGAATATGTATATTTTCCTTTGTATTGTGTTCTTCTCTTGTCGCAAGTATCTGTTCTCTTGTCACAGGTAGCTATTCTCTTGTGATCTCGTGGGATTCAAGTAGCTGTTCTCTTGAGAAAGCGAGGAGGCAAGTAGCTGTGAACACACAAAGAGAAGAGGATCTAGTTCGAGGGACAACCGGAAGACAACGGTAAGTCTGTCGATCTCCCCTCTTTCATATTTCATAAAGGAAGAAATCATAGTAGCTGTATTCGTTTGTTGCTAAGGTGCTGTCACACCTTAGGTGGATAGGATCGTCCTGCATAGGCATTTTTCCCCACAAAAAATTGGTGACTCCACTGGGGAAGAACTTGTTTATTCATTTCATTTGTGTTTCCGTCATTTGTTTACTTCATAGACTTGACAGCTACTATTGAACTGCATCTTTCCCGGATGCAAAGTAAAAGTTGCTGCTTTGATCCAGTTTGTTGGACTTGTCTATGATCTAAACTAGATCCACAAATGATTTGATGATCCTTGTGATAGTCTTTAGTACCCTATCAAAGCATCCCTCTATTTATACCTTGCTTGTTTTTCTGATTTGGCCTGAAATAGTTGATTTTTGAGCATTTTGTGACCCAGAAACCAAGGGAAACGAGAGTTTCTCTCTTCAGCGCAGGCACTGTGAAGGCAGTCTGCATTTCAACGCAGGTCCCGAAGGGGCTACCTGCGCTGAATGTCAAAATGACAGTGTTAGACCTGCGCTGAACCAGTGTGGCCTTGTGCAGCTGGGGTTCTTTGTCCTCTTTTGCCCTGTTTTGATCTTTGTTTTTGCAGCCTTTAACCAAGCATAGGGGCCAGTCTGATAACCCTTTTCTTTGCTTGAATTCCGCCTCATTTTTGTACAAAAAGATTGTGAATTTTTTTATGTGTTTGTGGCGTCATTTACAGTCTTCCTTTGCATGAGTAAAGTGATCATCCTGTAGCCTTTGATTCAGATCTGATTGATAGTGATCTTAGAAGAGAGTTCATTGGCTGTTTGTTCAGATTGATTATAGTTTTACTTTTGCTTATTGGTTTGAATTTGTTCTTTTCAAAGTATCAAAACAAGTCTTTATTTCGAAAATCGCAAAGTGATTGTAATCTCTTCTACCCTTGTTGATTTCGAAGAAAGTGAACTTGTTTATATTGATCATCTTAAAAGCAAATTCAAAGTTGTGCAAAAAGCTTTCTTTGTAGGCATTTATACTAAGAAAGTTGAAAACAAACACCTACATTGTGCATTTTGCATTTGATAGTTTGCATGTTGGATTTAGGGAAAGTGCATTAGAGTGTGCTGATTGCTCTTTGAGAAAAGATAGTCGCTCTCTTTTCCCTTAGTAGCTAGGATTTTCAAAGTTGAAAGATAATAAAGCTTGCTTATCATCTTAGACTGCATTTAGGAAGTTGTATCATACATCTCGTGGTGAACCTTGAAAGGCAAACTTTAAAAAGATCAACCTAAAATAAACTGAATGAACCTAACAACGCTTTGTAACATAACGCACAACATAGAGGTCTAGGCTAGAGACGTGTTCCAACGTCGTTAAGCCTAGTGACTGTCGATCTCTAAGAAGGTGGGTGATTCCTCCTGAGAGACGGTAGCGCTAGTACGGATTTGTGCTCCCATGTACCGTCGCGTATATATTGGGAGACCCCTATAGGCATATATCTTTTATCCTTAGGAAGCTGTGTCGGCCGCCCTACTGATCGCAATACAGTGAACACAGCATTCACGAAGATCGACCACCCGTACCGTAAAAAGTATTCTGTGGTTTTGCGAAAAGTTTGTCACACCCTCTGCCTAGATCTCCAGAGTAGTTTCTTTTGGCCTTTTTCAGACTCTATAACAGAAAAATTCCATCCGAGCATTTGTCACTTCGGGCTCGTTAAAACATCGAAGGAGACTAGAGTCATCTTTAGCTTTTTCTCGACTCTTTAAAAGTGAAAAAGTAAGTTGTGTCTAAAGCGTCGTTAACAATTTATTTTAAACGGAACAATCACCCTTTAATTCCTGCGTTGATCTTTAGGTTGGAAAGATGGAGCACACCAACCAAGGAGTTCCCTTGGGTGGAAATCCTAGTCCCTTCTCCTCTTGGGGAGATGTTGGTACGCCCCACATGGCCACATTGTCGCTTCCAGGACTGACAATTGGCCTACCAATTTGGCTCTTTTCGACCAATGTCGTTCAGAATACCACCATCCCTGAACAGTCGAGTCAACAGTTAGATCAGACAAGAGTTACCTCCCAGCCTTCAACTTCATCTTCCTCCCCTCCTTCCTCTTCGCTTGAAGGGACTGGTCGGATTAAAAACCAGGTTCCTAAGGAGAAGAAGGAGAAGAAGAAGAAAGAGAAGAAGAAGAAGGAGCCTAAGGCGACTGGGGGCAAGCAAATGTCATCTAACAAGAATCCACACACCGCACTCGTAAGGCCTAAATCGCCATGCGTCATATGCAGGGGAGACCACTTCCATAGAGATTGTCCCTGTATCCCACGGATACTAAGAGACTGGTCCCCCCGTTTGCACAATTCGGGAGCATCGACCTCTGATAGCCATGTCAACTGCTCACCGTCAACTAGTGGGAGTGAAGCTCCAGGACAGAATGGGAGAGTTAAATTTCCCTACAGACTGTGTGAAGGCGATCACGCCATCCACCGTTGTCCCTTCTTAGACGAGGCAAAAAGAGTTCTGGAAGATCGCCCGATTTTACGAGCGAATCTTCCTCCTGGATATCAAAGACTCCTACCAAGTCCCTCACTAGTTGAGAATCTGGCTGAGCCACTTAGATGGTCATCCGAAGCACCTGTCATTGAAGAAGAACCGTCTGGATCCATGCCTGACGAAAGTCAAAAGGTTGATACGGCAGTTGACCCGGTTTTGCCTTCAGAGGCTCCATCTTCGAATGACACCATCACAGAGGAGAATACAGACGACACCGTCCAGGTTCTCTTCATCAGCACTGACTCTGATGATCAAGGGGGCAATGCCACCATTCCTTTGTCGCAGGAAGGAAGTTCATCAGAGCGATATCCGGCCGTATATTTGGTCCCACCACCAAGCAACCTGGTTGTGTCCTTTGATTGGAACCAACTAGGCAGACCCCGGTTGCCAGCCAGTGTGCCATTCAGAATTATTTGTCACATATACAGAATGGTAATGGCTGGCACTATCATTGATGAGGGGGCATCTGTGAGTATCCTTTCCTCTATTTCTTGGAAAGCGCTTGGTTCGCCAGCGCTTTTACCTGAGATGAGAAATCTATCAGGTTTTGATAAAGGAACCAGTCGACCTTTAGGGATCCTCCCCAATGTGCCTATAACATTGAAAGGGAAGACCGTTCAAATGAACGTGATGGTCGTTCAAGGACCCTTGGATTATAACCTACTCCTTGGACGAGACTATATATTGCATGGGAGCTGTAGTCTCCTCACTCTTTAGAGTAATGTGTTTTCCGCATGAAGGAAGAATGGTCAAGCTCGTGGACCAACTTTCGTTTCCCGGATCACACATCGCAAATAGTCATGTGCCATCCCTAAATGGTCTATTTCATGCAAGAAGTGTCTCAACCCACGGTCCGTCCTCCTGATGAGCGCGAGTAATCCGGGAGGATATGACTGGAACCCAGGGGACATGCATCTTGGCCTGCTTCGGCAGGGAAACTTTGGGTATAGGGTAGGTTTCCGCGGGAGAATATGACTAGTCCGTACCCCGTCCATGGATGGAAGAGGGGTTGTTCTAGAATAGGATTCTTTTGTCAAAGTTACGTGTTTGGCGCCAGAGTCATTCACCCTTGTCTATTTCGGTAGACATTGCCGAGGAAGTGTCTTGTTTGAAAGAGTAACGAGACAATCTTTGGGTAACCTGAAAGAGGTAAGCCTCTCTCGATTAAAACAAATGTTTTGGCGGAGGGTAAGTAGAGGTAACCTTGAAACTCTGTTTTATACCTGGGGGCATGCAAACCTTTTGGAGTGCAAGCAAGGGGTGACTATTTATTTTTTAAATTTTTAGGTCCTCCCTTTAAACCTGTAGGTCTAACCCTTTAAACTCGTAGGATTAGCCGTTTCCGAACTTGCATAAAGAAAGGAGAGGGAGCATAGCTTTGGTAAGGCGCAAGCTCGATAAAAAATGGGATCTTTCATGAGACACTCTTATCAAATGACTGGGTAATCGAGCAGTTTTAGCATAAAGTTCATGCTCGTTAAAAAATAAACGCAAGATCCGAGCAGTTTTAACGCGGTCTTCATGCTCGTTAAAAAATAAATATAAGCAGTGAGCAGAGTTTCCTCCAGTGTTTAAGCTCATTTTTAACTAAAAAATGAACCTATCCCGATAAATAACCACTGTGATCGTAATTTTATCAGTCGTTAAAGCCTTGGTCGTGTTTGCACCTGCCACCTCCACTTTTCATTTGGCCGATCGTTCACCCCCATATGATTGTTTACCCATTTTGAGGAACAGCTGCGAAGAGTGATTTCACGTAGCCATCCTTGTGACACTGCCGTGATTGGAAAATTCCAACCTGTACCTGGAATCAGTTGCTATCCCTGTTTATCACTCATTCCTCAAAAGACGAGTCTTCTTTAAGCTCTTTTCAACTGACTCGTAAAATATGAAAAGATTGCCGAGTTTTGGCCTTCCAGCTCGTTAAAGGACAGGAAGAGCTATCCCTCCTCTAGATTTTAATCTTTTTGGACCTGAGGGATTATTGCACAAAAAGATCGAGCGCTTGTTTTGTTCGGCTCGTTAAAGATATCGAAAACTCATCCCTTCTGTATTGTTTTATACTTTTTCGGACTTAAGGGATTAGATGACGAAAAAGGAATTTTGGAGTTAACTTTATGTACCTTTTCAGACTCTCTAAAAATGAAAAGGACCGAGTTATCCTTGTCGTTAGACTCGTTAAAATTATTAAATAGCGACAAACTTGTCTTTAGACGAGAACGAGTTTCACTATCGCTAAGCTCGTTAAAACATAGCGATGGGCTTGCCCGAAGGGCAGGTTATAGAACAAGCATATGTTATCCTCCTCAAGCTTGACAAAAATAAAGAGGTACTGGTCAGTAATGACTGGGGAAAAATTGGGAAAAAATCAAGAAAACTTTGATGGTGGCAGGTCGCTCTTGAACATGACACTTTTCCTCCGTACCACAATCGGGTTGGGTTGTTTCATTCACCGGTCACATCACCATGGTCTTGCCATACCATCCATATTTGGGGTAATGCTACCGATCCATTGCATCAGTGTCGCCATATGTTCAAGAGAAGTCGTTCAGAAAGAGTCAACCGGGTCCCATCCACTACCATACATTATCCTTCATCCATTCATGACCGCCACCCTGAATCATATGTCACAGATTGTTTTCACCTCCATTAAAATCATTAGCTCCATTCCGTGTCACTGATGTGGGATTCATTAAGGCCCTCCTTTGACGGATCGCTCCTTGTCGACATCAGCTCATTATCCAAGGAGTTGATCTAGGAACAACCCCTTCAGTACTTTGAAGCTTGCATGCCTCAATGGCAAGTTTCTCACTTCCGGCGACAGGTATACATCAATGACCTTCGACCAGAAGATTTTGCATGGTGTTCGACGCCAAGTCCTTTATTCACACCACGTGAATTGTACTGCAGTAGCTTGAGGGTCATTATCATTATCGGTGATTCCTCTCGCGCTTGTTAACGGTTTACCTCATTGACCGGTAATCAAGCGATGTCTTTCCATGTTCGACTTCAGCACATTTCTCACATGGATCGACTTGTACTTAGAGTGAAGATCGAACGAGTTTTGAAGACCCCGGATCTAGTTTCATCCATCCGGGCTGCGATATATATTCAGGAAAAATAAAGACATTTGACATGTAAATCATTGCAGCAGATGATCATCCTACTCAAAGGATGATAATTTCACCAATATTATCAGTTTACCATCAGACGATCATCTGTTCTATGTACAAAAATGAATTTATAAAGCTGAGCATGGGAATGCCCACCTCAGTTAGATCATGAAAGCAGTATGAATCATAATGTATTGTATTGTATTTTATTACAGGTCTCCTCCCAGCAGATGGATGAACTTCGGACCCTCCTGGATAAAGCATTTCACCCGATAAACGGCCTCATACTTTAGGGGGCAACTGTTATAGACATTTTTGTGCCTTGCATCACTGAGCATGAAATGTCAATAATCAAGGGATCCAAAGTCCCTAAACATGTTGTTCCTACCCCTAGAGGAACAAGGCCAGCAAACCACAGCAATTCACAGAAGTTCTCCACCTGAAAACACTCAAAAACAAGGCAATTCTAGATCATGTCAACTGCTCCACTGAGCATCTGCGCTGAATGTCAACTGCTCCACTATCTACCTGCGTTGAATGTCAACTCCAACAAAGGCTACCTACGCTGAGCGAGTTTGGACATGTGGCAGAGTCATTCCTCAAGGTGTCAATGCCCAGGAAGCTTCCAAAATGACACTTGCATCAAGGAATTCGACTGGTGATGAGTAAGAGGTTCCAAATCTCCAAGTGGAAGCAAGAACCTCCAAGTGGACTCAAGAACTGAGAGAGGGAGAGGACACTAGTCAGTTTCATACCAGCCTCAAGCTGACTCATCCTCTCTCCAATATCCCTATATATAGATCTCTCCTACATGAGATCAAGGAGGCTGGAATTTGGTAATTGCAAAGAATTGTTGTTGGTTTGTGGCTAGAAACATTGGGTGTGTTATGCTTTGAAGGGAGCTGAAGAAGGAATTCCATTCTGCTGGGAAGGAGATGCTGGATTGGAGCCCTATGGGTTGTATCTCTTCCTGAACCCTGTTACTTTCAATAAAGCTATCTTGATTCTTTCCTATATGCTGGTGTATTTTGTATGATTGCATTAGTATATTTGATTTACTTCTAATCCTGAATCATTTATGAATATGTATATTTGCCTTTGTATTGTGTTCTTCTCTTGTAGCAAGTAGCTGTTCTCTTGTCACAGGTAGCTGTTCTCTTGTGATCTCGTGGGATTCAAGTAGCTGTTCTCTTGAGCAAGCGAGGAGGCAAGTAGCTGTGAACACACAAAGAGAAGAGGATCTAGTTCGAGGGACAACTGGAAGACAATGGTAAGTCTGTCGATCTCCCCTCTTTCATATTTCATAAAGGAAGAAATCATAGTAGCTGTATTCGTTTGTTGCTAAGGCGCTATCACACCTTAGGTGGATAGGATCGTCCTGCATAGGCATTTTTCCCCACAACACTTCCCAGTAGGATGTTGTAATCGAGGTTTCCGTCGATTACTTCAACATCAACTTCTACTGTTTTTCCCCCTAGTTCAACTTTCAAGTTACTTAAAATCCCGTATGGAGTGTATGATCGTCCATCAAATGCTTTTATCATTGTTGAAGATTGCGACAAGGGTGGTGAGCCTAAATTTTTCCAAAAATTCATCGACATAATACATGTGGATGCCCCCTCATCAATAATTGTTCGATGAACAGTTTTGTTGAGGTTTCACTTGAATAAGGAAAGCTAGTTGAGCTGGTAATTGAGGGTCATATCCTTTATGATCAAAGGCCACAAGATTGAAATCCATTGGGCCAATCCCACCTATTGCTGATAATAAAGCTTGCTTTTGGGAGGGGCAATTTTGTGGTACCTCAAGTGTCGACATAGCGGATGGCGATTGGGCCAAGTCCTCTACTATATTATAATTCTGTGCTACTTTTGCACTAGGATTAAATGTCGATTTGTGTACTACTCCCTTTGGCGACTTTATCATTGGTTCAGGAATGATGGGTGGCACAACTTCAGTCAAAGTTGTTGTCGAACTGCCAGGTTGTTCATTAGCCTTGTTATTCGACAGCTGTGGATTCCCGTAATCATTATTCCTTGTCAAAGCATCATTTTGCTGCTCTAAGATAGACAACATAAGAACTTGGGATCGAGAAGCATTTTGATTAGCAACCAGTTTGGTTCCTGGGTTTGGAAACGGATCAGTTAATACTGCTGAGGTTTTTGAACTCTTAAAGAGTTTCTTTACTTCAACGTTATGTGGACAATCTCTCGTCCGATGATCCTCATCGCATATATGACACCCCGTAGGGGATTTCCTTTTCCCAGAAGGGTTTGTAGAAGCTTTATCGTGCTTCTTTTTTCTCCCTTTCTTTCTCTTCTTGCCCCCTGGTTGATTCAGTTGTTTGCCCTTGTCGGCATTTACTTCCGAGGCGAGAAGTTCGTCTTTTGCATTTTTATCTGATATCTTACGGGCTTTCTTGGACGTAGCCTTTGTCGATTTCGCGTTTGTCGTGCCAATCACGCCATTGCCAGCGTGAGAGTCATTGTTTGATTTAGGAGGAGGAGGAATTGAGAATTCTGGTCTAGGGGCGTCAGGTATTTTGTCGTAGAGCGTGCCAGACTGAGTATAGACCAAGTCTAGATATTGCGCACGAGCGATGACTTGCTCTTCCGTTACGAATCCCCCCTTTGCCACATCTTCCGTGATTGTAGGAAGTAAGGACTTGATAAACCATTCAGCTAATAGCTGATCGGGAACGTACATTTTTACCATCCTACGACGACGTCGCCACTCATGTATATGATCAGATATGTGAGTGGTTGTTGTCTGTTTGAAGTTGGTTAGGAGTTCCGTTCCCGTTTCATACCTTATCGGTAATTGAAAATGGGTTAAGAAAGTCGTGGCCAAGGTACTGAAGTTGTCGAATGAAGCTCTAGGCAATGCGATGTACCATTTTGCCGCCGGACCAGTTAACGTCCTTTGAAAAAGGCGAAGTCTTATCGAATCATCATTCAGGGTGTTTGATGAACACCACAGATGAAATGTCATCACATGATTCGACGGATATTCACCCGGATTTCCATTAAATTTAGGAATATCTGACGGAAGTTTATGCGGAATCGCTGGCCACCAAGGGGCATAAGCAATTGGATCATTCGTCAGCCGGTTTAGATCTGGTAATTCTAGAGTTGCTACAAAGGGAAACTGTTGATTCAGGTTAGGCGAAGCATACCCAGGATAAGATGGAATCGCCTGAGCAGTGGGTCTTTGCATACCAGCATAATGTATTTGATGCTGGCAACTTTGACAAGGTTGATGGGCATAACCATTATAGTATGGTTGTTGATAACCTCTTTGGAAATGCAGTTGCCCATTACTTACAAAGACTTGTTGCTCAGGTCCTTGATATGATTGCTGGAATTGCGGTTGTTGAGATTGAACCAGCCCTGGTTGTTGGACCATTTGCTGTTGTCCAATACTGGATGATTGACCAAGATGAGGAGTCATAGTACTTGTTTGAGCCTGAGTCGCTCCAGATAAGGAGGCAGTAACCTGAGGTTGTGATTGAGTTGTCGAGACAAGAGGTTGTTGTATTGCAACCTGAGAAACTTGGGGTTGACATACAACAGGTAGCGCTTGTACTTGCGACGCAATCACCATACTAGGTATAGTGGGAATATTCGACACAGGGTGGACTGGTTGCATTGAATATGCAACCCTTGGTTGCTGAGGCAGTATTGGTACCCAACCGTTGGATGTAATTCCAGTTTGACCTGAACTTTGTTGTAAACTCCCATATGGTTGTTCTCCGGGAGGGAACAATGAAAAGGCATACTTCCCTCCATATGGTGGCAATCCAGTACTTAAAGGGTAGATTGGCCTTTGAAGACACATTGGATCAATTTTTTGAGTTTCAACATAAGAAATACCAGATGATAATCTGGATGAAGAAATAGGAACTAACCATGTCGTCGAAGCAGTCCCTGATGGGACTCCGGCTTGTTGTTGATAACTTGCCGGGACAGATGGTATACCATTGAACATCGTTGGAGTAATAGTAGGAGGCTGTGCCACTGCTGTGTCAGATGACATAGTCCTGGATGTCGACAGTTGTTCAGACATTTGGAGTCTATCCAAAAGATTGCCTAATGATTCCACAGGAACTTCCGCTGGTGGTAGACCAACTTCAGACGAAGAAGGAAATAGAGTGACCCCGACTCCAAAGTGTGTTGGAGTACTTGCTTGCGGATATTCTACAATTTCCTCTATCGCAATCAAACCTGGTGGAAGGGGAAGACCGTCAGGTCCGTAAAATATTTCTGGTGCCGAAGAAGGGGTTGAATCAACAGCGACAGATGTTTGAGGAGCAAGACTCTCTGAACTGGTTACAGATGGAACTGGTTCAGTAACACAAGTGTTTGCTCTCAGACTAGGATCAGTATCACTGTCCCTCTGTGGATGTTGAACTTCTTCTATAGGGGCAGGGTTTCCAGAAATGTTTGGAGTAACCGGAATCTCAGATGTTGTTGGAACACTTGTTCTAACTTTGATAGGAGATTTCGAACCGGTTAAACGAGTTTTCTTTGTCCGTACTGTTTTCGATTCCGGAGACAAAGACGGTTGACTCGTAAGCCTCCGCGAACGACGGGGTTTCAATTGAATTTCTTCCATGATTGCGGATTACTCGATCAACTAAAATACAAAAGGGGAAATATGTTTCTGAATTAAATGAATTTTAGACGCTTTGGACACAACTTGCTTTTTCAATTTTAAAGAGTCGAGAAAAAGAAAAAGATGACTCTAGTCTCCTTCGATGTTTTAACGCGCCCGAAGTGACAAATGCTCGGATGGACCTTTTCCATTATAGAGTCTGAAAAAGGCCAAAAGGACTGCTCTGGAGTTCTAGGTAGAGGGTGTGCCAAACTTTTCGCAAAACCGCAAAATACTTTTGAAGGTACGGGCGGTCGATCTTCCCAAATGCTGTGTTCAGTGCATTGCGATCAGTAGGGCGGCCGAAACGGCTTCCTATGGATAAAGGTTTTATGCCTATAGGGGTCTCCCAATATATGCTCGACGGTACGTGGGAGCACAATCCATACTGGCGCTTATCGTCTCTCAGGAGGAATCACCCAACCATCAGCGAGATCGAAAGTCACCAGGTTTTACGACGCCGGAACACGTCTCTAGCCTAGACCTCTATGTTGTGTGTTAAGTTACAAAGCGTTGTTAAGTTCATTCAATTTATTTTAGGTTGATCTTTCTTAGAAGTTTGCCTTTTTGGATCACCACGAGATGTATGATACAATTCCTAAATGCAGTCTAAAGATGATAAGCAAGCTTTTATATCTTTTCAACAATGAAAATCCTAGCTACAAGGGAAAAGAAAGACACAATCTTTTCTCAAAGAGCATAGAGCACACTGTAAATGCACTTTTCCTAAATCAAAGCATGCAAACTATCAAAATGCAAATGCACATATGCATGTATTTGTTTTTGCTTTCTTAATATTGATGCCTAAAACGAAAGTTGTTGTACAAATTTGAAATCGATTTCAAGTGAAAACATAAACAAGTTTCTTTTTGAAAACAAAAAGACGATTACGACACTTTATGATTTTGAAGTAAACACTTGTTTCGACACTAGAAATGCATAAATTCAAACCAAAAGACAAAAGTAAAAGCGTAATCAACTGTGAACAGCAAACAAACTCACTACTAAGATCAAAACGACACTTATGACAGGTCTAGATCTAAGGGCGACAGTATGACTAGTTTACTTTTGTAATGGGAAACTGCAAATGATGTAACAAATACAAAAAGAACAAATACAGTTTCTTTATACAACTGAGGCAAAGAAAAGGGGTTTCAGATAGGTACACTAACTGATAACAGGCTGCAAGAAACAGAGATAAAACTGAGCAAAAGGAAGTAGGGAACCACAGCCGTACAAGGCAAAGGCTGATCAGCGCACCCTCAGCACAGAGAAAATGAACTTCAGCGCAGGTATCCTTCACGGGACCTGCGTTGAAATGCAGAACCTCTTCACAGAGTCTGCGCTGAAGCAGAAACGAGAATTGTCTCTGGGTTCTGGGTCACGGTTTGCAGTTTAATCTACAGTTTTTGGCCGGATAAAGCTATCAATTAGGTACAATTAGGAGGATGATTTAAAGGAGGACTAAGAGCTATCACAAAGGGCAGTTAGAGCATTTTTGGATCAGCTTGTTCAGATCATAAAAACAGGCCCAGTGAGTGGACTAGAGTGGCAGATCTCTACTTTGCATTTGAAAATGGCAAATGCATTTCGATTCGGCACTCCTGAGTTTATGAGAAGAACAACAATAGACACACAAATAAACTAACAAGATACTCTCCCCAGCGGAGTCGCCAATTTGTTGTTGGGAAAAGTATCCAATTCGGAATGCCCCTATCTCACTCTAAGGTGTGATAGTGCCTTAGCAACAAACAAGGTAAACTAATTGAGTATTCTTCTTTATGGAATGCAAATGAGGAAGAAGGATGTAACTAACCTGTGTCTTCCGCTAGTTTGTCGATCCAATCACTCCTCTCTTCAGTGGCTCTCAGCTCCTTGCTCCTTCACTGGCCCAGCTTCACCGAATTCCTGCAAGATCACAAGAGAGAGAAACTACACGAAGATACAGATATACATTCATAAAAAGCTCAAGATCAGATTAAGCTAAACATGTAAGCATAACAAAACATCATTGGTAC
Organism: Pinus tabuliformis; assembly: GCA_031772625.1. Lineage (NCBI taxonomy): Eukaryota > Viridiplantae > Streptophyta > Pinopsida > Pinales > Pinaceae > Pinus > Pinus tabuliformis. Next base: position 1,097,458,163 of record CM062819.1, read on the forward strand.
ACAGCATGTAGGAGAAACTCAAATAGTTTATTGATATGATAATAAAGTCCAAGAGGAGATACAACCAAGTGAGTTCTGATCCAGCATCTACCTCCCAGCAAAGGAATCCCTTCCTCTCCTCCAACAAAGCATAAATCACCCAATGTACTAATCTCAATCTCAAACCAACAGTAATTCTCTGCCAAGTACAAAATTCCAGCCTCCTGAACCTCTGGGTGAGAGATCCATATATAGATGTAAGCAGAGAGGATGAGTCAGCTTATGTTTTGACTTGTGGCTTCTCTCTGTCAGCTCTTGCTTCCACTTGGAGGTTGAGAACCTCTTACTCATCACTAGTCGAATTCATTGAGGCAAGTGTCGTTGGAGAAGGTTCTAGAAGCTTCTATGGTCTTTCCACCTCGTTGAATGTGCTTGCCATTTGTCATTTCCCGCTCAGCGCACCCTGGTAGTGCTTCCACCTGTGTTGCAGTGCACTTAGCCAGTGTAGTCTCTGCATTTCAACGCAGGCAGCTAGTGGAGCCTCTGAATTGATCTTGAATTGACTGTTTCTGAGTGGTTTTTGGTGGAGAACTTCTAGGAGAAGCCGTCATTGGTTGACCTTGTTCCTTTAGGAGCTGTAACAACATCTTTAGGGACTTTGGATCCCTTGAATTATGGACATTTCATGCTTATAGCTGTAAGTCACAAAAATGTCTATAACAAAAACCCTAGAATCCAAAGCTCTGATACCAAATGTTATGAAACCAGCTCAAGAAAAGATAGAAAAGATAGATCAACGCCTTAGAATTCAGCCTCTTCGAGGGGGCAACCTCCTTTACATTACATAAATGAACAATTCTTGGATGATACAAATGAGAAAACCTCCTTTCTATATATAGGAGTCTAAGGAGTCACAATATAATCCAGCCGACCTAACAATAATAATATAAAGCCACAAAAATAACAATAGAGGGATTCTATGGGGCACAAAAATAACAATATGGGGGAAATAGGGGCACAACAATATAAATAAGGGGTATAACTACAATAGTAATGGGGTAATCACTAGTATTATAGGGACCCAACAGTTATTATTCCTTGTCAAGTTTGACTAAATCCCTTAGGAATAATTTAATAAATCATTATTTGTTTATTATTCCTTAACCGTACTTCTTGAGATGATAAATAAATCATTTATTTATTTATTATTTCTAGATAAAAGTTTAAATAATTTTTCCCTCCAAACCAAATATAATAGAATATTTCAAATGGTTAATTCTAGAATGGAGTTAATAATATTTTATTATTGCTCATTATTCGAGGATAACCTAATATTTTGTTATAACTAGAAGGGTTTTCCATTGATTCTTCACTTTTGATTATTTTCATTGTTGCACTCACTGTTGTAGCTCTGATTATTATCACTATCACACACCATCTTCTTTTTCATTTGAGTTCTCATTGAGCTCAAACATTTTCTTTCCTGGGTTTTACACATTATAGAGGAGAGAGACTATACAAAAAGTTGAAGACATTGAGGATAGCCAAGAACCCATCACATAGAGGGGGACTGGTAACCTTCACATGTGTTGTTTAATAAAATATTTTCTTTATATATCTGGTTTCCATTGGACTATTGGAGTTATTTATGCTTATTTTACTATTCCATTTTGTTGTTTAATTATGTCGGTTGCATAGATTAGGGCTTTGGCAGGTTTTTTTTTATCATTTGCTGTAGATCTACACTGTTTAACAACCATTTATATTGTTAGGCTTGTTTGTCATCCACAATATAAAGTGGCTTATTTTCATACATCTTCGAGAAGAAAACACAATAACACCTTCACCAACTCATTCATGTTTTTTTATTTGGAAAACATCCTCATCTTTAGCAAGAGTTGGGAAGAGCACTTGCAACACATTCAAGCAGGTCCTTCAAACCCTATGGCAGCACAAACTATGTGCCAACTTGGAGAGGTTCACATTGGGAATGGTTCAATTCCAATATTTGGGCTACATAATTGATGAGCAAGGCATACATGTGGATCTTGCTAAGATCCAAGCCATTCAGTATTGGCCAACCCCGACCACTCTAGGAGAGCATTGCAACTTTTTGGTCCTTGCCAATTTTTATCTGAGGTTCATGTTGGGATTCTCTCATATCACTTGACCTTTTAGTCAAGTTACTAAGGGTGGAGCAAAAGAAAAAAAAAATTGGTTTGAGTCCCAATAGAATGCATTTTTTGAGCTAAAGTACCGCCTTTGCTTCGCACGAGTACTCATATTTCCATACCTGCAACAACAATTTGAAATTAAGACATAAACCTATGACTATGCTATTGGTGCAATTCTCACCTAGAAAAAGGCACCTGGTGGCCTATAACAGTGAGACACTTTCTGAAACCATTCATAAATACCCCACCTACAATAAGGACATGTACTCCATCATTCAGGATTTCCAACAATGGAAAGATTACATTCTGAGGAAGAAGATAGTCATCCACATAGATCACTAACACCTACAGTTTCTATAGACCCAAGGGAAGTTTCAGAACGATCATCATCAAAAGTGGTCCACATATCTGCAACATTGCCATTTGAATATAAAATATGAGATGGGAAACACCGACCATGTTGTAGGTTACCTCAGTCGACCACCGGTTGCATCACTTACCATTAATCTCAACTCTTGTGGCCACGAGACCTCTCGATGGCTACAACTATATAAAAATGATCCAAAGTTCGCCACCACATACTAGATGCTAGTGGATGGCAAGCAAGTTCTAGACTTCCACCTCTAGGATGCATTATTATGATACCTTGGCCACCTTTGTGTTCCTTCAAGTGAGTGTACCAATCTGATTTACGATGTGCACTATAGTCGGGTCGCAGGACACTTTGGTGTGGAGAAAATTGTGGCCATACTACAAAATTATTTTTATTTTCCAAATATCGAGTAGGATGTTGGAAAATACATGAGATCCTTCATTTCCTGTATCATTTCCAAGCCATCTATTAAGAACCAAGGCATGTATACCCTTCATCCTACTCCTAGCTGACCCTGGGAATCCATATCCATGGACTATATGTCTAGCCCTCCTTCTGCCAAGCATGGCAACGACTATGTATTTGTGGTCGTCGACATATTTTCTAAGATGGACATATTGGCTGCCTGCAAGAAAATTATCATAGTAGAGGCCACTACCAAACACTTATTTGAATGAGTCTGGGTATATTTTTGGAACCCATCGACCATTATATCATATTAGGATAGCAGTTTCCTAATCCAAATTCCCTTTGAAGTGGTACTGGGATTTAAACCATTATGTCCCCTTGATGTTGCACTGTCTTTTACAACTACACAGGAAGAATATTCCCATGTTCAATCTGAAACTGATAAAGCCACTAGGTTTATTGAGTGCATTCAGTACATCCACCACCAGGTTCATGACATCTTAGAGAAATACAATTCCAAATACAAACAATGGCATGATCAGCATTGGGGACCCCATAAGTTTTAGGTGGATGACAAAGTTTTGTTACATCTGCAAAAAGAGAACCTTATTGGTGCCTATCATAAACTTCGACCACTCTAATATGGGCCTTGCACCATCACCAAGGATCTTTGAAACAACACTTTCAAGCTCAATATGTCCCCATTCCTTGGCTTTCACCTTGTATTCAATGCGGACTTCCTTCGTCCAAACTTTCCACCATTGTTGGACACATCAGATATTGTTGAGCACTTGACACTAACAGAACTCAACCCAGACTGCATTGAATAAGCCATAGCTGGTTAGATCATGGACACATAGATCAAGAGCACTTGCAAATATAAGATCCAACTATATCGAGTTGTCAAAGCTAGCAAACTCTTGTACCAGGGAAGGTGGCTCACCAGGGACCAAGTTCAGAAGAAGTTTCCCCATCTCATGGAGACACTCAATGCAGTGGGGACCATTGCTTCCTAAGGGTGGAGGACTGATCCAGGTGGATATTGGTGGCCACCCACCTATTCCACTTGGACCCCCACCATTTTTTCTTCCAATTTCCTTAACTGTAGTATAGTTTACTATTTTTGGCACTTATTTGGGTCCTCAATTTCTGGAGCTATTTTGAGGCCCTAAACGACATTTTCTTGGAAAATGGGAAACCTTTCGATTTTTGTGGGGCTTTACAAATGAAAGATTTAGTCCTTGGATATATCTTTCTAATTAGGTATTATACATATCAAATGGATATATTTTTCCAAATTTACGACCTCGGGAATTGGATGTACGAATTTACCCCAACATGGGCCATATGCTTTTGGTACTTCATCTCCTAGGGTTAAGATTTTTTATTTTTAGGGTTTTCCATTAATTCTCAATAATAAATAGGCCTTCGAGCCTCATTGTAACACATTTCAAAATTTATGTAGCTACCACATCTCTTCTCAAAGATAAGCTACCATAGCCTAAGCTACTTTATTTCCCTTCTTCATGTAAAGAGTTTTCAGTACATTGTTATTGATGAATTGAAGTTTTGTTTTAATTGTATCTATATGTTTCTATTTATATTTGTATATCATTTTGTTCCTTCATAAATATGGATCAGTGGTATCAGAGCAGTTTTCTCTTTCTCTATTTTTTTGTGCATGTCCCCAATCAGGTTGGGATATAAGGAGTTAGGAATTGAATTGGTTGAACCTTTGCAAGACTAGCCTTGCCAACCCCAACAACCTTCCATGGTGGAAGAAAGGAAATATGAGGGAGCATGAGATCCTTTCAAAATATTTCTCGAATAATCCTTAGAGCGATAAAGGAACACGGTCATGGAAAAATTTGCCCAGATCCTTTGGTGAATACCCATAGGCAATGCATCTTCATCCAACAACAACACTAGAACTCCTTTTAAGGTACAAGTTAACTTTGAAATTACCATATTTGAAGGCCAGATAGATGCATATGTTGTAGATAAATAATTGAATATGTTGGAAGGATATTTTTTGGTTCATGATTTTTCCAATATGGATAAGATTACTTTTTCACACCTTAAACTTCCCCCCACATCAAGGACTGGTGGGAAACCTACTGTGAATAGAGGGGCGAGAGGAACCCTTGTTGTTTTCAACTGCAACCACATGGAATTATTTCTAAGATTCCATCAAGGAACAATATTACTTTATCAGGAGCTATGAAGATAAGTACATAAAGTGGAACATAATGTGGCAAGGAAAGAACCAAGACGTGTCAATGTTCACAAATATTTTTCACACCCTTCATATGAAGTTGGGTATCAAGGATTTTGAGAAAAAATTGATACTCAAGTATCACAATTGTCTACACAAATACATTCAAGATGACGTGGATTTCCTAGACATCTCCTCACGTGGTGTGGCCTATTGATACGATGTCAAGATCGAGTAGAAATTTAAACATAAGAAGAATGTATTTGAATATGTGAATCTGAAGCAAGGGAAAGGTGCCCCAAATCACAAAACAAAGGAAAAATCCAAGGCGGGGTGATCTAGGACAACCCTCTCAATCCACAAGAAAATAACAACACCATGAAGACAAAGAAGGACACAAGAAATTGGTGTGAGTTCCATAAGAGCCCCACTCACAACACGAGTGTCAAGCCAAGAAATCACTGGTGGTCGAGCTAAAGGCTTTAGAGTCAAATGCATATCCCAACTCTTAGTCAAAACCTGACAAGGGGAATGAAAAAGAGAAGTATATTATTGATTCAGATCCCAGTGCCATTGTTGCCACCACTAAGATCCAGAAGATTGAGCGTAGAGATCCAAAATAAGGGGAGTGTCTCTTCCACTCATAGATTTGAGTGAAGGGTTATCCACTGCAGTTCAGTATCGATAGCGAGAGCCAAAAGAACCTCATCACAATAGAGGTAATTAAACGGTTGGTCCTATTAACCATCCCACACTCGCAGCCATTCACCATCGGGTGGCTCCACTAAGGATGAGATATTTGCGTCAACCAACAGTGTCATCTTCCCTTCATCATCAAACCCTTCTCTGATGAGGTATTGTGTGATGTTTCTCCTCTTGAAGTTTGTGATGTATTATTAGGCCAGCCATACCTGTTGAAGCATCATGTTGTGTATGATTCGAGGCCTCGCCTATTATTATTTATTTTGGAAGTAAGTTGTATAGAATACTAGAGGTAGCCCCATCTACTGCCATCTCTTTGATCTCTACTAAGAAATGCAGTAAGATCATCTCCCAGAATGGGAAAATAAATTATATTCTTATTCTCTCTCAAAATAAGGGGAAGATCGTGGCAACATCCATGACCCCAGGGAAGGTTTCCTCCATGCAGCAGAAGCAGATTGATAAGGTCATGGAAGAATAGAGGGACATCTTCTCCTCACCCACAAGGGTACCCTTGCACTATCAAGTCAAGCATTTGATTGATATGACTCCTGAAGCACCTATACCCAATGGGCCGATATATTGTCGCTCCATTCTGAAAAATGAAGAGATCAAGTGGTAGATATAGGAGATGTTGCAAAAAGCACACATCTGACCAAGTTCCTCACCCTATGGGGCTCGATTTTACTTCTACATAAAAAGGATGGGAGCCAGTCCAGGCTCTACATTTATTATTGGGCACTAAAAAATATCATTGTCATGAACATGTATCCAATCCCATGAAATGATGACCTTCTGGACCAACTCAAGGGGGACCAGTATTTTAGCAAGATCTATCTAAATTCTTGCTATCACTAGGTTCCAATAGAGCCGACAGATGTATGGAAGACCACCCTTAAATCCAAGGAAGGCCTTTTTGAATGGTTGGTCATGCCCTTCAAGTTGAAAAATTCCCTTGCTACTTTTATGAGGCTAATGGATGAAATCATGCAACCCTTCACCAACTCATTCATGGTTGTTTATCTGGACAACATCCTCATCTTCAACAAGAGTTAGGAAGAGCATTCAGAAAACATTCGACAAGTCCTTCAAACCCTATGGAAGGAAAAATTGTGTGCCAACTTGGAGAAATGTACATCTAGATTGTGCCATGTCCAATATATGGGCCACACCATTGATGAGCAAGGAAAACATGTGGATCTAGATAAGATCCAAGTCATTCAGGATTGGCCATCCTCGACCAATCTAACATAGCTTCGTAGCCTTTTGGGCCTTGCCAATTTTTATCGAAGGTTCATGTTGGGATTCTCTCATATCACTTGGCCTTTGACTCAAGTTACCAAGGGTGTAGCAAAAGCAAAGTTTTTTTGGTTCAAGTCCCAACGGAAGGTGTTTGTTGAGCTGAATCACCGCCTCTCCTCTGCATTAGTACTCACATTTCCAGACTTGCAAAAACCATTTCAAATTGAGACAGATACCTTTTTTTATGCTATTGGTGCAGTTATCACCCAGTAAGTGCATCCGGTGGCCTATCACAATGACACATTTTTTGTAACAACCCTAGGTTAAAAGTCATGTAATAAAGTTAGTAAAGGAAAAAGACTAAGGTCATGGGAAACTTATTCCAGGCTGAATGTTGGTAAAAACATCCTAGTGGGAATGACTTGTTATTTATTACAGCTAATGAACCTGGAAAAAGAATTCCACAAATATTTGGAAAGGCAAAGAGGCATTTCTTGGCACTTATTTATGAAAATAAAGAAAAATAGCAAAAAAGGGAGATGAAAGGTCACATGTTTGCGTGAGGAGGAAATTGAAGGAAAATAGAGGGAAAATGAATAAATTAGAATAATCAATAATAAAATGGAATTATAGCATCAATTTGGGGCCTTCTGTCAATTTTAATTTGGATTTATTTGGAGAGAAGAGAAAGAAAGAAAGAAAGAGAAGGAAGGAAAAGGAAAGCAAAGGACAAGCAAGGAAGGATTGGGTCAAGTAGCTTCAACAAGAGGATGTGTAGGTAACAAGTTGCATGTGTGATTTCCTAGATGAAATTTTAATGCATGGTGCATCCATTTGTGTATTTGGTTCATTTTCTATCAATGCCTTGGGTTTTTCCTAGTTGACAGTGGTTTCAGCCTTGTCTTTCCAATTCATGGATATCCATTGTGTGGTGGGATTCATTCTTGGTCGAGCTTTGGATTATCATAAGGTTTTGGATCTGGGTGAGGTGGTTTATGGAATATCCCAATGGGTGGTGGTGGATATGGTTTTCTCTAGGAATCCATCAATAGGTGGGTGGAGACAAGAAAATTCCTCAAGGGATGGTGAAGGAATTCTGAGGCATGCAAGCTTGGTTTGGTTTTGTGATCTTGAAACCAGTTTAGATGAGATAACGTTTATGTGAGGGTGGAGGTGGAGGTGTTTTAACCTTTGGATTCCCTCGTTTTTTTATGTCTTGGTTTATCCCATGATATCCCACGTTTTTTCTTAGAACATGGCACGAGAGTTATTGGCTAAAATAAATATTTGGTTCAGCCTAATCTATGGTCGAGGGGTACGTAGAAGTCCCTGGCTTGGTTGGATTTTGAATATGTTAATAATATCTCGTTCCTCTTGTATTTTATAAGTAAATGTACTTGTTATGATGTGGCTTTGATGGTTTTTCTATCATTGTTATTATTGTGGTTATATGTTGGTTATAAGCATGGTTTTATGACATATTCTAGTTATGGTTCTTATCATGTTTTGATTTCTAAATGAATGGTTATTGAATGCGTGACCTAATAAATATTATTGCAACTATTGTGAGATACATTAAACCTTTTTTATTATTATTAGATAAGTATCACACCCCTATGTTCAAATATTAATTCATGACCTGTATATTTCATGTTCACTATATTTCCGATGAAATGAGTGTCATGGTTAGGCATGGTTAGGTCAATTCCTTGATCAAGTTTTATATTAATGGATTTGTCCTGGTGCCATTTATTTTTCTAGAAAGTCTTATAAAGTTCTGGGTAGTGGCCTAAAGACTAGCCACGAAAAAGTGGCTCAGATTCCGATGTCACATGCTCATAACTAAAAAATATAGATATCACTCGCTATGAGGCAGGGGAATCCATGAAACTAGAGGGTTGCAGCTATTGGCTTGCCTTGCCCAGATCACTAAAAAGGCAAGTTATCTCATCATATGGGCACCTGAGTGGTTTTTTATTTCTTTGGGGTCCTGTAGCTCTTGAGGAAGGTCCGTAAAGTTTCATTTTGTCAACTCCACTTCCTTAAAGAAGCTAAGAGGTCAGGTCATGTCATAGTAGCCTTCAGTTCATGTTTACTCTGGAAGCTTGGTGAAAGTGGGTAAATGTGGTAGGAGTGGCTACACTTTCTAACATCACTCATAAATACTCCACCTAGGATAAGGAGATGTAATCCATCATGCAGGCTTACGGGCAATGGAAACATTACATTCTGGGGAAGGAGATGGTAATCCACATAGATCATTGGCCCCTATAGTTTATATAGACCTAAGGGAAGTTTCAGAATGATCACCATCAGAAGTGGTCCACATATCTACAAAAGTTCCATTTGAATATCAAATACAAGAAGGGAAACACTAATCATGTTGCAGATTTCCTGAGTCAGCCACCAGATGCAATACTAACCATTGTTCTGAATTATTGTGGCCACGAGATGTTTGTATGGCCACAAGTATATAAAAATGATCTAGAGTTAACCACCACATACCAGATGCTAGTGAATGGCAAGAAAGTTCTAGACTTCCACCTCCAAGATACATTATTATGCTACCTGGTCCACCTTTGTGTTCCTTTAAGCAAGCATGCCATGCTAATTTGGGAGGTACACTATAGTCAAGTTGCATGACACTTTGGTATGAAGAAAATAGTGGTCGTACTACAGAAGTAGTTTTATTGGGCAAATCTCCAATAAGATGTTGGAAAATACATTAGATCCTATATTTCCTATGTCATTGCAAAGCCAACTATTGAGAAACAAGGCTTGTATACTCATGTGCCTACTCCTAACTAACCCTGGGAATCCATCTCCATAGACTATACATCTAGCCTTCAGTAAACCAATAATCGAAACAACTATGTATTTGTGGTCATCGACATATTTTCTAAGATGGCCATATTGGTTGCCTTCAAGAAGAGTATCATAACAAAGGCCACTACTAGACTCTTCTTTGAAAGAGTGTGGGTACATTTTTGTATCCAGTAGACCATTATATCATATCAGGATAGCAGGTTCCTAAGCATGTTCTGGTCGAGACTTTCGTCATTGTTAGACACGAAGCTCACCAAGTCGACTACATTACACCTCCAAACTAATTCCCAGACAGAGGTCATCAAGAAGATGATTTTGCACATACTACATATGTACAACTCTAAACATCCACAAGTGGAGGATGATATCCTTTCCTATTTAAAACATAGCTATAATATAGCTCTCCATAGCTTCACTGGCCATAGTACCTTAGAAGTGGGCCTAGAATTTCAACCATTATTTCTCCTTGATGTTGCACTTCCTTTTGCAACTACACAGGAAGAATCAACCCATGTTTAGTCTGAAGTTGATAAAGCCTTACACCATCACCAAGGCTATGGGAGACAACCTTTTAAGCTCAATATCCCCCCATTCCTTCGTTTGCACCTCGTATTCAATGTGGACTACCTTCAGCCATACTTTCCACCATTGTTGGACACATCAGACATTTTTGAGTAATTAACACCAACAGAGCTCAACTCAAACTGCATTAAACAGACCACAAATTATCGAATCATGGACACATAGATCAAGAGAACTCGAAAATAGAGGATTCTACTATATCGAGTTGTCACAACTGGCAAACTCTTGTACCAGGGCAAGCAGCTCACCAAGAACTAAGTTTAGTAGAATTTTCCCCATCTCATGGAGGCACTCAATGCAATGGGTGTGGTGAAGTAAAATTATAGGTGTGGACACAAACAAATTCCTCTAGCCTGATGATGGGTCTAGCCACAACAGATACATTCTATCAAAGATCTCCTTAGGTTAGAAACAATTAAGAGGGCCTACCTCTTAGTATGCTTATCCCGTTTGATGATGTCCTTACTTGCTTGCTCCAGCTATCTCTCGCTTCCTTCTTCAAGCACATGAAACAAGTAAACAACAGCAAAAAACAACCATGATAATAGACAAATTGTAATTCAACCTATTTAACAAGTCAAGAAACATTAAGCCATGAATGTTTAAGATGAAAAAACATGTAGGAAATCAATTGATAGTTGCATATATATTGATATCAAAGAGATATTACAACCATTGTCTTGATGTTGCGGCTCTCCTTTGACAAGACTAGTTTCCCACACACTTCTGCTAGCATTCCATGATGGCCTCAATCAACAATAGTTTTAAGAATCTTCCCTTTAGGCTACACTACAAACCAAATCACACTTCTCCCTCACACAAATATATAGCTACAATTATGAATAGCTTCTTGTTTACTCCAAACCAACATAGCACTAGCACACCAACATTAACACTAGCTTGTGCTTGGGAAGAAGGGAGGTTTATATAGGATAAATGGATGGGAGATGGATCCTCTTGTCATGGAAGAAGGTCTTATCCCTTGAGGTAGTTCCATCATTATTGGGGAAACGAACCCAAACTAACATCCTCAACCCAATTCAGCCAGACCATTTACCAGACTTCCATTATAGAGCTTCTAGAGTTGGAAGCTTCGGCTCCTAATTTAAAAGACTTTCCATAATAGGACCAACGTTGCTAGAACATAGCTCAATCGCTCCATTTGGCACTAGGGATAGAGCTAATCTCTACACATCAGCATGGGGGAGATAAAGGTCATTAGCACCGGTCTTGTAAACTAGGCAAAACAGAAGTTCCAGGGGAAATGGTGCAAAAGGGAATTGATCTACTCATGAAGAGGGACACAATGGGAGTTTCTTCATGAAGGGAAAGCATGTGTAGTTCACTATAGAGGTCCTCCAGGATCAAGGAAATGGGAGTATAGGGATAGTTACAAAATGTTGTGTAACATATGTCCCCTAAAGCGTGAAGGCTGAACTAAAGTGAGGGATGAAATGATTTATGAATCAATGCGAGGAACCGTAGTCCTCTGTTGGAAAACTTGCAAGCAAGTATAGATACATATACATAACTGAGAACTCTACCAAATGATACATGAATCATGGCATGGATGTAGCCATCCATTAAAGAGGATCATAATGAAACCAAGGTATGGTCACAACCATCCAATAATGAGAAAGATCACATATGATAACTTATGGTATGGTCGTAACCATCCATCTGAAAGAGACATGTATATCAACATAATCATGTCTCATCACTTCACAACCTGTACTTTTGTGTTCTGTGCCCAGGGTCTTGCGCTCCAACATGACCCGATCAAAGTACAAATTCTAACATGTGAATAGATGCATTGACGTCAAACATGCTAGAAAGTTGCTTGATTACCATTCAATGATGTAAACTGTTAACAAGCACAAGAGAAACCACCAATAATGACAATGGTTCTCAAGGTACTATCAGCACAATTCATGGAATCTGAATAGAAATGAAGTCAAACACCCATGAAATCACTCGATCAAAAGCCAATGATGTGAACTTGTCATCGAGTGCAAAGAAATTTCCATTAGGGCATGCAAGCTCTAAGGTATTGGAAGGGACTCCCTTGGTCAACTTCCTGTATAATGATTTGAAGTCAATGGAAAGTGACTGTGTCGAAGGAGGGCCATAATGTTTCCCACATCATCGACACGAGATGAAAGGATGCAAAATTATTTTGGATGATATAAAGAATCAAAGGCAAATGTAACTGTAGAAGGAAAACTCTTGAACATATCAGCAACACATCTTCGAAGTTTGGCAGCTTTTGGATGCATAGGGTCGGTGGTCATGATGACATTGTAGAGATCAAATGGAAGGCAAAAATGAATGACCTAACCCAGGAAGGTCAACAAAACAAATAGAGGATATCCCAACCCGACACGAAGCAGAAAGTGTCATGTTAAAGAGTGAGCTGCCGACACAATTGATAGATTTCCGAATTTTCCCCTACTATTCTTGGTAGGTACCCCAACTACTTTTTAATTGCAAGCTTGAAGGGGATAGCATAAGTTTGCACTGTAAGTTCATCCTTTGGATAAATATGACCTAGTAAATTTAATGAGCCCTAGGAAGGAGAAGCTCATGTTCGTCGTGACGACGAATCCGATGTTGTTTAATATTTTAACGAGTCTGACAAAGGTGTAACTTGGTATCTTTTTCATGTTTGGAGAGTTTGAAAAAGACACATAAAAGAAAACTCCACATGGTCCCTTTTCATATGTTGGTGTCTCTCGAGCCCGAAAAGGTAGAAAACAATACTTGAGAGAATCCCTTGACCCTTTCATTCAAGGAGTACCTTTTTCGTAAATAGTGCCTCCCAGCTTGAAAAAGGGGTAAACTTATACTGGGTGCACGACGTTTCGCATCTGTTAACAATATCGATACAACAAGGGCTTAGCCATATTTTCGCTTCTAAAGGATCATAAAAGAGCTTGAAAGTAGACCCCCCATTTTATTTTTTACAAGTCAAAAGGGAAAAACACTCAGCAATATTTTCATATGAGCTTAACGAGTCTAGAAAAGAGCTGAAACATGACTCATCACCATCGTCAAACATCCATGACCTGTTGCTGCATAAAAAGGTAAAGTGTATTATCTAGTTCTTGAGAAAAATAGGTTAAAATATTTACAAAAAACCTTATATTTTCATGAAAAAATGAATAAAAAGTAGAAAAGTAGATATCTTTTTACCATTTACCATTTTACCTTTTTGTGAAAACGTTTTTACTCACTTTTTCCCTAATTGTTCGGAGCATATTATTTTGGAGCAGATTATAGGAGATCTGGGAGGTCGATCATCGAGCTACCAGTTACAGGTAAAAGCTGAAGCCCTAAGCTCCATTTACATGTCCTTTATTTATGTTTTTAACCATTTTTTTAGTTTTTTGAGGGGGTTTTTAAAAAAAAAATCACCCTCGGTCGGCGTGACTTCTGGGCATAGAATCACACTGACCAAGGGTGATTAACAAAGCCAGCCACACCGTTTGGCGCAACTGTCTTTAGAACAGGCGCGTTGGCACTGTGAATAGGGAAAACCCCTATTTCCTCAAAAAATCATTGTTTAAACTCAAATTTTATGGGCCAAGCATGATTGTTGACTCAAATTAATGGCTTTTACAGGAAAGAATTGTTGAAAATGGTGGACTGCAAAGAATGGGAACATGAGGATGTTGACAACCAGGCAATGAATGACCCAAATTTCCTGGAAGCTTTGAGGGCTTGTAGGCTCCTCAAATTCTTTCTCATGCCAAGGATGTAAGCCCAATCCAAGTTGCTTCAGTCCCTGATTAGTCTTTGGGACATTAATCAGGAGATATTTGGCATTGGTGACCAGGAGCTGGAGTTAGGAACTTCAGATATATTCTTCATCACTAGACTGTCCCGCCGAGGAGAACCAATGAACTTGTATGGGTCACGACCAATTGGGGCAAGCATATCTTCGTTGCTTGTTGAACACTACAATGAGGTCCTGAAATCCAAAAGTGGCAAGATAGAGATTTCCAATATTTGGGATCTGACACTGAGAGTGCTTATGTTGACCATCTACAGAGTGGCGGGGTCCTAGGCGGAACATGAGACTAACAATTCGAAGTTCCTTTATGTTATTGACTGTACAGCCACTACGATATTCAACTGGGCCAAGGCCATGAAGATCAATATCAAGTACCAGCTATCCAAAGCCAAGGTGGGGAATATGAAGAAATTTTGCTTCGGATCAATGCTTGTGACCTTCTTCTTAGAACAGGTACCACTGTTCTAGTATCAGCTGACTGAGGTAGATCCTCCTATGCCACGTGATCCGAGGATGGCTCACTGGAGTCATTTGATGCCCAAGATCACTGGGGTCAACACATGTTATACCAACCTATATTATTTTCATGGTTACGATAACATAAAATCATCATGGAGGACTAGCCATACAGTGACACCGACTTCTGTGGAGATCCAGATATGCCTTTGCCAGATGGAGAGGATTTTGATGGTGAAGGTAAAAAATCAACTTTTTAATTTTGAGATTTTTAAATTGTTTTTGGGTATATATGTGCTTATAACATTTCTCTTGTTAATGCAGATGTTGGACTAGAGCGGCCTGTTGGGATGTCCCCAATAGCTAGGTGCGTCCCCCGTCCTATTGATGATGTCACTCCTTATCAGGAAGGGAGTGACATTAAGGAGGAGATCGTGAGGAACCTTGAGTGGTTGACTCGTGGCATCTCCGAGTATGCTTGGGTAGGAGACATTCCTCATTAGTAATGGAGACATGCGGTGGGAGTCTCGGATCGGATCTGCTGATTGCTGACTCATGTTGCATAAGCTGTATCATGCTACCATGATCACCATGCTGATTAGTTCCTTGGTCCAACATTTACATTTTTTGAGGCATGCGTGCCACGGATATATGAGGCCTGCGAGCCGCCGATGTTATTTTGGACACACATATTATTTTTTGGGGTTCTGATGTATCAAACATTATCACCATATATATATATATGTTGTATTTTCTTGTCTACTATGCTACAAATGGTTTGTTTTATCTTTTCACATGTTTCGTAAATGTCTACCCAACACATTGTTATCTAATGCATCTGTCAATGTATTCATGCATCTAGGAATATGATGATTTGTAATGTAATCAAAATGTCTTTCCAATAGATGGATATGGAGATACATTCTCAATATTTGAGGGTTTCTGATGGAATATTGCATGTTGAGTTGAAGGACGACAAGATGTGAATCCAGGTTGACAACCAACTCTTTAATGTCAAGAGCAATGGCTTCTAACAATAGTTTGATGACCACACTGTATTCAACAATGTTGTTAGTTGTGTGACCTAGATAGATACCTTGAAGGTCAATCAAATCACCGTTAGGGTTATAAATAGTCCATGCTGCAGATGATATGTTCTGGGTACTACGATAAGCACCATCAGTGAAACCAATATGGGGAGTCGCAAACATCTAGAAAGAAAGAAAAGCATAGTAAACAGGAAATTTGTTTGAAAATTACCACACAAAACTACACTGCACAAAAATGAATGACAAACTAATGTACATAAGTAACCATGCAATATGACCTAAGCATAGTACTTCTTGAGGTAAAACCTATTTCGGGGCTTATAGAGAGGATTTCCTTCATAATTAATAAGCTCATAGGCTCCTTTCTGCAAAATGCAGTTCACAATGTAGGGCCCATGCCACATGGGTTCGAACTTGCCTACCCCCAGCTTATCATTAGCTTGGTCGTATAGTAAGACCAAATCACCCTCATAGAATGTGTGAGGGGAGACCGATTGGTCGAAATTGGATTTGACCCATTTCTTTTGTGCTTCGATGACCAAGGCAGCGAGACGGCGAATCTCGTCAAGTCGTTATAAATATAAGAGGCATTCCTCTTGAGGTGACATTTCGAGGAGGAGTTTAACAACTAACTTGAGTGAAGGAATCTTGCATTCAATTGGCAATGTTGCTTCCAGACCATAGACTAGATGGAATGGTGTAAAACCAGTTGCATCTTTGGTTGAGGTTTGGTAGGCCCATAGAGCTGAAAAGAGCATGAGATGCCAGTTTTACTTGTGCATCCCAATAGTACGCTGAAGCATTGTGACCAAGACTTTGTTCACAGCTTCAACTTGGCCGTTGGCCTGAGGGTAATATGGGGTCAATCCATCGTGCCACAAGCCCAATGCAGATGTCAACTCAGCCATCATGTAATCTCTGAAATGGGAGCCATGGTCTGTGACGATGGCTTGAGGTACGCCAAACCTGGAAATAACATGGTTGAAAAGGAATTGAGTTGTCATCTTACCATCTACAGAGTACGTAGGCATCGCTTCAGCCCATTTGGTGAAATAATCAATAGCGACGATAATATAGCCATGCCCCCTGATCGAATGAGGGTTATAGTTCATATAATCGATGCCCCATTTGGAAAAAGGACCAACGGTAATGACGGGGTGTAGGTGAGCGGGTGGGGCATGCATCTTGTGTTGGTAAATTTAGCATTTGTGGCACTTGCGAATAGCAAGAATGTAGTCCTTAAAGATAGACGGCCAGAAATAACCAGCACAAAGAATATTTTGGTGGTATTGTAACCAGACATATGACCACCACATGCCCCGGAGTGGCAATCATTGAGAACTCTTTCAGCTTCCTCGATTGTAGGACATCGATGAAGAACTGAATCGACATTGACATGGTATAAAGTATCACCAATAATAAGATAGGGTTGGGAGTGATGTCAAATCCTGCTGTGATCATCCTTATTCAACACTGACTGGAACGTGGACGTTTGGAGATACATGATGATATCACCGTACCATGGATCAAGGGTGCTAATCAGAAAGAGGGTCTCATCTGGGAGTTGTTCATCTACACAAGCAGGAAGAGACTTAGAGGAAAGGGAACAAATCAATTCGGTGAAAACGAGTGACTCCTTAGATTTGGTAGTGGTAAATACCAAATCAAATTCTTGCAATACCATGATCCATTTAGAATATTTTCCCCCCAGCAACTGACGAGTTACGATATAGGTCATGGGGTTGCATTCAGAAATCACAGTAGTCGTGCGCAGAAGGATATAGTGCTGAAAGGATTGAACAAACTGAACAACAGCCAAAGCCAACTTCTCGACATGTGCATAACGCATTTCGATGTCGAGGATATTCCAAATAAGATAGTAGATTACATGTTCGTTTCCTTCGTCGTCGTCTTGGACCAAGACCATAGCAATGGTGCTAGGGGCCGTAGCTAGGTAAAGGAAGTAATCTTGATAATAATCTGGTAGGTACAATAGAGGAGCACTTATGAGGACGACCTTGAGATCATCGAAAGATTTTTGGGCGAACTCATCCCATACAAAGGGTGTTCCTTCTTTTAGCAACCAAGTAAATCTTGTGGCTAACCTAGCATAGTTGGGTATGAAACAACGGAGAAAGTTGGCCTTTCCTTGCAGGCTCTAGAGTTGGTGCAATGAGGATGGAGGGGGTAAATTGACCATGGCCTCAACTTTTAACGGATCAAGGTGAATACCATCCTTAGAAACGATGAAGCCGAGGAGTCGTTCGGATTCTATGCAGAAAACACATTTGTGCGGGTTCAACAGAATGTTATAGTGTCTACAACATAGAAAAATTTGTTGAAGATAGTCTGGATGGTCTTGGTGCCGATGAGAATGAACGGGAAGGTCATCCAAGTAGGTCTAGAAAATGTTGCGAATATCATGAAATGCATAGGATATTTCCCTCTAAAATGTAGCCCCAACATTTTTGAGGCTGAAAGGGACCTTTTTGTATGCGAACGTACCCCATGGACAAATAAAAGTTGTCTTTTCTTGATCGATATGGTTGTAACCAGAAAAACCGTCCATGAGTGAAAATATCTCGCTCCCGACACATTTATCAATGATTTGATCAATGAAGGGAGTAGGATAGTTATCTTTAAGATAGGCACGATTAAGATCTTGATAATCAATGCAAACACGGATCGTGCCCTGTTTCTTAGTCACCGGTACAATATTGGTCACCCAGTCTGTAAGGGGAATGGGGTAGATGAATCCAGCTTTAAGAAGTTTTTCAACTTCACCCTTAATCACAGTAGCCTTCCTAGGGTGCACCAGGCAAAGCCTTTGATGGACGGGCTTTGCATGTAAATAAGTTGGGATTTCGTGCACTACAATGCTAAGATCAATTCTAGGAATTTTTCTTAGGACCATGCGAACGCATCACAGAATTCATGAAATAGACGAGTATATGTCTTGATATCATCCGGAGAACAAGATACTCCAATATGAATGTGTTCAACGATACGAAGTTTGATATAAATGTTGATCGAGATCGCTTGGGTAATATTACCCAAATTTCCTTTCGACCATACTTCGTGAGTGACAATCAGTAACGGAAGTGGAGAAGAGGACTCTTCGACAACGGTAGACATGACCACTGGATGAGGCAGGAACGAGGAACGATGATGAGTATCGATCCAAGGTGGTTCCTCAAGAGACACGACTTCCATGATACCTTCATCAACAGGGAAGGTCTCGGCTAAGGGATCAGGTGATTCCAAATTTACAAGTCACGGGGATTGAGAGTACATATCGAAAGAGGTCTTTGACATAAAAGAATCAGAGGATGCATAACTCGAAGCCGAAACAATTTCCATGTAATTGACTTCGACGGGACTAAGCGACATAACCTCACCCTAGGTATCAACAAGATCTGGTGAAGGTAGGACCCAAGAATCAGATTTGACCAAGATAATGTTGACATAGGCAACATGAGGAGGTGGGATTGGAAAAATTATCGTTAAGGTAGAATCTTTGAAAATACCTGCCCCCACACTCTCATAGGGAGCACCAGTGTGCTTGATGTATGGAACATTTCCATTTGAGGAGGAAGAGGTAGAGAAACACAGTTGGTTGACAGTGACAATCTTCCCTTGATGGGGAAAATGTTGAAAAATGTGCAACAAGAAATGCTAAATTTAGAAAGTGATAAAAATAGAACTGCTAAAAATAGCATGTCTAAAAATAGCAATTTGGCCAATGAAAATTTTGGCCACCTTGGGTGAGAGGTGAAACTACTAAAAATAGAATCTTCTAAAAATAGCATTTCTGGGTCCCTTCCTATTTTTAATAGTCCGTGATCTAACTATAGGAAGTAAAAACGAATTTGGTCTTAACAGCAATTTAAAATATTAATTAATTAATATCCATGAGTTAATTAGTTAAGGAAAAACAAACTTGAAGTCTATGTGAGGACATGCAACAGTTTATCTATTAATTGATGAATTTATCCATCAGTTAAAGAGATAAGGATGAGTTGTAATTATGAGTTGTAATTAGTTGGCTCAGTTAACTGAGTCAAGTCTAGTTAGATTAATTTAACAAGTTGTTAAATTAATGAGATTCAGTTTGTTAATGCTTGCATGCATGTAACAACTCGTATTTTCAGATAACTGAATATTATAGGTTAAATAACTCATGCATTTCAGTTCAGACAGAGACCCAGTTGAGATCAGAGAAGGGACAGTGTACTATTAGTTGGATCAATATTTTTCCTATAAAGGAATCTCATCCATGATGAGGATTTATCTCCTTCAAGTTTGTGCAGTTAGATCAAAGGTTAGTGAGTGTGTGAAGAGGCCAATTCTCATAGGTGGCAGCACTGGGCCCCAAGGAAACTACACAAGGAAATAGAAGGTTTGGAGGGAAGAAGAGAAGGTTTATGAGAAGCCTTTGACTGTCTATGAGCAGTAGAGGATTTTTACTGAGAGATGGATAGCTTCTGAGCTAAGGCTTTGTTTAATCCGGACTATATTTCCACTTGTATGATAATACAAATATGGGGTTTTAGGTAGGTGCTTTCCCTTGGTAAATTCTTATGAGTTATGTTTGATTGATTCCTTCTTATCAGTTATATGTGTTCTTATTGATATTGCTCATGGTTGATTAAGCTTCTGCTCAATTGTTGTAGAAGTAGATCAAGTGTTTTGCTTTAGTACATTGCATTACCAGGTGATCTACAGGTGGGAATATAATACATGGTATCAAAGCACAGGTGATCAAGGAGAGAATAGTATACTGAGAGGAGATTTCAAAGCTTTGAGTTTTGGGCCGAGAGTTTGCAGAGAAGATCTGAAAATTTTTGTACAAAATTTTCAGAAATAAATAGCAGATTTGGATTCCTTGTGGAAAACTACCCAAAATAAAAATAAAAAATCGGCTAAATCAGAGTTTGGATGAGGGAGATATCGCTGATTTAAAATCAACTTTTTTTCCAGAAAATTTTGTGACAGCAGGAAAGTGGAAATAGATTGGTGTGCTAGCCAAGAACCTATATGCACATGAGGTACAAGGTGCATGCAAAGCCTTGAGGAGAAAGGCAAAGGTTAGAGACTTGGTGGTTGAGAGGGAAAGTATATTACCTCTCAACATGTAGCGCCAGAAGAAGTCTCAAACAATTGTGGAGGAGCCACAATTGGTGCAGTAGCTTCAGGAGGTTGTGGAGCAGCCACAACAGGGGAAGCTGATTGGAGATCAAGTAGAGACATCTACTCATGCAGTGAAATCCAGTAGGGAGAAACTTCGAGCCATGTGTTCTGAGGGATCACGTGCAGCCATACCTCTAGGTAGGAGGTGGGGCGATATAGAGTGATCGTCCCAAGGAGGAGGGGCAGGATCCTTGAGGTACCCAACCTCTTGGATGAGACGTCGCTACGGGAGCCTTGTTGTGGAGTAGCAGGAACTGACTGATTGAGTAGATACAGATGCGGATGGAGTGGTAGAGAGAGATACAATGCCGGGAATACCAGGATAGCACAGAACATGCAGGCTACAACAATGCGAGAGGCACAAGTGTGTTGCACAGTGTAGGGTAGCATAGAGAAGGGTGCAACAGTGTGAGATGCATGGAGATGTTGCAGTAGCACAGATATCAGAGAGGGAGCACTTGTCAGTAGCAGGTAGAGCTTCAGCATCAGAGTATGTTTCTAGCCCAACAGAGTGGTCAATTGGGAGTTTTTTTTTTTCCGAGAGTTGCTAGAGCAACCACACTTGGTAGATGTGTTTCATGTATCACATTCCAGAGTTATAGGATCGGGTTCGAGAGGAAGCCTTTCTTGTTGAGAGGAAGTGTTGAAAAATGTGCAACAAGAAATGCTAAATTTAGAAAGTGCTAAAAATATAACTACTAAAAATAGCATGTCTAAACATAGTAGTTTTGGCCAATGAGCATTTTGGCCACCTTGGATGAGAGGTGAAACTACTAAAAATAGAATTTTCAAAAAATAGCATTTCTGAGTCCCTTCCTATTTTTATCAGTCCCTCGTCTAACTATAGGAAGTAAAAACGAATTTGGTCTTAACAACAGTTTAAAATAATAATTAATTAATTTCCATGAGTTAATTAGTTAAGGAAAAACAAACTTGAAGTCTATGTGAGGACATGCAATAGTTTATCTATTAATTGATGAATTTATCCATCAGTTAAAGAGATAAGGATGAGTTGTAATTAGTTGGCTCAGTTAATTGAGTTAAGTCTAGTTAGATTAATTTAACAGGTTGTTAAATTAATGAGATTTAGTTTTTTAATGCTTGCATGCATGTAACAACTGGTATTTTTAGATAGCTAAATATTATAGCTTAAATAACTCATGCATGTCAGTTCAGACAGAGACCCAATTGAGATCAGAGAAGGGACAGTGTACTATCAGTTGGATGAATATTTTTCCTATAAGGGAAGCTCATCCATGATGAGGATTTATCTCCTTCAAGTTTGTGCAGTTATATGAAAGGTTAGTGAGTGTGTGAAGAGGCCAATTCACATAGGTGGCAGCACTAGACCCCAAGGAAACTGCACAAGGAAATAGGAGGCTTGGAGGGCATAGGAGAAGGTTTGTGAGAAGCCTTTGGCTATCTATGAGTAGCAGAGAGATTGTACTGAGAGTTGGATAGCTTCCAAGATAAGTCTTTGTGTAATCTGGACTATATTTCCACTTGTATGATAATACAAAGATGGGGTTTTAGGCAGGTGCTTTCCCCAAGTAAATTCTTCTGTGTTATGTGTGATTGATTCCTTCTTATCAGTTATATGTGTTCTTATTGATGTTGCTCATGGTTAATTAAGCTTTTGCTGAATTTTTGTAGAAGTAGATCAAGTGTTTTGCTTTAGTACATTGCATTACTAGGTGATCTACAGGTGATAATTTCTACATGGTATCAGAGCTAGCTGATTTGTAGAAAAAGTTCTACATGGTATCAGAGCTAGCTGAATTGTAGAAAAATTCTACAAAATTCTACAGAAAATGAATCACGCAAAATAAAGAAGAGGCCATGGCATGCATGGCATGGGTCCATCTTTGGCCGAGTAGAAGATTATAGTTGAGATTGGCGTCAACAATTTCTACCTCAACTTGCACTATCTTGCCTTCCAGAGTGATGGAAAGGTTAGGTAAGACACCGAAGGATCGCTAATCATGCCCATAAAAAGCTTCCAAAGTGTTCAAAGATTGGTTCAAAGTAGGAGAACTAATATCCTTCCTACATGTAGTTGACATGATGTAGGTGGAGGCACCTTCATCGATGATAATTCGGTGGATAGTCTTCTCATTGATGGTTACCTGAATAAGAAAGGAAATCTGATGAGGAAGAAAAGGAACATGGTCCTCTAAATCAAAACATATCAAATTGGAATTAGTGGGATTGATGCCCCCGATGGCTAACAACAAAGCTTTCCGTTGTGATGGATAGCTTTAGAGCACCTCGAGGGCCGACATAGCTGATGGCGTTGAGCCAAATCCTTAACAATATTATAGTGCTAAGTAGCTTGGGCATTGGGATTATACGAGGATTTCCATAGTACACCTGGAGAGGGTGGCCGTATTGCGGAGTCAGGGTTAGGGTGCTCAACATGAAGAGGGCCAGAACTTGGGGCAAATGAAGAAGGTGTGGCTTCTTTCTCCTTCCCAATTGTTGAAGCAGGATTTTGATAATATTTTGATATAGTAGCCACATTAATAGGTGTACTCATCATGAACACTTGAGATCCGGAGGAAGCAGTTTAGGGTTGGTATACCATTTGGGTTTATTGAGACAGAAATGGCTCTTTGCGGATAGCAGGGGTCCCTTTGAGAAAGTGGCTAACTTCGGGTCATTGCGGAAAACCCTTAGTGTAGTGACCTTCCTCACAAATGAGGCAAGGATACTTAGGTTTTTGTTGCAAAGATTCGCCAACAGACAAATTGGGAGGACCTTGTTTTGGGGCATTGGCTTTACCCTTGACTTTGCCTTTTTTCTTTCCTTTCGAGGATTTTTCCACTGCAGTAGACTAGACAACATGGACCTCTGAGGTTTTACCATGGCCAAGTGAATTCTGGGATGAACTATTAGGAATAGTATTTGAGACCGACTTCTATTTGGAAGAAGTTTTAGTAGGGGTCTAGGATACTGAACCAATAGCTCCATCAACGGGAGGTATTGCTTGTGACTTTGATGCGGCGGGATTGAATGATGGCCACAGAGAATTGGGTAATAACTCATACAAAGTGCCAGACTAGGAATAAACTAGATCTAAGTACTCGGCATGAGCAATGGCTTGCTCTTCAATAATGCATCCACCCATATCTATATCATGAGAAATAGGGGCTATGAATGATTTGGTGAACCATTCAATGAGCAGCTGATCAGCAATCTCAACTTTGATCAAGTGATGTCTATGTCTCCATTCATGGATGTGATCAGAGATGTGTGTCGCAGTATCTTGCTTAAGTGATGTGAGCAAATAGGTGCCAGTTTCATAGCGAACCGACAATTGAAAATGTGTGAGGAAATCCATGGGTAAAGAGTTAAAGTCATGGTATGTACTTCGAGGCAGCTCGATGTAGCACTTAGCTGCAGCACCCGTGAGGGTTTGTTGCAAAAGACGGAGATGAATGGAATCGTCAACGTATGAGTTCAACGAGCACCAGAGGTGATATGTCGTCACGTGGGCCTGAGGATCTTCTTTATCTTTCCCATCGAATTTTGGACAATCGCTTGGTATCTTGGACGACACTGGAGGCCAATATGGTGAATGAAGGATTGGATCATTCGTAAGGTGAGATACATCTGGCAACTTGAGTGTAGCCAAGAATGGCAATTGAGTGTTAAAAGGCATGGGAGGTCAATAAGTGGCTCCGAACGGAGGAGCCCATCCCTGCTAGTAAGGATTTTGACCCCACAGTGGGGGATTTTGGCCATATGTCATCTAAGGCTACCCCCGTTATGAATTAGCATGACCATAGAGGGGATTTTGACCTTGAATACCTTGGAACTATCTGGCCATAGGTTGTTGATATGCACCGTATGGGTTAAAAGGTTGTTGAGCCTATTGACCTTAGACATATGGACATTGGACCTGGTGTCCTTGAACATATGGGTGGTGAACGTGTTGTCCTTGAACAAGAGGATTTTGGACCTGTTGTCCTTGGGCATAAGGTTGATACACTTTTTGCCCTTGGACATAGGGATTCTATACCTGCTTCCCTTAACCAAAAAGGATTTTAAACATGGTGACCTAAGGCATTAGGGTTTTGTACCAGATGCCCTTGGCCGATAGGATTTTGGACCTGTTGACCTAGGACATTGGGATTTTGAGCCTGCTGCTACAGGACTTGACCTTGACCCTGCCCTTGCAAGGGTTGACCCTATTGATATGCATACAAGGGTTGTTATTGCCCTGGTTTGTTTTTGTTGTTGCAAGGGTTGACCTTGCAGTTGCAAAATTTGTCCCTGAGAATGAAGAGGTTGGCACTGCGAGGACATGTGTTGGGAGGTGTACGGAGCATATTGCATCTGTTGCTGCACGGTTTGTTGCAACTGTTGCAAGGGTTGACCTTGCGGCTGTTGCAGTTGACCTTGTTGCAGGATCATTTTCCCTTGCGGTTGCACGGAGAGCCCTTGCTGCAACAAAGGTTGCCCTTGTGGTAACAAAGGTTTCCCTTGTTTTTGTAGAGGTTGCCCTTATTGTTGCAAGGGTACTTGAATAGTGCCCGAGAAATTTCCAAACTGAATCTAGCCATAGCCAGGCTAAATGTACTACCTAGATTAGAGGGTGTAAGGTTGATTAACCATTCCTTGAGAACCATATGGAACATAAGGAATTTGGTATTTGACTTGAGCCCCATAGGGCTACTGATACTAAACATTGCTCAATCTAGATGGACCAATGGGATTCTGAACTTGTTGGTACTAGACATTGCTTGATCCAGTAGGGTCAGCAAGGTTGTGAATAATACTAGAAGATGGTTGGTTCATACCAAGCATGTGATCTTGTAGGCCACTCACATTAGTGGCACCTGACACCATAGAAACATTTTGGTTCTTCCCCCAGGCGGTGGCACATCTTGGCAATTGACTAGAGGGATGGAGGAACTGACAGAGACATTCTTGGAAACTGTCATTTGTGCCTGATGGGTAACTGGGATTGACGATACAAGGGTATTCAGAATGGTGGGTTGCATCGGGACCTATTGGGAAGTTGTGTTCACAACAAATGGACCTGATGTAAGCATGGCACCTGATACCCAAACAGGGTTATGGTAAAGTGATGAGGCACTAGGTGTACCTGAAACCAACTATGCCAAAGACACATAGTTGGGTGGAAAATTGGTGGGAATACCCCTTGAATAGGGCAAAACCTCAGGAGGAAAAGGCAACTCTTACTCCTCAATAATGTGTGGAGTATAAACTTTGGACTCTTCCAGAGAGGTGACTAAAGCATCACCTTCGGGTTCCATGTCTGGAAATAAACGACAATGAATGACCGAACGAGTACGAGGGGATAGTTCCAATGCAACACTCGGCTAGTCGTATCGACTGTAAGGATGCTGCGGTGATATCACAATAGGGTCAAATAGAGGATTCGAAGGATAAATAACCAGTCCAAGCTGACCGTCAATGGTCAGTGAGTCCTTAAGGGTTTGAACAGGATTGTCCGGAGATTCCGGGCCAAGATTAGTAGATGACCTAGTATCGAAAGTAGGCAAAGGATGGGATGTAAAAGGTTGAATATCCAGAACAATTCCGAGTTCAACACCTTGGTCCTCGAGTGACTCTAGTAACTCAGGAAACGACTCCTTAGACAATATTTTAGACGGAGGAAAGGAAGAGGAACTCGGTGAACCAGATGGTTTAGCCACGATGACCTTGTCTTAGTCGATTGAAAAATAACTTCAAGGCTTTAAAATTTACTTTAAGGGAAAATCACAATTTGGTCTCAAAAAAGACTGACAAGGTGTTTTCAGATTGTGGGAAATAAATTATTAAGACACATAAAATACTGGTGCTCTTTCATTTTTTAAGAGTCGAGAAAGAAACAAAGATGACTCTATCGCTTTCAATTGGAAATGAGCTCAAAAGGGCAAGTGCTCGAATGATATTTTAAGTTTAATGAGTCAAAAATATCAAATGACTGCTCTGGATGGTCTAGGTAAATAGGATTACTAAGAAACCGTGAACTGCAAAATACCTCCCCGTGAATTGAGAAGTACGAGCAGGAAATCTCCCCAAATGTTTTGCTCGGTGTATCATGTTTGTAAGGTGGCTGAATCAGCTTCCTAAGCATAAAGGATTGTAGCCTAGAGGGGTCTCTCATTATATACTCGACAGTATGGGGAGCACAAATCCATACTAGTGTTGTCTAATGCCGAAGCTAATGACAATTGCTAGGTTTAAAGATGTTGGAACACATCTCTAGCCTGGACCTTCTAGATATGATTGTTAAATGTCAAATGCACCTTAGGTTAATTGAATTCATTTTAAAGTTTATATTGAGTTATGTTTCATTTTCCAGGTCTTAGCAATGTGACTTGAGAAAAAACCTTAAATGCAACTAAATGAGATAAGACCCTTTCAATTCAATGAAATGTCTACACTAGAGAGGGTAGAAACTACTCAATCAAATGCAAAAAAACAAGCAATTGAAAACGAAATGATGTTTCACTACCTTACTTTTCAAAAAATAAATTAATGAAAAATGCATTCCAATTCCTAATTTCCTGACAAGCACATATCTAACAGTCCTTTCAAAAGCATAAAGAGTTCTTTTCCTTTTCCAAATTCCAATGCATTTCTAGTCTTTCAATGATGCAAGCTATTGTAGCACAATGACACAAAAAACTAGAATTTCACACTTTTTCATGAAACAATGAAATAAAATTTTTGCATACAATTCTTCAATGAAAAAGTTTTCGAGAAAATAAGCTCTTTAGGCAAATGAAAACATGAAAAGGGAAGCTCATTCATATCATTGAAACATCGACTTTACCAACCACAAGACAAGCAACGTAATCCATGCTAGAAAATAAACATTTAGACAAGCAAACGAAAACTTTTAAAACTTGTGTAATAGAGGTCAAAGTCATAAAAGGACCAAAACCGAAAATGCAAGGAGTAAGCACACTTACAACCTGACTTACTGAGTTCAAAAATAGTTGAATGGATGACAAACTAGATGCCCTAGTGTCGCTGACCAACCAATGACTCAAGCAATCAAGTAGAAGGATGATAAGCCAACAAGCAAACAAAACCAAATGAAAAGTAGCTTTGTAGTCAGGGATAAAACGGTCTAAAAGGCTTATGGGGTCAAAATCATAAGAGCATAACACACTAGCCAAGATTGAAGTGAAACCATAATCTTCACTTACAGGCATTGGTGCGACTGCCTAACTGACAACAAGTGCTAGAGGCTAGTTGACGCGATTGTCCCTCAGCATATCACGTTGATCGATGCGACTGTCAGTGGATTAAGCTAGCTGATTGAGGAAGTTAAGAAAAAAATAAAAAAAATAAAATAGGGATTAGATCTACTACTGTGAATTTCAAACTCAGGCTGGTAAGTAGGAGAAAAGAAATAGAAAAAAAAGGAAAAAGCGGAACTAGAAAAGTTCTCACAAAATCATGAAATCCAAGACAAACAAAAGGATTGGTTTCCCAACAGAGTCGCCAATTTGTGGTGAAGTAAAATTATAAGTGTGGACACAAACAAATTCCTCTAGCCTGATGATGTGTCTAGCCACAACAAATACATTCTATGGAAGATTCCCTTAGGTTAGAACCAATTAAGAGGGCCTACCTCTTAGTACACTTATCCCATTTGATGATATCCTTACTTGCTTGCTCCAGATATCTCTCGCTTCCTTCTTCAAGCACCTGAAACAAGTAAACAACAGTGAAAAGAAAATGTGATAATAGACAAATTATAATTCAACCTACTTAACAAGTCAAGAAACATTAAGCCATGAATATGTAAGATGAAAAAACATGTAGGAAATCAATCATTAGTTGCATATATATATATTGATATCAAAGAGATATTACAACCATTGTCCTGATGTTGTGGTTCTCCTCTGACAAGACCAGGTTCCCACACACTTCTGCTAGCATTCCATGATGGCCTCAATCAACAATAGTTTTAAGACTCTTCCCTTTAAGCTTCACTCCAAACCAAATCACACTTCTCCCTCACACAACTAGATAGCTACAATTATGAATAGCTTGTTGTTTACTCCAAACCAAAATAGCACTAGCACACCAACATTAACACTAGCTTGTGCTTGGGAAGAAGGGAGGTTTATATAGGATGAATGGATGGGAGATGGATCCTCTTCTCATGGGAGAAGGTCTTATCCCTTGAGGTAGTTCCATCATTATAGGGGAAAGGAGCCCAAACTGACATCCTTGACCCCATCCGGCCAAACCATTTACCAGACTTTCATTACGGAGCTTCTAGAGCTGGAAGCTTCGGCTCCTAATTTAAAAAAAAATCCGTAATAGGACCGACATGACTAGAACACAGCTCAGTCACTCTGGTTAGTGTTAGGGATAGTGCTAATCTCTGCACATCATCATGGGGGAGACAAAGGTCATTAGCACTAGTCTTGTAAACTGGGAAAAACAGAATTTTCAGGGGAAATGGTGAAAAAGGGAATTGATCTGCTCATGAAGAGGGACACAATGGGAGTTTCTTCATGAAGGGAAAGGATGTGGGGTTCACTATATAGGTCCTCCAGGATCAAGGAACGGGGAGTACAGGGACAGTGACAAAATGTTGTGTAACAATGGGGACAATTCCTTCTTATAGGGGGGCAGACTAATCTGAGTGGATATCGGTGGCCACCCGCATATTCCACTTGGACCCCCAACATTTTTATTTTAATTTTCCTTAATTTTAGCATAGTTTACTATTTTTGGTAGTTTTCTAGGACTTGAACTCCCAGAGTCATTTTGATGCACTAAACGATGTTTTTCTGGAAAACAGTAGGCAAACCCATGTTTTTTCAAAGGGATATGTAGTCAAAAGTTGTATTCCTTAGATATATATTAATAGTGAGGTACCGTACACATCAAATGTAGATCGTATGCCAAAGTTACGACCCTCGGAAGTTGATGTACCAATTTACCCCAACGGGGACCATTAACTTTTGGCACTTCATCTCATAGGGTTAGGTTTTTTTATGTTTATGGTTTTCCATTGTTTCTCAATAATAAACAATTATTTGAGCCTCAGTTTAACACATTTCAGAAGGCATGTAGCCACCACATATCTTCTCAGGGATAAGATACAATCACCTGATTTAGTTTATTTCCCTTATGCAGGTAAACAATTTTCAGTACTTTGTTATTAATGAATTGAAGTTATTATTTCATTGTATATTTATGTTTCTATTTATATTTATATTTTATTTTATTTCTTCATAAATCTAGATCACTGGTCTCAGAGCAGTCTTCTCTTTTTATATTTTTTGTGCATGTTCCTGACAAGGTCAGGGTATAAGGAGTTAGGGCTTCAAATGGTTGAACCTTTGTAAGGCCAACCTCTCTGACCCCAACAACCTCTCATGGAAAAATAAAATAAAGACGAGGGATCAGAAGATCCTTTTAAAATATTGCTTCAAGAATCCCTCAAGTGACAAAGGAACATGATGATGGATAACTTTTCCCAGATCCTTCAGGAGATACACACAGGAAATGTATCTTCATCTAGCAGTCACCCTGGTGGTGCCACTCCCTTTAAGGTACAAGTAAACTTTGAAATTCCCATATTTGAAGGCCAGATAGATGAAGATGTCATAGATAAAGGGTTGAATCTAATGGAAGGATATTTTTTTGTTCGTGATTTTTCCAATAGGGAGAAGATTATTTTTGCACTCCTCAACGTCGCCTCCCACATCAAGGACTGGTGGGAAACCTAATTTGTACAGAGGGACGAGAGGGGACCCTTGTTGTTTTCAGTCACACCCCCTTAGAATTATTTTTTGAGATGCCATCAAGGAACAATATTACCCTATCGAGAGCTATGAAGATAACTACATAAAGTGGACCACACTACGGTGGGGAAGGGTCCAAGACGTGCCAAAGTTCACAAATATTTTTCATACCCTTCGCATGAAGTTGGGTAGCAATGATTTTGATTGGAATCTGATACTAAGGTACCATGGTTTTCTACACAAATACATCTAGCACAAGATGGAGTTCCTAGACATATCCTTGCTTGGTGCCACCTATTGATACATTGTCAAGATTGAGAATAAATTTAAGCAAAAGAAGTGAGACTTTGAATCTGTGACTTTGAAGCAAGGGAAAGGTACCCCCAAATCATAGAACAAAGGAAAAATCCAAAGTGGGGTGACCCACGATAACCTGTCAAAGCTGTAAGAAAATAACGACACCACAAAGAAAAATAAGT
Organism: Pinus tabuliformis; assembly: GCA_031772625.1. Taxonomy (NCBI): domain Eukaryota; kingdom Viridiplantae; phylum Streptophyta; class Pinopsida; order Pinales; family Pinaceae; genus Pinus; species Pinus tabuliformis. Next base: position 1,097,489,383 of record CM062819.1, read on the forward strand.
ACACAAGAAAGTGGAGTGAGCTCCATAAGATCCCCACTCACAACACAAGTGAGTGTTGGGCCAGGTAGTCCCTGGTGGCCGAGCTAAAGGCTTTAGAGTGAGATGCATGTTTCGAATTTGAGTCAGAATGTAACAAGGGGAATGACAAAGGGAATAAGATTATTGATGTGGAGCCCAGTGCCACTGTTGCCACCACTAAGATCCAAAAGACTGAGCCCAAATATCCAGAAGAAGGGGAGTGTCTCTTCCACTCACAGATGTGGGTGAAGGGGTATCCATTGTTGGGAATCATCATTTTCATTAGACCAAAACATGTAGGTGGTATTCAACAACCACATCACCAGAGATAAGGATCCACGAGAGGTAGTTAGTCCATGTCACGAAACACATGGGGAGCGTTGGTTTATCCAATGTCCAATGATCTCCCCCACAATGCGAGTTAGGTGTGTATCAAACTCATGACCTACACTCTTATAACACTTGTTGGGAATCATGATTATTGTTAGACTCAAACTTGCAGGTTTTAGTCAACAATTGCATTACCAGAGATAAGGTTCCATGAGTGGTGGTTAGTCCATGTCATGAAACACATGGGGAGCATTGGTTTATCCAATTTCCAACACCTGCTGCAGTTCATTGTCAATAGACGGAGCTAAAATAACATCATCTCAGCAAAGGTCATTAAGTGGCTAGGCCTACCGACCACTCCAAACCCACAACCATACACTTCATCTCATAGGATTAGGTTTTTTATGTTTATGGTTTTCCATTGTTTCTCAATAATAAACAATTATTTGAGCCTCATTGTAACACATTTCAAAAGGCATTTAGACACCACATATCTTCTCAGAGATAAGCTATAATCACCTGATCTAGTTTATTTCCCTTATGCATGTAAACAATTTTCAATACTTTGTTATTAATGAATTGAAGTTATTATTTCATTGTATATTTATGTTTCTATTTATATTTATATTTCATTTTATTTCTTCATAAATCTAGATCACTAGTATTAGAGCAATCTACTCTTTCTATATTTTTTTGTGCATGTTCCTGATGAGGTCAGGGTATAAGGATTTAGGGCTTGAAATGGTTGAACCTTTACAAGGCCAACCTCTCTGACTCCAAAAACCTCTCATGGAAGAATAGACTAAAGACGAGGGATCAACAGAGACTTTTAAAATATTGCTTAAGGAATCCCTCAAGTGACAAAGGAACATGATGATGGATAACTTTGAGCAGATACCCACAAGAAATGCATCTTCATCCAGCAGTCACCCTGGTGGTGCCGCTCCCTTTAAGGTACAAGTCAACTTTGAAATTCCCATATTTGAAGGCCAGATAGATGCATATGTCATAGATAAATGGTTGAATCTAATGGAAGGATATTTTTTTGTTCATGATTTTTCCAATAGGGAGAAGATTATTTTTGCACTCCTCAAAGTCACCTCCACGTTAAGGACTAGTGGGAAACCTGCTGTGAATAAAGGGATGAGAGGGAACCCTTGTTGTTTTCAGTCGCACCCCCATAGAATTATTTTTGAGACACCATCAAGGAACAATATTACCCTATCGAGAGCTATGAAGATAAATACATAAAGTGGACCACACTACGGTGGGGAAGGGACCAAGATGTGCCAAAGTTCACAAATATTTTTCATACCCTTCGAACGAAGTTGGGTATCAATGATTTTGAGTGGAATTTGATACTAAGGTACCATGGTTTTCTACACAAATACATCTAGCACAAGATGGAGTTCCTAGACATATCCTCGCTTGGTGCCGCCTATTGATACATTGTCAAAAATGAGAATAAATTTAAACAGAAGAAGTGAGACTTTGAATCTGTGACTTTGAAGCAAGGGAAAGGTACCCCAAATCGTAGAACAAAGGAAAAATCCAAAGTGGGGTGACCCATGATAACCTGTCGAAGCTACAAGAAAATAACAACACCACAAAGACAAAGAAGGACACAAGAAAGTGGAGTGAGATCCATAAGAGCCCCACTCACAACAAAAGTGAGTGTTGGGCCAAGTAGTCCCTGGTGTCCGAGCTAAAGGCTTTATAGTGAGATGCATGTTCCGAATTTGAGTCAGAGCGTAACAAGGGGAATGACAAAGGGAAGAAGATTATTGATGTGGAGCCCAATGCCACTGTTTCCACCACCAAGATCCAGAAGATTGAGCTCGAAGATCCAGAAGAAGGGGAGCATCTCTTCCACTCACAAATGTGGGTGAAGGGTTATCCATTGTTGGGAATCATCATTTTCGTTAGACCAAAACATGTAGGTTTTATTCAACAACCACATCGCCAGAGTTAAGGATCCACAAGAGGCAGTTAGTCCATGTCATGAAGCACAAGGGAAGCATTGGTTTATCCAATGTCCAACAATATCCTCTGCAACACGAGTTAGGTGTGTATCAAACTCATGACCTACACTCGATACCACTTGTTGGGAATCATTATTATTGTTAGACTGAAACTTGTAGGTTTTAGTCAATGATCGCATCGCTTGAGATAAGGATCCACGAGAGGTGGTTAGTCCATGTCATGAAACACATGGGGAGCATTGGTTTATCCAATGTCCAACACCCATTACAGTTCACTGTCAATAGTGGGAACTAAAATAACCTCATCTCAGCAAAGGTCATTAAGTAGCTAGGCCTAACAACCACTCTAAACCCACAACCATAAATCATCGGGTGGCTTCACCAAGGATGAGATCTTCCCGACAGCCAGCAGTGTCATCTTCCCTACAACATTAAACCCTTCACAGATGAGGTACTATGTGACATTCCTCCTCTTGAATTTTGTGATGTATTATTAGGCCAACAATATATGTGGAAGTGTCATGTTGTGTATGAGCCGAGGTCTTGCACTGTTATTATTTCTTTGGGTAGTAAGTTGTATAGAATACAGGAATTAGCCCCGCCTACCACCATTTGTTTCATCTCTGCTAAGAAATTCAATAAGATCATCTCCTAGAATTGGAAATATGTTTTCTTTCTGATTCTCTCTCAAAAGTAAGGGGAAGACCATGGCCACATTCATGGCCCATGGTAATGGTTCCTCCATGCAACAGAGGTTAGTGGATAAGGTTGTGGAAAAATATAGGGACATCTCTACTCACCCACAAGAGTACCCCTACACTATCAAGTCAAGAATTCAATAGATCTGACTCCCAAAGCACCTCTACCCAAATGGCTGATATACCGTTGTTCCATTCTAGAAAATGAAGAGATCAAGAAATAGATCTAGGAGTTGCTACAAAAGGGTGCATCCAACCAAGTTCCTCACCATGTGGGAGTCTGATTGTACTTGTACAGAAGAAGGATGGTACTTGGAGGCTCTGTATTGATTATCGGGCACTAAAAAAAATCACTATTAGGGATAGGTGTCCAATCCTAGAGATTGATTACCTTCTTGACCATCTCAAGGGGAGCAAGTATTTCAACAAGATCGATTTGAAGTCTAGTTATCACTAGGTTCCAATAGAGCTGATAGATGTAAGGAAGATGACACTGGAAAAACCTGTGATACCCACAGTATGCATATAAAATGCATAATCTCATTTGTCCTAGACTTTCCTGGTCAAACCTTCATTACTTAAGGTTCAAGGCCCCTTAATTGGTCTCAAGCAGAACGAGTTAATAATTAACTCCAATCTGACCCTTCGGGAATGCTTTGCTATGGAACCCTATAACTCAACCCTTCATCCTTTATGATCACTTTGGTTAATTCTATAATCGCACATGTTAACCAAACCCCACTCTATGTGCCAGCTCATCCTTTATCGCAATTGCGAAGTCTCAAAGACTCAATATCATATGCATTCGGGATTCCTAACTTGCGATATGCGATTGCCCTTTCCACAGTTTATTTTTTCCATTAGATCAATAGCTATCGCAATATCGCATCACACCAACATGTGGCTTCATCGCCTCTCACATGCAACATGTGATAACACAACCGAACTCCAAATAAAATAAAACCGCGCCTATAACCTCCTTGGGTCCGGCTTCAATCTCCACCGTCGATCTTACCTTTAATCCGACAGTTGATTTCTTTCCCGATCAACAGAGTTTCTCAGTGATCCTACACCATAGATCAAAACCCATTTGATCCGATGGTCCACAACGATATCACACAAACCACTTGCACGATGTTTAACCAGCCTTATAGAGCCGATAAGTATTATAAACCTTAACTTATAAAATTTCGAGTCTGGGTTTAGACTTAAACTCTGATCACTTTAAAACCCGATATCCATTAGATAATGGAGGCCATCAAATCTTATGGTCTATGACCCTTCAACTAGCACGCGAGTTAACAACCAACTTAACCCCGCAATTGACTATGACGTAAGCGTTGAATTTTGTGATCGAAGGCTAATAACAATTACAGACCTTCAACCGCGATCAAGGCATCTCATACTCTCTACCCCCACTGTGGTTACTAATCACCATCGATCTACCAGATCCGTCGATCTAATGGTCCAGATCAATTCCTACCTTTCACCTTTCGCAAGTACTTGGATTTAATCTCTGCTGTTCATTTCTTTCTCTTATGTTGTACGACTTAATCTTGGTCGTCCATTGCCTTCAGCCTCATTCGTTGATCTATATATCAAATGAATACTATGCATTGTTACCTCACTTCTTTGTCCTTCTCTTCAATTTGTTTTTATGTCGTTCTTCAATGTTCTTCTCTAATGTTGGTTTTCTTCAAGGTTTTGGTCCTTCACTGTTCTACCACATAACTCTCTCCTTAACTCCACTCACACCTTTATGCTTCCTTCATCTTCACTGTAACATTAAAGGCTTTCTCTTGTACTTTCAGTGTGTAAAAATCCATAACACCTCTCTATTACACTTCTTTGTATTTCGCCTCTGATTCTGCACATGCAACTTCCATTACATAGAACTTACTTCTAGTTCACATGCAGGTTACAATTAAATTACTCCATACACACAAATACACTCAAAATTGAGTTGTTTGCATTAATAAACAGGTATTTACACAGTTTCTTCTCTCAGGTCCGATTTCTAGTATTAATGGCCTCTGTTTCACAATTTTCTCATAGGCTTACAATCAAACTCTTCTCACTCTAACCTATCTAACTAGCTAACCACCCTGACTATGCCTTTTAGGCTTACATTATACAAAAGGATTCTACAACCAATTCCTGATTTAGATCCATAATCTTTTCAACAAAATCCTAAAGTCTCTTCCTTATCTCTAAGGATCCTCTCTAATCCACAAAATCATGAATTAGCTCCTAATCTAAGATTTACAATTAATTCTCAAATCTCTCAGTCTCTCAACTATCCTGATTCTCTCATGTTCTCCTACATTCGAGAATATTTACTAATATGCCTCACTATACTTAATTAAATCCTTATTCTAGATTTTCTCATTAAAATCACTCAAAACCTTAATAATTACATTAATTCAAAACATAGGAAACCAACTTCCTTGAAAACACAAGACCCCCTATGTCTACTAGGATACAATGATATTATTGAGCTGAATGCTCCTCCATCAGACTCTCAAGGTTGAAAATAATCATGATATCCTAATCATGTGCTTCTGACTTGTGTCCTCCTAGATCCCATAGTTTGTTTTGTAGTTTTTCCTTGGTTGTTGTTGTTGTTTGTTGTTGTTCTCTAGGTCTCCACACTTTATGTTGCATTGCCCCACTATCTATGCTTTCACAATCTACTGTTGTCTTTTTCTTGTTGATGCTTTTCTTTCTTTCTGTTTTCCTCTCCTTTTGAGACTCTTTTATCATCAAATCCATCATCAATTCAATTTCTATGTCCAACTCACTTCTTTGTTGGACTCTTTCCTCTTCCTCTCTTGCATATCCTTTGCAATCTTCATCATGTTCCTTTTTCCCTATTGGTGCTTTTAGCCATTTCTCTAGTAGTTCCAATTCTGTCTCCCATTTACTGATCCTTTGATGAGAGTTTAGTCCTTCTTTTTTAGTGACTTCCTCAACATCTTCCCTAGTTATCTCCAATGTGCCTATCATCATGATGGAATGATGATCTTTCACTATGTTTTCAGCTAACATAGTCTCTTCTTTAAATTTGCCTTTAATCTTCTGTTGGTTTCCTTCACTTTGTAGTTGTTGGTTCCTTACAGCCACCCTTACATCCTTACCCTCTTGTTGCCTCTAAACTTCCATTTCATCTCCAAACAACTTATGTTCAATTTCGTCGATCATAGCATCACACTCATTCATTCTATGCATTGTTCCTGCAAACAAACTATTAGTTTGTGAATCAAAACACTCTTCTATCTCCATGTATTTTAAAGACCCTCTTCTATTGTTAAGTATTGTTGTAACCACTTCTTTTCTATTTCCATTTCCTCCTAGAAACTTCTCCAGCAATTCAATTTCCTCCTTACATTTAGCAAGTGTCTTGTCACAATGCTCTTCATTTCCAGCTTTATCCTTTACATGGTCACTGTTGCCCAACGATTCAATCAGACTACCTTCCATAGACAATTCTGTCTCATTCATATTTAGATAAATAAGTTCCAGTTCAACACTTATAATCCATGTATTCACACAACAATTGTCAGTTTTAAAAATGTACAACTCAATAGCCTCAACTAACATTTCACATATCAGCTTTTGAGGCTAATCTTCATCTCCTTCTTCCACAATGAATTTTCCTTGTTTTGTAATAGTTCCAAATATTAATTCATCAATAATTTCTTTCTGCGGCAACAATTCAATGTTTTCCACATACAAGAGGAATTCTTCATCATACTCTACTCTAGAATACTTATCCTCTGAAAGGTACTCTTCATCTTCTGTTAGTACATCAGTATGCTGATCCAAGTTCTCCTCTGAACTATGGTACTTTTTATCAAGTTTCATGACAGCTTCATAAGGTTGTCAATCCTCTGCAAAACTTGCACTCACAAAACAATAATTATAATTAAAAACATAGGGCCTCAGTGTCTCTTCTTCCTTTGGCGACACTTCAGTATTCTGATCTGAACTATCCCAATAGTTCACTGATCTCCATTCTTCATTTTCACCCAAAACTTCACCCTATTCTGGTTCACAAATGGAAACTTCCATTTCCAACTCAACTTCTCTGAGTTTTCCCATCAGCCACTTTACTTGCTTCTGTTGTAGCCTTCTCTGTAGTTTATGCCACTTTACTGGCTTCTTCTTTAATACCCAACCTAGTCTCTGGTTTTCCTCCAATATCCTCCTTAACGCATTGAGTTGTCCTTTCATCTCCGGAATTTCCTTGTCAAATTCCTCTTGAATCATTCTCTTTCCATTTGCCTTGGAATCCTCCTTCTTCACATTTCTTCTGCTGTGGTATTTCTCAGAACCTGTGCTATGACTATCACTAGTCATTTTCTCCTCCATCTCTATGAGTTCCTCACTCATTCGCTATGAGCTGCATTAAAGCCTCTACAACAGCAAGTCCTCCCTACTACCACTTACCTCACCAAGCTTTGTTTTGTACTTGGTATTTTGGCAAGCCCTTGGTTCTCTATCTCTGGAACCTCTTTTGAGCACTTCTCTCTACTCCTTCTAGGCTTCAACTCATCTATGTCTTCTAATAACACAATTGTCCTCTTGTATTTCAATCACAATGAAATACTTGGTTCTGACCACCTCTTCTTTCACTTAGAAAGTATTATTAGCTTCCTTCATTACTTAGAAATTCTACCCACATCCTCTGTGGAATTTCCCTTATGATCTTCTTGTGAGTTGAAACAATACCTCTGCAGTAAAATGTCTCCTTCTTGCTACATATGCCTCACTAAGCTTCTATCCTCTAAGCTTAGTCTTTTAACATCTCTATGGTTCTTTCCTCTCGGACCAATTGAGAATTCCTTACTCTAGGCTACTGCAAAATTCTCACCGCCTTTTGTTGTTACCTGTGTATCAATATAAAGACCACACACTCTGCAATCTTCAAATCAAATCAAAATAAAAACATACCATCTCACCTTCAAAACTTCAGCACGATCTTTTTCTACCATTCACCTGCACTTTGAATGGATTGTCCTCTATTCCCTTGCATCTACAATTCTCCCAATATTCTATTGTACTTTATCTCTGTGTGCTTACTATTTTTCAGATTAGAATCTAATCCCCTCTTACCTGCTTTCATCACCATTCACCTGTATACACACCTCCAAAACATAGCTCTATTTTAAATTCTTTTCAAAGAAATTTTCACACAAAATTTCTTTGTGCTTTAATATCAATTTTAGTCACAATTCTGCTCTGATACCAAATGACGCAAGAAAAACCTGCAATACCCACAGTATGCATATAAAATACATAATATCATTTGTCCCAGGAATTTCAATGACCTGCCTAGTCAAACCTTCATTACTTAAGGTTCAAGGCCCCTTAATTGGTCTCATGCGGAACTAGTTAATAACTAACTCCAATCTGACCCTTTGGTAATCCTTTGATGTGGAACCCTATAGCTCAACCCTTCATCCTTTATGATCACTTTGGTTAATTCTATAACCATGCATGTTAACCAAACCCCACTCTACGTGCCAGATCATCCTTTATCACAATCACAAAGTCTCAAGGACTAAATAGCATATGCATTCAGGATTCCCTACTTATGATATGTGATTGCCCTTTCCACTGTTGATTTCATTCATCAGATCAACAGCTGTTGTAATATCTCATCACAACAACATGTGGCTTCATCATCTCTTGCATGCAATATGCGACAACACAACCGAACTCCAAATAAAATAAAACAGTGCTTATAACCTCCTCGAGTCCAAATTCAATCTCAATCATCGATCTTACCTTTAATTTGATGGTTGATGCCTTTCCCTATCAACAGAGTTTCTCGGTGATCCTGCGCCGTAGATCAAAACCCATTTGATCCAACGGTCCACAATGATATCGCACAGACCACTTGCATGACATTTAACTGGCCTTATAGAGCTGATAAGGATTATAAACCTTAACCTATAAAACTTCAAGTCCGGGTTTAGACTTAAACTCTGATCAATTTAAAACCTGATTCCATTAGATAAAAGAGGCCATCAGATCTTACGGTCTACGACCCTTCAACTAGCACGCAAGTTAACAACCAATTTAACCCCACAGTTGACTGTGATGTAAGCATTGACTTTTGCGATCGAAGACTAATAACAATTGCAAGCCTTCAACTGTGATCAAGGCATCCCATACTCTATACCCTTGCTACGGTTACTAATCACCGTCGATCTACCAGATCTATCGATCTGACGGTCCAAATCGATTCCTGCCTTTCACCTTCCCCGAGTATTTGGATTTATTCTCTGCCATTCATTGCTTTCTCTTATGTTGTATGACTTAATCTTGGTCGTCCATTACCTTCATCCTCATTCGTTGATCTATAGATCCAACGACTACTATGCATCGTTACCTCACTTCTTTGTCCTTCTCTTGAATTTATTTTTATGTCGTTCTTCAATGTTCTTCTTTGATGTCATCTTTCTTCAGGGTTTTGGTCCTTCACTATTCTGCCACATAACTCTCTCCTTAACTCCACTCATTCCTTTATGCTTCCTTCATCTTCACTGTAACATTAAAGGCTTTCTCTTGTACTTTCAGTGTGTAAAAATCCGTAACACCTCTCCATTACACTTCTCTGTATTTCGCCTCTAATTCTGCACATGCAAATTCCATTACATTAGAACTTACTTCTAGTTCACATACAGGTTACAATTAAATTACTCCATACACACACATACACTCAGAATTGAGTTGTTTGTATTAATAAACAAGTATTTACACAGTTTCTTCTCTCAGGCCTGATTTCCAATATCAGTGGCCTCTGTTTCACATTCTGCCCGTAGGCTTACAATCAAACTCTTCACACTCTAACTCCTAACTAACTAGCTAACCAACCTGACTATGCCTTTTAGGTTTAGATTATACAAAAGGATTCTACGACCAATTCCTTGTTTAGATCCATAATCTTCTCAACAAAATCCTAAAGTCTCTTCCTTATCTCTAAGGATCCTCTCTAATCCACAACATCATGAATTAGCTCCTAATCTAAGATTTACAATTAATTCTCAAATCTCTCAATCTCTCAACTATCCTGATTCTCTCATGTTCTCCTACATTCAAGAATATTTACTAATATGCCTCACTATACTTAATTAAATCCCTATTCTAGCTTGTCTCATTAAAATCACTCAAAACCTTAATAATTACATTAATTCAAAACATAGGAAACCAACTTCCTTGTAAACACAAGACCCCCTATGTCTACTAGGATACAATGATATTATTGAGTTGAATGCTCCTACATCAGAAGACCATCTTCAAATCCAAGGAAGGCCTTTTTGAATGGTTGGTCATGCCTTTCAGGTTGACAAATTCCCCTGCTATTTTTATGAGGCTGATGGATGACATCTTGCAGCCCTTCCTCAACTCATTCATGGTTTTTTATCTGGACAACATCCTCATCTTCAAGAAGAGTTGGTAAGAGAACTTGCAAAACATTTGATAGGTCCTACAAACCCTGTGGTACCACAAATTGTGTGCCAACTTAGAGAAATGCACATTTGGAATGTGCCAGGTCCAATATTTGGGCTACATGATTATTGAGAAAGGTGTACATGTGGATCTAGCTGTGATCCAAGTCATTGAAGACTGGCCAAACTCGACCACTCTAATAGAGCTTCACAACTTTTTGCGCCTTGCCAATTTTTATTGAAGGTTCATGTTGGGAATATCTCATATCACTTGGACTTTGAGTCAAGTTACCAAGGGAAAAGTGAAAGAAAAGTTTTTCTGGTCCAATTCCTAACAGAAGGCATGTGTTGAGCTGAAGCACCACCTCTACTGTACACTAGTACTCACATTACTTTACCTACAACAATCATTTGATATTGAGACAAATGCCTCTAACTATGCTATTGGTGCAGTTCTCACCCAGTAAGGACGCCTAGTGGTCTATCACAATGATACACTTTCCAACACCATTCAAAAATAACCCACCTATGATAAGGAGATGTACTCCATCATGTACGCTTTTCAGCAATGGAAACATTACATTTTGGGAAAGGAGATGGTGATCCACACAAATCACCGACCCCTGGAATTTATACAGACCCAAAGGAAGTTGCGGAATGATCACCATCAAAAGTGGTACACATATATGAAAAAGTTCCATTTGAATATCAAATATAAGAAGTGCAACACCAATCATGTTGCATAGTGCCTCAGTTGGCCACCGGTTGCAGCATTGGCCACTTTTCTCAACTCTTGTGTCCACAAGACCTCCAGATGGCTGCAACTATATAAAAATGATCCATAGTTTGCCACCACATACCAAATTCGAGTGGATGGAAACCAAGTTCTAGACCTCCACCTCCAAGATGCATTATTATTATACCTAGGCAATCTTTGTGTTCCTTTAAGCAAGTGTGCCAAGCTAATTTTGGAGACAAACTACAATCGGGTTGCAAGACACTTTGGGTTGGAGAAAATAGTGGCCATAATACAAAAGTATTTTTATTAGCCAAATCTCTGACATGATGTTGGAAAATACACCAGATCTTGAACTTCCTATTAAAAATCCAACTATTAAAAACCAAGGCTTTTATACTCCTTTTCCTACTCCTAGCTAACCCTCGGAATTCATCTCCATGAACTATATGTCTAGCCTTCCTTCTACCAAGCATGGCAACGACTATGTATTTGTGGTCATTGAGAGATTTTCCTTGATGGCCATATTGGCTTCCATCAAGAAGAATATTATAGTAGAATCCACTACCAAACTCTTCTTTGAATGAGTGTGGGTACATTTTCAGATCCCGTAGACCATTATATCAGATCAAGACAGAATATTCCTAAGTGTGTTTTGGTCTCATTGTTGGACACCAAGCTCACCAAGTTGACTAAATTCCATGTTATGAAACCAGCTCACAAAAAGATAGAAAAAAGAGATCCACGCCTTAGAATTTAGCCTCTTCGAGGGGGAAACCTCCTTTACATTACATAAATGAGCAATTCTTGGATGATACAAATGACAAAACCTCCTTTCTGTATATAGGAGTCTAAGGAGTCATAATATAATCCATCTTACCTAACAATAATAATATAAAGCCACAAAAATAACAATAGAGGGATTCTATGGGGCACAGTAATAACAATATGGGGGCAATAGGGGCACAACAATATTAATAAGGGGTATAACTACAATACTAATGGGGTAATCACTAGTATTATAGGGACCCAACATGCCCCTCTCCTTCAAAAAAGTGTTTTCCTCAACGCTTGAGTAGTTTTGGATACTTCTGCATAAAATTCTCATCCTCCCATGTAAAATCTTCAGCGGATAAGTTCTTCCACTTGATAAGATACTCTGAAATTGATCGATTTCGTAGCTGTCGAGTTCTGGTTTCTGTGACTGCTTTTGGTTCCAATATAATTTTTCCTTCTTCGTCAAGTTCTGGAAATATTGTTTTAACTGGGATCTTGTCGCCTATAACCTTCTTTAAACATGAAACATGGAAAACTGGGTGCAATCGAGAAGCTGCAGGAAGCTCCAATTTGTATGCCATAGTACCAATCTTTTGCAACACCTTGTACGGACCATAACACTTTGGTGATAGTTTATTATCCTTCTTAGCTTGCTTGAGGGACATTTGCTTATATGGTTGTAGCCGTAGGAATACCCAATCACCTACATCAAAACTTCTTTCACTGTGATGTTGACCTGCCTGTTGTTTCATTCTATTCTGCGCCAACACGAGGTTATCCTTTAAGAGTTGGAGGACTTGTTGTTGATGTTCGATGTGATGTTCCACTGCCTGAACCTTAGTTTTTTCTCTTAAATATGATGTGATGGATGGTGGTTGATACCCATAAAGTGCCATAAATGGGGTCATTTTTGTTGCTGTATGGAAGCAAGTGTTATACCACCATTCAGCCAAAGGCAACCATTTGACCCATTGTGTCTGTTTATCAGATACAAAGCAACGAAGATATCCTTCCAAACATTTGTTTACTATCTCAGTTTGCCCATCAGATTGAGGATGATAAGATGAGCTATGAGCTAACTGAGTACCAAGACGAGAAAATAATTTTGTCCAAAAATTTCCAGTGAAAATGGGATCTCTGTCACTTACAATAATATTTGGGTTTCCATGTAGCTTTTGAATTGTTTCCATAAATGCAGTAGAAATTGTACTGGCTTTAAATGGATGTGATAATGCAAAAAAGTGTGCATACTTGGTAAGTCTGTCAACTACCACCATGATGACACTCTTTCCCTCAGATTTTGGTAAACCTGTGATAAAATCCATTGAAACCTCCTCCCAACGTTGGCTTGGAATGGATAAAGGTTGTAATAGACCTGGTGTCTTAATTGTTTCAACTTTATTTTGTTGGCAAACCAAACATTCCGCCACAAACTTTTGAATATCTAATTTAAGGCCATCCCAAAAAAATTCCTTCTTAACCCTGTGGTAAGTTTTTAAAAATCCTGAGTGCCCTCCTAAGGGAGAAGTGTGCAATTCCATAAGAATATTTTGTTTTAGCTGGGAATTCTTACAGAGGTATAAGCGATCTTTGTACCATAACGAATCATTTTGCCAGCTAAATGTATCAGACATACTGGAATCTTATTGTAATTTTCGAATAAGTGCCCACACTTCTTCGTCATTCTTCCATTCCTCCCTTGCTTCGTTTATCCAATCTGGTTGGATAATAGAAATGGAGCACAACAATGCTTCCACATCCTCATCCTTTCTTGAGAGTGCATCTGCCACCACATTTTTCTTCCCTTTTTTGTAGATGATTTCAAAGTCATAACCCAACATCTTTGTGACCCACTTTTGTTGCTCTTCAGAGGATAATCTTTGTTCTAAAAAGTATTTAAGGCTATCATGATCTGTTTTTACCTTGAAGTGTCTTCCCATTAAGTAGGGTCGCCATTTCTTAAGTGCATGGAGTATTGCCAACATTTCCTTCTCATAAATAGCTTTGTGTAAAAACTTTCCCTTGATTGGACGACTTTCAAAAGCAATGGGTCTTTCATCTTGCATTAAAACAACACCAATTCCATTTCCTGAAGCATCACATTCCACAATAAAGGTTTTTGTGAAGTCCGGTGTAGCTAAGACCGGTGCTTGGCACATTACCTCTTTAAGATGTTCGAATGCCTTTGTTGCTTCTGGGGTCCATGAAAATGCATCTTTCTTCAATAATGTTGTTAGAGGTGCTACTATTCTCCCATAATTCTTAACAAACTTGCGATAATACCCTGTCAACCCGAGAAATCCTCATAGATGCTTTATGGATGTGGGAATTCTCCATTCCTTAATGGATTTAATTTTGCTAGGGTCTACCTTAACTCCTTCATGAGATACAATATGACCCAGATATTCCACCTCTTGTACTCCAAAGAAACATTTGGATCTTTTTGCATATAACTGTTTCTCCTCCAATAGTTGTAACACCCTGTCAACATGTTCAACATGATCCTTCCAAGACTTGTTGTAGATTAGTATATCATCAAAAAATACTAACACAAATTTTCTAAGGAATGGTTTGAAAATTGAATTCATCAAACCTTGAAATGTTGAAGGTGCATTGGTAAGGCCAAAAGGCATGACCAAAAATTCATAATGACCCTCATGAGTTCTAAATGTTGTTTTTGGAATGTCTTCAATCTTCATTCTGATTTGATGATATCCCGAACGAAGATCCAACTTGGTGAAGTAAATTGATCCATGCAATTCATCCAGTAATTCATCAATGACAGGAATGGGAAACATATCTTTAATAGTGAGCTTTTTGAGCTCCCTATAATCCGGACACATGCGCCATGATCCATCCTTCTTGTGCACCAATACGACTGGAGCAGAGAAAGAACTTTGACTTGGTTGAATTATACCAGCCTCTAGCATTCCTGCAACCATACGTTCAATTTCACTCTTTTGGGCATAGGGATATCTGTACGGCCTGATGTTTGGAGGAACACTTCTTGGAATCAGATGAATAGCATGATCATGATCACGACTAGGTGGGAGACATTTGGGAGTCTCAAATACCTTGGAATGTTTGTCCAAGAATTTTTGGAGATCCGGAGAAATAGATGATTCCACTGTGGACACATCTAGCGAACATAATTGTGCAATTACACCTCTTTGTTCCTTTTTTAGAAGCTTTGTCATACCGTTAGAGCTTATTATCTTTCCCGGTTTACTTGCAATACCCCTTAATTCAACTTCCTTTCCTTCCATGGAAAATTTCATGAAAAGTTCTTGAAAATTAAAAGCTATTGTACCCAAGGATTGCAGCCATTGGACTCCTAGTACAACATCAGCACCTCCCATTGGAATGGAAAGCATTGAGCTAGTCAATACATATTCTCCCATGGATAGCTTGATATTATGGCACTTTCCCGAGCAATTTATTGTTCCTCCATTTGCAACCATCACTTGACACTCTGGTGCTGGATATAAGAAGCAATTCAATTCTCTTGCTACCTTACAATGAATAAAATTGTGGGTACTTCCTGAGTCAATCAACACTATTACCTTTTTCTTCTTGATTTGTCCTTCTATCTTGATGGTTTGAGGAGTGGTAATTCCCGCCAATGCATTACAAGATATGGTCGGATTCATTTCTTCTTTATCTAGGCTTTGTTCCTGGAGTATATCCTCTTCTTTCGACCTTTCTTGCTCCTTTTCTTCTTCCTCTTCACAATCTACGTAGAATAATTTCTTCTCAGCACACTTATGACCTTTAGTGTATTTGCTATCACAACTGTAACAAAGCCCTTTTGCTCTTTTTTCTTCCAATCGTTGTGGTGTCAACCTTATAGGTTGTGGAAGGCTAGTAGCAACAACACTTCCGTCTTTATATTTGTGAGTGGTATGCTTCCTGGTTGCCATAATTTTACTTTCCATTTTTCTTGCTAACCTGAATGCCTTCTCTAATGAATAAGGTTCCCAAAGGCGAACATCATGTTGGATATTATCCTTTAAAGACCCTATGAACACATCAATCCTATGCTCCTCTGGAATATCTTTTACCCTTATGTTCAATTTTTGGAACTCCTCAATGTGCTCCATTATTGAACCCTTTTGTTTGAGACTTATCAATTGGCTAAAAAAAGTGTTGCTTTTTGTATCCTCATAATGTGCTATAAATTCTTCCATAAAAATTTCCCAAGTGATAAATTGTTTACGAGAGCAAAGCCATTGATACCATACAAACTGATTTGGTTCCAAATATAAATTTGTCATACGTACCTTTTGTGTGTTTTTCAAATTATTGAGATCGAAGAATTGCTCCATCTGTAATATCCATGTGGCGGGATCCCTGCCATCAAACTTCCTCATATCGATTTTTGGAATATGGTGAGTCTTCGATCCAACATTAGAGTCTATGGAATCATGATTAACATTTCTTTTGTTCTCATCATGAGTTTCCTTTAGTACCCTTTCACCCTTAGTGACCATTTCTTGTAGCAACTTATTCATATTTATCTTCAATTCTTCCATCTTATCATCCATGCCATCAATTTTAGCGTCCACGCCGTTCACCTTAGCTTCCATGCCATCCATCTTAGCTTCTATGCCTTTCTTTAAACAATCCATCTTAGCTTCTACACCCTTCTTTAAACCATCCATCTTAGCTTCTATATCTTTCCTTAAACCATCCATCTTAGATTTTGTTGCTTTTTGTGCAAGTGACACTTGTTGCACTTGTTCTTGTAATTTTGATATATCATATAGCATTTATTCTTATTCTTCATGAGTCATGCTAGAGATTTCATGTTCTTTACTAGGTGTTTGCATTTTCTTTCCTTGGGGCATCAGTTACCGATAATAATTCTCTAATATGCCCTTCGAATTCCTTCAAAATAAATTTTCAAACCAAGCTTAAGCAAAAATTAAAGAAAATCTACACACCTTTTTTCACTTTGTAGGAGCTCGATATTTCCTCTGATGTATCTCTGTACTTTCAGATTATTTAGTTCTGAATTTGTGACCTGTAATAGCCCTCTGTGTCCTCTTTCCAATGCCACAAGTCTGACTCAAATTGGATTCTCCAAGGAAGAGTTATGCGAACTCTCCCACAGTGACTTGATTATAGACTAGTTCAGTAGAGCGAACTTGTACGACGTGCCACGAGTCACTGTTTCAATCTTTGGATCTGAAAAACACCCACAAGAAACTAAAGTCCATCTTCTTTCTGTACCTTCTTATGAAACTTCAATCCGATCCCCAGAGAGAAAGTTATGACAATTTTCCCCAGGTCACCTGTTTTGAATGTAATTCAGGAGTTTGCAAAAATACCAACTTTCTCAGATCATATCTCTGTAAATATCGCACGAAAAGCTCTGAAATTCGGACCCAAGGTTCAGTGCCATTTCTTCTCAAATGGGTTTTTTTTGCGACTTCTGAAACTTCACAGAAAAAAAGTTATAGTGAAAATTCCACGATGACCTGTTTGGAGCAGCGAAACCCTAGAATCCAAAGCTCTGATACCAAATGTTATGAAACCAGCTCACAAAAAGATAGAAAAGAGAGATCCAGGCCTTAGAATTCAGCCTCTTCGAGGGAGAAACCTCCTTTACATTACATAAATGAACAATTCTTGGATGATACAAATGACAAAACCTCCTTTCTATATATAGGAGTCTAAGGAGTCACAATATAATCCAGCTGACCTAACAATAATAATATAAAGCCACAAAAATAACAATAGAGGGATTCTATGGGGCACAGTAATAACAATATGGGGGCAATAGGGGCACAACAATATTAATAAGGGGTATAACTACAATAGTAATGGGGTAATCACTAGTATTATAGGGACCCAACATTCCACCCCTAGACTAATGACTAGACAAAGGTTGTCAACAGGATAATTGTGAACATACTACAAATGTACAATTCTATGCATCCACAGACATTGGATGAGATCCTTCCCTATGTACATTGCAACTACAAAAAATATCTGCATAACTTGACTGGCCATAATCCCTTTGAAGTGTGCCTAGGATTTCAACCATTATGTCCCATTGATGTTGCACTGCATTTTGAAACTACACAAGACGAATATGCCCATGTTTAGTATAAATTTGATAAATCCACTAGGTTTATTGAGCACATTCAACACATCCACCAAGAGGTTCACAACATCTTGGAGAAATCCAATGCAAAATACAAACAACGTATTGATTAGCATTGGGTGCCCCGTAAGTTTCAGGTGGGCAACAAAGTTTGGTTACATCTGTAGAAAGAGCGCCTCACTAGAGCCTACCATAAACCTTGACCACTCTAATATGGACCTTACACCATCGCCAAGGCTTTGTGAGACAATTCCTTCGAGCTCAGTATATCCCCCCATTCCTTGGCTTGTAGCTTGTATTCAATGTGTACCACCTTCGACCATACTTTCCACCATTGTTGGACACATAAGGCATTATTGAGAAGTTGACACCAACAGAGCTCAACCCGAACAACATTGAACAAGCCACAACTTAATGGATAATGGATACAAAGATCAAGAGAAATAACAAATAGAGGATCCAACTATATCGAGTTGTCAAATCTGGCCAACTTTTGCACCAGGGCAAGTGGCTCACTAGGGACCAAGTTCAGTAGAAATTTCCCCATCTCATGGAAGCACTCAATGCAATGCGGACCATTGATTCCTAATGGGGTAGTATTAATCTAGGTGGATATTTGTGGCCACCTGCCTATTCCACTTAGACCCCCATAATTGTTTCTTTCAGTTTCCTTAATTGTAACATAGTTTACCATTTTTGGCAGTTTTTCCGGTCTTGAAATTCCGGAGTCATTTTGAGGCCCTAAACGGCGTTTTTTTGGAAAACCGAAAAACTTGCACCATACAAGAAGCATTTGTAGTTGAAATTTATATTCCTCATATATATATATATATATTTCTAATGAGGTATAATACGCATCAAACGCAGATCGTATGCCAAGGTTACGACCCCGAGAAGTTGATTTACCAGTTTACCCCAATGGGGCCTATATACTTTTGGTGCTTCATCTCATAGGGTTAGGTTCATTGTTTCTCAATAATAAATATGCCTTCGAGACTCATTGTAACATAGTTCAAAAGGCATGTAGCTGCTACATATCTTCTCAGAGATGAGCTACCATCACCTTATATAGTTTATTTCCCTTCTACATGTAAACAATTTTCAAAACTTTGTTAATAATGAATTGAAGTTTTGTTTCCATCGCATATTTGTGATTTTGTTTATATCTATATTTTATTTCATCCCTTCATAAATTTGATCATTGGTATTTTTTTCTTACGGGGTCCTGACCCAGGTTCAGAGTTAGTTGAGCCAAAAAAATCCCTACACTACTGGCCCTTTCGACATCAATCGGTGTAGCACAGAGTGAAGTCTCACCCGAAGTAGTATGGGGGGATGCTAGAACCAATTTTCCACATCCAGAGATCAGTGTGATGTCTTTCTATGACCTATATCTTCCTTCACACAAATTTCTAATCCCTTAAGGCTTAGCATTATAACTCCTCTCAATCGGCCTCTAGACCTCCGCGAAGGTCTACAACTGGCTTTTGCGGATCCTAAACAAGAAAATGAGCTACTTACGCACACCATAGATTACCCTTAGATCAATATTTATTCATATCTACCTAAGTGTTAGATAACTTTAACAGAAAGAATTATGATCTTCACGTAATCACTTAACGTTAATTATGTTCAGATAATAAGAAGGATCAAGTGATTTCACACATCAAGACATCATTATTTTATAAAGACATTATTTTATCATAGCATATATCACAATCATACATAACAGAAGTAAAGAGATAAAACACATTAGTTTCTGCAACAATCTTCTTTATTGATCTTCAGTATAGGTTTACAGACTCAATACTTCCCTGCGCACTCAGCTGCAGGGTCCATCCAATCAGTTGCGGACACTACTCTAGGCCTCTTCACACTCATATGCAGAGCCTTTTTTCTCTCTAAGGCTTACTTCTCTGCGCTAGACTTCTTGGTTCATACCCATAGAAAAAAACATAGATTTGCCTTACACACTCTAAGACACACCTATCTATACAATCCCATGGTTCGTGGAGCATGGGTAGATCTCAAAAACTAAATCAATATTTACATGAACGAGGGTAAAAACCATTTTTTACTCCTAACTAACTATGTGCTCTGCATCCACAATTTGCAGAGACTTTACATCTTTTTACATCAAAACTTGGGCTTTTGCCCCAAAACTGACCTAGGGGACCCCGTCCCAATAGACCGCCAACACAAAGGTCGTGACTCGGCCTCGAATCACTCGGATGGCATGGTGATCTTGCTGTGAAGATCCCCAGCTCCACCTACACAACTGCTACTTTAGTTGCACTTTGCGTGGCTTCCTGCTTCACCTGTTCGACCAGTTGCTCAGTCGCTGGTCCTTTGCTAGCTCGCTTGATATTCTGTTGTTTGAGCTATAAGTTCATCAACTTTTCCTGGATGTTGGTGGAGACTTGCTATGCTTCATGCAACCAAGGACCCAACTGTGCCTTAAGCACTGCCTCTTTTTTCTACGTTGCCTCTACTTAGGAAGGAGTTTCTTTTCCACCTGCAACTTGGCAAGGCACCGCGCTGTAGCAATGGAGCGTGTCATTGCCCTAACCTCATTGTACTTCTACTGGAGCTCGCAAATCTCTATATTCAATATCTACATGTTGGGATCTTCCTGTAGGGTCATCACCACTTCCATGGTCTGTTCGAATAAAGTTGTGTAGTTAACGACCACGGTATCCACAATAGCTACCCCTTCCTTGAAGGCAGCTTGGTGTTGTTCCCTTACTTCAGGCGGAGTCGAAGGTTGTGACTTAAGCTCTAGTTCTGTGATTTTCATCTTGAGTTCAAATTGAACTCTTGCCACCTCTACCTTTGCCTCATGAATTCCTATAGCTAGCTTCCGGATCTTGGCCTCGAGTGGTGCCTCCTCAAGTATGTGCAACTCCGGCACTATCCTGCATGCCTCTGCAACTGCAACCGCCAGTTGGGCTCTCTATGCCTAGATCATTTCCTTTGCCTTCAAGGTTTCCATCTTCTCAGTGAACATTTGATCATTATTCAACCGACACTTGCTTATTAAGCTAAGAACGTGTTGTGCCCATGCTCTCAATTCCATTGTTATGCATGTCTACAATGCATGAAGATACTTGTTAGGGAGCACTGCAATATTGAAGTCGATGTTCTTTAAGGTGCTAATGATGATCTTATCATCAACCGACTTTGCGCTAAGGGATGCTTCTGAAAGCACGACTGTCCTGAGATCCACTGTCCTGACCAGCTCTGTAGCATGATTTTCCCGTGGTGCTAGGCTTGTCTGTGCACCGCTGACTGAACCTATGCCCACCTAAATTCTACTGGTCTGGATCTGTAGTTTGCACATATCCTTTTGAATAGTAGCTAAGGACTACAAGTGTTGTTGCTTGAAATGATGCAACAGTTCAACTGTAGTGTCACGCACTTTGTCCCCAATCTCATCGAGATCACCCTCTGTCAACATAATGGGATATAGCAGTGGCTTGTCACCTTTGTCTTCTTTCGGGACCCCTCCTGCTGCTATTCCCTATACCTTTTTATCCAGAATGGAGTGCTCTGTCCCTCATCACTTCCATCGCCCTGCACCAACTGCTCTACCTCTTTGGTTTCAAGTGAAGGGGATTTACCGCTTCATTCGGAGTCGTGTTGTTCCTGTTCAACATGTTGTTTTGCAGCGCACTGCTTTTCCAATCAGGCCTTCTCCTCGGCCTCCTTCTTTCGCTGCGCAGCCAACTTCTGTGTTGCCTGCTTTGCTAGATCCTTCGTCGTTTTCTCTACTGAGCTCCCTACGCCTTTACTTGTGCCCGTGGCCAAGTCGAATGGAGAGCACCAGTATACTGACTGGCACTTAATTACTTCCTAAATCACATCATCCATGGTGAGATATGGTAGATTAAACTACTTCTGCTTCAGATCCTTCTGCACCTAGATATAAATGCAGTGGAAGTCTGCCTTGAATTATGCATACTTTGACAATTGTTCATACATGGTTTGGGACAATGTGGGAGCTATTTTATGGCCATGCGAATGCTCGCTTCCATAACAACCTAGAAAATATTCGTTTATGTGACCCATGCAAGGTCCTTCATGGCCCAAAGGGAGGCAAACTGTGCAGCCTCCAGCAAACCTACCTCCAATGGAGGAAACTTTAACTGACTGTCCTCCGACAACTCCTAAGAAACCAACATAGTGGAGAGTAGCAACCATGCGTAGTGGAAGGTCTTGCTCTCATCTTGAGCCTTGTGACAATTCACAAGGATCTCGCTACATATATAGTGCTACCAATTAAACTGCACACCCTCTACACATTGTGCAGCTAACAAGATCACGGGCGTCGGAACCTCATCTTCACGACACTTCCTCATGACCTTGTCAACTAGTATGTGGAAATATTCACTGCAGGGTTGTTGATGGATGTTATGGAGTACTTGCGCAGCTTCTTGAGAAGCTCAAATTTATTCTTCATCTTCTCTGCCAAGTCTCACTCGCTTGTCTTTCCACCAAACTCCTTGGCCAGATTCAATCCTTCATGTGGCAAGAGTGTGATCTTGTGGATTAGCATGTCCATGATGGGGATAGGTGCACCAAGCCATAAGCACCCATTGCGCACCAGAGTCAGTAGCTGTTGTATACAAGTGGTATTTATGTTAGAGCGGTGGTAGTGGGGCACCCACAGTAGGTTCAATAACTTGGACTACTATACTCTGCATATCCACTGAACTGTCTCCAACACAGTGACACTGGAGTCTTTGTAATATACTTGCTTCATGTAATTCTCCATCGCGAGGTGGGGGAAACTCTCGTGGTCAACCAAGTCCCAATCCTCAATTTTTTAAAGGGGAACCCGCACCAGGCGTGGACCTTCAAAGATTATATTTTCCGATAGTAGGTGCGTATGAATGACAAATTTCTCCACATTTGGGTCCTTGGTGATGATGTATTCTGGAAACTTGGTTATGGGCTTCATGCCCTCAACATCTATATCTTCAATACCCTCTTCGACCTCCAAATCTACAACCTTCTCAAGTTGCTTGTCCTTCTTCTATGTCTACTATCAGAGTGATTTCTAGGTGACTCGCACACTGGCATTGACCTTTTCTTCTTGTCTTTCTTCAGCTTGGGGGTCTCGCGCACTATGGTAGGCCTCGATCAAGGTGACCTCGGTGTCGTAGGCACAGTATTTAGAGCCTACA
The DNA here is from genome assembly GCA_031772625.1 of Pinus tabuliformis. Taxonomy (NCBI): domain Eukaryota; kingdom Viridiplantae; phylum Streptophyta; class Pinopsida; order Pinales; family Pinaceae; genus Pinus; species Pinus tabuliformis. The sequence continues at coordinate 1,097,512,676 of CM062819.1, forward strand.
TGCTCACAACTTTTGGATCCTCTCAACAGTTCCTTCAGTGCTTGTAGTCTCACCTAGTCCTTAAGTTTCCTCAGGTAGATTATCAAACATGGATCTTGCAACCAGATCTTCGAAAAACGTGCGATTCATAAACGATGGAAAAAACAGCTCAAAAACTCTAAGGGTACAAAGTGTTCTTTGTTGGACCGGCATGCGTAATTTATAGGGGAATTTGAATTCAAATCTGACCATTTCCCCCAAAACTCATCCATTAATGTTGATTTGGCAGAAAATCTCCAAAGATTTCAACCTTAAATGCTACCCACCCACTCCTCTTAACTATCTCCTTACTATCAAATCATGAACAGTGACTCTAATGGTCATTTTCTAGCTGTGTTGCGTAGTATCTCCCTCCATAGCATAGCTCCCTTCGCATGGATTTTGGTACTATGACATCCCCCTATTTCATGCAACCCCCCTGTCGCGTAGTCCCCAAAACCAGGCAATGTAGTTTATAGTCCTGCACTCCCTTGCAGCTTCCTGGAGTACTAAGACTATTTGGCCACCATATAGTCATTGAGTCAGATCCCCTACATATGGCTTCAACTAACATTCACTCTTCCGAGGAAAGGTTCTTCGTTCACCTTTGCGATCTGAACTGTGCCCCTATCTGTGATATCTTTGATGACATATGGCCCCAACCAATGCATCTAAAACTTTCTTGGAAACCTATCAAACTTACTATCATATAATAATACCAAATCATTTACCTTGTGTGCAGCTTGATGTGTCGAACATGCCATGCTTTTTCACGTTTGTGTTGTACTTGCTAATGAAATCTAGCCAAGAATCTATCTTCTTCAAGCTCCATCAACTACACAAGACATTCTTCCAAGGCTCCGTGGTCCGCCATCCCTGTGAAAGTTGCTATGCGTAGACTAGGCATGATATTTTCCATAGGCATCACAGCTTCTACGCCATAGACCAACTGGAAACGTGTCTGACCTATTAGTTTTTTGCAAGTAGTCTTGTATGCCCATAATACTACTGGTACACGCACATCCCAATCATTCCTCTACGCTTTGCAAATCGTGTTTAGAGCATTCTCCAATATATTATTGAAGGCCTACACTGTTCCATTAGCCTAAGAATGATATGGCGTACTCTTTTGATGAAACACCTGAAACTCTTCTATCAGTGTGCTGATCATTTCATTGAGGAAGTGTGTACTGTGATCACTCATCAACACTTTCAGGCATCCAAATCTGGTTAACACGTACTCAAACAAGAATTTAGTTGTTGTTTCTCTTGTACAATCCTTCATAGGTTGTGCCTCCACCCATATGGTCAGATACATTGTCGTGGTGATGATATAGGGCGCACCTGCTTTCTTTCTTAGGGTCTGAATTGGTCCTACAAAGTCAATAGCCCATTTCTCAAATGATTGTAATGACATCTAAGGATTAAGAGGCAACTCATTCCTTTGCGATGACCTTCCGGTTCTTTTACATGCATCACACACCCTACAATATGCTTTGGTATCTTTGTGTAATGTAGGCCACCACAACTCGACGCACATAATATTTTGTGTCATTTCCTTTCCTGCATAATTCCCTCCTGCAGCCCCTCCATGAGCCTCTACAAGGATGTCATTTCTTTCACAATCGGGCACATACCATTAGAGTATCTCATATGAACCCATCTTGTATAAATGTCTTGCAATTACCGAGAAATCAGTTGTGTGTACTACCAACTCTTTATTCTAATGACTGGTGTATCCCTCTCGAGTCGTCCCTGTGGTCGAAAAGTGGATAATATCGGCAAAGTGGTTATCCACTATGCGCACCGCAAAGAGATACATGTCTAGTAGCCCTTCCTCCAAATTTGTACGCTCCTCCCCTATTTCAATTCATGACAAATGGTCAGGTCCTACATTCAACCTTCCTAGCTTCACAATTACCTCAAAGTCAAATTCTTGAAACAACAGCAGCCATCTTCATATCTTCCCCCCAACACATTCTTATTGACTAGGTACTTCAAGGTGAAGTGGTTTGTGTACATCTTGAAATGTCAGCCCAATAGATAGTTTCTAAATTTTTGGAGCGTATACACCATAGCCAATCCCTCGTGCTCTGTCATTGAGTAGTTCTTCTCAGCTTTCGACAACTTTTGACTCGCAAATTCTATAGGATGATCCATCTCTCCTTCACCAGCCCATGTCAACACTGCTCCCAACACAATACACGAGGCATCAATGTGCACATGGAATTCCTTCTTCCAATCCAGGAAGGCCAAGATCGGCGCGGTGACCATCTTTTCTTCCAATACATCCAAACTGCACTAAAATTCTTCATCCCAACAGAATGTAGCATCCTTCTTCAGTAGCTTCTCCATAGGCGTGGTAATCTAGGCACAATCCTCAATGAACTTTTGATAATACCTAGTATGGCCCAGCATCTCACGCAGCTGTTTGACACTCCTTGGGGCCTCCAAATTGACTATTACCATGATCTTGGGAGGATACACCATTAGTCCTTGATTTCACACCACATGACCCAACAAAATTCTAAAGGGGACACAGAATAAGCATTTCTTCAGGTTCAACATGATCTGGTATCTTCAGCACATATCCAACATTAAGCGTAGATTGGCTACATGGCACTTTACTGACCCAAACACTGTTCAATCATCAAAATATACCTCCAAGAATTTGTGGATAAACCCCTTAAACACCGCGATGACTACGCGAGAGAATATCGCTGGCACATTCTTGAGTCTAAATGGCATCACCATGTACTGAAAACAACCCCATTCTGTCACAAACATTGTTCTACCCCTATCTCCTGGTGCAATCTTAATCCGATGATATCCAAATAACCCATAAGTGAATGAATAGGCCTCGCATCCTCCAACATTATCTAGCACATCATCAGTAAATAGCATTGGGAAAGGATCATAAACGCAGGCATCATTAAGCTTTCTAAGATCTATGCATATTTGTATTTCTTGCTTCTTTTTCTTTTCTTGGACCACCATCAGGCTCACCCAATCAAATTCCTCCACAGGTTCGTTAATGCTTGCCTCAAGCATCTTGTCCAACACCAAGTAGACCTTCTCCTTATATTTGGGATTAAGGCGATATGGCCTTTGCTTGACAAGCTTTGCATCCGGTTTCAAAGTTATTTTCATCACACCCAAATCCCCTATGATGCCTTTCAAGTCCAAAAAATTTGTACGAAAAAGATCCTGGTACTCGCGGAGTAACTCAACAATTTTATCCAATGTGCCATCATCCTAGTAATCTCCAATATTTTCAAATTCTAGCTCTGCTTCAGTTCCAATGTTTACTTGCCTAGTCTTCAACAACGCGGTGATATTCGAGTTCTCTATGTGCGGAGCTTCAACCTCACGGTGGCCTTCCATTTCTAGGATATTGATATTCCTTGGATCCTCATCCTCCCCTTCAGTAGTCACATTATATCATTCCATTGCATGGCACAGCTGGGTGCTCCAATCTCGTTGAACAAATTCCAAAGGATCTTGCGGAATTCTGAAGACTACTTCCTTAACCTCCTACAGTGCCTCATTAATTCTTTTGAATTCATATTTGTTGGGCATGGAAACCATTTGTTGACTTATAAGGGCCTAACCCAGGTTCAGAGATGATTTAGCCAAACAAATCCCAGTACTACTAGCCCTTTTGGTAATAGTCCGCGGAGCGCAAACTGAGGTCTCACCCGATGTAGTATGGGAGGGTACTAGAACCAGGTTTCCGCACCCTATAGATGTTTGATGAATTTTAGTGGTCTGCAGATTTTCCCTGTGCACACGTCGCTACATTAGTACCTCGCAGCCTGCGATGTTGCCTTTGCGCAACCCTGCTCGAGGCGTGATCCGTGTTATTACCCAATTCCTTACTATTAACCAGATAACTATCGATCACTTAGCTTATCAGTATGTGTCTAGTTATATTTAACCATGTTCAGTATTCATATAAGTGCGCGCGATAAAAAAAAAATATACTTAAACAAAAAATAACACAAGAACGGGGATCAAAATTCTCTTTATTATTCTTCTTCCTTGGTTACAGACTCAACTCCACCTTGCACACTTAGCTGCAGGGATCCGTGCACTCAGCTGTGGGCTCTACTAGGCCTCTACGCACTTAGCAGCAGAGCCTCTTCCTACTACTACGACCCAAGACACTTAGACCTTTACCCTATGCTCGCTATCTTCTAGACTCCTTCGTTTCCATCTATCTCTAATTCCCTTTTCAACGTACATTACAAAACTTAAGGTGAATAACCCTATGACTCAGCATACATTTCGCCCTCCGCGCCCGCAATTCATGGAGTCTTACAACATTATTTGACCAAAACTTGGGCTTTGAGCCCCAAAACATGCTATGGGGGGATTCCATGCCCAACAGTCTTCAAAACTAAAGGTCATCAAAAATCCTTCCATTAAGATATCCCACTCTATGGTGCCATGGTGGAGCTTGTTTCCAGGTACCAATTCATAGGGATTATATCCAAAGTGTGATAGAATAAGTGCACCCACTCTGGCTGTGGCTCTATTTCGTAGAATTTAGTCCACTTTGCTAAATAATCTCATGGATCATTCCTCCTATCATATTTTTCAATTAACCATAATTTAGGATGACCAAATCGCATCCTCATCATCCTCCTGTAATTGTTCCATTCATCAAAGTTGTCCTTGCGCATACCCCACCATCAAGCAGGCGTAGCATGTAGTTCCAAATCCAACGCCTAAAAATGATGACCCTCTAGGACTTCTCTTTAAAAAGCATCCAAAAACTTATCTACATTGGTTAAACCATTGTAATAAGGTAAATTTCTTACCTCTGATGACACACAGCGCAATGATTTAGTCAGCATATTGCAGCATAGCGTGGATACTTCATGCAACCTATTCTACCAATGATCCAATTCTTCATCTAAGTATGAGGTACAGGAGCTTTCGCGGTCACATGCAATCCATCCATCAATTTTTGGATTAACCCAATCTTTGTCTCATGCCATAATTTTGTAGATTTGGTCCAAATCATCATCACTTTTCTCATAGTCCCGGACCTGTTCAGTATAGCACGGTCCCTCTGCAAGGCCTAATGGTACTACAACACAGAGTGATTTCCTTTCAAATGACATTGTCCAATTCTTCAAATTGATGACCCCACTCATTTCAATAGCCCAATAAATACCAAGGAGCACAGGGTATGGATTATTGTCATCAACAATCTCTATCACTTCAAAGTTAGCCAACATGCTCGAAACTTCTATATCTATGGTAACTTCGTGCAGACGTCCCATAGGGATAAGCTTCTATTGGTTTACCATCCTCAACTGAATCAGAGACCACTACAATGCTGGTCTCCCCATTCTCTCCTTTGTCTATTTAGGAAAAACGTTCGCATCAGATCCTAGATCCAAAATAACCTGGTCCATCTCATAGTCTCCTATTTGCATGGTGAACCTCATCTCGTGCCCTGTCCTTATCTTATGTTTGGGAATCTTTATCACTATGCGGTGTCCTTCAAGAGAAGTTTCCTTCCTAGTGCACTTATTTATCAATTCTTGTAGCCCTTTCATAACCTTGCTATCACGCAATAGTTTCATACAAGTCTCCAAGAAAGTGGTAAGCAAAGAGGGGTCAACCTATATAGGTGCACAGATTGTTTGCAGTTTGTCCTGACTTCCCGAGGTAGATGCCTCATCGAAGCTTTTCTTCACCTCCATAAATGTTTCCTTCACGTGCTCTAGATCAAACCTGACCCCCTTTTTTGGGGCCTTCCGGACCCACCCACTTTCTTCAGGTTGTTTTCCTTTATCATCACTAGTCTTTATTCCACTTTACAGCACAATATTCGCATTTGGATCTTCCTCGCAGGGCTCAGCCATCATCATCTATAATTTTTGGGTAGGATGCCTAGGCTGCACCTTCTTCTCCTACATCTTGGTGATCGACACAGGGCATTCTTCTATTGTATGGTCAAATTGAGTGCAATATTGACATGATGGGTGTGTCTGACTCATACGCTCCCGTGTGTAGTGCCCTGGTGTTCCACAATTATATAAAATGACCTATCCCTGACCTCTGCCAGGTCCTGCTCCTCCTCGGCCTCGTCTGCACCCCTGATATCCTCTGCACGCTCCCACAACACCTTGATACAGAGGCCAAGTTTCTATTTGCATTCGATACATAGGCATCCTCTCCATCATTAGTTCATATCTATGGTAGTGGCACTCATTGTGGCCCACCAATTTTTAGAAATCGCAAAACAATCATTGTGGTGTCTGTACAAATGTTTGCAGCAAATGACAATTATCTGTGACATGTTTTCTAGCCAGCTGACAAATAGAGAACCATAGCACGAGCCCCATACTTGGTCCTGCTGAAGCTTCCTGCCTCAGGGGCATCCCCCCCCGTGATATAATTTGTGAAGATAGAGCAATGATCCTTATTATGCCCATGGTTCTTACACTTGAGGCACTAGACTTCTTCATACACCTCTATCCTGGCCTCCTTTTATTTTTTCAAGCTCTGCAATTCCAAACATAGGTTCTGCAACTGTGAGTGAATTTTTTGGACTCCAAAAGATGCGTCCTAAATAGGTGTTTCATGCAATCTCATTGCGATTTCCAGAGCTTCCTCCTAGGTTCCTAGCATTTGTTGTGATAAAGAAATCCTTAGGTGGGGTAGGAGCGATGCTATAAACCAATCGCGGTGCAGACTATCTGTGAGATTCATATTAGCTTCGTGGATCCCGCACTTCAGTCTTTGATCTAGCTCCTAGGGCATTTTACCAGGCCTCATCATGATTTCCTTAAATCAAATTACCGATTGTTAGGTAGAATTAGGCTTACTGAATTCTTTGTCCAAAGCGGTCTGAGTATCTGCTAATGATGCCAATGGATTATCAGTGCAATACTTAACGTACCATGTCAGTGTGCAATACTGCAAAGTGGTAACCAACTGTGCCTTCTTTATGTTATCATTTTTGATCTGTTGTGGTGTCCACACAGCCTTCGCAACAAACAAAAACTAATCCAGATCCTCATTTCCTAAGCCCTTGAAAACGGGCAACTTCATGGTATTTGACATGTCCAATGGCGACGGTGGTGGCGGTGGAGTGGGCGAAGGTGTAGGTTGTGGAGGTGAAGGTGGAGGTGGTGTGGATGGATGATTTATCGGCAAAAAACCCTGCCTTATCAATTGGATAGCGCTTCGCGGCGAGGCCTACACCGTTCCTTCATTGTCACTTGAAGGAGGTTCAATCAACAGGCTATATTTAGGACGTGGTTCTTCTTGGTTTCTAAAGCTCCATCCATTTCATGTAGATCCAAACATCAAGGCAATGGCATAACCCACTTTTCACACAAGATCATCTTAATCTAGGTATTCAAAGACCTCAAATACTTACCTCGCGGTCCCTTGAAGAGGCGTGATTCTGCTTCACTGTAACTCACTGAGGTGTCAACCGCGAACTCTGTAACAAATCCTCCTATAACGCTATTCAACCCAATTGTCAAAAGCATGCTCAATCTTATTTTCAGAGGCTTCTAACCTCTGCACTAGCTCCGTAGTCCACACTATTGGACCATCAAGCCTCCACCTTCCTTTGTTGTCTACCAATTTAGTATCCACTCATATAGTTCAATTGGGAAGGTGCAGAAGAAAATTTCATGTATTTCTATGTACAGCTATTTGTCCAACCACTATTCTTTTATTAGGCGTGGATTCCTATTTTCCTGCACCGTGAATTCATGTATCTTTCTATCCAACCACTTCTCAATTTCCTTCTTGGTTGTATTCCAATGATGTGACATCACACATCTCTTTATGTAGGTCCTGGTCCCGACAATAGAACCATTTGTTGGCTTAGGGTATCCTGACCTAGGTTTAGAGTTAGTTGCACCAAACAAATCCCTACACTACTAGCCCTTTTGGCATGAATCCGTGTAGCGCAGACTGAAGTCTCACCCAAAGCAGTATGGGGAAATATTGGAACCAAGTTTCCACATCCAGAGATCAATGTGATGTCTTTCTATGACCTAGAACTGCCTTCGCGTAGGTTTCTAAGCCCTTAAGGCTTAGTGTTATAACTCCTCTCAATCGGCCTCTAGACCTCCGCGAAGGTCTACGACTACCTTTTGTGGACCCTAAACAGGGAAATTAGCTACTTACATGCACCATAGATTACCCTTAGATCAATATTTACTTAGATCCACCTAAGTATTTGATAACTTTAACAGAATGTATTATGATCTTCACGTAATCACTTAACGTTAATTACATTCATACAATAAGAATGATCAAGTTATTTTGCGCATCAATACATCATTATTTTATAAAGACATCATTTTATCACAGCATATATCAAAATCATACATAACAGAAGTAAAGAGATAAAACACAGGAATTTCTGCAACAATCTTCTTTATTGATCTTCAGTATAGTTTTGTAGACTCAATACTTCCCTATGTACTCAGCTACAGGGGTCTACGCATTCAACTACCGACACTACTATAGACCTCTGTGCACTCAATTGCAGAGACTTTTTTCCCTCTAAGATTTACTTCTTTGTGCTAGACTTCTTCGTTCATACCCATAGACAAAAACATAGATCTACCTTAGACTCTCTAAGACACACCTATTTATACAATCCCATGGTCCACGAACCATGGGTAGATCTCAAAAAATGACTCAATATTTACATGAATGAGGGTAAAAGCCTTTTCTGACTCCTAACTAGTTGCGCGCTCCGCATCCACAATTTGCGGAGACTTTACATATTTTTACATCAAAACTTGGGCTTTTTCCCCAAATTTGACCTTGGGGACCCCATCCCAACAAGTATCAAAGCGGTCTACTCTTTATATGTTTTTTTGGATGTCCCCAACAAGGTTAGGGTATAAGGAGTTAGGGCTTGAACTAGTTGAACCTTTTCAAATTCAGCATCACCAACCCCGATGGCCTCCCAAGGTGGAAGAAAAGAAATAAGAGGGAGTAGGAGATCCTTTCAAAATATTTCTCAAAGAAACCCTTAAGCAATAAAGGAACATGATCATGGAAAACTTTTCCTAGATCCCTTGGTGGATACCTATAGGTGATGCATCTCTATCCAGAGGCCACCCTAGGGTGTGTCACTCCGTTTAAGGTACAAGTCAACTTTAAAATTCCCATATTTCAAGGTGAAATATATGAAAATTCCATAGATAAATCATTGAATCTGTTGGAAGGATATTTCTTTGTTCATGATTTTTCCAATAGGGAGAATATTAATTTTGCACGCTCAGCCACCCCCAATTCAAGGACTGGTGCAAAACCTACTATGAATAGAGGGACAAGAGGTAACCCTCATTGTTTTCAGTCACACCTTCTTGGAATTATTTCTGATATGTCATCAAGGAACAGTATTACCCTGTGAGGATCTATGAAGACAAGTACATAAAGTGGACCACACCACAAGAGGGAAGGGACCAAGACATGTCAAAGTTCACAAATATTTTTCATACCCTTCGCACAAATTCTGGTATTAAGGGTTCTAAGTGGCATATGGTACTCAAGTACCATGACCTTCTATGTAAATACATCCAGGATGATATGGAGTTACTGGACATCTCCACGCTTGGCACAACCTATCGATACATTGTCAAGATCAAGTAGAAATTTAAACAGAATAAGCGACACTTTTTATCTGTGAATCTAAAGAAAGGGAGAGGTTCCCAAGATCACATAATAAAGAACAAAGCTAAGGCAGGGTGACCAAGGAAAACTCGCCAAAGCCATAATAAAATAACAACACCACAAAGACAAAGAAATACATAGGAAAACGGTTTGAGTTCCATAAAAGCCCCACTCTTAACACAAGTGAGTGTTGACCCAAGCAGTCACTAGTGGTTGAGCTAAATGATTTAGAGTCAGATCCATGTTATAAATCTGAGTCAGAACCTGAAAAGAGAACGACAAAGGGAAGAAAATTATTGATTTGGATCCCAGCACCACCGTTGCCACCGCCAAGATCCAGAAGATTGAGACTGAAGATCCAAAAGAAGGGGAGTGTCTCTTCCACTCACAGATGTGGGTGAATGGATCTCAACTATAGTTCATTTCAAAAGCAGGATCCAAAAGAACCTCATCTCATCAAAGTTCATTAAGTGGTAGGGCCTACCGACCACACCACACCCATAACCATACACCATCAGGTGGCTCCACCAAGGACGAGATCTTAGCATCAGCTAGTAGTGTCGTCTTCTCTACAGCATCAAACCCTTCATGGATGAGGTATTGTATGATGTTTCTCCTTTTGAAGTTTGTGATCTATTATTAGGCCAACCATACTTGTGGAAGCATCATGTTGTGTATGATTCAAGGCCTCATACTATTATTATTCCTTTGGGTAGTAAGTTGTACAGAATATTGGAGGTAGCCCTGCATACCACCATCTCTTTGATCTATGATAATAAATATAGTAAGATCATCTCCCAGACTCATAATTTTTTTTCTTTCTTATTTTCTCTCAAAGTAAGGGGAATATTGTGGTCACCATGTCCCTCGGGAAGGGTCCCTCCATGCAGCAGAAGCAGGTGGATAAGGTCATGGAATAATATAGGGACATTTCTCCTCACCCACAGGGGTACCCTTGCACTGTCAGGTCAAGCATTCGATCGATCTCACTCCCATAGCACCTATACCCAATGGGCTCATATATCTCTGCTCCATTCTAGAAAATGAAGAGATCAAGAAGTAGATCTAGAGTTGCTACAAAAAGAGCACATATAACCAAGTTCCTCACCCTATGGAAGCCCGATTGTACTTCTACAAAATAAATACGGGAACTGAAGGCTCTACATTGATTATCAGGCACTAAAAAAATCACTATTAGGAACAGGTATCCAATCCCATGTATTGATGATTTTCTAGACCAACTCAAGGGTCCAAGTATTTTATAAATATCTATCTGAAGTCTAGCTATCACCAAGTTCCAATAGAGCCGACAGAGGTATGGATTACTGCCTTCAAATCCAAGGAAGGCATTTTTGAAAGGTTGGTTATGCCCTTTAGATTGAAAAATTCCCCTGCTAGTTTTATGAGGTTGATGCACGACATCTTGAAACCCTACACCAACTCATTGGTCATTTTTTATATGGACAACATCCTCATCTTTATAAAGAGTTTGAAAGAACACTTGAAACACATTCGGAAGGTCTTTCAAGCCCTGCGGCAACACAAACTGTGTGCCAACTTGGAGAAATGCACATTTGGAATGGGCAAGGTCCAATATCTGGGCTACATCAATGATGAGCAAGGCGTACATGTGGATCCGTCTAATATCCAATTTATTTGGGATTGGCTGGCCTGACCACTCAAACAGAGCTTTGTAACTTTTTGGGCCTTGCCAATTTTTATGGGAGGTTCATGTTGGGAGTCTCTCATATCACTTGGAATTTGAGTCAAGTTACCATGGGCAGAGTGAAAGAAATATTTTCATGATATGAGTCCCAACATAAGGCCTTTTTTGAGCTAAAGCACCGCCTCTTCTCTGGACCAGTACTCACATTTCCATACTTGCAACAACCATTTGAAATTGAGACAAATGCCTCTGACTATGCTATTGGTATAGTTACCACCTAGCAAGGGAATTTAGTGGCCTATCACAGTGAGACACTTTCCAACACCATTCGTAAATATCCCACTTAAGGTAAGGAAATTTACTCCATCATGCAAGCTTTTTGGCAATGAAATAACTACATTCTAGGGTAGAATATGGTCATCCACATATATCACCAACCCATACAGTTTATATAGACCCATGGCAGGGAAAATTTTAAGAACCCCCTTAAAGTTATATGTATAATAAATAGGTGAATCCCCATGATACATAGGAAAAATGGAAAGTGATTTTATCAATAATATAATATGTATATATAATTTTTTTGGTGAATCCCTCACCAAATTATATTATCTTGTAAAATCATGGCGAATATTTCACTTAAAATCTTATAAGATCTTAGAGAATATTTCACGAATAATAAAGGCTTTGTAAAGGGCTAACAAGGTTCATAATGAGTATTTCTTGTAATGGCTTCAAGCCTTGTTAAAAAATCCATTAAGAACCAAAACAAGCATATTCCTTATATTGAATATAAATATATTTCTCATGGAAATTCAATTAGGTTTAGTGTAGGTGGTAGGGAGAAATCCTACATGTGATAATGTGTTGAACTCATAATGAGTATTTATTGTAATGGATATGAGCCTTGTTATCTATGAAATCCCTCAAGGACTAAAATATGTATATTCATGTTGTCTAGGCAATCCTCTCTACGAATAGAGATGATCCCTTTAGCTCAATGAGTGGGACTAGCAACTTACGTGATAATCTATTGGACACTTTATTAAGTTACAATTGAAATCGTAGATGAGGAAGATGGCCTACATCGTTCTAATGTTATAACGTCCTCCTTTGTTGAATACCTTGAATCATTTGTGTCATGGGCTCGCTCCTACTACTCTCAGCATTTAAATACCTGCACAAAAGATCAAGACACAACAAATTATACAAGTATAAATAGTATAATCAAAACTAACCTACTTAATAGATCAAGGAGCGTTAAGATAAATGATACATCAACATACACATTTATGGAAAATGAACCAGTAGTTGTATATATTAATAGAATAAAGGAGGAAGAATACAACCAAGCCTTAAATTCAATCAGCTCTCCTTGAGTGAATGTCCAAGTCCAAGCTCAAACTCTCCAAGCACTCCTTATCCAAGCCAAATGAGTAGCATTTAGGCGCAATCTCAGCATAAGGATGCAAATATCCAAAGACCAACCATTTGAGAATGGGAGAGGATGAATATATAGGCAGGGAAAGGGAGTTAGTATCTCTCCAAATATAGGAGAAGACCCTCATCTCAAGGAGTTAGCTCATAGAGATAAGACCAAAAGGCCAAGTTGAGAGAAATTGACCTCATACGTGTCGAACAACCTCCAGCTCATTGTTATTGAAACCTCTAGATCATGAAGCTTCTTGATCTCTTTGGGAAAATTTCCTTTTAGGGATCATCACTAGTATCCAAGCAAAAAGTGTGATGGAATTGCGGGTCAAGTATAGTGCAACTAGTGACCATCGCGATCTTTAGTATCAGGGGAGCGATGATACTAAAATAATCTTTTTAGATTCATTCCCTTCAGGGGAAGCTCAAGGCATTTTCCAATCAGTATTTTAGGGAGGATCTGAGCTGCATATCTCGATGAGTACACTGCATGATGATCATGTTTCAGGCACTTCAGGGTATGTCACAGGGAAGCGTGGGAGGTGTGACAAAATACATTGTAACAAATGCCCCCTAAAGCACGAAGGTAGAACAGGGAGTGATGGTTGAGATGATTTACAATATTTTACAAGGACAAGAAAAACATTGTCAGGAGACCTGCAAATCAAGGACGCATATACATATACATATTTGATATCGAAACATTAATCTATGACATGGACGCAGCCATCCGGATAGTAAGAACTATAAAAAAGATCCACGATATGGGCACATCCATCCGAATCAGAAGTATTGTCTGTAAAACTAAGATCCAAGGTATGGAAACAACCACCCGATATAGAAGGATCATCATAAATGTAAAGTCCCATAGTATGGTCACAGCCATTTGTATAGCAGAAACATGTGTACAATCATGAATAATACATAACTCCACATAGCCTTAGTCATTTTAGACAAGACTCGGGGTCTTGCAGTCCATGTCAACCCGATCAAAGTATGAATTCTAACATGTGAATGAATTTGTTGAAGTCAAACATGCTAGAAAACCACCTGATTATCAGTCATAAAGCCGGACTGTTAACAGGCATGATAGAAATCACCAGTAATGACAATGGATTTCAAGGTACGGTAGTACAATCCATGAATGTGAAAATTAAGTTGATGTCGAACACTCGTGGAATCATCTGATCGAAGGCAAATGATGAAAACCTGTCATCGGATGAGAATAACTTGCAATTAAGGCATGCAAGCTCTAAGGTACTGAAAGGTAGTCTCGAAGTCATCTTCCTGTATAATGAGCTGAAGTCGATAGGAAGTGACCCGTCGAATGAGGGCCATGATGAGTCCCCCATCATTGACACAAATTGATAAATAACGCGGAATTAAATGAATAGGATCCAAGACTATAGCAAAGGGTCAGACAATGTATAGTTAAGAGACTACAGATAGGACTTCCCTTAAACATTGGCAACACGACTCTGGAGTGTGGCAGCATTTGACTCCACATAAGACCAAGGGTCATGATGAAATGTAATAGTTAGATGAGAGGCAAAATGGATCACTCAAACCTGGGAACACAAGTGACTAAGTGAGGATATCCCAAACCTGACATGAGAAACAGATGAGTGTCATGTTCAAGAGTGACATGCTGCCTATACAAAGGATGTTTCACTTTCATTTTTCCCCACTATTTTTGGTGAGTACCCCAATTATTTTTTATCACAAGCTTGAAGGGGATAGCATATGCTTGTCATATAAGTTCATTCTTTGAATGAATCCATCCTAGTAAGTTTTACAAGTCCTAGGAAGGAGAAACTCGATCTCATCATGGTGACAAGTCTTTCTTGGTAAAATTTTTAATGAATCCGATGGAAGAATAACTCAGTATCTTTTTCATATTTAGAGAGTTTGAAAAAGAAATGAAAAAGAAAACTCCATCATGTCCCTTTTCCTAATTTTCCCTCGAACCCGAAAAGGTAAAAAAAATATTCGAGAGAACCTCTTGACCATATAAACCAAGGTGCACCTTTTTTGTAAATAGTCAATCTCAGCTCGAAAAGGGGTAAATGTATACAAAGATGACATCAATTCATTTAATTACGTCGTAAGGCGTTTCCCTCTGGGAAGAACTCCCTTATATGCCACCGTGTCCTATTTTCGACCATTGATCTGATGTGTTAGACGATTAAAAGAGATTGTGCCGTTGGATCAGATCATTATAGTTGGAATTTTAATCAGCGCTGGTTGAACTCCCTGTTTATTTCATGCTGGAGAGATTACCCGCTCGAAACCCTTCGTAGACAGTAGTGATGACTTCACTGGAGTTTTGATTTCCTCGACATCTTCTGAATTTTCTATAGTTATCTGTAGACAAATTTCCTGGCTGCCTGCTCAGTTTGAAAATCCCAATTCAGTGCGGATAGACCGCTTCAATTTTCTGTCCGAGTGGAAAGATCTGCGGGCCCTAAGCGGAATTTTGGATTCCCTCAAATCTGTGGGTTTTGTTTTTCCATTCAGTACCCACAAACAACTTTGCTCTCAGCTGTTCCGCCGAGCCCTTAACACCAATTCCGTTGTCGAGGCCCAGAGTTTGGTGGATTACGCCAAATGCATTGTAGATTTCAGTTTTCATGCCCTCAGGGAAGCAATGTTCGAATTAGGGTTTGGCAAATCCTCGAATGAGAAGATGCTTTATGTTGTGGAGGAGAAGATTTGCAGCTCCATTTTCGATCAAGATCGTCTTTTAGAGGTATTTAATTTACCTCATTTAAGGTTCAGGATTGAATTTTAAAGTTCAGTAGAGATCGACCAGGTTCGTGATTCATATCTTAGAATTTAAACTGCAACGATAGGTTGGGGTTCATGATTTTGGTTTTAAGGATCCATTGACATTGTGTTTAGAGTATAAATGATGTATTTTAAACTGCATATCTGACTTAGGAGTCTAGGGTTTAGACTTGAGAACGCCAACAACAAACGGCTCTGTTCTAGAGTGCAGGTTTTAGATTTTATAATTCGAAGGTAGCCGAGTGTTAACGTTTAGGATTTATTATTAAAAATGGGGGTTTAGGGTTTAGCGTTTAATGTTTATGTTCAGAAGTTAATGGTTATTTCATTTTGGTGATTTTTATTATGTGCTGGAGAAAGAGGCAAAGGAGGAGGAGGAAGCTTTGATGAAGTCTAGACTAGCAATTTATCTTGGAAATGGATTGCAATCTAAAGATTCAGAGACCAGGTTATTGGCACTTAAATTGGCATGCTCCTGCTGCTTCAATTCCAGACTCATTTTTTTCAGGCTTCTACCTATATTTGAGACAACACTCTATCATGAGGATTGTTCCATGCGTGAATACGTGCTGGCATGTCTGATGAATTTGATCTTTATCCACCATTCAACTATTCGTTTACAAACTGTCTTCCATTTTATTTCCCCCTTCCTGTATGCTCCAACACCTACCCTTCAGCTTGCGGCTGTTATTGGTTGCGGTAAGTTCTGTTCATCTGTGTCTAGAATACATTTGTTTTGATGCCACATTTTTGTGCCTCTTTCTTCTAAATACTTAATTTGTTTTTTTGGATTTGATAGCCTAGATATAGGATCTGCTTTGGCATCCTACTTGTTTTTATACTGATGTGCTTTTAAAGTCCGATTTACCTGCTTTTATGTTCATTGGTTTCAGATTAATAAAATTATCAAATCTTATCTTTTTCCTCACGTTAGAATTTTGGTGAATTTCATTTAGTTATAATTTTGATGAAATTGATAGTGTTCATAATATTTCCGGGGTGCCTTCTCATTTATGATTGCTTCCCAGACAAAACAGAGTGCTTATTGAGTATAATGCTTCAGCGCCATGTTTATAGGCTCCCGGATTACTGTTCCCTGTGAGTATCTCCACTCTTAATTGAGAGCCACGAGAAATTGTTTGTCAACTTTGGATTCCTATCTGAGTGAAATCTGTTATGCATCAGCACAAGTGCTAAGAATGAAGAGTAGACTGACAAAATAGTCAGCCTGCAAGCATGGAACAATTTCAACCAGTAGGTTTTTACTATTTCATTCATTTGACAGCTTGAGAATGGGCACCATACTGTAATCGGTAATAGGGCCTTGGAAGGGTATTAAAGGTGACAGATGCCACAACCAAGTATACTGATAAAATCCTTGATGTATCTCGGGGCACTGTGTACATTATCTGTATCTTCATATAGGTACAAAGGATTGCATTTGCACCATTTTCAAATTGTTTTATATTTTAGACCCGGTGCCATCTACAGTTAACATTCTTTTGTTCTTTTGTTCAGGTGCAGATGATTACTATGAAATATAAGGTTGTAATGGCCCAAACTTAGATCTATTATAATTACACCTATTATTCCATTGTAGTGATAGGAGAGTGGTTTTGATTAATGGTTTTGTGTCCAATTGGATATTCACAACTAATATACTATTGTGCGTTTCTTGTAGTGAATCTTATCTGTTTAGACTAGCTACTCAAATGATTATTTGTCTTGGTGGTTACCAAGAATTAGCAAATACTGTTATAATAATGCCTTACGCAGAGTACTGTAATTTCTGATTACAACCACTAGTGGTTGCCCGGGATAAATAAATTTTGATCTTACAGCAGGTTGTGATATCAACCATCCAGACACGCATTGATACTTCCAGTTGGAACTTGCCCATGGAAATGAAAATGGTTTTCAGAGTACTTAGAGCTTTGCAGAAAATTAAAAACAAACAATCCATATATTAAATCTGTCATGGTTCTTGATCACCTGACTAAGGCTTGGAACTTGGGCTTCTTTGTTACTTTCAACCAAAGCTGTTAATAGCTCCCCTCTCTCCTCCCTGTTGTTGAACATAACCTGCAATCATTCATTTTCAATTTGATCACAAACTGTAAAACATGGATGGAATAACAGTCTATTTATAAATCCAGGTATTTGTAGTTTATGGCAATTATAAATCTATATATTTGTAGTTGAGCAATTATTTCATATCTTTTTGTACCTCTAGAAAGTCATTGTAAAGGAAATCTGGGAACCATATTTTCTTGTAACATGCCACAGAAAACAATGCCTTGAGCCCTCTAACTGATGTGGGAAGCAGCAGCTCAACTGAAGAAGAGAACCCAAGTCTGTTGAGTGAAGCCTGGCTAATAGAATCAGTCATGGCAATCACGGACCCACTGATGACCAGACAATTCACAAGCTCTGGATAAAATTCTGCCATCTTAAATGCCACCATTCCTCCATAGCTAAACCCCACCATCGCACAACTATCTACCCCGAGTTTACTAAGCATTTTCATCAGGCACTCTGCCTAAAAGTTCTCAGACCTTTCCTTCCTCACAGTGGTAGACTTCCCAAAAAATAACATGTCAGGAACATATACATCATAATTCTTACTAAGTGCTCCAAACTGAAATTGCCATGTCACACCTCCCTCTGCAGCAAAGCCATGGATCAAAACCAATGGTGGCTTTGTAATTTTTGTGGGCACCCAACAATGAATTGTTGTTCCTTCTTCAATCTCAATCAACATGGACTCCACTCCTGCCCATTTCAAAACTCTGGTCAGCAATGGCTTCTGTATCTCCACAAGATTAATCCCATAGATTGGCATTTTGTGTATCTTCAAAACAAAACAAACAAAACAAGAAAAGTTAAAGCTCTATTTTGTGTATATACTTTAAAAAAACTCAAAGCTATGCTATATGTGTATATACTTCAATGGAATTCAATGCTTTGCTATGTGTATATACCCAACAATAGAACTGATTGATAAAAATCAATGTCATTATCACAATACAAAGATGATAAAATCACTAGTATGATTATCTCAATACAAAGAATTTACCAAGATCAGCTTCTCAACACAAATTCAATCTGATAAACTGAGATGGGCCTCTCAACACAAATTCAATCTGATAAGAACAATAAGTATGAAGATGGTAACAAGGATAAAATATCTTTCTGCTGCTTCGTCTTTACAGCAGTCGTCACACATTCCGAGGCAAAAAATTGCTTTGAGTGCATTACAGTTGCAGCAGCCAGGCAGGCGACTGCAAAACAAATGCTTCGCGTCCATGGACTTGAAATTAAGAAAACTATATATTAGTATATAATTATTTTTATTAAATGCTTGGGCAGATCCAGAATTCATCCATCTACTTTGATTCGACATTTGGTTTTGGGTTGGGTGAACGATAATGGTAACGTTCCGTGTGTGCCACATCAAATTTAATTTTCAATCCTTGATGTTGAACCCTCAAAATTAAAATTTCCCCTATTGTTAGTGACCTTTTCTGTTATGTTTTGCTTCTTGTGCAAAAGAGATTCCTTGGACTTTTCCCATGAACAACCACTTCACACAGACCAATAATGTGGAGTTGAAATTGAAGGGAAGTTGGACAGCAACTCTGAACTTTTTCTCCATTTGTTTGTTTGAAATGTTTGGGTTTTAGGAGAATCGAGTTTACATATGAAAGTGGACAAGAACTTGGAATTTCCTTGTATGACATGATTGACATGTGAGTGGAGTATTAGGTGGTTACATAGCCTTATCCCACTTAATTCCAAAGCTTTTGCATCAATCTTGTCGAACAGGGCATTCAAGGATGTATTTTTCTTTAAAAAAATTTGGTCAGTTAGTGAAGAGATGTAACTTGTTTATGAGCATGGAATGTGAAAACTCTGAAATATGGATAAGAAGTCTTGGTGGTACCACATTTTCTCCTCATTTCCTCCTTGGAGGTGGACGACCATGAATTGATTGATATTGTTGTTATTCATTTGTCGTACCAAGTCTAATTACGCCATAAGGCGTTTCCCTCTGGGAAGAACTCCCTTATATGCCACCGTGTCCTATTTTCGACCATTGATCTGATGTGTTAGACGATTAAAAGAGATTGTGCCGTTGGATCAGATCATTATAGTTGGAATTTTAATTAGCGCTGGTTGAACTCCCTGTTTATCTCATGCTGGAGAGATTACCCGCTCGAAACCCTTTGCAGACAGTAGTGATGGCTTCGCTGGAGCTTCAATTTCCTCGACATCTTCTGAATTTTCTATAGTTATCTGTAGACAAATTTCCTGGCTGCCTGCTCAGTTTGAAAATCCCAATTCAGTGCGGATAGACCGCTTCAATTTTCTGTCCGAGTGCAAAGATCTGCAGGCCTTGAGCGGAATTTTGGATTCCCTCAAATATGAGGGTTTTGTTTTGCCATTCAGTACCCGCAAACAACTTTGCTCTCAGCTGCTCTGCCGAGCCCTTAACGCCAATTCCATTGTCGAGGCCCAGAGTTTGGTGGATTACGCCAAATGCATTGTAGATTTCAGTTTTCATGCCCTCAGGGAAGCAATGTTCGAATTAGGGTTTGGCAAATCCTCGAATGAGAAGATGCTTTCTGTTGTGGAGGAGAAGATTTGCAGCTCCATTTTTTATCAAGATCGTCTTTTAGAGGTATTTAATTTACCTCATTTAAGGTTCAGGATTGAATTTTAAAGTTCAGTAGAGATCGACCAGGTTCGTGATTCATATCTTAGAATTTAAACTGCAACGATAGGTTGGGGTTCATGATTTCGGTTTTAAGGATCCATTAACATTGTGTTTAGAGTATAAATGATGTATTTTAAACTGCATATCTGACTTAGGAGTCTAGGGTTTAGACTTGAGAACGCCAACAGCAAACGGCTCTGTTCTAGAGTGCATGTTTTAGATTTTATAATTCGAAGGTAGCCGAGTGTTAACGTTTAGGATTTATTATTAAAAATGGGGGTTTAGGGTTTAGCGTTTAACGTTTATGTTCAGAAGTTAATGGTTATTTCATTTTGGTGATTTTCAGTATGTGCTGGAGAAATAGGCAAAGGAGGAGGAGGAAGCTTTGATGAAGTCTAGACTAGCAATTTATCTTGGAAATGGATTGCAATCTAAAGATTCAGAGACCAGGTTGTTGGCACTTAAATTGGCATGCTCCTGCTGCTTCAATTCCAGACTCATTTTTTTCAGGCTTCTACCTATATTTGAGACGACACTTTATCATGAGGATTGTTCCATGCGTGAATACGTGCTGGCATGTCTGATGGATTTGATCTTTATCCACCATTCAACTATTTGTTTACAAACTATCTTCCATTTTATTTCCCCCTTCCTGTATGCTCCAACACCTACCCTTCAGCTTGCGGCTGTTATTGGTTGCGGTAAGTTCTGTTCATCTGTGTCTAGAATACATTTGTTTTTATGCCACATTTTTGTGCCTCTTTCTTCTACATACTTATTTTCTTTTTGGGTTTGATAGCCTAGTGTTATAGACATTTTTCTGCCTTACAGCATTGAGAATGAAATGTCCATAATCTAAGGGATCCAAAGTCCCTAAACATGTTGTTCCTACCCCTAGAGGAACAAGGCTAACAAACCACAGCAATTCACAGAAGTTCTCCACCAAAAAACTGCTCAAAACAAGTCAATTCAGGATCATTTCAGTGGCTACACTAGCTGTTTGCACTGAATGTCAAAGCCAACACTGGCTACCTGCGTTGAATGTCAACTGGAACAAAGGCTACCTGCGCTGAATGAGAGTGGACAAGTGGCAGGCTCATTTCTCAAGGTGTCAAAACCCAGGAAGCTTCCAAAATGACACTTGCCTCAGGGAATTCGACTGGTGATGAGTAAGAGGTTCCAAATCTCCAAGTGGAAGTAAGAACCTCCAAGTGGACTCAAGAACTGATAGAGGGAGAGGACACTAGTCAGATCTCAAGCTGACTCATCCTCTCTCCAAACATCTATATATGGATCTCTCCTCCATGAGATCTAGAGGCTGGAATTTTGTGATTGCAAAGAATTGATGTTGGTTTGAGACTGGAATCATTGGGTGCTTAATGCTTTGAAGGGGCTGAAGATAGGAATTCCATTTGCTGGGAAGGAGATGCTAGATTGGAGCCCTCTGGGTTGTATCTCTTCCTAAACATTGTTATTCATCAATAAAGCTATCTTGGTTTCTCCTATATGCTGATGTATTTTGATGTATGAATGTATTAGTGTATTTGGTTTATTTCTAATCCTAAACTAGTTATGAATGTGAACATTTGTCTTTGTGTAGTGTTCTTCTCTTGTCTCAAGTAGTTGTTCTCTTGTCGCAAGTAGCTGTTCTCTTGTGATCTTGCAGGAAGTTGTAGCTGGAAAAGCAAGAAGGCAAGTAGCTGTGAACACCCAAAGAGAATGGAGATTGGATCGAGGGACAAATGGAAGACACCGGTAAGTCTATTGATCTCTCTTCTTTCACATTTCATAAAGGAAGAAACCAGTATAGTTGTGCTCGTTTGTTGCTAAGGCACTGTCACACCTTAGGTGGATAGGATCGTCCTGCATAGGCATTTTTCCCCACAACAAATTGGCGACTCCACTGGGGATATTTGTTTAGTCATTTTATTTGTGTTTCTATCATTGTTTGCATCATAGACTTGACAGCAACAATTGAACTACATCTTTCCCGGATGCAAAGTAGAAAGTTGCTGCTTTGATCCAATTGTTGGATTCACAATGGATTCACAAATTATTTGATGATCCTTGTGATAGATCTTAGTAGCCTTCAAAGAATCCCTTTGATTACACCTTGCTTGTTGCTTTTATTTGGCCTGAAACAGTTGATTGAGTAGCAAACTGTGACCCAGAACCTGAGGGAAACGGGAGTTTCTCCTTCAGCGTAGACCCAGTGAAGGGATTCTGCATTTCAACGCAGGTCCCATGAAGGATACCTGCGCTGAATGTCAAAACCCCTGTGTTGAACCTGCGCTGAACCAGTTTGCTCTTGTGCAGCTGGGGTTCTCTACTCTGTTTTGCCCTGTTTTGATCTCTGTTTTTTGCAACCTGTAACCAGCATAGGTACCAGTCTAAAAACCCCTTTTCTCTGCTTAGATTCCGCCTCCTTTTGTACAAAAAGACTGTGAGTGTTTTTATGTGTTTGTGGTGTCATTTACAGTTTTCCTTTGCATGAGTAAAATAGTCATCCTGTAGCCTTTGATTCAGATCTGATTGATTGTGATCTTAGAAGAGAGTTCATTGGCTGTTTGCAGATTGATTATACATTTACTTTTGCTTATTGGTTTGAATTCGTCTCTTTGAAGTGTCGAAACAAGTCTTTATTTCGAAAATCATTAAGTGTTTTAATCTCTTCTATCTTCTCTGATTTCGAAAAAGTAAACTTGTTTGTATTGATCATTTAAAAGCGAATTCAAAGTTGTACAAAAAGCTTTCTTTGTAGGCATCAATACTAAGAAAGCGGAAAACAAACACCTGCATTGTGCATTTGCATTTGATAGTTTGCATGTTGGATTTAGGAAAAGTGCATTAGAGTGTGCTGATTGCTCTTTGAGAAAAGATGGTGTCTTTCTTTTCCCTTAGTAGCTAGGATTTTCAAAGTTGAAAAGATATAAAGCTTGCTTATCATCTTTAGACTGCATTTAGGAATTTGTATCATACATCTCGTGGTGAACCTTGAAAGGAAAACTTTAAAAAGATCAACCTAAAATAAATTGAATGAACTTAACAACGCTTTGTAACATAACACACAACATAGAGGTCTAGGCTAGAGACGTGTTCCGGCGTCGTTAAGCCTGGTGACTGTCGATCTCGTGGAAGGTGGGTGATTCCTCCTGAGGGACGATAGCACCAGTACGGATTGTGCTCCCACGTACTGTCATGTATATATTGGGAGACCCCTATAGGCATAAAACCTTTATCCTTAGGAAGCCGTGTCGGCCGCCCTACTGATCGCAATGCACTGAACACAGCATTCAGGAAGATCGACCGCTCGTACCCTAAAAAGTATTCTGCGGTTTTGCGAAAAGTTTGGCACACCCTCTGCCTAGAACTCCAGAGTAGTTCCTTTTGGCCTTTTTCAGACTCTATAACAGAAAAATTCCATCTGAGCATTTGTCACTTCGGGCTCGTTAAAACATCGAAGGAGACTAGAGTCATCTTTAGCTTTTTCTCGACTCTTTAAAACTGAAAAATCAAGTTGTGTCTAAAGCGTCGTTAAAATTTATTTTAAACGGAACAATCACCCTTTTATTCCTGCGTTGATCTTTAAGTTGAAAAATGGAGCACACCAACCAAGGAATTCCCCTTGGTGGAAATCCTAGTCCCTTCTCCTCTTGGGGAGATGTTGGTGTGCCCCACATGGCCACATTGTCGCTTCCAGGACTGACAATTGGCCTGCCAGTTTGGCTCTTTTCAACCAATGTCGTTCAGAACACCACCATTCCTGAACAGTCGAGTCAATAGTTAGACCAGACTAGAGTTGCCCACCAGCCTTCTACTTCATCTTCCTCCCCTCCTTCTTCTTTGCTTGACGGAACTGGTAAAACAAAAAACCAGATTCCTAAGGAGAAGAAGGAAAAGAAGAAGAAACAGAAGAAGAAGAAGGAGCCAAAGGCGACTGGGGGCAAACAAGTGTCGTCTGACAAAAATCCACACACAGCACTGACAAGGCCTAAATCGCCATGTGTCATATGCAAGGGAGACCACTTCCATAGAGATTGTCCCTATATCCCTTGAATACTAAGGGACTGGTCTCCCCGTTTGCACAAGTCGGTAGCATCAACCTCTGATAGCCATGTTGACTGCTCACCGTCAACTAGTGAAAGTGAAGTCACAGGACAGAGAGGGAAATCTAGATTTCCCTGCAAACTGTGTGAAGGCGATCACGCCATCCACCGTTGTCCCTTCCTAGATGAGGCTAAAAGAGTTCTGGAAGATCGCCCCATTTTACGAGCGCAACTTCCTCCTGGATATCAAAAACTCCTGCCAAGTCCTTCACTAGTTGAGAACCCGGCTGACCCACCCAGATGGTCAGCCGAAGCACCTATCATTGAAGATGAACCGTCTGGATCCATGCCTGATGAAAGTCAACAGGTTGATACGGCAGTTGACCCGGTTTTGCCTTCAGAGGCTCTATCTTCGAATGATACCATCACAGAGGAGCATAAAGACGACATCGTCCAAATTCTCTTCATCAACACTGACTCTGATAAACAAGGGGGCAATGCCCCCATTCCTTTATCGCAGGAAGGAAGTTCGTCAGAGCAATATCCGGCCATTTATTCGGTCCCACCACCAAGCAACCTGGTTGTGTCCTTTGACTGGAACCAACTAGGCAGACCCCGGTTGCCAGCAAGCATACCATTCAGAATTATCGTTCAAATATACAGAATGGTAATGGCTGGCACTATCATTGATGAGGGGGCATCTGTGAGTATCCTTTCCTCTATTCCTTGGAAAGAGCTTGGTTCACCAGCGCTTTTACCTGAAATGAGAAATCTATCAGGTTTTGATAAAGGAACCAGTCGACCTTTAGGGATCCTCCCCAATGTGCCTATAACATTGAAAGGGAAGACCGTTCAAATGAACGTGATGGTCGTTCAAGGACCCTTGGATTATAACCTACTCCTTGGACGAGACTATATATATTGCATGGGAGCTATAGTCTCCTCACTCTTTAGAGTAATGTGTTTTCTGCATGAAGGAAGAGTGGTCAAGCTCGTGGACCAGCTTTCATTTCCCAGATCACGCATCGCAAATAGTCATATACCATCCGTAAATGGTCTATTCATGCAAGTAGTGTCTCAACCCGCGGTCCGTCCTCCTGATGAGCGCGAGTAATCCGGGAGGATATGACTGGAACCCAGGGGGCATGCGTCCTGGCCTGCTTCGGCAGGAAAACTTTGGGTATAGAGTAGGTTTCCGCGGGAGAATATGACTAGTCCGTACCCCGTCCGTGATTGGAAGAGGGGTTGTTCTAGAATAAGATTCTCTTGTCAAAGTTATGTGAGAGGGCGGGTCTCGTCACCCACCTTTGTTTATCTCGGTAGACATCGCCGAAGAAGTGTTTTGTTGAAAGAATAACAGAACAATCTTTGGGTAGCCTAAAAGAGGTAGGCCTCTCCCGGTAAAACAAATGTTTTATCTGCAAATTGAGGGGTAACCTTGAAATCATACTTTATACCTGGGGGCATGCAAACCTTTTGGAGTGCAAGCAAAGAGCGGTTATTTATCTATTTTTTGGGTTAGCCGTTTCCTAACTTGCATAAAGAAAGGATGCGGAGCAAAGCTTAGTGAGATGAAGCTCCATAAAAAATAGAATCTTGATGAGACACTCTTATCATATGACTGGGTAATCGAGCAGTTTTAGCATAAAGTTCATGCTCGTTAAAAAATAAACGCAAGATCCGAGCAATTTTAGCGCATAGTTCATGCTCGTTAAAAAATAAACATAAGATCGAGCAAGTGTTTCAATCCGCGTTTAAGCTTGTTAAAAAATGAACTATCCCGCTAAATAACCACTGTGAATGTAATATCATCAGCCGTTAAAGCCTTGGTCGTGTTTGCACCGTCACCTCCACTTTTCATTTGGCCGATCGTTCACCTCCATATGATTGTTTACCCATTTTGAGGAACAGCTGCGAAGAGTGATTACACCTAGCCATCCTTGTGACACTGCCGTGATTGGAAAATTCCAACCTGTACCAGGAATCAACTGCTATCCCAGTTTATCACTCATTCCTCAAAAGACGAGTCTTCTTTAAGCTCTTTTCAACTGACTCGTAAAATATGAAAAGATTGCCGAGTTTTGGCCTTCCAGCTCGTTAAAGCGACCGGAAGAGCTATCCCTCCTCTAGATTTTAATCTTTTTGGACCTGAGCGATTATTGCACAAAAAGATCGAGCGCTTGTTTTGTTCGGCTCGTTAAAACTATCGAAAACTCATCCCTTCTGTATTGTTTTATACTTTTTCGGACTTAAGGGATTAGATGACGAAAAAGGACTTTTGGAGTTAACTTTATGTACCTTTTCAGACTCTCTAAAAATGAAAAGGACCAAGTTATCCTTGTCGTTAGACTCATTAAAATCATTAAATAGCGACAAACTTGTCTTTAGATGAGAACGGGTTTCACTATCGCTAGGCTCGTTAAAACATAGCGATGGGCTTGCTCAAAGGGCAGGTTATAGAACAAGCATATGTTATCCTCCTCAAGCTTGACAAAAATAAAGAGGTACTGGTCAGCAATGACTGGGGAAAAATTGGGAGAAACTAAAGAAAAATTTGATGGTAGCAAGTCGCTCTTGAACATGACACTTTTCCTCCGTATCACAATCGGGTTGGGTTGTTTCATTCACCGGTCACATCCATGGTCTCGCCATACCATCCATATTTTGGGTAATGCTACCAATCCATCGCATCAGTGTCGCCATATGTTCAAGAGAAGTCGTTCAGAAAGAGTCAACCGTGTCCCATCCACTGCCATACATTATCCTTCATCCATTCATGACCGCCACCCTGAATCATATGTCACAGATTGTTTTCACCTCCATTAAAATCATTAGCTCCGTTCCGTGTCACTGATGTGGGATTCATTAAGGCCCTCCTGTGACGGATCGCTTCTTGTCGACATCAGCTCATTATCCAAGAAGTTGATCTAGGAACACCCCCTTCAGTACTTTGAAGCTTGCATGCCACAATGGCAAGTTTCTCACTTCCGGCGACAGGTATACATCAATGACCTTCGACCGAAAGACTTTGCGTGGTGTTTGACGCCAAGTCCTTTATTCACACCACGTGAATTGTACTGTAGTACCTTGAGGGTCATTATCATTATCGGTGATTCCTCTCGCGCTTGTTAACGGTTTACATCATTGACCGGTAATCAAGCGATGTCTTTCCATGTTCGACTTCAGAACAATTCTCACATGGATCGACTTGTACTTAGAGTGAAGATCTAACGAGTTTGAAGACCCCAGATCTAGTTTCATCCATCTGGGCTACGATATATATTCAGGAAAGATAAAGACATTGACATGTACATCATTGCAGCAGATAATCATCCTACTCAAAGGATGATAATTTCATCAAAATTATCAGTCTACCATCAGACGATTGTCTGTTCTATGTACAGAAAAATGAATTTATAAAGCTGAGCGTGGGAATGCCCGCCTCAGCTAGATCATGAAAGCAGTATGAAAAATAATGTATTGTATTGTATTGTATTACAGGTCTCCTCCCAGCATTGGATGAACTTCGGATCCCCCTGATAAAGCATTTCACTCGATAAACAGCCTCATACTTTAGGGGGCAACTGTTATAGACATTTTTGTGCCTTACAGCATTGAGCATGAAATTTCCATAATCTAAGGGATCCAAAGTCCCTAAACATGTTGTTCCTACCCCTAGAGGAACAAGGCTAACAAACCACAGCAATAAACAGAAGTTCTCCACCAAAAAACTGCTCAAAACAAGTCAATTCAGGATCATTTCAGTGGCTACACTAGCTATTTGCACTGAATGTCAAAGCCAACACTGGCTACCTGCGTTGAATGTCAACTGGAACAAAGGCTACCTACGCTGAACGAGAGTGGACAAGTGGTAGGCTCATTTCTCAAGGTGTCAAAACCCAGGAAGCTTCCAAAATGACACTTGCCTCAGGGAATTCGACTGGTGATGAGTAAGAGGTTCCAAATCTCCAAGTGGAAGCAAGAACCTCCAAGTGGACTCAAGAACTGATAGAGGGAGAGGACACTAGTCAGATCTCAAGCTGACTCATCCTCTCTCCAAACATCTATATATGGATCTCTCCTCCATGAGATCCAGAGGCTGGAATTTTGTGATTGCAAAGAATTGTTGTTGGTTTGAGACTGGAATCATTGGGTTCTTAATGCTTTGAAGGGGCTGAAGATAGGAATTCCATTTGCTGGGAAGGAGATGCTAGATTGGAGCCCTCTCGGTTGTATCTCTTCCTGAACCTTGTTATTCATCAATAAAGCTATCTTGGTTTCTCCTATATGCTGATGTATTTTGATGTACGAATGTATTAGTGTATTTGGTTTATTTCTAATCCTAAACTAGTTATGAATGTGAACATCTGTCTTTCTGTAGTGTTCTTCTCTTGTCTCAAGTAGCTGTTCTCTTGTCGCAAGTAGCTGTTCTCTTGTGATCTTGCAGGAAGTTGTAGCTGGATAAGCAAGAAGGCAAGTAGCTGTGAACACCCAAAGAGAAGGGAGATTGGATCGAGGGACAAACGGAAGACACCAGTAAGTCTATTGATCTCTCTTCTTTCACATTTCATAAAGGAAGAAACCAGTATAGTTGTACTCATTTGTTGCTAAGGCGCTGTCACACCTTAGGTGGATAGGATCGTCCTGCATAGGCATTTTTCCCCACAACACCTAGGTATAGGATCTGCTTTGGCATCCTACTTGTTTTTATACTAATGTGCTTTTAAAGTCCGATTTACCTGCTTTTATGTTCATTGGTTTCAGATTAATAAAATTATCAAATCTTTTCTTTTTCCTCACGTTAGAAGTTTGGTGAATTTCATTTAGTTATAATTTTGATGAAATTGATAGTGTTCATAATATTTCCAGGGTGCCTTCTCCTATATGATTTCTTCCTAGACGAAACAGAGTGCTTATTGAGTATAATGCTTCAGCGCCATGTTTATAGGCTCCCGGATTACTGTTCCCTGTGAGTATCTCCACTCTTAATTGAGAGCCACGAGAAATTGTTTGTCAACTTTGGATTCCTATCTGAGTGAAAGTTGTTATGCATCAGCACAAGTGCTAAGAATGAAGAGTAGACTGACAAAATAGTCAGCCTGCAAGCATGGAACAATTTCAACCAGTAGGTTTTTACTATTTCAATCATTTGACAGCTTGAGAATGGGCACCATACTGTAATCAGTAATAGGGCCTTGGAAGGGTATTAAAGGTGACAGATGCCACAACCAATTATACTGATAAAATCCTTGATGTATCTCGGGGAACTGTGTACATTATATGTATCTTCATATAGGTACAAAGGATTGCATTTGCACCATTTTCAAATTGTCTTATATTTTAGACCCGGTGCCATCTGAGAAATGGACCAAGCTGAGTATCATGATGTATATTTTGTATAACTACGACACATTTGGTGTGGGACTGGCTCTCTTTCCCAAGGGTAATAATCAAATTGTAAATCTCTCCTTGCAGAAAGTTTAAAGCCCTGGTTGCCCTTGTGTTGCACACAGATAGGGCACTCCTCAGACAATTTAATTACCTGCACCAACAGAATTCACAGAAATGGCATCCTAAATCAGTTATATATG
Organism: Pinus tabuliformis; assembly: GCA_031772625.1. Classification (NCBI taxonomy): domain Eukaryota; kingdom Viridiplantae; phylum Streptophyta; class Pinopsida; order Pinales; family Pinaceae; genus Pinus; species Pinus tabuliformis. The sequence goes on from CM062819.1 coordinate 1,097,542,601, forward strand.
TTCTTTCAAAATTTTATGGATTTAATAATGCAAATGAGTGCTTGGTTTATCTCACCTTTGGCACACATTTGAAACAAAATAAGTGGCTACATGCTAATTGCTTCGGCTCCACAACGACATCTGCACATAGATTTATGGGTAGAAGTTTAAGATTTTGTTGTCTGTTGTTAGAATACAGAAAAATCATTGAAATAACAATGTAAAAAAAACGAATATTCTAAGTACCCAGGCATATAGAACAAGTAAGTTCCTTATCGATAGCAGATTTTGATGATGCTTGTGTTAAAACTTTTGAAATAGTGGGCATGTTCCCCATTGTTTTCTCTGTAGTATATAATATTGTTTTAATACCATTGGATCCATTAAGATTCGAAAATGGACTCTCTGGAAGGTTATGTCCATAGCTTTTGCAAGGAAAGAAACTCACTGATCATTACCTTTTTATAATAATCACCAAAACAAAACAAAGTAGCTTCTATTCAACTACTTCCAGGAACCCATTATTGACAGCTTGTTTTCTAAGTAAATCTTTGTCATGTTCTTTATTTTACAGAACTGCAGACTTTGGATGATGGTCTCTACTTTTCTTGATCATCATTGTCCCGCTTAGGCTCATCTTCGTTATTCTCCAGTACCTCAAGCAGGTACCCAAGATGATCGGTTGAAGGAAACTTGTTGAGATCTGCATAAGAGGATGAATGAAATTACTTAAATGCAAAGTGACAGTCTCTAGAGAACATGTCTTGAATAAGTGGTTATCCTAGGTTTACCTTTTGATGCCTTGGATTCTATTTCAGAATGTGGGAATCCATTAGTGAATCTATTCTCAAGGGGGTGAGAAACAACAACAGAATTCAGAGAAATGGCAGCCTGAATCAGTTATATATGTTCTTCCAAAAATATATGGATTTAATAATGCAAATGAGTGCTTGGTTTATCTCACCTTTGGCACACATTTGAAACAAAATAAGTGGCTACATGCTAATTGCTTCGGCTCCACAACGGCATCTGCACATAGATTTATGGGTAGAAGTTTCAGATTTTGTTGTCTGTTGTTAGAATACAGATAAATCATTGAAATAACAATGTAAAAAAACGAATATTCTAAGTACCCAGGCATATAGAACAAGTAAGTTCCTTATCGATAGCAGATTTTGATGATGCTTGTGTTAAAACTTTGGAAATAGTGGGCATGTTCCCCATTGTTTTCTCTGTAGTATATAATACTGTTTTAATACCATTGGATCCATTAAGATTTGAAAATGGACTCTCTGGAAGGTTATGTCCATAGCTGCTGCAAGGAAAGAAACTCACTGATCATTACCTTTTTATAATAATCACCAAAACAAAACAAAGTAGCTTCTATTCAACTACTTCCAGGAACCCATTATTGACATCTTGTTTTCTAAGTAAATCTTTGTCATGTTCTTTATTTTACAGAACTGCAGACTGTGGATGATGGTCTCTACTTTTCTTGATCATCATTGTCTCGCTTAGGCTCATCTTCGTTATTCTCCAGTACCTCAAGCAGGTACCCAAGATGATCGGTTGAAGGAAACTTGTTGAGATCTGCATAAGAGGATGAATGAAATTACTTAAATGCAAAGTGACAATCTCTAGAGAACATGTCTTGAATAAGTGGGTATCCTAGGTTTACCTTTTGATGCCTTGGATTCTATTTCAGACTGTGGGAATCCATTAGTGAATCTATTCTCGAGGGGGTGAGAAACAACAATAGGTAGTGATGTTGTAGGTACATTTGGGTAAATATCCATTTCTTTCTTTACACCAGCTCTTCCTTTAGGAAAATAAATGTCATTTATAATCAAGCCTTCATAAAACTAGCTGCTATCATATTTCAGGTATCTGGCTCCAGAATATTTCATGTATGGCAAGGTTAATGAGAAGATGGACGTGTATTCCTTTGGAGTAGTTCTTCTAGAGCTAATAACTGGAAGAAAACCAATAAATGACAAGAATCCTAAAGGCCAAGAAAGCTTGGTTATGTGGGTAGGGCTCTAGTGTCCTTGCTTGTTTTGTATTTGATAATTTTGGATTCTTTTGGTTTCTTTGTCTTGGTTCAGAATCTTAATCTCTTGTAAATTTCAAAATTTAGGCAAGGCCATTTCAAAATTTAGGCCATTTCTAAAATTAAGTTGTATTTAAAGAAATATGGTGTCTAAAAAGCATAGAACTCCAAACATCAAATCTCTTTGCTCCTTGTAGGCTTGAACCAACATCTCTTCTAGAGAAATTCAAAAATTCTAATTTAATAATCCTATCGTCCTCTCTTTGTACCTTTTGAGACAATTGCTAGTTCTAGATGGGACATATAACTCCAATGTGCTTTGTCCTCGTTACAGAGAACACAAAAATATTAATGCAGGGTATAACAACTATACCACTAGCACTACAAATCATTTCTGCTCAAAAAGGGGGATTTAAATCATGCAACAGCTTAAGAGGGGCAGGGTCCAGCTTAAGAGGGGCAGGGTCCAGTTTCAAAAATAGCCTTACAATTGGACTAATCAAAATAAAATCTGATTCGCTTCATAGGCGTAGAGTAAATAGGTACCAATGAGGTAACGTGCAAGTAGACAATTAAATCATATTCAGCACAAGACCAGCCCTCGGCATACAATGAAATTGAAAGTCTTGTGTTATGAGCTCCGAACAAGATCACAAATGATATATTATTCACCAAATTTTAATCTTCCACAAAGAGACAGATTGATCCTCTCTGATTTGTCAAACAAATAAAAAAATACCAAAATTATGCATAGAATCATCTTTGAACTGTAAACACTACAGTATATAGTAACCTGGGAAAGTGATGAAGCACTCAATACCATACAAAAATAAAATTCCTTAATAGAAGATTCCTTAATAGAAGAAAACACCACTGAAAATTGTGAAAAGCTGCCAAATGAACTTTGCCAATCTTTTAGATTTACAAAAACAAAGTCAAAAAACCTCTTCAAAACTAAGTGCTTACTACCAACCACATCCAATAGAAAAGGTTTTATGGGGCCTGATAAGATCAGAACTTGCTTGACCACGGTAAGATAAGCACCGTACCTACCTAATGTATAAAAGAAGACTGATAAGCTGGAGGAGGGGCAGGCAGTCTACTGCCAAAGTGATGGTTGCTGTAATTAGTAGAGGAATTGTAAGAATCAGAACCCAACAACGAAGGCCCCATGTTATCTGATGGATACATATATGGCCTTCAGAGCGAGACTGGAGTCCTATTTCCAACACCGTAGCCTGCTCCATATAATCCTTGGTTTGATCTGTCATATGCATTTTCGCCCTGTAGGTTGTAGGATGTAACACCTGGAGCTGCACCAGAATATTGTACTCTATCCAAAGACCTATAAAAGCTTCTGTCTGCACCATTGGAAGAAGCATAAAGAGTCGGAGTTCTTTCATCTGCACTTAATGGAGGTATATATACATCGGCATTTCCTCCATTAGCACGAGGACGCTTAGGTTGAGACTTAACAGCACCTGCAGACCTTTTTTTGTCAGCCTTGGCTTTCTCTAGCTAAGCTACATGCTTTTGAAGAGGATCTGGTGAGAACTGCGATTCAAGTTTGTGCTCCTCAATGCACTTTATAACAGCTCTGTAAGCAGAAAGATCTTTTGTATTTACTTCATTCTGTAGCAGCAAATAAAAATATCGGTCAAAAAAGGAACTTCCGATATAACCAACAATACTAAGCCAAAATGATCATCACATCACAAGACATTTTGTATAACAGTAATACAATCGTACTTGTGCAACAGTAGAGTTATTCCCGCTTTTTAAGCTTGCCTGAGAAGCTTTATTAGCATCTTTCAGATATTCCTTCAACAAAGGAAGAGGTGCAAACTTCTCTGTCAGCCCAAATGCATGAGCAAAGTTGACTGCCTCAATTTGTTTCCAACAAAGGAACAAGTGCAAACTTCTCTGTCAGCCCAAATGCATGAGCAAAGTTAACTGCCTCAATTTGTTTTCCACTATTGACCAGGGTTTCTACAACATCTGCATGAAATTGTCACAAAATTTTCAGTTAATCTGAATATGTCATAAACATTTGAAATACCAAAAGACAGTTTACTGTGAAAGAAAAAACAATACAGACAACTTCAATGGATTTGTCAATAAAGATAACAGCTATGCCATCTTGAGACCATTTTCGTAAGTAAACAGTTCCCCACTCATGAAAGGCCTTATGACACTTTACCATAGTTGATCATCTTCAATTGCCTTTATTAATATCAACAAAATAACTTACATACAACTTTCTACCTTATAAAAATATGTCTACCTAGTAGAGGCCACTCAGTATCTGCCTTGCATATGAAATGTTGAGATCTAAAGAAAAGACTACCAACCCCGTCAACTTAGAAACCCGTTCACTGGACTAAACAAAAAACGTTGGGAAGGTTTACTACAGCCAGGATTACCAAAATTTATCTTCAACTCAATCAGCCACAACCAAGTATACTGATAAAATCCACCAGTCCCTCAAAAAAACCAAGCTAGCCATGAATGCCAGAAAAACAACAAAAAGCCTATCTACCAAAATGGATGGAAATTTTGCCAGCCTAGCCACTAAGGCTAACATTACAGAACACCAGCCAACCAACCTAGCATTTTTTATTCAAGTCCAAGGGAACGACAGAGTTCAGGTGTCTACCTGCACCGTGCAAATGCAAGAACAAGCTTGCATAAGTCATCTTTATCAAACTCTGATGCAATTCCAAAAGTAGCTAGAAGTTGCAAGAAGGCCCGGGCCTCCAACAAATTGCCATTGGCAACATCTCCTTCAAGGTTTATCTTCGACTTCCATTCATGTGCAATAATTTTGGCTTGCTCCTTTATATTTAAGGGCAGAACTGGATGTTCAACACCCAAAATAGGATCTGCCAAAACAGGTACAAGAGATTCCAGTAATAATGTATAGGCCCGGCGTAGAGCCGGGAGCCTAGACTCTTTCTTGTCACTTGAATTTTGTTCAAGAGAATAAAACCCCTCCAAGGACTCCAACACTAACTGTGGTGGGTCAGTTGCAGAGTTTAATGCAGAGGGAACCTAATTGCAAAGCCCTGTTTCCAATTGCAAAAGTCATTAAGAATGGGAAGAAAGGATTTAGGGATTATAATATCTGAAAATTTCTATTTTTAAAGTGTTATAAAATGAGTTTAGATATTTATATAACAATAATAAGTGGAAATCAGAAAAAAGAAAAAGAAAAGAAAAGAAATTGATTGGAGATAAACTTTTTATAATTTTGTAAATGTTATTGAGTTCCAATGCTCAAACAAAATATTTATAAAAGGTAATTCACTGGTCTGTGGATGAAGCAAGCATTTGGAGGCTAATTCGTGAAGTCTGACAATAAAAGAGGTGAAATTAGAATGAGTAATGATAAGACAGACATCCTTGTATAGAAATTGCAATGAGGTTCTTCTTAAAGGTGACTTAATTGTATCACATTGATTTTGACATGACAACATCAGCAAAATGATATAAAAGTCGTTGCAACTAGTACATCTATGTTTGGTGCATTAATCACTATATGAGATTGAAGGAATCTGGCGCATTCTCGATCAGAACTATTGCTTGATTGACAACAACATGAGTCTTGTGTTGTACAACAATTGTATAATTGGTGCATTAATCACTGTATGAGATTGAAGGAATCTGGTCGCATTCTCAATCAGAACTATTGACAACAGCATGGGCCTTGTGTTGTACAACAATTGTATAATTTGATTGTGAAGGATTTAAGGAGAAGTAATGTTGTTTTTTCTGATCCTAGCAAGGATTAGCAAATATACTATTTATTGGTCCCTGTGGTATACATTGTTTGGACCTTGTTTTCTCCCTTAATTGTAAGTGCATAAAAATATTAGATTCATAGGATAGGGTACCATTAATCATGTGATCCAATGATCTTGGACGTTTTTTATTGAATTCTTCAAAACTTATTTCCATTTGATCTTCCAAAATGTGAAGATAGTTTTATTGGTTGGAACAATGCTACAACTTACAAGTTATAATAACAGAGATTCTGTTCTGCATAATGCTTTCCACCTTGCAATCTTTTTGTGGATATGGTTAAGCAATATTCTCTTCGAGTAAAGAATAAATTATTGTGTGTAGATTCATTGGGTTTACTATAGTAATGATCGTAACATTTTGTAGTCTTTTGTTTGTTGTTATGTGGGTTTAGTGGTTGAGATAGTGCATTACCATGTTAATGACCCAAAGTCAAACTTAGAGATCAGAGCCCTCAATTATAAGTTGGTTGAATTTTATGAGATTTATATGCAATATTAATTCAATAATTAAAAAAAATATAGACTTAAGCACCCTAAATAAACTTCAATTTATACATCTTTAGAATCTCATTTATGCTACATATCTGCATCTTATGTACATTTTCCCATTCCCATGTCGGAATTGTTCCTCAATTTATGCCTTACGGCGTTTCCTTTGCAACATTTGGTGCAAATGCTAGTTTAACGAGTTTGAAAAGACAATTACTCAGCAATCTTTCATATTTCGAGAGTCAAAAAAGAGCTTAAACATGACTCTAGGGGGGGTTCCTTTTTCGTTTTTTTTTAACGAGTCCGAAAAAGACATAAAATAAAACTTGTTGAATCAGTCAAGAATAATCATTGTATCCACCAAAAAGTACCTATAACTGCACAAATTTAACCACATATCACTGATATCGAGGAAAATAATAAAATATTGACAAAAATGAATTTAAAACTTATAAATAGACTACAAGTAAAAACATTTTTACCATTTCACTGGAGTAAGTTTGAGAGTGCATTTTTACCCCATTTTCTTTGATTTTTTAGGTGATCAGTGTGGGCGATCTAGGGCATCATTTCTCAAACCATCATATGTAGGTAAGATCTATGCCTTGTCTCTTGAATTTCATTGTGTTTTCATACATTTTCAATGAATTTTTTCTTGCCAGAGGGAAGGATTTTAATTTTCATAGTGTGGGAAATCATCACGGGTTTGCTCATCGGACCCATGATGGTCGACCCTAAGCCGAAAGGCCCTCACGATGACTTTGCAGGTTTAATAAAATAGACGCGATGACCACGAGGTAGAATTTTTAGAGAAAAATCTTCCTTTTAGGGCAAAATTTCTATATTTTAATCTGTGGAAAAGCATTGGATTGATGTTTAATGATAGTTTTGTGGGAGATTTTTTACAACATGGTTCTTGAATTGAAGGAAAGAGTCCATGAGGTAGAAGACCACCAGGCAACCTAAGATCTAGAATCTTTGAATGCTTTGAGGAACTGTGGGTCGCTGAAGTTCTTCGGAACTACAAGACTCATAGCCCAAAACGACATGCTGCACTATTTGATTAGTTTATGGGATATTAATCGGGAAATATTCATTATTGGAGACTAGGAGTTGGAACTAGAAGAGACAGACATTTACTTGATTACTGGATTGTTTAGGAGAGGGGAAAGAGTTCAACTCTTCGAATCTCGTCCTTGAGATGAGAGCACTAATGCCCTAATCAGGAGATATTTCCTGAGTTCCCTGATGAGAATGGGTGGGAAGGTAAAGATAGAGACAGTGAACAATATGCCCTCGAGAATGATCTTATACACCATAACTCGTGTATCTGGGGCACATGATTTACACGAGACTTTGAAATCTCAATTCTAGTATGCAGTAGAATGCCTTACTCCAACATTATTAAACTGGTTGATGAGCACCAATATTGCAGCAAGAATGATGCAACAATTGGGCTACCATCTTTACTTTATCAACTTGGGGTTTGTACAAACTTGGAGGGGACAGTGTTGTATACACAAGTAAAAGTGATGGTTCTACCTTTTTTCACTGTTCAGATGGCGAGAGACCACTAGGGTTTTCAATCCATACTTTTATGGATTCAGAAGAATCTTGGTTCCTTGATGAAAGAAGTATAAATCTACTCTAAAAGAGAGTTGATCTACTGTAATAATGACAAAGACTGAAATTCAATGCTAAGGCACACCATTTCGTAATTAACTGCTAAGATCTATGCTTTGCAATAATGTTAAATTCACATGAACAAAATGCTATTGTCCTAAGCATGGAAGTCAAAAACATTAAACATCACTATTATGCATGTAAAGGACTATAATAAATATGTTTTGTCTTTTTATGCTTTTCATGAAAAATCAAGTGTGCAAGCTAATCTCTTTTGGTGATGTGGTAGGTGGATTAGTGATGTTGGTGGATGGTTGGAAGGCTCAGGAGATGGTTGGAATGTTTGGGAGACCCTTGGGTGACCTTGGGTGGCTTCCTATAGGTTTCCCTTCAATTTGGCCTCAAAACAAGCCATTACAGGAAAACCTATAGGATGTACTACAAACCTACAGGATTCCCTGTATTTCTACAGGATACAGCCGGGAGAAAAACAATGGGTGTTGGAGGTGATGGAAGGCTTAGGGAAGGTGGTTTATTGGTGGAATGGGATGAGAAAATTCCTATGATCACTGATAACCCAAAACCAAGTTTAGGAGATGATTGGATTCACTCAACATGCTTGGGGGAATTTCTATGTAAAAAGATGAAATTGGTGAAGGTCTTGATGAAAACAAGGAAAGCTTATGGGTGGATGAAGTTGGAAGGTGGTTTCTTGCTATGAGATATCTTTCTACTTCTAAAGTACCTTCTCTACATCAAACATGTGTAATTTACAAAAGGTCATGTAAACAAGAAGAATTCTCATGAGCTAGAAAAGCATAATTTAATGAACTAATTGTCTACCTTATGCATGATGAAATTGCTGAATAAAATGGAATCATGGATGAGATCTACTGCAAGAACCAATATAGAAGAGATGGCAATGAAATCATACACTTTCAAAACTAATCAAATTCTAGTTCAAGTATGGTAAACTCTAAATCTTATGAACGAAATGAAAATTTGTATTTTTGGGGCTGCATAAGGGTATTTTCCTCAAATCATGATCCCAGAAGGAAGAAGTAAGGCCAAGACACCTAATAAAAACTTTTTGGTGCTTCTTTTATCCCTTCTAACCTGCTACTAAAGTAAGGCACAAATGGAAGCAAACTAATAAACAATTAATCAAATCTACACTACTTGCAATGAAATAATTCTAAAGACTGTTTAACCATGAATCTATGAAACTAAGCTAAGAATACAAATGCAAGAAGAGGATCATTTGATTCTAGGGTTGGGCCCTAACCCAAGAGATTTAGCCCTCTGAGTTAAATCAGTACTGGATCAAGAAAAAACTCATTCTTATTACCAAAACAAAAAATTACATCAAAGTCTTCGACAAGTCTGGAGCCCGAAAATAACTAGAGTTTTTACAACAAAAATTAAAATCCTAATGAGGCTTTAGGCCTCTCTACTTATACAACTGAATTATCCAACGACTTCGTTAAATTTAGGGAGGCTTTGCTCCCAAACTCGAGATGAACTAACTCTTTGTCTATCACTTGCTCAGCTCCCTTCTGATCTTCATGACTTGTCTGCTTGCACTCCGAGCTAGTGGGATTAATGGAGGAATATTCAAATGGGGAGGAGTAAATGAGGAGGATTTACATCCTACAATATCTCTCCCTTGTCCCATTCTAGTTTCAAACCTTAGTCTTGCCAAAATTCCTTGATTTTCTCTTCCAAACCTGCATTCAATGCATATTAGTTCACTAAGCATAATATCTCACTTTAACTCATCTCATTAAACAAAATATAATCAAAACATGTAATAAGTTGTGAGAAGAGTTTGTTTGACTAAGATAGGTGGTGAATTAAGGCCCATATAATTACCCAATGATGAGGCTCATCACTGGTGTGGGGGGTTATTGGCAAATATGAAGAGGCAACTGACCAAAGGTAAGCGAGGAAACTTGAAATAGTTTGGCTTTGGTTCAATTCTGGTTACTTTCTTTCTGGAGTGTGTGCCCCTATTTTGGTATCAGTGGACGGAGGTACTGGATCCTACTCCATAAGATTTGAGGTAGGTCAGATGGAGTGAACTCATGCATCGAGGAAGAGGGGGCCAGTAGATGCATTTCCCTCCGCATTTTTTTATTTGGTTGCATTGCCAACTAATCGTTGTGGATGACTACACCTATGCAGGCATAGATTTTAGATGGGATCCAGATCTACCTCTTCCATTGGGTGAATAGTGGACTGATTCAGGTAAAAATTGTTTTTGGATTTTTCAAGTTTCATGAACTTTTTGTGAAAGTGTAGCTGATATTTAACATATGATAAATGTGCAGATGTTGGACCACAAAGGCCTCCTGGCATGTTGCCAATAGCATGGTGAGTGGAACGTCAGGTAGAAGATGCTCCCTATGAGGAAGGAGAAAATCCCATGGTGGAGATGGAACGCAATATGGAAGTAATCACCCGTGTGATTCCAAAATACGCAACCATAGATGATGTGACACTGCGATAGCAAAGGCTATAGTCGAAGTGTATATGAGACTATGCCAGTTATTAGGTCGAGTGATTAGAGCAGTCTCATGTTATCATGAGTATCATGCAGGCAAATAGCCTTTCTAGTTGTTTTTTTCACTGTTGTAGGCTTTGAAAGCCATGTGTCTCGGAACACTTTATTTTTTGAGATTTTGATTGAAAAAAAAAAACTCTGACAATATATATATATATATATATATATCTATATATATATGTATGCATATATGTATATATATATATATGTATATATGTATGTATATATATATATATATATATATATATATATATATATATATATATATATATATATATATATATATATATATATATATATATATATATATATATATGCATGTTTTATTTACTACTTATGTGTTCATGTGTCATGATGATATGATCAAGTTTACAAATTATACAAATGTCTATCAAGAAATAATTTTATAATGCATCTGTTAATGTATTCAAGCTATGTGGAATGTGTTGATATGCGATAAAATCAAAATTTCTTTCCAGTAATCGAACACATAGATAGATATGCAAAATTTGTGGATTTCTTACTCAGTAATAATTATTCAATTGAAGCATAATGAGTTGTGAATCTAATTTAACAACTAAATTTATAATGCCAAGAGAAACTACTTCTGACAATATTTCAATTATTGCACTGTATTCAGAAATAATATTAGTTTTTCGTCCCAAGCAAATACCTTGTAAATCAACCAACTCGCCATAAGGGGAAAACAATGCCCAAGCTACGAAAGACAAGTTTTGTGTGCTACAGAAAGCACCATCAGCAAAACCAACATAATGGTTTGGAAACATCTGCAAACCGAGTGGAACGCAAGGTAAGTATAAAACACATGTCTGCAAAGAAAAAAAACATACCAAAAATAAAAACACACACTAATGTACAAAAAGTAATTACACGGAGCTCACGCATAATACTTTTTTAGATACAACCCATTGCGGGTTTGTGACAATGCATTTCCTTCATAATCAACTAGCTCATAGGCACCCTTTTGTAAGACATGTTTTACAATATATGGCCCATGCCACATATGTTTGAACTTTCCAGCTCCCAACTTATGGTTGGCCTAATCATATAGGAGGACCAAGTCACATTCAAAAAAAGTGTGTGGAGAAACAGTTTGATCAAAATGAGCTTTAACATGTTTCTTTTGTGATTCAATCACCATCGCAATAATACAATGGGTCTCATCAAGCCTCTCAAGGTAAAGTTACCACTCCTCTTCAGGCGAGGTATTAGGAAGTAGTTTGATAGAAAATTTCAATAAAGGGATTTAACACTCAATCAGGAGTGTCGCCTCTAAACCATAAACCAAATGGAATGGAGTAAATCCAGTGGTTGTCTTAGCCAAAGTTTAGTAAGCCCAAAGAGCCGAGAATCGCATAATTTTCCAATCCTTTTTGTGTTTCCTAATGGTGTGTTGAAGCATAGTAATCAAAACTTTATTAATTGCTTCGACTTGGCCATTGGCTTATGGATAGTAAGAAGTTGAGCTATCATGGCAAAGACCCAACTGAGTTGTCAACTCTACCATCATGTGCTGACGAAAATGTGATCCATGGTCAGTGAAAATGGCTTGAGGGACGCCAAAATAGGCTATGTCATGGTTGAAGAGGAATTGAGCTACAGTGATACCGTCAACATTATATGTGGGCATCACCTTGGCCCATATAGTGAAGTAGTCGATGGCGACGATAAAATAGCCATGCCCCCCAGCCGAGCAAGGGTTGCATGTCATGAAATCTATGGCCCATTTAGTGAATGGGCCAAGGGTAACAATTGGGTGTAAGGGTGTTGGCAAGGCGTACTACTTGTGGTTATAAATCTGAAATTCATGGTACTTCTGAACAGCCAGAATACAATCCTTAAAAATGGAAGGCCAAAAATTACCAGCATGGAGGATTTTCGGAGCAGTGGCATAGCCTAACATGTGACCAACACATGCCCCAGAGTGGTATTCATTCAAGACTCATTCAACCTCCTCAAGTGTTACACATGTGCTGAAGAACAGAGTCAACACCAACTCGATATAATGTATCACCAAGAATCCAATAAGGTTGAGACTGATGACGAATGCGGCGTTGGTCAGATCGAGACAACTCAAATCGGAAGGTTTGGGTTTGAAGATAGACAATGATATCTCCATACCATGGGTCGAGAGTGTTGATGGGAACCAAAGTTTCATTAGGAATCTGCTCAGTAAAATCGGTGGAAGTGTTTGTTGAAGGAAGGGTGCAAATCGATTCAGCAAAAATGAGTGATTTCTTCGATTTGGCGGTAGTAAAATCCAAATCAAACTCTTTCAGGATAACAATCCATTTAGAGTATTTTCCCCCAAGTAATTGACAAGTCAAAATATATGTCATGGGGTTGCAATTAGAAATCACCGTGCTCTTCCTAGAAGAATATAATGATGAAATATTTGAACAACGTGGATTGATGCCAACGCAAGTTTCTCGACATGAGCATATCGAGTTTCAGTGCCAATAATATTTTAGCTTAAATAATAAACCACATGTTCGTTACCATCATCATCATCCTAAACTAATACCATAGCAATGGTACTGTCGGTTGCGGCCAAGTAGAGGAAATAGTCACAGCGATAGTTATGGGGATGCAATAAAGGAGCACTAATGAGCATGTTCTTTAGTGCATTGAAATACTTTTGGGAAATATCATCCCAAATAAATGTGATCCCCTTTTTGAGCAAGTGAGTAAAACCCTTGGTGATTTCAACATAGTTAGAGACAAAATGACGAAGAAAATTAGCCTTTCCTTGCAAAATTTGCAATTTATGCAGCAAGGTAGGAGGGGCTAAATTGACAGTAGCCTCAACCTTCAAAGGACCTATTCAAATACCTTCTCAAGACACAAAAAAACCCAAGAGCTGACTAGATTCTATGCAAAAGACACACTTATGCAGATTAAGACGAATATTATAGTGTCAACAGTTGTTGGCTTAGGGGGTCCTAACCCAAGTTCAGAGTTAGTTGTGCCAAAAAAATCCTTACACTACTGGCCCTTTCAGTATCAATTCATGTAGCGCAGACTAACGTCTCACACGAAGCAGTATGGGGGGATGTTGGAATCGAGTTTCCACATCCAGAGATCAGTGTGATGTCTTTTTATGACCTAGATCTTCCTTCTTGTAGATCTCTAAGCCCTTAAGGCTTAGTGTTGTAACTCCCCACAATCAACCTCTAGACCTCTGTGAAGGTCTATGGCTAGCTTTTGCAGACCCTGAATAGGAAAATTAGCTACTTGTGCACACTATAGATTACCCTTAAATCAGTATTTACTCAGATGTACTTAATTGTTCGATTTATGATCTTTGCGTAATCACTTAACATTAATAGGGTTCATATAATAAGAAGGATAAAGTAAATTCACGCATCAATATCATTATTTTATAAAACCATCATTAATCACAGCATATGTCGCAATCATTCATGACAGAAATAAAGAGATAAAACATAGGAATTTTTGTAACAGTTTTCTTTATTGATATTCAATATAAGCTTACAAGCTCAGAACTTCCCTACGTACTCAGCTGCAGGGGTCCGCGCACTTAGTTGGGACACTACTCTAGGCCTTTGTGCACTCAGCTGCAGAGCCTTTTTCCCCTCTAAGACTTACTTCTTTGCGCTAGACTTCTTTGTTCGTACCCATATACAAACTTAGATCTCTGCGTTAGACTCTCTAAGACACACCTATTTATACAATCCCATGGTCCACGGACCTTGGGTAGATCTTCAAAAACTGACTCAAGCTTACATAAAGGAGGGTAAAAACCCTTTTTTGACTCTTAACTAACTATGTGCTCTCCGACCACAATTTGTGGAGACTTTTCATCTTTTTACATCAAAACTTGGGCTTTTGCCCCAAAACTAACCCAGGGGACCCCATCCCAACATGCCCCCAACACAAAGGTCATGACTGGCCCTCGAGTCAGTCGACTGGCACAGTGATGTTACTTCGAAGATCCTCCAGCTCCACCTACACAACTACTACTTTAGTTGTGCTCTTCATGGTTGCTTTCTTCACTTGTTCCAGCAGTTGCTCTGTCGCTAGTACTTCGCCGGCTCGCTTGATCTTCTGTTATATAAGCTGAAAGTTCGGCAATGTTTCCTGTATATTGGCTGAGACTAGGTAGGCTTTGTCCAATAAATGACCCAACCATGCCTTGAGGACTGCTTCCTTTTTCTGCGTTGCTTCCACTTGTGCAAGAAGTTGCTTTGCCTCCTGTAACTTGGCGAGGCATTGCACCGTAGCAATGGAGTACATTGTTGCTCTCACTTCGTCGTATTGTTGCGTGAGCTCGCAGATCTCTGTATTCAATCACTGCAGGTTGGGGTCTTCCTGCAGGGTTGTTACCATTTCCATGGCCTGTTCAAACAATGTTGTGTAGTCCACGACTGCGGCATCCATAGTAGCCATCCCTTCCTTGATGGCAGCTCCATGTTGTTCCCTGACTTCGGGCAAAGTGGAAGGTTGTGACTTGAGTTCCAGCTCTGTGATTTTCATGTTGAGTTCAAACTAAACTCTGGCCACCTCTGCCTTGGCATCGTGGACATCCACAGTGAGTTTTCAGATCTTGGCCTCTAGTTGCGCTTCTTCTCCTTGAATGTATCTCTTTATTTCAGAGCCTCTGTATTCTCGACGAACATTTGTTTATTGTTCGCCTTGTACTTGCTGATTAAACTAAGAGTGCACTGCTCCCACACTCTCAATTCCATTGTCACACCTGTCTGCAGTGTGTGAATATATTCATTAGGGAGTGTTGTAATGTTGAGGCTGATGTTCTTCAGAGTGCTCATGATGATCTTATCATCGGCTGATTTCATGCTTAGGGATCCTTCTGGCAGCACAACTATCTTGAGATCCACTGTCCTGACGAGCTCTGCAGCCTGACTTGTCCCTGGTGCCAGGCTTGTCTGTGTAGTTCCCACCTGACCTGGACCCCCTCGTATCCTGTTGGTCTGGACCTGTAGTTCATGCTGATCCTTTGGAATATTGCCTAACAAATGCAGGTGTTGTTGTTCGAATTGCTACAACAGTTTAGTGGTGGTGTCGCGCACTTTGTCCCTACTTGCATCGAGATCACCTTCTGGAAGCGCAATGGGATCCAATGGTGGCTTAGTCTCCTTTGACTTCTTTTGGGCCCCCTCCTTTTGTTGTTCTTTGTACCTCTTTACCCAGAATGGAGTGCTTTGCCCCACATCGCTGCCACTGCCCTGCGCTGACTGCTCTTCCTCCTCAATATGGGGTCAAGGGGATTTACCACTTATCTCGGAGTCATGCTAGTCTTGTTCAGCCTCCTCCTCTGTAGTGCACTCCTTTTCTAGTTGGGCCTTCTCCTTGGCCTCCTTCCTTCGTTGCGTAACCAACTTCTATACTACCTTTTTCACTGCATCCTTCCTCTTTTTCTCCGTTGAACTCTGTGCACCTTTTCTTGTACCCATGGCCAAGTCAGATGAAGAGTGATAGTATACTGGCCAGCACTTAATGACTTCTTAAATCGGATCATCTGTGGTGAGATATGGCAGATCAAACCACTTCTTCTCTGGGTCCTTCTATGTGCGGATATAAACGTGGTGGAATTCTGCCTTGAATTCCGCATACTCTAACAAATGATCATACATGGTAGTGGGAAACCATGGGCACTGGTTGATAGCCCTATAGATGCTTGCTTCCATCAAAACCCAGAAAATCTTCATTTTTGTGATCTGTGCGGGGTCCTATGTGGCCTAAAGGGAGGCAAACTGTGCAGCCTCTAGCAAACCTACCTCCAATGGAGGAAACTGATTGTCCTCCGTCAGCTCCCAAGCAACCAACACAATGGAGAGAAGCAACCATGAAGAGTGGAAGGTCTTGCTCTCATCTTTACCCTCATGCCAATTCGCAAGGGACTAGCTACATAAATAACGCGCCAGTTAAACTGCACACCCTTCGCGCATTGTGCAACTAACGAGATCATGGGCATGGGAACCTCGTCCATTCAAAACTTACTCATAAGCTTGTCAGCTAGTATCTAGGTGGAAATTTTCACCGCGGGGTTGTTGATGGATGTTATGGAGTACCCACATGGCTTCTTGAGAAGCTCAAATTTTGCCTTCATCTTCTCTGCCAAGTCTCGCTCACTTGTCTTTCTTTAAAACTCCTTTGTCGAGTTCAAGCCTTCATGTGGAAGGAGGGTGATCCTTTAGATGAGCATGTTCATGATGGGGATAGGCATGCCAAGCCATAAGCACCCATCATGCACTAGAGTCAGTAGCTATCGCATACAGGTGGTATTTATGTTAGAGCGGTGGTAGTGGGGCACCCATAGGAGGTTCAATAACCAAGACTACTTTACTCCGCGGATCCACTGAACTTGCTCCAACACAATGACACTAGAGTCTTTGTAATATACTCAATTCATGTAATTCTCCGTTACACGGTGGGGGAACCTCTCATGGTTAGCCAAGTCCCAATCCTCCATCTTTGAAAAGGGAACCCGCCCCAGGCACAGACCTTCGAAGGCTATCTTTTCCGGTAGTAGGGGCATATGAATGACGAATTTCTCCACATCGGGGTCCTTGGTGACCTTCACCTTTCCTTTATGCAGAGGGATATAATCCAGCAACTTGGAGATGGGCCCCGCTCCCTCAGCATCGATATCTTCAACACCCTCTTCAGCCTTCAAGTCCACAACCTACTCAGGTTGTTTGTCCTTCTTTTGGGTAGCAGAATGCTTTCTAGGTGACTTGTGCACTGGCACTAGCCTTTTCTACTTTTCTTTCTTCATATTGTGGGTTTCGCACACTAGTGTAGGCTTCCGCCTAGGCGACCTTGACGTCGTAGGCACAGGAGCCAGAGTCTCCATGCTCACAACCTATGAATCCACTCCTTTAGAGGCAATAGTTGCTTCGGTGCTTGCAATCTCACCTAGTCCTGACATCGTGTTGTAAATGAATTGTCGGGTGTCCTCGGGTAGATTATCAAACACAGAGCTTGCAACCAAATCTCCGAAAAACTTATGATTCATAAGCGACAAATAACACAGCACAAAAACTCTAAGGGTGGAAAGTGTTCTCTGTTGGACTAGCATGCGTAATTTATAGGGGAATTTGAATTCAAATCTGACCGTTCCCCCCAAAACTTCTCCATTAATGTTGATTTGGCGATAGATCCTCAAATATTTCAGCCTTAAATGCCACCCCTCGCTCCTCTTAACC
The DNA here is from genome assembly GCA_031772625.1 of Pinus tabuliformis. Classification (NCBI taxonomy): domain Eukaryota; kingdom Viridiplantae; phylum Streptophyta; class Pinopsida; order Pinales; family Pinaceae; genus Pinus; species Pinus tabuliformis. The sequence continues at coordinate 1,097,560,319 of CM062819.1, forward strand.
ATCTCCTGGCTATCAAATCATGAACAATGACTTTAATGGTCATTTTTTGGCTTTGTTGCATGGCAATTCCCTCCATAGCATAGCTCCCTTCACACCGCTTGTAGCATTGTGACATCACCCTTTTCCACGTAGCTCCTCTATTACGTAGCTCCCAAAACCAGGTAGTGTAGTTTATAGTCCCACACTCCCTTGTAGCTCTCTGGAGCACTAATACTGTTCGGTTGCCATATAGTCATTGAGATGGATCTCCTGCATATGGTTTCTACCAACTTCCATTCACCCTTCCCGGAAAAGGCTCTGCATTCAGTTTTGCAAGTTGAATTGCACCCCCATCTATGATTTCTTTGATGACAAATGGCCCCAAATAGTGCATCTGAAACTTTCCTAGAAACTTTTTAAACTTACTATCATATAATAATACCAAATCATTTACCTTGAAGGTGCGCATCTTGATGTGTCGACCGTGCCATGCTTTTTCACATTCATTATGTACTTACTGATGAAATCCATCCAAGAATCTGTCTTCTTCAAGCTCCATCAACTGCACGAGCCATTCCTCTAAGGCTCTATGGTCCACCATCCCTGTGAAAGATACTATGCATAGACTAGGCACAATATATTCCATAGGCATCACAACTTCTACACCATAGCCCAACCAGAAAGGTGTCTGACCTGTTAGTTTTTTGCAAGTAGTCTTGTACACCCATAATAATATTGGTACGCGCACATCCCAATCATTCTGCTACACATTTTAAACCTTTTTCATCACATTCTCCAATATTTTATTGAATGACTCCACTATTCCATTAGCCTGAGGAGGATATGGCATACTCTTCTGATGATAAACCCGAAACTCTTCCATTAGCGCGTTGATCGTTTCGTCGAGGAAGTGTGTACTGTGATCACTCATCAACACTTATGGGCAGCCAAATCTGGTTAATACATACTCAAACAAGAATTTAGTTGTTGTGGCCCCTGTAAAATCCTTCACATGTTGTGCCTCCACCCATCTGGTCAGATACTCTGTCACGGTGATGATATAGTGCGCACCTGTTTTCTTGCCTGGGAGCTGAATTGGTCCTACAAAGTCAATAGCCCATTTCTCAAATGGATGTAATGACACCTGAGGATTCAGAGGCAGCTTATCCCTTCGTGATGGTCTACCCATGCTTTGAGATGCATCACACACCCTACAATATGCTTTGGTATCCTTATGTAGTGTAGGCCACCACAACTCGATGCACAAAATCTTTTGTGTCGTTGCCTTTCCTGCAAAATTCCATCCTATATCCCCTCCATGAGCCTCCACAAGGATGTTGTCTCTTTCAAAATCTGGCACATATTGTCGGAGTATCTCGTCTGAACCCATCTTGTATAAATGTCCTACAATTATTGAGAAATCGGCCGCGTGTACTACGAAATATTTCTTCTACTGATTGGTGTATCCCTCTGGATTTGTCCCTGTGGTCAAAAAGTGGATAATAGAAGCAAAGTGGTTATCCACTATGTGCACCACGAAGAGCTGCATGTCGGGCAGACTTTCCTCCAAATTAATAGGCTCCTCCCCTGTTTCAATTTGCGACAAATGGTCAGGTCCTGCTTTCAACCTTCCTGGCTTCACAATTACCTCAAAGTCATATTCTTGAAATAGAAGCAGCCATCTTCATATCTTACCCCCCAACACAAGCTTATTTACTAGGTACTTCAACGCAAAGTGGTCCGTGTACATCTTGAAATTTCCACCCAATAGATAGTGTCTGAATTTTTGGAGCACATACACCATAGCCAATTCCTTGTGCTCTATCGTTGAGTAGTTCTTCTCAGATTTTGTCAAATTTCAACTTGCAAATGCTATAGCATGATCCATCTCCCCTTCACCAGCCTATGTCAGCACTACTCCCAATGCAATACAGGAGCCATCAACGTGCACATGGAATTCTTTCTTCCAATCTGGGAAGACCAAGATCGGCGCGGTGACCATATTTTCTTTTAATACATCCAAACTGCACTGACATTCTTCATCCCAACAGAATGTAGTGTCCTTCTTTAATAGCTTCTCCATAGGCGTGATAATTTGAGCATAAGCCTTAATGAACTTTCAATAATACCCAATATGGCCTAGCGTCATGCGTAGTTGTTTGACACTCCTCGGGGCCTCCAAATTGACTATTACCATGATCTTAACAGGATCCACCATGAGTCCTCTCTTACATACCACATGACCCAAAAAAATGCCAAAGGGGACGTAGAATAAGCACTTCTTCAGGTTCAACGCAATCTGATAGCTTCAACACTTATCCAAAATTAAGCGTAGACTAGCTACATGGCACTATAATAACCCAAACATTGTCCAATGTTCAAAATATACCTCCAATAATTTGTGAATAAATTCTTTGAATTCCGTGATGACTACGTGAGACAATATCATTGGTGAATTCTTGAGTCTAAATGGCATCGCCATGTACTGAAAACACCCCCATTCTATCGCAAAGGTTGTTTTTCTCCTGTCTCTAGTGCAATCTTAATATGATGGTACCTAGAGAACCCATCATTGAATGAATAGGCCTCTTATCCTCCAACATTGTCCAATACCTCATCAGTAAATGGTATCAGAAAAGGATCATGGATGTAGGTATCATTAAGTTTCCTAAGATCTACGCAAATCTATATTTCTCCCTTCTGTTTCTTCCCTTGGACCATCATTGGGCTCACCCAATCGGATTCCTCCATAGGTTTGATAATGCCTACCTCAAGCATCTTGTCCAACTCCAAGCAGACCTTTTCCTTATATTTGGGATTAAGGTGATATGACCTCTACTTAAGGGGCTTCATGTCTGGTTTCAAAGTCATTTTCATCACACCCAAATGGCATATGATGCCTTTCAAGTTCAAAAATTTTGTAGGAAAAAGATCCTGGTACTCGCAGAGTAACTCAGCAACTTTATCCACTGTGGCATCATCCCAGTAATCTCTAATCTTTGCAAATTTTGGCTCCGCTTTAGTACCAATGTTTACTTTCCTAGTCTTCAACGGCGTGGTGATATTCGAGTTCTCTATGTGCAAATATCTGGGTTCTGCCAATGCTCCAATTCTTCATCTAAGTGTGAGGTACAGGAGCTTTCGTGGTCCCATGAAATCTTTCCATCAGTTGTTAGATTAACCCAATCTTGGTCTTGCGCCGTAATTTTGTAGATTTGATCCAAATCATCATCACTCTCCTCATGGTCATGGACCAGTTTAGTATAGCGCGATCCTTCTGCAGGGTCCAATGGTACTACAATGTGGAGTGATTTCCTTTCAAATGGCATTGTCTGCTTATTCAAACTGATGACCCCATTCATGTCAATAGCCCAATCAATAGCAAGGAGCGCAGGGTATGTATTGTTTTCATCAACAATCTCTATCGCTTCAAAGTCAGCTAGTGTGCTTGCACCTTTTATATCTACGGTAACTTCGTGCAGACGTCCCATAAGGATAATCTTCTGTCGGTTTGCCATCCTCAAATAAATCGGATACCACCACGGTGCTAGTCTCCCCATTCTCTCCCATGTCTTTTTAGGAAAAACATTCCCATCAGACCCCAAATCTAAAATAACCTGGTCCATCTCATAGTCTCCTATTTGCGTGGTGAGCTGCATCTCACGCCCTATCCTTGCCTTATGTTTTCCAATCTTTATGACTATGCGGTGTCCTTTAGGAGAATCTTCCTTCCCAGTGCACTTATTTATCAATTCTTGTAGCCCTTTCACAACCTTTCTATCATGCAATAGTTTCATACAAGTCTCCAAGAAGGTGGTAAGCATGGAGGGTTCAACCTCTACAGGCACGTCGATTTCTGGATGTTTTTCCTAACTTCTTGAGGTAGAGGCCTCAACAAAGCTTTTCTTCACCTCCATAAATGTTTCCTTCACGCACTCCATATCAATCCCAACCTCCTTCTTTGGGGCCTTGTGAACCCACCCACTTTCCTCGTTTTCCTTTATCATCACCAGTTGTTATTCTACTTTGTAGCACAATATTCACATTTGGATCTTCCTCCCAGGGCTCGGTCCTCATCATCTGCAAGTTCTCGGTAGGATCCTGAGGTTGTGCCTTCTTATCTTGCATCTTAGCTATCAACATAGTGCATTCTTCTATTGTGTGGTCAAATTGAGTGCAGTATTGACATGACGGGCGCATCTAACTCGTACACTCCCGTGCATAGTGCCCCGGTGTTCCGCAATTATAGCAAATGACATGTCCCTGACCTCTACCAGGTCCTCCTACTCCTCAGCCTCGTCTACACCCCTGATATCCTCTACGCGCTCCCCAGCGCCTTGATTCAGAGGGCGAGTTTCTACTTGCATTCACTACATAGGCGTCCTTTCCATCGTTAGTTCATATCTACGGCAGTGATGCTCATTATGGCCCACTGATTTGTAGAAATTGCAGAAAAATTGTTGTGGTGTTTGTACAAATTTTTGTAGCAAATGACACTTATCCATTACATGTTTTCCAGCCACCTGAAAAATAGCACACCATAGCATGGGCCCCATACTTGGTCCTGCTGGAGCTTCCTTCCTTAAGGGCATCGGCCCCCCTCCTGTGATATAACTTTCAAAGACAGGGCAATGATCCTTATCATGCCCCTGGCTCTTACACTTGAGGCACCAAACTTCTTCGACACCTCTATCCTGACCTCCTTTTCTTTTTTCAATCTCTGCAATTCCAAATAGAGGTTCTGAAACTGCGAGTGAATTTTTTGGACTCCCAAAGACGCGTCCTAAATAGGTGTTTCCTGCAATCTCATTGCGATTTCTAGAGCTTCTGCCTAAGTTCCTATCTTTTGTTGTGATCAAGCAATCCTTAGGTGGGGCAAGGGCACGTCTATAAACAAATCGCAGTGCTGACTATCTGTAAGATTCATATTAGCTTCGCAGATCCAGCACTTCATTCATTGATCTAACTCCCAGGGAATTTCACCGGGCCTCATCGTGATTTCCTTAAATCCAATTACCGATTGTGAGGCAGACTTAGGCTTATAATATTATTTGTTCAAAGTGATTTAAGTATCTGCTAATGATGCCAATGGGTTATCAGTGTAGTAATTAACGTACAATGTCATTGCATGATCATATAGAGCGGTAACCAATTGCGCCTTCTTTATGTTATCATCCGTAATCTATTGCGTTGTCCACACAGCCTTCGCAACAAACCAAAATTGATATGAATCCTCACTTTCTAAGTGCTTGAAATGGGCAACTTCATGGTATTCGACATGTTGAATGATGGTGGTGGTGTGGGTGAAGGTGTATGTTGTGGGGGTGAAGGTGGAGGTGGCGTGGATGATATCTACGGAAAACCTTGTCTTATCAACTAGACAACACTCTGCGGTGAAGCATGTGCTACTCCCTCGTCATCACTTAGAGGAGGTCCAATCAATGGGCTATATTCAGGGCCTGTTCTTCCCCTATCTCTAAAGAGCTTCACACTTCACCAAGCTCCAAACATCAAGGCATTACAATTACCCGTTTCTCACACAATAGCAACTTAATCCAAGTATTCAAAGATCTTAGATATTTACCTCACGGTCCCTTGAAGAATCGTCACTCTACTTCATTGTAACTGACTGAGGTGTCGACTGTGAACTCTGTAAAAGATCCTCCTATAACCCACTCAAGCCACTGGTCAAAGGCTTCCAACCTCCGCACTAGCTCTGGAGTCCACACTATTGGACCGTCAAGCCTCCACCTTCCTTGGCCGTCTGCCAATTTAGCTATCCACTGGTATAGTTCAATGGGGAAGGTACAAAAGAAAATTTTGTGTATTTTTGTGTACAAATACCTTTCCAACCACTGTTCTTTTGTTAGGCGCGGATTCTTGTTTTCCTACGCCACGAATTCGTGGATCTTTCTATACAAACACTTCTCAATTTCCTTCTTGGTCGAATTCCTGTGATGCAACATCACACATCCCTTTATGGAGATATCGGTACTAGCAACAAAACCATTTGTTGGCTTAGGGGGTCCTGACCTAGGTTCAGAGTTAGTTGTGCCAAACAAATCCCTACACTGCTGGCCCTTTCGGCATCAATCCGCGTACCACGGACTGAAGTCTCACCCAGAGCAGTATGGGGGGATGCTAGAACCAAGTTTCCACATCTAGATATCAGTGTGATGTCCTTTTACGACATAGATCTGCCTTCGCGTAGAAATCTAAGCCCTTAAGGTTTAGTGTTGTAACTCCCCTCAATCGGCCTCTAGACATCCGCAAAGGTCTACGACTCGATTTTGTGGACCCTAAACAGGAAAATTAGCTACGTACGCACACCATAGATTACCCTTAGATCAATGTTTACTCAGATCTACTTAAGTGTTCTATAGCTTCAACATAAAGTGTTATTATCTTCATGTAATCACTTAACATTAATAATGTTCAGATAATAAGAAGGATCAAGAAAATTTGCACATCAATACATCATCATTTTATAAAACCATCATTTGTCACAGCATATGTCGCAATAATTCATGATAGAAGTAAAGAGATAAATCACAGGAATTTCTATAACAGTCTTCTTTATTAATATTCAGTATAGTCTTACAGACTCAAAACTTCCCTACGCACTTAGCTGCAGGGATCCGTGCACTCAGCTGCGGACACTACCCTAAGCCTCTACACACTGAGTTGCAAAGCCTTTTTCCCCTCTAAGACTTACTTCTCTGTGCTAGACTTCTTTGTTTGTACCCATAGACAAACTTAGATCTCTACCTTAGACTCTCTAAGACACACCTATTTATACAATCCCATGGTCTGCGAACCATGGGTATATCTTCAAAAACTGACTCAAGCTTACATAAAGGAGGGTAAACACCCTTTTTTTACTCTTAACTAGATACGCACTCTGTGACCACAATTTGCAGAGACTTTTCATATTTTTACATCAAAACTTGGGCTTTTGCCCCAAAACTAACCCAGGGGACCCCATCCCAAAAAAAAATGCAAAAATATGGATCGAAAGTGGTCTGGATGGTCACGAAGCTTAGCAGAAGGAGCTAGTCAATCATCTAGATAAGGTTGAACAATGTGACAAATATCATGAAAATCATATGACATTTCTCTCTGAAAGTTAGCACCAACATTTTTCAAGCCGAAAGGGAGCTTCTTATAGGAAAAAGTTCCCCATGGATAGATAATGTTTGTCTTGTGTTGATCAACGGATGATATGTTGATCTGATTGTAACCAGAAAAACCATCCATAAAAGAGAAAATCTCACTCACAGCACACTCATCGATGATTTGATCAATAAATATAGTGGGATAGTTATCTTTCGGGCATGCGCGATTGATGTCACGATAATCAACAAAAACTCATATTGTACCCTTTTTTTTAGTAATATGTACAATGTTAGAAAATCAATCTGTCAATGGGATCGGATAGATGAAACCAGCCTTTAAAATATTTTCAACCTCTGCCTTAATAGCAGCAGCCTTACTAGGATGCATGGGACGAATCCGTTGACGAACACACTTCACAATAGGATATGTGGGTATATCATGCACCACAATTGCTGGATCAATACCAGACATTTCTTCATATGACCAAGCGAAGACATCATGAAATTATTTGAATAGAGTAGTGTAAACCTTGATCTCATCAGGAGAACATGAAACCCAAATATGAAAATTCTCAACAATCCCAGGTTTAATGGAAATGTTGAGAGGCATGCTTTCAGTAATATTTCCCATATTACCTTCAGACAAGACTTTGTGCACCAAAATAGGTGTTTGAAATAGATGCGTTGGGTTATGAGAAACAAAATCTTCAAGACATGAAGGAATCTCACTAAGGTTTGGAAGAAACGAAGAACAATGATGAATATCATTCCAAGGAGTTTCGTCAAGATACATAACGTTCAATACTCTCGGCGGTGGAGAATGTCTCGTTCAAAGGATTCAGATAATACTAAGAACCAAGCCAAGGAGATTGCACATAAGTATCCAGGTTCATACTGAAATCAACATGACTTTTTGAAGCAGTCATTGAAGCTGAGACAATTTCTTGATAAGCTTGTTCCAATGGACTTAATGGCATAGAATCACCAAACGAATCAGTTTGATCCGGAGAAGGAATAATCCAAGGATCGGTAGAGACAGAGATCATATTGATCAAGGTGACATTTGAAGGTGGGAAGGAAAATGTTCCCATTAAAGAAGAATATTTGAAAAGACCTACCCCCATGATCTCATATAGAATTTGGGTATTTCCCACATATGGGACATTGTCGTTCGAGGCACCGAAAGAGAAAAAAGACAATTGGTCAACGGTGAAAATTTTTCCTTCATGAGGGAAACGGAGAACCCGAAACAAAGACGAAACCACACCAAAGATGGCATGGGTCCAACTTCGCCCGAGAAGAAGGTTGTGATTGAGATTTGCGTCTACAACTCACACTTCTAGCTCAATAGTATTTCCTTCCAAAGTGATAGGAAAACTTATGAGAATACCATACGAAATGGAGCCTCTACCATCAAAGGCCTCCAAAGTGTTCGGGGATTGGTTAAGGGGAGGAGAGCCAATGGCCTTCCAACATGAAACAAACACGATGAAGGTGGAAGCACCTTCATCAATGATAGTCTGGTGGATCGTATTTCCTTTTATAATAACTTGAATCAGAAAAGAAATATGATGAGGAAGACTAGGAACATGGTTTTCAAGATTGAAAGTAATTAAACTAGAATTAGCAGGATCAATGGCTCCTATACCAAACAACAATGATTTCCACTATGTTGGCCATGTTTGGAGAACTTCCAAAGCAGACATTGTCGAAGGTGCTTGAGCTTGATCTTCGACTATATTGTAATGATGTTCAACTCTAGCATTCATATTATAGGATGATTTCTGAATCATACCTGGGTGTGGAGCTTGATTATCTTCTTTATTCAAAGGTATTGTCGCATTGGACCCCAATTCATAATGGGGTGGCAACGCTGCTCGTAAAATATATGATGCAGGGGGGGTCTGGGGGGCGGCTGTGACCTTTGGGATCCCCCCCTTGGCGGGGGGATTGGGAGTAGTGCCCCTGAAGCTAAAAATAGATGTAAAATTTCCTTGTAAAATTTTGTAATTTCGTAGTCAATCTGGGTCGTTCATAGGCAGAGATCTGACGGTAGAAGTTATGTTTAATTTAGGGTTTTTTGCCCTAGAAGGCAACCCCTCACTGTATATGAGGGAATTGTATTACGTCTATGTAGATTTGTATTCTGAGTGAGAAAGAGAGAGGATATTGAGAGCGAAGAGGGAATTACAGCTGATCTGTTGTAGGTTGTATCTCTTCAGTTTCTTGGATAATATAAAAGGAAGGACTGGTTGTTTCTCCATGGACGTAGCCCAAATTGGGTGAACCATGTATATCTGTGTCTCTCTTTTTTTATGTGTTTTCTGTGTTTGTATTTCTGCAATATATTTTATGGGTGTCGTTGCTCTGTAATATATAATTTTCAAACAAACTAGAACTAGGTGGAGTGGGATTGGAGTGTCGGCGCGCGCTGGAGAATGGAGCTCTCCCGCCCCTGGACGCCCTGATCGCCTTCGCCCAAGCTTGGCAGCCCTGCTGCCGGGCTTGCAGCCCCCGCTGCGGGCTTCCCCCACTGTGCCTTTCCTTCCTGCTTCCTGGGCCTCCTGCCCCGTCTCTGGATGTTCGTGCTGCTCCTGAGGGCAGCCCTCTGCTGCATCTCTTGCTCTCCCGGGCCTCCTGCCCCTCCCTCCCTTCCCTTGTCGTTCGTTGAGCGCCTTAGGCGCGATGGACCCTCCCGCTTCTGATCAGATCGATCTTGAGAAAGCCTTTGCTTCTCTCATCCCAGAGAATATCCCTGAAAGGATCCGACCTACTGCCTCAAAATTTATCAAAAAGCTTGATGAAATTCCGGAAATCCCTCTTCCCCCTTCTCTTCCAAGGAGATCTGCTGTAGCCTTGGCTGAACGCGGCCTGGTTGGACAGTTCATAGGACTATGGCCCTCCCCTCGAACTGTTCAACGTTGGGTGGAAAGAAACTGGAACGCCATGGTCCAGGGGAAAATTGCGATAAGGTTTTGTGGAAGAGGCTTCTTCACCTTCCTCTTCGAAACAGTGGAGGATCGCAATCTAATTTTCAGGAATGGGCCATACTTCATGGACACTAGAGGCCTTTATCTCAACCGTTGGACCCCGGACTTCGACCCTGAAATGGATGTACCCAACGCAGTTCCTGTTTGGGTTCGCCTTCCGCATCTTCTGCTTCACTGCTGGGCCGATGAATCTGTTCAAGCAATTGGAAACGCAATAGGTAAATATGTGGATAGATCAGAGCCAAAAGAAAATATGCATGCATGTGCGAGGATCTGTGTGGAGGTAGACTTGGGCAAAGGTCTACCAGAGGCAGTCAAGCTCAGAGTGGACCAGTGGACGCATATTCAACAGGTGGACTATGAGCAACTCCCCTTCAAGTGTAAGGTATGTCATGAGTACGGTCATTTTGCCAATAGGTGCTCTAAATCTAAACCAGAAGTCAATAATAATTCTGAAACCCCTGAGGAAGCATGGGAAATAGTAAGGAAAAAGAAGAAGTCAAACCCTCCCCCTGAGCCTGAGGTGCCTCACTCCGGAACCCCTCCCTTCCCCTCTGCCATTCCCTCATCCTCCAACCCCTTTGGATCCCTTGCTTCAGAGGATCTCCCATCTCCCCCTCCTTCCCCCAAAGGCCCCAGAATCTCCCCCTCTTCCCCCCTCCAAGCTTCCCCTCCTCACTCAGTGGAAAGGATCTTAACAAGAAACAAATCGAAGGAATCCTATGATGATCCTCAGCCTGATCAACCATCCTTGAATCGGATTGAGCCCCCCTTGATGTCTTCGACTCCATCTCAGCCCGTCATTGGACCTCCCCCCATCAGAACTACCAGAAGTTCCTCCAAGGACTTTGGAGCATCCGGTGATATCCACAAGAAACCTGGACTAGGCAGAAAGTCAGCCAAGCAACATCGGGAAGAAAGCACGCAAAAGGACATAGCTCTAGGGATCCAAACTCCTATGGATTCTTTTATTACAGGTTCACAAGAGAAAGACACAGTAGGTAAAGAACTGGAGAGGCGAGCACCTCCTCGCTTGAATGTCTCATGATGAAGCTTTTATCCTGGAACAGCAGGGGTATGGGGCACCCCTCTAAATCAACTGCCCTACGAGATCTTCTCCAAACAGAAAGACCCGAAATTGTTCTGATTCAGGAAACCAAGCAAAGTCAGAGCGAAATGCAAATAATCATAGAAGCCCAAAAAACTTTCTCAGGGGCCAGTAGCAATTCCAGAGGAGCCTCTGGAGGAATCACAACTATGTGGAATAAACAGCAGTGGGATTGCAAATCCTCTGTCCTCAATCAAAACTGGATCAGGACCAACCTTGTCAACAAGGAAGAGAGCTGTGACTTAATCATTTACAATGTCTATATCCCCAACCATTTCCGGGAAAAGGAACAATGCTGGAAGGAATTGAAGGAAGAAATAGACAAGGAGCAGAATTCAAATGTTATACTTGCTGGAGACCTCAATTTAATACTTCATGCGAATGAGAAAAGGGGGGGCACCTTCACCCCCGATCCCTTTAGAAGGCAGCTGGAAATGATAATGGCTGAGCATGAAATGATGGACATCATACCAAAAAATAGGAAATATACTTGGAACAATAGAAGAGTGGGGCCAGGCAACATTATGGAAAGGTTGGACAGAATACTGATCAATGTTTCTCTTCTTTCCTCCTTTGCTGCAGGCCACACCAAAATTCTCAGCGCCACAGCTTCAGATCACTTCCCCATTCTATTAACGTTGGACTCCCACGCTCATTTGGGACCAATTCCATTTAGGTACAATCCCTTGTGGAGAGATAGCGCTGAGGCCGAGACTATCATAGAAGAAACATGGAAGAAACACGTCGAAGGTTCCCCAAACCATATTTGGGAAACAAAACTTCGAAACACAAGGAAGGCACTCAAGGATTGGGCAAAAGCCAGCTATCAAGAGCCAGAAAAAATAAAGGAAAAAATGCAGCAGAAATTGGAAGAGATCCACAAACAAATAGAAGATCATGGATTCACTAATCAGCTGAAAAGTAAGGAATGGGAGGTTCAGGGACAGCTAATTCAAATAAAGAGAGCGGAAGAGATCAAATGGAGGCTCAAGTCAAGAGAATTATGGTTAAAGGAAGGTGATAAAAATACGGCATATTTCCATAAGCAGGCCACAGCAAAAAAAACGAGAAACAATGTTACCACTATTACTGATAGTCAAGGCAGCCAGCATAATGATCACGAATCTATTAAAAGAGCTGCCTTCCACCATTACAACTGCCTCCTCTCTGAAAATCAAGGAGCCACGGACTACTCGGCTTTCCTTAAGTACCTTCCGGGAAAAATCTCTGCTGAGGAGAATGAGAGGTTAAACAGTGAAATAACAGAGGAAGAGATAAGGAAAGCCATCTGGACTTTACAACCAGACAAGTCCCTAGGTCCAGACGGTTTCTCTATAAATTTTTACAGGGACCATTGGCACTTGATAAAAAAAGATCTTGTTAAAATGATGAAAGGAATCCAAAGGAAAAAGAAAATGGGGGGTTTCACAAATTCAACTTTTCTCGCCCTCATTCCTAAGGAAACCCGGCCCACTTCCTTCTCCAGATTTAGACCTATTTCTTTGTGTAACACTTCTTATAAGATCTTTGCAAAAATTATAGCAGCCAGGCTCCAGCCTCTGCTCCCTTCCCTTATATCTGAAAATCAGGGAGGCTTCATGTCCAACAGGCAAATTCATGATTCCATCACCTTGGTTCAAGAAGCTATTCATTCCAGCACTTCTAGGCAAGAGAAAGGCTTCGTTCTCAAGCTTGACTTAGCCAACGCTTTCGATCGAGTAAGACACTCCTTCTTGTTCGCTGTCTTGAGGAAAATGGGCTTTAATTTTGACTTCATTAGCACCATTGCTGCTTGCATCTCTGGCCCCTGGATCTCGCCTCTCATAAACGGCCGCCCTTGTGAAGCTTTCCAATCTTCAAGAGGGCTAAGGCAAGGATGTCCTCTTTCCCCTTATCTATTCATCTTGATGGCTGAATCCTTCAGCAGCAACCTCGATCACAACAGAAGAGTTGGCCTCATCTCTGGTATCAAGTTTGGGAACGGAGTGAAAAATATCAATCATTCACAATTTGCTGATGACACTCTACTTATTGGTGGGGCATCCACTACTATAGCAAGGCGCTTCAAAAGCCTCCTAGATCAATTTATGGCGTGCTCAGGAGGAGAAGTCAACTTTCAAAAAAGTTGCATCTATGGATGGAACATTCCCAATCAAATAGCTCACAGTATTGCTAACATCTTTGGAGTAGCATTCAAAGCAACCTAGGACCACTTTACCTACCTTGGAATGCCGGTCACCTTGGGCTCTCTTAAAGCCACCACTTGGAACGAAATAATCGACAAAGTCAAAAGGAAGGTTCAGCAATGGGGAACTCATTGGCTTAATCCAGCTGGCAGATTAATTTTGCTCAAATCAGGTATTTCCTCCTTACCTTTATACCGATTCACTCTTTACCAAGCTCCTGCTTCTTTCCACTATAAGCTGGAAGTCATTCTCCGCAATTTTTTATGGCAAGGAGGGAAAAAAGAAAAAAATAGATACAATTTGGTCAATTGGAAAAGTGTAATACAATCTCCAGACAGAGGTGGGTTGGGAATCAGAGCCCCTAAAATCCTAAATCTCGCTTTTGGGATTAAAATGGCTTGGAGACTAATTAATGAACCAAAAGCCTGGTGGAAACAGGTCATTGAATGCAAATACCTCTCGGACAATAGACAAAGACTCCTTGAATCTGATATTCCCAACAGAGATTCCACCAAAATCTGGCATCTTTGTAAGAAAGCAATCCCCACTCTCATTCAAAATACCTCAAAGATTCCGGGGGAAGGGAGCAGTATAAATTATGCCACTGATAAAATCATGGGTTTCCAACCCCTAAATACTGTTGAAGAAGCCATTCCCTTCATCCTCTATCTTAACAGCAAAGGCATTCAGAGGATGGACCAAATTTCAAAATGGGATGCTGAGAATGGTGCTTGGACTAGCTGGGATTTTCCAGTTATTCCCCCACACTTGGATTCAAGCTACCAAGCCCTCCATAAAAATCTTCAAAATAGAGCCCCCATAAAAAAAGGAGCAGTAGATGGGTTTAGATGGGACCCCACGGGCTCATGTTACACCATTAAATCTGGCTACCAATTCATTTGCAACAATACTTGTCAGACTCCGGTCTGGAATCACTGGAGAATAATATGGAATTCTGAGGCCATCCCCAAGGTCAAATTTTTCATTTGGCTGCTGTTAAAGGGAAGAATCCTCACTTCGGAAAACCTTAGAAAGAGAGGGGTACATGGACCTTCAATCTGTCCCAATTGCTGCTCTGAAGAGGAAACTATCCACCATTTATTTCTTGATTGCATCTTCGCGAAGAAATGCTGGACCATCATGGCCAACTTGGGCAATATAACATGGCAATCTCAGCAAAACATTGCAGAGACAATCCAAGATTGGAGAAGGAATTGCCCTTGGAAAGATAATCGGAGCAAGATAGTCAAAAGAACATGGGATATCATTCCCCACAACCTTCTTTGGAAAATCTGGCTCACAAGAAACAAGAAAATATTTCAAAACAAAGAGGGCAATGTTTGGAAGACATGTAGCAGTGCTCACCTCTTGGCGCAGGAGACGATGGCGGTCAAATACTCAGGAACAATTAAAGCAACAGACTATTCAGTTGAGGAGAGGCTCATGATCAAGCATATTCTAGGTCGCTCAGGTCAACAACAGAGTATTCAGAGAAATGTTAGGCAGCATCAACATAAGACCAAGGATTGGGAAATTAGACTACCAACCCAGGAGTTCAAAAGGTGGATCCTGAGTAACAACTGCCCAACCTTATTCTTTGATGGCGCCTCAAAGTCCAACCCAGGACCAGCAGGCGCAGGAGGTGTTATCATCGATGAATTAGGAGAAGAGATCTGCAACTATGAATGGAGTTTAGGGGAAAAAACAAATAATAATGCAGAGGCTCTTGCTCTGTATCAAGGATTGTTGCAATTAAAAAGCATGGGAATTAGAAAAGCTCTTGTCCTAGGAGACTCCTCAATAATCATTGGCTTCATGAACCATTACAGGAGATCCCCAAACAGTAATCTTCAGCAACATATCCAACGCATCAATCTCCTCACCGAATACTTTGAAAAAATCTGATTCTGTCACATCCTCCGCACACACAATGGGGAAGCGGATAAACATGCAAATAATGCAGTTGGACAACCGGAAGGGGCTTTGAGGCACAGTCACAGGAAATTTTTCCAGCCTCTGCCATGAAGCAGGCCGATCCTGACATTGCCCAGGCGCGCAAATCCAGCAAGCGTGTGACGGGCATGGTTACAACAGTCTCAGGACATTCGACTGAGAGTATGAAGTGCACAAACAGTCTCACTCAGGTCTTGATCCAAAGAATAGCTGACATCCCGAGGAAAAATAATCATCTCAGCGAAGGACGGAAGAACGATTCCACTGCTCCAGCGAATCGTCATAGAGATATAGGAAAATATCTCAATAATGCAGAGGATCCGATCTCTGCTATGTATTCAGGCTACTGTTGGTCCCGATCCATAAATACGGGCACAGGAAGGCAAATATTTGTCATACACTGCTATGAACAAGAGCAGCC
Organism: Pinus tabuliformis; assembly: GCA_031772625.1. Lineage (NCBI taxonomy): Eukaryota > Viridiplantae > Streptophyta > Pinopsida > Pinales > Pinaceae > Pinus > Pinus tabuliformis. Next base: position 1,097,576,071 of record CM062819.1, read on the forward strand.
CCGCTGGAACGAAGAAGGCGCTCTTGACCAGACTCGAAGACGAACTCCATCTCTGGTATCGACTCTTCTTGCTTTGTTTATCTATCCTCTAATCTATATCGTGGTTTTTTTCAGGACTAGCTTCAGAGGGAAGCTGAGAGCTAGAGCGCCTTTCTTTCAACAGTCTCTGCTCTATTCACTGCACCTTTGCCGGTCATCCCCCATCCTTCCTTCTTGCCCCTTAAGCACGCCCCTCTCTGGCTCATCATCTCTAACTTCAAGTTTTTCCCTTTCAATCTTCCAGACTTCCTTTTATTACCCTTCTCTTACCCAAAAAGTGAGAACTGTAAGCTCGAAACTCTTCTGTTTATTTTCACTCACCTCCAGCTCTTTTCATTCAACCCCGCGCATCATCATCCGGCCCCTCTTTCTCTTCTCCCGCAGCAAGGAGGAGTCAGCTGACCATCTCAGTGGAATCGACCTTCATAGAACCCAAGCCCAAATAGTGATGGCTCGTTCTGAGCAATGCTTTCATTGCCGCGACCTTCAGGCCAAATTTGAAGAGGTCAGAGCTCAACAAAGAATATTGGAAGATCAAGTGCGAAATATGGAAGCCAGGCACGCTGAACAGATTCGGAGCCTGGAAGCCAAATTTGATGAGCAGTTCAGAAATCTTCACGCCAAATACCGCACAGAAATGAACCTGTTTCTCCACCGGGTTCATTCACTTCATGAGCAGTTCAACGGACTCAACAATAGATGCATTCACGCTGAGGAATCGCTGGCAATCCTAAGGGAAATCATGGAAGCAAAGCAGAAAGAAAAATCAACATCTTCAAGCGCAAAGCCAATGGAAGCAGATCAGCACCCAGAGGACTCCACAGCGAGAAATATCAGTCGTATAGACATTGATTAACTATGTGCTGTAAATGCAAGTTTTGGTGCCACCAGTATGTCCGGATTTATAGTAGCAATAGATGTTTTTTAGCCAGAAGTTACAGAAACCAATTCAAGGATAGGAACGTCATGCTCTCTCCTTGGATTTGTACTGCTCTCGAAGCAACCTATGTATGGCTTCATGCCTTATTACTTTTTTCAATCAATATATAGCAACCGATCTTGTAAAAAAAAAAAGAACTAGGTGGAGTGGAAGTAGAAGGTATATCAGTGGTTTCTTTTTCCATCATCTACTTTTGAGGGGTTTGATAATCTCTCGATCGAGTAGTGACAGAGATAGGCAATGAACCTTGCATCATGAAAACTTGAGAACCATAAGAGGTGGACAAATGTGGTTGGTCTACCAACGGAGTTTGTTGAGATGGAAATGGCTCTTTTAAAATAGCCGGAGTCCCTTTCAATAAATGACTAACATCAGCACGTCGGGGACAATCCTTGGTATAATGGTATTACTCACAAATGCGGCAAGGATATTTCGGCTTTTGTTTGGAGGTATCATCCACAGATGACTTGGGAGGATCTTGCTTCAGGGTATTGTATTTGGCTTTACCTTTACACTTTTTATTATCTTTCAAGGCTTTATCTGCTATCGTATACTGGATAGAATGGACCTCAGAGGTTTTACCAAGATTTGATGGATTTTTCGAAGGATGATTAGAACCAGTATCTGAAACAATTTTTTGCTTCGAGGAAGTATTGGTGGAAGTCTGAGACATTTATCCAATTATACTATCAACATGTGGTACATTAGGAGACTTTGAAGACGTTGGATCCGAAGATGGTCTTGGAGCATCAGGCAATTTCGTATAACGTGGCATATTAGCAATAGTCTATGTCTAAATATTAGGCACAGGCAATAGCTTGATCCTTAGTAACACATCCACCCATTTCTATATCTTTAGCAATTTTTTTTCACGAATGATTTGGTAAACCATTCAGTTAACAAATCATCAGGAATTTCAAATTTGATGCGGCGACATCGACGTCTCCATTCATGGATATGATCAAAAATATGGGTTGCAATATCTTTCTTCAGAGATGTGAGCAAATGAGTACCATTTTCATAACGAACTGGTAATTGGAAGTGGGTGAGAAAATCCATAACCAAAGAGTTGAAGTTAGCATAGGTACCCTGAGGTAACTCGACATACCATTTTTTGGCAGCACCTAGCAAGGTTCACTGAAAGAGGTGGAGGCAAATAGAATCGTTAACATAAGAATTGGAAGAAAACCATAAAAGATATGTCTCATCATTTTTGTAGGAACTAGAGGCCAGTAAGGCGAATGAAGAATGGGATCATTAGTAAGCCTCGAGACATCAGGCAGTTCCATTGTAGATAAAATTGGAAATTATGAATTAAAGGGCATGTAAGGCCTTTGAGGGGGCCCAACCTGTAGGTTCCAACCTTGTTGGTAAGGATTCTAACCCCACAACAGAGGATTTTGACCATAGGGGACGTGATTCTTCCCCCACTGGGAGGTACCTTGACCATAAGGTGGATTTTCTCTAGGGTTGGGTTGATATTGACCTACCATAGGCCGTTGATAAGAATTATAGGCAACATATGGATTGTAAGGTTGATGCACCTGTTGACCCTGGATATGCAGTGATTGGCCCTGCTTCTGCAGGGGTTGACCTTGTGTCTGCAAGGTTTGACCTTGTTGATACACAAGTTGAGCTTGCTGCTACAGGGTTGACCTTGCTACTGCAAAGGTTGACCTTGTTACTACAACAGTTGACCTTTTTGCTGCAAAGTTTGACCTTGCTACTACAAAGGTTGGCCTTGCTGATATAAGGGCTAAGTGGGTTGTTGAATAAACTGCGTTTGCTATTGCAAAGGATGTTGATACTGCTGGAAAGTTTGCCCCTGATGTTGCAATGGTTACCATTGCTGCTGTAATGGTTGTTGGATAGTTCCTTAAAGCATACCCTATGGGTATTGGTAAGTTCTGAGTGGGATTTGTCCATATGCACCAGGAATAGCAAATTGACCAAATTGCACATGGGGACCTCCTTGTAGAATATAGGGTTGATTTTGTAATTCTTGTGAACCATATGGGACATAAGCTTGTTGGAGTGGTATCTGAGCCATGTAAGGTTGTTGATACTGGATATTACTCATCCTGGATGGACCAATGCGGTTAGGAATACCACCAAGATAAGATTGATTGACTCCAACCATGTGAGGTTGTGATCCACTCATATGGGTTCCACTTGACACAAGAGGAGTGTTTGGATTTTCCCCCCCAGGCCATGAATAAGGTGGTGGTACATACTATCCACTTGATAGAGGGACTGAGGAACTTATGGACACATGAACCGAAACAATTGGTTGTACTGGAATATAAGGTTGAAATGATGTTAAAGGTTGTGATGGAATGGTCAACTGAATGGGAACTAACGTAACGGTAGTTTGCACAGGAATTTGAGAGATCACGTTTGGAATAAACAAAACAATAGTGGGCATGGCACTTGACAACCAAATAGGATTTTCATAGAAAGATAAAGCACTAGGAGTTCCTGAAACTAATTGAGCTAAGGTTGTATAACCATGTGGAAGCATAGGCCCACTAGTTTTAGGAAGTGTGTGAGATGGGAATCTTCCCGTAAAAGGAAAGCCTTCTGGAGGAAAGTCATATTCTTTCTCTTCATCAACATGAGGAGTGTGGGTAGTGGAAACTTCTATAGAATTTTGTAGAATTTTTCGAGAAATCAGCTAGCTCTGATACCATGTAGAACTTTTTCTGCAAATCAGCAAGCTCTGATACCATGTAGAAATTTCCCACCTGTAGATCACCTGGTAATGCAATGTACTAAAGCAAAACACTTGATCTACGTCTACAAACAATTTAGTGGAAGCTTAATCAACCATGAACAACATCAATAAGAACACATATAACTGATAAGAAGGAATCAATCACACATAACACAGAAGAATTTACCCAGGGAGAGCACCTCCCTAAAACCCCATCTCTATATTATCATACAAGTGGAAATATAGTCTGGATTACACAAAGCCTTAGCTCGAAAGCTATCCAGCTCTCAGTACAATCCCTCCGCTACTCATAGACAGTCAAAGGCTTCTCACAAACCTTCTCCTTTGCCCTCCAAGCCTCCTATTTCCTTGTGCAGTGTCCTTGGGGTCCAGTGCTGCCACCTGTGTGAATTGGTGTCTTCACACACACACTGACCTCTGATCTAACTACACAAACATGAAGGAGATAAATCCCCATCATGGATGAGCTTCCTTTATAGGAAAAATATTCATCCAACTGATACTACATTATCCCTTCTCTGATTTCAACTGGGTCTCTGTCTGAACTGCCATGCATCAGTTATCCATGAGAGAATACTTAGTTATATGAAAATAATAGTTGTCACATGCCTGCAAGCATCAACAAACTATATCTCATTAATTTAACAACTTGTTAAATTAATCTAACTGAACTTGACTAAGTTAAACTAAGTTAATTGATCCTCTCAATATAGAACTTATCCTTAATTCCTCAGTCAGTGGAGCAAATCAAGGACACATTCCCCAATCAGTGGAGAAATTATTGCATGTTATCACAAAGACTTCAAGTTTGATTTTCCTTAACTAATTAACTCATGTAGAATTAATTAAATAATATTCAAACTGCTGGTAAGACCAAATTCGAATTTTACTTCCTATTTTAGATCGGGGACTGTCTAAAAATAGGAATCCACACTGCGCTGCTAAAAATAGAACTTCTAATTTTAGCACTTCCATTTTTCATTCTCTGTTGCCCAATCTAGCACTGATGCTCAAACTGCTATTTTTAGCACTTCTATTTTTAGCAATTTCTTGTTGCCAATTTTCAACACTCCCTCTCAACAAGAAAGGCTTCCTCTCGAACCTGATCCTGTACCTCTGGAATGTTCTGCATGTAACACATCTATCAAGTGTAGTTGCTCTAGCAACTCTTGGAACAAAAAAAACTCCCAACTGACCTCTATATTGCACACCTCTCCGTGCCACCTATCACTGTGCAACACACTTGTGCCTCTCGCATTGTTGCAGCCTGCATGCTATGCGTTGTCCTAGGATTCCCTGCACTGTCGCTCTCTCTGCCACTCCATATGCATTTGTCTCTACCCAATCAGTCAGTTCCTTCTACTCCACATCGGGGCTCCCGTAGCAAGGTCTCATCCAAGAGGTTGGGTACCTCAAGGATCCTGCCCCTCCTCCTTGGGATGATCACTCCACATTGCCCCACCTCCTACCTGAAGGTATGCCTGCATGTGATCCCTCTACCCACCTGGATCAAAGTTTCCCCTTACTGGAGATCTTTGCATGAGTAGATGTCTCTACTCGATCTCCTCTCAGCTTCCCCTATTGTGGCTGCTCCACAACCTCCTAAATTTGTTGCACCAATCGTAGCTCCTCCACAATTGTCTGAGACTTCTTCTGAATCTGCATGTTGAGACGTAATTTACTCTCCCTCTCGACCACCAAGTATCTAACCTTTGCCTTTCTCCTCAGGGCTATGCATGCATCTTGTACCTCAAGTGCATACAAGTTCTTGGCTAGCACACCAATCTATTTCCACTTTCCCGCCATCATGAAATTTTCTAGAAAAAGAGCTGATTTTAATTCAGCGATATCTACCTCATCCAAACTCCAATTCAACCGATTTTTTTTTTTTTTTTTGGGTATTTTTCTACAAGGAATCCAAATCTGCTATTTATTTCTGAAAATTTTATACAGAAATTTTCAAATCTGCTCTGCAAACTCTCGGCCCAAAACTCAAAACTTTGAATTCTCCTCTCAGTATACTATTCTTCCTTTGATCACCTTTGCTCTAATACCATGTAGAACTTTTTCTACAAATCAGCAAGCTCTGATACCATGTAGAAATTTCCCACCTGTAGATCACTTGGTAATGCAATGTACTAAAGCAAAACACTTGATCTACTTCTACAAACAATTTAGCAGAAGCTTAATCAACCATGGAAAACATCAATATTACCACACATAACTAATAAGAAGGAACCAATCACACATAACATAGAAGAATTTACCCGGGGAAAGCACCTGCTTAAAACCCCATCTCTGTATTCATACAAGTGGAAATATAGTCTGGATTACACAAAGCCTTGGCTTGAAAGCTATCCAGCTCTTAGTACAATCCCTCTGCTGCTCATAGACGGTCAAAGGCTTCTCACAAATCCTCTCATTTTCCCTCCAAGCATCCTATTTCCTTCTGCAGTTTCCTTGGGGTCCAGTGCTGCCACTTGTGTGAATTGGCCTCTTCACACACTTACTAACCTCTGATCTAACTGCACAAACTTGAAGGAGATAAATCCTCATCATGGATGAGCTTCCTTTATAGGAAAAATATTCATCCAATTGATAGTACATTGTCCCTTCTCTGATCTCAACTAGGTCTATGTCTGAACTACCATGCATCAATTATCCATGAGAAAATACTTAGTTATCTGAAAATAATAGTTGTCACATGCATGCAAGCATCAACAAATTATATCTCATTAATTTAACAACTTGTTAAATTAATCTAACTGAACTTGACTAAGTTAAACTAAGTCAACTGATCCTCTCAATATAGAACTCATCCTTAATTCGTCAATCAGTGGAGCAAATCGAGGACACATTCCCCAATCAGTGGATAAATTATTGCATGTTCTCACAAAGACTTCAAGTTTGATTTTCCTTAACTAATTAACTCATGGAGAATTAATTAATCAATATTCAAACTACTGGTAAGACCAAATTCGAATTTTACTTCCTATTTTGGACCAGGGACTGTCTAAAAATAGGAATCCACACTGCACTGCTAAAAATACAACTTCTGTTTTTAGCACTTCCATTTTTCATTCCCTGTTGCCCAAACTACTATTTTTAGTAGTGCTATTTTTAACACTTCTATTTTTAGCAATTTCTTGTTGCCAATTTTCAACAACTTTTGGATGACCTTGAGGAGATGTTGGGATCTCACCTTCTGAATCCATGGCTAGAAAAATTTGGCAAGGAGGAATCTGAGATGTATGAGGAGATAACTCCAAAGGAACACCAGGTCAATCGTAAGGACTATAAGGACACTGAGGATATATCACAAAAGGATCAAATAATAGATTCAAAGGATATAAGACAAACCTCTGCGAACTCTCAGGGGTTTCTAGATCAAACTCTTGAGGTGACAAGGAATCTAAAGGTGGTGGACAAGAAACAAGGGGTTGGATGCTTGGGACAATCCCAAGTTGAAATCCTTTTGCTTCGATTGGCTGAGGAAGTTATAAATAAACTTCTTGTGAAGACCTTTCAATATCAAACAACGAAGGTGAACTTTGGGGTGAACTCAATGGTTCAGCCACAATGACTTTCTCTCAAGAGCAGAACAAGGAGAGATGATTTGTTGAGGGCTAATTAAAATCAAAATTTATAAGGCATTACTCAATATTGGGCCAAGGAGCAACTTCATGGGTTTGACATGTTATCATTGGCAGGTAATTTTATTGACACGAAACAAAAAATAAATCAAAATGGGTAAAACCTAAGCAAGAGGGTTTACCAAGTATCCATGAACTGCAATATACACCCCAACCGAAACCAAGGACTTAATGTATGCCTGCCAATCTCCCTAAATCCTATGTTTAGTGTATCATGTTTACAAGGAAGCTGAATCAGTTACCTGTGGCTAAATGATAGCAACCTAATGGGGTCTCCCAAATATTTGTGACGGTATGGGGAGCACAAGTCCATGTTAGCATTTCCTAATGTAGAACTGTTTGATGAGAGCATACCTATATACTTATCGTACTGAAGTTCCTCCGATATACCTGAAAGTACTGGAGAACCTTCTATATACTTCCATATTGGGATGAGATTTTACCCTTGGGATACACTGCAGGCCATTAATGATAGCTACTATGTTTAAAGATGTCGAAACACATCTCTAGCCTAGAACTCTAGATATTTACGTTAAGTAACAAATGATCCTTAGCTTAATTGAGGTAAATTTTAAGTTTATCTTGGATTAAGTTTCAATTTTATGGCTTAACTATGTCACATGTTCCTATAATGCAGCTAAATGATGAAAATGAAACCTTTTCATTCAATGAAGGATAAACTAACAAAGGAAGAGAAATAATCAAGCGATGCATCAACACAATTCTTTCCAATACAATAAATAAAACCAAAATCTAATCTTTCATTTCATTAACAAATGCAATGTCAAGATGCAATCTTATAGAAATGAAAATCACTTTCCTTTCACTAAGATGAAATAATGATTATCCTTTCACTTTTATTCAATCAATGCAAACGAATGCAAAGAGCAAAGGGAAATGCAAACAACTCAATGAAAATGAAAATCTCTTACACTTTATGATTTTGAATGAAAGAAATATCTCAAAAATACTTAAATGATAAGATCTTTCACTTCTTTTCAGTTCAACCAAAGAAAACAATTTGTAATCTATGCTTGATTATGGAACCAAAGCAATCTTCAAAGCATCAAAATGATCTAACACTTAATGAAAACAACTTCACACCGAAGAACCAAAAGAAACTTGTAAAAGGTGTCCTCATTGTAGGAAGTCTCTTGAATGAGACCAACCAATCTTAGAAAATTGGACCAATCAATGAGTGGAGGGTGACCTAGAAACCTTAGAAACCTTTAAAGCAATCAATCTTCAAACACACATTAACCAAAGCAAGAGATAATTACAATCATACAAGTATAACAACTAGGACAAATACACTGTAGACACATCGGAAAATCATTGACAAAGGGAAAAAAGACTTAGAACAAGAAGAAAAAGCCTAATTTTTCTTATCCTCTAGGATCATCGTGCCTTTTATAGGAAAAAGGGTGATGCAAGGGTAATCAGCGTGACTGTAATTAACAAAACAATGATGACATCGCACCTGTTAAGACTAAACCCACGACGGGCAAGAAAAATAAGGGAAAATAAAAAATCTTTAAGAACATAACACATTGAGTGTCCTCAAGCAATAACCATTAAGTGAAAATAACTATAGAGAAGCAAACAGGCCAGAAAACTGACGGCTGGTCAGACTCACAAAAAAATTAGGGTGAAGGATTGGATGGAAATGGTTATAGCTTCCCCAGTGGATTCACCATTTTTTTTCTAGGCAATCCTCTCTGTGAAGAGAGACAACCCCTCTAGCCCGATGAGTGGGACTAGCAACCTACCTGACAATCTATTGGACACTTTCCTAAGTTACAATTGAAATGGGAGATGAGGAGGATGACCTACCTCATTCTGATGGTATAACGTCCTCCTTTGTTGAAGACCTTGAATCACTTATGTCATGGGGTTGGTCCTCCTACTCTCAGCATTTAAATTCCCGCATAAGAGATCAAGACACAACAAATTATACAAGTACAAATACCATAATCAAAAGTAACCTACTTAACATATCAAGGAGCATTAAGATAAATGATACATCAACATACACATTTATGGAAAATGAACCCACAGTTCTATATATTAATAGAATAAAGAGGAAGCATACAACCAAGCCTTGATGTCAATAAGCTCTCCTTGAGTGAATATCCAAGTCCAAGCTCAAGCTCTCTAAGCACTCCTTCTCTAAGCCAAATGAGTATCATGTAGGCACAATATCAAAATAAGGGTGCAAATAGCTAAAGACCAGCCATTTGAGAATGGGAGAGGATGAATATATAGGTAGGGAAAGGGAGTTAGGATCTCTCCAAAGATAGGAGAAGGCCCTCATCTCAAGGAGGTAGCTCATAGGGATAAGACCAACAGGCCAAGTTGAGAGAACTCAACCTCATCGACGATGAACGACCTCCAGCTCATCATTCTGGAAGCCTCTAGATCACGAAGTTGCTTATCCTCTTTGGGAAAATTTCCTTTTAGGGATCATCATTGGTATCCAATCCAAAAGTGCAATGGAATTGTGGGTCTAGTATAGTGCAACTAGCGACCATCATGATCTTCAATATCAGGGGAGCGATGATACTAAAATTAGGGTTTTAGAGCCATTTCCTTTAGAGGAAGCTCAAGGCATTTTCCAATCCATTTTTTAGGGAGGATTTGAGCTGCATATCTAGATGAGTACACTGCATGATGGTCATGTTTCGGGCACTTCAGGGTATGTCACAGGGAAGTGTGAGAGGTGTGAAAAAATACTATGCAACAATTCCTCATATGGAATATAAACATATTTCTCATGTATTGGAGTATAAATATATAAGCAAGGGGTGGGATATGATCCACAAGAATTCTGTAGAAAATTAATAGGAAGAAGATAAGTGAAAAAAATAAAAATGGTGAAAAATTCCAAAATGGAGAAGAGATACTGGGGAAAAATGGTGAAATAAAAAATTCATAATCCATGGGAGGAACAATGATTAGAGATAGTGAGGGAATATTTTCCCTTAGCACAGGGGTAATATAGGAATACATTAGAAATCTCACTTATGCAAGTGTAGTTAAACATACACTAAGCTCTACGCTAGTCATGAGAGGGAGGAAATCTGGGAAAGAAATGTGGGAACAAGAATTTAAATGGAAAAAAGCATTGGGATTACAATCCTTTCTCGCTGAGTTTTGCTACTTCCTTTGAGGCCTATTGAAAAGTTAGGTATGATCTATCTATGTATCTTGTTATCTAATTAGTTTGTAAAATAGTTTCCAAGTAGCTCTGTTAGAGCATGGAGTTTTTGAAAAATGTTTTGACCGTCCTGTCCATCTTGAGATGGAGATGGATGGATATGAGCATTAGAGATGGAATTCTACCATTTTTTGTTGTAACAAGTTCTAAAGGTATAACTACAACCCCCTAATTTTAGTTCAAACAATATCCATTAGTGTGAGAAAAGATGTTTGAGGTTTGCACCTTGCCTTTTTTTTTTATCCCTATGGATGTTTGTTTAATAGATCCAAGGATAAGATGGATTTATGTTAGTTTATAGTTATTTAAAATTTAAATATAGAAACTGAAATAAATATGATGTCATTTAATTTTTATTTTATGTTGAAGTCTTTAAATAAATAATATGTCAGGACTTTTTTTTTCATTTTATTTTATTAGTGACACACCCACACATGGGGATCTCCCTTGCCCTGGGCTATCAAGTACCATGCTTCTGTTGGCGCAAAGAATAAATATGGCATGAGAAAAGTATGGTTCTTACCCATTTTGAACTTGGAGGAAGATTATAGTTAATAAACAAACATTCAAGCTCTTTTAGTTGATTATTTTTCTTTCTTCAACATATATGTTTTTTATAACACCATTTGGTTACTTTATAAGCAACCATAAAGACTCTGACTGATTTTTATGTGAAATGAAATCTCCAAAGATCGATGATAGGAATATTATTGTAGGCTATCCATACCCTTCAATGATTTACATATTTTAAGCTCAACATAAACTTTTGATATGTTTCATTAATATGATCTTTTGCTCCCAATATTCCATCCCTCCACTTAACATACTTCAATGATATCCTTTGTGTTTTTATATAGTTAGGTATTTGTGCTTCAACCTACATATCCAATTTTATATTTTAAGGATATGCCTTATTTTTAGTTACATTTTTATTGTGCTCTTAATTTATTTCAGAATCTTCAATGGCCTCCTTTGTGGAGTTATATAGCTAGGTGTTTGTGCTTCAACCTAGATAGCTAACTTTGTGTTTGAAGGATATGCCTCCTTTTCAAATACTTTTTTATTGTCATCTTAATTTATTTCATAATCTTAACAACACTTACCTCTTTCCTTTCTAACAAAGAATCAATTTAATTGGGAGTATTGATTGTAGTTGGTGCTAATGCCAGATTAACATCTGCATGGATTTAGAAGTTTCTTACACTTGATGTCGAATTTATATTTGTTGTAACAAGTATAAGGATATAAATATTTATTTATTTCTCTCTTTTACCAAATTAATCTCTTTTAATTTTTTGTACTTGCAATCATCCAGGGCTCATGGAGAGAGATGGAAATACATTGATACAACACAAGTCAGAAGTGTTGTGCCAGAAATATTATTTTTGCGTAGTTGATCATCTTGGTCATGCATATTATTTCAATTTATTAAGAAATATGACATTATAACCTGATCATGTTGTGTAGTTCCATGTTTGATGCATCATGAATTCATTGCATTTTTTAGGTAGGTGAGTTAAAATTGAACACCTTTGCAACATAGAGACTGGAAATTCTGAATTTTATGAACTTCAATCAATCATTCATGTTGTAGATGGTAGGTGGGATAACGTAGAAAATTTCTAAATAGTTAAGAGGCATTTTATTTCAAATGACATTGAATTGCAGTTTGGTGGAGTTAAATGACAGGGTATACAAAGTCATTGTGGGAGTTAAATTAACACCTTCAATTTGAAGAATTTTATGAAACATTTGCCAATATTGGTTGGGCATACATGGAGGTGGTAGGTAATGTTTGTAAAACAATATTTACACTGTAAACAAGGAAGAGGTTAAGGAATACACGCTCAGTAGTACTTTCCAATTTATGAAGACAAAAACTGGAATGCTATCTGACTCTGAAAAAACTTTCATTTATGTAGTGGCAACCATGGTGGCAAGTTATTCTCCAAAATGTTCACTTGAGAAATTATTGCAAGGGAGCAACCCTTTCCATCATTTTAGAGGTGAAACAACTTTTTTGTAGACTTGTACCCTCAATTATGTTGGGTATTAAATGGGGAGCCTTGAAGTGAAACCCTTTTTTTTTCCTTGCAAGATTTGTAAGAATCCTACTTTGTAACTGTCATACGGAGGACCTATGTATCTTTGCATGAAGAGTAATTAGGGGAATCTGGAGGTATAAAATGGGCCTCTTAAGGAAATTATAAAATAATAGTGCAAATAATAAAATAATATTAGATTACATCATCAAATTTTAGGGGGGGAAAAAAAGAAAAAACTATTTTTTCAACTCGTATTTTCAACTTATCTCCCTATGGGTTTACTCAAATTTCGAGCAGAAACACTTGTTGGTTGCAAAATTTGATAACTCATCCAAGGAGTACCCATGTTTCATACTTTTGATGGACCCTACTACACGAAAAATGAGAAATACATGAAAAATGTGATTGCAGTGATGTGTTTTCATGTGTTTCTCATTTTTCGTGTAGTAGGGTCCATCAAAAATATGCAACATTTGTACTCCTTCGATGAGGAATTAAATTTTTCATCCAACGAGTACTCCCGCTCAAAATTTTAGTAAACCTTTAAGGAGATAAGTCGAAAATACGAGTTGCAAAAGCAGTTTTATTATTTTATTATTTTTTAATCTTTTTACCTTTTTACTCCAAAAATGGTGAATCATCCCCCATGGTTGACATCATCATCTTCAATCCTATTGGTTCTTATAAATTTTATTTTGGTTGTACATTTTTCTTAGGAGGCCCATTTTAGACCTCAAAATTCCATTAAAGAACCTAGAGATGATACCATTGCATGAGAAGTGACGTGAGAAGATACATTGCGAGAATGAGTTCATCATCTTGTGACTATGAGGAACTTGAAGATGCTACAAGGTCCTTGCAAAGGTTGATTGATAATTTTATTCATAATTACCAAATCATTTGTAAGCAGTGAGACACAATCAATGGAATTTTTGTCACAATCATTTAATAAAGATAAGGATGATGTGTGGATTCATGTCATAACATATCGAAAGGAAGGAAGATATATCGATTTTTACCTTACTGTACATGATGATGTATGAGGAGTAGTGGTTCAGCGTGGCATCTCACCTGATACCCAGCATACACATCATTTGTCAATGCATGTAGTAACGATGGAGATATGAAGCAGGATTGGAGTTGTATATCATTTCTTAATGACATCATTAGAATTTATTATCAAGGGGAACTATTGCTAAAATTGTGTGCACGCATGAGAATTAGCAAAGACGTAAGGTTTAGCATAGGCTTGGAGTCTTCCATCCATTGCAGCAAATTCTTACAGTAATATATTTGGCATAAGATCCAATATTTCTTGGTAGAACAAGTTGAACATGTGTCTTATGCTAATGTACAGGATGGTGGTTGTACAATTGAGGTTGTAGTTTAAAAAAGAAAAGTTGGTTTGTAGATGGGAACACTTTGCTCCATTAAGACAATTCATAGATGAAATGTACGCCAGAATATCATCTAACAGTTGATTGATGCATATGAGCAAGTTAGACTGGAAAATTGCATCTCAATTTCGAACCTTGAATATTATGCTTATCTATTGATAAACCATCATTTCTTGAATATTTAAGCTAGCAGTAGCTTAATACTGGCCTATGGTGTGATAGTTCAGGATAGTGAACAGAGGTTCTCTGAAATGTAGTGTCCTGGCAGGCCAAAGATGAAGGGAAATAATAGGACTGGTGATTGTATGCATACACATTCATATGGACGTTAGTAATAAGTAATGAAGTGTTGACCTTACAAATTCATATTTAATTGAATTGGTTGGCCTAATATATCATAATATTGATGATTGGCATGAAGAAATTAAGGAGGTCTGGCCTTCAAACTAATCCCTAGAACCAACTTGTGTTTGTGGAGGTTTTAAAAGTGATCTAAGTTGAACAAGCAGACTCACCATGGCTAACTTTAAACAAGTTTTTGAGGAATTTATTTATGTAGTGTTTAGGATTCCCTTTGGATGTTCTTAAACTATAACTGAAGGATATTTGTTTGAATAATCCCCTTTTTTTCATCCACATGCTCCCATGGAAAAATATTTTGAATCATTTCTTATGAAGAAAGGATAGAATTTGGGTGGCCTTTAGAGGTTAGGATGCCAATTTTCGAGCCTTATTTGTCCACTTGGCAAAAGATCATTTCAATATATTATGTGGAGAGTTGACATTTGAAGGGCCTTTGGTGGCTGGATGCTTTTCATTGAAGCCCCTTTGTCCCAGATTTGAGGAGATTAATTCCAAGGCTCGTGCCCTTTAGAAATTGTATACTTATCTTGGAAAGGTCCTACATTGTATTATTTAGGATTATTTACCTACGCAAGAGGTTTTTTACCCTCTCCATAGGCTAGATTAGCAGGATTTTACTTAGAAAAATATGTTTTTAATGTATAAGGAACTTGAGTCTCTTTCCCTATAAATAGAGAGGCACTTCCTCTCATTTTCTCATGGTTGGGCCAGGGAAAAATCCCTTAGCAAGTCTAAAAGAAATTGTAATTTTACTTTTCTCCTAAATTTGGCTATATATGTTAAGACACCTCTTACGAAGGACTTGTTGATGTGGATTAAACTTTTTTTTTGGATGGATATTAGTAAATCTTGGTTGAATGCATGATAATATAAGTATGGACTTTCATTCTTCTTAGTTATGTTTATGGATGATAGTAATTAAGTATTGAACAAGTGGTCATTGCCCCTTTTAAACAAGCCCTCCATCCAAGTCTTTCAAGAAGGAGCAAGTGTGTTCCTTCCATTATCCTTTTTGAGAAGCCTTGAATCAAATTTCTAGGGTTATTTCAGAGCAAGCTTGCCCTAGTCTTTTGAACCTAGTTTTACTCAATCCTCTTCAACTGTGTCGATCATTACTGCAAAGAATGAACTTGCCCGACTAAGCCATAAAATGTGCCTTACGAATAGGATATTGTAGAGAAAGAACAATTTAATATGCATGAAATGGGAAAAAACTATGTATATATCTCATGTAAATAAAGAGATTAAAATTTATTTACTCCTACAAATACCTTATTCAAATGGTATACTCACAAAATTAATATGCATGACAAGGGAAACTTAATATGCATGAAATGTGAAAAACTATGTATATATCTCGTGTAAATAAAGAGAGTAAAATTTATTTACTCCTAGAAATCCCTTATTCAGATGGTATACTCACAAAATTAATATGCATGGAAAGGGAAAAGCAATGTAAATAGCTCATGTAAATACCAAAATTAGTATGCATGACATGGGAAAAACTATATAAAAAGCTCATGTATATATCCAAATTAATATGCATGACATGGGAAAAACTATTTAAATAACTTGTGTAAATAAAGAAAGTAAAATTTCTTTACTCCTGGCAATCCCTTATTCATAATTGAATACCCACAAAATTTAGCATACTAAAAGTTCTATACGCTCCAATTTAAGTGTTGCATACAAGAAAATGCAAAGAATGAATTTGCCTGACTAAACTACAAAACCTCCATTACTATTAGGATTATGTATTGGATAACATAAATTTCATGGAACCTTGATGGAAGCCCCAATGTTTGCACTATAGGGCTCAAAAAGGGGCAAATGACATTTTGGCCATGATTGTGGAATAAAGATATGGATGCATGATACAAAAAATATACAAGGAAACAAAAGACTGAACAGAAAAAGTGTACACGTTACTACATCTAGTTTAAGATTCCCAATATATCTTATGTCAGGAATAGGTCATTTTTGGCTTCTCAAACTCTCATCACTTGACAAAGATTATGTAGCTTCCATTAGAGCCACACCCAATGTCCATGTTATGCTCCCAAATCCAACAATTATTTTCTCATCTTTTAAATGCAACCCGTATGTAAGGAGTGTTACTACATATGCTGCATGAAAACAATACTCTTCTACAAATGGTTGTGGAGCTACACTTTTCTGAGCATCTTTCCATGTTTTTTAATAGATATTCTCACCTTCTATAATATCTAATGATAGGTGGCAACAAAAGATAGATTATAAAAAGTTTTAGACAAAAAATAATCTAGATAGTGCATAAAAACTCCCATCTAGTGGTGGATGATGGTTTTTAAGCGCACAATGGTATTTCTCACAATTTGTAGCTACAGATGAATGTGACCATAAAGAGGCATTAATAGTGGATTTAGCCAATGCTTGGCATTCTTCCTAGTCAGAGTCACACACCAACTCAATCTTTGTTCCAGAAATTTCTTTCCTTGTAATCATCCTACCATTTTTAAGACTTCCAGCTTGATGTGGATAACATTTAGAACAATGATATGATTTTCTGTAGCCATCTTGCAAACATAGATGTTTTATCTGCCAATTCATTTTATTTTTGGAATAGTGTAGTTCTTCATGGCTCTTCTCTGAAATCTTCTTTTTTTTCCAGGGAAAAAATCACGACTTTTTATTAAGGCAATAAAAAGTTTTACAAGCTATTGTAACATATTCCACCATCTTTGGCTCATAAGACTGCTGCTCTGCTCAACATTTAAGGAGTTGTTCTGCTGTTCTGCTCAACAATTAAGGAGTTGTTCTGTTGTTCTGTGAGACACAGAACCTTTACAATCAACCTCCCAAAAACGAAGGTGCTATATCAACTGAGTATCGTAAATGTGAAAACAAAAAAAATACTGGGGCCTCCTTTTATAAGCAGGAAAACAGCCCCCCATAACAAAAAACTAAAATGTCTCATAGCCCGAGGGCAGTTCCAAAACGGATATCAAGGACATACACTGTTTGCTGTGTAAATATAAAACTGCTACTGAAAAACATGGTCACTAAGAAAAAAACAGTGCTGGAAAAAACAAGGAAAAAACATATATATTATATAGTGCCGCTGCAAAAACTGTTTTCAAAAAGAAGCTGGACGGCCAAATCATAGAGACTGTGCATAGGGAGGCATATTTGATCTGACTGTATGCCCCTGTCTGAACTCTTCTATGATCCAGTTGCCCATATCCTGTTGTACACCAGCTTTAGATAGCTGGTCTGCTTCTTCATTCTTGTCCCTGTAAATGTGGCAGATAGAAAAAGTGTTAAAAGATGCCTTTAATAATAAAATTTCTTCCACAAGAGCTTTCAATATCTGATTATGACAAGATGCTTTTCCATTGACCCAATTAATGACATTGAGGGAGTCCCCAAAGATCTGTATCTTGTTTATGTTTCTGTGAAGAAGCCAACATAGAAGGTAACGAAGAGCTGATAATTCCGCAAAGTTATTAGTGCCAGAGCCCAGCCCAACTGAAGCTTTTAATGAATGATCAGGATCGATATGAAAGTACAATCCAGCTCCTGCCCTGTTATTTTGTGAGGCTCCATCAAAAAAACCCCAAGGAATGCCTTCTTGTATGGTGATTGGTTTTTGCTTTTGTTTTTGTTCTTTTTGTTCAGGAGGTGGTAATGCAGAATAAATGGCCGCAATGTTAGTGGCAGTGACGAAAGAAGGAGTATCCTTGTCTTGAAAAGTGCTTTTATTCCTGGCAAGCCATATTCCCCAGCAGTATATGAGTGGCAAGTTTCTCAGGTTTCCATCAGGGAATTCTTGCCACCAATTTCTCCAAGCTGACTCCAAAGAATCGAGGCCCCATCTAGCATTTACCTTAAGCAGCGCAGTAGCTTCCTCCCAAATCTGTCTAGAGATAGCACAAGATATGAAGAGGTGGTTTATGGATTCTTCCTCCGACTTGCACAGTGGACATCTACCAGGCCCAATAAAGAATCTTGACTGTAGAATTTCCCAAGTTGGGATCTTCCTTTTTAAGATACACCAAAGAAACAGTCTGGCCTTGGCTGGGCTTTTGAGTTTCCACAAATTTTTGGCCCACCACTCCGGGATGCCCCAGCCTTTTTTTCCCATCAAGAAAAGGTATCCATCTTTAGGCGAGTAATCCCCATTTTTGCTCTGGGCCCACAACAGGCTATCAGGTTCTTCTTTTATCCTGACATTAGAACGTTGAAGTTCTTTTATAAAGACCTCCCATTCAGCCTTCCATCTGATATTGATTCCCATCTCGACATCATCCTTCCAGGCCTGACCCCAGATTGAAGCTTGTCCCACCTTCTCCACTTGATTTAGAGAAGTAATACCTTTGTTATCCAGATGTCTGAGGAGTCCAGGTGAGAGGGCATAATCTTCATTGCATCCTACCCAAGGGTCTCTGCCAATCCTGATTTGTCTACCGTCACCGACTTTCCAAGCTAAACCTTGTTCGATCACGAAGAAAGCTTCCACCGTGGCCTTCCAAATGGCAGAAACGTTTTTTATCTTCTTGTTTTGACTCCGGATCCAATCCTCCAGGGGAATAGGGTCGATGTATTTCCTTTTCACCACTTTTGTCCATAAATTTTCCATGGTTATTAGCCTCCATCCCGATTTTGCAGCTAAAGATAGACTGAAATCTGGGAGTCTTTTAATGCCCCATCCACCCCATTCTTTTGGTCTGGCCACTTTGTCCCAAGATACCCAAGGCAGAACAGAAGATTCCTTAGTGCCGGCCCACAGAAATCTGCTACATATTTTCCTGATTTTCTCCATCACTCCTTTGGGGATCCAAGTCAGGGCTGCCCAATATACCGGAATAGCTAGGAGAACAGATTTTATAAGAGTCAGCCTCCCAGCTCTGGAAAGCCACCTGAAGCTCCAATGTGATATTCTAGCTTCAATTTTGGCTATGAGCCAGTTCCAATCCTCATTTTTGTAGCCTACAGGCTTTAGCCAAAAGCCCAAGTATTTGAAAGGAGTATCCAAAGGCTGAATAGGGAAGGGGAATAAATTAGCCAGACTGTTCCTTTCCCTTCTTTCAAATGCTGCAACACAAACTTGAGACTTTCCTGAATTAATCTGCATTCCAGTGGCTTTAAGGAAGAGATCAAATATACATTTTAATTCCTTCAGTTCATCAGCGGAGCCATTAGTGAAAATCAAAATATCATCAACAAAAAGGAGATGTGTGATGAAGAGATTGATTGCTACCTCTATACCTTTTACCTTACCCATCCTTCTGGCTTTATGGATTAGTCTACTTAGACCTTCTGCCACAAGAAGGAACAGAAGGGGAGATATTGGGCACCCCTGCCTTAATCCCCTCTGACTGTTGAAAAAAGAGGAGGCCGCACCGTTAACCAGAACAGCAAAAATGACATTTGTGATGCACCCCATAACCCAACTAACAAAGGAATAGTTGAAGCCGAGATGTGTAAGCAACATCCGCAAATATAGCCAGCTGATCCGGTCATATGCTTTAGATAAATCAATTTTGAGCACAGCACCCTTCTTATTCTTCAGCCGAATACTATGAATAACCTCCTGGGCAACCCCGATGGCTTCATGAATTTGTCTTCCATCTAGAAAACCAAATTGTTCCATCGAAATGTTTTGTGATAGAATTGGTGCAATTCTGAGAGCAATAACCTTTGCAATAATCTTATAGATGCAATTACACAAGGATATTGGCCTGAAGTCTTCGAAACTATCCGGATCATCCTTTTTTGGAATAAGAGCTATGAAAGTAGAATTGAAGGGTCTATAGATTTCTCCTTTCTGTCTTGACTCTTCAACTACTTCAGTTATTTTTGTTCCCAATTGTTCAAAAAAATGAAGGAACAACTCTATAGTCCAGCCATCTGGGCCTGGGCTCTTGTCTTTGCCCATGAGTTTCATAGCTGCTTCCACCTCCTCCTTTGAGACCGGGGAGGACAGTTCTTCTGACTCATCTTCCTCTATGAACCTAGGAAAGCTTTGGGCCGTTTGAATGACTTCTGCTATCGTAGCCTCCCCCGAATCAGAGAAAATGTTCTGAAAGTGTCTTTTCCCTAGCCCAGAAAGCTCTGTGAAGGAATTGACCATCCTCCCTTCTTCATTTTTAAGGCGCCATATAGTATTTGCAGCTTTCCTACCTTTAGCAAAGTTATGAAAAAACTTAGTATTCTCATCCCCCGACTTTATCCAGACAGCCCTGCTTTTTATCCTCCATTCTTCTTCCTTATCCAGTAGGATTTTATTTTGATGTTTCTCCAAATGGAGGATTCTGTCTTTGGTTGACTGGGAGGAGTAACCATCAACCTCCATACTTTCCAACTGCTTCAGTTCCTCCCTAATATTTCCCAGCTCCTCACTTTGTTTCAGCTTTTTTTCCTTTGCCCAAGAGATAGTGGCTTTCTTCAAATTTTTCAGGTTCTCCATGAACAGGAAACTCCTATCCCCATCAGAGTTTGGTACAGGATGTCTCCATGAATTATTGAACAAGGTGCAGAAAGAGGGGTCTTGGAGCCAAGCAGGATTGAACTTGAAAGGAGCTGGTGGCTTGGGGGGAGGGAGGGAGAGGTCAAGAAAAACAGGGAAGTGGTCCGAATTC
Organism: Pinus tabuliformis; assembly: GCA_031772625.1. Lineage (NCBI taxonomy): Eukaryota > Viridiplantae > Streptophyta > Pinopsida > Pinales > Pinaceae > Pinus > Pinus tabuliformis. The sequence continues at coordinate 1,097,597,079 of CM062819.1, forward strand.
CCTCTTTCCTCAATCCACTGTTTGATCACAGGAATTTTTGATAACAGGGGCTCAGCAATCAGGAAACGGTCAAGTCTTTTGGCTATTCGATCCTCACCTGTTCTTCGATTTCTCCAAGTAGGTTTCAATTTGATCGGAGATGGATCAGAGAGATTGTTATCCGATATTAGATTGAGGAAGAAATCAGAAAGAGGATCTTCTCTGGCTGATGGCCCCCACGCTTCAGCTCTGCCAATGGAGAAATTTAAGTCACCACCCATGAGTAAATAAGGGGTCTTCATCACCGATTTCATCATCAGATTTTCCCAAAAGGATTCCCTGCCCTGACAGGGCCCATACACATTTACCAAGGTGATAGGGAAAGGGAAATCCGGTGAAAGAGCCTCCAATCCCAGAACAGATTTCATTGCCCATTGGTTTATAATTTTAATCCGTCCTTCTTTAATTCCAATGGAGATGCCCCCCGAATGACCAGAAGAGTCAACAGCTGTAAAGGACCATCCAGGTAAAATAGTTTTTAGTAAGGCCTCTACCTCAACAGCCTTACCCAAAGTTTCTTGCAGAAAGATTACATCCAGATTAGAGTTGTTTATCCATTCTTTTAAAGCCAGTTTTTTAGGTTTACTGGCCAAACCTCTACAATTCCATGTTGTCAAAATCATTTAATAACATTCTCATGGGGATGGGCTGCTCTAAGGACCCCCGGAATAGAATATTGTTTGCCGTCTGCAACGTCAAGTTTTGCTTTAATCTTTGCTTTGGACATATCTGACTTCCTACCTCGCTTATTTTTGAGGCAGCTATGAACATCGATTTGTCCCAATCCACCTACAGTCCCAGTATCACTATGTTTCCCTCCCAAGGATCTCAGGTTATATGGACAGGGAGATCTGTCAACCGGAAGGGAAAGAGGGGGCCAATGGTCTTCATGATTAATATCTAGAGCTGGTAGAGCATCGGCAATTAGGTCTATGGAAGGAGGAATAGTGGAAATTTCCATAGACTTATCTTCTTCAAAATCATGTACATTTCCATATTGAATCACATCGGGATTAAGTTCCATGGATTCAATAGTAATATATTCATGTTCATTACAGTAATGAGAAGTAACATGTGGGGAAACATGTACATGCTCAGGCATAATAAGAGTAGAAGTAAAGGTTTTTGACATACCCTTTTCTTCGTCTTCACAATGAGTTTGTAAGGCCGGGACCGTCTTGGCATGCTCCTCCGCGATCGACGAGTCTTTAACCTGTACCACCTCATGCTCTTTTGAAAAATTTGCAGTTTCCTGTTCTCCTTCTTGGTTCGGGGCCGATTCCTCCACTGGTACTTTCGCAGATTCCTCTGCCTCCATATACTCTCCTCCGAGCGTCTCCGGGATTTCGTTCTCCGTAGTCAGCTGATCAGGATCTTGTGCATTCCTTCTATTCGCTGAGACCCGCCGAAAGTGTCGCCTCCTTCGCATCAGTGGACAATCGTTGGCCAAATGTCCATACTCATGACATAGATGGCATCGGAACGGAAGATATTCATAGTCTAACATCTGTTCGAAAACGTACTCCTTATATTGAAGATTAATTGACTTTGCTAAGCCTCCGCTCGGCCTAAGGGTGGCCAGGATACGCGCCATCGATCGATCCTTTGTGTGCAAAAAGGACATGTCCGCCTCAGATATTTCCCCAGACGGTTTCCAATGGATTTGAACACTTCTTCAGTCCATAGGAAGGAAGGCAAACCCGGGACACGAATCCACACCGGAAACTCATCTGCTCTCTCCTTGTATGCGTCGAACAAGGGTGTCCATTTCTTTAACAGAATGGGAATGTTCCCAATATGCCAATTGCGCTGGAAAACCCATTCTGCCGAAGCTTTATCTACAAAAGCGAGCTTAAACCAGCCCTTCCCTAGGACTTGTGCTTCAAACTGTAGAGGTCTATCTGAAACAAAACAAGATTCTCCCCATTCTTGTAGGAATTCGGAGGAGTACTTCTTACCTCGAACTCTTCCTACCAGCGTGCATTCTGCAACAGCTAGGGAATCTTCGATACCGACCTCCATTCCTAGGACCAGATTACCCTCTATCGCCTGGGCTCCAATGGGTCTTAGAGACTTCCTCTTCGCCCCTTTGAATCCTAAGTCCTCCACCTGGATACCTTTGCCCTTACGGCTGTCGTTCTTTTCTGTATGTGCCTGCTGTAAGCCCCCGGAAGATGTTAGCTCGGCTGAGTCGGATTTTGGTTTGCCAAAACTGCTTCCCCTTTTCTATATGATGACATTCCCTTGGCCGGTCCATCAGTAACTGCCCGCACCTCACCATGTAGCTCTCCGGAACCCTGAGCTATCTGCCCTACAGGGGAATGGTATACCCTTGGCAACGAAACCCTATTTATCGGGGTAGTCCCCTCAAAGACCCTTGGGGGACTGTTACTTGCAGCAAGCCCTAAGATTGGCAAATCTTCAACACCCTTTGTCAACTGAAAACTCGAGAGAGCATTTTTACCTTTTGGGTCCAAGGGTAAACCCTCTTCGGTTGTTTCTCTGGGAGTCGAAACTCCGTCCCTCTGCTTATAACCTTCTGAGATGCTTGAATGAAACTCCTCGTTTTCCGCCGCCTTGTCCACTAGTGGAAACAGAGGGGTATCATTCGGATTTATTCCTCCAAGCCGCGACAGGTCGAAAGCCCCGAAATAATGCTCCACAGCCTGAGCGGTAGTGTCTTTCCCCCACATGGGCAAAATGTCTTCTAATGCTGGGTCCAAATCGACTAAATCTGCGGGGTTAACCATGGTTATCTAGGAGCAGTTGCTGGTCAATGGCGGAAACCTTCATGGTTCTTGTTGGGGGAAACGAGATAAGGGCGGTGGATCAAACAGTGTTAAAAACAAAAGGGAAAAGATCGCATGGGGATTATCTCAGGCCTATACCGTCGCAGTTTATTGACCTCCATCTGCCAGTCAACCCTGAACCCGCGCCGGCAGCTGTTCTGCTTCCCTCTGACCTTGCAGGCTAACCGTGTCCCTTCCGAGGTTCCAAGCAGCTTCCAGGTTTCGAAACCCTAGCCGCCTCCATGATCGCCTCAGAGCTCATTTCTTTATTAGAGTTTTACTATCTTATTTCCTCTGAAATCTTCTTGTGTAGGAGTATGACTAAATTATCAAAGGAATCATTCAAACCATAAGCTAGAAGTGAATATCCATTAAGTTGGTGCTCCATTGACCCAATGTTTAACTTCACAACATATTCACCTTTTGTCTCTTCCTAGGTTCAAAAGTAACTGCAATTGAAGAACCACCTAAGTCAAGTACACCAAAACTTTTGTGCCCATGTGTATTACCTATCTTATCCATGTTGTAATTAAGAGCCGCCCATCCATAATAGGCCTCTTCTACCCCAATAATAACCCTTACTGTAACACACTCCTCCCACATCTACCCAAGTAACCGACCAAATGGGGTAAACATGTGAGGAGAAGTTACCATGATATGATTTGACTCCCCATGTGTTAATTAAGGAAGTGGAACCGATGAAACACATCACACGGACCTTCCACATCAACAACAGAAATCCCAAGAGCCATCCCAACCACTCAAGTAACCATTCCCTGAGACCAACTGAAGTTTTAGTACATAAAACCCTTATATGCTCCATTGATATGGGAAAGGGTGCATCTGGAAGGCTCCAGATGCTCCCACGGCAAGGGCAAGTGAGCGTCTGGGGACTTTTTTCCCTAGTGTTATGCCTGCGACTCTGAGATTTATGTCACTTTTCAACCCCAGAGCCCAAGTCACTGCCCAGAACTCAATGACACCTTTAGAAATAAAATTTCACAGCAAAACAAAGATACATTTATTAAAACATAAACAAGGACTAGATTAGACCACTACTAGCCATGACAGACATTTCATCAAAATGTCACAAACATGAAAGTTGTAGGTCTTAACAACATAATTGAGCATAGGGGTCTCATATTTATCTGAAAATCACTATGAAGAATTGATGCCTCCACACATTAGTTGTAATTTCATCTATTAGGCCATAGATACATTGTTTATTCATTCACAAGTAAAAACGTGATATGAGCCAAACATCATGAAAATCATAAAACTCATTCATAACCAGCATATAAACATCAAATATTCTAAGCATAGAACAGACATATAAACCACATAACAATAAGCATATTTACCCATCAATACCATAGGAAAGAGATTTTATTGCCACAAGAAAAATGCAACCAAGTCTAGGACTTCCACATACCACTCGACCATAGACATGGTTGAGCCAAATATCTCTTTAGTCAATCACCCCCATGCCATATTCCGATCATGAATGTGGGATCTCATGGAACAATCCATCAAAACTGAACCAAGGCTTCCAGAGGCCAAACCACCTCAACTAATCAAACAATGGTTCCGCCTTACAGTCGAACATCACAAACCATCATCATACTGGTCTCTACCCAAGTTGTCTAGAGCTTCAGATCGTTTGTTCCAACTTGGCTTCTAGTACTAGTAACTCAACCCAAATTTGTCTTCGGGCTTCCAGAGCGTTTGTCCAACCAAGGCTTCCAAGACCAGTAACTCAACCCACAGTTATCTTTGGGCTTCTATAGTTTTTTTCCAACTAAGGATTCCAAGAATAGTAACTCAACCCAAGCTGTTACAGGGCTTCCAAGGCATATGTCCAACCAAGAATAAACTGCATGCATATGCCATGCATTCCAAAACTAGGGAGGAAAACACAAATGCAACTTGGTACCTAAAATCAAAACCCATTGTAGTTGCTGATCCCGATGTCCTCTTGCACTTTCCTACCTTTCCTTTGCCTTCTTGCTGCAAGAATCCAAGTATGCCACACTCTCCAAGAGTGCTCCAAGAAAATGCTAAGTGTCCAAGATTATGAGAGAGAGAGAATAGAATGAGAGCTCCAAAACTGAACTGACAAAATTTTACACTAGTCAATCCTGCCCGCTAATCCTCGGAAACCTTTTTATTAATGAGGCCTCTATTTTCTTCAATTTCCATTATTTTCCTTCATTTTCCTCCTCAAATGCAACATGTGACCTTTCACCTTAATTTTCTCTTAATTTCCATTATTTTCATAAATAAATGTACCAAAAATGCCATTTTTCCTTTCCAAAGCCTTTACCATTTCCTTTTCCAATTTCCTTATCCATAATAACTTAAATGAACACCCACTAGGATGTTTTTCCCACCATTTAGCTTGGAATACGTGTCCCATGATGTTGGTATTATATATTTTTACATTGATTTTTAACCAGGGTTGTTACACTTACCCATCTCCTCTGACGCAAATGGATATGACACCAATATTTCTCATGCCTTGTCAAAAATCCACATTGCATCAGAAATTGGCAATTTGGGGAGGCCAGCTGTAGCTAGAAGAAAAACAAGAATATTTCTATGTGCAAAATAAGGAATATGTTTCTCTTCCCAATTCAAAAGAGGTTATATGTAAACCTCCAATGTAGATTCATTGTATAGAAATTTATCAAGTCCTAGTTCAGTTTGCACCCTGGCATATGGAAGGTCATTCTCATTGCCATAAATTTGAGTAGATTCTCTAGATACTGAATTCACCACAGGTAAAATATTTTCTTGAACCTTCCTACTATCATGTGACCACTGATATACATGAAATCGAGTACATGTTCTTCCACAATCCAAAATTATTATGAAGTGTGATGGATCTAGACCCTAGAAAGAGCTTTTCCACCCATATCCTAAATAATCAACACTTAAAAACAGGAAAAGAAATAAAAATCCTATAGTTATTTTTATCCACCTTCCATTCAAAGGGAACATGGAGAAAATCACATTTTCCTTTGAAAGTTTATCCTTTTGCAAATTCAAATATGAATACATTGTCTGAACCAATCTTGAATGAATTCCTGGTTCTGAATTAGTTTTACTGGTGATTATTGACAACTCTAGAAGAGAGGATGCATGATGCAGGCTACATGCTCTTCCATAGTCTACATGTTTAAAATAAAAAGGGAGACTGGAGAGTGGTAATGGACTAGATTAGTGTGAAAATCCTAAAGTTGGTGTGGATGCTGAGAAATGCCAAGAAATCACCGCATATTTTGTGGCCAAACTATTGAGCCCCATCTAGTGTTTTTGTCCACCTTATGACATGTCTTTCCAAGAGAAATAACAACTCTAGAATTTTTTAATATAGAACAATATACTCAGTATAAAAAACCTGTAATTATTTCACCAATAATCCCTAATACTTCAGTAGAGTAGTTGAATCCAACAAAGTTAAATCCTTCCATAAGCTAACAAGTACAATGTTTAAACTTGCACCCTTGTCATCGCAGTTCGTCATTTGAACAATGATATTGCAACAGATTAGTTTTATATAAGCCTACCTTCCATAGATAATGTTGGATGTCATGTTAATTTATATTATCATCACACGGTTCTTGTTACCACGTGAACCAAGTTGAAACCATTAAGACCATCTTTGGCACCAAGATTAAAATACTTTGTGCAAATTAAGGAAAGTACAATCAAAATCAGTGGATTTGTCTTTAGTTGGTTTGCAAGTTGATACATCCGCATAACCTTTTTATCTACTTGAAGTCTAATTAACTATTGAAAATAATTTCCAATAAATTAAACAATCCTAATGAGCTCAATGAAATAAATACGATTAAATATGAGTTGAATGAAAGAAATTAGCCTAGCAGTAGGAAATGCAAGAGAGAAAAGACATCGTTAGGATTGTAAAGATGGAAATTATGATACATCTAATTTTCAGTAGTCTTAATATTATGTTTTAAGTGGCACGATTGTAATGCACATCTTGAATAAGACATTATGATTACATACGCTGGTTTTGAGATATTTAAGGCATCCTGTCTTTTAAAAGGAGAAAAAAGGGTTGTACCTATCTGCACAGAAAGGACTAGACTGAGACTGAAGCATCCAAAATTTTCCAGCCATCCAGGCCACCAATCGATATACCCCCTCCCTTAACTATGTGCTGGTGATTTGGATGGATCTGTTTAGGTGCCTTGCCCCTACGCGGCCTCCACGAAATTCTCACTGAATCATCTACAGTTAGCCAACAACACCATATAAACCCCAAATCATTTCATTACTATTTGGTCATTTGTAAATGTTGAACTTATCTTCCATAAACAGTGCCAAAGGAGGGTATTACATAAGCATTATCAATAGATTCATTACCTTACATCAAACAACTTTGAGAGGTTTAATTCTTTTTAAGTTACCAAAAGTTAGAAATATCTTAACTTGAAAATTGTACCCTAGATGTTGTCACTTTTTTCCTTTCACGATATTAGCATTATGTAAGAGCAACATAGGAAATCTCTTAGCCCAAAAGAAATAGGTTGGTTCTAGAAACTAGTAAAAATGAATCAACTAGTAAAAATTCTTCTTACAAACAAAAATTTGTAAAGAAAAAGAAAGTGCAAACAAAACCTCAAACATACAAGGAGATATGGAGTAGATAGCCAAGAACCAAGTACATCAACAACCATTCAAAATATTTCTATTCAGTAGTCATATAAACATTTGTTAAAAAATTTATCTTATAGATCTCCAGAATTTTAAGATCTCTTCTAAACCACATTTGAGAATGTTTTTGCAAAAAATAAAATTGTTGGTCAAGAAACTTTACATACTAGAGTGAACCATGAAAGTGTTTACACTCACCTCAACCTCAAAATAGCCAGAATTGAGTCTATCTGTTATACAGTAATTTGTCACACTCCCTATATCATACCCTAAGTTGTCAAACTTTGCCCAAAATGTTAGAAAGAGACAAAAGTTGTCAATGAATTCACCATGAAAAACATTGATCAGAGCATCCCTAAAGAAAATAAGAAGGAATGCCTTGAAGTAATTCTGGAAGAGCTTGTCAAAAACCGTATTTGCAAGCCCAACGCTACTTTTAGCAAGGATACCCATGTTGGTATCCTTTGTTATAACTAGTAACTAGCATTGGCAACATGGGTTTGGATAGGAAAATCTGTGATGATCCTCTTCAAGCAGTTTCTCCAAAAATGGAGCAAAAGCTTATCTTAATAGAAGCCTCGAGAACGACAAGCTAGTCATTGTTGAATAAGGATATGGTTGAGTTATCCCATTTTAAGTCCTTGATCCTAACTTTAGGGATATTCCCCTTAAGATGTGGACCTTCTTCCCTAACTCCCTCTCCTCCCCTATAAATTCATTCCCTTACACCCTCAAATGGTTGGTTATACGAGATTGGTCATGATGCTGCTAAATTGTGGCTAACTACTGCCAATTTGTGAAGGAGAAAGGAGAGCTTGACAAACATTGGCTTGGACTTGGAAACCCATCTTGAAGGAGGCTTCCAACATCAAGGCAGTGGTTGTATGCTTCCCTCTTGTATTTATTATTATTACAATGCATGTTTACTTTCCATAAGCGTGTAAATGACTACTTACTTAGTATGATGCTCCTTGATCTATCGTATGGTTTACATTAGGATACATATGCTATGTTTTTCCTTTGTTGTCTTTGTTTGATCCCTCTTGCAGGTATTTGTTCACAACAGAATATCTAGGATCAAGCTTGGAAATGAAGATATTGAGATCGACGTCGAAAAGCAACCACATAGGAGTGATGTAGGAAATCTTTCCTCTCTAATATCATTATGATTTAAAATAGGAGAGTTTTTCATGTATTTGTCTTGTTTTTTACTAGATCCACTCATTGGACTAGAGGGATCACTTTTATCTGTAGAAGGGATTTCCTAGTTAACAAAATGGTGACTCCACTTGGGAGCCTATAGCCCTTTCAACCCTCCTTTTGCATTTGGCCTTTTTTATTAGTTTGGCCACCTTTTAATGATCCTTGGTTTTGATTGCCTTTGAGTTTGTACTTTGAGTAGTCAGTAATTTAGGGTATCAGGTGTAGATTTTTTATCAAGATCTACTTTTGTTTCCTAAAATTTCCTCGCTCAGCGCATTCTTATCAGTTACAGTCGTGCTAATAGCACTGATTTTTCCTAGTACAGTCGTGCTGGAAACCCTGTCATCCACTATTTGCCTACGCTGGTCCATTTCCTCTTGAACGCGTATTTTGCTATGTAAAGTAGTGTTGATCCTTAAAATTAAGAATTTTTAGGGTTTTTGCTAAAAATCATAGTGTGCCCTGATCTCTGAGGTCATCCTCCTACTCTGTGTGCATTGAATTTTCTTTGATTTGTGTTAGTTCCTTTTTGGTGTGAAAAAGTCCCTCCCATTGTTTGACGTGGTGAAAGTAAATTCTGATTAATTCTTTGATTCTATTAAAATTGTTGTTTGTTGCTTGTATTTTTGGAAGGAATATTGATTTTTTGTTGTTTGAGCATTATTAATTCTTTTGATACAACAAATAAATTGATTTTTCATTCATTTAGTTTTCGTCTCATAATTTACTTTTCGTAAAGTGAATTAGATAACATTGCATTGAAAAGTCATTTTTTGAGATTTATCATTGGACATAGGTTATATTGTTTAGTGATTGAAAGCTAAAAGTGCATCGATTGCATTTTCATTCATTGAAATAAACATTGAAATCATTTCAATTTTGGTGGTTGTATTTGGAAAATGAAAGTGAAATATCTAATTAGGAAAGCTTTGTTTGTTGCATTCTTAGTTGTTGCATCATTGTTTGAATCTCTTCTCTTACTATATTAGCTTTCATCGAAACAGAAAGAATCCTTTTCTCATGATAGTTGCATCATAGGTTTTCAGGTGACATTTTTTTGAACCTTAAAACTGAAACTTAATTGGAGACCAACTTAAAATTTAACTCAATTAACCTAAGGAGCATTTGGAACTTAATGCAAACATTTATAGGTCTAGTCTAGAGACATGTTCCGGGGTCATTAAACATAGGATCTGTCATTATTTTCCAGTGTTGTATCTCGAGGGTGAAATCTTGTTCCACGTATGGAAGTGTATACGACCATTGTCCAATACTTTTGATTATATCGGAGGTGCTCCACACATGTTAAGTATATGGGAACTCTCCCATCAAATGGTTACACATTATACAACACTACTATGGACAGTACTCCCACATATCGTCACGTATATTTTGGGAGCCCCTTATATGTTTCTATCCATCCATAGGTAATTGATTATGTCACCTTATAGACCATGATACATCGAACAAATCATTCAGGGAGATTTGCTATCATACATTAAGCCCTTGGTTCGCCAAGGTGAATATTTCAGTTCACGGTTGCTTAGTAAACCATTATGCCTAGTTACCCCTTTTTATTTGTTTGTTGTTAATTTATCAAATTAATTGACCACAGAATAATGTTTTTCCTATGGAAATACTCCTTAGTAGATCTTAGGTTGAGACTAATGGCAACAGTTCCTAAGTCTACCAAACAAGGAAACCCTTCTGACAAGAATCCTAGTCCTTTTCCTTCTTTTAGAAATGTTGGTGCTCCTTATATGGAAAAGTTGTCCCTTCCTGGATTTACAATTGGCTTGCCAGTTTGGTTTTTTTCAACCCCTATGGTTCCGAATGTCCAAACTTATCCTCAAATAGTCTTTCCTCCACCTAAACCATATCAACCTCCAACCAATCTTAAAGTTGACCCTTTGCCTTCATTTCCCGTTTGGTCTTCTTCTTCTTCATCTGGTGAAAACATGCAAGTTAGTAACTAGGTGGATAAGAAGAAGAAGAAAAGGAAGATTAAGAAGAAGAAAAATAAGAAATGGGGCAACCAAGAAGTGTAGGTTTTAACCCTGTACAGAAATTACCTGCATACGAATTCTTAAACAAAGAAAATAAAAAATGCAAGAGCATAACCCATAAAACACATATGCACAGAGATTTTTCCCTGGATCCCAAAACCGGGACTACCAGCTTGATTTTTCATTATGTTCCTTTCAATGTTACAATACATATTTATACATGCCGAAGCATCCAATACCATGGACCAAAAAACCATCGCGTCCAATACCATGTGCGAAAATCATGCACAAAACCATAGGCAGGTTCGCCCAACCTAATATAGGGTCCAAAAAAAATTTTTCCCGGGGCGCTGCCCCAGACCCCGTAGAGGGGGGCTACCTGCCCCCCTCAAACCCCCGAACAGGAGGGGCTGCCACCCCCCCGTTGCGCAATCAGCGCAACGAAGGGGGGCTACCGCCCCCATCTAACCCCCCATTTAACTACATCGGTTAGTCGTGGAAAGAATATAACACAACCCAACAAACTCCCACTTGTTGTTTTCTTTCCACAGGAGGCCACATGAGAGCTTAGTCATTTTTCCAGCCCTGAAACACCCATTGTTTCTCTACACCAAGAGAACTTCTCAGAGCTCACAGATTTTGTCAATGCATCTGCAGTATTCTTCAAAGTGTCCACCTTTACCAGCAACACCTTTTTGTCTTCTATCATATCCCTCACAAAGTGATACTAAACATCAATGTGCTTTGTCTTTGAATGATAAGCAGGGTTCTTTGCCAAGAAAATTTCACTTTGGCTGTCACAGTCTATTCTTATAGCTCCCTATACTAACCCCATACTTGAACACAATCTCTGCAACCAAACTGCTTCCTTGCTTGCATGAGTGGCTGCCATGTATTCTGCCTCTGTAGTTGATAGTGCCACTACAGATTGTTTCTTACTCATCCAACTGACTGCACCTCCAAATAGGTTAAACACATACCCACTTGTAGATATTCTCTGATCCAGATCTCCAGCCCAGTCTGCATCAACAAAACCATGAATATCCAACACTCTGTCCAATCCTGGTCTTCCTTGGTAGCACAAACCATAATCACTGGTGCGACGCAAATACCTGAAAACCCGCTTCACTGCGGTCCAGTGCTCCTTCCCAGGTTTTGACATAAACCTGTTCAATACTCCCACTGCATGTGCAATGTCTGGTCTAGTACAGACCATTGCATACATTAGGCTACCGACTGCACTTGCATATGGAACACGGGACATGTCCTCTTCCTCTTCTTGTGTCTTGGGACACTGTTCAGTAGATAACCTCACACCTACAGGAATAGGAACCTTCACCGGTTTACTATCCTTCATATTAAACCTCTGCAGTATTGTCTCGACATACTTCCTCTGGTTTAACCAGAGCTTCCTCTTTTCCCGATCTCTTTTAATTTCCATGCCCAAAATATAGTTTGCAGCACCAAGATCTTTCATGTCAAATTTGGAGGACAATTGGGTCTTCAAATCCTGGATAATTTCTTTGTCATTTCCAACCAGCAACATATCATCCACATACAAGACCAGATAAATAACACGATCACCAATTAATTTAAAATACACACAATGATCTGCTTTGCTTCTGGTGAAGCCAAGTCCCCGTATAAATGTATCAAATTTCTGATACCACATCCTTGGTGACTGTTTTAACCCATACAGAGACTTCTTTAACTTGCATACCAGTTCTTTCTTACCCTTCACCGCAAAGCCTTCAGGTTGCCTCATGTAGATTTCCTCTTCCAAATCCCCGTGAAGAAATGTTGTCTTCACATCCATCTGTTCTACCTCAAAATCAAAAGCAGCAGCAACAGATAAAAGTAATCTAATAGAAGCTACCTTGGCAACAGGAGAAAAAATATCACCAAAATCAATTCCCGGCACCTGGGAATAACCTTTTGCTACCAACCGAGCTTTGTATTTATCCACCTTTCCTTCTGCATTAGTCTTCTTCTTGAACACCCATTTGCTGCCAATGGGTTTCCTTCCAGCCGGCAACTCTACCAGATCCCAAGCCTCATTTTTGTGCAAAGATGCCATTTCATCAACCATGGCCTCTTTCCAGAGTTTTCCATCCTCTGAATCCACTGCTTCCTTCACAGTTCTGGGATCATCATCAGTAACAGACAAAGCAAAATTTGAACTGAAAGCAGATGGACTATACCTTTCTGGCTGCCTTCTTTCTCGACCTGATCTAGTCACAGCCGGAGTTTGTGGCTCTTCATCTTCTGATTCCTCCTCTGCTGCAGAGTCTGATTCTTCCTCCTTTGGCTCAAACTCTATCTTCTCAGGTTCCTTTGGTTGGACTTTAGATTGAATAACATCTTTTACCTCTCTGAACACCACATCTTGACTGTACACAACCTTCCGTGTGACTGGGTTCCAAAGCTTATAACCCTTTAAACCATCCTTATACCCAATAAAGATGCACTTTATCAGATTTACTATCATACTCGTAGAACCACTCTCTATGAGGAGTGAAGTGAAAGATGCACCTGAGTCAATCAACCATGCCTCATGATCTACATGTGTACTTGAAGAAGCCAAGTACACATCCCCACCTTCATCTGAGGTGGTTTTCGCCTCTGCAGAAGGAGCATCATCAGATCCCTTTCCTTTATCAGGAGCTTTAGATTTACAATCCCTTCTGAAGTTCCCTTCCTTCCCGCATTTCCAGCACACCACCTTTGTAGGTTTTCCTGGAGATTTAGATCTCCCTCTAGATTTAGATCTCCCACTCGATGACTTATTTTTGTTTCTGTTCTGGGACCGTCCTCGTACAGACAAGGCATCACCATTCTGGTTATCCATATTCTTCCATCTCATCTCCTCCATCAGCAAGGCTGAGACTATTTCATCAAACTGCAAAGCAGTTGCATTGCTACCTATTGCAATAACCAGACTATCCCACGAATCTGGTAGAGAACACAATAGACTGATGCACTTATCTTCATCTGAAATTTTAATATCAACAGATAATAATTGACTTACCACAGTATTAAACGCATTCAGATGCTCTGTCACCGAGTCTCCATCTTTCATCCTCAGGTTATACAGCTTTTTCCGCAGGAATAGTTTATTCACCAGAGACTTAGATTGGTACAAAGTCCCTAACTTGACCCACAAAGCCTTTGTCGTAGCTTCCCCTGATACATTCAGCAATACTGAATCTGAGACACACAATCATATTGTGCTCTTTGCCTTCCGATCCAATTTCTTCAATTCTTCATCGGTCACTCCTGATGGTTTAGTACCCGGATCTACCATGATCCACTGATCTTTATCGACCAACAGATCCTCCATCTTGAGTTTCCACAACTCAAAACTCTGACCATTGAACTTCTCAATCTCGATCTTTCCACTGCTCGCCATCTTCTTTCACCACCAGAATCGATCTCGCAGATCTCCCACTGAACAGGGTCTACCACAGGCCCGAGCGAAACCCCTCAGCAACAAAGGCGTCCCCTTGAAGCCAAAACAGCTCTGATACCAAATGTAGGTTTTAACCCTGTACAGAAATTACCTGCATACGAATTCTTAAACAAAGAAAATAAACAATGCGAGAGCATAACCCATAAAACACATATGCACAGAGATTTTTCCCTGGATCCCAAAACCGGGACTACCAGCTTGATTTTTCATTATGTTCCTTTCAATGTTACAATACATATTTATACATGCCGAAGCATCCAATACCATGGACCGAAAAACCATCACGTCCAATACCATGTGCGAAAATCATGCACAAAACCATAGGTAGGTTCACCCAACCTAATATAGGGTCCAAAAAAAACTTTCCCGAGGCGCTGCCCCAGACCCCGTAGAGGGGGGCTACCCGCCCCCCTTAAACCCCCCGGACAGGAGGGGCTGCCGCCCCCCTTGTGACTACATAGGTTAGTCGTGGAAAGAATATAACACAACCCAACAAGAAGTCGATGTTACTGATGCAATTGATGTTGAGGAAATTTCAAATCAACCTCGTAAAGTGAAATTCCCTTGCATGATATGCAAGGGTGACCACCTTCTTAGAGGTTTCCCTCGTATTCTCAAGGTCTTAGAAGTGTGGTCCACAGGTTCCCATCAAACTTCATCATCAGCCTTTGGAGATCATGCTGGTGATAAATCTTCAACTAGTGACAGTAAAGCCCATGGGAAAAAGGGAAAAGTCAAATTTCCCTGTAGGTTATGTGAAGGTAATCACCCTATTCACCTTTTTCGTTATATGGATGAAGCCTCGAAAGTGTTGTATATCTTTATCGCTTCTCAACCTCGTCTTCCAACTGATTATCGGAAGATTTCCCTTAATACTCCACTATTTGATCCAGTGATTGATTAGAAATCATCTTTGGTCAATCCCACTCTCTCTGAAAATGAATATCATGCATCCATTTCCAACCAACCATTGGTTTAGGAAATGGTTGACCCTATTCCACCTTTAGGTGATCACACCTTTCCTATAGAGAGTGAACCTCAAACTGCTCATGTTATTCTTGTTTATCAAATTCCAATGTGTTGGAGGGAAATCCTCCCATTCCCACGGTACAAGGGGGTGATCCTCCTATTCCCATAATTCAAGGGAGAAGTTCTCCCATTCCTATGGCACCCCCTTCAATTATTATGGTCATTTCCTTTTATTAGATTCGACTGGTAGGATATTGTGTTCCCTATTATGTGCCCTTCCAGGTCATGATGTAGGCTTATAATATGTTTGTACCTATCATAGTTATAGATGAAGGCGCGTACGTTAGTATTATGTCCTCCACTTCTTGCAAAGCTTTAGGTTCTCCGCAGCTTGTGCTCGTTACCCAGAACCTATTAGCTTTTAATAAAGGAACCAGTCAATTGTTAAGGATCCTTCCTAAGTTTCCCATTACTTTGGGAATAAAATATTTCTATCTCAATGTGATAGTTATCCAAGGCCTTTTAGATTTTAATCTACTCCTTGGTCATGACTATGTTCATGTTATGGGAGCTCTTGTCTCTTCTCTCTTTCGTGTGTTGTGTTTCCTGCATGAAGGAAGAATTGTGACATTTGATAAGTTGTCATTCATTGGTCCTAATTCAGCTCCCAATAAACAATCTTACCTAAATGGTCCTTACACGCAAGTGGTATCTTCCACACCAAAGGTTAATTATGTGGCCACCTAGTCCATGCATGTGTCAACTAATGATCTAGTCAGTGATACAGTGCATCATGTACTAGGGACATTGGAACTTGATCTTTCCATTAAATCCCTTGACAGATATCCCTTCCAGAGTGTTGTTCTCCCATCTGATGAGAACCTCTTGGAAGTCATGGTCTCTTATACTACATGATCAAGGTGTCATGAGGATAGTTATTTTGCTATGGCAACCTCATTAAAAAATGAAATAGGTGTCATCATGCTAGTTATTTTACTATGTCAACCTCATTAAAAAATGAAATAGGTCCCCATCAGGATAGTTATTTTACTATGTCAACCTCATTAAAAAATGAAAATGGTGTCATGAGGATAGTTCTTTTACTATGTCAACCTCATTAAAAAATGAAATAGGTTTCTTGAGGACAGTTATTTTACTATGTCAGCCTCGTTAAAAAAAGAAATAGGTCCCCATCAGGATAGTTATTTTACTATGTCAACCTCATTAAAAAATGAAATAGGTGTCATGAGGATAGTTCTTTTACCATTTCAACCTCATTAAAATATTAAATAGGTGTCTTGAGGATAGTTTTTTTACTATGTCAAACTCGTTAAAAAATGAAATAGGTTCCCATGAGGATAGTTCTTTTACTACGTCAACCTCATTAAAAAATGAAACAAGGTGTCAATGCAGAGTTCCTTTACTTGTGTCAAGCTCATTAAACAATTAAACAAGGTGTCACGATCGTGGTCCTTTTCCAGTGTCAAACTCATTAAAGAAATGAGACAAATCCCCTTCCAATTCAAGTCTTTGATTAGATCTCGTAAAATTCCAGTCTAGTCTTTCACTTGATCTCGTCAGTGAACCTTCATTCCATCCACCTGTTAGTAACCAATAGTCTTCTTAGGTGAATGAAATGAAGATTATGGGCATGTACCTAGAAGACTCATTATGTTGGGAGCATGAAAACTCATCTCAAGCATAATTTATCTTTGTTTCAAGCTTGTGTAAAAATGAAACCAAAACCAAGCATAGTTTGTCTCCATTTCAAGCTTGTGTAAAAATAAAACCAAATCTAAGCATAGTTTTTTCTCATGTTTCAAGCTTGTGAAAAAATGAAACCATTTTCAAGTATAATCAAGCATAGTTTCCCATGTTTCAATCTTGTGTAAAAATGAAACCATTCTGATTTTACCTCTCGTGATTTTCGTTTTATCGGCCTTTTTTCTGCTAGATGAGCCTTGGTTTTTTTCATTCCATTATCGCCATACCTTTTGCCGATCATACACTTTCACTTGGTTGTTTTACCATTGCCTGAGGAACATCTGCGATGAGTGGTATTATTAGCCATCCTCTTGACATTTACGTGTTTTGAGTAGTTCCATAATCACTAGAACTAGTTGCTATCCTTTTATACGACTCATTCCTCCCAGAGGATTCCTCTTTCAACTCTTTTTAGACTCCAAAAACACAAAAATATTATCGAGTACTTGTCGTTTTGAACTTGTTAAGGTAAATGAAATGACGTCTACTGAGTATAAGTTTAAACCTTTTCTGGAATGATGATGTGCCCCATAAATGGCTAATTATATGGGCTCATTTTGCCTCCTAACACAGTTAAATCAACCATTCTCTTAGCTTAATGCATGTTTTCTTATTATATTTATGCTTATGGAGTGAGTTGAGTTAGTTATGATGCCATGAGGTCTAATATGTGTTTAATGCAGATTTTTGTTGAATTTTGAAGACAAAGTCAAAGATTCAATGGAAAATTGGCAGCAATAATTCGAAGTGGACAAAGGAGAGGATTTATAGGAGGGAATCCCCCTCATTTATTACTCCCCACTTCAAATTCCCCTTCACGCAGCTCAGAGTACAAACAGCCAAATCAATGCACTAGGAGGCAGTTGAGCAAGTGGAGGATAACTTATGTTTATGTCGAGTTTTGGGAGCCAAGCCTCCTTGATTTTAAGGAAGTTGTTGGGAGATTTAGTTGTATAAGTAGAGAGGCCTAGGGCATCACTAGGGTCGAATTTTTGTCAGATTTTTGTTGTACTTTTGCTATTATAAAACTCTTCTCAACTTTGAGCTTACTTTTGGTGACAATTTCATGTAATCCTATTACTATTTTGATAATGAAGATGAGATCCTTTTTTAGCTAGCCCTGAGTTACCTTAGAGGGTTGAAGCTCTTAGGTTAGGTCCCAATCCAAGTAGCCAAGCTCCTCTTGTTTTTATTTATATGCTTTGTTTCAGTTTATGGATTAGTCGCTGTTAGATGAATTTCTTTCTTGGTTAAGAATAGGTTTCTTTTGGTGATTTAGAAGGTTGTTTCCATTTGTGTTTTTTATAGAAAGTTAAGCAGTGATAGAAAGAAGATTCAAAAGGCTAGCAACAATGCCTTGGATTCTTTTCCTCCCTTTGGGACCATGAATTGAGGCAAAGACCCTCTTGCTGCCCCAAAAACACAGATTTTCCTTCTCCATAGTATTTCTAGTGTTTGCAGTTTGTTAGAAGGTTAATGATTTGCTTTAGACTCTTCCACCATGCACATTTCTATCTTTGCAATAAGTCTTCTTCCATGCTCTCTCTCCTTGTAGCATTTTTCAACATTTACTTCCATGGCTCATAATTTAGACTAGCTTGATGCAAAATTCTATTCTTTTGATATACTCATTTCCTTTCTTGTTTGATCTCATTGGTTGACTGTCAGTCATTTTGTAGCAGAGCTCTTCTGACAATAGGTCAGCCTATCACCCATCACATTCTCTCCCTGATTCATGCCCTACAGTTCGCCCAAATTTCACCTCAAATCTGCCTTAGTTTTCTGCATTTTTCCATAGGATTTCTTCCTCTCTCCCAATCATATTTCCCTCTCCTAGTGATCCTTGGTGGAACCTAAGCACCCTAACACATCATCCCAACCTTCATCTACCTTTTCCACTTTCTCTCACACCTTCAAGACCTTCAAAACTGCTCTTGGCATCCTCCTGTAGACCTCCTGAAGATCCCCTATGTCCTCCTATAGATTTTCCTGTAGGCTTTCTTTTGAAGGTTGAGTGTGAGAAAAGCCTCCAGAAGGCCACCCGAGACCTCCTAGGACCCATCTACACCATCCTACATCTCCTCAAACCCCAAAGTTGCCCTTCAACACCACCTATTTGCTTCCACCTTCACACACAATAAAATACATGCATGTCAATTTCGCATAAAAATACAAAAAGATGTTTTTTTTTCTCATTTACTTCTAGAAATAGCTTGAGTAGATGTTGTTTACTTCCTTGAGTAGGTAATGGCATTCATTTCATGGTTTTCATAGTGCTTTTTGCAAAAGTAGGATTAGTTGGTTAAATAGGGTTTTCTAGGTTTACTTTACATTTCAGTCTTTTTCTTTTCTGCAATTAGAGTAGCCTTTGTGGAGTAAACTTTCCTTTCTTTCATCACATATAGAGCTTCTTCTGGAATCCATAGAAGTTGGCTTGAGCTCCTAGTGATCTTGCGCCAGCTGATCAAGTGACAGCCTACAGTAAGAACTAGTACTTGTGCATATAGCACCGTCACTTCCAAGTTTGTTACAAACTACTGGGTTGATAAGAGTAAAGTAGGCAGCCCAGGAGTTGCAGCATTATTGCTGCAATACTGGTGCTCACCAACTGACATAGACTATTGTATGAAAAAGGAATACCTTGGTCACACCTGGCTAAGAGGTTCTCTTGAATATTTTTTTCTATCTTTTCGAATTCAAGAGACTGTCTACGAAAAGGGACCTTTGTAGTTTTATTTTCCTCTTCTTTTTCAAACTCTTTAAACATGAAAAATATGTTGAGTTACCCCTCTGTCGAACTTGTAAAACTTAAACAACGGGGGACTTGTCACCATGACAAGACCGAGCTACTCCTTCCCAAGGCTCGTTAAACTTACTATGATGGATTCATCTGAAGGATGAACTTATACAACAAGCATATTGTATCCTCTTCAAGCTTGTGATTAAAAATAAAGAGGTACTCGTTAGAAATAGCAGGGGGGAAATGGAAGTAAATGTGTCTTGTATTTTGTATGAAAGGCATCATCTAGTTCTTGAACATGTCACTTATCTACATTTCGTATTGGGTTTGGGATATCCTGATCTAGTCACTTGTCGTATTGTGTTTGGGAAATCCATTTTCTCTCATTTGATCGTTACTTATCATCATCATGACCATTGATTTCATTTTGAGTCAAATTTTTCCAAACTCCATAGTCATGTCGCCGATATGTTCAAGAGAAGTTTCGTATGCAAATTCAAACCTCTTATACCCCATTTGACCTTCTCTGCTAAAATTCTGAATCACTCTCACCAAATTTACAAATTCCTTTGTTTCATGTCGATGATGTGGGAAACATTATGACCCTCTTTCGATGGATCACTTTCTGTCAACTTCAACTCACTATCTAGGAAGATGATATTGAAACTCCCTTCAGTACCTTGGGGCTTTCATGCCTCAATGGTAGGTTCTTCGCATTCAACAATAGGTTCACATCATTGGCTTTCGATCGGATGATTCTATGAATGTCCGACTTTAGCTTCCTTATTCACACTCATGGATTATGTTTGTGTACCTTGAGAGCCATTGTCACTATTGGTGGTTTCTCTCGTACCTATTAACGGTTTACATCATTGACTATAATCATGTGGTTTCTACCATGTTCCACTCTAACACGTTGATTCACATGGTTAGATTCGTACTTTGGTTGGATCATGACCATTAGAGGAATTTTAACGTCTAAAATTAGCCTCCTAAGGAAATTATAAAATAATAGTGGAAATAATAAAATAAGATTAGATCACATCATCAAATTTTAGAGGGTAAAAAGAAAAAACTATTTTTTCAACTCGTATTTTCAAGTTATACCCCTATGGGTTTACTCAAATTTAGAGTGGAAACACTTTTTGGATGAATAATTTGATTCCTCATCCAAGGAGTACCCATGTCAGATACGTTCAATGGACCCTGCTACACAAAAAAATGAGAAATACATGAAAAACATGATTGCAATCACATTTTTTCATGTATTTCTCATTTTTCGTTTTGCAGGGGCCATCGAATGTATGCAACATCGGTACTCCTTGGATGAGGAATTAAAATTTTCATCCAATGAATACTCCCACTCGAAATTTGAGTAAAACCTTAGGGAGATAAGTTGAAAATACGAGTTGAAAAAGTAGTTTTATTATTTTATTGTTTTTTAATATTTTTACTTTTTTACTCCAAAATGGTGAATCATCCCCCATGGTTGACATCATCATCTTCAATACTATTGGTTCTTATAAATTTTATTTTGGTTGCATGTTTTTCTTAGGAGGCCCATTTTAGACCTCAAAATTCCCCTAATGAGAGATGAAGACCTTGGATTTCATCTAATAAATCTAGGTTGTGTGGACTTATTTAGTATTCATGATTGTATACATGATCCTTTCTAGTCGGATGGTTGTTTCCATGCCATGGATCCATCGACATGATCCTTTATAGTCAGATGGTTGCGCCCATGCCGTGGATTCGTGTGTTGTTAAATACCTACTCAGAGATTTCATATATGTTGTATTATGTTTGATTTGCAAGTCTCCTGATGGTAGTTCTCGAAAGTCCTTTCCTTGACTTGTAAAGAACTTCAACCATCACTTCCTATTATAACTTCATGCTTTAGGGGCATCTCTTATATAGTAATTTGTCGCACTCCTTGTCTCAGACCCTGAGTTGTTGAACTTTGCCCAAAATGCCACAAAGAGACAAAAGTTGTCAATGAATTCACCATGAAAAGAATTGATCAAAGCATCCATGAAGAAAAGAAGAAAAAATGCCTTGAAGTAATTCTAGAAGAGCTTGTCAAAAACCCTATTTGCAAGCCTAATGCTACTTTTAGTAGTAAAATCTGTGTTGGTACCCTTTGGTCTAACTGGTGACTAGTGCGGGCAGCGCAACTTTGGATAGGAAAATCCACGCTGATCCTCTTCAGGCAATTTCTCCAAAAATGGAGCAGAAGCTTCTCTTACTAGAAGCCTCAAGAACGTTGAGTTGGTTGTTGTTGAATAAGGATATGGTCGAGTTTTCCCATTTTGATTCATTGATCCTACCTTTAGGGATCTTCCCCTAAAGATGTGGACCTTATTCCCCCTTTTGTTGATCCCTAACTCCATCTACTTCCCTATAAATTCATTTCCTTACACCCTCAAATGGTTGGTCAAGGTAGATTAGTCATGTTGCTGCTAAATTGTGCCTAATTGCTACCAGTTTGTGAACGAGAAAGGATAGCTTGAGAAGTCTTGGCTTGGACATGGAAACCCATCCCGAAGGAGGCTTTCAACATCAAGGCAGTGGTTGTATGCTTCCCTCTTGTGTTTATTATTAATACAATGCATGTTTACTTTCCATAAGCGTGTAAATGACTACTTTCTTAGTATGATGCTCCTTGACCTGTCGTATGGTTTACATTAGAATGCATATATTATGTTTTTCCTTTGTTGTCTTTGTTTGATCTCTCTTGCAAGTATTCGTTTACATTAGAGCAGTGAGGATCGATCTTCGAATTGAGGAGATCAAGATCAACATTGAAAAGTGACTGCATAGGAGTGAGGTAGGGTATCTTTCCTCTCTCATGTCATTCTAATTTAAACTAGGAGAATTTTGCATGTATTTGTTTAACTTGTTACTATATCCACTCATTGGACTATAGGGATAGCTTCTATCCATAGAAGGGATTTCCTAGTTAACATTATCTACTGACTTCATCTTATCATACACACTCCCCACACTAACAGAATTCATAGTACTATTGGTCGCTGATTTGGAGCAGAAATGTATGCAATATTTTGAATGGTATCTTTAATTGGCACAACAGAAGCTTCAAACGCATAACAAGTAGTATCACATAATTGGGTTCCTATTGAATATTCATTCATCTCATTTTGTTGGTAGTGATCAAAATCCTTAGCTTTACCATTTTGATCAATTTAAAAAGAAAAGTAACCATTGGGGCACTCATCCTCTGAAATTAAAATATTTCCTTTAAGCTCTCCAGAATCTAAGATGTCACACCTACAGGAAAGAACATCCACTGAGGTTGATATGGAATTGTGATGGTTTGACTAAAATTTCTTGCAAAGATGTATCTGGCGAAGAAATTCCATCAGCATAAAACACTCTTGTTGCTCCTGCAAAAGTTTTGAAAGAGGACGTTGATATTTTTGTTTGTTCTGAAGCTTATGCACATCTTCCATATAGACAACACAATCCTTTGGTACTGTCAAGATGGTATGATAAATCCTAACTAGAAAGTTCACAATTAAATAGAGTATGCAGTGAACTTAGTTTTAGGATCACCTTGAAGTGTCTAATGCAAGTACGTTGTCTATTCTTGGGGAAATCGGAAGTGGGAAGGCAGAAGAGAATCATGTGAGTTAAAAAAAAAAAACATGTAAAATTTGTAATTCTTTTAAATGGAACAAGACATACAATTCTTTGATTTCTTGTAGTTGTTCTTTGAAAGGGTCCAACTTAAAAAATGAATATGGCACCCTATACAAATACATGGATTTATAATTCTCCATGTTTTTCTCATTTGTATAAAAATAACTTCTATATCCAGATCATTTTGACAAGAATAACACCCTTTTATTTTGACCTAGTGAAGCTCAGGGATCAAACTTTGCCCCGGTTCTTATTAGACATCCACGTCTTCCTTATGCCTTGGGAGGTTCCCTGCAATTTGTTGATCAATAGTCTGAGTGAAGCTCTACCGACTCCCAATATTTGTATCACATTCTTCATCCTACCTTGTTTTGATGGAATCAGGAAGTTGAACCATATCTTATGCATCTAGAGGAATTGTGAATCACATGTTGAGTATCTTGAGATAAGACAAACACAACTTTTCTCAATTATTGAGTAGCATGGATAATTCTTTGTGTAAAAACATCCACAGAGAGGACCTTGCAATCAAAAGTTTCATTCCTCAATATTCCTTGATTACAAGGATTGCTCAAGCATAAATATAAGTGAGGCTACCAATTGTAAGGGAAAGGATTTTCCTTAAATAGGCATGGCTTTATGCATGTGCCTATGGAGCAGGAGTCTATACGCATTGATGCATTTCACTCAGAAACATTTGGTGTATTTGAGCTTCTTGTTGAAGTTGACCTTTTTGTTAGTGGGTTCAAAGGTGTGATGTTTGCTCCACAAGGTCTACTATCATTTGTCATCTTCACCTAGGAATATAAAATATGTCAAGTTAGCACAAAAGAGATCAAAAATTGAAATTTCACTACAAAAATGCCCGTCTATTTCTTTGCAAGGAGACATTTTGAATAGGTACACCTTGTTTTCTAGCTTTCTCCTTTATTTCATGTGGAGAGAAAAATTTATTTTCCTAATGTTCTTTGACATGTTATACTACACTTTATATTGTAAATGAAAAATTTCATGTCAGTGCAGGGAACAAACAATTCATAAATTTATTTAATATGAATCATTTTAAGTTGTAATACAAAATGCTTTATTTTTTGAGAAAAATTTAAAGCTTTAACAACTATCATTATAACTAAATATTGAATGGAATTAAACCAGACAACATCTCAAATTAATCAAATTACCGGCAATGGATCAGGGGAAGGGAATTCTTGAAGAAGGATTTTAAAAGGAATTTTGGCATAAATGTTTTAGTTTCTTAAATCACATCAAATCAAAGGCTTTCATAATGCATGAAGTTACTCTGACTAAAATTCAACACCCTAAATCTAGAAGCTACTATGTAAAGACTTGCAACTGAAGTCACATTCATAATATATCAAGAGCAACATTTTGTTTCTCAATAGAGAGAAGCACCAATGAAGGTGGGATCAATTTAAAATTATGGACTTTAACACGAAAAGGTATATAATACATCAAATCACAGAAAGAAACAAAAAACTATAAATGTGAAGTCTTCATATATCATATGTTTTATATGGAAATCTATAAAATCTAATAATCTCTACAAATTATCAGAGCAGTAGTTGATTCATTGTATAGTAACTTCTGAAGGCATTAAGAAGTTAAAGTCAAACTTCCATAGCCAAATCATGGGTGACTAATAGTTTGATGAATCATTCTTGTAGCGAAACCTCTCAATCTCCATGAATAATGTCTTAGAAATCATTTCACCTTCTTATATTTCTTAAAAGTTAACAGAGAATGCAGTTGGACAACTTATGTGTAGCTCTACTTCAATTTTATCTCTAGACCCAAATATTGTGTAAAAACCTCAAATGTACTGAATTTAGTTAAAATTCAACAAATCATTGTCAATACTATGATATCAATTTAACTTCATATGCTTATTTTTATATCGCTTAGTCCACTCCATCATTATGTGTGAAGAAAATTATTTGGTAAAGAATAAGACTAAACACTTTCTTGTATGTAGAGCATCCTAGAATTGGCTAAATTTTATTTTAATTTCAACAAATCATCATCAATACTATAACATGAATTTACTACACATTCTTAGTTTTATATTGACAATTTTTCCTCATCACCATGTGCAAATAAACCTCTATGAAGTAAAACATAATAATACACATGTTAGGATTATGCTTGTGTAAATTCTTAGCTAAGAGAGCACTACAACCGAATGCCAAAAATCAAGAAGATCAAACATTCTTAAGGCCTGCAAAAGACACAAAAGAGGTGCCAAAATTGAATATATTAGGAATAACTTACCATATTATGAAGAATGGGTAGCTCTCTCCACCAGCTAAATACTCATAAAAGAAATCAAGATTCCTTTTCAGTAGCCAACACTGACATAGGATTATAATATTGTCTTTATAAAATAGTTTCCAGTAAAAAACTACGAAATTATGAATACAATGACATTTAGTAGTATTAAATGAATAATTACAAAATCCAAGGGATGTGATTTAATATGTTCTTAGTGCACATATCAGCTATAAAAACTGGACAAACAGACAGGGTGACATTCTTGCTAGAGAACTAACTCCTTCTAGGGAACTTCACTCACTTAAGTTTTCAATTTTAATAGAGGCTTCCTTTTACCTACCAAGGACAAACTAATTGTGATCATTGCATGCTAAATATGGTGTCATAATCTAGTATAGTAATAATTAGAAGACTAGTTTCAGGTAAATTAAGAATATAAATGTTTTATTCTCTTCTCATTATACCATAAATGACGTTGACCATTAGAAAGAAAACTACATATCATAGTACATAAACTGATGAACCTCATTTTGAAAATCTAGCAATCTAATCAAGAGCATGGATGCTCTAAACTATATAATCAAAATTCATAAGTTCTTAGCCACATTTGTAGCTTGAAATAGATAAACATCATTGTGCTACAAAAATATCACTTTGAATCACTAAAGCTTATAAACCATAACCGAAAATGATGTCATACATGACCAAAAATTCTACCTAATCATACATATAAGTAAACTACTGTGAAGTTAATTATATTATTCATTTTAAAATCAAAAAAATTCCATCATAGACTAGACCATATGTTATATCATCTACATCTTTCTTGTATTTTACTAAAGCCCTTTTTATAGTACCAACATCAAGTTTCTCCAAGTCCCCATCTATTGCAAGATAGCCATAGAGTACCCTATTTTTCAGCGTTGTTTTTTCATCAGTGTCTACTAAGTCTGGATTCTCTTCACCATTTTCTTGATTCATAGTTGAATATTGAACTCATAGCCAATATTTCCACCCATGATTATTACTTTCAAAATATTTGATTAATTGCTTTGCATCTTGTAAACTAGTAGAAGAGGGAGATAATATTACAATTATTATGCCTTTATGGCCACCTCTTCCATATACTTCCTTTGACTTTCCACCAGTAAATCCAAGCTCTAGAAGTAGTGACCAACAACAAGAATATTACAAACAAATATCATAAATCCCCGAAATAGAATATCATCTGAATATTTCATGAGCAATAGATTATCAATGTAATTTAAGACAAGCATAAACAATGTTAAATATCTAAACATTTATAAAATAAACAAAAGAATTGAAGTACCAGTTTAGATACACAAGCTTTAGCCATCTAAGACAAAATGTTGAGAAGAATACCATGTTAAATTTCTTGCAATGTGTTAAATGCAACTAGACCTATATAGATCTATATAGGTGTATTGACTGCAAGTGGAGGTGGTCTCCACTGAGGTGGTGGTCCAGATAACTCAGGATTTGAGACCATAAGGTACTTTGCTCCTAACTTAGAACCAGTCTACATGTGCCAATCATAAAGGTGTTTAGGTTGGCATAACCCCTCAGAAAATACTACTACTCTCTATATCTTTTTATCACGATAGTAGAGGTAACTAAGTACTAAATTTGCTATTATACAACATAAAAATATAAAATTATCAAATTCTCAGTTCTCCAAATTCACTTTGTGTTTCTATTAAAAAAAAGCCACCACCAAAATTTCAAATGTATCAATAAAGAGTAAGGATGGGGAACCATCATTGGCAACCATGACAGTGACTCTTACATTTTGGAAAACAAAATCGTTGGATTCCTCAAAAGGATTTCGTTGTGTTATGGACTTAGAATAAAATTCCTATAACTTGTAGCAAATAAAATCCCTCACTATTTCCAAACCAATATGCATCATGTTAGATGTTTGTCTTATAAGAAACGTTCAAGTTATCAAAAAGAGAATATAGGTACATGATATATTTTCAGTCTCTAGATAATCCAAGATGGATTGGTGGTGAGCACTGGTCT
The DNA here is from genome assembly GCA_031772625.1 of Pinus tabuliformis. Classification (NCBI taxonomy): domain Eukaryota; kingdom Viridiplantae; phylum Streptophyta; class Pinopsida; order Pinales; family Pinaceae; genus Pinus; species Pinus tabuliformis. Next base: position 1,097,624,733 of record CM062819.1, read on the forward strand.
TGCACCAAGAGTGTTTCAACTCGCAACTGCTCCTCAACTTTATTTATCAACCCGAGGTTTGTACAAAATTTGAGGTGACAGTGCTATATGCCTAGGGTAGAAGTCCGGAGCTGAGTGCGCGGACCCCTACAGCTGTGTGCGCAGGGCGGTTAGAGTCTATATTGAAAACAGGGAAAATTTTAAGGATGGAAATTTATCTTAAAGTTTAGAAACCTTGGCGAATCCCACTAGTCCATAATATGAAATCAATAAAATGTTTGGAGATATTTTTGTAAAAATATTCAAATTTATAATATTTGTATATAGTCTATATATAATTTTTTGGAGATTTTTAGGGTAAAATAATTTCATTCTATAAAATTTGGGCGAATCAGTTTTACAAAAAAATGGAAATTAGCGAATATTTTTTTTGGAAAAGGTATAGAAAATTATCCCATGGGAAAATATTAGCCCCTAAAATTTTCCCTGATTGAAAATCTAAATCATCAATAAAGAGAAGTGTTCTGAACTTATTGTGTACTTTCCACCTGTGTAAGCATTATTTTACTTTTGTTATAAATGTTGTGATTATGCTATGTTGAATGTTGGGTTTAAGATATAATGTTAAGTTGATGCACGAAAATATATGTTTCCATTTGTTACATGAACACAAGTAATAATATATGTTTACGTGAGGATAATCTTAATTGCATGGTAAAGTTGGCTAATACTTAAGATAATTTGGGAAACAAGACAGTAACCTAGTTACAGAGGTGCGTAAGTGCCTGAATCATTGTCTAGGGTTGCGTAAAGGACAGTCGGATACCTTCGCAGAGGTTCTGAAAGACAGAAGAAGAAACACATTGATAAGCCCTAAAGACTTATCGACCTGCGTGAAGATAGGGGTTAGGGTATAAGATCGACATCACAACTATCTCAGGGTGTGGAAACTTGGTTCCTGCATCCCCCCATACTGCTTCGTGTGAGACTTCAGTCTGCGCTCCACAGATTGATCCCGAAAGGGCCAGTAGTGTAAGGATTTTCTTGGTTGCTTAACGCTAAACCTGGGTCAGGTCTCGTCAAGGCAACAAATGATTCCATTGCCGAGATCGAGATCTGCATAACGAGATGTATGATGTCGTATCATTGGAATCCAACTAAGAAAGAGATTGAAAACTAGTTAGATACAAAGGTCCATGACTTCGCGACACAAGAGAACAAGAATCCATGATTGATGAAAGAATAGTGGTTGGACAGATATTTGCAAATAGAAATACATGAAATATTCTTTTGCTCCTTCCCAGTTGAGTTATACGAGTGGATCGTGAAGTTAGTAGATGGCCAAGGAAGGTGGAGGCTTGACAATCTAATTGTTTGGACAACAAAGTTAGTGAGGAGATTGGAAGCCTCTAAAGATAAGATCACGCACGTTGTCGATCATTGGCTTGACTGTGTCATAAGAGGATTTGTGACAAAGTTTGCGGTCAATACTTCTATCAATTATAGCAAAGCAGAGTGACGCTTATCTAAAGGACCGCAAGGTAAGTATTTGAAGTCACTAAATACTTGGATTAAGATTCTCTTGTGTGAAAAGTGGGTCATGCGGTTACCTTGATGTTTGGAGCTACGTGAATTGGAAAGTATTTTAGGGACGGAGGAAGAAAAGGTCCTGAGTATAGCCCACTAATCAAACCTCCTTTAGGTGATGACAAAGGAGCAGTGCAGTCTTCTCCACTAAGCATTGTTTAGCTGATAAGACAAGGGTTCCCACGAATACCTACACCACCTCCATCCTCGTCCCATCCATCCACACTGTCTTCGTCCTCATCCGCACCACTCACCCCATCACCCACACCACCCCCACCTCCATCGTTGTTCAACATGGCGAACTACGTAAAGCTACCTGTAGTCAAGGGTGTCGGAAATGAAGATCCCGATCAGTTTTGGTTCGTCGTGAAGGCTATATGGGAAGCTCAGGTATCACGGATGACCAAATGAAGAAAGCCATGCTGGTTAGTGCTTTGTAGGACCTCGCACTAATGTGGTACATTAAGTACAGTACTGATAACCCAACGTTCGCATTGGGAGATATCCAAACTACTCTTAATAGAGAATTCAATAGACCTAAGTCTCAAGCGCAGTTGATTGTGGGATTAAAGGAGATCATGATGAAGCTTGGGGAGATGCCCTAGGATTTGGATCAAATATTGAAGTGTACAATCCATGAAGCCAACATGAACCTAACTGATGGGCAACACCATGAATGGTTTGTGGCCTCGCTCTTGCCCCACCTAAGGGTTTCTCTATCACAACAGAAGATTGGGACCAAGGCAGAAGCCCTAGAAATCATGATGATACTGCATGAGACACCAATGTAGGATGATAATATGGGGGTTCAATAGATTCATGCGTAGTTGCAAAAACTTTGCCTTGAAATGCAAAGTTTGAAGAAGGATAGAACAACTCAGCCAAAGGTGCACGAAGAAGTTTGGTGCTTAAAATGCAAAGTTCAGGGGCATGAAAAGGATCACTGTCTAGTCTTTGCGAACTATGTAGTAGCAGGGGGACCAATACCTCTACGGTCGGAAGCTGCAGTAGGGCCAAGTGAAGGGCCTGTGCTATGGTATGTTATATGCCAGGTGACTGGGAAACATGCGACCAACAATTGCCATTTGTTGCAAAAATGTGTACGGACACCACAAAATATCTTCTGCAATTTCTATTAATCAGTAGGCCATGATGAGTGAAATTGTTGTAGTTACGAATTAATGATGGATAGGACACCTTCATATAGGGTGTAGGTAGAAACACAACCTCGAGACCAAGGCGTTGGGGGAATCTGAGGTGAGTATCAGGGGTGTAGTTCAGACCGAGGTGGAGGGGGGACAAGTAGAGGCTGAGGACAACTGATATTTTACAATTGTGGAGGCCCAGGACACTACGCGAGGGACTATCTAAATCTAACGTGATTTCCATGCCACTATTGTACTCAGCTTTACCATGCGATTGAGGATTGCCCTATATTGTTGGCTAAGATTCGTGAAAAGGGGGCATAGCCTCTACAGCCAATACAGAACCTCCAGATGACAAGGGTTGAGCCTCGCAAGGAAGACTATAAGGTAAACATTATGCTATGAAGTGGAACAATGACTAGGGAGGATAAGGGGAAGCAGCCTGCAGAAGGAGAATGGATCCACAAAGCACCAGAAAAGGAGACTAGGTTTGATTTGGAGCATGCAAAAGAAACATTTATGGAAGTAAAGAAAAGATTCATTGAGGTCTCTACCTCAGGAAGTCGGGAGAAACCAGTTGAAGAAATGGACCCATCCATGATTACCATGTTCTTGGAGACCCGCATGAAACTGCTCCGCAATAGTAAGGTTGTGAAGGGCCTGCCGGAACTTATCAATCAGTGTGCTAGCAAGGATGGCACTACTGACGAACCATGTGTAGTAAGAAATCTTGGCAATCATAAGGAAAGGACCGGGCATGAGATGAGACTCACCGCGCATATAGGGGAATATGAAATGGACCAAGTTATCCTAGATATAGGGTCCGATGCAAATGTTTTGCCAAAGAAGACATGGGAAGGAATGGGGAGACATATGCTCTAATGGTCTCCGGTTCAGTTAAGGATTGAAAATCAATAAAAAATTATCTCGATGGGAAGGCTAAAAGGGGTGACAGTTGACATCGAAGGCACGAGCGCACTGGCAGATTTTGAGGTAATAGAGATTGTGGATGATAGAAATCCCTACCTTGTGCTCCTTAGAGTCAATTGGGCCATTGACATGAATGAGGTAATCAACCTGAAGAAGCGAAAGATGATATTTGAAAATAAGTCGCTAGGCGTAGTAGTGCCACTGGATCCTGTAGAAGGACCGCGCTATATAGAACCAGTCTGTGATTATGAAAGTGATGACAATTTGGACCATATTTACAAGATAATGGTGCGAGACCAATATTAGGTAAATCCGATAGAAAATGGGCATATCCCATGGGACCGCGAGAGCTCCTACACATCAGATTTGGACGAAGAATTAGAGAACTAGCAGAACCAGCTGCATGAAGTATCTACATTGCGTTGTAATATGATGACCAAGTCATTGCACTGCGCATCATCAAAAGTAAGGGATCTCCCTCACTATGATGGGCTAACTGATTTTGATCGCTTTTTGGATGCATTTGAGAGAGAAGTTCCAGAGAAACATCACCTCCAGGCCTTGGACTTAGTACTACACTCTACACCCGCAAGATGTTGGGGTATGCACAAGGATAATTTCTGTGATTGGCACAACTATAGGAGGATGATGAGAATAAATTTTAGACAGACGAAAGTGTAGATGACAGACAAGTATGATGGAAGGGATGATCCGCGTGATCACCTAGCCAAATGGACTAAGGTTTATGGAGCAGAGCCCCAAATTGAATGGGTGCATCTGTTTTTTCATACCGTGGATGCCACACTAATGAATTGGTACTTGGAAACAAAGCTCCGTCATGGCACTGAAGAATGGGACATCTTGTGTCAGGGGTTTATATTGACGTTCATATTTGAGTATGGGTTTGACTGTGTTGACATGGTGCTACAGGAGGTTAAAGCAGTGATCTTTAGGATACTGCAAGATCCTTTAGACATGATTCAACCTGATTGGACTACGTAGCTAAACCACATGTTGGAATGCTACAACGTGACCACTAAAGAAGAAGACAAGGATCCCAAAAATATTAATATTCTGGAAACTGAGGGTCTCCGCGAGGTTGAAGGTCCATAGATAGAGGATCCAGACATAATCGCGTCGCTAAAAACTAGGTAGGTCAACATTGGCACAAAGGCGGAGTCAAAATTCGCAAAGATTGGGGACTATTGGGATGATGCGATAGTAGACAAGGTTGCTAAGATCCTCCATGAATATCAGGATTTGTTACACATGAAGTTTTCTAATATGAAGGGAATTATAGGAGACCTAGGTGTCATGAAGATCACGCTAAAACCGGACACAAAACATGTAAAAAAAAATACCTTACCGCCTTAATCCGAAGTATAAGGAAAGGATTTGCGCTGAGTTAGATAAGATGCTTGCGCAACAATTATTGAACCAATGTAAGAATCTAATTGGGTAAGCCCGAAAGTGTTTCAGGAAAATAAACAGAAAGAAGAAATAAGGATATCCGTGGAAATTGAATGACGCTTGTGTGCATGATCCTTTCTCGACCCCGTTCACTGATGAGGTCCTGGATAATGTAGGTGGCCAAGAACCATACTCTTTCACTGAGGGGTTTTCTGGGTACCATCAAATCAAAATCGTTCCTGAGGATAGAAGCAAGATGACCTTCATGACTGAATGGGGATGTTTTCAGTACACCGTAATGCCTTTTGGATTGAAGAATGAGCTAGCAATATTTTCGCATGTAGTCATTGCGACATTCAAAGACTTCATTCATAAGTTTCTGGAGGTATACTTTGACAATTGGATAGTGTTTGGATTGGTCAAGTGCCATGTGGAAAGTCTGTGCTTCATGCTAGATACATGTCAGAGATACCAAATCGCTCTCAATCTAAAGAAGTGTATGTTTTGTATCCCTTTTGGGATCCTGCTGGGTCATGTGGTATGCAAACAAGGGTTGATGGTAGACCCTACGAAGATTGTAGTGATAATCAACTTGGAGGCACCAAGGAATGGGAAACAGTTGCATGCAACTCTAGGACATACCGGATATTATAGGAAGTTCATCAAGAGCTATGCCTAGATCACTATGGAGAAATTGTTGAAAAAGGATGCTACGTTCTGTTGGAATGATGAATGTCAAAAGAGCTTGAATGTGCTGAAAAATAAAATGGTCACCCTATCGATCCTAGTCTTCCTGGACTGGAAGAAGGAATTTCATGTGCATGTAGATGCATCATGTATTACGTAGGGGGTCGTGCTGACACAGGCCGATGAGGGAGAACTGGATCACCCTATAGTGTTCGCAAGTAGGAAGTTGTCTAAAGCAGAGAAAAATTATTCCACGATAGAGCATGAAAGATTAGACCTGGTGTACGCACTCCAAAAGTTCAGGCACTATTTTTTGGGCGTGTTATCACCCTAAAATCTTTGTCTCTAAGCTTTGGTAAGTTGCCTTGTTTCTAATCATAGTCTTATAAGTTTTGAGTCATCTCATCACAATTAGTGTCATTCTCATTTACAAACCCTTCTTTTAGTCATGGTGTTAAAGGGTCTCTAGGTCATTTCATTCTTTAAGAGTTAGGTCATAACGTTAGAAGTCTTTCAAGGTCATATCTCTTTTCCATCAAAGTTTGACAGCCTCATTCCATGTCCTAGAAGCCTCACCATGAGTTTGGAAGTCATATCTCACATTACTTTGGAGAAATTTTCAAACTAGCTAAGAATCTACATTTTCGTAGCGCAGACAGTGTAAAAATCATGTTTTGCGCTATGAAATTAGTGTTTTCGTAGCGCGCTACGAAATCCCTGAAAAAGCCTGTTTCAGCATAAAAAACTTTGCTTTCTGCGTTTACTAGTAAACTTCCAGAAGGGGTTCTGAGCATCTGAGAACTAAATTTTGAAACATAAAAGAGGCTTTTATTCCTAACATACCAAACTACAAAAACCTCTTTCATTTTCTTCAAATCCATTCTGAGGTGGGACGAATTTATGGTTAAACTTGCACTACGAAACTGTTGAAAGTCAAGCTTGGTCTTTTGGTTTTAGCAGTCTTTCTCAAGATCAGTTCTTGGTCACATGCAAAGGTATTTTGGAATTATGAAAGAGAATTATCTTCATCCACTCTCCAGATATAATAACCTATCTCACTTTCTCCATAAGTGTTTTCAGTTGGGAGATACTAAGCCTTCATTGAGACCCTAATTTCAGAAAATGGATTTTTCCTGTTTGACACGTGTTTTTCAAGGATAGATTCTGGACAGCTGGAGGAATGTTTTAAGAAACCATGAGATTTTTTTGTTCCAGAAAACATGGGCTACACAAACCTCTTCCAGTTTCGTAAAATGTGTCATGGATGAGGAGATAAAGGCTCTGTCCCACGTGCCAATTTTCAAGGATCTAAACCTAAAAACAGGGAAACGTGTTCCCTAATTTCTAAGGTTTCTCATCAGCAGTTGGGTGACTACGTGGGAGGCTTCATCAAATTCGAACTCATGGAGTTTTAGGTGTCAAATAATGTTTTAAATTCTTAGATAAGGTTGTTGTAATCATAATAAGGAGTTACACTCCTAGTTGTATTAGGTCACTAGCACTCCTAGTTAACAGCTAGTTCTAATTAATGGTTTGTTTTATGGTTAGAATAGGTGTCACTGATGGAAAATTCGAATTCTCTTGATGATGGATGATGGAATCCTAATTTTAAATGCTTTATATAGAGCAATAGGTCGAATTATCAAAGGGTTGGAGACTTTTTGGTTCAGCTGCTGCTCTATGTGCAGACTACGTATATTTTTAACCTAATGCAGATTTCTACTTAGACAACTCAAGATTCATGAAGAGTTCTTGTATGTTATTGTTATGATGGCATCTTCCAATACTTACATTGAAGCGATGTTAGTTATGATGCTCAGAACTCATCAATGATGCTCTGACTTCCTTCATAGATAAACTAACTATGTTTCACTGTTTTGTATTTTCATTTCTGCACTTGAACTCTATAATGCCTTGACTTCCATGCTAGCTAGAATGCTTTGGCTTCACTATTCAGGATTCAAAGAGAGTTTTTAATTTCATATTCTCTCATGGCTTTCCTCTTTCACTTACTTGCAGTGTTATGAATACATGTTACTTAGAACTCATCAATCATGCTCTAACTTCCTTCATGTATTTGTCAATTGTGTTTCCTTGCATTGTATCTTTGTTTTGTTGATGCATAAAAACTCTCTATGCCCTGACTTCATGTTAAGCTGATCTTGATGTAGTATGGAAACATACTTTGACTCCATAGCCCAATGGTAGCTAGACTTCATCTTTCAACCTATAAACATATACAATTACAAACCATAGAGTTAGCCATCTATTCATATCTTTAATCCAAATCATTAACCCTTCAAGAGAGCCCTCTCAGGCTGAGGAGGCTAAGCCTTAGCTAAAAGATTGGTTTGAAACAGTTACTTGAAGTCTTCCTGGTCTACAGCCTATCAGGTCTGATTTTGAGATAACATTTTGGTGCGTCTGCCGAGAGTCTGAAGATTATTCATTCCCGAAATCAATGGTTGAACTTCTGAAGGTAGCAGGAGCTCAAACATATTTTTGAGGCTGCAAAACTACCTTGGTGACTCCACACATTAAATAATAAATTGGTAGGTGACTCCACTGCTAGAAGATCAGTAGATTGATGAAGTTACAAGATGAGTTCCACTGCAAGAATGAATGCCAGGTATGCTCCTATGAATCGGTCTCATATCCCTGGTTTTCCAAATCCTATGCCAAAGGTTGATTGGTTAGAGGATCTTCCAATATTCAAAGATGAAAAGAAAGACAATGCTGCTCTTCATTTGGTTAGGTTTCATATGCATGTACGCAATCTTAAGGTTCAGTTTCCTGAGGATTGTCTCATGAGGATGTTTATGACCACTTTAGAAGGAAAAACATGGTCTTGGTATAAAAGTTTGGAAAATGGTTCATTATATTCTCTTGCTGATTTCCATGATGTATTCTATGACATGTATAAAGAGTGTCATCCCTCCTTATTGTTGGTCAAAGACTGTTGTAAACATTCTATGAGTTTTATTCAATATTTGAAGGATTGTTATGATGATGATGAATTTATGGATGAAGAAATTTTAGAGGCTCTTCATAACAATATATTTCAACAACAAGAAGAAAGGATAACATCCTATGAAATGCACCATGAAGATCAACCAGGGTTTACTTATGAAAACCATGTTGATGTAGAGATGTAGCAAACTTCTCAGTCTTCGAATCATAATGAAGATGAAAATGATTACACACAACAAGAAGAAATACTGGAAGAAATTTTTTATGACCCTCAAGCGGAGGAAAAGGTTGTTCATTTTTGTGATTCCTTGCAGCAGCTTGCATCAAAGAATGATCTTTATAATGAAGAAAATTACATTGTTTGTGGGCATCATTCAGAAAGGCAGTTGGATAGCATATCAAATAAATTTGGTGTGGCTGAGGATAAGTTGTTTGAAGATATAGAATGTTATGAGAATCATCAAACTAACCATGTGTTTTTTGACCCTATAGCTGACTACATGGAAAAGATTTACTGTTCAGGCTTCTAGTTATATGTTCATCTTGAAGAACAGTTACACCTCATGCTTCCTTGGTTATTTCAGTATCTAGTTTATTTATGCTTCAAGCACAGTAAGGAGATCCAAGTTTCAGATCAGATTGATGATTGGCTTCATTGGAAGTTTCATTTTCCTTGAGCTACAATTGGAGAATGCAGCTGATAGGGTAGGTAGGAATGTGCAAATAAGCTTAGGGTAGGTTGACTGAGCATCTGTTTCAATAGGTGCAGTTTGAATTCTTTGTTCAGAAAACATAAAAGGCTTGAGGAGAAAATTGGGCAGAGGTTCAGAGTTTTATTCTAGAGGATGGATAGTGGCACTGGAGCTACAAGTTCTTAGTATACCATAAGGGCACACTATCCCTAGTGGAGCCACTGTTATCACCCTAAAATCTTTGTCTCTAAGCTTTGGTAAGTTGCCTTGTTTCTAATCATAGTCTTATAAGTTTTGAGTCATCTCATCACAATTACTGTCATTCTCATTTACAAACCCTTCTTTTAGTCATGGTGTTAAAGGGTCTCTAGGTCATTTCATGCTTTAAGAGTTAGGTCATAACGTTAGAAGTCTTTCAAGGTCATATCTCTTTTCCATCAAAGTTTGACAGCCTCATTCCATGTCCTAGAAGCCTCACCATGAGTTTGGGAGTCATATCTCACATTACTTTGGAGAAATTTTAAAAATAGCTACGAATCCATGTTTTCGTAGTGTAGACAGTGTAAAAATCATGTTTTGAGCTACAAAATCAGTGTTTTCGTAGCGCGCTACGAAATCCCTGAAAAAGCTTGTTTGAGCATAAAAAATTATGCTTTCTGCGTTTACTAGTAAACTTCCAGAAGGGGTTCTGAGCATCTGAAAAATAAATTTTGGAAACTAAAAGAGTATTTTATTCCTAACATACCAAACTACAAAAACCTCTTTCATTTTCTTCAAATCCATTCTGAGGTGGGAGGAATTTATGGTTAAACTTGCGTTATGAAACTGCTGAAAGTCAAGCTTGGTCTTCTGGTTTTAGCAGTCGTTTTCAAGATCATTTATTGGTCACATGAAAAGGTATTTTGGAATTCTGAAAGAGGTTTAGCTTCATCCTCTCTCCATATAAAATAACCTATCTCACTTTCTCCATAAGTGTTTTCAGTTGGGAGATACTAAGCCTTCATTGAGACCCTAATTTGAGAAAATGGATTTTTCCTGTTTGACACGTGTTTTTCAAGGACAGATTCTGGACCGCTGGAGGAATGTTTTAAAAAACCATGAGAGGTTTTTGTTCCGGACAACATGGGCTACACAAACCTCCTTAATTTTTGTAAAATGTGTCATGGATGAGGAGATAAAGGCTCTGTCCCACGTGCCAATTTTCAAGGATCTAAACCTAAAAACAAGGAAACATGTTCCCTAATTTCTAGGGTTTCTCATCAGCAGTTGGGTGACTACGTGGGAGGCTTCATCAAATTCGACCTCATGGAGTTTTAGGTGTCAAATAATGTTTTAAATGCTTAGACAAGGTTCTTGTAATCATAATAAGGAGTTACACTCCTAGTTGTATTAGGTCACTAGCACTCCTAGTTAACAGCTAGTTCTAATTAATGGTTTGTTTTATGGTTAGAATAGGTGCCACTGATGGAAAATTCGAATTCTCTTGATGAGGGATGATGGAATCCTAATTTTAAATTCTTTATATAGAGCAAGAGGTCGAATTAGCAAAGGGTTGGAGACTTTTGGCTCAGTTGCTGCTCTATGTGCAGACTATGTATATTTTTAACCTAATGCAGATTTCTACTTAGACAACTCAAGGTTCATGAAGAGTTCTTGTATGTTATTGTTATGATGGCATCTTCCGATACTTACATTGCAGAGATGTTTATTTATGATGCTCAGAACTCATAAATGATGCTCTGACTTCCTTCATAGATAAACTAATTATGTTTCACTGTTTTGTATTTTCATTTCTGCACTTGAACTCTATAATGCCTTGACTTCCATGCTAGCTAGAATGCTTTGGCTTCACTATTCAGGATTCAAAGAGAGTTTTTAATGTCATATTATCTCATGGCTTTCCTCTTTCACTTACTTGCAGTGGTATGAATACATGTTACTTAGAACTCATCAATCATGCTCTAACTTCCTTCATGTATTTGTCAACTGTGTTTCCTTGCATTGTATCTTTGTTTTGTTGATGCATAAAAACTCTCTATGCCCTGACATCATGTTAAGCTGATCTTGATGTAGTATGGAAACATACTTTGACTCCATAGCCCAATGGTAGCCAGCCTTCATCTTTCAACCTATAAACATATACAATTACAAACCATAGAGTTAGCCATCTATTCATATATTTAATCCAAATCATTAACTCTTCGAGAGAGCCCTCTCAGGCTGAGGAGGCTAAGCCTTAGCTAAAGATTGGTTTGAAATAGTTACTTGAAGTCTTCCTGGTCTACAGCCTATCAGGGTCTGATTTTGAGATAACAGGGCAAACACTTTAAAATGTATATAGATCATTCCTCGTTGAAGTACCTGGTCAACAAGCCTGTGTTGGGGGGGAAAAGATGTAGGTGGTTGTTGTTGTTCTAGGAGTACGATTTTGAAGTTACTGTGAAGACAGGACGACTAAACATAGGACCTGATCATCTATCGTGCATTGAAACGGGAGAGGAACATACTAATTTGGAGGAGGGGCTACCTAATGCACAGCTCTTTGTAGTGCACATCGCAGATAGCCACTTTGAAGATATCATACACTTCCTCACGACGGGAACTGCTCCAGAAGGGTATACAAGCCAATAGAAGGAGTTAGTGGTGCGCGTGATAGACTTCTCCATCATTGCAAGACACTTGTACAAAATGGGGTCTGATGAAATATTGTGACGTTATGTACCGGAGTTTGAAAGGAGCAGTATCCTTGCTAACACTCATGGGGGAGCCGCAGGAGGACATTACACAGGAAAAGCAACCACACAGAAGATTCTACGCGCTAGTTTGTGGCGGCCAACCCTTCATAAGGATTCATCACAAGGGCTTCACTCACTGAACCTTTGACATAGCACGTGCGTTCATGGCATACTAAACAATACCCTTAATTTGACTACATACTAGAAAATACATCTAAAAATCACATTATTTAACCCCTACCAATATAAATCCAATACACCTTCCAAATTTAAAAAACCCCTATTTTCACTAAATATTGTATGTATCCATTTTTTTGTTCACATTTTTTATACCCTTTTATTTTTATATCCTTTGTATAGTGACATGATGCCTCTCTTATGACCCCACATGCATTCTACAATGTACCTTTCTTCTTTTGATATCAATGCATATTAGTTCTCCCACAATGCAATTACTTAACCCACACTCAAGCACATCTAACTATGATTTGTGGAATTTAATGGTCTAAGACACACAAAGATCAACCATGTTTTATGAATATTGCTTATGTGCATGTATATAAAATAACATATAAATTGATCTATATGATGATGAAAAACCAATTGATGAATCTTCATGAATAGGTTTGTACCAAATAAGGTGTTCAAGCACAAGTCTAGACCCTCTAGATGCAAGAAAACTATCTACAACCAAGGTTGGGGCCCCAAATCTCAAATCAAGGGTGCAATCCCAACCTAGACATGCTTAGAAGAAGAGGATGGACAAGTCCCAATGCATGCACTCTTAAGGGAATAACACAAAAGCATGAAATCACCTTTTGATTCACTGTCATCTCACCAATGAGATATGGGCTATCACTCATAGAATATGTAAAATTCAACAATGGATTGGAGATAACACATAGGCATTAAATGAATGGACTACAACTAGAACATAAGACAATATTTTGGTTGTAGAGGTGATCCACTCCATTTGGCTAGCTCAAAACAATGATGTATTCCAAATTAAACCTCCAAATGCTTACAAGATTTTCTACATGTTGAAGGCAAGCATTACCTTATCATGCACCTCACTAAAGACAAGGCTTCCTTGCACTCTCATACCTTTGAAATAAAATTCTAAAATTTCTAGAGGATATTTTGATTATCCAATTTTAAGGTCACAACCAAGCCAGACACGACATTGGTGTATGAGACCCCCTTACTTGTGTGACAAGGGACCCACCTCCACACAGTGATTTGACCGCTAAGTCAATGAAGGCATACATACTCTACCCCCTCTAGTTTTGAACCTGTGACCTCTTAGGAGGAAACACATGCTCTTAACCATTAGGCCCACTCAAGCTAGATATAATGGATTTCTCCTTAAGGTCTATTTTAAATAATGAGCGATTACATTGGAACTAACATCATATAGGAAATAGAAACGACCCTAGAAACAATATTAAGAACTAATATCACTTCCTTGAAATAGGAATGACCCTGGAATTTCTATAATCAGAGAATCACTTGAAAATTTAAGCTAAACAATATTAAAGTAGTGTCTTGAACACCAAGAACCAAGATCCTTATCACCCTATAATGAAGCAACCTATGCAAGATCAAATTTACAAAAAAGACCTGCCAGAGAACATCCATGTAGACAATTATGCTAGAGAAAACATCTATAATTCCAAAATCAGTTGAAAAGCATGATATAGGACTTTCAAATTTGAAAACCAGTTGAGAAGCATGGGATCAGACTTCCAAGATTTTATATAATGATTACATGAATAGAGGTGCTCACAAGACGGGCTTAAATGTCCAAGGAGGAAATGATAGGAGAAAAGCTTTGCCAAAAATTGAAAATGATCCTTTCACTATTCTTTCCCAAGGGATTAAGCCAATTGTTTATATAAACACTTCATTTAATATTATTGTATAGAACTTCAATTAATATTGTCTTCTCAGTGTCAAGATTAGAATAGAGAACAACCATTTTTTCTATATACAACCATGATTACAAATATCCCAAAGCTTCTATGGAAAACTTGCAGACCAAAGGTTATAAAAGGCCAATGAGGTTTGAGGACTTCTAAAAGCACAAGTGTAGGAATCTGCTTATTACCTTGGAAGCTCAAGTTGGGCAGGACCAGTAGGACTCACATCACCTTCCATGACATATATTATAGAATCTTCAAAGCTAAACCAGTTGTCCCTGATTTTGCTACATGAAATTGTTAAACTACTGACATGTCCAAAGATAATTTCGCAGTAGCTATCGATTCTAAAAACACAAATTATTTATCAGAATAATGATCATTTTACCAATATGTCACAATAAGTTGCAATAAATAGCTATGGCAGAATCAGTTGAAGAGAAGGCACACAATTTTCTTTCGAACCTCTGAACTTACTCTGAGACAACAGAAATATGCAGCATTTGATCAAACTTTGTTGTATCTAATACAAACAGAAGTTTGAAACAAAATTCCACGCTAAAAAGGTTTTGATCAACTCTAGTCTAACTTAGTTGCCTATAAAACGCAAGATTTAGTCCAACTTAGTTGCCTCTAATTCAAGCAGAAGTTGAAAACATAATTCTGAGCTAATAGATTCTGACAACTCTAATTTAATTTTGTTGTAGCTGTAAAATAGACCCCTATAGCCTTCCCACTCATTGTTTTAGTCTTTGGAAACCTACACAAGGCACCCTACAACCCACGATTTTGCTACAGCAAGAGCTCCAAACTTTGTTCAAGGGTTAACACCCTTTTCTCCACCTGCGCTAGTCTCTGTGCACCTGCAACTTGAAGAGAAGGCCCTACAATAGGCCTCTCGGCCTTCAAATAGTCCTCCATGCAATGTTGCACCTGTGGCCCTAAAACCTTACCTCAGACCTGTTATCACATATAGATTTTTGTTAAAAATTATTTATATGGGAAAAAAAAATTGGTGTTTAAGGTTGCAATTGCTCTCAAAATTTTATACAGGATTATTATTATGATGGTTTGAAAATCTTCAATTATCTCCCAAGTCTACTAGTTCTTGGCCACACTCCAAATCACAACATAGATCATCAAAGAAACCACCTCTTCTTTCTACCTATAATGGTTTAGTTTATCCTATTAACTGTAACCCAATCAAACTCTTACGTTGGGTGGGCTCTGTTGTTTCCACAATTCTGGGCTTCTAAACCAGATTCAAGGTGTTGCGAAGAAATTATATGGTGAAAGGAAGATTTCATCCGTATTCAGAGGAAATAGGAGGCTAAATATAGGCATTACACATTATTAAAAAATATTCCACTTCTTCAAATTGGGCTAATTCCGTTTCAGGGAACTATCGATGCACTTCAGATCCTATACTGGTTCCATCACATGATCATTGTACTTTAGGTTTACAAGGAATGATTAAACATGACATTGGATGGTGGGCTAGTTTGGCAGAGGGTGCAAATGATCCATATGGTAGAACCGTCCATATTGATTCTCAACATGAGAGATTTGTTGCCAAGGGTTACAATGCAAGGCATCTAGCTGTAGGAGCTCCAGGTGTTCCTTTGTTTGAAATTTTCATAACAAAAGACAGTGATCAAAAATACAAGGAGCAGGTGGTCTACTTCACGTCTACTTGCAGCAGAATGGACAATCTACAGATGCTTCCTTTTCAGTATCACCTAAAGCTACTGAAGACTCAGATACTGACACAGAAAAATTATGATGCAGATGTGGGAGATGAGGGATTGAGATGGGTTCTTAAATATCTTAAAGCTGGGATGCCTAGCCTAAAATTCAAGGTGTTGAAAGTTGTGACTCTAGAACAGGAAAACACAGATATAATCTCAGGGGTTTTTGAGCAGTTAATCTAGGATGTCAATAAAGAGAAGGATGATGAAACTTTGAATGAGATGACTTGGTAAAGAGAAGGGTTTTCAAATTAGTGAGAGTGGTTTGGGAAACCATTTATTTTTCAATTATATAGAATTGAGACAGATTCTAAGAGATTTTAGTTTGAATGGTTTGGTTAACAATTTGTTTTCTAATTATATAAAATTAAAGTTTCAATTTTTTGTAACTGTCCATTACTGATATTTATTTTAACTGTATGTTAATGATATTTATGGAATAATTGTTCCTAATGTAATAGTTGCAGCTGATAACGATTCTCCATCAATCTACATCACTATTAAAAAAGGGAAAAAGACTAGCTGTTTTACCTCCCGAGTAGCCAAGAAAGACTGATACAAAACACTTGTATTTCCAATGCATTCGAAGCTATAATCCACACCTCCTTGTGTCTTCTCTGCTATTACCTGACATAAATATAACTTTCTCCTTATCGTGAACCAAAGATAAATCTGTGAACATTTTATTAAGAAAAAAAGCATTTAACTTACCTCTTGAATGGGCTTTTCATGGTCTTTTGGATTAATGCATTCAGTCACGCCCAAGGCTTTCGCTGCATTGGAAATGAAGTTAATTGGTGAGTTTCTACTTAATTCCCTGGTCTCAGTTATGATGATATTCAGTTTAGTTGGTTCTACATAATTAGGACTCAAAAAATGTATGGTTGTCTGATCTTCATAGGAGAATCCATTTTACCTTTGATGAACTTGCTTGAATTTGTGTCAATACCAATTATCTTGGAGGCACCTCTCATTCTTGCACCTGTTGCGACCTACAGAGTGCCCATGAAAACATCATGAGTACACTTTAGAGAATATCATGAAATCTGAAATCGTTTGTAGAGAATATCACATAAAACTGAACTAGTGTCAGGACGATATTACTAACAGCAAGGCCAACGGTACCAAGGCCAAAAATGGCCACAGTTGATCCACTTTGGATGACAGCTGTGTTGAAAACAACGCTAACACCTGAACAATCAAAAGAGATATTTCTCATTCTAATTGTAAGTTGAATATTGTAGCTCCAATATTGAGGCTTAGATGCATAAAAAATGTCCCAGTAAATATACCAGTGGCTATTCCACAACCAAACAAGCATGCTTTGTCTAGTGGACCTTCTGGATTGATTTTGGCAATGCAAGCATAGTCAACAACTGTGTATTCACTAAATGTAGAAGTGGACATGAAATGGTAAATGGGCAATCCCATGATTGAGAAACGCACCTTTCCATCGTTTCTCATCACTTTTCTTGTGAGATCGATTTTGAATTTATCACACAGATTAGTCTTCTTAGATTTACAGAATGCACAATCTCCACACTCTCCTGTGAACAAGGGAATTATATGGTCTCCAACCTTAATATCTGTCACGCCTTCTCCCACGCTCTCTACTATCCTGCAATCATAAATTGTATGCTCTTATTTCGTAATTTGTTTCAAAAACATATAATCAGACTCATATTAACTGTAACTAACAAAGGTTTACCCAGCACCCTCGTGTCCAAGTATGCAAGGAAAATTTTGCATGTTTTCATCCTGCAGACATACATAAGCCGTTTGAAGTAAAACAATTATGGCCAGCAATGAGTACCAATAACAAGCATAACAAGCTCCACAACCTTCATGGAAAATATATAGCATAACAAGCTTGAAACCACGTTACTGATTACCCCGCCATTCCAGAATGTAATGTCAGTATGACAGAGGGATGTGTGGGTGATTTTGATACAGACTTCCATAGCCTGTGGTGGATCTACTTGAATTTCTTCAATAACCAGTGGCTGCTTAGCTTCCCATGCTACTGCAGCTGCTTATCAGGTCACAATGCATCTCTTAATGTTGCTAATTCTGAACTGAAACCTCTAGGAATAGAATCTAACTACATAATTTATGCATATGCAAAACTATACCTAGGCAAGTGATAACTTTGCCATGAGTACTTTTCTGAGGCAAGAGACAATCTTTGCCATTACAGCTTGTATCTAGTTTTTGAATCCACCAGCTTAGATGGCTAACACTTTCTTCAGGCACAAGAGCATTGGAAGTAGACTCCCACAATGCAAATTCATTTCCAGGTCTGGGTGATACCATGGTGATGCCTAATTTTACCAAAAGAAAAGCCCACGAAAAGCCTCTGAAACCATCACAGAATAGTCTCTATTAGATACTCTGACAAAGAGAAAGAGGTCTGGTGTGACTCTTATTCCTTTTTGAGTGAGAAGTTCCATGATATGATGGCCTATTTAGTTATGTAAGCACGTGAATAGCCAACCTGTAGCAAGACCACAGTAAGAACAAAGAAATACTTACAAGCCCTCAAGCTTATGTACAAATCTGTCATTTCATCCATGAAGTTCTTCGTGCTAACACCCATTACATTATCGTTGTAATGTGATGCTCTCCCTTGTTAATGGGATTCTCTCCCTTAGCTTAAGGATACATACATAATTATGCTTGCAAGCCTTGGATGAGGACACATCCAATCTTGCATGACCAACCTGCACTCCAACTCATGGCCCATCAACTACAATTTTCTAGGCTGCATGTGTCTATATTTTGTTAGAGAAAAATACCTATATATACATGAGAGGTGAACATACATGTTGTCCCAAAAAGGATTGGACTTGGATTTTCATCCCAATTTGAATACATAAATACATACATATATATACTAACAATCTTAATTAGGCACGCTGATTTCATATTTTCAAGCTAACCCAAATATGGCCTATGGATGTCAATTTCAGATTTCCAAGGTCTATTTTACTAAAGATAATTCATAATAATAATTCCTCATCCAATCAAGTATAAACATTGAGGAGTTGGCCCATAAGCATATAAATGGTCATATCTAAATTCTACACTCCAAGACTCCAAAGTGGAACAAAAACCTTCAAGATTCTCATTAGATAGGATATGAGGATTCCATAAGGTAGAAATCAAATATTTCACTATTCCAGCCAATCCACAATACATTGCCATAGCTATTTTGCCCAGATCTATGCTTAACTCAAGAATGAAGTCTGAGGAAGATTAATATAATTCTTGGGTGAGCTTAAGGAGTAATGTAACACTCCTGCAATGCTTAAGAGTCAAGGTTCACCCCTAGACCAAAATTACAGGAATGATGAGTGCATTGGTGACCATTTTAGATTTCATTTTCAGATGTTCTATGAAGACTAATTATTTAGCCTTCTTATAAAACTCAGGATTCCACATACGAAGCTTGTCACAAAGGTTGGGTCTCTAAACTCAAAGTGGCATCATCAACAACATCTCCCATCAACCAATACACTCAACCATGACACTAAAATCAATACTATAGAGTCATACCCAAGAGGTAGCATTCATTCAGTGACATATCAGAGTATTTAAAGTTGATGTCACAATAATATTTTAAACATAATTCAAGTCTAAATCTTGAATTAAATATAATAATTGTGCTATGAATTTTACCCTACAACTAGAAACAGAGCACGAGGAATTAGAGGTTAACTCTGACCTATTGAAGTAATCAGAGTGGCACAACGAAAGCAAGGATTAAAGACCTATAATTGATCAGACTGACTATAAATCCAAAGTATCATATAAATATTTAAAGAGCCATGAGAGAGGATTTTTATTAAAATTCTAGCAAATTATTTATGGCAGTCATTACAGGTACCAGAATTCTAGCAAGGATAGAGACTTATCTTAGAAGTAAAGGCTTGGAGAGCGTTGTCAAGGGTTAAAAAGAGCCCTCATTTGACATCATATACTTAGGGTTTGAAATCAATGAATAATGAATGGGTGCTAAACCAGTCACCATACATACGTTAAAAGTTCTTAGCAAGGCAGAATTGTTTACATTGATACAATTATCTAAAAATAAAATAGATCGTCCCAAAATTGCATTGTTGAAACACTTTCATTAGACCTTTTTATCACATAAACCCTCACTGTTTGTCATAAATTCTTAAAGATAAAGAAAATATTTCATGTAACTAAGAGGGAGACCACTATCACCTAACCCTCTCTCCTTTACACTTTAAGCTGCCTCTCCCCTGTTCAAGGGAGGCTTCCCTAGGATAAAATTGTTGAGATTTCAGGCAATGAAAGGAAAAGTGATATGAAAAGTAAATTACAACCAAAGAGTTTTCAAAGAATTAAGAAAATAAAATAGGCAGAAGAATCAAAAGCTAATTTATTTCTATTGGGCAGTGAAGTTTGCTACAATACCTTCCCTAGACAGTGCTAATGACAATGACTCATGCAAAGAGATCCCATAGAGCTCCCAACACAGTCACAAATATGAGATTTATTAGATGCAATAGCTTCCCTTGAGATAGAGGAGGATGAAGGTGAATCATAAAGAGAGCCCAGTATATTCCTCTGTGGAAAAATAGACCTAATTAGGGGAAAAATCCTAGACCGAGACGATGGTAGAGCAGGGTGATGCAACTGCTGCTGAAAATGATGATTGTGACTAGAACTAAAGCTTGAACAAACTTCTACTGGAAAATAAAAAGAAACCCATTGTGATGTTCCTCTAGCCCAGGGTTCATAATGTTGGTGTTCAACAAAATGACTACTACTCTCTCTCTCTGGGTGAGCATATTTCTCTTGGATTATGAGTGTTGTTGTTTCAACTATTAGGACAATGTTATCTCCTTGGACCTATGCTATGTAATTTCTCAGGCAACTGTGATTTTCTCTTGCTTATCTTTACATTCTCCCTTTGTTGGTGTCTATGAGAAAAACCCAAGTTTGTGTGCCACTACCATCCCACAAAATCCAATAAAATTAGCATATATAAATCATACATACTAAACTATTTAGTAGCAAGGAAGAGAAACAAATGGAATACATAGAACCATACATGTCAAAGCAAAGATGTCCATTGTCGCCCAAGTCCCATACTCTTTCAACTTTATATTGACGATTTAGAAGATCTCATGTCAAAGTGATATTGTTGGTTTCCTTCTCTATGGGATTTCCAACTGGGATGTAAGACCACCTCATTTCTCTAGGTGCAATTTTGGTTGAAGTTTCCATCCACAATTTATTAAAGGAATATCTTATACATCGCTCAAGGTAGTTGTAGGTTACACTATAAATATTTCACCTTTGTAATGAAATTTTCATGGAAGTATGAGAGATTATAGAATAGGAGTTTCATGTGATGAGTTTATACACATCTTAAGTTTCTGGGCATATTTTATTTCCGTGTATCATAGAATAATAGGTTGTCACACAAAAAAATTGTCCTCCTAGCTATAGCAAGGAGCTTCCACAGTTTGAGGGGAACTCTTTTTCTACTGCCCCACATGTCCTAGAATTTATGAAGCATATATGAGAATTGATGGAAAGACATGA
Organism: Pinus tabuliformis; assembly: GCA_031772625.1. Taxonomy (NCBI): domain Eukaryota; kingdom Viridiplantae; phylum Streptophyta; class Pinopsida; order Pinales; family Pinaceae; genus Pinus; species Pinus tabuliformis. The sequence goes on from CM062819.1 coordinate 1,097,646,112, forward strand.
AGATTCCATGATAAGGTTATTTATGCTTTCTTTAGGACAAGGGCATGGTGGCTAGCTGAAGCATTCTTGTAGCCCAAACAACATACATTCTCTCAAATCTCTAGTTGAAATATTCCTCAAGCATTTCCACCCAAGGTTCAGAAATTTGATGGTACATATCAAGAGTTGTTGACAACCCTACAAGAGGAAGGCCTCCTTGGTCTTTTTGAAGGAAATGATAACATTGTTGGGGATGAAAGTGGAGCATCTATGGAAGAGGGATTATGCTCAAAATTTGAATATGAAAACACTAGATATTTGTAGCATGAACAACCTTGTAGCAGCAATGACAAGAAGGAGGGCAATTTTAGCATCTAAAGTGATTTCTTAACACATATATGAGTACCAACATGAAAAATGTGATGGGATTATTACACCAACTTCAAATGATACATGTGTCACTCTTTCTAGTGAGGATTGGCATCAGGTTGGTGATGTTTTTTTTGGCTGCCCCATAGGAACCAGTGTTGCAGATACAGAAGAAGCAAGTAGTAGAAATTTTGAGATGAATTTGGTGTGGGATTAATGCCCACAAATAAAAACAAGAACACTCCCTTCGCTTATGGCTTATGTACATGATAATCATAATAATGAAAGTATAAGCCTAGACACTCATAATTATCCTCTCATCAATATGGATCAATCATCAGACGATATATTTTGGGTTGGGTAGAGGCAAGTCCTATACACTACTTGCATGGACCATCGATGTCTGGTGATCACGAAGAAGAGGGGAATTTTGATTCTGAACCACTTCTAAGCCCTTCACAAGCATCTGTCATGAGGGTTTTGAGACTATGTCATGCTATAAAATTGTTGGAATAACCTCCCTAGACTTGTCACAAGAATTGAGGATAGAATATCCCTCCGAGGACGAGAGAGTTTTCTCCAAATATGACAGCAATAAGGATTTTTCACCAAACATTGGCATTTCTGATAATGAGTATCAACATTACACAAGTTATGAAATCCTCAATGATGAATTTTTTGCTCTAGAGGAACATAAGTATTTCTATTTTGTACACCAATTTCCCCAAGTCTTGAACAATGAAAAGCATAAATCAACAGAGTCCTCTTATCTCTACAATCATGATTGCAAACCTTCGTTATTAGAGCAAAGGCATAAGGACCATATTTGTGAAGAGTCAAAGGAATTATCTAGCAGCATAATAGAATCCACACCTCTTCACATTGGAGCAAAAAACAAAAAGGTGCCCCCTAGGTCTGAATCTTCCAAATCACTGAATTTATGAACATCTACACAGACTTTGGTATGTGTTGTGACCACAACAACCACCCTATCAATTATTTTTGTTTTCAAAACTTGTTTCTATTGGAGATAAATAAATGAATCTACTTTCATTTCCAATTTGAATCATTCGAATCCATTATCAAATGAAAAAGCTATGCTTAAAATATCCATTGTTGTTCTAAGTGGGGAAATCGAAAATAACTCTGTTATGCAGGTTGTTCTAAGTAAAATTGACATATCATATCATGAAATTTTCAAAACTTGTTTTGATTGGTGACACAACTTTGAATTAGCTCTCATTTGAATTTTGAATCACTCGAATCAGACCAAAAACAAAGGAGTTGTGATTAAAACACTGCTGGTTAGTATGGTCGACCACTGCTCTCCTGCAGGTGAAAAATAAATTTTACTTTGTTATTTTTTTCGTGGATTTGTTTTACAGAGTAACTATTGCTATTCCCTAAAGGGAGCAACATTTTTTCGAGTGTTTTTGTTGTTCCCTCCAGGGAACAACACCTTTTTGGAGTTTTTTTGTTGTTCCCTCCAGGGAACAACTGCTGTTCCCTTAAGGGAACAACACTTTTTTTAGTCTTTTTTTTTTAGTTTTCATTGTTCCCTCCAGGTAAAAACACTTTTAGAGTTTGTTGTGGCCACAACCACCACCATATTAGAACCTGATCTGGGGGGAAATTTGAATGGGTCCCTTGAGAAGTTTTATATTTCTTCTCTTCGAATGATAACCATAGTTGTCAAATGGAATTATGTCCTCAAAGTTGAACGATTCAATGGTTTATTAATTATGGTTGCAATCCATTTTTAACCATTAGTCCCCAAAAAATAATCATGCCCTCTTGAGATTTGAAGCCGAAAGGACTCATATAACCTCCAGTTGCAAATTCTGTCTCTTTATGAAAGTTTTTATGAAGGTAAGGTTTGTTTTAGGTGTTTCTATCATTTCTCTCATAATCATAGCTAATGTTGATCACTCATGCAAGAGAGGACCAAGAGAAGAAAAGCAAGGTCGGTGATTTGATGCATAAGCATCATGAAGGGCTGCAATGAAAGCTGCAAAGGGATCATGAAGTGGTAATAAAATTTGAGAAAGTAACACAGCCTTTGAATGATCATCGTAGGAACATCATGCCTAGTCCACATGATACCTCTACCAGCTGGATTTTCATTGCCATGTGTCATGGCTTTGGGATAGAATAGGGTAGGATGTCCTAAAATTCTGAGAAGACAGGAAGCAGAACAGATGTTGGTATAAGAGTTCTTATGTCACTATGGGGACTCTAGATGACACCTCTGCACCACCGATGTCGATATTGCAAAGACATACTCCACAAGAAAGGGATATGGAACCGCCATAGTGCATAATGGAGGCACACTCTATGTTAAGTGGAGGTACTCCTGACATTGCAGATCCATCAAGCTATTGTCACCTCCAAATACACCTTAAATAATGCCAAATGTTCAATGATGAGCACAGTGTCTTCATTTGCCTTCAGGAAATAATAGGGAATAACGTTTAGTCAATACAGGTGCGAAGAGATGACTTGCAGTCATTCTTCTTTCTGTCGGCATCCATTCATTTCCTCCAGGAAATAAAATGCTCCAAAAAATGTGGCCTTGACGTGTCAGTGGCTTCATTGACCATTCTATGTTTGTATATTTTAATTTGTATATTGAAAAGAACAGGAAGGTGGAAATTCATGGAAGACTGAGGGTCAATTGTCTTGTTGCATAAGTATTACCTATGGATATGGGTAAGGGACCTTTTTTTGGCAGAAGAGGGGTCGATTTTATTATGCTAATAAAGAATACTGTTTTGGTCAAGAAGAAGCCTTTCGCAATTTCAATTTTTATGTTAAGAATGAGAGTATTGTCATTGGCATGAGGATTTATGTTTTGTTTTGTGCACAGTAATGACAGATAGTTTATGACTAGTCTTGGTTATCTGAATATAATTCGTTATCATGGTTAATTCATGAGAAGACTCCTATTCGAAACCATATTAAACATCAGTTGCAAGTTTGATTTGTAGGAAAAGGAATGTGTATTCCTTTACGAATGGTTAGACTGCAATTAAGCTTAAATACAGCCTCGTTCATCGATGAACCTAGTAATTGATTCATTGGGACCTGGAATCCATATATGATGTTTAATCTCTTTTAATTAGGTTCTTGTAGGATAGGTTAGAGTATTTAAGATTAACGCAAGTAGGTATATTCAGTATAGGTAGAGCATAGTGCATATAGGTTAGCTATTTCTTTTGTTGATTTAATTGAAGTCTTCTTCCAAGAAGTAATCTTTCAAAACCCATAACAGTTTACAGGATCCTTTAAAACCGGTTGGAACTAGCCACCCAAAATGAAAGCGGATCTAATTGGGGTCTGTGATCGGGTTGGTTCCCTTTGTTGGCATAGTGAAAATTTGTAGTGTCAATAGTATGTACATTACTAATCAGTGAAATTATTAAGAATGGATTGTTCTAGTTTTGCAAGGCACTTAAGGCCCTCCTATTGGCAACTATATCAATCCTATAAAGGAGTAAAACCCTTTGTCTATAGTTCGAAATTTGTGTACGGTTCTATGCATAAGCCCTAGAAGGATAATCTCCAAAAAATCCAATCCTATGCATTAGTTTAAGGTCTATGTTGGGCATCAGTCCTATTTTGAGACCACTGTCAAAGGTTACCAAATTTTTGAAGTTCAAGCTACATGAAGAAAGTTTTGAGAATGTTTTGCAAAGTCAAAATCCAAATTGAAGAAGCTAAAATTCTGAAGTCTCAAGTTATCAATTTTTCTTAAAAGAAGTCAAAATTGTTAGCATGTTTGTGAATGAGGCAAGAGAATTATTTAAGGATGTACCTATATATTATAGATATTCCTGACTCCTCTGAATCAACTTCTAATACCAGCTGTTGCACTCCACAACCCGACTCCTCTGAATCAACTAATAATACTGCCTATTGCACTTCACAAGCCAACTCCTCCGAATTAACTGCTAATAATGCTTGTTTCACTCCACAAGATGAATCCTCACCTCTTCTTATGTTTGTGTTGGGTGTTCATAGAACCTGTCATTTTTTAATTCCTTGATCCTGAAGGTTGTCGTAGCTGGACAGAACACATTAATTGTAGGTTATGGACTCCCTCTGGAATGAGAACGAGAGAGTAGCTAGGTGGGTGAAAATAAGGTAGCTTGGTTGTATAAGCAAGAAAACATGCTCATAGATTCGAATGAAGGCAGTAAGTCTCACTCAAGCTGGAAAGGCAAAAAGGAAGTCAGACAAAACTAAACTCAATGAATCTCACTACCCACCTGGTATGGAAACACATCTCCTTCTATATCTCTTTCTATAACTGAGTATCCATTTCATTGATCATCCCCACCTCATCTTGATTTTCTGGACCGATCGACAGTGACAAAATCCTGCCTTGCCTTCCTTTCTTAGTAGTATCCTTCCATCCAAGAGATCCTGCCTGCTTACCGGGTATCTATTGGTAGGTCTCGCTCATGTGCTCACTGCAGTTGGAGAAGCCAGCTACTATGACGCAGTTGATGTGTTCATTATAGAGAAGTAGGGTAATTGGACATAGGTTCGAACAAGCAAGAGGCAGGGCGGGGATTTGAGGAGTGGTCCTATCTAGTTCAAACTCAGAAACGTAGCTCTTCTTAGGGTTCAAAATCAGAAAGGCTTAGGATTGTAGAGTGGTTGCAGAGAGTCTCGACTCCACCTCGACTCCAAAATGAATCATTTCCAACTCTTTCTCTCCGCCCAAGTGCATGTAGCCCAATATTTTTCCTAGGGTTGCAGAGTGGTTACAGAGTGGTTTAACTCCACCTCGACTCCAAAATGAATCATTTCCAACTCTTTCCCTCCGACCCTGTGTGTAGCCGAGTGTGAGCCAAGTGTGTGTAGCCTGATATTTTTCCTAGGGTTGTATAGTGGTTTGACTCCATCTCGACTCTAAAATGAATCATTTCCAACTCTTTCCCTCTACCCCTGCGATGTAACCTGATATTTTTCCCTCCGCTTGGCCAAAAAAATGTATAAAAAATACCTTAGGATATATATATTGTTGTATGGTATATTAAAACCCTTTAGGCCCTCATTATAACCTAATATATTATTTTTTTAATTTTCCATTTTTAATGCCCCAATATGAACACACGTGATATAATATTGGTTTGTCAGTGACGCCGCTGTGGAATTCGTAAGCATATTGTAGGGCATGTGACGCATGTCAAAGGACTGGCAGGCCATCATGGAGGGATGAACTACCTCTAATGTCGCAGGTGATGTTACAACCATTCGAGAAATGTGTGATTGACTTTATGGGTCCAATTCAGCCTCAAGGAAAGAAGATGGGTGTGTAGTACATCATCAATGCAACTGAGTAGTTGACCAGGTGGGCGGAAGCACAGCCTGTGAACGACTATACAGGCGCGACAACAACAAAGTTTACTTTTGAATGTGTTGAAAATATTTGGTTGTCTAAAGATCTTGATGAGCGATCGTGGTACGCACTTTCTTAATGAAACAATTAGCGCGTTGACAGAATAATTTTAGGTGTATCATCAGAAAAGTACGCCTTATCATCCGCAGGCCAATGTGATGGTGGAAGCATTCAATAAGATTTTGGAGAGAACACTGACAAAGGTCTGCAAAGCTCAGAAAAATGACTGGGATGTGCGCATACCCACGGTGTTATGGGCCTACACCTTTCAGACTCGTGTATGGCGTAGAAGCTGTGATGCCAATGGAATACATTGTACCTAGTCTATGCATAGCGGCACTCACAGGAATGGCGAACTGAGAAGCCCTTGAAGAGAGGCTCGTGCAGCTAGTAGAGCTTGAGAAGGATCGATTTCTAGCTGGATTTCATCAAGAAGTTCAAAAGGAGCGCGAAAAGGCATGGCACGATCGGTGCATCAAACTGCGCACCTTCAAGGTAAATGATTTGGTCTTATTTTATGACAGTAAATTTGATAAATTTCCAGGGAAATTTAGGATGCACTGGCTAGGGCCATATGTCATCAAGGAAATTATCGATGGTGGAGTAGTTCAACTAGTTAAATTGAATGGAGAACCCTTCCTAGGGAAGGTGAATGGCAGATGATTGAAGCCATAAACCAGTGATCCGGCTAGGTGACTATATGAGGGAAGCACAGTCTTAGCACTCTAGGCAATTGAAAGAATGTGCGGGACTATAAACTACACTGCCCAAGTTGGAGAGCTGCACGAGGAGAGAACTGCACAGAAAGAGGGAATGTCACTGTTGTGGGGAAAAATGCCTATGCAGGATGATCCTATCCACCTAAGGTGTGACAGCGCCTTAGCAAAAAACAGATACAGCTATTCTAGTTTCTTCCTTTATGAAATGTGAAAGAGGGGAGATCGATAGACTTACCGTTGTCTTCCGTTTGTCCCTCGATCTAGATCCTCTTCTCTTTGGGTGTTCACAGCTACTTGCCTCCTCGCTTTCTCAAGAGAACAGCTACTTGATTCCCACGAGATCGAAAGAGAACAGCTACCTGTGACAAGAGAACAGCTACTTGCGACAAGAGAAGAACACAACACAAAGGCAAATATTCATATTCATAAATGATTCAGGATTAGAAGTAAATCAAATACACTAATGCAATCATACAAATACACCAGTATATAGGAGAAAACCAAGATAGCTTTATTGATTGATAACAGGGTTCAGGAAGAGATACAACCCAGAGGGTTCCAATCCAGCATCTCCTTCCCAGCAGAATGGAATTCCTTCTTCAGCTCCCTTCAAAGAATTAAGCACCCAATGTTTCCAGTCTCAAACCAACAACAATTCTTTGCAATAACAAAATTCCAGCCCCTAGATCTCATGGAGGAGAGATCTATATATAGTTATTTTGGAGAGAGGATGAGTCAGCTTGAGATCTGACTAGTGTCCTCTCCCTCTCTCAGTTCTTGAGTCCACTTGGAGGTTCTTGCTTCCACTTGGAGATTTGGAACCTCTTACTCATCACCAGTCGAATTCCCTGAGGCAAGTGTCATTTTGGAAGCTTCCTGAGCATTGACACATTGAGGAATGAGCCTGCCACTTGTCCAAACTCACTCAGCGTAGGTAGCTAGTGTTGGAGTTGACATTCAACGCAGGTAGCCAGTGTAGCAGTTTACATTCAGCGCAGATGCTCAGTGGAGCAGTTGACATGATCCTGAATTGACTTGTTTTTGAGTGGTTTCAGGTGGAGAACTTCTATGAATTGCTGTGGTTAGTTGGCCTTGTTCCTCTAGGGGTAGGAACAACATGTTTAGGGACTTTGGATCCCTTAGATTATGGACATTTCATGCTCAATGCTGTAAGGCACAAAAATGTCTATAACAGTTGCCCCCTAAAGTATGAGGTCGTTTATCGGGTGAAATGCTTTATCCAGGAGGGTCCGAAGTTCATCCATTTGCTGGGAGGAGACCTGTAATAAGATACAATACAATACATTATGATTCATACTGCTTTCATGATCTAGCTGAGGCAGGCATTCCCATGCTCAGCTTTATAAATTCATTTTTTGTACATAGAACAGATGATCGTCTGATGGTAGACTGATAATTTTGGCGAAATTATCATCCTTTGAGTAGGATGATCATCTGCTGCAATGATGTACATGTCAAATGTCTTTATCTTTCCTGAATATATATCGCAGCTCGGATGGATGACACTAGATCCGGGGTCTTCAAACTCGTTCGATCTTCACTCTAAGTACAAGTCGATCCATGTGAGAATTGCGCTGAAGTCGAACATGGAAAGACATCGCTTGATTACCGGTCAATGATGTAAACCATTAACAAGCGCGAGAGGAATCACCGATAATGATAATGACCCTCAAGGTACTGCAGTACAATTCACGTGGTGTGAATAAAGGACTTGGCGTCGAACACCACGCAAAATCTTCTGGTCGAAGGTCATTGATGTATACCTGTCGCCGGAAGTGAGAAACTTGCCATTGAGGCATGCAAGCTTCAAAGTACTGAAGGGGTTGTTCCTAGATCAACTTCTTGGATAATGAGCTGATGTCGAAAAGAAGCGATCTGTCAAAGGAGGGCCTTGATGAATCCCACATCAGTGACACGGAATGGAGCTAATGATTTTAATGGAGGTGAAAACGATCTGTGACATATGATTCAGGGTAGCGGTCATGAATGGATGAAGGATAATGTATGGCAGTGGATGGGACCCGGTTGACTCTTTCTGAACGACTTCTCATGAACATATGGCGACACTGATGCGATGGATCGGTAGCATTACCCCAAATATGGATGGTATGGCGAGACCATGGTGATGTGACCAGTGAATGAGACAACCCAACCCGATTGTGGTACGGAGGAAAAGTGTCATGTTCAAGAGCGACCTGCTACCATCAAAGTTTTCTTGATTTTCTCCCAATTTTTCCCCAGTCATTGCTGACCAGTACCTCTTTATTTTTGTCAAGCTTGAGGAGGATAACATATGCTTGTTCTATAACCTGCCCTTTGGCAAGCCCATCGTTATGTTTTAACGAGCCTAGCGATAGTGAAACTCGTTCTCGTCTAAAGACAAGTTTGTCGCTATTTAGTGATTTTAACGAGTCTAACGACAAAGATAACTCGGTCCTTTTCATTTTTAGAGAGTCTGAAAAGGTACATAAATTTAACTCCAAAAGTCCTTTTTCATCATCTAATCCCTTAAGTCTGAAAAAGTATAAAACAATACAGAAGGGATGAGTTTTCGATAGTTTTAACGAGCCGAACAAAACAAGCGCTCGATCTTTTTGTGCAATAATCCCTCAGGTCCAAAAAGATTAAAATCTAGAGGAGGGATAGCACTTCCGGTCGCTTTAACGAGCTAGAAGGCCAAAACTTGGCAATCTTTTCATATTTTACGAGTCAGTTGAAAAGAGCTTAAAGAAGACTTGTCTTTTGAGGAACGAGTGATGAACAGGGTTAGCAGCTGATTCCAGCTATAGGTTGGAATTTTCCAATCACGGCAGTGTCACAAGGATGGCTAGGTGAAATCACTCTTTGCAGCTGTTCCTCAAAATGGGTAAACAATCATATGGAGGTAAACGATCAGCCAAATGAAAAGTGGACGTGTCGGTGCAAACACGACCAAGGCTTTTATGGCTGATAAGGTTACATGCACAATGGTTATTTTACCGGTAATGGGTTCATTTTTTAAGGAGCTTGAATGCGCCAAAACATTGCTCAAGCTTATGTTTATTTTTTAACGAGCATGAATTCCGCGTTAAAACTGCTCGGATCTTGCGTTTATTTTTTAACAAGCATGAACTTTATGCTAAAACTGCTCGTTTATATAGTCAAATTTTGATTTTCTACCATAACTAGCTTTTCTCTTTTCAAGGACAGTACTGCATTCTCAATTGTTGCATCAAAATTAGTTAGAAATACATAACATGAGATAAAAAACCCTAATATTTTGCTTTGAACTACGTAAAAAGCAATTAAAAAGTGTTTTTACCTCTCATTTTACCATTTCATTTGAACTTGGTTTGTTGGAGCTTTGGAGGTGCCTCTTCCCCCTTGTTTTTCACCAACTGATTTCGGGAGATTCTGTGGACGATTCTCGGCGCCGTCTGGACCAGGTAGGAGCTAAACCCTAGCTCTTTCTTTTCATGGTTTCATTTTTCCATTCTGTGCCTGTTTCCCAGTCTTTCTGAGCCCCTGGGGTTTTGCCAGGGCGCCCTGTCATCAACGCAGGTTGTCCACTCGAAACCTGCGTTGAATGTCAAGCTGCCTTGAGGCAGCTTGACCTTCAACGCAGGTGGAACACTGTCTGCCTACGTTGGGACTAGAAAACTGATTTTGTGGCATAGTTTTTGATGAAATTTCACCAGTTTCTCATCAAATCCAGGATCTTACTCATTCTCTTGTTTGTTTTGCAGGGACCTTTGAGCAAAATGTCCCTTATGTGGCGAGAATGAGAACATGAAGAAGAAGATATGATTGCTCTCCATGACCTTGTCACGGTGAACGCGCTGCAGAACTGTGGCCTGCTGAAGTTCTTCCGTATCTCTAGTATGAGAGCACAGATTTCTTTGCTGCAGTACATGCTTGATGCTTGGGATCCCATCAACCAAGTATTCCAGATTATTGGAAAATCTATCCCCTTGACCATAGTGGACATTTACTTCTTGACTAGGTTGTCAAGGCGGGGTGCCCCCATTTCTTTGTCAGGTTCGGCCCGGGGGAATGACTCCCTGAGAGACTATGTTCGCCAGTATTGTAGGGAAGGTTCCCAGCCAAGCAGAGACGGCAAGGTCGTTATCCATGAGATTACTAATAGGATGGCCGGTAGTGCATCTCTTCATGTTGCCAACAGGTCTTATGTACAGCACACCTTGGAGTGTCTCCAACCGAAAGTATTCAACTAGTGTGATGCAGTACTTGTTCAGATGAAAAGTCAATTGACCAAGGTAAAGGACGGGAAGCTGAAGAACTTTGGATTTGGTTCTATTTTGACTGCCTTTGCCTTGGAGAAAATACCACTGATGCAGCCTCAGTATATTGCACTCGACTTGCCTTCTCCGGCTGAGCCACGCATGCAGAGATGGGTCGATCACATGTCTAGGCATGCTGGTCAACCTCAGATTACTTTCACTGATACCTTCTTCAGGTGGTTCGAGTGCCAGGAGATGGTCTATTCCGAGTATCCATATGTGGGTATGGATTTCCGAGGTTATCCGGATTTGGTGTTACCGGATGGCGAACAGTGGGGCGCTATTGGTAAAAATCTCTGACCATATCACTGTTTACTGCTTTTATTCATAATGTTGTTGTGCTTTATTCTATCAAGACTTTTAATCAAACTCTTGTGTGCATGCAGATGTTGGTCCTGTTCGTCCAGCAGTTCGTCCCAGACCGCCAGTCGCCGCCCCAGTAGGGGAGCCTGCTGGGAGAGTTATTCTTCGCGACCTTGACATGGCCGTGACCCTTACAGCTGTGCAGGAGCAGGTTGAGAGCCTTACTCTCGGTATTCTAGATGTACGGATCGATGAGTTACCCTTACAGTTGCAACGGCATACTACTGGTGTGCCTAGACGATGGACTCGTCTCTTGCGCATGATTGCACAGGCCGTGACGTGCTATCATGAGCATCACTAGGCTAGGGTGCCCCCTAGCACTTTTGAGTTTTTTGGGTCATGCGACCAATTTTTGTCTTGGTTACAGAACATTATGTATGAACGATAAACAACTTATATATATATTTTTTGATTTTCGAGGTTTATTCTGGTTGAGTTATATGATCCACTTGTATAACATTGATTATGCATTTCTTTTTATAAATGTCGCAAATGTATATCTAACACATAGTTTGCTAATGAATCGGTTAATGTGTTTAAGTTCCTAGAAATATGTTGGTATTGAATTAAATCAAATTGTATTTCCAAAATCTTAACCCTTAGAAACATACGATAAATAGCTGGATTACAGACAGAATATATACCATTGAGTTGTAGTATCACGAGTTGTGAGTCTAGCCTGACGATTAGTCGGTGTATACCATGGGCGATGGCATCAGAGAGGAGTTCTACCAACGCGCTATACTCAGCGATATTATTCATTGATTGCCCAATACACACACCTCTAAAACTCACTAACTCGCCGCTTGGATCAAAAATGGCCCAGGCCGCGGAGGACAGGTTCCGCGAACTACAACTCGCTCCGTCAGCATATCCCACACATGTCTCAGAAAGGTTCAACATCTGCAATAAATGTAAAGAGGTGGATTACTCGACCAAAACAAACACTTTAGCGAAAACAAAATACAACAAAAGCATACAGGTTACTATTTAGGCATAGTAACGCTTGAGATACAACCCGTTGCGGGGTTGCGCCAGTGGAATTCCGTCATAATCCATTAACTCGTAGGCTCCTTTTGCTAACACTCGTTTAACAATATAGGGGCCCATCCGCAAAGAATTAAATTTTCCTGCTCCCAATTTATCGGATTCTTGGTCGTAAAGCAAGACCAAGTCACCTTCTGAGAAGACACGGGGTTTGACATTTTTGTCGAACTGCGCCTTGACTCGTTTCTTATGGGCTTCGTTAGCCAACGCGGCATCACGACGGGTTTCATCCAATTGGATTAATTCCAAGAAACGTGCCTCTTCTTCTGAAGTTCCGGGGAGGAGATCAATTGCGAGTTTAAGAGACGAAGTTTCACACTGGACTGGTAAGACTGCCTCCAGGCCATACACCAGTTGAAAAGGTGTGAACCTAGTCGCATTCTTTACCGATGTTCGGTAAGCCCACAAGGCTGAGTACAGGATTAGGTGCCACCTTCTTTTATGAACCCCGATCATCCTTTGCAACATACGCTTCAGGACCTTGTTGATTGCTTCAACTTTTCCGTTGGCTTGTGGATAATACGGGGTAGAGCTGTCGTGAGATAGCCCTAGCTTGCCAGCTAATTCGACTATCATGTGATTGTGAAAATGCGATCCATGATCTGTCACTATAGCCTGTGGTACGCCGAACCTGGCGACTACATGATTGAAAAATAAAAGGGCAGTTGTTTCACCAGTGTTATCCAATGTAGGCATCGCCTTGGTCCATTTGGTAAAATAGTCAACGGTGACTATAATATACCCATGCCCCCCGGTTGAGGTGGGGTTACATTGCATGAAATCGATGCCCCATTTGGCGAAAGGCCCAATAGCAACTATTGGCTGCAATGGTGCGGGTGGTCTTCTGGTTTTGCTATCAAAAATTTGACAAGCATGGCAACTTCTGACTGCGATTATGCAATCTTTGAACATGGTTGGCCAGAAGTATCCTGCTCGTAAGATTTTTTGTGCTGTTGCATATCCAGATTGATGCCCCCCACACGCGCCCGAATGACACTCATTCAGGGCTTTTCGGCCTCCTCATGGGTAAGGCACCTCCTCAGAACTGTATCGATACCACGACGGTGAAGCGTATCACCGACGATCATGTAGTCTTTAGCTTGGTATTGTATACGTTTTTGTTCAGAGTGAGAGGTGTTAGGCCTAAACTTTTGGGTTTGGAGATAAACTATGATATCTCCATACCACTCATCGCTTGTAGATATCAGAAACAAATTCCTGTCCACGATTGATTCTTCGGATGTTTCATCGTTGGACGACGATGGGAGGTCGCACAATAATTCTGCGAAAACTAGAGCTTTCTTTGATTTGGATTTTACAAATTCCAGATCAAACTCTTGAAGGATCGCTATCCATTTTGAATATTTGCCCCCCAGCAACTGTCACGACAGTATATAAGTCATGGGGTTGCAATCTGATAAAATGGTAGTTTTCCGAAAGAGGACATAATGTCGAAATCTTTGAATCGCTTGAACAACTGCAAGCGCTAGTTTTTCAACATAAGAATATTTACTTTCTGTATCATTTAAGTTTTTACTTAAATAATATATAGGATGTTCAATTCCATCGACTTCTTGAACTAAAACCATCACAATGGTCGTATCCGCTGCAGCCAGATACAGGTTAAAATCTCTTTGATAGTCTGGGGCATACATTAATGATGCTCTTACTAGAGAATCTTTCAGAGCATCAAAGGAAGCTTGCGCCACCTGATCCCAGACAAAAGGTACTTCCTTTTTCAAAAGACGAGTGTAACCTTTAGCAAGTTCTGCGTAATTTGGAATGAACCTCCTCAGAAAGTTTGCTTTCCCTTGGAGTTTCTGAATCTGAAGCAAATTTGAAGGTGGAGGCAAATTAATGATTGCCCGAACCTTACAAGGGTCGAGACGAATCCCATCCTTAGAGACTACAAAGCCAAGTAAACGACCAGAACCGACGCAAAACACACATTTGTGCGGATTGAGTCTTATCTTGTAGTGTCGGCAACGTAGAAATATCGCTCTTAAATGCTGCGGATGATCAGTCCGCTTTCGCGAATGAGCTGGAAGGTTGTCGAGATATGGTTGAACGATGTTCTTGATGTCATGGAAGGCATAATTCATCGCCCTCTGAAACGTCACCCCTGCGTTCTTTAAACCAAAGGGTAATTTTCGATAAGCGAATGTGCCCCACGGACAAATGAATGCAGTCTTTGACTAGTCCTGTGGGAGGATATTTATTTGATTATACCCGGAAAATCCATCCATAAATGAAAAGATTTCACATCCGGCGCATTCATCAATTATCTGGTCGATGAAGGGTGTAGGGTAGTTGTCCTTTGGACAAGCTTGGTTTACATCCCTATAGTCGACACACACTCTAATCGTCCCTTGTTTCTTGATAACAGGGACAATATCCGATACCCAATCGGTTAGAGGAACCGGGTAGATGAAACCAGCATGGAGGAGCTTTTCAACTTCTGCTTTAATTGCAGCGGCTTTCTTGGGGTGCACCTGCCGAAGCCGTTGTCTTACTGGTTTGACATCAGGATACATTTTAATTTCATGTTCAATGATACTCGAGTCAATGCCTGGAATTTCATCATATGACCAAGCAAAGACATCTCTGAACTCGCGAAAAAGAGCGTTATATATTTCCAGTTCTGAAGGAGAACAACCTTTGCCGACATAAATATTCTCTACAACATTTGTTTTAGTCGAGATATTTATGGCTATAGTCTCTTCAATATTGGATAAGTTTCGCTCGGAATCCACCGTATTTACAGTATTTGATAGGGATTCAAAAACTGAAGGGTGATAAAGGTCATGTTAAGTATCTTCTTCATATTCCTGAAGAAGGGAACGATGGTGGCAATCATTCCATGGTGCCCCATCAATCAACATTGATTGTAGAATTCCTTCGTCAGTCCCATGTACTTTCGACCAAGGATCTAATGGGGTACCATATTCTGTATACCTATCTACCCAGACGCTTGACGAGCGTTGATTTTGGTTCGCCTCCCATGCTCGAAACATTGATTGCTACAATATTTCTATTGGCCCGCTTGGGGGCAAAACCATGGCATGATCCATGTCGATATCATCTTCTGCGACCTTCGTGGAAGAGATCATGTTGGAGGTTGCTACCAACGCTATATTTCCTATGTAGATAGGAGGTGGAAGCGCGAAAGTTCCCATCATTGTGGGGTCTTTCAATAGGCCTACTCCGATATCTTGAAGCGAATGGTCGCTTCCATGGATCATGGGAATGCTTCCTGTAACTTGTGAACCATTAGGGAGGAAGTTCTGTTGGTCGACGACCGTAATCCCTCCTTGAAAAGGGAAGGCGATCTTCCTAAAATAAGTCGACACTACAGCCGCCATGGCATATATCCATGGTCTTCCCAGTAGGATGTTATAGTCAAGATTCCCATCGATGACTTCAACATCAATTTCCACTGTTTTTCCTCCTAGTTCAACCTTCAAGTTATTTAGGATACCGTACGGGGTGTACGTCCTCCCGTCGAATGCTTTTAGTGTCGTCGAAGATCGCGACAAGGTCGGAGATCCGAGAGTTTTCCAGCAACTCATCGACATGATACATGTAGATGCCCCCTCATCAATAATTGTTCGGTGAACAGTTTTGTTGAGGGATTTCACTTGAATAAGGAAAGCTAGTTGAGCTGGTAACTGAGGATCGTATCCTTTGTGGTCAAAGGATACAAGATTGGAATCCTTAGGATCAACCCCACCAATAGCCGATAACAAAGCCTGCCTTTGGGATGGGAAATTTTGTAGTACCTCAAGAGTCGACATAGCAGATGGTGATTGGGCCAAATCTTCCACTATGTTATAATGCTGCGCCGCCCTGGCGCGAGGATTAAATGTCGACTTGTGTACTACTCCCTTTGGCGGTTTTATTGTTAATTCAGGAATGATGGGTGGTACAACTTCTGTCGAAGTTGTTGTCGAACTACTTGGTTGATCTTTACCTTTGTCGTTCGACGGCGGCGGATTCCCGTAATCTTTATTCCTTGTTGAAATCAAAGCATCATTTTGTTGCTTGGAGATTGACAACATTAGCACTTGCGACGGGGAAGCATTTCCACTATCAACCATATTTTGACCTGGAGTCGGAAACGGATCAGTCAACACAGCCGAGGCTTTAGAACTCTTAAAAAATTTCTTAAGCTCATCTCTTAACGGACAACCTGTTGTCCGATGATCCTCCTTATCGCATATCTGACACGGATATTTCCTATTTCCAGGAGGGTTTGAAGAAGTTTTTTCAGGGGATGACTCACCCTGTTTCTTCTTCTTCCCTTTGTTTTGCTTCTTCTTGCTCCCTGGTTGATTGGGTTCCTTGTCTTTATCTGCTGATACGGCATTTACTTCCGAAGCAAGAATTTCTTGATTTGCATTTTGATCGGAAGTCTTATGGGCTTTCTTAGATGAAGCCTTTGTCGACTTTGCGTTTGCTGTGCCAATCACACCGTTGCCAACATGAGAGTCACTATTTGATTTAGGAGGAGGAATTGAAAATTCCGGTCTAGGGGCGTCAAGTATTTTGTCGTAGAGCGTGCCAGACTGAGTATATACTAAGTCTAGATACTGTGCACAAGCAATAACTTGCTCCTCTGTTACGACTCCTCCTTTTGCCACATCTTCCGTTATGGCGGGAAGTAACGACTTTATAAACCATTCAGCTAATAGCTGATCGGGAACGTAAGTCTTCACCATCCTGCGACGATGACGCCACTCATGTATATGATCGGATATATGTGTGGCTGTCGTTTGCTTGAAGTTGGTTAGGATTTCTGTTCCAGTTTCATACCTTATTGGTAATTGAAAATGGGTTAAGAAAGTCGTGGCTAGGGAACTGAAATTGTCGAAAGAGGCTCTAGGTAATT
Organism: Pinus tabuliformis; assembly: GCA_031772625.1. Lineage (NCBI taxonomy): Eukaryota > Viridiplantae > Streptophyta > Pinopsida > Pinales > Pinaceae > Pinus > Pinus tabuliformis. The sequence continues at coordinate 1,097,663,185 of CM062819.1, forward strand.
CAATATACCATTTAGCTGCTGGACTTGTCAATGTCCTCTAAAAAAGGCGAAGCCTTATCTAATCATCGTTTAGGGTGTTCGACGAACACCACAGATGAAAAGTCATCACGTGATTCGACGGGTCTTCGCCTGGATTTCCATTGAATTTAGGAATGTCCGATGGAAGTTTGTGAGGAATCGCTGGCCACCAAGGGGCGTAAGCAATTGAATCGTTCGTTAATCGGTGTAAATCCGGTAATTCTAAAGTTGCCACGAATGGTAACTGTTGATTTAGGTTAGGTGAGGCGTACCCAAGATACGATGGAATCGCCTGAGCAGTAGGCCTTTGCATACCAGCATAATGTAATTGATGTTGGTATGACTGATACGGTTGGTGGACTTGACCACTGTAAAGCGGTTGGTTTTGACCGTTTTGAATATACGGTTGTCCACTGTTCGCAAAGATCTGCTACTCAGAACCTTGGTACACTTTCTGGAATTGTGGTTGTTGGTATTGCACCAGCCACGGTTGTGAAGCCATGTTCTGCTGCGCTATACTAACCGTAGGACCAAGATGTGGGGTAATTGTACCCGTTTGGACCTGTGTCGCCCCACCAGTTGGCGATTGCAGTTGTGTCACAGGGTCAAGGGGCTGTTGCATTACAACCTGAGAAATATGAGGTTGACATACAACAGGCATCGTTTGAACTTGTGACACTGTTACAATAGCTGGCGTTGTAGGGATGTTCGACACAGGTATACATTGTTGCATAGAATACACAACTCTTGGCTGTTGGGTCAGCATAGGTACCCAACCACTTGTCGTAACTCCAGTATAACCTGAATACTGTTGAGAACTGTCGTATGGATATCCTCCCGGAGGGGGTAATGAAAGGGCATACTGCCCCCCATACGGTAGCAATCCGGAACTCAAGGGGATTGTTTGCCCTTGGGGACTGGATGGCCCAAATTGACCTCCATAGGGATCAATCTGTCTAGTTTCAACATAAGAGTTACCAGGTATTATCCCAGAGGAACAAACTGGAACAGACCACACTGTCAAAATAGTCCCTGGGTGGACTCCTTCTAGCGGTTGCGAGCTAGTTGGGACAGATGGTACACCGGCAAACATCGTCGGAGTGACAGCAAGGAGTTCTGCTGCCGCTGTGTCATTTGACACAGTCCTAGATGTCGACGGTTGCTCAGACATTTTGAGTCTATCCAATAAATTTCCTAACGATTCTACAGGAACTTCCACTGGTGATGGACTAACTTCTGATGTAGAAGGAAAAAGAGTGACCCCTACTCCAAAATGGGTTGGAGTACTTGCTTACGGATCCTCTACAATTTCCTCTATCGCAATCAAACCAGGTGGAAGAGGAAGACCGTCAGGTCCGTAAAATATTTCTGGTGCCGAAGAAGGGGTTGTTTTGACAGTGATAGTTGTTTGAGGAAAAAAACTCTCTGGACCGGTTACAGATGGAACTGGTTCAGTAACGCAAGTATTTGCCCCCAGACCAGGATCAGTATTACTGTCCCTCTGTGGCTGTTGAACTTCTTCAATAGAGGCAGGGTTTCCCGAAATGTTTGGAGTAACCGGAATCTCAGATGTTGTCAGAACACTTGTTCTAACTTTGATAGGAGATTTCGAACCGGTTAAGCGAGTTTGCTTTGTCCGTACTGTTTTCGATTCCGGAGACAAAGACGGTTGACTCGCAATCCTCCGCGAACGACGGGGTTTCAATTGACTTTCTTCCACGATTGCGGATTACTTGATCAACTAAAATACAAAAAGGGAAAGTGTGTTTCCGAATTGAATGAATTTTATTAGACACTTTAGACACAACTTGCTTTTTCACTTTTAAAGAGTCGAGAAAAAGCTAAAGATGACTCTAGTCTCCTTCGATGTTTTAACGAGCCCAAGTGACAAATGCTCGGATGGACTTTTTCTGTTATAGAGTCTGAAAAAGGCCAAAAGAAACTGCTCTGGAGATCTAGGCAGAGGGTGTGCCAAACGTTTCTCAAAACCGCAGAATACTTTTTAAGGTATGGGCGGTCGATCTTCGTGAATGTTGTGTTCACTGCATTGCGATCAGTAGGGCGGCCGACACGGCTTCCTAAGGATAAAGGATATATGCCTATAGGGGTCTCCCAATATATACGCGATGGTACGTGGGAGCACAATCCGTACTAGCGCTATCATCCCTCAGGAGGAATCACCCACCTTCCACGATATCGACAGTCACTAGGCTTAACGACGCCGGAACACGTCTCTAGCCTAGACCTCTATGTTGTGCGTTATGTTGCAAAGCGTTGTTAGGTTCATTCAGTTTATTTTAAGTTGATCTTTTTAGAAGTTTGCCTTTCAGGATCACCATGAGATGTATGGTACAATTCCTAAATGTAGTCTAAGATGATAAGCAAGCTTTATTATCTTTTCAAATTTGAAAATCCTAGCTACTAAGGGAAAAGAAAGACATTATCTCTTCTCAAAGAGCAATCAGCACACTCTAATGCACTCTCCCCTAAATCAATCATGAAAACTTATCAAAATGCAAATGCACAATGCAGGTGTTTGTTTTCCGCTTTCTTAGTATTAATTCCTACAAAGAAAGCTTTTTGTACAACTTTGAATTTGCTTTTAAATGACAGATACAAACAAGTTTACTTTTTCGAAAACAACAAGGGTAGAAGAGATTACAATCACTTTGCGACTTTCGAAATGAATACTTGTTTTGACACTTAAAAGAGACAAATTCAAACCAATAAGCAAAAGTAAATCTATAATCAATCTGCAAATAGCCAATGAACTCTCTTCTAAGATCACAATCAATCAGATCTGAATCAAAGGCATCACGATGACTACTTTACTCATGCAAAGGAAAACTGTAAATGACGTAAAAACACATAAAAACATTCACAGTCTTTTTGTACAAAAGGAGGCGGAATCTAAGCAAAGAAAAGGAGTTATTAGACTTGTACCTATGCTGGTTAAAGGCTGCAAAAAACAGAGATCAAAACAGGGCAACAGACAGCAGAGAACCCGAGCTGCACAAGGCTAAACTGGTTCAGCGCAAGTCCAACACTATGGGTTTGACATTCAGCGTAGGTAGCCTTCACGGGACCTGTGTTGAAATGCAAACTGCCTTCACAGTGTCTGCGCTGAAGGAGAAACTCTCGTTTCCCCTGGGTTCTGGGTCATAAAATGCTCAAAAATCCACTGTTTCAGGCCAAATTAGAAACACAAGCAAGGTATAATCAAAGGGATGCTTTGAGAGGGTACTAAAGACTATCACAAAGGATCATCAAGTCATTTGTGAGTCCATTGTTCAAATCATAGACAAAATCCAGTGAAGGATCAAGGCAGCAACAGTCTACTTTGCAGAAGCAGTTCGATTGTTGTTGTTGAGTCTATGAAGCAAACAATGATGTAAACACAAATAAAATGACTAAAGCAATCTCCCCAGTGGAGTCGCCAATTTTTTGTGGGGAAAAATGCCTATGCAGGATGATCCTATCCACCTAAGGTGTGACAGCGCCTTAGCAACAAACAGATACAGCTATTCTGGTTTCTTCCTTTATGAAATGTGAAAGAGGGGAGATCGATAGACTTACCGTTGTCTTCCGTTTGTCCCTCGATCTAGATCCTCTTCTCTTTGGGTGTTCACAGCTACTTGCCTCCTCGCTTGCTCAAGAGAACAGCTACTTGATTCCCACGAGATCGCAAGAGAACAGCTACCTGTGACAAGAGAACAACTACTTGTGACAAGAGAAGAACACAACACAAAGGAAAATATTCATATTCATAAATGATTCAGGATTAGAAGTAAATCAAATACACTAATGCAATCATACAAATACACCAGTATATAGGAGAAAACCAAGATAGCTTTATTGATTGATAACAGGGTTCAGGAAGAGATACAACCGAGAGGGTTCCAATCCAGCATCTCCTTCCCAGCAGAATGGAATTCCTTCTTCAGCTCCCTTCAAAGCATTAAGCACCCAATGTTTCCAGTCTCAAACCAACAACAATTCTTTGCAATAACAAAATTCCAGCCCCTAGATCTCATGGAGGAGAGATCTATATATAGTTATTTTGGAGAGAGGATGAGTCAGCTTGAGATCTGACTAGTGTCCTCTCCCTCTCTCAGTTCTTGAGCCCACTTGGAGGTTCTTGCTTCCACTTGGAGATTTAGAACCTCTTACTCATCACCAGTCGAATTCCCTGAGGCAAGTGTCATTTTGGAAGCTTCCTGAGCATTGACACATTGAGGAATGAGCCTGTCACTTGTCCAAACTCTCTCAGCGTAGGTAGCTAGTGTTGGAGTTCACATTCAACGCAAGTAGCCAGTGTAGCAGTTGACATTCAGCGCAGATGCTCAGTGGAGCAGTTGACATGATCCTGAATTGACTTGTTTTTGAGTGGTTTCAGGTGGAGAACTTCTGTGAATTGCTGTGGTTAGTTGGCCTTGTTCCTCTAGGGGTAGGAACAACATGTTTAGGGACTTTGGATCCCTTAGATTATGGACATTTCATGCTCAATGTTGTAAGGCACAAAAATGTCTATAACAGTCACATATTCCACAACAACGCAGAGAGTGTTGAGGGAATAAGTCCCCTAGGGCTTTGGGTCAGAACCTTAGCAGAGTAGGAGTAATCTACAGCAAGAAACAAGCATTCAACTCAGGAAACATGCTTAAACAAATTAACTATGCAAGGATGAACATACCTGGATGTCCTTCATTTGGGTAGTTCCAGCTAGAGTTCACACCCTCTACAACTCCTGATGATCTTCGAACCTACAAATCAGCCAATTTGAATACACATAGCAGCATATAGAAAAAGCATTGTAGTGAAATCAACTTTATATCATATAAGTAGATGGTTAGTTATACATTGAAATAGTCATTCATATATAAACCATAACAATAACATCAGATGCATAAACAAAGTTGATATAAAGAACAAGACAACATTTCTTTTTATTGTAGAAAACTATAATAAAAAACATGGAAAGAGTTCACCTGAGTCTTCCTCTTTCGGCTCCAAGTGGAACCGTCCTCCAGGTCTGTCCAGTCCGAGTCTTCAACAGCCTCCTTCCATAACCAATACCATGATATCTCTAAGCATATGAGAGAAAATCAAAACTTAAGGAAACAAGGGTTTCCTGAACTTGGGGAAGTGCTTGAAGCATAGGGATTCTTCAGACTTGATCAAGGGATACTCTCAATATAGTAATTCTATCATTTCTCTCTTCCTTAAGGCCTTCCCATTGAATTCTTTTTATACTTCTCCCAAATTAGTTTTTTAGTTGGGAAACAGTTGGGAACAGTTGGGCCATAGGCACTAATAGGTAATCAATAGGTAAAACTTGTTATCTCTACCCATAGTTAAGGAAATTTAATTTCTTTAAGTGTTTTAACACATATAGGCAGGTTGGGTATAGACTGACCCACATGTATAGGCTTTTAACACAGGGCAAAGTAGCGTATAAGGAGTAAATCATTGTTTTTAAAATATTTGGACAAAGTCTGGAAGGAGGGGTTGCCCTAGGCCATAAACCAAGCATCACAAATACAAAGGGTGATATTTGGAGCTATAACAGATGCCCCCTAATATATGAGGTCAAAATGGGTACATGATGGCTGAAATATATTAAGTATATGGAAAGGAAACCTATCAAAAACTAAGAAGGACTTCATCAGATTTCAGTGTGCCAAGCCAGTAAAAGAAGATCAGAAAGAAACAATTGTCTGAGGTGGGCATACCCATCCTCAGAGAAAGTAAAGCATGTCTGCATATCAGGTACAAGCAGATCCACTATGTATACAAGTATAAGGAACTGAAAGTACATAACGAATCATCTGATCATGATCGAACAAGTACATGTCTGAATATCACATATAAGAATATGATAAATGAAGCTGAAAGATGAAGTTGATCACTGACGTCAAAAACTAATCCCAATAGTACCAAATGAACATGATGGAATAGTATGATACTTCATCGCAACTCGGATGCCAACTTATAGTATGTCGCTATGAAGGACTGCAACATATAATGTGGAATGGTGTTAACTATCAGCAATAGGAGCAACTAACAAGTGAACCAAAGAATGTTGATGTAACTCGAGGTCTTCACCGACCACTGTGCTACATTTCTACACAATGGGAATAAATGATTTGAAATCAACCATGTGAGAAATCATTTGATTACCGGTCATTGATGTATACCGTTAACAAACACAAGACTACTCACCGATAATGATAATGAGAGTCAAGGTACCCAGTACAATCTAACAAGTGAGAATAGATGATATGAAGTCAAACACTTGGAAGAATCTATCAATCAAGAGACAATGATGGTTTCCCACTGTTGATAGTGAAGGATCTTCCATTGATGACTGCAAACCCCAAGGTACTGCCAAATGGAATCTATACCTTTGCCCCAGAGCAATGAGTTGTAGTCAATAGGGAAAGATCCACTAGAAGGAAGGCATTAAGGAATCATTCATCAATCTAGCGCGAGTGTAACCCATAGGTGAATAATGTGGAAGGAATCGAACAAAAAAAGATGTAGTAACCCGACCGAAGCACGTTTCTGGCATACACAAGATGTAGCTAGCACACGATAGAAACCCTCTGAACCAACCAATAATGAAAGTTGACACAGAGGCGACGAATCCATAAATAGGGTCAAATGGAAACCAAGGCACTGCATGAATCCCAATGTGTGATAATGAAAGTTGATGTCGAACACAAGGGAAACCACTTAGTCAAAGACCCATGATACTAATCGGTGCGGAGCACAAGGTGACCTATCAATAATGAAAATAGGGCCAGGGTGTGGCTCTAGTCCTGTCCTCAGAGAAATATGTCGTCATCAATAAGGACAAGACCCACCAACAAGAAGTCAATGGAGACTTTCTCAAACGGGTACGAGTAAAGGACCAATATAACTGATGTGGTGATAGACAAGACACTGGAAACCAGGGATGGCCGACTAAAAAATAGGTCAAGATACACCGCAGAGAAGCCAACTCAGGCTCACCTCCCTTGAACAAAAACACGACTCAATGATGACCATGTGGCAACATATGATAACTCTGTATAATTTTGTCATGCAGGAGGCACGAACGAACTCTCCATATGATTGGAAGAGATAACCAATCGGAGGAGAACTGACTCAATAACAAGGTTAAGGCTTACCTAAGTCAAACTAAATCCTACCCAAATGGAGGAGATACTTTCTTCTGAGTGCTTTGTTCAAGGGTGACACGACTGACTCTAGCTGCCAACAATATATGGAAATGTTGTCCTGTTCCCGCTATTTTTGGAATATGTAATTTTTTTGTCTTTTTCTTTAAGCTATAAAAAGAATAAAAGAATGCTATAGTACAATGGAAAGAATGAGTGTCAGTGAAACAGATGATCTAGTTCCTGGGATGGGAACATTCCTATGCTCAATGAAGGGAGGCGAAGTTGGTCAAGGACACTCAAAGGGATGTTCCTTCCACGGGTCTGAGGGTGTGTCAAGTTGCAAAAGCTAAGGGATTGTAAGTTTGATTTTGCAGAAGACATGGTCAAAAAGTGGCTTAAACATGAGTCCAGGTGAAGCCAGCTTAAGGCAAAAAGGTGCAAATGGTCAAAATGAAATGCAATAGTACAACTCAACACAAAGGAGTCTCTAGGGTATAAGGCCAGAATGAAGCGAAGAAGCAAAGAGAAATGAGTCTTCAATGCGGAAGTCATGGCTAGACTAGAGAGGACTCTCGAGCCTACTCAATGAAACAGCATGGGCAACCAATGTCAATGAGGTGCTAACTACGATGCCCATGTAAAGGATGGCTCTACCATCGTGTCATGATTTAAAAATTGGCGAGTGAACATGGCTTGCTAACCATAACACGATGGGATCAACCGTATGGCAAGTGCATCGAAAAATGGAGGCTAGTATGCAAAATGCAATGGAAAATTGGTTTCCCTAACCTATATGCCAGTGAGTAAACGATACCTGCCATGACGGGTCAGAAGTCATGGAACTGATGTGAAATGTCTAAAAAGGTGTCCAAAATGTCCTAAAAAATGACCTATTCCCGACAATCCAAGATCACAAGTTAAAAGATTCATGAGACGAAAAAAATCAAGTTTTGAAAAAAAGTTGACATTTTCAAAGCTTATAAAATGACTTTTTGACTCACCATTTGTACCATTTGTGTTAAGAGCAAAAGCTGTGGAGAAAAAAAGAGCAAACTTGCCCCCCAAAGAATTGGACCATTCAAATTGTATAAATATCATCAGGTAACCCCCGATCTTAGCTTGCATTACTTTATGATTGTTTTTAGAAATGTTTATTGAGATTTCACCGTAGGAATTTATGTTAAAAATTTCAACGCGGCATATACTCGGGTTGGATATTATAAACCCATGTACACGCAGGCCCTACACGTGACTGTGTATGAAAGGGACCCGTGTATACGCAGTTTGAAATTTAAACACAAAAAACTAACGGTTGGAAATCAATTTTCTTTCAGGATGACAATCACCTGGAGAGAGAGGGAGCATACTACCATTGGTAATGAAGTTATGAATGATTAGCATGCCTTAGATGCATTAAGAGGATGTGGTTTATTGAAAATTTTCAAAATGCCAAATATGAAGGCCAACACTTGCTTGCTTGAAATGTTAATCCATTGTTGGAGTATCGAAGATGATGCTTTTATGATTGATCAAATGCCTTTGAGGATAGAGGTAGAAGATATTTACTTTATCACTGGTCTCTCCCGGAGAGGAGAAGTTGTACATTCGACTGGCCGAACACGAGGTAGTCTTTCAGTGGAAGACTACGTGCATATATATTTTCCGAGGCATCTTGAGAAAATTGGAAGCCAAATTCCAATAAAACATGTAGAGAGTTTGTCCTTGAGGATCTTACTGTTCACCAAAGCTAGGATAAATGCATCAGCCTCATTGCACCAAGCGTCACGACTATCCATGAGCTTGGCCGTGGAGTGTCTCACTACAGTTTTTGGTTGGTGTACACCTCTTCTTACCAACATGAAGAGAAAGTTGTCCTCCATTCAGAAAGGACAAACCAAAAACTTTGGATATGGGACCATTTTGTGCTCCTTCTTCTTTAAGAAGGTTCCATGTCCCAGCATATCAGTTTCTATCAGTAGCCCCCGAGATCCTCAGATGGGCAGGTAGGTTGACCTAATGAAACACCTTGGAGGCGGAGACGTACCGAGGACTGCTTTCGATGATGAGTTCTTCTCCTGGTGGGAACAACAAATCATCATTGTGGATGACTATCCCTATGCTGGCATGGATTTCAGAGGAGATCTGGACTTGGTGCTGCCACCAAACGCCGCATGGGGAGAGATAGGTAATCATTTTTTAAGTTTTATCAATTTTTAAGATTTTTTATGTTTTTTAAATATGAAAATGAACTTAAAAATATTTTTGATGGGATTAAAATACTAACATAATGATCATGTTCCAGATGTGGGTCTGGTACGACCAGACAGATTTCCATGGCACAGGTTTCATGGAAGAGGTGCCGAAGAGGCAGCTGCAAAGACAAAGAGGGTCCTATATGCAGTCCAATGAAACTTGGTGAGATTGACTCACCAGGTACCGATGGAGGCCATAGATTATCTACCCGACGATATGAAACGTTGCGTGGTAGGAGTGCCACATGACTGGGTTCGCCTTTTTCAGTGTGTGGACAAAGCAGTAGTCACCTACTTAGCCGCTCATCCTGACCCAGGTCATTAGATATACTAGACATGATTATGGGCATTTAGTCCCGATTTTGTATATTATTTTTGAAAAAATTTATGTACACACGGGCGATTTTATGATATATATCTATATATATATATATATATATATATATATATATATATATATATATATATATATATATACAATTCCAGATTTTTGATGTTTGTTTTCATCTTGATGAATAAATGATATGCCAATATAATGCTTGATTAGTGATAGAATCTGCTAATGAATTGTCAGATCGTGGAATGTGAAAATAAGTAATAAAAACAAATGATATTTGCAACACCCTCACTCTCAAAAATTAGCGATATAAATAAGGATCCTGAACTCGATAAATGTTATTCAATTGTGACACTACTAGCTGTGAGTCAAGATACACGACCAATGAATCAATTCCATAAGAAATAGCTTCGGATAGTAAATTAATGGCGACAGTATATTTGGCAATATTGTTTGACGCAGAACCAATACATATTCCCCTTGACACCATCAACTAACCAGATGGATAATAAATCACCCAAGCTATGGAATCAAGATTCTGAGTGTGTCGACTAGCACCATTGGTGAATCCGAAATAGACCTAGTCATCCATCAACACCTGCCAAAGTAGATCAAAAAAGTGTCGATATCATAAAAAACTCCCAATAGAATATGTACAAAAATACAAAATATACAAAGAAGCCATTTGTTCGGTCGTAACCTAAGCAAAGTACTTCTTGAGGTAGAGCCCATTTCGAGGCTCTGCCAACTTGTTCCCTTCAAAATCGACTAATTCATAAGCACCTTTTCCTAAAACTCATTTCAATATGAAGGGACCATACCACATAGACTTGAATTTTCCTGCCCCCAAGGCGTCTTTATCTTGGTTGTAGACCAAGACAAGGTTGCCTTCAGAAAAGACTCGAGGATGGATAGCTTTATCATACTAGGTTTTAACCCTTTTCTTATGAGCCTCATTGATTATGGCAGCATCTCAACGTTGCTCATCGAGATGTTCGAAATGAAGGAGGCGCTCTTCGGGACTAGAGGTATCGGAAAGGAGCTCAACAGTCAGCTAAGGGATGGAATTTCGCACTCAATAGGAAAAATAGATTCCAGCCCATAAACTAACTGAAATGGTGTAAAACCGGTGGCAGTCTTTACCGAGGTTCGGTATGCCCAAAGAGTTGAATACAACATGAGATGCCAATTGGAGCGATTTTTGTCAATTGTCCTTTGCAGGATCGTCTTGAGGGATTACTCACGGCTTTGACTTTCCCATTGGCCTGAGGATAATATAGAGACGAATGCTCCTACTGGAAGCCCAATTTAAGAGAAAATTCGGACATCAGTTGGTTCTAGAAATGGCTGCCATGATCAGTGAAAATCTCTCTTGGGATACCAAAACGAGAAATAATCTGATTGAATAGGAACAATTCCACTGTTTCACTATCATTTTTATAAGTGGGCATGGCCTCAACCCACTTCGTAAAGTAGTCTACGGCCACTATAATATACTTGTGATTCACTGCTAAAGGCAGATTACAAGTAGTAAAGTCAATACCCCACTTTGTAAAAGGACCGACAGTGATAACAGGGAAAAGAGGAGTTGGATGCACGCGCATCTTCCGAGTATAGACTTGATAAGGGAGGCAACGTTGGACCGCTTCAATACAATCTTTGAAAATCGAAGGCTAAAATTAGTCGGCACGCATGATTTACTGCACTGTAGCAAGCCTTGAAAGATGACCACCACAAGCTCCACTATGGCAATCATTAAGCACAGACTCTACTTCCTCTAAGGTTAAACAATGCCTAAGGATTGAATCAACCCCTCGGTGATATAATGTATCACCAATGATGACATAGTTCTTAGCTAGGTGACGTAATTTTTGACGTTCATCCTTGGAGGAAGCGGGAGGGAACTTCGAAGTCTGGAGATAGATTATGATATCTCCATACTAGGGATCTTGTGAAGAGATGAGGAACAGATGTTCGTCAGAGAAAATTTCCTCATAAACCGTATCTTCTTCAAAAGGAAGATCGGAAATTAATTCTGTGAAAACCAATGATTTCTTAGACTTGGCCGACAAGAACTCGAGATCGAATTCTTGTAAAATAACAATCCATCGATTGTATTTGCCCTAATCACTCTCCCACTGAGGAAAAATTGGAAAGGATTGACCGTCGCTAAGACAAATGTTTTGCATAGTAGAATATAATGGTGAAGCCACTAGACAGAATAGATAGCTACCAAGCCTAATTTCTCAACCGGAGAATAGCATAGTTCAGGGCCTACCAAGCCTCGACTCAAGTAGTAAATCACATGCTCTGTGATAGCATCATCTTCCTGAACCAGAACCATATCTATGGTTGATTCTGCGGCTGCAAGATATAAAATGAAATCTCTTCCATAATCTGGTGGACTCAAAAGCAGGGCAGAGATCAACGCCTACTTCAAGGCATCAAAAGATCATTGTGCAAAGTTATCTCAGCATAATTCACTATAAACTGTCTCAAGAAATTTGCCTTCCCCTTAAGACTTTGAAGTTGTCAAATGGAAGATGGGGGAGGCAACTAAACTATTGCCTTTACCTTGAAGGGATCAACTCGAATCCCTTCAGTTGAAACAATGAACCCTAACAACCGACTAGATGCAACCGCGAAAACACACTTATTTGGATTCAACTGGATCTTGTAAAATCGACATCTCTCAAAAAACAACCGAAGGTGACTAGGATGATTGATTTTCTTTCGATAACAAGCAGCTAAATCATCCAAGTATGCTTCAATGACATGCTTGATGTCATGGAAAGCGTATGACATGGCCCGTTAAAACATGGCTCCAACATTTTTAAGACCAAAAGGCATCTTTTGTATGAAAAGGTACCCCAGGGACATATGAAAGTTGTCTTATGCTAGTATTCTGGACGGATAGATATCTAATTATAATAGGAGAATCCATCCATGAAGGAAAAAATCTCATTACCCGCACATTCATCAACTATCTGATCAATAAATGGTGTGGGGTAATTATCTTTCGGGCAAGCTTTGTTCAAATACCTAAAGTCAATGCACACTCAGATCGTTCCTTGTTTTTTATCAACTGAGGCTAGATTAGAAATCTAATCCGTTAGAGGAATGGGGTATATGAAACCCACCTTGAGTATCTTTTCTACTTCAGCTTTAATAAATACTACTTTCCTAGGATTGACTGGCCAAATCTTCTGACGAATCGGCTTATCATTTTCATACGTCTTGATCTCGTGTTGAATGATGGATGGATCAATACCAGGCATTTCTTCATAAAACCAAGAAAATACATCCTGAAACTCTTTAAAGAGGTCAGTGTAAATTTGAATCTCTTTAGGGGAACACTTGGCTCCGATGAAGACATTTTCTATCACATTAGGGTTCCTAGAGATGTTCATCCGTACGGTTTTTGAAAGACCGACATATTACCTTCAGCACGGATGTGTGCTGGAGCCAAAGGGTTTGAAACCGTACAAACATCGATAGTAAGCAAATTTGAGAACCTGGATTTGACTTCCTACAATGGGGGAAGAAAGTATGAATGATGGTGTAAATCCTCCCAAGGTCGATCTACACCTGTCATTGCTTCTGATATTTCTTCCTCAGATGGTAAGACTATATCTAAGAAATCCATAGCAGAAGTAGAGTCAAGGGTCCAAGCTGGGGCCACATAACCATCTGACTCTTCCTCTGAAAAAGGAATAGGATGGTCGTCTGCAGAGTTAATGATAGACTAATATCCAAGCTCTGCTACAGACATAGGGAATGCCATTCCACCAACTTGTCCTTCATCTAATGTTGTTGTAGGTGAAGGCAAGGTCCAAGGGTCTGAAAAGTAACAAGTCTGTAAGAACTCTTCCCATGAAGACTCTTTGGAGGATGAAATGACAATGACTCTAGCTATAGGAGTGGGAATATAAAATGTACCCATCAATGAAGAATACATCTCAACTCCTAGATTCTAGATAGGTTGATCGGGGTTATCCACTAATGGAAAATTAGAATCCAAAGTTGCACGAGGATCAACTGTAGAATAATCCAATTTATCAACCTTAACAATTTTCCCCTCATGAGGAAAACAAAGGACTCAAAACAGAGTCAAAAATATGACATCCATTTCATAAATCCAATTTTGTCCTAAGAAGAGATTGTAATCTAGGTTGGCATCAACGATTTCTACTTCGATATTAACAACCTTTCCTCCAACACATATATGAAAGGCCAGGATAATCCCATCTGGCCTATGAGAATGCTCGTCAAATGCTATCAAGAGAGTGAGTGAAGGAATAGCTGAAGGCGATCCAATTGCCTTCCAACATGACATAGACATTACGCATGTGGAAGCTCCCTCATCTATAACTATTCGAAAAATATTAGTTTTCTGGTAAGTAGACTTTATTTGAAAAGCCATATGATGAGGAAGTCTCTTTTTGACATTGAGCATGTCAAAAGTGAGCACTAAAGAACTATTTGGGTCAACTGCCCCGATCGTTGAAAGCAAAGCACTTCGTTGAGTTGGACACGACTGGAGTACCTCTAAAGCAGACATAGCGCATGGACTTTGAGCTAGATCTTCCACAATGGAGTAGTTCTAGTCTACCATAGCATTAGGGTTGATAATCGCACATTTGGCAAAACCTTTCACTATCTGAGGTATAGACTCGACAGAGGATCGCTCAATATGAAGTGGATCTGTAGTTCGGGAATAGATTTATCCTTGGATGTTTTAGCTTCACCATAATTACGTGATCGTGTGGCCACATTGATATGAGAACCCATCATGAAAACATTTGAGGAATTGTCCCCCTCCTGGTTGCCCCTTGCAGAGGTACCAGGGTTTCAGTTCGTGCCAACAAGCAACTGCTACTCGGGAAAAAGGTTAGTTAAGACAGCTTGGGAGCTAGAAGACCCTTTCTGCACTAACAAGCACTGAGCATCTTGAATTTTTGGGTAGAGATGAGTCAAATGGTCTCCACTACATAACTTGCATGGAAACTTAACTTTCTTCTTAGACTCTTTTCCACCTTCACTAGCATTATTTTCGGGTTTGTTCACATTACTCTTCCCATCTTGATTCTTCTTTTTACCTCATCCCTTCTTCTTCCCATCAGAATTTTGATTTCCTTTGGGGTTATAAGCCTGAACAGCATTTACGGAAGAAGGTTGAGAAGGTGTAGGAGTATACGGTGCAGCCTGATTGGAAGAAGCAGTTTGTATTGAAAACTGCTGCAATTGGCTCAGAAGGTTCACTGCATTCGCATCAATCGATCCAACAATACAATCAACATGCGTGCCTAGCTTCGGTTTTGCTATATCAACCGTGGATTTAGGAGCATCAGGCAAGATCTTCTGAAGAGTCCCAAACTGAGAATATATCAATTCTAACTACTAGACGCAAAAGATAGCCTTCTCTTCAGAATAAACTCTAGACATAGAAACATCCTTGGAGATCTCGGGTTGTAATGATTTTAAAAACCATTCAAGATGGAATTCAAGTGGAATTTCATCTTTAATGAGACTCTTTCTCTGTCTCCATTCCTGCATATGATCCGAAATGTTAGTAGCCGTGTCCTGATGAAAATCGGCCAGAAGTTCAATTCCGACTTTGTAACGGACAAGCAACTGAAAATGGTTTAAGAAAATGTTAGCCAAATTGGCAAAAGACGTAAAGGTGCCCCCTAGAAACTCTATATATCACTTAGCGGCATTCCCATTTAAGGTGCGCTGAAATAGTCTCAACCTAATCAAATCATCAATTAGGGAGTTAATGAGCACCATAGATGGAACGTGGTTACATGGTCACCTGAGTCTTCACCACTCTTCCCTTTGAATTTTGGAATATCAGATGGAAGTTTGGTTGGGACCGAAGGCCAAGCTAGACCGTATCTGATTGGATCATTCATCAACTTAGTCAAGTCTGGCAAATTAAACGTGGCCAAAAAAGGAAGTCTCAGAGGACCTTAGGGATTCCACCCAGATTGGGCGGGCTTCCCAAAAGTCTGAAAAGAATGACCTGGATTTTGAAAGACACTAGGTTTCCTGAAGTAACTGGTAGAACCTACTGAACCAAAAGGTGAACCTTATGGTCCAACAAAACTTGAAGTTTGACCAACTCCAGACGAAAAACCTCCGTAACCGGCAAAGTTTCCCCCTAACGAATTATTGTAAGGAGCTGACAACCCCTGGTAAGGGTTCCAAGCATTAGCTAAGGGTGGAAAACTTTGAAATAAATTAACTGAGGAATACGACACATTCCCTTGATGGCCATAAAACTGATTCCCAGTTCCTATCCCACTAACTGCAGGGTTTGTCCAACTCTGAAAAGGATTAGTACCTTGACCTGTGAAAGGAAAAGGCATAGACCCTACCATCGGATTGGAATGTGGTATATGACCACTTCCAAAGGGAAAACCATAAAAAGAAGTTGATCCACTCATCATGGACGTGGAGGCAGTTAATGGTACACTTAATGGAACTAAAGGAATACCTTGAGAGGGCATTCCAAAAGGGAAGAATCCAAAACTGGATGCATTATATTGGGCACTTCCACTCATCAATAGAATGGAAGTAGACCCAAACAACGATGTGCTAGCAGTAGACCCAAATAAAGATGTAGAAGGGATGGAAATAGTTCCTCCCCCTTGTACTGATATAGGAGTTTGCATACTCGCAACACTCATGGTGGATTCCATGCTTCCAGCCATGGTCATCGAAGGGATGTATGTGTGTGGAACTGAGCTTGAAGACCTGTGTGTCAGATTTTCGATGTATAACAATATGCCCAGATGATCTGAAGGGAGAGGAGAATTTGGAGCCGCAATTGACTCTAAGAGCTCTTTTACCTCAATATTATCTTCCAACTAGAAGAGTACTCGAGAAAGAACTGGTGTGTTCCTCTCTAACTCTGTGGTAGTACCAGGTCTACCTTGTACACTGATGCCCCCAAGCGGAGGATCAATCTTCGATGCACCCACTGCCACTGATTGAAAACCACTAGCAGAATCACTCCTATGCCTTTTAGGAGAAGGCTCTAGACTCGCAGGTGAAAGCCCATGAAGTCTACGAGACCGTCTAAGTGATCGGTCAGCCACTTTGAATTATTTTAATAAGATCTACTTAAAGACTCAAGAAAATTGAAAGCTAGGCTGGGACACTAAAAAATGTCCCTAAAGAATTTAGCAATCAAACAACTTCCAAGTATTTCCGCTCTGGGTGATTAGGACCAAACACCAAAATACAAGAAAGTGAATAAAAAGGTGTTACAGGGAAAAGTGTCTATATAGAACTACTCTATCCCACGAAGGTGTGACAGCTGCCTTAGAAACAAACAGAGAAAAGCTACTTTCGTTTTTCCTTTATGAATTATAGATAAAGAGGAACAGAAAGACCAACCTCTGTCTTGCGCTAATCTCCTGATTTGATCCCTCTCTTCTTTGATAGTCCTCAGCTATCTGCTCCCTTGCACGCCCAGCTTCACAAAGTACCTGTAAGATCACAGAAGCATAGCACTATACGAAGACATGGATCTATAATCATAAACAATCTAGGATCAGATGTAAATTGACCATACAAATGTAGCAAGCATCAATGACACAAAAGCATGGAGGAAAACGCAAATAACTTTTATTGATAAACAAGAAAAGAGCCAAGAGGAGTTACAACCAGTTGTTATGGCCCAGCATCAACCTCCCAGCAAAGAAGCCCCTCTTCACCTCAAACAAATCTTAGATCACCCAAGAATCTGATGTTTGTCTCAAGAAACCAACAGCAATTCCTTACAATATGCAAAATTCCAGCCTCTCGATCTCTGGGATGAGGGATCCATATATAGATATCTGTAAGGGGGATGAGTCAGCTTGTGATTTGATTAGTGTCCTCCCTCTGATATTTCTTGCTTCCACTTGGAGATTGATGGTCTCTTACTCATCCTTGGTTGAATTCAGTGAGGCAAGTGTCGCAGGAGAAGATTCTAGAATCTTCCATTGCCTCTCCACCTCGTGGAATGACACTGCCATTTGTCATTTCTCACCCATCACACCCAACAGAAGGGATTTTTGAAATGCAACGCACCCACATGGTGTATTTAGGTGGGATGCAACGCACTTAGCCAGTGGAGCAGCTGCAATGATCCTTTTTTGACCAATTCTGAGTAGTTTCTCATGGAGAACTTCTAGGAGAAGCTGTAATCTATTGACCTTGTTCCTTTAGGGGTTAGAATAACACTTTTAGGGACTTAGGAGCCCTTGGTTTATGGACATTTCATGCTTGGGGTTGTAGGGCCCAAAAATGTCTATAACAGTTGCCCCCTAAAGCATGAGGCTGTTAATCTTTTGGTGTCAGGTGAAATGCTTTATTATGAGGATCCGAAGTTCTTTCAATGCTAGGAGGAGACCTGTAATAAGATACAATACAATACATTATATTCATAATATTTTCATGATCTAGCTGAGGCTGGCATTCCCATGCTCAACTTTATAAATTCATTTTCATGTACATAGGACAGACAATCATCTGAGTGTAGACTGATGATTCTGATAGAGCCATCATCCTTTTGAGTGGATGATTATCTGTGCAGCAATGATGTACATTTAATGTCTTTATTTCCCTGAATATATATCGTAGCCCGGATGGATGAAACTACATCCGGGGTCTTCAATCTCGTCTGATCTTCACTCAAAGTACAAGCCGATCCATGTGAGAAATGTTCTGAAGTCGAACATGGAAAGACATCGCTTGATTACCAGTCAATGATGTAAACTGTTAACAAGCGTGAGAGGAATCACCGATAATGATAATGACCCTCAAGGTACTGCAGTACAATTCACATGGTGTGAATAAAGGACTTGGCGTCGAACACCACGCAAAATCTTTCGGTCGAAGGCCATTGATGTAAACCTGTCGCCGGAAGTGAGAAACTTGCCATTGAGGCATGCAAGCTTCAAAGTACTAAATGGGGTGCTCCTAGATCAACTTCTTGGATAATGAGCTGATGTCAACAAGAAGTGATCTGTCACAGGAGGGCCTTAATGAATCCCACATCAATGACACGGAACGGAGCAAATTATTTTAATGGTGGTGAAAACGATCTGGTGATATAAGGTTCAGGGTGGCGGTCATGAAAGAATGGAGTATAATGTATGGTAGTGGGTGAGACACAGGTGAATTCTCTGAATGACTTCTCTTGAACATATCGGCGACACTGATGTGATGGATTGGTAGCATTAACCCCAAATGTGGATGGTATGGCGTGACCATGGTGATGTGATCGGTGAATGAAACAACCCAACCCGACTCGGACACGGAGTGGAAGTGTCATGTTCAAGAGCGACTTGCTACCAACAAAGTTTCTTCAAGTTTTCTTCCAAATTTTCCCCAATCATTACTGACCAGTACCTCTTTATTTTTGTCAAGCTTGAGGAGGATAACATATGCTTGTTCTATAATTTGCCCTTCGAGCAAACCCATCGCTATGTTTTAACGAGCCTAGCGATAGTGAAACTCGTTCTCGTCTATAGACAAGTTTGTTGCTATTATACTTTTAACGAGTTTAACGACAAAGATAACTCGGTCCTTTTCAATTTTAGAGAGTCTGAAAAGGAACGTAAAGGTAACTCCAAAATTCCTTTTTCGTCATCTAATCCCTTAAGTCCAAAAAAGTATAAAACAATACTGAAGGGATGAATTTTCGATACTTTTAACGAGCCGAACAAAACAAGCACTCGATCTTTTTGTGTAATAATCCCTCAAGTCCAAAAAGATTAAAATCTAGAGGAGGGATAGCACTTCCTGTCCCTTTAACGAGCTGGAGAGGCCAATGGCTCGGAAATCTTTTCATATTTTACGAGTCAGTTGAAAATAGCTTAAAGGAGACTCGTCTTTTGAGGAACGAGTGATAAAATGGGTAGCAGCTGATTCCAGGTAAGGTTTGGAATTTTCCAATCACGGCAGTGTCACAAGGATGGCTAGTGAGATCACTCTTCGCAGCTGTTCCTCAAAATGGGTGAACAATCAAATGGAGGTGAATGATCGGCCAATGAAAAAGTGGAGGTGACGATGCAAACATGACCAAGGCTTTAATGGCTGAAGTACTTCATTCACGATGGTTATTTATCGGGGAATAGTTCATTTTTTAACGAGCTTAAACGCGGGGGGAAACATTTGCTCATGTCTTATGTTTATTTTTTAACGAGCTTGAACTATGTGCTAAAACTGCTCGATTAATCCAGTCGTGTGATAAGAAAGTCTCATAAAAATGGCAATTTTTAGAGTTTTTCCCCACATCCTTTCTTTATGTAAGTTAGGAAACGACCAATCCAAAAAACAAATAAATGATCGCTCTTTGCTTGCACTCTAGAAGGTTTCTATGCCCCCAGGTATAAAACAGAGTTTCAAGGTCACCTTCTATTTGAGCTGACAAAACATTTGTTTTATCAGGAAAGGTATACCTCTTTCAGGCTACCCAAAGATTGCTATATTCACAGCGCAAACAAAACACTTCTTCAGCGATGTCTATTGAAATAGCCAAAGGTGAGTGGAGGAAGTTACTCCACTCATGTAACTTTGACAAGAGAATCTTGTTTTAGAATAACCCCCTCTTCCAATCACAGACGGGAGTACAGACTAGTCATATTTTCTCGCGGAAACCTACCCTATACCTGAAGTTTTCCTGCCGAAGTAGACCAGGGTTCATGCCCCCTGGGATTCAGTCATGTCCCCCTGAATAACTCGCGCTCATCGGGTGGACGGACTGGAGATTGAGACATTTCTTGCGTGAAAAGACCATTTAGGGATGGTATATGACTATTTGCTCTGTATGATCTGGGAATTGAAAGCTGGTCTACGAGCTTGACCACTCTTCCTTCGTGCGGAAAACACATTACTCTAAAGAGTGAGGAGAGTTCCCATGCAATAAATATAGTCTCATCCAAGGAATAGATTGTAATCCAGGGGTCCTTGAACTACCATCACGTTCATGTGAACGGTTTTCCCTCTCAATGTTATGGGCACATTGGGAAAGATCCCTAACGGTCGACTAGTTCCTTTATCAAAACCTGTTAGATTTCTCATCTCAGGCAAAAGCGATGGTGAACCAAGCACTTTCCAAGCATTTGAGGAAAGGATACTCACAGAAGCCCCCTCATCTACGATGGTACCAGCCATAACCATTCTATATATTTGAACAATGATTCTGAATGGTATACTAGCTGGTAAACGGGGTCTGCCTAGTTGATTCCAGTCGAAGGAGACAACTAGGTTGCTTGGAGGTGGGACTGAATAGACGGCCAGGTATAACTCTGACGAACTTCCTTCCTACGGTAAAGGAACGGGTAAATTGCCCCCATGTTCGTTGGAGTATTTGCTTATGAAAAGAATTTGGACGGTGTCATCCTTGTTCCCTTCAGTGACTGTATCATCTGAAGATGGAACCTTTGAAGGCAAGACCGGGTCAACTACCGCCTCGACCTTTTGACTTTCGTCTTGTATGGGTTCAGATGGTTTATCTTCAATGATAGATTCTTCGGCCGACCACCTAAGCGGGCCAGCCGGATTTTCAACTAGTGACGGACTCGGCAAGAGTTTTTTATATCCAGGAGGAAGTAGCGGTGAAACCGGGTGATCATCCAAAGCTCTTTTAGCTTCGTCTAAGAAGGGACAACGGTGGACGGCGTGATCGCCTTCGCACAGTTTACAAGGAAATTTATATTTTCCTTTTTGTCCTGGGGCTTCACTTTCACTAGTTGACGGTGTGTTTTCAACATGATCATTAGAGGTTGACGACACCGGGTTGTGCAAACAAGGAGACCAGTCCCTTAAGATCCGAGGGATGCAAGGACAATCTCTGTGATAGTGGTCTCCTTTGCAAATGACACATGGTAATTTAGGCCTGGTTGGTGCAGTGTCTGGATTTTTGCTAGACGACATTCGTTTGCCCCCATTCACTTTTGGCTCCTTCTTCTTCTTCTCTTTCTTCTTCTTTTCCTTCTTCTCCTTAGGTACTTGACTTTTGGCTTTACCAGCCCCATCAAGCGAAGAGGAAGGAGGAGAGGAAGTAGAAGGTTGGTGGGTAACTCTGGACTCGTCTAGTTGCTGATTCGATTGTTTAGGAATAGTGGTGTTCTGAACGACAGAGGTCAAGAAGAGCCATACAGGCAAACCAATTGTCAGTCCTGGAAGCGACAATGTGGCTATATGGGGTGCACCAACATCTCCCCAAGAGGAGAAGGGACTAGGATTTCCTCCAAGGGGAATTCCTTGGTTGCTGGATTCCATTTTCTCAACCCAAGATCAACGTAGGAAAGGGTAATGAATATTCCATTTAAAATAAATTTTAGATGCTTTGACACAACTTGTTTTTTCAATTTTTAAGAGTCGAGAAAAAACAAAATATGACTCTAGTATCCTTCAATTTTTAATGAGCCTGAAGTGACAAGTGCTCAGATGGACCTTTTCCGTTAAGGAGTCTAAAAAGGAATGAAAGGGATTGCTCTGGAAATCTAGGTAGAGGGATTACCAAATCAATCGCAAAACTGCAGAATACTTTTTACGGTACGGCAGTCAATCTTCCTGAATGTTGTGTTCAGTGCATTGCGATCGATAGGGCGGCAGACACGGCTTCCTATGGATAAAGGATTAAGCCTATTGGGGTCTCCCAAAATATAATCGACGGTACGTGGGAGCACAAGTCCATACTGGCACTTATCATCTCAAAGTGGAGGAATCACCCAACCATCAGTGAGAACAACAATTACCAGGATTTACGACACTGGAATACGTCTCTAGCCTAAACTTCTAAATGTTGTGCGTTAAGTTCCAAAGCGTTGTTAGATTCATTGAATTTATTTTAAGTTGATCTTGTTTATAAAGTTTGCCGTTCGGGTTCGCCACGAGATGTAGATGTAATTCCTAAAATGCAATCTAAGATGATAAACAAACTTTTATCTCCTTTATGCAATGAAAATCCTAGCTACTAGGGAAAAGAAAGACAGAATCTTTTCACAAAGAGCAAAGAGCACACTCTAAATGCACTTTCCTAAATCAAGCCAATCAGACTGTCTATATGCAAATGCACATGCATGTATTTGTTTTTCGACTTTCTTAGTATATGAATGCTAAAAAGAAAGTTGATGCACAAATCTGAATTTCTTTTCAAGCGACAAATATCAACAAGTTTCTTTTCGAAATCAAAAAATGGAGACGATCACAACACTTTACAATTTTGAACTGAATACTTGTTTTCGACACTAGAAAGTTACAAATTCAGACCAAAAGAAAGAGTAACAGGATAATTGACCATCAACAACAATCAAACTCTTTCCTACGATTGAAATCGACACTTGCGACAGATTCAAATCAAAGGATGACAATACGATTGCGCTACTTTTGCAAAGGAGAACTATAAATGACTCAACAAACACACAAAAACATCTACAGTTCTTTTGTACAAAGGAGGCGGAATAACAACAAGGAAAAGGGGTTTCAAACAGACATATACTGATTACAGGCAGCAAAATTCAGGAATAGAACTGGAAAGAATGAACCACAGAAGCCACAACTGCACAAAGCTAGTCTAATCAGCGCACCTGTAACACAAAGAATCTGAAATGCAGCGCAGGTTGTCCACTCGGGAAGTGCGCTGAAATTTAGAATCTCTTAACAGTACCTGCGCTGGGCCAGAAATGAGACTCTGTTTAGTTCTTTGGTTTTGGCCGAGCAAAAAGCAATCAGTAATGCAACAATCAGGGGTAGATCTAAGGAGGATCTAAGAGCTATCACAAGGGCAATCAGATAGTTTGTGAATCAGTTGTTTAAATCATAAACAGATCTAGTAGATGGATTATAGTAGCAGTTATCCACTTTGCATTTTTTATGGAAAATGCAGTTTGAATGCTACTTGTAAGTTTATGAAACAAACAACAAAGAATGATAAACAAACAAACTAATTATCTCCCCAGCGGAGTCGCCATTTTGTTACATGGAAAAGTGTCTATATAGAACTTCTCTATCCCACTAAGGTGTGACAGCTGCCTTAGAAACAAACAGAGAAAAGCTACTTTCATTTTTCCTTTATGAATTATAGATAAAGAGGAACAGAAAGACCAACCTCTGTCTTGCGCTAATCTCTTGATTTGATCCCTCTCTTCTTTGATAGTCCTCGGCTATCTGCTCCCTTGCACGCCCAGCTTCACAAAGTACTTGTAAGATCACAGAAGCATAGCACTATACAAAGACATGGATCTATAATCATAAACAATCTAGGATCAGATGTAAATTGACCATACAAATGTAGCAAGCATCAATGGCACAAAAGCATGGAGGAAAACTCAAATAGCTTTTATTGATAAACAAGAAAAGAGCCAAGAGGAGTTACAACCAGTTGTTCTGACCCAGCATCAACCTCCCAGCAAAGAAGCCCCTCTTCACCTCAAACAAATCTTAGATCACCCAACAATCTGATGTTTGTATCAAGAAACCAACAACAATTCCTTACAATATGCAAAATTCCAGCCTCTTGATTTTTCGGATGAGGGATCCATATATAGATATCTGTAAGGGGGATGAGTCAGCTTGTGATTTGATTAGTGTCCTCCCTCTGATAGTTCTTGCTTCCACTTGGAGATTGATGGTCTCTTACTCATCCTTGGTTGAATTCAGTGAGGCAAGTGTCACAGGAGAAGATTTTGGAAGCTTCCATTGCCTCTCCACCTCGCGGAATGACACTGCCATTTGTCATTTCTCGCCCATCGCACCCCATAGAAGGGATTTTTGAAATGCAACGCACCCAAATAATGTATTTAGGTGGGATGCAACGCACTTAGCCAGTGGAGCAGCTGCAATGATCCTGTTTTGACTAATTCTGAGCAGTTTCTCGTGGAGAACTTCTGGGAGAACCTGTAATCTGTTGACCTTGTTCCTTTAGGGGTTAGAACAACACTTTTAGGGACTTAGGAGCCCTTGGTTTATGGACATTTCATGCTTGGGGTTGTAGGGCCCAAAAATGTCTATAACAAAAGGGCCTTCCAAAAATAGACTGGGGTAATTACGCCCCAGGTCTACTAGTGAAGGCATCAGAGGTAGTTACACTGACCTCCAGATAATAGCCTTTGCTGAGGCAAGCCCCCAAGCTTCACAAGGGTGCCCTCCAGAAGTACCATTGAACGTGATGCAACGTCAACCTCAGGTGCCATGGGATTCCCCTCCACAGCCACCTATGTAGATCCCTAGGATTAGCAACTAAAGACACCAACTCATATAAGAAGTTGGGAAGAATAGTCGTGAGATGAGATCTGATAAGTAAGAGAGGGGCTATCTCTCGTCCTTATCTTCGAAAGCCCTGGTGCTTAACTCCCAGTCACGGAGCTTTCCTGGCCTCCCTAACGCTATTAGATTTCACTCTTTATTCAGACTTCTATGTTTCACAATTCAGAGTGGCCTTGGAGAGTTTACTCTCCTCTCGCCTAATCCAAGGCCCTAAATAAACCTAAAACTTGTTGGTGTATACTGATTGACAATATAAAAAGTTCTAGTTTATTTTATTAAGCACTTGATTTTAAGTGGCTATTCTTTTTAAGTCAAAGGGACAATATGAAAGTGAAACTGATGGTGTTCTTATCACGCAAAAGAAATTAATGAAAAACTAACTTATATGCAATGCACTTGTTTTTTCTTCGATGAAAAGAAACTTCTATTTGGGTTCTAAGAAACTTCTATAAAGGAAAACTTTTTTCCTTTTCTTTTCTTATCGCAGACTTCACATTCACAAAAACTGAAAACTATTGATGCTTTAATAATGAAAAACTACCCTAATGCAAAGAGTACATGATAATGCAAAATTCTAAATTACTCTAAAAAGAAATGAAAGCAATTTGTTTATAAGCCAACTTAAGTGTTTGAAAGGAATAAGAATTTTGAACACAAAATCCTTCCCAAAACAAGAAGGACTAATCAAAAAGATCACAAATCACTCTCTAAAACCAAAAGAAACCAAACTCAAATTCGGCAAAGAAAGCAAAAACAATGTTTCTGAAGGACTTTTGTTTTTCAAGAAACAATAAAAACAACTTTTCAAAATCACTCAAAATTCCACCAAAGACTCAAAGACCGAAAGCAAATCACAAGGAAACTTTGCAAGTTATCAATTCAACACGAATGAAAACTTGAACAAAATAAGTGTTTCAACTTGCACTAAACAATCCGAAATAAGCAAAAAGAGGTTTGAGAAAACTGATCAAGGAATCAGGAAAGACACACTTTCAAATTCATCAACAAGAAACTTTCGAAAATCAAGAAAAAGTGAATGGCCACAAAATTGACGGGAAGAAAAGCAAGCAAACCATAAAAATGAAGGTTGACACTAAGACTACATACAATCTTCTGTTCTTGAAGACAAGAATGATCAAGAACCTCTATAATAATCCTTGTGCGTTCAAACATAATTCATAAAACTCACTGTAAAGCAAACTGAGGCCAAAAAATTTTCAAATCAGGAGAGTTGTAACAGTAAGCTCACTGAAAAATTAAATTCTGAAAACAAAAACTAACCACTCAAAAACCACACAGACCAAGAAACAAATCCTTCTAGTAAGAAAGATTTGAAAAAATCATGAAAAAAATTGTATACACGACTGTGTCTTTACACAACTATGTGTACATGTGCTTCTGCAAAAGAAACTCACATATACGTGGTTTCAGTTCACAGAAACAAGCGTGTGTACACTTCTGTGAACAAACAAAGGTGCGTATATGGAGTTTTACAAGAAAAATAAAAAATGAGGCCTGATGAAAAATATCAAACTTGAAGTCTGAGTTCCTACAAGAGCAAGCAGTACAATGACAACAAGAAAACTAAGAACTGAGCCTTGATTGGCACTAAATAACCCAAACTAGGAATAACAAGTTTGTTATCCCCAGTGGAGTCACCAATTCTATTGATGGAATAATTCCCCTAGGGCTTTGGGTCAGAACCCTAGCATAGTAGGAGTAATCTACAGCAAGAAACAAGCATTCAACTCAGGCAACATGCTTAATCAAACTATGCGAGGATGAACATACCTGAATGTCCTTCATTTGGGTAGTTCCATCTAGGGTTCAAACCCTCTGCAACTCCTGATGATCTTCAAACCTGCAAATCATCCAATTTGAATACACATAGCAGCATACAGAAAAAGCATTGTAGTGAAATCAACTTTATATCATATAAGTAGATGGTTAGTTATACATTGAAATAGTCATTCATATACAAACCATAACAATAACATCAGATGCATAAACAAAGTTGATATCAGGAACAAGACAACGTTTCTTTTTATTATAGAAAACTATAATAAAAACATGGAAAGAGTTCACCTGAGTCTTCCTCTTCCGGCTCCAAGCGGAACCATCCTCCAGGTCCGTCCAGTCCCAGTCTTCAATAGCCTCCTTCCATAACCAATACCATGATATCTCCAAGCATATGAGAGAACATCAAAACTCAAGGAAACAAGGGTTTCCTAAACTTGGGGAAGTGCTTGAAGCATAGGGATTCTTCAGACTTGATCGTGGGATAATCTCAGTATAGTAATTCTATCATTTCTCTCCTCCTTAAGGCCTTCCCATTGAAGTCTTTTTATACTTCTCCCAAATTAGTTTTTTAGTTGGGAACAGTTGGGTCACAGGCACTAATAGGTAATCAGCAGGTAAAACTCGTGATCTCCGCCCATAGTAAAGGAAATTTAATTTTTTAAAGTGGTTTAACACATATACACGGGTTGGGTATAGACTGACCCGTGTGTACACACTTTTTACATACGGAAAAGTAGCGTGTAGGGAGTAAAACACTGTCTCAAAAATATTTGGACCAATTCTGGAAGGAGGGGTTGCCCTAGGCCATAAACCAAACATCACAAATACAAAGGGTGATATTTAGAGCTATAACAAAGAGTTGCGCTACCAAGGGAGCAAACACATAGAGCAGCCGGAAAGTGACCGTTAAAGTCACTATTCATGATTTGACGATGAACAAATGGCCAAATGGAGTGGGGGGGAGGCATTTAAGTCAGAATGTATGGGCACGATCTTTGAAAATATGCTTCCAATCTAGCACTAATGAACCAATTTTGGGGGGAGCAATCGAATTTGAATTCAAAATAACCTATAAATTACATGTGGTTGCCCAACATAAAACTCTTTGCATATTGAGAAATTGAGAGTTGTGTTGTGTGTTTTGCATGAACTGCACAATTCTTGACGAGCTAATTGATTTCCCAGTGTTCGATCAATTTTTGAAAACTGATTGAAAAATCATTCGTGGCATTATTCTAGGAGCAGCAGACATGGACGTCGAAGCAATGATAGCCAAGGGAGCTATTCCAAAGGTCACTATGGCAGCAAAAGGAGTTGCCCCAGAAGTTGTGCCTGTAGAGATACTAGCTGTGTTATAGACATTTTTGTGCCTTACAGCATTGAGCATGAAATGTCCATAAACTAAGGGATCCAAAGTCCCTAAACATGTTGTTCCTACCCCTAGAGGAATAAGGCAAACTAACCACAGCAATTCACAGAAGTTCTCCACCTGAAAACACTCAAAAACAAGCCAATTATGGATCATGTCAACTACTCCACTGAGCATCTGCACTGAATGTCAACTGCTACACTGGCTACCTACGTTGAATGTCAACTCCAACACTAGCTACCTGCGCTGAGCGAGTTTGGACATGTGGCAGAGTCATTCCTCAAGGTGTCAATGCCCAGGAAGCTTCCAAAATGACACTTGCATCAAGGAATTCGACTGGTGATGAATAAGAGGTTCCAAATCTCCAAGTGGAAGCAAGAACCTCCAAGTGGACTCAAGAACTGAGAGAGGGAGAGGACACTAGTCAGATCTCAAGCTGACTCATCCTCTCTCCAAACATCTATATATGGATCTCTCCTCCATGGGATCTAGAGGCTGGAATTTTGTGATTGCAAAGAATTGCTGTTGGTTTGTGGCTGGAAACATTGGGTGCTTAATGCTTTGAAGGGAGCTGAAGAAGGAATTCCATTCTGCTGGGAAGGAGATGCTGGATTGGAGCCCTATGGGTTGTATATCTTCCTAAACCCTGTTACTTATCAATAAAGCTATCTTGATTCTTTCCTATATGCTGGTGTATTTTGTATGATTGCATTAGTGTATTTGATTTGCTTCTAATCCTGAATCATTTATGAATATGTATATTTGCCTTTTTATTGTGTTCTTCTCTTGTCGCAAGTAGTTGTTCTCTTGTCACAGGTAGCTGTTCTCTTGTGATCTCGTGGGATTCAAGTAGCTGTTCTCTTGAGCAAGCGAGGAGACAAGTAGTTGTGGACACACAAAGAGAAGAGGATCTAGTTCGAGGGACAATCGGAAGACAACGGTAAGTCTACCGATCTCCCCTCTTTCCCATTTCATAAAGGAAGAAATCATAATAGCTGTATTCGTTTGTTGCTAAGGCGCTGTCACACCTTAGGTGGATAGGATCGTCCTGCATAGGCATTTTTCCCCACAACAAATTGGCGACTCCACTGGGGAGGAACTTGTTTATTCATTTCATTTGTGTTTCAGTCATTTGTTTACTTCATAGACTTGACAGCAACTATTGAACTGCATCTTTCCCAGATGCAAAGTAGAAAGTTGCTGCTTTGATCCAGTTGTTGGACTTGTCTATGATCTAAACTAGATCCACAAATGATTTGATGATCCTTGTGATAGTCTTTAGTACCCTATCAAAGTATCCCTCTGTTTATACCTTGCTTGTGTTTCTGATTTGGCCTGAAACAGTTGATTTTTGAGCATTTTATGACCCAGAACCCAAGGGAAACGAGAGTTTCTCTTTCAGCGCAATTGCTGTGAAGGCAGTCTACATTTCAACGCAGGTCCCGAAGGGGCTACCTGCGCTGAATGTCAAGTCCTCAGTGTTGAGGTTGCACTGAACCAGTTTGGCCTTGTGCAGCTGGGGTTCTTTGTTCTCTGTTGCCCTGTTTTGATCTCTGTTTTTGTAGCCTTTAACCAGCATAGGTACCAGTCTGATAAGCCTTTTCTTTGCTTGAATTCCGCCTCATTTTTGTACAAAAAGACTGTGAATGTTTTTATGTGTTTGTGGCGTCATTTACATTTTTCCTTTGCATGAGTAAAGTAGTCATCCTGTAGCCTTTGATTCAGATCTGATTGATAGTGATCTTAGAAGAGAGTTCATTGGATGTTTTCAGATTGATTATAGTTTTACTTTTTCTTATTGGTTTGAATTTGTCTCTTTCAAAGTGTCAAAACAAGTCTTTATTTCGAAAATCGCAAAGTGATTGTAATCTCTTCTACCCTTGTTGATTTCGAAGAAAGTGAACTTGTTTGTATTGATCATTGTAAAAGCAAATTCAAAGTTGTGCAAAAAGCTTTCTTTGTAGGCATTTATACTAAGAAAGTGGAAAACAAACACCTGCATTGTGCATTTTGCATTTGATAGTTTGCATGTTGGATTTAGGGAAAGTGCATTAGAGTGTGCTGACTGCTCTTTGAGAAAAGATAGTGTTATTCTTTTCCCTTAGTAGCTAGGATTTTCAAAGTTGAAAAGATAATAAAGCTTGCTTATCATCTTAGACTGCATTTAGGAATTTGTATCATACATCTCGTGGTGAACCTTGAAAGGCAAACTTTAAAAAGATCAACCTAAAATAAACTGAATGAACCTAACAACGCTTTGTAACATAACGCACAACATAGAGGTCTAGGCTAGAGACGTGTTCCGGCGTTGTTAAGCCTAGTGACTGTCGATCTCGAAGAAGGTGGGTGATTCCTCCTGAGAGACAGTAGCTCTAGTACGGATTGTGCTCCCACGTACTGTCGCGTATATATTGGGAGACCCCTATAGGCATATATATTTTATCCTTAGGAAGCCGTGTCGGCCACCCTACTGATCGCAATGTAGTGAACACAGCATTCACGAAGATCGACCACCCGTACCCTAAAAAGTATTCTGCGGTTTTGCGAAAAGTTTGGCACACCCTCTGCCTAGAACTCCAGAGCAGTTTCTTTTGGCCTTTTTCAGACTCTATAACAGAAAAAGTCCATCCGAGCATTTGTCACTTCGGGCTCGTTAAAACATCGAAGGAGACTAGAGTCATCTTTAGCTTTTTCTCGACTCTTTAAAACTGAAAAAGCAAGTTGTGTCTAAAAGTGTCGTTAAAAATTTATTTTAAACGGAACAATCACCCTTTAATTCCTGCGTTGATCTTTAGGTTGAAGAGATGGAGCGCACCAGCCAAGGAATTCCTCTTAGTGGAAATCCTAGTCCCTTCTCCTCTTGGGGAGATGTTGGTGCGCCCCACATGGCCACATTGTCGCTTCCAGGACTGACAATTGGCCTACCAGTTTGGCTCTTTTCAACCAATGTCGTTCAGAATACCACCATTCCTAAACAGTCGAGTCAACAGTCAGAGCAGACAAGAGTTGCCTCCCAGCCTTCAACTTCATCTTCCTCCCCTCCTTCCTCTTCGCTTGACGTAACTGGTCGAATTAAAAACCAGGTTCCTAAGGAGAAGAAGGAGAAGAAGAAGAAAGAGAAGAAGAAGAAGGAGCCTAAGGCGACTGGGGGCAAACAAGTGTCATCTAACAAAAATCCACACACCGCACTCGTAAGGCCTAAATCGCCATGCGTCATATGCAAGGGAGACCACTTCCATAGAGATTGTCCCTGTATCCCGCGGATACTAAGAGACTGGTCCCCCCGTTTGCACAATTCGGTAGCATCGACCTCTGATAGCCATGTCGACTGCTCACTGTCAACTAGTGGGAGTGAAGCTCCGGGACAGAGCGCGAGAGCTAAATTTCCCTGCAGACTGTGTGAAGGCGATCACGCCATCCACCATTTTCCCTTCTTAGACGAGGCAAAAAGAGTTCTGGAAGATCGCCCGATTTTACGAGCGCATCTCCCTCCTGGATATCAAAGACTCTTGCCAAGTCCCTCACTAGTTGAGAATCTGGCTGAGCCACCTAGGTGGTCAGCCGAAGCACCTGTCATTGAAGAAGAACCGTCTGGATCCATGCCTGACGAAAGTCAAAGGGTTTATACGGCATTTGACCCAGTTTTTCCTTCAGAGGCTCTGTCTTCGAATGACACCATCACAGAGGAGAATAAAGACGACACCGTCCAGGTTCTCTTCATCAGAACTGACTCTGATGATCAAGGGGGCAATGCCACCATTCCTTTATTGCAGGAAGGAAGTTCATCAGAGCATTATCTGGCCGTCTATTCGGCCCCACCACCAAGCAACCTGGTTGTGTCCTTTGATTGGAACCAACTAGGCAGACCCCGGTTTCCAGCCAGTGTACCATTCAGAATTATTTGTCAAATATACAGAATGGTAATGGCTGGCACTATCGTTGACGAGGGGGCATCTGTGAGTATCCTTTCCTCTATTGCTTGGAAAGCGCTTGGTTTTCCAGTGCTTTTACCTGAGATGAGAAATCTATCAGGTTTTGATAAAGGAACCAGTCGACCTTTAGGGATCCTCCCCAATGTGCCTATAACATTGAAAGGGAAGACCATTCAAATGAACGTGATGGTCGTTCAAGGACCCTTGGATTATAACCTACTCCTTGGATGAGACTATATATATTGCATGGGAGCTGTAGTCTCCTCACTCTTTAGAGTAATGTGTTTTCCGCATGAAGGAAGAATGGTCAAGCTCGTGGACCAACTTTCGTTTCCTGGATCACACATCGCAAATAGTCATGTGCCATCCCTAAATGGTCTATTCATGCAAGAAGTGTCTCAACCCACGGTCCGTCCTCCTGATGAGCGCGAGTAATCCAGGAGGATATGACTGGAACCCAGGGGGCATGCGTCCTGGCCTGCTTCGGCAGGAAAACTTTGGGTATAGGGTAGGTTTCCGCGGGAGAATATGACTAGTTCGTACCCCGTCCGTGGTTGGAAGAGGGGTTGTTTTGGAATAAGATTCTTTTGTCAAAGTTATGTGAGGAGGTGGGGGTCGTCACTCACCTCTGTTTATTTCGGTAGGCATTGCCGAGGAAGTGTTTTGTTTGAAAGATTAATAAGACAATCTTTGGGTAACCTGAAAGAGGTAAGCCTCTCTCGATTAAAACAAATGTTTTGGCGGAGGGTAAGTAGAGGTAACCTTGAAACTCTGTTTTATACCTGGGGGCATGCAAACCTCTTGGAGTGCAAGCAAGGGGCGACTATTTATTTTTTAAATTTTTAGGTCCTCCCTTTAAACCTGTAGGTCTAACCCTTTAAACTCGTAGGATTAGCCGTTTCCGAACTTGCATAAAGAAAGGATGGGGAGCAAAGCTTAGTGAGATGAAGCTCCATAAAAAATAGAATCTTGATGAGACACTCTTATCAAATGACTGGGTAATCGAGCAGTTTTAGCATAAATTTCATGCTCGTTAAAAAATAAACGCAAGATCCGAGCAGTTTTAACGCGGTCTTCATGCTCATTAAAAAATAAATATAAGCAGTGAGCAGAGTTTCCTCCAGTGTTTAAGCTCATTTTTAACTAAAAAATGAACCTATCCCAGTAAATAACCACTGTGAATGTAATTTATCAGCCGTTAAAGCCTTGGTTGGGTTTGCACCTGCCACCTCCACTTTTCATTTGGCCGATCGTTCACCTCCATATGATTGTTTACCCATTTTGAGGAACAGCTGCGAAGAGTGATTTCACCTAGCCATCCTTGTGACACTGCCGTGATTGGAAAATTCCAACCTGTACCTGGAATTAGTTGCTATCCCTGTCTATCACTCGTTCCTCAAAAGACGAGTCTTCTTTAAGCTCTTTTCAATTGACTCGTAAAATATGAAAAGATTGCCGAGTTTTGGCCTTCCAGCTCGTTAAAGGACAGGAAGAGCTATCCCTCCTCTAGATTTTAATCTTTTTGGACTTGAGGGATTATTGCACAAAAAGGTCGAGCGCTTGTTTTATTCGGCTCGTTAAAATTATCGAAAACTCATCCCTTCTGTATTGTTTTATACTTTTTCGGACTTAAGGGATTAGATGACGAAAAAAGAATTTTGGAGTTAACTTTATGTACCTTTTCAGACTCTCTAAAAATGAAAAGGACCGAGTTATCCTTGTCGTTAGACTCGTTAAAATTATTAAATAGCGACAAACTTGTCTTTAGACGAGAACGAGTTTCACTATCGCTAAGCTCGTTAAAACATAGCGATGGGCTTGCCCGAAGGGCAAGTTATAAAACAAGCATATGTTATCCTCCTCAAGCTTGACAAAAATAAAGAGGTACTGGTTAGCAATGACTGGGGAAAAATTGGGAAAAATCAAGAAAACTTTGATGGTAGCAGGTCGCTCTTGAACATGACACTTTTCCTCCGTACCACATTCGGGTTGGGTTGTTTCATTCACCGGTCACATCACCATGGTCTCGCCATACCATCCATATTTGGGGTAATGCTACCAATCCATCGCATCAGTGTCGCCATATGTTCAAGAGAAGTCGTTCAGAAAGAGTCAACCGGGTCCCATCCACTGCCATACATTATCCTTCATCCATTCATGACCGCCACCCTGAATCATATGTCACAGATCGTTTTCACCTCCATTAAAATCATTAGCTCCGTTCCGTGTCACTGATGTGGGATTCATTAAGGCCCTCGTGTGACAGATCGCTTCTTGTCGACATCAGCTCATTATCCAAGAAGTTGATCTAGGAACAACCCCTTTAGTACTTTGAAGCTTGCATGCCTCAATGGCAAGTTTCTCACTTCCGGCGACAGGTATACATTAATGACCTTCGACCAGAAGATTTTGCGTGGTGTTTGACGCCAAGTCCTTTATTCACGCCACGTGAATTGTATTGCAGTACCTTGAGGGTCATTATCATTATCGGTTATTCCTCTCGCGCTTGTTAACGGTTTACATCATTGACCGGTAATCAAGCGATGTCTTTCCATGTTCGACTTCAGCGCAATTCTCACATGGATCGACTTGTACTTAGAGTGAAGATCGAACGAGTTTGAAGACCTCGGATCTAGTTTCATCCATCCGAGCTGTGATATATATTCAGGAAAGATAAAGACATTTGACATGTACATCATTGCAGCAGATGATCATCCTACTCAAAGGATGATAATTTCGCCAAAATTATCAATCTACCATCAGACGATCGTCTGTGCCATGTACAAAAATGAATTTATAAAGCTGAGCATGGGAATGCCCGCCTCAGCTAGATCATGAAAGCAGTATGAATCATAATGTGTTGTATTGTATTTTATTACAGGTCTCCTCCCAGCAGATGGATGAACTTCAGACCCTCCTGGATAAAGCATTTCACCCGATAAACGGCCTCATACTTTAGGGGGCAACTGTTATAGACATTTTTGTGCCTTACAACATTGAGCATGAAATGTCCATAAACTAAGGGATCCAAAGTCCCTAAACATGTTGTTCCTACCCCTAGAGGAACAAGGCAAACTAACCACAGCAATTCACAGAAGTTCTCCACCTGAAAACACTCAAAAACAAGCCAGTTCTGGATCATGTCAACTGCTCCACTGAGCATCTGCGCTGAATGTCAACTCCAACACTAGCTACCTGTGCTGAGCGAGTTTGGACATGTGGCAGAGTCATTCCTCAAGGTGTCAATGCCCATGAAGCTTCCAAAATGACACTTGCATCAAGGAATTCGACTGGTGATGAATAAGAGGTTCCAAATCTCCAAGTGGAAGCAAGAACCTCCAAGTGGACTCAAGAACTGAGAGAGGGAGAGGACACTAGTCAGATCTCAAGCTGACTCATCCTCTCTCCAAACATCTATATATGGATCTCTCCTCCATGGGATCTAGAGGCTGGAATTTTGTGATTGCAAAGAATTGTTGTTGGTTTGTGGCTGGAAACATTGGGTGCTTAATGCCTTGAAGGGAGCTGAAGAAGGAATTCCATTCTGCTGGGAAGGAGATGCTGGATTGGAGCCCTATGGGTTGTATCTCTTCCTTAACCCTGTTACTTATCAATAAAGCTATCTTGATTCTTTCCTATATGCTGGTGTATTTTGTATGATTGCATTAGTGTATTTGATTTGCTTCTAATCCTGAATCATTTATGAATATGTATATTTGCCTTTGTATTGTGTTCTTCTCTTGTCGCAAGTAGCTGTTCTCTTGTCACAGGTAGTTGTTCTCTTGTGATCTCGTGGGATTCAAGTAGCTATTCTCTTGAGCAAGCGAGGAGACAAGTAGTTGTGGACACACAAAGAGAAGAGGATCTAGTTCGAGGGACAACTGGAAGACAACGGTAAGTCTACCGATCTCCCCTCTTTCCCATTTCATAAAGGAAGAAATCATAATAGCTGTATTCGTTTGTTGCTAAGGCGCTGTCACACCTTAGGTGGATAGGATCGTCCTGCATAGGCATTTTCCCCCACAACAAGCTGAAGTACCAAAATCTCCACGATCACTTAGACCAAGGGCTACCCCAACCAAGGAGGGTCCTAGGAACAAGAATGGAAAGCAGATCATGACACCGCAGCCAATGGCACATCCCCTAGGAAGCACCCACATAAGGATAAGCCCACCGCACAGGAAAAGGGCAAGATGATTAACCTAGAGCAAGAAGATGAAGAGATTGAGGATATCCTAATGGATGATGAGGATGTTGGGGTGGAAATGAAGGATGTTGAAATTGAGGGGTCTGACCCCATCACTAAGCTACCTGAGTACATTCCTCTCTGTAGGGGCAAGACCAAGGTGCCCAAATACATTGATGAGAGTAAGGTCACCCTACACATACCCCTTTTACTGGACCAAATTGTGTTCAAACGACTGCGCTTGGGGTGTGTCCCCCTTTTGAAATTAGAATATTTGGATTTAGCAGACACAGAGTAGTTACCTAATTTAGAAATAGACCAACTTATGCACCGAGTGTTCCACAAACATACTGGAGTAACCACATTGGAGATGAGGAAGTGATTGAAAGGCATGGATAAGGCAAGACTGCTCAAGCTGCTATGGGTGATGCATTACAACTGCACACCCATCACAATGGTGGTAATCAAGTAGATGTTGTGCTTGGTACACAATGGGTGTCTGTGGCTGGAGGAATCGATATGCATCACTGATATGCTAATCCATAAGATCACGAGGCTACCGTACATTGGGAAAATTTGGTCATGGCATTTGGCAGAAAGGCTGGTGAGCATGCCCTCACGGAGGTCATGAAGGAAAATTTCAAGTTAGTAAAGAAGCCATGAGGCTATGCCATTATGAGTATCATTGACCCCGCGATTAAAATGGCAACACAAATCTTGGCAGGGAAGGTTGTGCGGAAGTGTCGTACAGATGAAGTGTTGGCACTAGTCATAGACTTGGCGGCCCAATGCGCGGAGGGAGTTTAATTTAATTGGGTGCGCTACCTCTGTGGTGAGTTCCTCGTGAACTGCCACGAGGTGTAGGATCTCAGCAAGCCATTTCACTATGCATGGCTCTTGATGTCCATAGTGCTGGTAGCATGGGAGCTACCTGAAGACAGTCAGTTTCCTTCTATCACATCGAACCTACCAGAGGCAATGAAGTACGCTTCGTTGTGGGCGACTAAGGATCCTCAACGGATAAAGGACAACAAGATATTTTGGATCTTGATGGAGATGAATGTGCATATGGCCATCACACGCAAGCCATGGTTGTTGCCTACCAATTTTGACAGATTGCAAGAGTACGTGGAATTCAAGGCTGAATTCGACCACGTCTCAATAAGGGCACGAAGGGACCCTGACTAGAAGTGGCACAACTTGCCTTATTTGGCAATAGATGACATGAATGACGCGATCTTTGACAACTAGCCGGTAGAGTGGCGCACTGCCTCGGACTTGGTTGTGGTATCAAGCAAGTCCACTGCGCAACGCAAGAAGGAAGAGGCCAAGCTAAAGATGGAACAGTTGGCCACAAAATGGAAAAAGGAGGCCAACGGCAAGGCTAAGGCAGAGCATGCTACCATGCAAAAGTCAGGTGGGCAGGAAGGGGAAGAGGAACGTGGCTCTGACGGCGTCAGAAGTCACCTTCACCAGAAATAGAGGAAGAAGAGGATGAATAGACGGAGAAAGGAGGAGCGGACCTGGAGATGACTCCATTCTATATCAAGCACACCAGAGGACCAGAAAAGGTAGGGTTGTGGAAGAAGTCCAAGGCTAGCAAGACCTCTCTAGATCTGATCACCCTAATAGAGGGGGATCTAAATGATATAGGGGATGTAGTGCGGGATGTGGTGCAACAATCTGAGTAGCAACAGCAACAGGCTTTGGGAGCTATTCAAATGGGTCTGCATGAGCTGCAAATCCATGCATCATAGATTCAGATGAGCGCGGCGTCCACCATTCAATCCCTTAACACCTCCAAAGCAACAGGGATGTTGTGCACAAGGGACACCCGAGCCATAGTGCTGCCAGATGGAGCATTAACGACAAAGATTAAAGTTGACAGACCCGCTTTCAGCGTCCTCAAGGGAGTGGGACTTAACTTTTCATCACTTCTTAGCGAGCCACTTCACCTTCTACAGGATGGTGTGATTACAGAACTTTGGGCCGGTGAATAGCACACTTTGCAAGTGATCAGTGAGAAAAAGGTCAACAATGCTTAGATGAGTGTGCAGAAAGACTCCGTTGTTAACCTTGTGGCAGACTTGACTCACAAGAATCAATGTATAATCAAGGTTGTGGATGAGGCATGCAGAACATTCCCAGAGCTAGCCATTCCCAAGGCTGAGCCAGAAGATGTGTGGGTTCAGAAACTTTCTACGGGAGTGTGTGACGAACACACAGAGTTGGCAAAGGTTCAACTAGAGCTAAACCTCAAAACTGCAGAATTGTAGTTGAAGTCCCAACCTTCAACTCCGCCGGAAGTCAAGGAGCAGCGCACAACTATCGCGATAGATGCGATGGTAGCAATAGCGAGTGCAATGATAGACTACACTACACTTTTTGAGCAGTTGCTTGAGGTACTCACCGGCCTACAAGAAGACCCTAATGTGCATAGGCTGGAGACAGAAGCATGGGAACTACAATAGCGCTAAAACGAGGTTAAAGCGGCAGCACGCACTATCACCATCATGCAAAGACTTGCAAAGCTACAGGAGGCCAAGGCATTGAAAGAACAAGTAGATGCAGCTCAACACAAGGAAGTTGTGTTGAAGGCTCGCTTGAAGCCTTGGTTGGACGAGGCCTACATGATCACGACCACCATTGAAGGCAAGCTGGCTAGCCTGTAGGAGACTCAGTAGAAGCTACAGACTGATAGTACAGGGCCAGCAATAGAGCAGTTGGTCGAGGAGATGAAGCAGGCGGTAACGCAATGCGTCACCGAGGTCGCAATTGTCCAAGTCGAGATGGAAGGTCTTCATGATAAGATCTTTGCACGAGATGAGTGACTCGAGGGTGAGTCGCCATGTTTGTGTTGGAGGCCTGTTGGGAACGGATCCCCTGGGGGTCAATTTTGGGGTTTAAAACCCAATTTTTGGGGCAGAAGGCCCGAAGTTTGTATAAATAAATGTACAGTCTCCACATTTTTTGGTCGTGGAGCTTGAAGATATCTAAAGTCAAAAATGGTTTCCGCCCTTAGTTTATATAGGTTGTGTCGGTTTCGGAGATCCACCCATGGTTTGCCGACCATGGGATTGTATAAAGAGGGAAGTCTTAGAAGAGTCTAATCAAGTTTTTGTAGTTGAATAGTCATGATTCATTGATGTAATAGGTTTGTGAGAGCTAAGAGTGAGAGTCTTAGCAAAGGAAGAGGCTCTGTAGTTGAATGCGTAGAGGACTAGGGTAGAAGTCCGCAACTGAGTGCACGGACCCCTACAGTTGTGTGCGTAGGGAAGTTAGAGTCTGTATTGAAAATCTAAATCATCAATAAAGAGAAGTGTTCTAAACATACTGTGTACTTTCCATCTGT
Source organism: Pinus tabuliformis (assembly GCA_031772625.1). Taxonomy (NCBI): domain Eukaryota; kingdom Viridiplantae; phylum Streptophyta; class Pinopsida; order Pinales; family Pinaceae; genus Pinus; species Pinus tabuliformis. The sequence continues at coordinate 1,097,702,864 of CM062819.1, forward strand.
GTAAGCGTTATTTTACTTCTATTATAAATGTTGCGATTATGCTATGTTGAATACTAGGTTTAAGATATAATGTGAAGTTGATGGGCAAAGATATGTGTTTCCATCTGTTACATGAACGCAAGTAATAATATATATTTACGTGAGGATAATCTTAATTGAATGGTAAAGTTGTCTAATACTTAAGATAATTTGGGAAATAAGAGAGTAACTTAGTTACAGAGGCACATAAGTGCCTGAATCATTGTCTAGGGTTGCGTGAAGGACAGTCGGATACCTTCATGAAGGTTCTGAAAGACAGAATAAGGAATACATTGTTAAGCCCTAAAGGCTTATCAACCTGCGTGAAGACAAGAGTTAGGGCATAATATCGACATCACGACTATCTCAAGGTGTGAAAACTTGGTTCCTACATCCCCCCATACTTCTTCTGTTGAGACTTCAGTTCGCTCTCCATGGATTGATTCTGAAAGGGCCAGTAGTGTAGGGATTTGCTTGGCTACTAAACGCTGAACCTGGGTCAGGGCCCATCAAGCCAACATTGGGGTTCACAAGAGAAGGTGAAGAATTCCAAGATGGAGATGGCGAAGTTTCCCTTGCCTGTAGATCCAAACATCCCTACAATCATCACATGCATACACCCATTTATCATTGACAAAATGAAACAACTAGTAGTGGAAAGGATGCGTTGAATTTAAATGATATCTAATCTATGCCATAATTATGATATAATCAATAAACCAACTCCTAAGTTATAGAAATTACATGCAAAATAAGATGACTAAAACAAATCTTCTTCCAATAAATCATAAACATAATACTTTTTGGTTGTGGTTGTAAATCCTTTTATTCATGCTCCCATCAGAGAGATGAGGTACAGGCTACAATCATAGATTTTGATGGATTATTCTCTACTGAAATGAAATAAACTAAGAAATGCTTTGAAACTAAAAGAGATACAAATAAACAAGAGCTACATAAGCCAATAGGTTGGGCCCAAACCCAAGATCCTCATCCCTCTAGAACTAACTCGGTGATGAATCAATAAGAAGCTTCTCATTATCATTGAATCAATGTCTAATACATCAAATGACAGTCAAAATAACAGTGCCAAGTTATTTTAATTAATATCTACCTAGCTGAAAACAAAACTCGAATCCTAATGATCTCTTCCACATGCTTATTTACATAAGAGGGTAGCTACTAGCATCTCCCTAGAAAATAGGAATATTTTTCTCCTACAACTCGAGAATGGTGGATCTTGTTACTCGTTACTTGCACTTTCTTGGTTGCCAATGACCTCGTTACTTTCACTTGCTTGGCTGCCAATTACCTCGAGTTGATGAGAGACAAAGTGTTGTGATATTGGGCTAATTGAGGGAGTTAAAGAGGTGGACAACCCCCTAGATTCTCTCCTTGTTTTCTACTTCGAGCCCCTGCATAGAAATCATCTCAAAAATTGCCCCATTTCCTTCAATTAAACCATATTATACCACATGACATGACAAACATATTTTATCCTTCTCACTAAGCATAATATAACAAAAAATGTAAATAAATGCGAGAAAGAGATATCTCTCAAGCTAGATTATGGCAACATGACCCTTATAATGTACCTATTGATGAGCCTCATCATTACCCCCATACTAAAATATTTCTCATCCTCTGAGAAACTCATTCATCCATGTGTACCTCTCTCATGGCCATGATGTCCTCCTTGACATCCCAAGGCTCCTCATATGGTTTTCCTTCTTGGGAATAGAAACCTGCATTCTTCTCTATTTATTTCCACTCCTTCTTCTCTCCTACTTCATCTCTTCCTTCATGTATGCCTAGCAGCAATGGTGGACTAAGTTTGAGTCCTACCCACTTGACTTTCAACCTTTGCATGATATTCTTTTATAAGGGTGTTCTCTCCAAGGAATTCCTTAGCCTTTTAGGAGAGTGATATTCTCTGATCTGGAGGTTGTGGGGTAAGGCATGCCATCTCCTCTAAAAGGCTTGTAGGATTTTTATTTCCAACAACTTGAATGTGTCTTCAAAATGTGGGATGGCTTGTTCCTGGTTTCTAAGGTAATTAGGTGTTAAATCAACATCATTGGAGATGATGCCATGATTGCTAATGACATCCATTGGGCTCACTGGCTCTACCTTGATATACAATGGTCCTTTTATTCCTTTGCCATTACTCTTTTCACTTCCTCAGACCTTGCCTCCTCATGAGGCATCCAAGATGTTAAGGCCATAAGCTGTGTATCCCCTAATCTTGGATTGGGATCCCAAAAATTCATATCTCTCAAAGTGAGGTTGTGTATGTAAAATTCAGCCAATTTTTATTTGTCTTCCATGTTATCTTGGTTGAAAAATTCAATGAACTATTTGTAATATTGAAAGGGCATAGATCCATGTGGTGATAAGGTTTTATTTGGAATTGTAACCATTGTTCTTTGAGAAAGAGAGCATAAGACTTTGATGGTTGTCTGCATTGTAATGCCTCCCTGGAGAGGCTTTCCATGGTGGAAAGTTGTGTTTCTTTCTCCTGCATCTTCTCTCTCAACCTCATAATTTCATTCTATAGTTTCTCCTTAATTGTAGACCCTCTAATTCTCAGCTTACTTAATTATTTTCTCATTTCAAGTACCTTTTCTTCCATGAGTCCTACATACTCTACCTTCTTAGATTTAGAAATCTTCATCCACGTGTGGGTTCTTCCTCTTTCTATCTCTATCTCATAAAGAAGTGGGACTGCAAATTTTTGGGGAATAATCCTCCCTCCTTTAATGAATTTGTAGTAGAAGCTCAAGCTACGTTGTGGAATAGGCTCTTGGAGCTCTAGGAATTCCTTCTCAAATTTTCTTGGGGAGGTTGTTGCCTCCTATAGTTGTTGTGTCACATTTTCCCTTCTAGTAGCACATTATGCTCCTCTAGCAGCACATTATGCACCTCCTGTAGCATCCATTGTCCCTCCTATAGCATATTATGTCCCTCTTGTAGCTTACTTTGTCCCTCCTATAGTTTCCCTTTTTCTTCTCGTTGGAGGGTTGTTGGTGTCTTGGGTTGTTTGAAGGAGGTTGATATGGTGGTAGGGCTCCTCACATATGTTATAGGAGTCTTTTTTTTGGGTTTTGGAGAGGTGACCTCTTCAATTTTTCCTTCAGTTGTTCCTACCTTCTCTTTATTTCTTGGGAACTCCTCAATTGTGATGGGGACCTTTGTGGGAGTTTATGGCCTCCCTTGCTTGATCCTAGTGCTTTTCATGGTCTTAAAATACAGGGGGGCATTCCTTTATCTTTTCCTTTTAAGTTTGACCAGGCGACCTAAGGCAGATAAAGTTGTAGCTGCCTCTTGTTCATTTGTTTCTAGAGACAAACTTGTTTGATTTGGGGGTATCTATGTTTCTCTAGGATCAGTAGTCCTCTTAGGACTTAAATTTTCATTTTCTTGTTTTTCCACCTCTTCTTTTTCATCTTTTGCTTCTCCTACCTCTGCCTATGTTTCTTCTTCTTCCTTTGTTTTCATCTTTGCATCTTTTGTTGTCCTTTCTGCTTCTGATTCTATTTATTTTTCTTCCTACCTTGCTTCCTCTTCCTCTTCTACCATTTCCCCTTCTTCTTCTCCCTTTGTTTTCTCTCTCTTCCTCCATCACTAGAGGTTGGGGTCTCTCTTGGTGTGAGGGATTGTGTTTCTATGAAAGCCTCTCTATCCATGTCTATAAATTTGGATGAAATGACATGCATTCTCAAATTTCTCAAGGCATCTACCACTATATGTTTGATGAGGTCATGGTGGCCTAGGTGTTGGTGTTTTAGCTTTCTTACGTTTTGACTCATTTCCCTTATGGACTGCAGGGGGAACTATGGCACACTAAGTCTTTTAGAAAGAGGAAATTCTTCCTTGAATCTAAGTTCATGAAGTAATCTAAATTGGTAAGCATGTACCACACTTATTATTCCCTCATAGGAGATGTACTTTAGAATATGGTAAGCCACCTCATCCCAAGGATAAGGTAGGGTTTCTCTCCTAACTCCATTCTCAGCAGGATTTTCTTTGGCAATGAAGAAATTATTTTTAGCAATGACAATAGTGGCATTGGTGTCTCTATTCCATTTGATCCCTAGAGGTAGGGTTGTTACTTATCAATTATTTCTAGGCTGAGAGAGATAGAAAACCCCCTCACAATAATGATGGCACTGTCCTCTATTTGGGAATTTAGAGCCATGGAAAATTCAAGGGAAAGGTCATCATCATACCCTTTTAGTAACTTGAATAATCCTAGCCATTGGTTTCTTCTAAAAATGGCTACCACGGGAGTGTGTAGGTGGATTCTCTTGGTATCTGAAGGCTACCTCCTATTAAATCCTCCCCCCATCTCTTCTTGATGTCCTTACTTAAGTGAGGGAGATATGTTTCTTCTATATCTTCAGTCTTTACTTCAGTGGTAGCAGTGAGTCAAAAACTCCTTGTCAATGACAATTATCTATGTTTCAATCATTGTACTACTCAAAATGACCTTTATTTGCACAATTACATTGCCACTGTCTGTAGAATTGAAGTAGAATTTTGCATGCAATTTGATCGATGGATGAGGGAGATGGTGACACGTAGTTCTTTTCAAGTAGTCTAGGATGAATATGGTAATTTGGAAATCAATTCAAACCTTTGTGGCCCTTTTTCACCTTCTCAATATTTTTATAGCAGTCTCTCGGCCCTCCTGTAGCAATTGTGGGTCTGCATGTAACTCCTTCTTGTTGCAATTCCATAATGGGGTTCGAAACTTCTCAGTGGCACATCAAGCTTGTCCTTTCCCTAATTGCTTTTGAAATGAGTGAAATTCAAAAGAAACCGAGCCCAAATACATAATATGCCATTTTTGAGTTGAGGCTTGGAGCATTGTGGTGACCTGGCATCACACAGGGTTTCCTCTTTTGGACCGTTGTCCCCACTCTGAGTAATTATTTCTCCTTCCCTCATAATCACCATCCACTATTTTTTATCCCAACTCAGTCTATGTGACATATCCACGTTGCATGAGTGCTTACCATCACTTTTAGTTCACTAACCGAGGGTGGCCAAGTTAATTGGCCACCTCCATCTTATTAAAACATCCCCTCTTGACATTTATACATTTTCATTATTCACACATAGGGAGGAGGTTAGATTTTTCCATACATGTGCCTACCTCATGATTGAACTGTTGCATGGATTTGCATTTTGGAGCTAGACCATATCATTGGCATCAAGGGAGTTGACTTGTTCGTTTATTTCTTGAGTATTGCTTCATTTCTCCTCATGATGCTTGACTATTGTGTTTGTTGTGTGTGCAAGTACCTCATTGATGTTCAAGCTAATGTTGTTGGTGGAAATTATTCTTGGTAGTGATATAACTTCTTCAAATTTGTATCATAAGGTTGCATCATCCCCTCTGATGAGAAAAAAACAAGGTCAGTGCTTTCTATGATGTGTGCACAGGCTGCTACAGGAGGAGGTTTTTTTCCTATAGCAGTTCTTTCCATTTCCTCTATGGTCTTCAATCTGCATGGGGGTGATGAGAGAAATCGTAACAAGTCCTAAGGACAATACTAGGATCATGAGGTAGCAGTGTGGACTTGTAGAAATGAAGATGATGGCTTCAATGTTTATCTCTCTCTCTCTCTCTCTCTCTCTCTCTCTCTCTCTCTCTATATATATATATATATATATATATATATATATATATATATATATATATATATATATATATATATATATATAGATAGATAGATATATAAAGGTAGGACAAAGTGGAGAATTTGAGTGAATATTTTTGTGAAGTGATATGGATGAGTGATGGATGGATGGTGGAAAATAATGGGGGATCCTTCTTCATCATTTTCAAATTCATAAGGTTCATTTTGGGTTGTCCTTATTCTCATATGTCCCTCCTATAGCTTTTCAAAATCCTCCTATAGCACCACAGGACCTTCATGTAGTAATTACAGGTACTCCCTGTAGTAGTCCAAAGAGGAGGTGAAAATTGAAGTCCATACTAATGGGATGGTGGAGAGAGGTGATCACATGAGTGAATACGATGGATAGGAAGTGGATGGATGTAAGAATGAAGGAAATATTGACAATTTTGGCCCTGTAGCCATGAAATCTGCTACTGTGTATAATCCTGCAAAATGGAGAAAAAAAAGTCAGCAAACATGGTACAACTCTTTCCTTGTGTTTTCTCTTCTTCTTTTTTTATTGTTTTTTTTCCTTTTACTTGAGACATGCAAGCTACCTCAGAGGAGGTTTTCAACTTGCATGTCTGTCCTAGGTGCCTTAAGATAGATTTTCACCTGGGCTACCTCAGAGAGTTTTTCAACCCAGGAGTTGGCCTCATATGCCTCATAGAGTTTTTCACCCAAGACTTTTCTTTTTTCTCTTTTTTTTTTTTTTTTGTTTTTGTTTTACAAAAATACCTAAAAGTGTCGTGGACTAGAAACTATGACACTCCCAATCACATTGACTACTCTAATTATTGTAATGATGAATTTTTTCTTAGACATAGGTTACTTGTATAACTTCAGCCTATAACGATTGACAATCAAGGGGATCCCTTCCTCATCAATGGTTCTGATTTGGATAGCTCCATTGTCATGAAATTTTTCTACCAGGTATGGGCCTAACCATCTTGTCATTAGTTTTCCTTTAAACTCTTTGAACCTAGAATCATATAACAAGGCCCAATCCCCTTCTTGAAAAATCTTTTCCTTGATATGCTTATCATGCCACACCTTCCTTTGCAATTGTATAACTTCAGTGTGTAGGAGGTCTTGCATTTTGAACTCATTTAAGCCATTCAATTGGAGCAGCCTTTATTTTGTGCTTTGGTGACATATAAGTCCAATTGGGTTGCCATTCTCAAATTGTTATATTCAAACTCAATAGAAGGTAGAGCATTCTTCCCATAAACTAAATTTTATGGAGTGAACTCAGTAGTTGTCTTCCAAGTGGTGTTATAGGCCTAAGTGGCCTCCACTAATCTATATACCCATTCTCTCTTTTTGTTTCTCACAACCTTGGTGAGGATTCTCTCCAATGCCCTATTTTTAACCTCTACTTGCCCATTTTCTTAAGGATGATAGGAAGTAGATTTTTTGTCTTTGATATTATGTTGCCTCATGAGATTCTTAATCAAATGTGATGTGAATTGAGTCCCCTGATTGGTGACTATCTCCCTTGGATACCCAAACTTCAAGAAAATATTTTCCCTTAAGAACTCAGCCACTTTCTCCTCTGTTTCCACTTTGACAGCCTTTGTCTCAGCCCCACTTTGACAAGTAATCAGTGCACACAATGATGTACTTTTTCTTCCCTTATGGTGGTTAATTGGCCCAATGAAATCTATGCCCCACTTGTCAAATGGCTCTAAGGCCACTTGAGTATGTAGAGGCATCTCATCCCTGGGTGTGGGTTTCCCCATCCTTTGGCACTGATCACATCTACTGGTATACCTTCTTTCATCTTGATGGAGAGTGGGCCAATAGTAGCCAGAGTGTAAAGATTTGAAAGTTGTTCTCTTGGCATTAAAATGACCCCCACAGGGCCCATCATGGTAGGTTGAGAGGATGTCAAAGACTTCCTCTTCCCTAACACATCTCCTTAAAATCTGAACTAGTATCAGTTTGAAAAGGTTGCCGCCAATCCAACTGAAAGGAGCACTTTTCCTTACAATTCTGATCTTCTCCCTTGATGACAGATTCTGAGGAAATCTCCCAAAAACTAGCAGTTGGCTGTGTCAGCAAAGAAGGGAGAGAGAACTGAGATAGAAAATAGGTTATCATCTAGAAGTTAATCATCGACCATACCTTCATCACCTGCAGGCAAAGTAAGCCTAGACAAAAAATATGCAACTACATTTTATTTTCCTTGCTTGTCAATGACAGTCAAATCAAACTGTTATAACAATAATAACCATATAATGGTCCTAGCATTCACATCATTCTTATTCATAAAATATTTAATATGTGCATGATTAGTATGCACAAAAGTTTGGTACCCAGTGATATAGTGCATGAATTTGTTTAAGGAGTGTACAACAACTAAGATTTATTTTTCAGTGACAGTGTAGTTCAATTCAGCCTTAGACATATTTTTACTAATGAAGTAAATGGAATAGAGTAATTATCATCTATTTTCCCCAAGTTTTTCCCCACAATGTTTTCTAATGCATCAGTATGGATATGGAAAGGCAGAGCCTAATTGGGACCCATAAGTATGGGTGCAGTGGTTCATTTCTCTTCGAATATTTCAAGTGCTTCTTGGAAGCTACTTGTCCAGAAGAATTATGAGTCCTTAGCCAAAAATCCAAACAATGGTGAAGCCACTTTAATAAAATCCTTGATAAACCTTCTATAATAACCATCTAAGCCCAAGAAACTCTTAATATCCCTCTACTTTTGGGGAGTAGGGACCCTTTTGATGATGGAAATCTTATTTGTGTGCACCTGTATCCCTTCCTGAGATATGGAATGGCCAAGGAATATCCCTTCTGTTAGAGCCTAGATTTACCTCATGCTGAGAAAGGTAGGATCCAGGGCCAACATCAAACCACGCTTAACTTGGTATCCAACCCTACCAGGTCAAGAGAGGGCTCTCTCTGGCTCAATCTCAGCAAAATATGATCACTAAGGGCTTGACATGACTGATATAACTACTGATATTAGGCTAGGTATATGTGCAAAGGGTTTGATGGAATAAAATGATGTTTTCGCTGGCTCAAATGGAAAAGCAGATTTTGGGTGTGGCGAATGAGATTCAGTTTTGCAGAGATCTCAATGGGGAAAGGTAGGCAACTAATTTTGGCACTTCAAATTGAATGAGGTGGAGGGATTAGACAGGTGAGGATTTGAAGAGGGCAATAGAAGCCATGGATCCTCTCCAAATAGCTGAAAAAATCAAGAAACTAAAGCAAACCTCAAGTAGAGCACTGCAATTTCAATGGATTCTACTTTCACTCTTGTTTGATTTAGTTAGGAAGAAACAAGATAGATAATTTCATACATAACACATAAGTAAATTCAAAATTACAAAGAAAAGCACTGTACCAAAACAAAATGCCACAGGGATCCCAAAGAGTGTTGTAAACCCTGGTCTCAATTCCTTAGCCAATATGCTGATATGAGTGTACAATGAAGCTCCTTGCTTTCTCAAGAGTCCAACCATGCTAATGACTGAAAAACCACATAACATAGACAAACCATAGCTCATCCTAGCCTCTAGGGGTCGATCTCACTAGTTTAGGTGATGTTCCAACTAACTCTAAACTGAGAACTAGAAATCAGGCAATGGAACAACATGCCTCTAGAAACAAGGGAACTGATTCATTCAGTTTCAAACAACTTTTTAACAGATGAATCTACCTCCATAAGTGAAAATTTGACATCTTTACATCATGATCCATCAATGTACATTAAATTACATCACAAATTTGACACTAAGAAGGTGAAAAAATCAAACTGGCAAAAGCTAGTAGAAAAACAGAGCATTCCTGGTCAAACTGGGCCAAATTTCCTCTATGCGTCGTGCCAAATTATCTATGCGTAGTGCTCGTTTGAAGCCACTTTTGGAGGTCTTTCAAGTGTCCAAATTCACTCCAGGTGTGCTTGTTGGAAATTTCTGCCTATCTACTTTCCAACCCAAGTGGAATTTTTCAATTTGGCCTCCATTTGCCTCTCCAAAATTCAGTTCTCTCAACACTGCTTCCTGTGTGTTAAAATAGGGGCAGTAAGGTCATTTTTTGAGTGTTTTTTACCCTTGTGAGGGCTCAAAACCTGTCAAAATTTCTTGTCCCTTGGTAAACAAGCATATTTTTTCATGCAAAATCCAAAAATGCTGAGTTTTTGTCATTTGTAGGCTCCTATCAAAAGCGAGCGCCAGGTGGTGTGGCGCATAGAGTAGAAATTTCTGTTTTTTGAGCAAAAAATTCCAAAAATGCAAAAAGTGCCCCAAAATTTTTGGAATTTGGGCTGAGTCTTCTCCATCAAGCATTGTTTTCGGCCAAGGAAGCCTTAGCTAATATCTTAAGTCTATCATGCTCCTTTTTCCTCCTTGATGCCCTTTTCAATTTTTCCTTTAAGCTCCTAATTATAGCTTAGCACACCATATTCCTTGACAAATAATGATATGCCATGTTTCTCAACATATTATTCTCATTGATGGCTTTTTCTAACCTCCTATCCAAGTGGATATTGGCTCTTTCAAGCCATGACTCCCGATCGAGATTGACCTCTTGCTCAAGTGAAGTGAGCTCTGCCCTCCTTCTTTGGGCAGCTTGGCGATTCTCCCGAATGTTTTTCAACTCCATAATCATTTGCTGATCTTCAAGTTTTTTATTCCTTTCCTCTAGGTGCTTTATTATTTATTTAGCCTTCTCCAAGTTGAGGGACAAGGCATTGATGTCCGCCTGCTGCTCTTGAATGACTTCTTTAAGATTTGTGCTTTGCGGGCCCATATTAGTATGATCACCCTCAATGAGAATGAAATCATTCTCCCACTCACCTGATGGTCCTTCATCCTATAATGGCCTCTTGCCTTTGTCCTGAACCTATTGTGCTGATGATGGAAGTGAGACCCCTTCTGCCTCGGGTGGAGATAATACTCGCTCTGCTGCTGTGAACGACCGTCTAGTGCCCTTCTAATAAGTGATAAACACCGGCATACTAGCGGTCTATGTCTCATGACCCTCATGCTGATATGAAGGTCCACCTATCTCATGCAAAGTCTCTGAAGGTCCCGGAGGAGCTGTGAAAAACTCACGAGAAATGAAGTCCTCCCAAGTGATGCCCTGTAAGGCAAGCTGATGGATGACCACAATTTTAATGAGAGAAAAATGATATATACTATTGAACTACTGTTGAGGAGTCTTGTGCTGTACTAGGGTGGTCATATTCTCAATATTTCGGCACATGAAGTAAGGGAGGTTCATCATCCTCACCCTGGTAAAATGCATCAGCAGCCTGATATGATAGGCATATAAACGGGAAAACCAGCCCTCATAGCTAAAATACTTCATTATCAATTTCATCAAAGGAGCATAAGAATCTTTGAGGTACCGAAAAGGAGAAACTCTGCTAAGCTATGTCAAATAACCAAGCTTGATGTATGGTTCATAATGATGCCTGTCAATTTGCTGCCTCTTGTTCCATTGCTCTCCAATGTTAGGAATACCGATTTCTAGTGAAATAGATTCTGGTGTTAAGGTGAATGTGACACCAGCTAAAGTAGCTTGACCATCATGTAAATGAAGCACAAATAAACGGTCCAACTCATGATGAAACTAAATTCTAGCAACCATCTTACAAAATTCATAGAAGGATTGGTGTTGGAAATAAGTGATGGCAAGAGGGCAGGCCTGTAACTCAGCAAGAGTGGTAGGTTCTTCTCGAATATGTTTTCCACCTCTATGAGGCCTCCTAGGTGCATGTACCTCTGTGGGAGAGTCACTGTGTGTCTCTTCTTCATGATCATATGATGGATCAGATTCCATCTCTGCTATTGGGTGAGCTATCTTGATGAGAAGTAGGTGATTTATGATGTTCTTGATTTCTGCCACCAAGGGAAAAATATGTGAGGGACTATGGAGGGAGGAAATAATGAGGGATTTTTGGGACTTTTGGGATAGGGTTTAGTTAGGGAAACAAGGGATTAGGGAGTAATTTGGGAGTTTTGGGTATAGCACTAGGGTTTGGGAATTTGTATTTAGGAGTTGGAAAATGGGAATTGGGACAGGAATAGATGATGTTTTAGGAATATTTGAGTTTAGGGAATAGGGGAATCAGGGAAAATGGAGTGAGGGAGTGAAAGGTGGAAGAATGGGAGAATGTACTTGGCAGCCACAAAAACCAATGCAAACCCTAGGTAGCAGTTTCTTGGGAAATAGCAAGAGGGTAGGGTTTGATTTTCTTTTAGACAACCACCATAAATTGTATGAAAAACTATTTTACTAGCAGTGATAAAGGCTCAACCTACTTGCACAAATGAAGATCCAAACATTTTGGGTGATTTGGAGTGAGTTGCTGAAGAATTCGGGCTTGGCAGCTCTATGCGTCGTGCCTCAAACCCAACGTGTCGCGCCCTGTGTATGCACCGCGCCTGCTATTTGCGTCGCGCCACTTGCCCAGTGCGCTGTGCCTCTGAACTCTAGAACTTTCTCCCAATTTCTCTTCTTTTACTCAAACATAGCTTTGCTCTTACTCACAGTTTGTTGCTTGAATGCAAATGAGCTTTTGATTTGAGGGAGACAATTTTATACAAGGAGCTTTTAATTTTCGATTAGAAAAACCCACTTTTATGATGTTTGGAATATGACTTGACTTTTAACTCTGTTTTTGAGCTTTTTCACTTTATTTGAGCTTGTGATGAACTGAATGACTTATGCTTTTTTTGCTTTGCAAGGGATTGGAGCTACTGAGGCTAGGGAAAGTGACCAGGGTTGCAAGTGGAGTGATTTACATATGAAGGAAATAAAATTACATGAATTTGTACCATAAAAGCTAAAATACTCTGTTTTTCCTCAAAACAGAGTTTTGAGGAAAAATACATCTCTGAGCAGTTGATTATGAACTTTATTGATACTGGAACCTTCTCATGTGCCTACTGACTATTATTGGACATTTTGAAACCCTTTTTGATGAAACCCTAGACCTAATAACAATGAAACCTTAGAAGAATGACTTTTGAAATTTTAAAGACAAAACGATGACTGTATATGATTTTGATGAATAAACATGAGCCAACAGATATAGGACACGAGGGAAACTGTAGGAGAAACCACTACCGTCAGATGATCCATGTTTCCTAATGGAATGCAGCTGACTGGGAAGGACACCTAATATGCAATGCAACAAGAGGATTTGATCTCTTGACAAAGGGATGAAGATACCGACACTAACACCTTCATTCATTAAGAATTCACATTTCTCGGGATTCAGTGAGAGGTTCATTTCAATGCATTTTCTCACGAATTTACCCACATTAGAGAGAGCCTCTAGGAAGTCACATCCATAGGGAGTGAAGTCATCCATGTATATCTCCATAGGGTCATGAACAAGCTCAGCAAATATGCTTAAAACTACCCTTTCAAAAGTAGCAGGGGAATTGCATAGACCAAATGGGACGAATCTATAAGCAAAGGTACTGCAAGGAAATTTGAATGTAGTCTTCTCTTGGTATTCAGGGATGATCTAGATCTGATTGTAACCACTAAATCCATCCAAGAAAGAGAAGAACTTCTTCCCTGTAAGGCCATTTAAAAAGTGTTCAATGAAAGGAAAATGGAAATGGTATTTCTTTATGGCCTTGTTCAGTTCTATATAATACACACAGATCCTCCTCTTCCCATTCTTCTTTGGGACTAAGACTAGAGAGGACACCAACTCACTATCTGAGATGGGATATATGAACCCTACATCCAACAACTTCTATAATTCTTCCTTCACTATATACTTAAGGGTTGGTTTCATTATCCTCTAAGGTTGGAACATAGGTTTTCATCCCTATTTTATGTAGATGTGATGAGTACAAACCAAGGGATGCACCCAATTCATTTCTTTATAGTTCCAAGAAAAGGCATCGAAGTGTTCTCTGGACATCTTGCAAAATCTCTCTTATTGTTTTCAAGAGAAAGAGAGGGGTTAATATTTAAGGTTCTAGATAGGTAAAACTCTACAACTTTGACATGTTCAGGACTTGGGTCAACTGAGCATAACTCAGTCTAAGGACTACTCTTAGATTCTTTCACTAGCTCATTAAGAGGAATGGTTTTCGGGGCTTGGTTCTGAAGGATATGGTCAATGAGGTCATCTTCATCAGGTTTCCCCCTTCCTATAATAGCATCTAGGGTACATATTGGGTAGGGTTTTATATGATACACTTCATATTCTTCCTCCTCTTCTAGCCACATGGGTAAGTCATGCTCAATGTATGGATGAGCAAGAGGATACAATACCAATTGTTTAGACAAATGTCCATTCTTAATGGTCATGTTCCCAGCCCTACAACTAATGTAAGCATCAACAATGGCTAACCATGGCCTTCCCAAGATGAGAGGATAGCCATTGAAGTTGTTTTTGGGATGGAGAACCAAGAAGTCAGTACGATACTCCCAAGAGTCAATGGAGACCACAACATCCTCAAAAACTCCTTTAGGAGCTACTATGGATCTATTTGCAAGTTGCAACACTGTAGTGGTCTTTCTCAAAGATCCTTGGAGGTTTTTCTTTGGCATGGTTTCTTTTGTCATCACATTGATGGTAGGCCCAAGATTAATCAGGGTGTGAGGGTCAATGATGTCACCAATGTGCACATCTACTACTAGACTTCATGGGTCTAGGTATTTTGGAAAATTCTCCCCAGCATCAAATCAGATAATTGACCAACAACATTGATGGTGGGGGTGTCTCTTTTTCTTCTCGTAGGATGTTTGAAACATGTATCCTTGATAAGGTTATTGTAGATGGGAAAATCCTTAATATCTTGGAGAAGGGATATTTTAACACAAATTCTTCAATTATCCCAAATGGTCAACCTCTTTTGGGGTATTTTGGCTAGGTACTCTCTTTCTTTTCCTCTTCATCCTCTTCAGTTGCAGATGGTGGATGGTTATCTGGAAGCACTCTTTTATACCTAAGGTTAATCTCTTGGATCTCCCTAGCATAGGTGGGGCAACATGTCTCTCCACAGTATACCTATTGGGCGTGGAATCCCCCCAAGGCATGTTTTCGGGCTTAAATCCCAAGTTTTGACTAAGTCCATTGTAAAGACTCCACGAATTTTGGGCGCGGAGCGCAAGGTCATCTTAGAGTCATAGGGTTGTCTGCCCTTGCTTTTGTAATGTAAGGTTGGTGTGAAAGATCTACGCATGGTCCGCGGACCATGGGATTGTATAAATATAGCGAGGCTCTAAGTGTAGAAAATAGTTAATAAAAGGAAGCATGATGAGTCTAAGGGATTGAGGAAGCATTGAACTGATGTGTAAGTCATACCTTTGGGTCGTAGAGTAGGAGAAGGCTCTGCAGCTGAGTGCGCAGAAGCCTAGTAGTTTGCAGCTGAGTGCGTGGACCCCTGCAGCTGAGTGCGCAGGGTAGGTTGAGTCTGTAATCGTGGAAGCATTAATAAAGAGAATTTTTACCATATTTCTGTGTATCTTTTCCTGTTTTATGTATGATTGGGTATAACTTGCAAGTTTACTATTTATTTATTGCATGAACTCATATGAATGTGTTGAATGAGTAAATATAACATAAGGCATCCATTTACACGAAGATAACTAACATGTATATGAAAATAGGTAAGATCTTGGGTGTGACTTAGGGAAAGGGTACAGGCCACTGCTGCAGCAGCATGGAAGCCCCATAACACCTGGTTAGGGTTGTGCAAAGGCGAATATATCAAGGTGCGAATGCCAAGGAAGTGCGTGAAGTAACCTGCGCGAAGGGACTCACGTGGGACCAAATCACCCCCTCAGACATCTCAAGGGTGCGGAAACCTGGTTCCAACACCCTCCCATACTACTTCGGGTGAGACCTCAGTCCACAATCTGTGGACTGTTGCTGAAAGAGCCAGTAGTACAGGGATTTTTGGCTAATTAACTCTGAAGCTAGGTCAGGCCCCAACAGGACAACAAATGGTTCCATTGTCGAGACCAGGATCTGCATAGAGATGTCTAATGTCGTATCACTGGAATCCAAATAAGAAAGAAATTGAAGATTGGTTGGATAGGTAGATTCACAAATTTGCGACGCAGGAGCATAGAAATCTGCTACTATCAAAAGAGAGTGGTTAGACTGCTACCTATACACAGATATCCATGAAATTTTCTTCACATATTTCCCTACTGAGCTATATGAGTGGATCACGAACCTAGCAGATATCCAAGGAAGGTGCAAGCTCGACAGACCTATTGTGTGGACCCCAGAATTGGTGTGCAGATTGGAAGCATCGAAGGATAAGATCGCGCACATTGTTTATCATTGGCTCGATCGAATTATAGGAGGATTGATCACTGAGTTCACGGTAGATACTTCAGTCAGCTATAGCGAGGGAGAATGACATTTCCTCAAAGGACCGGGAGTTAAGTACGTTAAGTCTTTGAACACTTGGATTAAAATGCTATTGTGTGAAAAATGGATTATGTAAATACATTGATGTTTGGGGCTACGCAAAGTGGGAGAATTTACAGAAACGAAGGTAGTGCAGAACTAGAAACTAGCCCCTTGATTTCACCTCCGCAAGGGGACAAGGAAGAGCTTGCGAAGGTCTCACCAAGAAGTGCAATCAATTTGATAAGGCTGAGGATTCCACACATACTACCCCCACCACACCACCACCAGTTTTACTGTCTTCACCCCCATCTTCACCCATACCACCTCTGCGACCACCATGAGTTAATATGGAAAGCGCGATAAAATTTTCGGTGTTCAAGGGAGTAGGAAATGAAGATCTGAACCAGTTTTGGTTCATGATAAAAGTTGTATGGGAAGCGCAAGGAGTCACAGATGACAATATAAAGAAAGAAAAATTGGTCAGTGCTCTGCAGGATTGTGCGCTAACCTGGTATATTAAGCATTCTAATGACAATACGAATGCAAGAATCACAGATATCCAGACTATGCTTTTCATAGAATTTAGCAAGCCGAAGTCAGAGATGTAGTCGATCATTGGGTTCAAGGAGATCACAATGTTACCAGGCAAGACTCCTTGGGACTTGGATCAGAGACTGAAGTGCACAATTCATGAAGTTAACATGGCTTTAATAGATGGACAATGTTGCGAATGGTTTGTAGCATCGCTAATGCCACATTTAAGGAACGCATTGTCACAACAGAGGCTAACAACTCAGGCCAAGGCCTTGGAGATCGCGATGAGGCTGCATGAAACCCCCAATACAGAATCCTAACCTAGGATTTCAGCAGCTCCACGTGCAGTTGAAAAACTTGTGGCTTGAGATGAAAAGTCTGAAACAGGACAGGACGACTTGCCCAGAAGTGCGTGACAAGGTATGGTGTGTTAAATGTAACGGTCAGGGTCATGACAAGGACCACTTCCCGGTGTTCGTGAATTACCTCACGAGAGGGGGACCAATGCTGTTGAGACCAGAGGCACAAGCAGGACCTAGCGTGGTGCATGTGTTGTGGTGCGCAATTTTTCAAATAGGAGGAAAGCATGCTACAGACAACTGCCATTTATTGTAGAAATACACGCAGAATTCACAAAAGTTGTTCTGTAATTTCTGTATATCAGTGGGACATGATGAATGCACTTGTAGAAGCTATAAACTAATGATGGATAGGACTCCAACCTATAGATTTCAGGCTGAAACGTGGCCCCTTAACCAGAACGCAGGGATAACACTAACCAAATTTCAAGGGCGCAAACGAGGCCGAGGTGGAGGAGGACCTGGAAGAGGTCGCAGATAGCTGATATGTTACAATTGCAAGGGGCTAGGACATTATGCCCAAGATTGTACGAATCCGATGGGTCCATCATGCTTGTATTGTACATTGTTTGATCATGAGATGGAGGATTGTCCCACACTGATAGCGTGGCTACGCGACAAAGGAGTGCTCCAACCTTCCCCGACTTAGAACCTGCATATGATGAGGTCTGAGCCTCATGAGGAAGACCCTAACATAAACATTGTGCTCTGAAGTGGAATTACAACAAGGGATGACAAAGGCAAGTAGCCTGAAGATAGTACTTGGGTTCGTAAGGCTCTGACAAAAGAACCAGACTTTGATTTGGAGTGCGCTAAGGAAACCTTCATGGAAGCTAGGAAGAGCTTCGCTAATGCCTCCACTTCAGGAAGCAAAGACATACTGGAGCCATAAATGGACCCATCGATGCTCACGACGTTCCTAGAAACATGCATGAAGTTGTTGCGCAATAGAAAGGCTGTAAAGGGACTGCAAGAACTCATAATAGATGTGTTGTGACCGCGCTAGGAGAACCGCGCATAGTCCAGAAGGTTGGAAAGAACACAACAAGGATGGGAAGAGAAATGAGATTGACCGCATAGATTGGGGAATATGAGATGCACCAAGTGATTCTGGACCTAGTATCAAACGCGAATGTTCTACCGAAGTAGACATGGGAGTGCATGGGAAGTCCTACGTTACAATGGTCTCCTATCCAACTATGAATGGTGAACCAGCAAAAGATCCTACCGATGTGAAGATTGCAGGGAATCGCCATAGATATTGAAGGAGAAAGCGCGCTGGCAGATTTTGTAGTGATAGATATTGTTGATGACAGAAATCCCTACCCTGCTCTATTAGGAATAGATTGGGCCACTGACATTAATGGGGTGATAAATCTAAAGAAGTGCAAGATGATTTTTGAGAAAAAGTATCTATGCATAGTAGTACCATTGGACCTTGCAGAAGGATCGCACTAAACAGAACCAGTGCACGACTATGAAAGCGATGATGACTTGGACTACATCTACAAGATAACCATGTGAGAGCAAGACTGGTTGAATCCCACCGCAGATGGACGAATCTCATGCGAGCGTGAAAGCTCCTATACATAACATTCTGATTAGGAGATAGAGCAATGGCAGAACTGGTTACACGAGGTAACCACGCTTAACTGCAACATGATGACAAGATCATTGCGCTGCATATCAATGGAGGTAAGGGATTTGCCTACGTATGATGGGTTAAGTGAGGTAGATTCCTTCCTAAACAAATTCGAAAGAGAAGTGTCAAAACCGCAATGTTTCGACGCTTTGAAATGAGTACTATGCGCTACGCCCATGAGGTGGTGGGGCATGCACCAAGGAAGCTTTGAGGACTGGCGCGAATGCGGGAGAATGATGCACATACAGTTTGGGAAGCCTCAAATGTGATTAATAGATAAGATTGCCAGACGGAATGATCCACGTGTGCACTTGTCCAGATGGATACATGCATATCTTAAAAAACCTGCATGGATGCACACAGACTTCGCGTTAGGAGACACAGTCAGTACGCATGTGCAGACAAGGAAATTGCACAAACAACCCCTCTAGTTAGAACAATGGAGTATGGAAAGAATGAGTGTGCATAAGGTTATCCACGCAGAAGCCTTTAACGAAGTATGTGAAGCACTGAACAAGGTATATGATGCGTAGCGGACTGATTGGGACCTGCACGTACCAGCGGTTCTATAGGCTTATAGCACCACGTGCAAGAGATTGATGGAAAAAACACCTCCAAGGTTAGAGTATGGCACAAACATTGTAATCCCCGTAGAATATAGAATTCCTAGTCCATGCATAGCTGCACTGATAGATAGGACGGCTCACAGAGCCTTGGAAGAAGGCATCATGCAGCTGGACGAAGTAGAATGCTTGGTACCTGAGGAAGAAATCTGACAGGGTGATCTTAGGCTCCAAGAACTTATGAAAGAAAGGGTGTGATTAAGGGAGCAAAGCGCTCTGGTGGAAGTGGAAGTCAAGAAGCTTGAGGACGAAATAAAGAAGTATTTTCTCGATAAGGAAACCAGGGTGATAAAACAGGGTGTGCATGGTCACGTTGATGAATTTGGGGACTAAAGCCGAGAGTTGATCAGCCTAATGCCATGGATTGGACTGCATATTACTAAAGGGATCACCCAGGGTGGTGCACTACAAATGATAAAGTGCACAACGCAGCCAGTAATAATAAAAGGTGGATTTTTCTAGGAAAAGTGATGGATGACTAGTTGAAACCCTATACAAGTGGCACGGGCACCTAACTAGCCATGGGAAGTACAGTCTTAGTGCTCCAGGAAGTTGAAAGGAGGCGTGGGACTATAAACTACTATGCCCGAGAACTATGCGATGTTGGAGTTGCACATAGGAGCAAAGTGTCACAAGGTCCGTGACCGCGCAAGGGGGGTTGCGCTGCTACGCAGGTTGGCTGGAAAGTGACCGTTGAAGTCACTATTCATGATGTGATGCTTGACTTGAGACTGAATGGAGTGGGTAGGAGGCATTTAAGACACGCTTTATGGGCAATATTTGGGAAATGCTGCTGCCAAGGATGCATTAATGGACTGGATTTGGGGGAAATAGTTGAATTAAAATTCAAAAGACACTATAAATTACAAAGGGCTTCCCAGCAAACAACACTTGGTCATTTTCGAGTTGAGTTGTTTTATGCCCCACATATTCTGAGCTGATATCTGTTTGCCCTATGCAGAGTGGTGATTGAGCCCCTGATTGAGTGATTGAGAGATTTCTAGATGAGAAATATGGCAGCATCTAAAGAAGCTATGGAAATTGCAGAGATGACCGCTGAAGAGACCACATAGGCCCTGACTGTCAAGGATGCCCCTGAAGGCGTCGGGATTGTGACAGAAATACCTAAATTACCACACACATCGAGGCTGAAGAAAGAAAAACATCCAATGATTCCGGTGCGCGTGTCCCCTCAAAACCCGTTGCGCACTATATTAACAATGGAAGAAAAATGGAAAGCAGTTAATGTGGAAACTGACGAGGAGGAAGAAGACCTGGAGGACCTCATGATTGAAGAAGATGAGGATGAGGGAATGGAGGAAGAAACTGAGCTTGTGCACCCTCCAACAAAACTACCCGCATACATCCCTCCATGGAAGGGGAAGGAAAAAGTGCCCAATGACCTCGACGAGACCAAGAGCTCTCTCTAGACTCTGCTCCTCCTAGACGAAAACATCTTCGAGGGCACACACCTAGGACAGGTGCCAAACTTGAAGTTTGAAGATTGGGATCTCACTGACCATGATAAATTCCCTCACCTAGAGACCGCGCAACTCATGAAGCCCAAGACAAACACCACAGTGGGGGTTATAGAATTGGAGCCGCGAAAGTGGTTATGCGGAGTGGAAAAGGCAAGGTTATTAAACCTTCTCTAGGTGTCGTATTTCCACCGTGCCCCAGAGACGATCTTCGTCATCAGGCAGCTGCTCTGCCTAGTGCATGGTGGGTGTTTGTGGCTGGAGGAGCCCATCCCCATCACAGACCAATTAATCCATCACATTACCCAGCTCCTGTGCAAAGGAGAGAACCCCGCAGACATCTCAGAGAGGAAGAGCAGGGATTTGACCATTGCGGAGGCCATGAAGAAGAAATACAAGCTAGAAAAGAAGAAGAGGGGCTACGCAATCTCCAGTGTCAACAACAAAGCAGTCAAGGTGGCGACTCAGATACTGGCAGGTAAGGTCATGTGGAAGTGTTGTACGAACAAGGTACCCACGCCGGTGGTGGCACGTACTGAGCAGTGCACGAAAGGGGTCCAGTTTAACTGTTTCTAGTTATTATTGCAAAGAGTTCTTGGAGAATTTTTGTGAGGCACAGGAATAAGGAAAAATGTTCCACTATGCTAGTACTCTTTCGACCAGCCTCACAGTAGGGATAGCTGCTGCCGAGCAAATGCTATGTGCTCGGATAACCAACACAATAGTGCTTCTAGAAGGGGCACTGGTTACAACAAATGATGTCGAAATGCCTATGGTTAGTGCACCGAAAGGCATTGGGATAAACATGGTTGCGCTCCCGCAGGAGACGCTCTATGTTCTACAGGATGGGATTACTGTAGAACTACGGGCTAGGGAGTTCCGCGCATTGCAAGTGTTGAGCGAGTAGAAGATTAACATGCAGCAGTTGAGCTTATAGCATGACGAGGTTGTGTCGCAAAACAAGAAGATGGTACAGGTACTGGACGAAGCCTGCCAAATGGCCCCTAAGCTGGCCATCCCAGAAAAAGCACCAATAGAGGCATGCATCCAAATATTAGTAGCAGGGGTGCGCGCGGCGCGAGAAGAAATGGCCAAGGTCCAGCTGGAGCTGAACCTTCAGATAGCATAGTTGTAGTTGAAGACAGAACCGTCCACCCCTCCAGAAGTAAGAGAACAACATGCCAGCACTATTACATCAGGGATGGAAGAGATCAACAGTGCAGTAAGGGACTGCACCAGGATGTTGGAAGAGTCATTCGAGGTCCTCACCAATCTGCAAGAGGACCTTAACATCCAGCGCTTAGAGACAGAGGTGCGTGAGCTCCAGAAATAGTATGATAGTGTCAAAGGGACCACAAAAATGGTGGTGCCACTCAGACGCTCGTGCGAATGCAGCAGGCAAAAGCGTTGAAAGGGAAAGTGGACGTAGCATGACACAGAGAAGACGTTTTGAAGGCGTGTGTTCAACCTTGGATCGACGAGGCCTTTATCATTACAACAACAATTGAAGGCAAGCTTGCGCAAATGCAGGGGATGAAGGAACAGATGCAGGGAAGCAGTTCTGACACTGTGATCTCGGAACAACGTGTACAGGAGATCCAGCAGGCAACCGCTCAGTGCATTGTCGACCTTGCAGCTGTCCAAACAGAGTTGGAGGGTCTCTGCACAAATATCTCTGCACCAACACAGTGACTCGAGGGTGAGTCACGATGTTTGTGTTGGGGGTCTGTTTGGTGTGGAATCCCCCCAAGGCATGTTTTGGGGCTTAAAGCCCAATTTTTGACTAAGTCCATTGTAAAGACTCCGCAAATTGTGGGCGCGGAGCGCGAGGTCATAATGGAGTCATAGGGTTGTTCACCCTTGTTTTTGTAATGTAAGTTCAGTGTGAAAGATCTAGCCATGGTCCACGGACCATGGGATTGTATAAATAGAGTGGGGCTCTAAGTGTAGAAAACAACTAATAAAACGAAGCATGATGAGTCTAGGTGATTGAGGAGGCATTGAGTCGAAGTGTAAGTCGTATCTTTGGGTCCTAGAGTAGGAGAAGGCTCTACAGCTGAGTGCACAAAGGCCTGGTAATCTGCAGCTAAGTGCGCAGAACCCTGCAGCTGAGTGCACAGGGAAGGTCAAGTCTGTAACCATGGAATAATTAATAAAGAGAAGTTTTACCATATTTCTGTGTATCTTTTCCTATTTTATGTGTGATTGGGTATAACTTGCAAGTTTACTATTTATTTACTGCGTAAAATATGAATGCGCTGAATAAGTAAATATAACATAAGGCATCCATTTACACGAAGATAACTAACTGGTATAAGAAGATAAGTAAGATCTCGGGCGTGACATAGGGAAATAGTATAGATCACTACTGCAGCAGTGCAGAAGCCCCACAGCCCCTGGTTAGGGCTACGCGAAGGCAAATATATCAGGGCACGAAGGCCAAGGAAGTGCATGAAGTATCATACATGAAGGGACTCACAGTGGGACCAAATCAACCCCTCAGACATCTCAAGGGTGCGGAAACTTGGTTCCAACACCCCCCCATACTACTTCAAGTGAGACCTCAGTCCACGCTCCGTGGACTGTTGCCGAAAGGGCCAGTAGTACAGGGATTTGCTTGGATATTTAACTTTGAATCTGGGTCAAGCCCCAACAAGCCAACAATACCTATTGTGTCTTCTTGTTATTCAGGTTCAGATTGGGTTGAGTAGGAATCTAAGGTTGCTTGGGTGGAGCAAGATGAGTGAGTTGTGGTTGGGGCTAGGGTGGAGGCAATAAATTATGAGGTTGATTGAGTTGAGGACTCCACGCTTGTGATGGGTTGTTCCATTGAGGTTGGGGATCATATAGTTGAAATGGTTGAGTGATGGATTGAGCATGATATGGAGGATAATAGGGCCAAGAAGGAGGTTTGGACCATTATGGACGAGTGGAAGACTAGTAGGGTGGAAAGGGTGCATTATGGTTTGGATGCTAATAAGAATAAGATACACCTTGCATGCCCTGTTGATATGGAGGAGGTACTTGAGACCTCATTTTATTTATAAAGAAGAGTTGCTCAGCCCCACCTTCTTCCCCTTGGTATACAGATTTTAAACTAGGTAAAGAAGGGAATTTATCTGACGCATGGTTTCCCTCACAAACTGAGTACACCTCTATGACATTTAATGGCCATTCATTCTTGGGGTGCCTTCTAGTGCATTTAGGGTAGAAAATAGCTAGGGCTCCCTCTGATTCCTCTTATTTCCTCTTGATCTGCATGGTATCCATTTGAAAAGTAAAGTTATGTAGAAATTCACTTTTAAATTCCACCAACATATTCCCAATCTCATTCTTAATGGATGTTGTGGAAGGAGAGGAATTGGCCAAGACTTGACTAGCCCTACCCTTCTTTCTAGCAGCCCTAGAGTGATTCTTGAACACATTTATAACGTCATCTTAGGATAACTGATATATATCTCCCCCATACATCATGTTGAGGGTCTCCAACATTTCCTCCATTATCCCTCAGAGAAGAACTAGTTTGAGTGATTCAAGATCAAGGGTGCACCTGGCCCTCCTATAATTGAGTTGAAATATCTCCTCATAGTCTTCTAGGGATTCATCAAGTCCAAGAGTCTTTCTAGATATTTCTTCCTTGGTTTCTTTGGACCAAAATTATTCCCTGTAATTGTCATTAAAGTCTTGTTGCATTTGAGCCCAGGTAGTGATACTACCCCCAGGAAGACACATAAACTAACGCAAGGCTACATCCTTAAGGGTAGAGGGGATTAACTTCAGATTTTGGTCATCAGAGGCATAGTCATAGGTCCTATAGAGAATATAAAATTCAAACATGAAGGTATTAGGATCCTCAGAGGTTAAGCCATGGAAGTGTGGAAGGGCAGTATAGCTTATATTCTTCATGCTAGCCTCTCCATTAGTCTCTATGATAGGGAAAACTTCATTGTTCATGTTTGCATCCATAGCTTGGGTAGGTGAAGTTGTTTCTTCTTCTTCCCCAATAGGTTCTTAATAAATTTCAGGTTTCTCACTTAGAGGGTCTTCTAACTCCCTTGTAGTTAGAGAGGGAATCTAACAACCACCGAAGAAGAGTGAAGGTTGACTGCTTGAGGGCGTGGGGGTTTTTGGTAAGAATTTTCCTTGAGTATCTATACTCCTATGAGGCATGAAAGAAATTTTTTCTCTTTTTCTTTTATGTTACTTCTTCAAAACTATATGCAAAATATAAATCAATGCTCAAGTAGAAATAACATCTATGTATACACCTCCCTAGAAACGGCACCAAAGAGTGGTGATCCGTAGTATTGCACCAAGAGTGCTACAACTCCAAAGGGCTCCTTAACTCTATTTATCAACCCAAGGTTTGCACAAACTTCAAGGTGACAGTGCTATATGCATAGTAGATGGGATTCTACTCATGCCACCCTCAACTAGGACATCCGATTAATAGTGCTCCAAGACAATTCCTCCTACTGAATTAGAATGAAAGCTAGCTAATGAAGGTGAAATTTAGAAGCTACCTCTAACTATGAAAATGAAAATGTTGTTAAATTCAACTTGCAAATTTTATAGAAACAATTCATGAAAAGGAAAGAGCTAAACTACTTGCAAAAAGGAAACTACTTATATTGCAATCATCCATCTAGTTATCATATCTACTTGTAGAAAAGAATCTAAACTACTAAACCATAATTCAAAATTCTATGTACCATCTAACTAGCTCACACTTGCATGTAAATCAATTTTCTATTTGTGCCAAATTTGTGATGATGAAACTAACATTATTTTGTTTTTGAAATGAAGAAAAAGATGGGTTTGGAGTGGCCTAGGAGCTTCCTTTAATCATGAAGTCACCGTTGGGGGTCAACATCCTTCTATACTAAGTTGGGAGTTAGGGAGGTGGACAACCCCATAGATTCTCTCCTTGTTTTCTTCTCTGAGCCCCTGCATATAAATCATCTCAAAAATTGCTCCATTTCCTGAAATTAAACCATATTATGCCACATGACATGACAAACATCTTTTATCCTTCTCACTAAGCATAATATAACAAAAAATGTAAATAAATGTGAGAAAAAGATAGTTATAAATATGGAGGATGACATCTATAATGTACCTATTGATGAGCATCATCAATCGGCACATGAGAAATAGTCCTTGGTGGATTTTCATAGTTGAAAAATCTTTCTCAGTGTATGCTTGACCTCAAAATGGTTTTTGGCTTAAGAGTTTCTCTTATGCATTGAATTTCTCTTGGTAATTTGGTGCATACCCTTCGTTGGGGCCCCATGGATATCCACTTGCATAGAGAGTGCCGTTGGATGAGGAGTATTGTGTGGCTTGGAGGAGGTCATCAAATATTAGTTGGCATGTGATAGCTTGGATTTGTGTTTGAAGGTTTGGAGATGGATCAAGGACACCTATTGATGAGCACTAGTATTGCAGCAAGAATGCTGCAACTCCTAGGGCTACCAAATTTACTTTATCAACATAGGTTTGTACAAACTTGGAGGTGATAGTGTTGTATACATAAGTAGATGCAATGGGTCCACTCCTTGTCACTGTTGAGCTAGTGATAGACCACTAGGGTTTCTCAAACCAACCTTCTATTGATTTAGAAGAAGTTTGATTACCAATGGAGAAAAGGGAATTTTACCCTAATTGAGAGAATTACAATATTGTCTACTGGAGTAATGAAAGACTGAAATAAATTCTTTAAACACACCACTCATATAACTGTTTGTTAAGAGATCTTGCTTCAGAAGAATTCTAAGCTAACATATGTGTAATCCTAACTATCCCTAAGCATGTAATATGAGATAATAAAACACTACTATCATGCATATGAATGAACATAATAACCTTTTTTCCTTTTTGTCCTTTTTGTGAAAATATGAATGCTAATTATTCTTGGTTGTATGGCAAGTTGGTTAGGTGTAGAGAGAGATGTTTGTGAAGGGTAGATGGCTTGGGAGGCAAGCAGGGGTCTTTTCCTATCTTTCTGAATGCATTTTCCATAAATCATCCTCAAAACATGCCACTACAGATCGTCCTATAGGATTTCCTAATACACCTATAGGATGTCCTAATACACCTACAGGATGTCCTAATGCTCCTATGGGATCCCCTGTATTCCTACAAGATCTGGATGAAAGCATAAGGAGTGATTTGGAAGGTTGTATAGCACTTAGGGAAGGTGAATGATGGAAGAAATAAGGTGAGGGGCTGCCTAGGACTTCCTCAAAACTCAAACCAAAGTTTGTAAGATGGTTGGATTTTCTCAATAAACATGGAAAGCTTTTCTTATGAAATGATAATTTAGTTTATGGACTTAGTGGCTTTTGTTGATCATGGATGGATGAGGTTAGGCTGGGGCTGCTGGAATGATATCTTCGTGCACTATTAAAACTCTTGCAATACATAAATCACTAGCATTTACCCATGAATCATGTTAGACAAGAAATATTTCCAATCATAAGAAAACAGAATTACATTATTTAGTTGCCTAGTTCATGCATGGAAATACTTGCAGAATATTGTGAAACACCATGAGATCTAATACAAAGATGGAGATATCAGAAATAACAACAGAAACCTATTCTTCAAAAGTTAAAAGATGTTGGCCTAATTAGCAAAAAAACCCTAAATTCCATAAGAAATCATAATTCTATCTTTTTGGGGTTGGATAGGAGTTTTTCCTCAAACCATGGTCCTTGAAGGAAAGAGTGAGGCAAGATCCACATTCTATCAACCCTTTTGGTATTCCTTTATCTCTCTAAAGCTACTCCTAAAGATATGCACAAATGTAAGCAAACTAATCAAATTCACCAATACTTGCAATGAAACAATGCCAAAATAAATTCAACAATTAATCTATGACATAACCTAAGCATACAAGTACAACAAGAGGAACCTCTGCTACTAGGATTGGGCCCTAACCCAAGAGCTTCATCCCTCTAAGTCAACTCAGTGTTGGATCAAGGAAATTATCATTCTCATTATCATATCAAAACATTACATAACAGTGTTTTTCCACAATCCTTCAACTCAAAAATTCTTAGTGCTCTTACATAAAAAAATATGAATCCTAATGAGGCTCTAGGCCTCCTTATTTAAAGAATGGAAGTTTCCAACAACTTCCTTAAATCTAGGGAGGCTTGGCTCCCAAACTCAATATGAACTGCTTCTTAACTATCATTGGCTCATTTGCCAATGATCTTCATGGCTTGGCTGCCTGCAACTTCGAGCTAGTGTGAGTTGATTGAGGGATATTCAAATGAGTGAGGATTTAATGAGGAAGATCCATCTCCTATAATCTCTCCTTATTGTCTCATTCAAGTTCCTGCACCTTAATTAGCCAAAATTTCCATGATTTGCTCCCAAAAACGTACAATCAATGCACATTAAACCACTAGACATAACATCTTACTTTTTGTTATAGACATTTTTGTGCCTTACAGCTATAAGCATGAAATGTCCATAATCCAAGGGATCCAAAGTCCCTAAACATGTTGTTCCTACCCCTAGAGGAACAAGGCTAACAAACCACAACAATTCACAGAAGTTCTCCACCAGAAACTGCTCAAAAACAAGTCAATTCAGAATCAATTCAGAGGCTCCACTAGCTGCTTGCGTTGAAATGCAGAGGCTACACTGGCTAGTTGCATTGTAACGCAAGTGGAAGCACTACCAGGGTGTGCTGAGCGGGAAATGACAAATGGCAGGGTCCTTTGTGCGAGGTGTAAAGACTGTGGAAGCTTCCAGAATCTTCCTCCATGACACTTGCCTTGATGAGTTCGACTAAGTGATGAGTAAGAGGCTCTTAGTCTCCAAGTGGAAGCAAGAACTGACAGAGGGAGAGGACACTAGTCAGATCTCAAGCTGACTCATCCTCTCTCCAAACATATATATATGGATCTCTCCTCCATGAGATCCAGGAGGCTGGAATTTTGTTATTGCAAAGAATTGTTGTTGGTTTGAGATTGGAATCATTGGGTGCTTAATGCTTTGAAGGGAGGTGAAGAAAGGATTTCATTCGCTGGGAGGTAGATGCTGGATTGGAACTCTTTTGGTTGTATCTCCTCCTGAACCTTGTTATTCATCAATAAAGCTATCTTGGTTTCTCCTATATATTGATGTATCTTTGATGTATGATTGCATTAGTATGTTTAGTTTATTTCTAATCCTGAACTAGTTATGAATATGAATCTATGTCTTTATGTAGTGTTCCCTTCTTGTGATCTTGCAGGAACCTGTTGAAGCTGGGCGAGCGAGAAGGCAAGTAGCTGGGAACTCTCAAAGAGAAGAGAAACTGGATCGAGGGACAAACGGAAGACACCGGTTAGTCCATCCATCTCTCTTCATTCTTAATTCATAAAGGAAGAATACTAGAATAGCTATTTCTGTTTGTTGCTAAGGCACTGTCACACCTTAGGTGGATAGGATCGTCCTGCATAGGCATTTTTCCCCACAAAAAATTGGCGACTTCGCTGGGGAGATCTGTTTAGTCATTTTATTTGTGTTTCTATCATTGTTTGTTTCATAGACTCAACAGCAGCAATCGAACTGCATCTGCTATTTTCAGATGCAAAGTAGACAACTGCTGCTTTGATCCAATCACTGGATTTGTCTATGATCTAAACAATGGACTCACAAATGATTTGATGATCCTTTGTGATAGATCTTAGCCCTCCTTCAAATCATCCCTTTGATTGTACCTTGCTTGTTGCTTTTATTTGGCCTGAAACTGTAGATTAATCAGCAAACCGTGACCCAGAACCCAGAGGAGAACTCTCATTTCTGCTCCAGCGCAGGCTCTGTGAAGAGACTCTGCATTTCAACGCAGTTCCCGTGAAGGCTACTTGCGTTGCAATTCAGTTTCTCTATTATACAGGTGCGCTGATCCAACTTTGGCCTCGTGCAGCTGGGGTTCTCTGTTCTGTTTTGCCTAGTTTTGATCTCTGATTTCTACAGCCTGTAACCAGCATAGGTACCTGTCTAATAACTCCTTTTCTCTGCTTAAATTCCACCTCCTTTTGTACAAAAAGACTGTGAGTGTTTTTATGTGTTTGTGGCATCATTTACAGTTTTCCTTTGCAAGAGTGAAATAGTCATCCTGTAGCCCTTGATTCAGATCTGTTGATTTTGATCTTAGGAGAGAGTTCATTGGCTGATTGACAGTTGATTATACGTTTACTTTTGCTTTTGGTTTGAGTTTGTCTCTTTTAAGTGTCGAAACAAGTGTTCATTTCGAAAGTCGTAAAGTGTTGTATTCTCTTCTACCCTTTCTGATTTCGAAAAAGTAAACTTGTTTGTATTTGTCATTTAAAAGAAAATTCAAAGTTGTACAAAGAGCTTTCTTTTAAGGCATCAATATTAAGGGAGCGGAAAACAAACACCTGCATTGTGCATTTGCATCTTGGTAGTTTGCATGCTTGATTTAGGAAACGTGCATTTAGAGTGTGTTGATTGCTCTTTGAGAAAAGATGGTGTCTTTCTTTTCCCTTTGTAGCTAGGATTTTCATTGTTGAAAAAGAGATAAAATTTGCTTATCATCTTTTAGATTGCATTTAGGAGTTGTATACATATCTCGTGGTGAACCTCAAAAGGAAAACTTCTAAGAAAGATCAACATAAAATAAACTGAATGAACTTAATAACGTTTTGTAACATAACGCACGACATAGAGGTCTAGGCTAGAGACGTGTTTTGGCGTCGTAAAACCTGGTATCTGTTGGCCTCGCTGATGGTTGGGTGATTCTTCCTGAGGGATCCAAAGTGCCAGTACGGATTGTGCTCCCACGTACCGTCGCGTATATATTGGGAGACCACTATAGGCTTAAAACCTTTATCCTTAGGAAGCCGTGTCGACCGCCCTACTGATCGCAATGCACCGAACACAGCATTCGGGAAGATTGACTGCCGTACCGTAAAACGTATTCTGCAGTTTTGTGATGGGTTTGGCACACCCTCTACCTAGATCTCCAGAGCAGTTCCTTTTGGCCTTTTTCAGACTCTATAACAGAAAAAGTCCATCCGAGCATTTGTCACTTCGGGCTCGTTAAAACATCGAAGGCGACTAGGGTCATCTTTTGTTTTTTCTCGACTCTTTAAAACTGAAAAAACAAGTTGTGTCTAAAGCGTCATTAAAATTTATTTTAACGAAATAATAAATCACCCTTATTCCCGCGTTGATCTTTCAGTTGGGAAAATGGAGCCCTCCAACCAAGGAATTCCCCTTGGTGGAAGTCCTAGTCCCTTCTCCTCTTGGGGAGATGTTGGAGCACCCCATATGGCCACATTGTCGCTTCCAGGACTGACAATCGGCTTGCCTGTCTGGCTCTTCTCAACTAATGTTGTTCAAAACACCACTACTCCTGAACAATCGAATCAGCAGTTAGACCAGTCCAGAGCTGCCCACCAGCCTTCCACTTCCTCTAACTCTTCCTCTCCTCCTTCCTCTTCGCGTGATGGAGCTGGCAAAGCTAAAAGCCAAGCTCCTAAGGAGAAGAAGGAAAAGAAGAAGAAAGAGAAAAATAAGAAGGAGCCAAAAGCGACTGGGGGCAAACGAATGGCATCTAACGAAAATCCACACACTGCACTGACCAGGCCTAAATCGCCATGTGTCATATGCAAGGGAGACCACTTTCACAGAGATTGTCCTTGCATCCCTCGGATACTAAGGGACTGGTCTCCCCGCTTGCACAATTCGGTGGCGTCAACCTCTGATAGCCATGTCGACAGCACACCGTCAACTAGTGAAAGTGAAGCCACAGGACAGAGAGGGAAAGCTAGATTTCCCTGCAAACTGTGTGAAGGCGACCATGCCATCCACCATTGTCCCTTCTTAGACGAGGCTAAAAGAGTTTTGGAAGATCGCCCGGTTTTACCAGCGCGACTTCCTCCTGGATATCAAAAACTCTTGCCATGTCCTTCACGAGTTGAGAACCCGGCTGGCCCGCTCAGGTGGTCAGCCGAAGCACCTATCATTGAGGATGAACTGTCTGAATCCATACCTGACGAAAGTCAAAAGGTCAAGGCGGCAGTTGACCCGGTCTTGCCTTCAGAGGTTCTATCTTCGAATGATAGCATCACAGAAGAGAATAAAGACGACACCGTCCAAATTCTCTTCATCAGCACAGACTCCGACGAACAAGGGGGCAATTTGCCCATTCCTTTATCGCAGGAAGGAACTTCGTCAGAGTCATACCCGGCTGTATATTTGGTCCCACCACCAAGCAACCTAGTTGTATCCTTTGACTGGAATCAACTAGGCAGACCCTGCTTACCAGCAAGCATACCATTCAGAATTATCGTTCAAATATACAGAATGGTAATGGCTGGCACCATCATTGATGAGGGGGCATCTATGAGTATCCTTTCCTCTATTGCTTGGAAAGCGCTTGGTTCGCCAGTGCTTTTTCCTGAAATGAGAAATCTGACAGGCTTCGATAAAGGAACCAGCCGACCTTTAGGGATCCTCCCCAATGTGCCAATAGCATTAAAAGGGAAGACCGTTCAAATGAACGTGATAGTCGTTCAAGGACCCTTGGATTATAACCTACTCCTTGGACGAGACTATATATATTGCATGGGAGCCATCGTCTCCTCACTCTTTAGAGTAATGTGTTTTCTGCACGAAGGAAGAATGGTCAAGCTCGTGGATCAACTTTCATTCCCCAGATCACGCATCGCAAATAGTCATATACCATCCCTAAATGTTCTCTTCGCTCAAGAACTGTCTCAACCCACGGTCCGTCCTCCCGATGAGCGTGAGTAATCCGGAAGGATATCACTGGAACCCAGGGAGCATGCGTCCTGGTCTACTTCGGCAGGAAAACTTTGGGTATAGACTAGGTTTCCGCGGGAGAATATGACTAGTCTGTACCCCGTCCGTGGTTGGAAGAGGGGTTATTCTAGAATAATATTCTCTTGTCAAAGTTATGTGTTTGGCTCTCACCTTTGTCTATTTCGGTAGACATCGCCGAAGAAGTGTTTTTTTTGGGGTGCAAATAGAACAATCTTTGGGTAACCTGTAAGAGGTAGGCCTCTCTCGGTAAAACAAATGTTTTGGCGGAAGATGAAGTAGGGGTAACCTTGAAACTCTATTTTATGCCTGGGGACATGCAAACCTTTTGGAGTGCAAGCAAAGAGCGGTTATTTATCCGTTTTTTTGGATTAGTCGTTTCCTAACTTGCATAAAGAAAGGATGTCAAGCAAAGCTTTGTAAGATGAAGCTCCATAAAAAATAGAATCTTAATGAGACATTCTTATCATATGACTGGATTATTCGAGCAGTTTTAGCACACAGTTCATGCTCGTTAAAAAATAAACGCAAGATCCGAGCAGTTTTAGTGCATAGTTCATGCTCGTTAAAAAATAAACATAAGATCGAGAAAATGTTTCCACCCGCGTTTAAGCTCGTTAAAAAATGAACTATTCCGGTAAATAACCATCGTGAATGTAATATCATCAGCCATTAAAGCCTTGGTCGTGTTTACCCATCACCTCCACTTTTCCATTGGCCGATCATTCACCTCCATATGATTGTTTACCCATTTTGAGGAACAGCTACGAAGAGTGATTTCACTAGCCATCCTTGTGACACTGCCGTGATTTGGAAATTCCAATCCTTCCCTGGAATCAGCTGCTAACCTTTTTTATCACTCGTTCCTCAAAAGACGAGTCTTCTTTAAGCTCTTTTCATCTGACTCGTGAAATATGAAAAGATTGCCGAGTTTTGGCCTTCCAGCTCGATAAAGTGACCGGAAGAGCTATCCCTCCTCTAGATTTTAATCCTTTTGGACCTGAGGGATTATTGCACAAAAAGATCGAGCGCTTGTTTTATTCGGCTCGTTAAAGATATCGTAAATCCATCCCTTTTGTATTGTTTTATACTTTTCTGGACTTAAGAGATTAGATGACGAAAAAGGACTTTTGGAGTTAACTTTATGTACCTTTTCAGACTCTCTAAAGATGAAAAGGACCGAGTTATCCTTGTCGTTAGACTCGTTAAATGCATGAAATAGCAACAAACTTGCCTTTAGACGAGAATGAGTTTCACTATTGCTAGGCTCATTAAAACATAACGATGGGCTTGCCCGAAGGGAAAGTTATAGAACAAGCATATGTTATCCTCCTCAAGCTTGACAAAAATAAAGAGGTACTGGTCAGCAATGACTGGGGAAAAAGTGGGAGAAACTCAAGAAAACTTTGATGGTAGCAAGTCGCTCTTGAACATGACACTTTTCCTCCGTACCACAATCGGGTTGGGTTGTTTCATTCACCGGTCACATCGCCATGGTCTCGCCATACCATCCATATTTGGGGTAATGCTACTGATCCATCGCATAAGCGTCGCCATATGTTCAAGAGAAGTCGTTCAGAGAAGTCACCTATGTCCCATCCACTACCATACATTATACTCTTTCATGACCGCCACCCTGAATCATATGTCATCAGATCGTTTTCACCTCCATCAAAATCATTAGCTCCGTTCTGTGTCATTGATGTGGGATTCATTAAGGCCCTCCTTTGACGGATCACTTCTTGTCGACATCAGCTCATTATCCAAGAAGTTGATCTAGGAACACCCCCTTCAGTACTTTGAAGCTTGCATGCCTCAATGGCAAGTTTCTCACTTCCGACGACAGGTACACATCAATGACCTTCGACCAAAAGATTTTGCGTGGTGTTCGACGCCAAGTCCTCTATTCACACCACGTGAATTGTACTGCAGTACCTTGAGGGTCATCTTCATTATCGGTGATTCCTCTCGCGCTTGTTAACAGTTTACATCATTGACTGGTAATCAAGCGATGTCTTTCCATGTTCGACTTCAGAGCAATTCTCACATGGATCGGCTTGTACTTAGAGTGAAGATCGGACGAGATTGAAGACCCCGGATCTAGTTTCATCCATCCGGGTTGCGATATATATTCAGAAAATAAAGACATAGAAATGTACAACTTTACAGCATAGATAATCATCCTACCAAAAGGATGATGGCTCTATCAGAATCATCAGTCTATCATCAGACGATTGTCTGTTATATGTACATAAAAATGAATTTATAAAGTTGAGCATGGGAATGCCCGCCTCAGCTAGATCGTGAAAAAAGTATGAAAATAATGTATTGTATTGTATTGTATTACAGGTCTCCTCCCAGCATTGAAAGAACTTCGGATCCTCCTAATAAAGCATTTCACCCGATAAACGGCCTCATACTTTAGGGGGAAACTATTATAGACATTTTTGTGCCTTACAGCTATAAGCATGAAATGTCCATAATCCAAGGGATCCAAAGTCCCTAAACATGTTGTTCCTACCCCTAGAGGAACAAG
This sequence comes from Pinus tabuliformis, assembly GCA_031772625.1. NCBI lineage: Eukaryota > Viridiplantae > Streptophyta > Pinopsida > Pinales > Pinaceae > Pinus > Pinus tabuliformis. Next base: position 1,097,737,911 of record CM062819.1, read on the forward strand.
GCTAACAAACCACAGCAATTCACAGAAGTTCTCCACCAGAAACTGCTCAAAAACAAGTCAATTCAGAATCAATTCAGAGGCTCCACTAGCTGCCTGCATTGAAATGCAGAGGCTACACTGGCTAGTTGCATTGCAACGCAGGTGGAAGCACTACCAAGGTGCGCTGAGCTGGAAATGACAAATGGCAGGGTCCTTTGTGCGAGGTGTAAAGACTGTGGAAGCTTCCAGAATCTTCCTCCATGACACTTGCCTTGATGAGTTCGACTAAGTGATGAGTAAGAGGCTCTTAGTCTCCAAGTGGAAGCAAGAACTGACAGAGGGAGAGGACACTAGTCAGATCTCAAGCTGACTCATCCTCTCTCCAAACATCTATATATGGATCTCTCCTCCATGAGATCCAGGAGGCTGGAATTTTGTTATTGCAAAGAATTGCTGTTGGTTTGAGATTGGAATCATTGGGTGCTTAATGCTTTGAAGGGATGTGAAGAAAGGATTTCATTCGCTGGGAGGTAGATGCTGGATTGGAACTCTTTTGGTTGTATCTCCTCCTGAACCTTGTTATTCATCAATAAAGCTATCTCGGTTTCTCCTATATACTGATGTATCTTTGATGTATGATTGCATTAGTATGTTTAGTTTATTTCTAATCCTGAACTAGTTATGAATATGAATCTATGTCTTTGTGTAGTGTTCCCTTCTTGTGATCTTGCAGGAACCTGTTGAAGCTGGGCGAGCGAGAAGGCAAGTAGCTGGGAACTCTCAAAGAGAAGAGAAACCAGATCAAGGGACAAACGGAAGACACCGGTTAGTCCATCCATCTCTCTTCATTCTTAATTCATAAAGGAAGAATACTAGAATAGCTATTTCTGTTTGTTGCTAAGGCACTGTCACACCTTAGGTGGATAGGATTGTCCCGCATATGCATTTTTCCCCACAACACTTTTACTCATCTCATTAAGTAAAATATAATTAAAACATGTAAGGAATTATGAGAAGAGTTGATTTTAGTAATCTTGGAGGTGTATTAAGGTCCATATAGTTACCCAATGATGAGACTCATCATCAACGCCCTACTGAAAGTGTTGCTCATCCTCTCAGCAACTTAATCTATATCCATGTCCTTCATTTCTCTTGTGGCTTATTTGACATTACAAGCTTCTGTTGTAGTTTCCTCTACCTGTGAATAATATCCTACCTTCATTTCTATCTCTTCCCACTACTTTATTTCTTCTTCTTCTTTCCTTCCTTCCAAAATTCCTAAAAGCAATGGTGGACTGAGTCTCAAGCCAATCCAATTGACTTTGAGTCTTTGTATAGCTTGCTTATACATGGGTGTTCTATTTAATGCCTCTCTCATTCTATGAGGAGAATGGTATTCTCTGATTTTTAGGTTGTAAGGCAAGGTGTTCCACCTTCTTTGACAAGCTTGCATGTTGTCATCTCCTAGCAATCTAAGCATGTCTTCAAAGTGTGTCACTACTTGCTATTATGCAGCAAGGTACCTAGGTGCAAGCCTAGGATCATTTACAATGAGGTTGTGGATGCTGATGATAACCATTGGGTTAGATTGTCAGCTATGATCATAAAAGGTTTTGTCTCTTCTCTTTCCATTACCTTTTGCATCTCTGTATCTCTTGCCTCCTCATGATTCATCCATGATGCTAAGGCCATCAACTGCAAGTCTCCTATTTTTGAATTTGGGTCCCACACATTCAAATCTATCAAGGCCAAGTTGTGTGGGTAAAACTCAGACATTTATTCTCTATCTTCAAAGGTGCTTTGATCACAGAGATCAATGAATTGTCTATATTCTTGGAAGGTCATAGTGCCTCTCTATGCTAAAGTTTTGATTTGGAATTGTAGCCATTGTTCCTTGAGATACAAGGCATAAGACTTTGCTGGCATCCTACATTGGATTTCCTCCAATGATAAACTAGTCATAGTGCCAACTGGCTTTCCCTTTCTTGTAGTTTTCCCCTTAGTCATGCATTCTCTGCTTCTAACTAAGATTTCATCATTGCCTCTATGTCCCTTATGTTGCTCAGTTCTCTACCCATCTCCTTAAATTTTTCCTCCATGTGGCCTACATCCTCCACTCCTTTTGATTTGGAAATTTGCATCCACCTGTGTCCTTGCCCTCTCTCTTTCAAGTTCAAAGAATAAGGGAATGGAAAAGTTTTGTGGGATTACCCTACCTCCTTCAATGAAGCTATAGTAGGAGCTGAGGTTGGGTCGTGGACTAGGTTCCCTTAGTTCTTGGTCTTCTTCCTTTGTTTCTTGTGGAGTGATACCTTCTTGGTCCCTTTTCTGTACATCCTGCAGGTTTGATAGGGTTTCCTGTAGGATGGCCTCTGCTTCCTTTACTTCTACATGTGTCTCCTGTAAGAGACCTTTTCCTTTTGATGAGGTTGACCTTGTGACAGGCCTCCCAACATAAGTGATGGGAGACTTGGGAGAGGCTTGTTCTAACGATCCTTCTCCTTAAATTTTCTCTAGAGGGGCTTCCTTTTCTTGCTTCTTTGGTGAATCCTCAATGACAATTGGAGTTTTTGTGGGGCTTTGAGGTCTCCCCTATCTAATTATAGTGTTATTTCTTGGCCCAAAGTATAGTGGGGTTTCTTTTTGCCTCTTCCCTTTTGGTTTGATAGGTGTACTTAGGGCAGTAAGAGTAGTTGATGCCTCTTTCTCTGTGGGTTCTGGAGATACCCTTAGTGATTCTGCCCCTTCTTTGCCCTGAAATATAGACATCTTTTCTTCCTTATGTTATGTTTCCTTCTTTCCATTCTCCTTCTCATTCTTGTCTTCCTCTTCCTCTTATTCCTATATTTCCTCACTCTGCTCATCTGTCTCTCCTTTGGTTCCTTCTTCTGTCTTTTCTTCATTCTCCTCCTCTATTTCTTCTTCTTTTTCCTCCTCTGTTTCTTCTTCATTTTCCTCCTCTTTTTCTTCTCTCCTCTCACTAGAAGTAGGGCTTTTGTCATATTCAAGGGCTTGAATTAATCCTCATGCCTACATGTCTTTGAAGGTTATCCATGTAATAGGAAGTCTTATATTTTGTAGAGCATCTTCTAAGATGAGTTTGACCAACCCATGATGGGATAGTTCTTAATTTTTTCCCTCCTGCACTTTGATGCTCATGTCTATCATTGATTGAAGAAGAAAATAGGGTATACTCAATTTGTTTTGAGGAGATGTGTTTTCTCCAAATCTCAGTTCTTGGAGGATTCTGAAGTGGTATCCATACACCTCACTATATCTCCCTTCACATGATATGTGTTTAGTGAGGTGGTAACTAACTTCATTCCAAGGGTATGGAATTCTTTCCATTATAACCCAATTTTTGTCTTCCATTGTCTCCTCTCCTTCCAAAAATAATTTCTTCTTTGCAATGGTGTTGTTACCCTTGTCTTCTTTTCTCCATGGTAACCCTAAAGGGAGTGTAGTGATTCTTTTTATAACTTCATGGGTAATTACTACTGATAGGCCTTTCACCACAGTAGTGGCATGGGTCCTAATGAGGGGTATGAGTGAGAGAGAAAATTCTCTGGCCACCTCATCATTGTATCCTCTCATCCTATCCAAGAGCCCCATCCATTGGTGCCTTGTGAAAATTTCTACTACAGGAGGATGTTGGTGGATCCTTAATGTGTTTGTGGGTTCTCTCTTGTTAAAACCTCCTGTCATATTTCCCTGGTAATTGTGGAGGCTTGTATGGATTCAAGAATTCTGGTAGGTGAGAGGAGTTTGAATGTTAAATTTTTAATACAATTCTCCTATATTGTAATTTCCTTAATCAAATTGAGGATTTTTCTTCTTTCAACTGGAAAACAGGGAAGGTATAGCTCCTACCTTACTTTATTACGTTCTGGTGAGGACAACCTTTGATTTCTCCTCCCTTACTGCCCATTGATAATCCTTTAGGTTGACTCCTCTATATGTTGTAGGCTTCCTGTAGGTTTTCTTGTAGGATCCTATAGATCTCCTGCGTTGTAAATGCTAACTGTCTCCTGTAGGTGTTGCTTCAAGAAGGCCAAGAGAAACCTCTTTTTCAATGAATTCTCGAGATTTCTAATGCTCTCTTTGTATGGGAATCAGTATTTTATTTCCATATATGGATGATCGTGTTGGGTGGTGTGCTAGCTTTCTAAGTACAAGCACCTCCTTTTGGATTGTTGTTCCCACTATCAGTCCATAATTCCACCTTACCTCGTAATCATCTCCCACTTCTTTCCTTTGTAACTTAACCATTTTTTGCCTTATTCCCTTTTTCTTCTGATTTGACTATTGCCACATGTGGAGTGGTCTAACTTTTTCTCCTCGTCAACTAGCCGAAGGTGGCCAAGTTAACTGGCCACATTTACTTATAAAACCAACTCTCACATAATCCTATAGTTTTGATCATATTGTACTAATGAGAGAGCATGAGTAAGATGGCATACCTACGGGTAAGATTCTTTGATGATGATGCATGCTCGAGAGTGATGTCTTTGTGCTGTGTTTTTGATACATATTCCTCTGTGTATTTGCCTCTTTTGATGTTCGTTTATTTTTATGTACATGTGCTATAGAGTGATGTTGGTGATCTTGTTGTTGTTGCTAAGCTCTAGAGGAGCTTCCTCAACCTTTGAATCCTTGTGTTGAAGATGGTTGAAAACCTGTGAAGTTCCTTTGTGGGATAGGCTGCTACAGGATTTCCTATAGGAAACCGACAGGATGTCCTGTAGTTGCCTCTCCCCTAAACTTTCATACTTTTTCTCAATTTTGGAGCATGAGGGATGTTGACTTGAGTGGAGAAGGGTTGTAGGGAATGGTAGGTGAGAATTGTGGTCTTTAGGTATTGTCCCTCTTTCCTTCTTCTCCCTCTCTTCTATATTTTTTTTCTTTGTAAATTGTATTTTTTTTAATTGATTTAGTGGATGGATGCAGGGTGACATGGTGATGACAAGCATGGATATGATGTGGTGGAGTGAAAGGTTTTTTCTTAGACATAGGCTTGTCATCCCCCTGCTCTTCGGACCACTTTTCTTGGATTTTCAAGGCCAGTGTAATTCCTACAGGAAACTCTTGTAGGTTTACAAGGAATCCTGTAGAAAACATAGAGCCTATGTAAGTTGACCTGGAGGAGTTCATAAATGGAAGAATGGATGAATAATGAAATATATGAGATGGATGGATCGAAATATGGCTCTTGGAGGTCCCTTTCCCCTCTCATGTTGTGCTTATCTTCCACTTGCTGACCTACAAAACCAAATTTCCAATTTCTTTGTATCTTTTTCTCCCTTTTTTTTTTTTTTACAACTAGTCTACCTCCAAAGAGGTTTTCATCCTAGCTGACTTCCCTGGGTGCCTCAAAAGAGGTTTTCACCCAAAGATCTTTTTATTTTCTTCTCTCTCTTTTATTTTTTTTTTAATACCCTTGGGCTACCTCAAGAGGTTTTCAACCCAATAGTGGGACTCAGGTGCCTCATGGAGGTTTTCACCTAAGTCTCTTTATTTTTTTCTCTCTCTCTTTTTTTTTTTGGGGGGGGACTTGGTGGGGTGGAAGCAGAGACTTGCTCCACCACCATCACTGTCTTTTTGATGCTATTGATGAACTCTTGCTTTGACAATGATCTAGATTTAAACAGGAATGCAACAAACTACAAGGATAACCATAAATACAAAGATGCAACAGAAATAATACTTCATTCCATTAATGTAAAATACTGAAATATGCCTACAAACAGAAATGGAAATAAACTAGTTGTGGCGATGGTAGCTTATCTTTGAGGAGAGATGTGGTGGCTACATGCCTCTGAACTATCTTACAATGAGTCTCGGGGGCTTATTTATTGTTGAAAAACAATGGAAAACCCTAAACATTCAAAACCCTAACCCTAGGAAATGAAGCGCCAAACTATGGGCCCCGTTTTGGGTAAATTGGTACATCAACTTCCTCAGGCGCACAATACCTTGTCAGAAAGATCTATCCAAGGATTCTTTGGGATGGGAAAAATCGGTCCATGGACCCATGTTGCTCCCAGTTTTCCCAAAAAACGCCGCTTAGGGAATCAAAGCGGCTCCAGAAGTTCAGGACCCGAAAAAATGCCAAAATTAGTAAATTGTGCTACAAATAAGGAAATTGAAAAACTGAAAGAAACAATGGTGGGGGTCCAAATGGAATTGGTGGGTGGCCACCAATATCCACCTGCATCATTCCTCCCCCCTTAGGAAGCAATGTTCCCCATTGCATTGAGTTCCTCCATGAGATGAGGAAACTTCTGTTGAACTTGGTCCCTGGTGAGCCACTTGCCCTGGTGAAGGAGTTGGCCTGCTTTGACAACTCGATACAGTTGGATCTTCTATTGGTGAGTGTGCTTGATCTGCGTGTCCCTGATCTAATCAGTTGTAGATTGTTCCATGCAATATGGATTTAACCCTGTTGGTGTGAGTTGTTCTACAATGTCGGATGTGTCTAGTAATTGTGGAAAGTATGGAAAGCAATCCACATTGAACACTAGGTGCAGGAAAAGGAATGGGGGAATGTTGAGCTCAAATGCATTATCTCCCACAGCCTTGGTAATGGTGTAAGGACCATATCAAAGTGGTATTAGTTTCTGATAGGCCTCGGTAAGGTGTTCCTTTTGCAAATGCAGCCAGAATTTGTCGCCCACCTGAAACTTGTGTGGCACCCGATGTTGATCATGTCGCTGCTTGTACTTAGCATTTGATTTCTCCAGAATGTTGTGGAACTTCTGGTGGATATGTTGGATGTACTAAATGAAGCTATTTGCCTTATCTGTTTCGGACTGGACATGAGCCGAATCCACCTGAATAGTTACAAATGGCATGACCACCTCAATGGGACATAGTGGCTAGAATCCCAAGCCCACATCAAAAAGGCTGTGGCCAGTCGAGCTGTGGAGAGCTCGGTTATAGCTGTGCTAAACATAGGGGAGATGTGTGTGGATGCTTTGAGTTGTACATGCGCAGAATGTGTACAATAATCCTGTTGACAACCTCTATCTGGCTATCAGTTTGGGGATGGAAGGCTATGGACTTAGTGAATTTCGTGTCCAGCATCGACCAGAGACTGGAACAAAATGTACTGAGGAACCTGCTATCTCGATCTAAGATGATAGACTATGGGATCCCAAAGTATACCCAAACTCATTCAAAGAAGAGTTTAGTAGTGTCTTATGTTGTGATATTTTTCTTGCAGGCCGCCATAATGGCCATCTTTGAGAACCTGTTGACGACCGCAAAAACATAGTTGTTTCCATTCTTAGTAGAAGGAAGGCCTGACATGTAATCCTTGGAGATGGATTCCCAAGGTTGACTACAGGTAGGCAGCGGAGTATAGATGCCTTGCTTCTTGATGGTCGGTTTGGCATTGATGCAGGAAATGCAGGATCTGATGTACTTCCCGACATCCTATCAAAGATTCGGCCAATAGAAATAATTCTACAGTACTTCCACCGTTTTCTTGACCCCAAAATTCTCAACAACCCAATTGTAGTGCGCTTACAAAATCATCTTGGCACACTCACTTGAAGGAACACAAAGGTGACCCAAATGGCATAACAGGGCATCTTGGACGTGAAAATCTGGAACATGCTGACCCTCCATGAGTGTCTAGTATGTGTTGTTGAATTCTGGGTCACTTTTGGAGAGAAGTGGCCAATCAAAAGTCTCATGCCCACAAGAGTTGAGGATGGTGGTTAATGCCATGATCGATGGTCGACTGAGGCAATCAACAACATTATTGGTGCTTCCATTCTTATACTTGATATTCAAATGGAAATGTTATAGGTATGTGGACCATTTCTGATGGCGATCATTCTGCAACTTCCCTTATGTCTGTATGAACTGTAGGGGTCGGTGGCCTATGTGGATGATCGTTTCCTTCCCCAAAATGTAATGCTTCCATTGTCGTAGGCATGCACAATGGAATACATCTCTTTTTCATAAGTGGGATACCTCTTGACTGTGTCTAAAAATTTATCGCTGTGATATGCCACTGGATGCCAGTGTTGAGTAAGGGCTACCCCAATAGCTGTTGGCTTGTATGGACCTAACCCAAGTTCAGAGGTGATTTAGCCAAAAAAATCTCGGTACTACTCGCCCTTTTGGCAACAGTCCACAGACCGTGGACTGAGGTCTCACTTGAATTAGTATGGGAGGGTGCTAGAACCAGGTTTCCGCACCCTGGGGAAGTCTAATGAGCTTCTGGAGGTCTGCAATTTGACCCTACGCGCACCTATAAGTCGCTCACAACCTATGATGTTGCCTTCGTGCATCCCTACTCGGGGCGCGATCTGTATTATACACAAGTTCCTAGCTCATTTAACCTGTTATTACCCGATTACTTAACTTATCTATGTAAGATAATTAACAGTATATCCAGCAATCATATAAGTGCGCACAATAAGAAAAACAATATAAATGTAAAGAATTCAATACACAAGTAGATGCACAGAAATTGGAATCAACTTCTCTTTATTATTCTTCGTTCAAGATTATATACTCGACACCACCCTGCGCACTCAGCTACAGGGGTCTGCGCACTTAGTTGCGGACTCTACTAGGCCTCTGCACACTCAGCTACAGAGCCTCTTCCTACTACTATGACCCAATACACTTCGACTCTCACTCTATGCTCTATCTTTCTTATTCATCTATCTCTCTAATTCCCCTCTTTACAACTTAGAGCCTTGCTCTATTTATACAATCCCATGGTCCGCAGACCATGGGTACATCGACATGACATTACATTACTTTACAATACTTAGGGTGGACAACCATTTGACTCAACCTATACTTTGCGCTTTTTGCCCGCAATTCGCAAAATCTTATAATACATTTGACCAAAACTTGGGCTTTGAGCACCAAAACATGTTGTGGGGGGATTCCATGCCTAACAAGCCCCCAACATAATCATTGTGACTCGTCCCCCAGTCACTCTGTCGGCGCGACGATCTTGGCGCGGAGTCCCTCCAAATAGTCTTGTACTGCTCGGAGGTCCGCAACGCAATGTTCTACGGTTTTTTGAACCTGCTGCATGCGCTCTTCCGATGCTTCTTTGTGAGGATCGAATCCCTACCTTAGCGCATAGAGCCCCTACATCTATCTGCAAAGCTCCATAGACTGTTGTGCACTATGGAGGACAGGTGCGGCCACCTATTAGTCCACATATAGACGCTCGCCGCCATGAGCACCCAGAAGATCTTTGTCTCGCAAATCCGCTTCACATCCTTGGTATCCTAGAGAAACACGTACTTTACAGCCTCTAGTAATTCCTGCTCAATGCTCGGGAACTAACTATCCTCCAACAGTTCTCCCACTACCAGAAAAATGGAAAAGATTAACCATGTGTAGTGGAAGGTCTTGCCCTGCTCCTGGGCTTCCTTGCAGTTGGTCAAGAATTCCTCGCAGGAACTCGGCCCAGTTGAATTGGACCCCCTCTGTGCATTGTTCGGCCAATGCAACTACCAGCACTGGTACTTCATCGCCACGGCATTTTCTCATTACCTTCCCATCCAGGAGTTGGGTGGCTATGCACACCCATTTATCTTTGATGCTACTGATTGTGTAACCCCTCTTTTTCTTGTCGAACTTATATTTTTTCTTCATGGCTTCCATGAGAGCCAGATCACCGCTTTTTCCTGCTATCATCAAGGGGTCCTTTCCCTTACAAGGAAGCCAAGAAATTCTATGGATGAAATCTGTAAAAATGGGAATAGGCTCCTCCAAACATAAGTACCCATCGTGCACCAGGAAAAGCAACTGCCTGACGATGAAAATAGTTATGGGCACATGGTGAATGTGTGGAATCCACAGCAGAGAAAGCAATCTGGCCTTCTCCACACTGCGCAACCATTTCTGCAGCTGTAATGTTGTGACTAGCCCCTCCGTGCACTACTTCATGAGGCTCTCCATCTTTAAGTGTGGGAACTTCTCACTATCCGTGAGGTCCCAATCTTCAAACTTCATTGTGGGCACACAGCCCAAGTGTGAGCCCTCAAACACAATTCCATCAAGGAGGAGTGGGGTCTGGAGTGCACTCTTGGTGGCATCCTGATCCTTTGGTATCTTGGTTTTCCCTTTTCGCGGAGGGACGTACTCGAGCAGTTTTGCTGTAAATCACACCGGTTGGGTATCCTCTTCCATTTCCTCTACTTCCTCTATCTCATCGATGAGAGCCTGTAGGTCCTCCTCCTCGTCATCTGTCTCAATGGTGACAACCTTGCCCTTTTCTTCAATTTAGAGCTTACTAAACCATAGATTCCTCGGGGACATGTGGATTGGTCCCGCTACCTGCTTATCTTTTCTCGGTCTCGGCGTCCGAGGTGATTTTGGGATTTCTGGCGCAACCCAAGTATCTTCAGGAACATTATGTACCGTGGGGTTCTGTGCGGCCTCGTCGAGGGTTCCTTCTGTAAAGCCCAAACCTCTCCTAGTAGCCACCATATTGCTTGAACTCTCTGTGGTTGTTCGAGAACCTTGGGGCTCGAATATCGCTCAGCGCACCACACTCTGTGCTCTAATCAACTGCTCAAATCTCAAGTTAACAAGTGTTGAATCATGGCTAGCCCTTGGAGTTTTATAGTGCCTTTTGAATTCAAATTAGACTGTTCTCCCCAATTCTAGGCCATCAATGTTTTCTTGGCAGCAGATTGTCCCAACTCTTGCCCTTAATTTGCGTCTTAAATGCCTGCCACCCACTCCCTTTTACCTTAAATCGAACATCCCATCGCGAACAGTGACACCAATAGTAACTTCCCAGCCTACCCACATGGTAGCGCAGCACCTTGTGCGCGGTTGCAAACCTTGTGACATGCTGATTTTGCGCACACCTCCCTTATCGCACACCTTCCAGATAAACTCTTTTATAGTCCCGCACTCTCTTTCAACTACCTAGAGCACTGAGACTATGCTCCCTATGGCTAGTCAGGTGGTTACACCACCTGGCGAGACTTCAACTCGCCTTCAAGTATAGTCCACGAAAAGTCTTCAATTTCCCTCGCGACAGCCTGTGACGCCTGTTCTACCATATGTAATGTGCTCCCCTGGTTACTGTGTTTGGTGAGGTGCAGTTGTAGCCATGGTAGTAGAGTCATAAATTGTCAGCGAAAATATTCTAATCAGTGGTATGATCATCCACACCTTGTCTTGTCATCCTTGGTTTATTGAGACAACCTTGCTTGATATCATTTTCCAGCCTCTTGATCTCAGTGTCCATCAAAATGCTTTTCTTCCTCAGTCGTACCCGGTATTTTTCGAGTTCGCAAAGTCTAATGTTCCCTCGCTAAATGGCTTCCTAAATATTTATGTGTTCGACCTCACGTAGTTGTGTGATTTCTTCGCCCTGGTCTTCACGCACTGTCATAACTGCGGGAGCTCTTACGGGTGGACTCCTCTTTTCATTCTCTTCAGAAATTGCAGTTTCTACTCTGTTCCGCAAATTTGGAATCGTTTCCATGGTCAGGGTTTTGCACATGGTTCTATAGGCCCATCGAACAGCTGGTATGCATAGGTCCCAATTAGTGCGTCTTGCCTGGTGAACCCTGTTCAGTACTTTGCACACCCTATTGCATGCCTCTCCATGGATAATTGGTAGCACTTCGCCTTTCTTGCTGCTATGGTTTTTTCTGATTCTCTATTCTGGGAGTGGTATGCACTTGTGCGGGCTATACAGCATATGTCCGTACCCATCGGGAAGGGTGGGCACGTAAGTTGTTCCGCCCCTACTGACTGGTTCGTGTTCTGAGCTGGGGTTTTCTAAAGCATAGGCACATCATCCTTCTACATCCATGCTATTCCTCAAAACTTCCCTAATGCGTACCCCACCATCATGGAGGCGTTGCGTGTAGCGCCCACTTCAGAGCATCGAATCGTTGTTGTTCTGATACTGTGCTTTCAAATTTTTTCAGGAATTTATCCACCATTGTTAACCCATCATATGTTGGCAGATCCCTTGCTTCTATTGTCACGCAGCACAGTGATCTAACCATCATGTTGCAATTAAATGTTGTTACTTTGTGCAACCAATTCTACCGTCGCTCTATCTCTTCATCTAAATCTGAAGTGCAGGAGCTTTCGTGCTCCCATGAAATCCTTCCATCTGCAGTCAGATTCACCCAATCCTCTTCTTATGTTGTTATATTGTAAATACAATCAAGATCATCATCACTATCATTGTCACGCACTGGTTTAGTGTATCACGCTCCTTCGGTTGGATCTAGCAGTACTACTATGCATAGTGACTTTTTCTCAAAGATCATTTTGCGCTTCTTCACATTTACGACTCCGTTCATATCGGTGGCCTAATCTATTCCTAATAGTTTGGGATAGGGATTGCTGTCATTGACAATCACTATCACTTCAAAATCCGCCTGAATGCTCGCACCTTCAATATCTATTGTTACCCCTTGCAATCTTCCCATCGATAAGATCTTCTGTTGGTTCGCCATTCATAACTAAATAGGAGACCACTGTAGCGCGGGTTTGCCCATGCGTTCCCATGTTTGTTTTGGTAGTAAATTTATGTCCGATTTGAGATCCAGGATTACCTTATCCATTTCATATTTGTCGATTTGCATAGTCAACCTCATTTCCCTTCCTATGCGCAATGCATGCTTTCCAAGTTTCTCGACCACGCACGGCTCTTCTGACCCTGCACACCTAGTGATAAGTTCCTATAGCCCTTTTACTGCCTTGATGTCACGTAGTAGTTTCATGCATGTCTCCAAGAAGGTAGTGAGCATTGAAGGATCCATCCCTAGTTCTAGTTGATCCTTACTACCTAAAGTGGAGGCCTTCGTGAAACTCTTCTTAGCTTCCATGAATATCTCCTTCACGCATTCTAAATCAAATTCGGGTTCCTTTGTAGGAGCCTTGCGAACCCACGCACTTTCTTTTGACTGTTTCCCTTTATCCTCACCAGTGGTCACACCGCTCTTGAGCATCATGTTTACATTTGGGTCTTCTTCATTTTCAGACCTCATCATCTGCAAATTTTTAGTCAGAGGGGGTTGAAGTACCCATTTTTCGCGTAGTCTCCCTATCAATGTAGGGCAGCCTTCTACTTGATGATTAAACTGAGTACAGTACAAACATGACGTTATGGTCGAGTTTGTACAATCACGGGCATAGTGCTCTGGCCCTCCGCAATTATAAAAAATTAACTATCTGTGACACCTTCCTAGTCCCATTCCGCCTCGACCTCGATCGCGCCCCTGAAATCTAGCTCGTGCCATTCCTGCATTCGGGTTGAGGGCTCGTGTTTCGATCTGCACCCTGTAGGAAGGAGTCTGATCCATCATTAGTTCATAGCTTCTACAGGTGCGCTCATCATGGCCTACCGACCTGTAGAAGTTACAAAATAATTGTTAGGACGTCTGTGTATACTTCTGCAATAAATGAAAATTATCTATGGTGTGTTTTCCTCCTATCTGATAGATCACGCACCATAATGCAGGAGCCACGCTCGGTCCTACCTGTGCCTAAGATCTTAATGGCATCGACCCTCCTCCTATCAACTAATTTGTGAACATTGGACAATGGTCCTTGTCATGCCCCTGATCCTTGCATTTTATGCACCATACCTCTTCGCACACCTCTAGCTGAGGTGTCCTGTCCTATTTCAAACTTTGTATTTCTAGGCACAGATTTTGCAGTTGCACATGGATTTGTTGGACTCCCACACCAGGGTCTTGTATAGGGGTCTCATGCAATCTCATCGCCATCTCCAAAGCTTTGGCTTGGGTGGAAATTTTTTGCTGTGAATGCTACAAACCATGCGCGGTGCTATCCATCTGTCAATGTCATGTTAGCTTCGCGAATCATGCCCTTCAGTCTTTAGTCCAGATCCCACGGGGTCTTGCCCGGGAGCATCGCGATCTCCTTAAACCCGATGATTGATAGTGTTTCTGACTTTGGCCTGCTAAATTACCTGTTCAGCGAGGTCTGGATTTATATGATTCCTGTGTTTCGATGGTCATAAGAATTCTTGATGTACCATGTTAATGCGTGATCCTGCAATGTGCTCACTAATGTAGCCTTCTTGATATTGTCATCCATGAGTCCTTGTGCTTCCCTTACTACTCTTACCACGAACTAGAATTGGTTCGGGTCTTCATTCCCCACTCCTCTGAATATCGGTAGTTTGATCGCGCTCGCCATATTGAACTCTGGTGGTGGTGGAGGTGGGGTGGGTGGAGATGGAGGTGAGGATGGGGAGATGGATGGCGAGGTGGGTTGGAGGTGGTAAATGCGGAATGTGTTGCCTTATTAGACTGATCATGCTTCTCGGAGAAACTTTCGCGAGCTCCTCCTCACTTTCCTGCGAGGGGGAAATTAAGGGACTAGTTTCCAATTCTTCACTACTTCCACTTCTGTAGATTTTTCCACTTCACATAGTCCCAAACATTAATTTATTTTCATAACACGATTTTCACACAATAGCATCTTAATCCAAGTGTTAAAAGATTTAATATACTTACCTCGTGGTCCCTTGAGGAAACATCTCTCCGCCTCACTGTAGCTAACGGTCGTGTCTACCGCGAACTTAGTGATAAATCCTCTTATAATTCGGTCCAGCCAATGGTCCACGGCTCGTGTGATCTTATCTCCTGACGCTTCTAGTCTGCGCACTACTTTCGAAGTCCACACAATTGGTTTGTCGAACCTACACCTTCCTTGACTGTCTGCTAGCTTCACGATCCACTCATACAGATCAGAAGGGAAGGATGCAAAGAAAATTTCATGGATTTCCGTATACAAGTAGTACTCCAACCACTTTTCCTTAGTTACTCATGGATTTCTATTTTCCTGTGCTACAAACTTGTGAATCTTCTTGTCCAACCACACTTCAATTTCTTTCTTTGTTGGATTCCAGTGGCATGACATCAGACATCCCTTATGCAGATCCCGGTCCCGGCAACAAAACCATTTGTTGGCTTGTATGGCACTGACCCCGGTTCAGAGGTGATTTAGCCAAGAAAATCCCAGTACTATTGGCCCTTTCAGCAATAGTCCGCAGAGCATAGACTGAGGTCTCACCCGAAGTAGTATGGGAGGGTGCTAGAACTAGGTTTCCGCACCCTGGGGATGTCTGATGAGCTTCTGGTGATCCGCGGTTTGACCCTGCATGCACATCGCTACAGGCACCTATTAGTCACTCGCAACTTTTGATGTTGCCTTCGCACAACCCTACTCGAGGCGTGATCCGTATTATACCCAAGTTCCTAGCTTATGTAACCTGTTATTACCCGATTACTTAACTTATCTTTGTAAGACAATTAATAGTATATCCAATAATCATATAAGTGCGCACGATAAGAAAAATGGTATAAATGTAAAGAATATAATACACAAGCAGCTGCGCAAAAATTGGAATCAACTTCTCTTTATTATTCTTCATTCAAGATTACAAACTCGACACTGCCCTACACACTCAACTGCAGGGGTCTGCGCACTCAGCTGCGGATTCTACTAGGCTTCTGTGCACTCAGCTGCAGAGCCTCTTCCTACTGCTATGACCCAATACACTTAGACTCTCACTCTATGCTCTATATTTCTTATTCATCTATCTCTCTAATTCCCCTCTTTACAACTTAGAGCCTTGCTCTATTTATACAATCCCATGGCCCACGGACCATGGGTAGGCCGACATGACATTACATTACTTTAAAATACTTAGGGTGGACAACCCTATGAATCAACCTATACTTCATGCTCTGCACCCGCAATTTGCGAAGTCTTACAATACATTTGACCAAAACTTGGGCCCAAAAACATGTTGTGGGGGGATTCCATGCCCAACAATAGCATAGCCAAAGGCATCTATCTTGATCTCAAATGGTTGTTGCAAGTCTAGTAATGCGAGAACTAGTGTCGAGTAGAGGTGATGTTTCAACTCTGTGAATTCCTTTTGTTGAGATTCAGACCAAAAGAATTTTCCTTTCTCTCCTCCCTTGGTGACTTGACTCAAGGGCCAAGTGATATCAGAAAATCCCAACACAAACCTGCAATAGAAGTTTGCAAGACCTAGAAAGCTGCAGAGCTCTGTAAAAGTATTTGGAGATGGCCAATCCCAAATGACTTGGATCTCCTCTAGATCCACATGCACCCCTTGTTCATCAATAATGTATCCTATATACTAAACTTGGGTCATACCAAAAGTGCATTTCTCCAAATTGGCACATAACTTGTGTTGCTGCAGTGTTTGGAGAACCTGTCGGATGTGGTGGAGGTGCTCTTCCCAACTATGGCTTAAGATCAGGATGTCATCCAAGTTGTTGGAAATAATACTGAGAGGGGGGGTGAATCAGTATTATCTAGCAATTTAATAAATCTTCCTTATTTGATCTTTGAATTATTTTAGCATGTCAGTACCATAAAATAATGAGCATGAAAAACAGATAGTCACACCAAAGAACACAAGATGTAAGGTGGAAACCCAATGTGGGTGAAAACCACCTGCTGCAATATGTCTCTATCTTCTTTCAATTTAGAAACTTCTTTTACAATGATTTTGTACTGGTGCAGTCCTTTACTAGTATGCAGGCTGCAACCTGCAGAGAGCTGCAACTCTCTCTCTCTCTTGTTTTCCAGTCTACTCCTGGAAGGGAGCTACAACCCCCTACTTCTTTTCATAAAGCATCAGATGATCAACAAGTACATAACAGATATAGATCACTACAGATATCAGATCAGCAACAACAGAACTAACCCATAACACCTTATCAATAGAGAAATTCAATCAACAGAACATCTTAAAACAGAGACGCAGTTTTCCTTTCTGTGGCCTGCGACCAGACGCTGTTAACCTTCTGCTACTCTGCGTCCACCCGCAGATATCCTTCTGCTTCGCTGCGTGCCCACGCACTGTTCCTTTGACTGCTCTGCGTTCTGTTGCTTCAGGGACGCACCCAAGGATACTATCGCGCCGCGTCTTTCGCTACAGAGACGCACCTGAAAACACTATCGCGCCACGTCCTTCTGCTTCAGAGACGCACCTGAACCTTGAATGCCCTGCGTCCCCACGCAGGTCTCTCTCTACTGTACTGCGTCTCGGCGCACTTGCCCTTTACAGTACCTGCGTCCCGGCGCACTTTCCCTTTACTGAACCTGCGACCCTTCAGATATAAATGATATGAAGACTTCAGAACAAACCCAAACAGTCAGATCTATCGATCTGTTCATGCGCCATAGAGATCACAGTCCATTAGAAGATTCGCCTTTTTAGATCTGGACTAGATCTCACCAAATAAGATATTCAACCCAAGACTATTGCCCAATCCAAATGAACTCCTTTGCTTTATATAGGCAAGCTTCTCCCCAAAACATGGAACAATACCACGAGCCGACACCATAGAAACACAAAAACCGTCGGCTAGATACCACACAAGAAACCCCCACGTGCTTTTCTCTGCCTTGAAATGTGTGCACTGGGTGGACGCACCCCCTGAACGGCCGGCCGGCGTCCCTGGACGCGGTTTCTGCATGGTATACCTGCGGGGGCGCACTTTCTGAACCGATTGCCTGCGTCCTTCTTAATTTTCATCAAACTGAGAGCCTTACCACTGGAGTTGCCATCAAGTACAACATCTGTAACATACAGTCATACCAGAAACATAATGCCAACAATCTCCCCCTTTGGACTTGATGGCAACCTCACAAACTTCAGCTTCATTCTCCCCCTTTGACATCAAGAGCAAAGGGTATGCTCCCCCTAAGCACATGCTCCCCCTGAATATGAACCAGATCTGCAGCATCGCACCACCATGAAAGAGATAGAGACATATTGCAGCTATTTCCAAGGTCTCCTTCTCCATAATGCCAACAATGCATTATGTGCTCCCCCTGAGCCTGTACCACCAATAGGAAGAGGTTCAACAAGATGATGCATCAACAACCCCCAGCTTTTGCCTGAGGTATTCAAACGTGTCCCTGGGCAATGGTTTGGTAAGAATATCAGCAACTTGTTCCTTGGAAGGAACATACTCCAACTTGACTTTCTGTTCAAGCACTTGTTCCCGGAGAAAATGGTACTTGATTGGTATGTGCTTGGTTTTTGAATGCATGACCGGATTCTTTGAGATGCTGATTGCACTTGTGTTATCACATAAGATGGGGATAGGTGGTGTACAAGTGATTTGAAAATCCTGTAAAGTCTGCATCATCCAAAGGAGTTGAGTGCAACACGATGCAGCAGCAACATATTCCGCTTCAGCTGTAGACAAGGCAATCGAACTCTGTTTCTTGCTGAACCAAGATACCAGTCTGGAACCCATAAAGAACGCACCACCACTTGTGCTTTTCCTGTCATCCACGCTTCCGGCCCAATCTTCATCTGTATAAGCATGAAGAGTAAGATCTGTATCTCTAGGATACCATAAGCCATAATTTTGAGTCCCTTGAAGATATTTGAAAATTCTCTTTACTGCCTGAAGATGAGTCTCCTTCGGATTTGCCTGAAATCTTCCAACTATTCCAACTGCATGCATGATGTCTGGTCGGGTACCTGTCAAATATAGTAAACTTCCAATCATAGATCTGTAGGTTGGTTGATGTACTGCTGCAGATTCATCATTTGCACTGAGACTACATCATGTGACCATGGGTGTACATACAGGTTTTGCATCTTCCATGCCATATTTCTTCAAAATCTGCTTGAGATACTTGGTTTGAGATAAAAAGATTCCTCCTTCCTTTTGTTGGATTTGCAAACCAAGGAAATATGTCAGTTCTCCTAGCAAGGACATTTCAAATTCTTTCTGCATGACCGAGGCAAAGCTTTGACTCATAGCTTCTTCATTGCTGCCAAAAATAATGTCATCTACATACACAACAAGTATTAGCAATTTGTCATTTTCAACTTTTATATACAGATTGCTATCTGTTGAACCTTTTGAGAAACCTTGTTGATGAAGATATTTGTCCAACCGGTAGTACCAAGCCCTTGGAGCTTGTTTGAGACCATAGAGAGCCTTTTTCAATCGGCATACAAGATTTGGATCATTTCCAAGAATGAACCCATCTGGCTGTTCAATGTACACCTCTTCTTCCAAGTCTCCATTCAGAAAGGCTGATTTCACGTCCATTTGAAATACTTTGAAGTTTTGAAAACTTGAGAGAGCAAGGAACATTCGGATGGCCTCAAGTCTTGCAACAGGAGCAAAAGTTTCTTCAAAGTCTATTCCTTCTTGCTGCGCATACCCTTTACAAACAAGTCTGGCTTTGTTTCTAATTACTTCTCCATTTTCATTCAATTTATTTTTGAAGACCCATTTTGTTCCGATAACATTCTTATCCTTTGGTCTAGGAACCAGCTCCCAAGTGTTGTTCTTTTCGATTTGCTCAAGTTCTTCATCCATTGCTTTCACCCAACATTCATCTTTGCATGCTTCTTTCACATTTTGTGGTTCAGTAGAGGAGAGTAATGCCAAATAGCTTGAGGCTTCTGCAGCTGTTCTTCTTGTTTGTACACCTGCTTCTTTCTGCCCCACAATCTGAGATTTTGGATGATTCTTCTGAACATATCTGGATGGAGTTTTCTCTTCTATTCTTGTCTGCTCCTCTGGTTCTTCTTGAAGTTCTCCTTGGGGTTCTTCTTCTTCATTATTCTGTCTTTGAGGGTAGCCTTCATCTTCTTCTATATCTTCATGATGTACTTGCCTAGGAATATATCCCTTCTCATCAACCACTACATCAATGCTGTCAACAATTCTGCCAAGTCTTTTATTGTAGCATTTGTATGCTTTGCTGTGTGGAGAATAGCCAAGAAGAATGCCTTCATCTGCTCTAGGTTCAAGTTTGCCAAGCTGCTCATCAGTATTCTTGATATAGCATTTGCTCCCAAAGATTTTGAAGTGCTTTACCGAAGGAGTTTTACCACTCCAGAGCTCATGAGGAGTTTGAGTGCTGTTCACCCGGACATTTGTCTTGTTGAGAATAATAACCGCAGCATGTGCAGCTTCACCCCAGAAAGTTGCGGGAGTTCCTGATTCATCAAGCATAGCACGAGCCATTTGTTGGATTGTTCTGTTCATTCTTTCAACAACTCCATTTTGCTGAGGAGTTCTAGCTGTAGAGAATTCTCTCCTTATCCCATGTTCATCACAGAAATCGAAAAATTCATTTGAAGTAAATTCCCCACCTCTGTCGGATCTGAGGCACTTAATTTTGTGACCTGATTCATTTTCAACCAAGGCTTTGAAGGTCTTGAATTTTTCGAATGCTTCATCTTTGTGCTTCATAAGTCCTAACCAGACAAACCTGGAGAAATCGTCAATAAATAATATCAAGTATTCCTCTCCTCTAGGTGTTCTTTTCCTGAATGGGCCACATGTATCTGTATGTACTAGCTCAAGAGGCATGCTAGCTGATCCCTCTTTCTCTGGAAAGTTAGTCCTGGTTTGTTTTCCAAACTGACATGATCTGCATATGGTGTTGTCAGGAATTTTGATATCTGGAAGATCGCGAACTGCCTGATATTTGCATGCTTTCCTTATTTGTGAGAAGCTTAGATGTCCCAACCTTCGATGCCATAACCAGTTCTCTTCATCCTTGCTAAGATAGCATTGTTGTTGTCCTTCTTCAAATATGTACAGATTATTTGGAGTTCTTTTGCCTTTGAGTACTGTTTTACCTGTATCAAGATCACGAACAAGACATCCATTCGATCTGAAAATAACCTCGGTTTTTTGATCACACATCTGGCTGACACTTAGTAGATTATGCTTCAATCCATCAACATACAAAACATTTCCAGCCTTGACCTTTTCTTTTAAAGGAGCAATACCTTTTCCTTTTATAGTTGCAGGAGTATCATTTCCAAAAGAAACTTTCTTTCCCTTTTCTAAAGTAGAATAAGATTCAAGTTTTTCTTTATCACCTGTCATATGTTTCGAACATCCACTGTCAATGTACCATAGATTTTCCTGTCCTTCTGCATAAAATGCTATCCCACATCTTTCTGTTTGAGGTTCCTTTATTCTCCATGTTTTGGTGCTTGTGGCTTGTTCCTTTTTCTCCTGAAACCTGCTCCTACATTCAGAGTCTTCATGACCAAAATTATTGCAAATAGAACATTCAACTTCATTTTCAAGAACCGAAAAGTTGTTATAGGTCCTTTTTGTAATCCCTGTCATACTTCTTTGTTTTTGAGCTTCCCTAGTCATGATTGTTTTATATGCAACACATTGAGCTGCTTTGTGACCAAAGTTATGGCAAGAAAAGCATTGTCCATTGAAGAAGCTTCTGCGGTTATTGAATCTACCAGCCAACTGATTGTAATTTCTATTTTCATCTATTCTTGAACCAAACTGAGAAGATTTTACCTGTGGCTGGTTGTAGCTTTTGTTCACCCTTAAGATGGATTGTCCCTGATAGTTTCTGTTTGTAATTCGTCCCTGCTTTACCTGATTATCTTCATTGTTCTTCTGCTCATTTCTTCTTGCTGCATCAAGATAACTTTTTGAGGTGGATGCTTGAGAGGTTTCTCCATTATAGCCCAAACCTGTCTTGTTTAGAGGAGACCGCTGCACATTGATAATCTCATCCAAAGTTTCAGATCCTTTGACAAACTTAAGATTAATAGCTTTTGTTTTCTCTATTTCTTTTCTGAGACCAACAATTTCACCTTCTAGTTTTTCAAGATGTTTTTCCTTTTCATCAATTTGAAATTGCAAAGTATCAATGATCACATTCTTTTCTTCTATGCATCTCTTGAGTCTAGTAATTTCATCATAGAGATTATCCACATCTACAGCATCCTCATAATCATCATCTTCAAATGCCATTAACAGCTTATATTTATTACCTTGTTCATCTTCATCACTATTTGATAAGCCATCACTATCTTCATGGGTGTAGTAGCTTTTCTTATTTACACTTTGTTTCTTGTTCCATCTAGCAGGTTCTTTTCCTTTATCCTTATAAGGACATTTTGCAGCATAATGACCTACTCTTCCACAAGCAAAGCATTTGAAAGGTAGCTTACCTCTGAACCTTCCAGAACCCCTTTGAAGACTTCTGACAAAATTTGATTCTTCTTCCTCTTCTTCTGGAACATGGCTTGCTTCATAGTAATCTTCTTTGCCTGATGCCTTAAAAGCAGCTTCCCTTCTGTCTGATGGACCTCCCTTTCTCATTTCATAAGCAGTTAGAATTCCATGTAGCTGAGACATAGTGAGAACACGGAGATTTTCCTTTTCTTCTATTGCAGATACTTTAGATTCAAACTTGGGGGATAATGATCTTAGAATCTTTTGAACTACTATAGTCTCTTTTATTTCTTCACCCAAATTTTTCATACAATTAACAATCTCATCTACCCGAAGAAAATAATTAGCCACACTTTCATCATTATACATCTTGAGAGTCTCATATTGAATCCTGAGAGTTTGAAGTTTAGCTTGTTTTACCTGTTCATCTCCTTCATAGCTAGTGATCATTTTGTCCCATATCTCTTTTACTGATTTGAAGTGCATGACCTTCATGAATTCTGTTTGGGATATACTTCCTAATAGAGTACTGACTGCTTTTGCATTTGTTTCATACTTCTTTTTCTCAGCTGGATCTGTAGGAGTAGCTGAAGGAAAAGCATAGCCTGTTTCTACAATGTCCCAAACTTCTGTACCAAGAGATTGAAGATATGCAGTAACTCTTACCTTCCAATAATTGAAGTTTGTCCCATCAAAAATCGGTGGCCTGATTGATGCTTCTCTCTCGTAGTTGCTCATGATGAACGATCTACCTTCAAGCGATCAAGCTTCTCTGAAGGACCTGCTCTGATACCAATTGTTGGAAATAATACTGAGAGGGGGGGTGAATCAGTATTATCTAGCAATTTAATAAATCTTCCTTATTTGATCTTTGAATTATTTTAGCATGTCAGTACCATAAAATAATGAGCATGAAAAACAGATAGTCACACCAAAGAACACAAGATGTAAGGTGGAAACCCAATGTGGGTGAAAACCACCTGCTGCAATATGTCTCTATCTTCTTTCAATTTAGAAACTTCTTTTACAATGATTTTGTACTGGTGCAGTCCTTTACCAGTACGCAGGCTGCAACCTGCAGAGAGCTGCAACTCTCTCTCTCTCTTGTTTTCCAGTCTACTCCTGGAAGGGAGCTACAACCCCCTACTTCTTTTCATAAAGCATCAGATGATCAACAAGTACATAACAGATATAGATCACTACAGATATCAGATCAGCAACAACAGAACTAACCCAGAACACCTTATCAATAGAGAAATTCAATCAACAGAACATCTTAAAACAGAGACGCAGTTTTCCTTTCTGTGGCCTGCGACCAGATGCTGTTAACCTTCTGCTACTCTGCGTCCACCCGCAGATATCCTTCTGCTTCGCTGCGTGCCCACGCACTGTTCCTTTGACTGCTCTGCGTTCTGTTGCTTCAGGGACGCACCCAAGGATACTATCGCGCCGCGTCTTTCGCTACAGAGACGCACCTGAAAACACTATCGCGCCACGTCCTTCTGCTTCAGAGACGCACCTGAACCTTGAATGCCCTGCGTCCCCACGCAGGTCTCTCTCTACTGTACTGCGTCTCGGCGCACTTGCCCTTTACAGTACCTGCGTCCCGGCGCACTTTCCCTTTACTGAACCTGCGACCCTTCAGATATAAATGATATGAAGACTTCAGAACAAACCCAAACAGTCAGATCTATCGATCTGTTCATGCGCCATAGAGATCACAGTCCATTAGAAGATTCGCCTTTTTAGATCTGGACTAGATCTCACCAAATAAGATATTCAACCCAAGACTATTGCCCAATCCAAATGAACTCCTTTGCTTTATATAGGCAAGCTTCTCCCCAAAACATGGAACAATACCACGAGCCGACACCATAGAAACACAAAAACCGTCGGCTAGATACCACACAAGAAACCCCCACGTGCTTTTCTCTGCCTTGAAATGTGTGCACTGGGTGGACGCACCCCCTGAACGGCCGGTCGGCGTCCCTGGACGCGGTTTCTGCATGGTATACCTGCGGGGGCGCACTTTCTGAACCGATTGCCTGCGTCCTTCTTAATTTTCATCAAACTGAGAGCCTTACCACTGGAGTTGCCATCAAGTACAACATCTGTAGCATACAGTCATACCAGAAACATAATGCCAACACAAGTATGCCACTACAAATGAGTTGGTGAATGTGTTAACTCCCAGGTTGTTCCCTATGACTCCCAAGGGAATACGGCCGGGGTAACCACTAACCAATCTTTGGGTTACAGTTTCTAGCCAAACTGTAATCAGAGAGGGCTCTCTCTTTAAGATTTATCTCTGTTCTGATAGTATTTTTGGCTATCTATGATGTTCAAGGTTGTGTTTTTGGAATGTGTTTGGTGATGATTCCAGTCAATATATATAGGTGCTTACTAGCATGTCTTAGTGCATTGGGCATGGAGTCAGTGGTCCTTTAGTTTGCTTGATGTGCTGTGTGATAATGAAGTGATGCTGCAGAGCCAGATTAGTGTCTGAGAAACAATTTTTTGAAATGGTGATTGAATGTGGTGTATCTAGTTTATGCAGGGCAACTAAGAATCTTACAATAAACTGCTGAAGAAAGACAGTGAGAATATTATTCCGGAAGAAATGAAGAATTTCTAGATAACATTCATACTTATAGAATTAATAGAAACATGAGCAATTAAGAATTCATGTCCATGGTTAATTCTGAAGACAAACATTTACAGCAGTAAAAATTGAGCGCAAGGTGTAATAAAACAAATCCTACACTATTCTTTTTCTCTACTGCTAGTTTAGTGTAACATGAGTATGATTTAATAAACATAAGAAGACAAGAACAGAGATTGAGGAAAACTTGTTATTTCATCAGGCAGCATAGGAATTCTGCCTCAGCACACATAGCATCATCCAGACATCAAATATTTCAGGAAATCACTGAGCTGGACCAGCCCTTTTTATTAGATATACTGAAAGTATACAATAGATCTGCCTTAGAGTCAAAATCACCAACCCCTAATGCGTTGCCAAGGGGATATATATACAAAATTTACATCATAAAAATATCAGAGAATGAGTTAATGGCTCATTTATGTTATGCCAACTCCTGGAGCATTGTAGCTGAGAGAGTTAATGCTGAAATAACTCTTTAGTGCCTTGCTGTCAAAAAATAGTCAGAAGCAGTTGGTTTGGCGGCTATTGGAGTCGGCTGAGGATACGCTGTCAAAATTTGTGTATTGTCTTATCCCTTAGGCTAGCTGTCATTGTCCATGTGCTGAGTCACCTTTCAGCTGCCTTTAATGCTGGCTTTGTCATGCTGTTTGTTTTGTAGTGACCTGGACCTGGCAGTGGCCGAACAACTGAGGCTACCGTGGCAAAATCTGAAGCATTTTTTGCCACCAATCCTCCTTAGGCATTTGATGTCTCCGAATTTTTATCAAAGTCTCATCGGCCTCTGTATATCTATAAATGTTAGGAGGAGTTTCAAAAAGATGATTCACCTCATTTTCAATGAAGAACAGGCCTTCAAGTTTATCATATAAGCTCTGTCCCGTGGGAGGTACTGTTTGCTCAGATGTACTGCCAGATGCAGTAATCTGATTTTCAATATAGGTTTCCATTCTGTTGGCAAATTGATCTCGGGAGATCAATCTTCCTGCACCGCTTAGGAGGTTGGGCAGGCCCTTTGCTTGCAGCACTGCCATCTTGAGTTTATATTCCTCCACATCACCCTGTATCTCATAGCACTTCCTCTCCACTGTTTGTACATAATTCCTGAGAGTTAGTACCTTCTTGGCAGTGAGGACAGCCTCTGTTCTGTTGGCAATGCCTATGGCTGCCAGTTCCTCCTTTTCTTGCCTGTTCAGGAAGTCTATCATTCTGTTGGCCTGTTCAGGTTTGTCTCCCAGTAGTGTTTTGGACTTATGGATTTCTGCCTGTGCTTGGCCCATCAAGTCCATCTGCTCATGTATTGTTTTGATTGACCTCCATTGTTGAGTGATGGATTGGCCAATTTTGGCCCATAGAATTCTTTTTATATCAGCCATGGCAGTTTCTAGATTTAGCTCCTTCTCTAAGGCCTTTATCTTTTCTTTTAGGGCCTTTATTTCTCTGCTTTGCTCTGCCATAGTCACCTTTGATTTATCATACTTGGCATCCAGTTCTGCCAATTTTTCCTTGGCCTTCTTTATCTCATTTGCCTGGAGCTCCATTTCCTTGATGGCCTTGGTCAATTCTTCTACACTTGTGCTGGCATCTGGAGTTGTTGTTGTTCTTGCTGCTTCTGTTGTGGGGGCCACTGCTGGCCCTGTAGTTGTTGCTGTTGTTGAAGTAGTTGGAGGAGCTTGGGATGTGGACTCTCCCTGTTTATCTTGTAATGCTCCTTCCAACTCTTTCTCCAAATCTAGGACCCTCTAGTTTAGCTGCATTATGAGGTCCAGTTGGTCATCAACCTATTTTTCCTTTTGTAGCTCTGTTGTTTGAGGGTGTTCTGTGGGCAGCAGCTTTAACCTCTTCTTTAATGCATTTAGGTCATCTTCTTTCTTCTTCAGAAGGGCCTTTACACCCTTTGGATCACTAGGATCATGTCCTAGATCAATAATGATGTCCTCAAGTGACTTTATTCTATTGTCTTTGGCCAGGGAGGACATTCTCTCAAAATCCAACTGTGTGTTGGTATTTTTCAGGGACTCCTTTAGCTCATGGGCCATGGTTGCCCTCTCCACCAAGGTTGCATAAACCATCTCTCCAGCTTGCTTGTGGAGTTCAATTTGGTCCATGGGATGGATGTCTTTGGCCATGACCTCCACCCTTGTCTTCACAAAATCTGCAGCTGACTTAGGCTGCGGTATTGTAGGCTTAAAGTGACGGAGGATAATTTTTTCCTCTTTAATGTCATATACAGACATTAGCCTTTCTTGCTGGGCTGGTGTTGCATCTATAAATTGTTTGTAGACCTCTGCCCTCAGTAGATCATTCTGAGCCTTTATTTGTTTGAAAGAAGCCTTAGTGCTCTTGGGCTTCTTGCTCTGCTGGGAGGAGGAAGACACCTCCAAACCAAGTTGTAATCCTTGCTCCTGCTGAAAGGAGCTTGTACCTGTCTGTTGGCTGCCCTCCCTGTCTTTCCTTGAACTGTCAAGGAATTCTTCAGTGATGTCTTCTACCTCTGGGGAGTCTACCCTTTGCCTTTTGGCTCCTGGTTGTTGGGAGGATCCACTAATAGGAGTGGACTCTTCTCTATCTCTTTTCATACCCCTTTCCTCATGTGCTGGGGTCTGCAAAATTGGAGCAGTCAATGGCTCAGTTTGTGGAGGTGGAGTTTGCATTGTTGGAGCTGCCGGTAGCTCCGTTTGTGGAGGAGCAATCTGCTCCTGTTGCTGTTCCGTTTGATGCCCTTGTTGGGGCTCTTGCTGCTGCTCATTTGAAGGGGCAGGCTTTTCTTTCACTGTTTCTTCTTCTGCACCCATTATCCCTTTGCCTTTGTCTGTAGCTGGTGCTGCTGTGGAAGGTGCCTGTGCGACTGGTGCAGTCCTTGAGGCCGAGGTCCCTTCTCCTGCTGAATAAGGCCGTTTGAAAGGTACCTGCTGCACAGAGTCTAGGTCAATAGTTTTTCAAGCTCCTTTACATTCTTTAGCATTGTCTCTTCTTCAGTTAGTTTTTCAACTAGAGTACCATGCTGCCATTCTTGCTGGTTGGCATATCTTTCAATGTGTGGGTATTGACAATGCCTATAACCTAGAAGCCTGTACTTGGTTCTTCTAGCAGTAATGAAGCCTTGAGGGTCATAAGGGACCCACCGAAAAATATATGACAACTTGTATTTATCTTAGAGGATTAGGTCAGCATCTTCCCATCCTTCTTTCTTATTCATGATGAAGGGGCCCAACTGGTGTTTGAACTTGAGGTGGGCCTTCTTTTTGGAGCTGTGGAAGTGGGTGAGGTCGGACTGAATCAACTGCCTGTAATACTCCAAGGCAAATAACCTCATAGGCACATATTTTTGGAGCCTGTATGGACAGAGCTCACAGCCATAGACTCTGATGACTGTATGATTCTCATATAGGTACCAATCACCTATTTTGTATTTTTTGGAAAGCTGCAGAGCTTTTTGTATCTCAGTTGATATTCTGGGAGGAGGGGACCTCATCAATAGGCAAGAGACTGGGTATACAAATTGGTCAACAAATTCACAATAGGAATAGGGTGAATTTGAGACTTTGTGATAGACAGAGGTCCAGAAGATAACAGATCTTCTTTCCCCTCTATAATCCAGCTTTTTGATGTAGCATGGAAAAGCCTCAGACTGATAGTACATGAAAAGGTGATAGATATAGGCCGAGTACTTGAAGACACCCTGTCTGTCCACTTTGCTCAACTGATCATGAATCTTGTTAGCTATGAACTTAGCAAAGTTGTACTTGCGGGCAAGGGGCTGGCCTGGGCTGTAAGCAGCTAACAATACCAGCATTGTTGCATCCACATGCTCACTGGTTCTGTACCCCAACACATAGGCAATCATGTCCAGCAAAAGCCTGCCTACATCAGTGAAAAATACATCCAGGTAGGGAGGTGGCCCTGTGGGCTGGCACTCAGGCCTCATAAATGTCTTGGTGATTCTTTGGATCTCTTCACTGGTCATCTTGGCGCCATTGTCTAGCAGATAATTCATGGAAAATGGGAACAACAGCTCAGTTTGATCAAAGTGGAGCATCTTATTGATGGTTTCAGGATTGATGTGAAAGAGGATGCTCCCAGATGGAGACTTAATAGCTCTTTGCTGCACATCATAGTTCTCAGAACATAGGCGAATAATCTCCGGAAAAACATTGACAGAGGGGAGACAATAGTATGGCAGGTTTGACTCCCATATCCCATATGTATCATGACCATTCAGGTAGTCCTCTCTCAATTGCCTGAAGGTCTGCAGAAAGTCCATGTTACCCACAAAGTCTTCAATGAGGTAGTCCTTGTCAGCAAAGGGCAAGGCTTCCAGGTCTTTATTAGGTGGATTTAATGGAGCCACACTGAGGGCTGAGGGTGCAGGGGCAGCCATTGTATAATCTGATTTTGAAACAAGGTGAGTGCAATGGATTGCAAGGTTCCTCAGAGCTTAAGTGATAGACTCACTGTAGACAATGTTTGAAATGTTTTTCTCAGTGGAAAAGGCAGGCTTGTTTCTGCAGTTTTTGGTAAATTCACAGGGATTGTGAATTGCTGGGGGTAAATTGCAGAGGGTATGTGAGATTTACTCTGGTAAGAAGCTGAAGCTGGTCTACACCCGGCAAAAGGGAACAATGTTGGGCACTTGGAGGACAAATTTACAATTTTGGTCCGCGAATTGACTGTTTCAATGTCGAATTATAGTGCTGGGGCAATGCAGGTTTCTTTAGCTCTCATTTAAGTAGCAGACAATGCTTAATTGTGGAACTTGACAGGTGTTATAATGGTGAATTTGCAGAGAAATGGTATGCATGGGCGAAATGGGAGAATTATGGTGAATACCTATATAAAATCGCTTAGAAAGCCTGCGAGCCGAACTGTGAAGGCTGAATGTAGCTGAGTTGATGAGTTGGCACGGTCGCAAGTTTGAATTTGGAGGTCCGGAGGCGATTTGGCAGTGAACCAGTGGCAACGGCTATGTCTTTTTCGCTCGAAAATGACATAAAACGGCCCAAACCGTGACTTTTAACGACGAATTCGGAAAAAATGAGTAATTGGTGCCTTTCCGCCGATGACGTCAGCATGATGTCATGGCGGGCCCGGGTACGGAGGGTGACGTGGCTGCTGAGGTGTAGGCCAGCGTGGCCGGACACGGTGGCGGGCGGATAAGGTGGCAGGGCTACGTGGAGGGCCACGCAGCGCGGGGGCGGGAGATGGTGCTACGTCATGATGACACATGAATGACATAAGGGGGAGGTGGTAACGTGGATGGTGGTAAGCGGTTTCCCCGCACCACCTTTGGGCAAAGGCGGTATCGGGGAGGGGGGCTCCGAACAACCCCGCCGCCTGCCACGCGTCCCATGTACGGGGCGGAAAACCACCGTTCCCCAGACGCTAAAGGTCGGCAGATCCAAATCTGAAAATACCCGCCCACCGTTGGATCGGGGGTGGCAGATGATGGACGGCTGGCGGGCCTCCCGACGGATCGTGCATGTTGGGGCGGTCCCGCCGGCATATTAAAATATTCAAATTAATATTTTGGGTGGAGAACTTTAGGTTTAAGGGTTTTTTGATGGGTTTTTTGGGTTTTTTCTGTAGGAAAAAGGGTTTTTAGTGGGTTTTAGCAGAGGTAAGGGGGTTCTTTGGGGAATTTGTTGAACAGAGGAAAAGTTAGGGCTTAGGGGGAGGTTGTTACTCCAACCAGAGGTCAGGGCAATCCCATGACAGGGTTGACCATAGTCCCTGATGGACTAATGTCTCCCTTAGACAAACTTTATTAGCTATAGTGCTAAAAGGGGAGGATATCTATACATTGTTTGGGATTTATACACCATGGTGTTATTATAGTAGGGGGAAGGGGAACATAAGGGATTTAGAATAGATAGAGTTAGTTTTTAGTACTGGGGGGGGAATGAGAATGGGAAATGGTGTTTACTAAGCTTTATGGAGCTTAAACTTAGTTAGGAAGTAGATCAAAATAAAAAGAATTTTAGACAAGAAATGTGGCTTTTTAAAGGAATAAGAACCAACATAAAACCTTAAATTCTTCCATGAATCTGTACTGATGAAGGGATGTTAGTAAATGGATGTGAAAGGGGAAAATGGGAAGTTAGACATGCTCCTTTGTTTTGCTGCAACATGATGGAGAAGAGAACCTTCTCAATCCACTGATATTCCTTTGCAAACATGTTATCAAACACTCACTTGAAAGGAATGAGATTTCTGCAACCCCATTTACTTACCCATCTATTTCCTAGCATTTTTTGTTACTTCCTGGAGGGTGCACTTAGACTTGCAGACCCTTATGTGCCTTTTCTTTTCTTTGGCTTTTTCTTTTGATTTTCTATCTAGAACTACCCTTATTGCTTCCAAGGTCCCAGATTAAGCAGTTGGGAACCTTACTTCTCTACCTAAGCTACTTGTCTGCCAAGGTTAAACAATTTGGACAGACTTCTTTCTCTATTTTACAACAGAAAATTGAAATGTGGTATGATTCAGATTAGGCTGTTGGACCACCCATCAAAATTTAGTCAACCTCAAGCTATGTACACACATTGTTTTCTCTTGGAAATATGGGATCTTTGCATCACCAAAGCAGAGCATATTTGGACCTTTCTTTGCCAATCATGAAATATGAAACCTATTGGTATAGGTAGCTAACAGTGGCTCCACTTGGGGATGGTTTTTCTTCTTGAAAGACCAAGAACAGCAGGTCAGAATGCCTTGGCCCTTGATCTATTCTTGCCAAAATTTGAAAATTCTCTCTTTGTATTTCAAAACTAGAAGCTATTACCTGTATGGACTTTCTGGCATGTAAAGCCCCCTTTCTGTTTATTTATAGTGACTTCTCAAACTGAACTATTTATCTGCTGAAAGAAAATATATACAGCTGATTATGTACAAAGGAAAATTAGGCTGCACTCATGGATGGTAGTCAAAATAGTGCTTCAGCATCCTGCCATTCGCAGGACCTTCACCTAAGTCAGTGCCATCCAAATTTTCCAAAAAGTAAGTGTTATTTCCCTGTATTGCTTGTATGACAAAAGGCCCTCTCCAAAGGGAGTCAAATTTTCCATGTTTTCCCTTATCCTCTCTTCTTGAATCCCACTTGAGGACTTTGTCTCCAATATTGAAATCTTCTGCCTTAGTCCTTCTGTCAAAAGCTTTCTTTAAATTTTCTTGTAAAACTTGAACCCTGCTGTAAACTTGATCTCTAGTTTGCTGCAAACCTATTATTTGATTGATCCTTCTTTGCATGTCATTTGGTTCAGCTTGACTTTCTTGAAGAAGTTTCATGACAGGAATCCCTAGTGATGAAGGGAATTTAGCTTCTAATCCATAGACTAACTCATATGGGCTGACCCCAATTGATCTCTTGGTTGTTAGTCTATCTGCCCATAAGGCATTCACAAGTTTCTTATGCCAATTCTTTTTATTTTCTTCTAACACTTTCTTTATGATGTTTACCAGACTTTTATTTGATGATTCAGCAAGGCCATTTCCTTGGGGATAGTATGCAGTAGAATGGCCCAAGGTAATGTGAAATTTGTGGCAGAAATTCACCATCTTCTTAGATCTGAAAGCAGCAGCATTGTCTGTTATTATCTTATCAGGACAACCAAATCTAGAAAGAATATTGGTCTCAAGGAACTTAATGATAGTGTAATCATTAGCTTGTCTGCATGGAATAGCTTCAATCCATTTAGTAAAGTAGTCTGTAGCTGTTAGAATCCATCTATGTTGGCCTGAAGATGAGGGATGAATTTCCCCAATGAAATCCAAGCCCCATTGTTGAAAAGGTCTCTCTGTTGCAATAGGCCTCAAAGGAAGTGGCAGTAACTTTCTCTTTCCCTCAAACACTTGACATTTATGACATGAGGTGGTGAATTTCTTAACATCAGAGAAAACAGTGGGCCAATAGTAACCATCCCTCAGTATTTTATCCACAATGGACTTCCAATACAAGTGTCCACCACAGTCACCTGCATGAAATTCTTTGGTGACATTGTTAGTCTCATTCTCAATCAAGTAGTTTAACAGTATACCTTCATGGTTTTTCCAAAGAAAATTGCCATTTATAACACAAAATTTAGAAGCTTTCATTTTTAGGAACCTACACTTAGTTCTGGACAATCCTGGGGGAGCACACAGGTTTTGTAACACATAACAGATATCAGAGTACCAGGGGGATTGTTCAAAGGCTACATTGATCTTTGGAGTCGCCAGCTCCGGTTCACTGTCCAGTTGGTTGATGTCCAAGGCTTGGAAATTTGTTTCAGACATTAATTTAGCCAAACCTTGTCCTTTTATCAGTTTTGTAGGTTTTATTTCAATGTCAAATTCTAAAATATTTGCAATCCATTTTCCTCTTCTGCCCTCTAAGTTCTCTTGAGTAAGTATATCTTTCAGAATTGGGCTTGGTACATAGGCTATAATATGGGAGTATAGGATGTAGATCCTAAAGTCTTTAATAGCTTTGACCAAGGCATATGCTTGCTTTTCCATAATCTGGTATTTGAGGGGTGCATCTCTAAGAGCTTTACTAAAGAAAGCAATGGGTTTCTCATTTCCTTGGTCATCTTTTTGTAATAAGACAGTAGCAATTGTGCGTTGGGAAGCAAAGGAAAATATGATAAATTCCCTATCAAATTGTGGATTTGTTAGGACTGGAGTTTGGGTGAGGGCCAATTTTATTCCTTCAAAGGCTTGACTTGATTCTATCGTCCATTTTACCTTTGAATCCTTTTTTAACATGTTATTTAGTAACCTGCTCAATTCGGCCAGATTTGGGATAAATCTCCTTAGGAAGTTGATTTTACCCAAAAAGGCTTGTAATTCCTTTACATTTCTTGGATGAGGCATTTGTAAGATGGCCTGGATTCTGCCTGGATCAATCCTAATGCCATCTTTAGAAATGATGTGGCCCAACAGTTTACCTTCCTCCAAACCAAACAGGGATTTCTTAGGATTTAAGGAAATCCCATATTTCCTACAAGTTATGAATATCTGCCTTAGATGTTTCAAATGTTCTTGGCCAGATTTGGAGAAAGGTGTGAGGTCATCCAAATAAATGACAAGAAAGTCATGAATCTCTTTGGCAAAAGCAATATCCATTGCTCTTTGGAATGTAGCCCCTGCATTCTTCAACCCAAAAGGCATTTTAACATATTTGAAGGTTCCCCATGGGGTTGTAAATGTTGTTTTGTCCTGATCATCAGGATGAACTAAGATCTAGTTGAAACCTGAGAATCCATCAAGTAGAGAAATTCTTGAGGCCCCTACTACTTTTTGCAAGATGTGATCCATCTTGGGTAAGGGGTAATTATCTTTCAAGGATACTTGATTCAAGTTCCTTAGGTCAACACATAGCCTTATTTCATCGGTTTTCTTTCTTGTAGGGACTAAGTTTGAAATCCAATCAGAGAATCTGATTGGTGCTATGATGCCTGCCTTAAACATTTTCTGTACCTCTTGTTCCATTGCTGGGAGAAGCATAGGATTGATTCTCCTCAATTTTTGTTTAAAGGGTTTTTGATCTGGCTTGAGAGGGATAGTGTGTTGAATTACAGAGGTGTCATAGGATTTTAAATCCTCATAACTCCATGCAAAGACATCCTGGAACTCTTTAAAAAGGTCAATGTATTTAGGCTTTTGGTCAGGAGGTAGGGAAGCAGACAATTTTATTATTTTGGGTTGTTCAGCAGTCCCAATGTTACATTCTTCTATGGCAGTGTTGAGGGGCTGCATTTTTGGTTTGTTGGGAACATCATTGGAATCGAAAACGTCTTCTAAAGGAGCTAAGCCTGTTGGAAGAAAATTGTCCTTCAATTGTATCACTTCAGCTTCATCTTCGGCTGTCTCCTCACAACTAATTTGTTGGATTTCTTGTATGTTGTCTTTGTTGAAAATTGTAGGATGTAGCATTTGGTTAGCTGTTTTGGGTGATATTGCTTTGTTATTCTATTTACTCTGTATTTGTGATTGACTTGCTCTTTCAGGTATTTGTGATTGACTTGCTCTTTGAGTGTCAATGTTTAGTCCTGAAAATTCTTGCTGTAAGGTTAAGAAATTATTTATTTGTGCATCATCTTCAAATACCTGCCAGTCCTTGACATTGTTTGGGACAGATGGTCTGTGTTTTATCTCGGCTAAAAAACAGTGGTGGGGCTCAAAAGGTAGCTTGCAGGTACTTGCAAATGTGGCCAAGCTATGGGCATGTAGATTATGGGTTCTAGGAATTTTGGTAATCTGGAATTCAGTGAAGGACTATAGTAGTTCAGCAGCAGCAGATCTATAAGATCTCAGTCTTTTGTCATTGGTGACAAAATTTCCCTTTACTTGTTGGATAACTAGGTCTGAGTCTCCTAGAATTGACACTTTTATGGCTTGTAGGGATTTTACTAGTTTGAGGCCTAGTAAAAGAGCTTCATATTCTGCCATGTTATTAGTGCATCTGAAATTTAGTCTGTAGGCTCGGCCTTCTGCATGACTGTTTTGTCTATTATGTATCCAAACTCCAGCTCCTGCCCCTAATTTGTTGACTGACCCATCAAATTCAAGAAACCATAGGTTCTCTTTTTCTAGGGGAGATTTAATAACTTCCCTGTGATCTGGGATCATAAGTTGAAGTTCTGGTTTTTCACCTGGTTTGTCTTCTAGGACAGTCTGATCACTTGATTGAATTAGCTTGATTTCTAGAACAACAGCTTTGTTTAGAGATGGTTTAACCATTATTTCTTGGGTAGCGGTTTGTTCATCAGTGTCCTCCTCTTGTATGAGTGTATTGGTTTCAACATCCTTGTTTGAGGGAGTTGTATTATCATTGAAGAGAATGTATGAGTCTATGTCTGAATGGACAGCATATATGGGAAAATTTTGGGGCTTTTCTTCACTGCTGACCATGTATTTCATTAGTGTTTCTCTGTACAGTCTCTTTGGTTGCCCAAAAACAGAGATGGTGGCGTATGACATGTCCAGTTGTAGGGAACCTTGAAGTTTAGCCCCCCATGACCTTGATAACAACATCCCATATTTGGGATGGATATGAGCAACTACAACATCCATTAGAATTGTTTCATTTGGGTACTGAACAAGGGATACACATAGATCTTTTATTAGACCTAAGCACTTGACTTGGCTGGAGTCAAAGGAGAATAGGTCCTTATATGGTCTTGTAATATCTAGATTTAATCTTTCCATGACTGCTTTTGGCATGAGGTTGTGAGAGGCACCTGAGTCAAACATTGCATTGTGCAATATCTTATCATGAACATGTAAACTGACATAAAAAGGTAAGATCCCTGTGACTATTGTTTTTCCATCAACTTCTGGACCGAACAGCAATTCTGGGGTATCATCCAACACATTGACATCATCTTTGTTGTCGGTATGTTGAAGGGACTTCTTGATTTGTTGTTTATAAATGTCATGCTTGGCTAGTTCTGAAAGAGGAATAGCTACCTTCAATTTACCAATTTCAGTTTCCAGGTCAAAGGGTTTTTCAGATTGGGTCTTTTGGTTGTGGATGACAGTTCTTTCCTTGTTCACTAACTCTTCTTCTTGATTCTTATCTTGATCTTGAGGCTTGTCGTTCTTGCTCATCTCTTGAGGAGTGACACTTGGGTTAGGGTGCAAGGATGATGTAGCCATGGGCTGCTGTTTTGAAGAAAATGGTTCAGTGACTTCTTCAATGGTTACTTCCTTTGCAAGTGATTCCGTTGTGTCATTTGGCTCTGTGACTATGGCTCTTTTGGGCTGCTGGCTATCCTTTATCTTTTCAGGCTGCGTTACATTTACAGTTCTACTCCTTAACTTGTATTGTTTATGGACTTCATAAACAGCTGTGTCATAGCCTTGTTTAAAGTCAAATGACTCACCTGATTTGGTTTGGAACAGCTTGATTTCATCATTCTCATGATCTTCTTGTGTTAAAAAGACTTGACTTTCACCATCCAAACCCATTAAATTAATGTGGGGATCTTCATTGGGTTCACTTGATGTGGAAGTCTCAGCATAATTCTCTTGGAAAGGGGGTCTTATGTCTGGGTCAGAACTGGCCTTGCCAACGTTTGGATTTTGAGTTCTTCTAAAATTTGGATTCCTAGGAGGGTTGTTTGGTGGTGCTTCCCATGATGAGTTTCTCTCAACTGATTCCACTCTATCACCCAATCTCTTCATACCAGTGAGTATTGCATCCAATTTTTTATCAAAGGCTGAGGGTTCTTCTTTGAAGGTGGTTCTCTTTTCCAACCTTGCTCTGTTTCTTTTGGCAATCAGGTTAGCCTCCACTGTGACAGCAACCGTTTGGGCATCTGCAAGGGTTTCAGGAGCTCTCTCCTTCAACTGATAGGCCATATCAGGGTCAAATCCATCAGGGAATTTGTATAAGGCTAAATCAGGAGGAGGTCTTAAGTTTTGTGGGATTGCGTTATATACATTGTTAAATCTTGCACAATACTCCAGAACGGTCTCTTGAGGACCTCGTTTGATAGTGTCATATTCACCAAGTATGTGCAGAGGATCTTTCTTTTTCTCCCATCTATTAGTAAAGGCTTGATAAAGCTCATCAGGAGTTGTGATGGAATTTGCATTCAGGGATCTAAACCAGGTTCTCACATCCCCAGTCAGACTTTGAACAAACATCCTCATTCTCACACTGTCATCATCTATTTCATAGGTCTCAAAATGATCTTGCATCCTTTTGGCATGCTGAATAGCTGTGAAGGGGCCAGTGGAGTCAAAATATGAGATCTTAGATTGGTAGTCTTGGGGTAGAGCTGCAGCATTAGTAGGTAACTGCAAGGGTGCATATCTATTGGCCATATTTGCAGGGTTTATGGAATTGACAGGGATAAACGGGATAACAGGGACGATGGGCACTACAGGGTTGATGGGACCGGTAGAAACTAGAGTGTTGGTCAAGGGAATATGTGCAGTGGATGAAGGTGTGAAAGGAGGGCTTTGAGATGTAGATGGTGAACTGGGGGAGACAGGGGTAGACCTAAATAGGACCTTGATTGGAGTTGGAACTGGTTTAGGGTGGGCTGTCTCAGGACTCAAATCAGTAGGATGTCCCTGCCTTTGCTGCTTCCTAATGATTTTGGGGATTATATTAGGATTTTCAAAAATAGCTGGTGGATTTGGGTCAGGATTTGACCTAGTGTGTCTAGTTTCCCTTTTAGGAGCCAGCTTCTGAACCTCTTTTTGGTATTTTCTAAGATATTTTTAGGATTGCTTTAAGGGACCGTTCAATCTTTTATAACCACTGTCTATGGATGGACAACAGTTGATAAATATGCTTGTCCCCAGTGGAGTCGCCAATTATGTTAACTCCCAGGTTGTTCCCTATGACTCCCAAGGGAATACGGCCAGGGTAACCACTAACCAATCTTTGGGTTACAGTTTCTAGCCAAACTGTAATCAGAGAGGGCTCTCTCTTTAAGATTTATCTCTGTTCTGATATTATTTTAGGCTAGCTATGATGTTCAAGGTTGTGTTTTTGGAATGTGTTTGGTGATGATTCCAGTCAATATATATAGGTGCTTACTAGCATGTCTTAGTGCATTTGGCATGGAGTCAGTGGTCCTTTAGTTTGCTTGATGTGCTGTGTGATAATGAAGTGATGCTGCAGAGCCAGATTAGTGTCTGAGAAACAGTTTTTTGAAATGGTGATTGAATGTGGTGTATCCAGTTTATGCAGGGCAACTAAGAATCTTACAATAAATTGTTGAAGAAAGACAGTGAGAATATTATTCTGGAAGCAATGAAGAATTTCTAGATAACATTCATACTTATAGAATTAATAGAAACATGAGCAATTAAGAATTCATGTCCATGGTTAATTCTGAAGACAAACATTTACAGCAGTAAAAATTGAGCGCAAGGTGTAATAAAACAAATCCTGCACTATTCTTTTTCTCTACTGCTAGTTTAGTGTAACATGAGTATGATTTAATAAACATAAGAAGACAAGAACAGAGATTGAGAAAAACTTGTTATTTCATCAGACAGCACAGGAATTCTGCCTCAGCACACATAGCATCATCTAGACATCAAATATTTCAGGAAATCACTGAGTTGGTCCAGCCCTTTGTATTAGATATACTGAAAGTATACAATAGATTTGCCTTAGAGTCAAAATCACCAACCCCTAATGCATTGCCAAGGGGGTATATATACAAAATTTACATAAGAAAAATATCAGAGAATGAGTTAATGGCTCATTTATGTTATGCCAACTCCTGGAGCATTGTAGCTGAGAGAGTTAATGCTGAAATAACTCTTTAGTGCCTTGCTGTCAAAAAATAGTCAGAAGCAGTTGGTTTGGCAGCTGTTGGATTCGGCTGAGGATACGATGTCAAAATTTGCGTATTGTCTTATCCCTTAGGCTAGCTGTCATTGTCCATGTGCTGAGTCACCTTTCAGCTGCCTTTAATGTTGGCTTTGTCATGTTGTTTGTTTTGTAGTGACCTGGAGCTGGCAGTGGCCAAACAACTGAGGCTACCGTGGCAAAATCTGAAGCATTGCTTGCCACCAATCCTCCTTAGGCATTTGATGTCTCCGAATTTTTATCAAAGTCTCATCGGCCTCTGTATATCTATAAAAGTTAGGAGGAGTTTCAAAAAGATGATTCACCTCATTTTCAATGAAGAACAGGCCTTCAAGTTTATCATATAAGCTCTGTCCCGTGGGAGGTACTGTTTGCTCAGATGTACTGCCAGATGCAGTAATCTGATTTTCAATATAGGTTGCCATTCTGTTGGCAAATTGATCTCGGGAGATCAATCTTCCTGCACCGCTTAGGAGGCTGGGCAGGCCCTTTGCTTGTAGCACTGCCATCTTGAGTTTATATTCCTCCACATCACCCTGTATCTCATAGCACTTCCTCTCCACTGTTTGTACATAATTCCTGAGAGTTAGTACCTTCTTGGCAGTGAGGACAGCCTCTGTTCTGTTGGCAATGCCTATGGCTGCCAGTTCCTCCTTTTCTTGCCTGTTCAGGAAGTTTATCATTCTGTTGGCCTGTTCAGGTCTGTCTCCCAGTAGTGTTTTGGCCTTATGGATTTCTGCCTGTGCTTGGCCCATCAAGTCCATCTGCTCATGTATTGTTTTGATTGACCTCCATTGTTGAGTGATGGATTGGCCAATTTTGGCCCATAGAATTCTTTTTATATCAGCCATGGCAGTTTCTAGATTTAGCTCCTTCTCTAAGGCCTTTATCTTTTCTTTTAGGGCCTTTATTTCTCTGCTTTGCTCTGCCACAATCACCTTTGATTTATCATACTTGGCATCCAGTTCTGCCAATTTTTCCTTGGCCTTCTTTATCTCATTTGCCTGGAGCTCCATTTCCTTGATGGCCTTAGTCAATTCTTCTACACTTGTGCTGGCATCTGGAGCTGTTGTTGTTCTTGCTGATTCTGTTGTGGGGGCCACTACTGGCCCTGTAGTTGTTGTTGTTGTTGAAGTAGTTGGAGGAGCTTGGGATGTGGACTCTCCCTGTTTATCTTGTAATGTTCCTTCCAGCTCTTTCTCCAAATCCAGGACCCTCTGGTTTAGCTGCATTATGAGGTCCAGTTGGTCATCAACCTGTTTTTCCTTTTGTAGCTCTGTTGTTTGAGGGTGTCCTATGGGCAGCAGCTTTAACCTCTTCTTTAATGAATTTAGGTCATCTTCTTTGTTCTTCAGAAGGGCCTTTACACCCTTTGGATCACTAGGATCATGTCCTAGATCAATAATGATGTCCTCAAGTGACTTTATTCTATTGTCTTTGGCCAGGGAGGACATTCTCTCAAAATCCAACTGTGTGTTGGTATTTTTCAGGGACTCCTTTAGCTCATGGGCCATGGTTGCCCTCTCCACCAAGGTTGCATAAACCATCTCTCTAGCTTGCTTGTGGAGTTCAATTTGGTCCATGGGATGGATGTCTTTGGCCATGACCTCCACCCTTGTCTTCACAAAATCTGCAGCTGACTTAGGCTGCGGTATTGTAGGCTTAAAGTGACTGAGGATAATTTTTTCCTCTTTAATGTCATATATAGACATTAGCCTTTCTTGTTGGGCTCGTGTTGCATCTATAAATTGTTTGTAGACCTCTGCCCTCAGTAGATCATTCTGAGCCTTTATTTGTTTGAAAGAAGCCTTAGTGCTCTTGGGCTTCTTGCTCTGCTGGGAGGAGGAGGACACCTCCAAACCAAGTTGTAATCCTTGCTCCTGCTGAAAGGAGCTTGTACCTGTCTGTTGGCTGCCCTCCCTGTCTTTCCTTGAACTGTCAAGGAATTCTTCAGTGATGTCTTCTACCTCTGGGGAGTCTACCCTTTGCCTTTTCGCTCCTGGTTGTTGGGAGGATCCACTAATAGGAGTGGACTCTTCTCTATCTCTTTTCATACCCCTTTCCTCATGTGCTGGGGTCTGCAAAATTGGAGCAGTCAATGGCTCAGTTTGTGGAGGTGTAGTTTGCATTGTTGGAGCTGCCGGTAGCTCCGTTTGTGGAGGAGCAATCTTCTCCTGTTGCTGTTCTGTTTGCTGCCCTTTTTGGGGCTCTTGCTGCTGCTCATTTGAAGGGGCAGGCTTTTCTTTCACTGTTTCTTCTTCTGCACCCATTATCCCTTTGCCTTTGTCTGTAGCTGGTGCTACTGTGGAAGGTGCCTATGCGACTGGTGCAGTCCTTGAGGCCGAGGTCCCTTCTCCTGCTGAATAAGGCCGTTTGAAAGGTACCTGCTGCATAGAGTCTAGGTCAATAGTTTTTTCAAGCTCCTTTACATTCTTTAGCATTGTCTCTTCTTCAGTTAGTTTTTCAACTAGAGTACCCTGCTGCCATTCTTGCTGGTTGGCATATCTTTCAATGTGTGGGTATTGACAATGCCTATAACCTAGAAGCCTGTACTTGGTTCTTCTAGCAGTAATGAAGCCTTGAGGGTCATAAGGGACCCACCGAAAACTATATGACAGCTTGTATTTATCTTTGAGGATTAGGTCGGCATCTTCCCATCCTTCTTTCTTATTCATGATGAAGGGGCCCAACTGGTGTTTGAACTTGAGGTGGGCCTTTTTTTTGGATCTGTGGAAGTGGGTGAGGTCGGACTGAATCAACTGCCTGTAATACTCCAAGGAAAATAACCTCATAGGCACATATTTTGGGAGCATGTATGGACAGAGCTCACAGCCATAGACTCTGATGACTGTATGATTCTCATATAGGTACCAATCACCTATTTTGTATTTTTTGGAAAGCTGCAGAGCTTTCTGTATCTCAGTTGATATTCTGGGAGGAGGGGACCTCATCAATAGGCAAGAGACTGGGTATACAAATTGGTCAACAAATTCACAATAGGAATAGGGTGAATTTGAGACTTTGTGATAGACAGAGGTCCAGAAGATAACAGATCTTCTTTCCCCTCTATAATCCAGCTTTTTGATGTAGCATGGAAAAGCCTCTGACTGATAGTACATGAAAAGGTGATAGATATAGGCCGACTACTTGAAGACACCCTGTCTATCCACTTTGCTCAACTGATCATGAATCTTGTTAGCTATGAACTTAGAAAAGTTATACTTGCGGGCAGGGGGCTGGCCTGGGCTGTAAGCAGCTAACAATACCAGCATTGTTGCATCCACATGCTCACTGGTTCTGTACCCCAACACATAGGCAATCATGTCCAGCAAAAGCCTGCCTACATCAGTGAAAAAGACATCCAGGTAGGGAGGTGGCCCTGTGTGTTACACTAAAAAATGTCACCATGGCTATTTACAGTCGGTATGGCTCAATCAACAGTCATACTACCCTCTTAAGCAAGTCTTATGCCTCTGCTATTCATGTCAAACTCCAAGAAAGAGAGAAAGTCCTTATAAAATATGTTTATCTCTGGGTACGCAGGTTCTCTCAAGCCTTGCCTGCGGGTATGCACCTTTTGTTCATAAGGTCTGCGTCCAAGGACGCTCTGTATCTAAAGGGGCAGGTGCGTCCCTCTGAAAAGGTTAAAATGCGCAAGTTTTATCTTCAAAAACTTACTTGTGGTCATTTCTAGAGCATTCTAGAAGGTTGTTTGATGTGTATTGAGCGCCTCTAGATGGTTCATGCACTCCTATCAAAGAGGAACTTATCCCATCAATAAGGGAGTGATCCCATCCAAAGAGGGGACTATCCCATTGATGGTGGACCTGATTAACTTCCTCTTAAGCACTATAAAAAGAGGCATTGAGCCAGAAGGAAGAAGGTGGAAAGCTATAGATTTCTAAGGGTAAATGCTGCAGGAATTAGGACTCCCATTTAGAAGCTTGTGAGGAGAGATTGTCATCTTTACTTGTTCTATTTGGAAGTGGGTGAGCTTTGTCAAAGTAGAGGAAGACTCTTGTGGACCCTGGAAGGAGCTTGCACAACACCAAGGCTCAGGTTGTAATGGTTCCTTTTGATTACCTTTAATGCAAATTGGTCCATTCTTCTCAATAACTTGTTGTTAATGGGTTATTTCATGTACTCCTTGGTCTATGTGTTGAATATGCTTTGTTTTATGTTATAATCAGGTGCTATTTAATTGTTTGACTGTTGGTGATTGCAGGTTTTGGAGAAAGGGAGGAGCTCATCCAGATCAACAAAGCTTGGACTTCTACAACAGCGTTTTGACAAAGGTAAGAACGAAACACTTGATTTCTCATATCATAATGTATGTTTAGAGAATGATAGCTCTAGTTTGTTTTGTTTGTCATTAGAATGTCTTAGACTTCTAGGAAGGTCAGTTGTGTC
Source organism: Pinus tabuliformis (assembly GCA_031772625.1). Taxonomy (NCBI): domain Eukaryota; kingdom Viridiplantae; phylum Streptophyta; class Pinopsida; order Pinales; family Pinaceae; genus Pinus; species Pinus tabuliformis. The sequence continues at coordinate 1,097,781,292 of CM062819.1, forward strand.
CGCACCCTTGACCGATTCCGTGTGACAAATTGGCGACCATACTGGGGATAGATTCCATTGATGAAAAGAGTTTTTTCTTTTGTGTGAACTTTGCTTTGAGAAAATTGGTTTATTTTTCTGGTTTTGGCTCTGTGATCTTGTCTCTGGGTGGGTTAGCTTAGGATTAGTTTTATTTTGGGTTTTCTTGAGTTTTTCAGTAGGACGCACCCTCTGAGTGTTGCACAGTGCGTCCCTGGACGCACTTTTGCTGTGTGCACAGAGCGGGCCCGCACCTGTGCTAACGGGTTGCCTGCGTCCCCTGCCAAAATTTGAGAAAAATCCACTTTTTGCCTTTTTTGCTCTTAGATTTTGTTTTTTCTTGTTTTCTTCTGCCCAGATTCATCAGTCCCTTGTCCAGAATCTTCACCCGAATTGGTTTCATTAGCATTGAGTGTTTTAGTGGATTTCGTCGAAGTGTAAGCCCTAGGGTTTGATTTTTGAGTAGGTCTTGTAGCGACTTTAGCGGTAGGAGTTGTCAAGCCTTAGATATCTCTGGTTTTGTCAACAATCTAAGAAGTCAGACATGTTATAAAGTCTATCTGTAGGAGCAACTTACCATCAAGTTTTCTTTGGGGCCAATTTCGAAGTGCTTGTTGTTTAAGTCTTGAATTCCATTTTACGAAAAGAACAAAAAGATTTGAGTTTTGTTTTGACTAGCCTTTTGATTCTGCATTAGCTGGTCCTTGATTTGATTTTGATCAAGTAAAACATCCTAGAATCGTCTTTGTGAGCTTTTGCCTTGTTAGATTTGCTTAGAGTAATCTCTCTTTTGGTTTGCTTGTGAGTCAAGTTTTCATAGTTTTGTAGCTTTTGAGATTGTTTTTTGTTAAAGATAGGTTTACATGCTTTATTAAAAAGAGAAAATACAAAAATATCTCCTTTGAAAAGTTTTGTTTCAAGTAGCTTTGAAAGTTTTGAAAGAAAAAGAGTTTTTCGTGCAAATAAAGAGTGGTTATGTTTGTGTGCTTGAAAAGAAAAAGAGAATTGTTTCTTTGATTGTCTTTTCTAAGGAAGTTGTTTTCTTTAAAAATTGCATTCTCTCAACTCTCTTAGTTAAAGAATTTCATTGAAAAAGCAAAGTAGCATAGATCATCTTAGGTACATCTTTGTAGTGGTTGGAGTCGAGTCTACACACCATTGGTTTCACTTCCATCACCTTGTGACTTTAAAGAACAACCTTAAAAGTAACGCTTAAAGTAAAATTGAACTAGTAACTTTTATTTTCTAGGGCTCTGAAGCATCAATTTAGATCAGGCTAGTGTCTTGGAGTAGGTGAGTACTTAACTCTCCAAGACAGTAAAACCAAACAAGTAGTCGATCTTGTGATAGAATCAAATCCAATTGTTACATTTACACTCTGGGAAAGCTCCTCTTAAAGAAGAAGCACAAGCTCGTGTCCGAACCAGTGAGGGGATCATTCCCCCCTCGTTGGGAACGACGCCAGACAGTACGTATTACAAACGGTAAACCTCGGATTAACCATTTTCGAGGAGCCAGGGGTCACTTATCGGTAAACCTTGGATTACTGTCAAGGAGCCAGTGTTGTAGGGAAAAGTATCCGACTCGGATGACCCTATCCCACTCTAAGGGTGATAGTACCTCAGCAACAACTGTAAAACAAACTACTTAAGGTTTACTTCTTTATGAAAGCAAAAGAGAATGGAGAAATGCACTAACCGTTGCCTTGCACTTAATGTCGAATCCAAACTCTTCTCTTTGGCTGCTTGCTCCCAGCTCCTTGCTCTTTTGCTGGCCCAGCTACAACGAAATCCTGCAAAATGACAAAGAAGGAAACTACAAGAAGCATGCAATCATAACTGGTTCAAGGATTAGTGTAAACCAAACATGCAGTTATCACAATATATTATTGAAACAAGAGCACATAGAAGAACCTCAATAGCTTTTATTAATGAAGAAGTAAAGGTTCTGAGAGTATTACAACCATTGAAGGCTCCAATCCAGCAACACCTCCCAGCAGAAAGAATTTCTCCTCTTCACCTCTCTCAAACAATCACCCAATAGCTCTATAGTGAAACCAACAGCATATCATTACTTTGCACAAAATTCCAGCCTCCTGAGCTCATAGGAGAGAGCTCAATATATAGATGAATTGAGAAAGGATGAGTCAGCTTGCAACTGATGTGTAGCTGCCTTGTGTCCTCTCTCTCTTCAGTTAATCTTTAGTTGATCTTCAGTTCTTGAGTCCACTTGGAGAACTTTGCTTCCACTTGGAGAAACAGAGCATTTGACTCATCACAAGGCGAAATACCTGATCCAAGTGTCATTTTTGGAAGATTCCAAAGCAATGACTCACTGTGCCACTTGTCCCTTCTCGCTCAGCACAGGTGGCCTTTGTCCCACTTGCTTTGCAACGCAGGTACACCATGGAGCAACTAAGTTTCAGCGCAGAAACCTAGTGGAGCACCTGCTTTGATTTCAGGATTGCTTGTTTTTGAGTGTTTTCAGGTGGAGAACTGATCTGAGAGCTGTTGGTTTGCTGACATTGTTCCTCTAGGGGTAGGAACATCATGTTTAGGGAACTTTGGATCCCTTGGATTATTGACAATTCATGCTTGTTGCTGTAAGGCACAAAATTGTCTATAACAGATGCCCCCTAAAGTATGAGGTCGTTTATCGGGTGAAATGCTTTATTGAGAGGATCCGAAGTTCATTCAATCTGCTGAGAAGTGTCCTGTAATAAGATACAATACAATACATTATTTTTCATACATTTTTCATGATCTAGCTGAGGCGGGCATTCCCATGCTCAGCTTTATAAATACATTTTGGTACATAGAACAGACGATCGTCTGATTGTAGACTAATAATTCTCTGCTGAAATTATCATCCTTTGAGAAGGATGATCATCTGCTGTAATGATGTACATATCAAATGTCTTTATGTCCTGAATATATATCGCAGCCCGGATGGATGAAACTAGATCCAGGGTCTTCAATCTCTTCCGATCTTCACTCGATGTACAAGTCGATCCATGTGAGAATTTCTTGAAGTCGAACATGGAAAGACATCGCTTGATTACCGGTCAATGATGTAAACCGTTAACAAGCGCGAGAGGAATCACCGATAAGGATGATGACCCTCAAGGTACAGCGGTACAATTCACATGGTAGGAATAAAGGACTTGGCGTCGACCACCATGCAAAATCTTCTGGTCGAAGGTCATTGATGTATACCTGTCGCCGGAAGTGAGAAACTTGCCATTGAGGCATGCAAGCTTCAAAGTACTGAAGGGGTTGTTCCTAGATCAACTCCTTGGATAATGAGCTGATGTCGACAAGGAGCGATCCGTCAAAGGAGGGCCTTAATGAATCCCACATCAGTGACACGGAACAGAGCTAGTGATTGTGATGAGGTGAAAAACAAACTGTGATGTATGATTCAGGGTGGCGGTCATGAAATGGATGAAGGACAATGTATGGCAGTGGATGGGACACGGTTGACTCTTTGCAGAACAACATCTCTTGAACATATAACGACACTGATGTGATGGATTGGTAGCATTACCCCAAATGTGGATGGTGTGGCGAGGACCATGGTGATGAGACCGGTGAATGAAACAACCCAACCCGATGTGATACGGAGGACAAAGTGTCATGTTCAAGAGCGACTTGCTACCATTAAAGCTGTGAGGTTCTCCCAATTTTTCCCCAGTCATTGCTGACCAGTACCTCTTTATTTTTATCAAGCTTGAGGAGGATAACATATGCTTGTTCTATAACCTACCCTTCGGGCAAGCCCATCGCTATGTTTTAACGAGCCTAGCGATAGGGAAACTCGTTCTCGTCTAAAGACAAGTTTGTCGCTATTTAATGAATTTAACGAGTCTAACGACAAGGATAACTCGGTCCTTTTCATTTTTAGAGAGTCTGAAAAGGTGCATAAAGTCAACTCCAAAATTCCTTTTTCGTCATCTAATCCCTTAAGTCCGAAAAAGTATAAAACAATACAGAAGGGATGAATTTTCGATTGCTTTAACGAGCCGAACAAAACAAGCGCTCGATCTTTTTGTGCAATAATCCCTCAGGTCCAAAAAGATTAAAATCTAGAGGAGGGATAGCTCTTCCGGTCGTTTAACGAGCTGGAAGGCCAAAACTCGGCAAACTTTTCATACTTTACGAGTCAGGAGAAAAGAGCTCAAAGAAGACTCGTCTTTTGAGGAACGAGTGATAAACAGGGATAGCAGCAGATTCCAGGTACAGGTTGGAATTTTCCAATCACGGCAGTGTCACAAGGATGGCTTAGTGAAATCACTCTTCGCAGCTGTTCCTCAAAATGGGTAAACAAACATATGGAGATGAATGATTGGCCAAATGAACGGATGGAGGTGAGACTGCAAGAACACGACCAAGGGCTTTAATATGGCTGTCAAAGGTTACATTTACCGAGGTTATTTACCGGTTCATTTTTTCTGGGTGAGCTCGAACTCTAGGGGAAGATTGCTCACAACTTATGTTTTTTTTTTAACGAGCATGAACTATGTGCTAAAACTGCTCGATTATTTTGCATGCCCCCAACATCATAATAACGCATGTCAAAGGAGGGTGCCCCCAAGCTTCATTGCATTCAACTTGGTGGTTGGAATGAAGGTTTACCTTTGAATTTTGAAAAGGGGATTTGTTTCATTTTTTAATGAGGTTGACACAGTAAAAGAACTATCCTCATGATTCCTTGTTTCATTTTTTAACGAGGTTGACACGAGATAAGAACCGTCCTCGGAGCCCACTGTATTTACAGTATTTCCATTAGGGCGATGATCCACGCTGACAAAATGTTTAGGAATCTTCTGAATCTGTTGGATATAGAAGATTTCATATTGTAGGTTTCCACTGTGGCTACTTCTGCCAGATTACTTGCCGGCGGTAGGGCAAAAGTACCCATTAAGGCAGGGTCTTTTAGGAGACCTACTCCGATATTTTGGAGTGATTGATTACTTTCATGGATCATTGTGCTGCTTCCCGTAACTTGAGAACTGTTGGGGAGAAATGTTTGTTGGTCGACGATTGTAATTTTTCCTTGAACAGGAAATACAATTCTCCTGTAGTAGGTCGACACAACTGCAGCCATGGCATATATCCAAGGCCTTCCCAGTAGGATGTTGTAATCGAGGTTTCCGTCGATTACTTCAACATCAACTTCTACTGTTTTGCCCCCCAGTTCAACTTGCAAGTTACTTAAAATCCCGTATGGAGTGTATGATCGTCCATCAAATGCTTTTAATGTCGTTGACGATTTCGACAAGGGTGGTGAGCCTAAATTTTTCCAGCAACTCATCGACATAAGACATGTAGATGCCCCCTCATCAATAATAGTTCGATGAACAGTTTTGTTGAGGGCTTTCACTTGAATAAGGAAAGCTAGTTGAGCTGGTATCTGAGGGTCACATCCTTTATGATCAAAGGCCACAAGATCGGAATCCATTGGGCCAATCCCACCTATAGCTGATAATAAAGCTTGCTCTTGGGAGGTGCAATTTTGCGCTACCTCAAGTGTCGACATAGCGGATGACGATTGGGCCAGGTCCTCTATTATATTATAATCCTGTGTTATTTTTTCACGAGGATTAAATGTCGATTTGTGTACTACTCCCTTTGGCGAGTTTATTATTGGCTTAGGAATGATGGGTGGCACAACTTCGTTCAAAGTTGTTGTCGAACTACTAGGTTGTTTATCAGCCTTGTTATTCGACCGCTGTGGATTCCGGTAACCTTTATTCCTTGTCAAAGCATTATTCTGCTGCTTTGAGGTGGACAACATAAGCACTTGGGATCGGGAAGCATTTTGATTCGCAACCAGATTTTGTCTTGGATTAGGAAATGGATCAGTCAATACTGCCGGGGTTTTTGAACTCTTGAAGAGTTTCTTAACTTCAGGTATATGTGGGCAATCTTTCGTCCAATGATCCTCATCGCATATATGACACCCTGTCGGGGGTCTCCCTTTCCTTTTCTTTATCTTCTTGCCCCCTGGTTGCTTCAGTTGTTTGCCCTTGTCGGTCGACATGGCATTTACTTCTGAGGCAAGAAGTCCCTCATTTGCATTTTGACTAGAAATTTTGCGTTTGCCAGTCACGCCATTACTGGCGTGAGAGTTAGTATTCGATTCAGGAGGGGGAGGAATTGAAAATTCAGGTCTAGGGGCGTCAGGTATTTTGTCGTAGAGCGTGCCCGACTGAGTATATACTAAGTCTAAATATTGAGCACGAGCAATGACTTGCTCCTCTGTTACGACTCCTCCCTTGGCCACATCTTCCGTTATAGCCGGAAGTAACGACTTTATAAACCATTCAGCTAACAGCTGATCGGGAACGTAAGTTTTCACCATCCTACGACGACGTCGCCACTCATGTATATGATCTGATATATGAGTTGCGGTTGTCTGTTTGAAGTTGGTCAATATCTCTGTTCCCGTTTCATACCTTATTGGTAATTGAAAGTGGGTTAAGAATGTCGTGGCAAGGGAGCTAAAATTGTCGAACGAAGCTCTAGGCAATTCTATATACCATTTTGCCGCCGGACCTGTCAATGTCCTCTGAAAGAGGCGAAGCCTTATCGAATCGTCATTCAAAGTGTTCGACGAACACCATAGATGAAATGTCATCACATGATTCGACGGGTCTTCACCTGGATTTCCATTGAATTTAGGAATGTCGGATGGAAGTTTGTGCGGAATCACTGGCCACCAAGGGGCGTAAGCAATTGGATCGTTGGTTAACCGATGTAAATCAGGCAACTCTAAAGTCGCCACGAATGGTAACTGCTGGTTCAAGTTAGGTGAAGCGTAACCAGGATACGATGGAATCGCCTGAACAGTCGGTCTTTGCATACCAGCATAATGGAGTTGATGTTGGTATGATGAATACGGTTGATGGACTTGACCACTATAAAGTGGTTGATTTTGACCATTTTGAATATATGGTTGTCCAGTATTCGCAAATATTTGTTGTTCAGAACCTTGGTACACTTGTTGGAATTGCGGCTGTTGGTATTGCATTATCCACGGTTGCGACACCATGGGTTGTTGCGCTACACTAACCATTGGACCAAGATGTGGGGTAGTTGTACCCAACTGTACTTGTGTTTCCCCACTAGTAGGTGATTGTGGTTGGGTCACAGGGTCAAGGGGTTGTTGCATGAGAACCTGAGAAATCTGAGGTTGACATACAACAGGCATTGTTTGAACTTGCGACACGGTCACAATAGCCGGTGTAGTTGGGATGTTTGTCACAGGTACACACTGTTGCTGGGATAGCATAGGTACCCAACTACTCGTTGCAATTCCGCCATAACTTGAATAAGGTTGAGAACTCCCGTATGGGTACCCTCCCGGAGGGGGTAATGAAAGGGCATACTGCCCCCCATACGGTAGCAACCCAGAACTCAAGGCAATTGATTGTCCTGGAGGACTGGATGGCCTAATTAGATTCCCAAAAGGGTCAATTTGATGAGTCTCACCATGAGAGTTACCAGACATTACTCCGGAACAAACAGGAACAGACCATACTGTCGAGATAGTCTCTTGGTGGACTCCTTCTAGCGATTGAGAGCTAGTTGGGACAGATGGTATGCTGGCGAACATTGTTGGATTTGCAGCAGGTAATTCTGCCGTCGTCGTGTCATTTGACACAGTCCTAGATGTTGACGGTTGTCCAGACATTTTTAGTCTATCCAATTGATCGCCTAGTGATTCTACAGGAACTTCCACTGGTGATGGACAAACTTTTGTTGTAGCGGGAAATAGAGTGACCCCTACTCCAAACTGAATTGGAGTGGATACTTGCGGTTCCTCTATAATTTCCTCTATCGCAATCAGACCAGGTGGAAGAGGAAGACCGTCAGGTCCGTAAAAGATTTCCGATGCCGAAGAAGGGGTTGTATCAAAAGCGACAGATGTTTGAGGAACAAAACTCTCTGGACCAGTTACAGATGGAACTGGTTCAGTCATACAAGTATTTGCCCCCAGACTAGGATTAGTATTACTGTCCCTCTGTGGCGGTTGAACTTCTTCTATGGAGGCAGGGTTTCCGGAAATGTTTGGAGTGACCAGAATCTCAGATGTTGTTGGAACACTTGTTCTAACTTTTAAAGGAGATTTTGAACTGGTTCGACGAGCTCGCTTTGTCCGGATTGTTTTCGATTCCAGAGACAAAGACGGTTGACTCGCAAACCTCCGAGAACGACAGATATTCAATTGACTTTCTTCCACGATTACGGATTACTCGATCAACTAAAATATAAAGGGGAAAATTTGTGTTTCCGATTTGAATGAATTTTATTAGACGCTTTTAAACATAACTTTGCTTTTTCATGTTTTAAGAGTCGAGAAAAAGCTAAAGATGACTCTAGTCTCCTTCGATGTATTAACGAGCCCGAAGTGACAAATTCTCGGTTGGACCTTTTCAGTTATAGAGTTTGAAAAAGGCCAAAAGAAACTGCTCTGGAGATCTAGGCAGAGGGTGTGCCAAACTTTTCGCAAAACCACGGAATACGTTTTACAGTACGTGTGGTCAATCTTCGTGAATGCTGTGTTCACTGCATTGCGATCAGTAGGGCGGTCGACACGGCTTCCTAAGGATAAAGGATATATGCCTATAGGGGTCTCCCAATATATACTAGACGGTACGTGGGAGCACAAGTCCGTATTAGTGCCACCGACTCTCAGGAGGAATCACCCACCTTCTTCGAGATCGACAGTCACTACGTTTAACGACGCCGGAACACGTCTCTAGCTTAGACCTCTATGTGTTTGCGTTATGTTTCAAAGCGTTGTTAGGTTCATTCAGTATATTTTAAGTTGATCTTTTTAAAGTTTGCCTTTCAAGGTTCACCGCGAGATGTATGTGACAAATTCCTAAATGCAGCCTAAGATGAGAAGCAAGCTTTTTCAAATCTTTTTGACTGATGAAAATCTTAACTACTGAGGGAGAAGAAAGGCAAATTCTTTTCACACAGTTCATATAGCACAAACTAATGCACTTTCTCCTAAATCATCATGCAAACTTTTTCAAATGCAAAATGCACAATGCATGTATTTTCTTTTCCCTTTCTTAATGTTGATGGATTACAAAAAGAAAGTGGTTATATAACTTTGATTTCGATTTAGAGTGAAAACAAACAAGTTTGTCTAAAATCAAAAGACACCTTAAGATTCACTTGCTTAATCACTGGAAATACATGAAATCAAACCATACTGACGAAAGTAAAATGACTAATCAGCTATGGACAGCAAACAAGCTAACTCTTTAGACCAGCAAAATGTCTAACACAGGTTCAGATCTAAGAGGCCAAAAGCAAGACTAGTTTACTCTTCGTTATGGGAAATTGTAAATGAGTAAGAAATACAAAGAACAAGTACAATTTCGTTATATAACAGAGGCAGAATGATGGCAAGTAATATTGGTTTCAGAACAGGTGTAAGACTGGTAACTGACAGCCAAATCAATGGTGAAAACAGGCAAGAGAAAGGGAGGAAACCCCAAATGCAGTAGGCAAATTTGGGCCAACGCAGGTGCTGCACAGCCAATCTAGCTCTCAGCGCAGGTAGCCCCTTCGGGACCTGCGTTGCAAAGCAGGTAGCCTGTGTACTACCTGCTTTGGAAAACGAGAATTGCGTTTTCACAGTTTCCGGGTCATAATTTTCTCAAAAATGCACGGTTTTTGCTCAAATCAGAAACAATCAGTCAAGCACACTCAAAGGGATGATTAGGAAGGTGAAAAGCTATCACTAAGAGCTTACAAGGATCCTTGTAGATCAGCTCTTCAAATCATGAATTTGCTCAGAAAATGAGCAAGAGTAGCTGCCCTCTACTTCGCTTTTGATATAGTCAAAAGCTTTTCGATTTGGTACTCTTTTGTTCAGGAAATGAATAGCAAAATACTACAAACACAATCAAACGGATACGATCCCCAGTGGAGTCGCCAGTTTGTTGTAGGGAAAAGTATCCGACTCGGATGACCCTATCCCACTCTAAGGGTGATAGTACCTCAGCAACAACTGTAAAACAAACTACTTAAGGTTTACTTCTTTATGAAAGCAAAAGAGAATGGAGAAATGCACTAACCGTTGCCTTGCGCTTAATGTCGAATCCAAACTCTTCTCTTTGGCTGCTTGCTCCAGCTCCTTGCTCTTTTGCTGGCCCAGCTACAACGAGATCCTGCAAAATGACAAAGAAGGAAACTACAAGAAGCATGCAATCATAACTGGTTCAAGGATTAGTGTAAACCAAACATGCAATTATCACAATATATTATTGAAACAAGAGCACATAGAAGAACCTCAATAGCTTTTATTAATGAAGAAGTAAAGGTTCTGAGAGTATTACAACCATTGAAGGCTCCAATCCAGCAACACCTCCCAGCAGAAAGAATTTCTCCTCTTCACCTCTCTCAAACAATCACCCAATAGCTCTATAGTGAAACCAACAGCATATCATTACTTTGCACAAAATTCCAGCCTCCTGAGCTCATAGGAGAGAGCTCAATATATAGATGAATTGAGAAAGGATGAGTCAGCTTGCAACTGATGTGTAGCTGCCTTGTGTCCTCTCTCTCTTCAGTTAATCTTTAGTTGATCTTCAGTTCTTGAGTCCACTTGGAGAACTTTGCTTCCACTTGGAGAAACAGAGCCTCTGACTCATCACAAGGCGAAATACCTGATCCAAGTGTCATTTTTGGAAGATTCCAAAGCAATGACTCACTGTGCCACTTGTCCCTTCTCGCTCAGCGCAGGTGGCCTTTGTCCCACTTGCTTTGCAACGCAGGTACACCATGGAGCAACTGAGTTTCAGCGCAGAAACCTAGTGGAGCACCTGCTTTGATTTCAGGATTGCTTGTTTTTGAGTGTTTTCAGGTGGAGAACTGATCTGAGAGCTGTTGGTTTGCTGACATTGTTCCTCTAGGGGTAGGAACATCATGTTTAGGGAACTTTGGATCCCTTGGATTATTGACAATTCATGCTTGTTGCTGTAAGGCACAAAATTGTCTATAACAGCCGGTAAGGGGATTGAGCTTGCTACTCTGCCCTTGCGTGCTGTCGGAGTTTAGACTGTTCCCCCAGGTGTACTTGTGGCCATTGGTAACCTTAGTGACCATAATCTCTAGGATTCTACCCAAGGTGACGGTGGAGGGAAGGTCCCACTGTACGTGGAGCAGACGTCGGCTATACTCACTTGGATTTTCTGGGGGGTTCACTTCACTCGAGACGGTTAAAGTGGAGGAACTTGGTCCAGTCTATTCATTAAGCAGGTTGTCGGCGTAACTGTTCCACCCGCCATTTCTGTACTGAATCCAGCGAGGTTGGTCCTAATCACCAACTAGCGTTTTTGGTCCGGAAGAATACTATTTGTGTTTGGTTTGACGCCCTAGATTCTTTAGGCGTGTGATTCACATTTGTTTGGTTCTTTAGAGACTTTAGGTGGTTTGATTTGAAATTTTATTTTGTTTTCGTGTGTAGTAGTTAAAAGTTTTTAGCTGTGGCGGAATTACCGAGACAGTCCCGTAGACTTCGGGGCCAGTCTCCTGAAGTTGTATCTGTGGCCGAATTGTTGAGAAGATCCCGTAGACTTAGGGGTGAACCTCCTCAAGACGAGTCCAGTCATTTAGAAGGTTTAAAGGTCCTTGTAACTCCTCCTAGTGGCAGTAGAGTAGGTTCACCTGAAGAAGGAGAATCTTCCTTGGTAGTCCATCCAGATTACCAAAGTTTAGAGACAGGTTATAATCCCAAAGCTGTTACAGTTTCTGAGCTTGTTGGTAGTTTTTCGTCTGCTAGTGATACAGGCGAAGAACCAGAAATATCCGAACCTGTTACTCCGACTCCTAGTGTTCCTGATTCACCGAGAATAGAAAGAATTATCACCGAAAATCTTCCTGTTGGTTTGATTGCTATCGAAGAACTTGTTCCAGAGGAAGAAATAGGCGTCTCTGATCCTGAAGATCAAATTACCCTTGATCTAAGGGAGCGTGAATCCATCTTTTACAGTCCTCCTAGAAGTACTACTTGGTACCTTTCGTTAACCAATTATTTAGACAACTTTGGGCTAGGTTTTTCTACACCTTGTACTCCTTTTCCACCCGGAGGTATTCATACTCCTGTAAATATGTCTGGTCAGTCATCTGTGTTTACACAAAGTCCTGAATCTTTTTTACATGGCGGTCCTTCTGTTCCTACTGGGTATCAATCTCTTTCTGGTACCTTTGCGGGAGCGTCTCCTCAACCCGTTGATCATGGGTTATTAGTTGGAAACAGTGGTAATGTACCATTGGGTGTAGGAGACATTTACATGATGTCAGGTTCAGTTCCCGTTACCCAACCTCAAGGTGGCCAATTACCGCCTGGGGGGCAGCCTTCGTTAATGCCTGGGGGGCAACCTCAAGGTACTTCATTCATGTCTGGGGGGCAACCTCAAGGTCAGTACGCTCCTATGGGGCAATACATACCTCAAGGTCAACCCCAGCCTCAATATGTACCCCAAGGTCAACCTCAGTATCAATATCAACCTCAAGGATGGCAACCTCAAGGATGGCAACCCCAAGGGTATCAACCCCAAGGGTATCAACCTCAAGGATACCAACCTCAAGGTCAAGGTCAACCCCAGTACCTGTATTTACCTCAAGGTTATCAACCTCAAGGTCAATACTCAGGTCAAGGTTATCAACCACCTCAAGGTCAATCATATGGTCAAAATATGGGGACTGCACCTTACAACTATCAATCCTATCCTCAATCCGGCTCTGGATCTCAGTATCCTCAACCTGTTATGGGTCAATACCCTGGAATGTTAGTGTGGGATCCGTCACAGGGTCAACAGATGTTGCAGCCAAGTATACAGTCGGTACCTCAAGCAGGACAACCTATAGTTCCTGGTCCACCCCAGCAACCGCAACCTGTCCAGTCTAGTGTTCAGACCTCTGTAACTTCGGTAGTTACTCAGCCGCCAATTGCACCTAGTACTCCATCTCAAACGGCTGCTGCAACTACCGCCACATCTACCATACTTACTTCTGGAGTATCGACAGCTCCGGTTTCTACTGTCTCTGTAACCTCTCCTCAGACATCTATACCGTTGTCTGGATCTACGATTCAAACCACAGTCCAGATGCCTGTAGGCCAACCTGGTATAAGTACGGTTGTTACTACTCAACCTCAATTTGTTCAACCTCCGTACTAGGGAGAGTATCAACCTGGGCAAGCTGTCCAACAACCGGTTTACCAGTATCAACCGTATCCTGGGTACACTTATCAACAACCTCAGCAACCCCAGTACGGTCCGGTTAATCCTGGTTTTCCAGGAGGATATAATATCCCAAATGCGACTCATGTTCCTAGTTATCCTGGATATCCTCCTCCTGGGGCCATTATTGTGACCCAAAGTTTTAGAGATCCTAACCGGCAGTTACCGTTTATCGCAACTTTGGATTTACCAGACTTGACGCGCCTAACGAACGATCCAATTCAATATCTTCCGTTCTGGCCGCCAATGCCAAATAAGTTGCCCAGCGATATACCCAAGTTTGAAGGTAAGTCTGGAGAGGATCCGTCCAAACACGTGATGACTTACCACCTCTGGTGTGCTTCAAATTCCATCTCGGATGATTCGATCCGCTTACGTCTTTTCCAGCGTACACTCATTGGTCTCGCGGCCAAGTGGTACATTGAGTTACCACGGGCCTCTTTTTACAATTTTAGCCAGTTAGCTACCTCGTTCTTAACTCACTTTCAGTTACCGGTCAGATACGATAACGGTACGGAGTTATTAACTTCACTAAAACAATCAACCTCCACGTATATTTCAGATCACATTCATGAGTGGAGACGTCGAAGAAGGCTAGTGAAAGTTTTTATCCCGGACCAAATCTTAGCTGAATGGTTTGTTAAATCATTATTACCAAGGATTACTGAAGATGTAGCTAAGGCCGGAGTAGTTACTGAGGAGCAAGTCATTGCTCAGGCACAATACCTTGACTTAGTTTACACGCAGTCGGGTACATTACACGAGAAGATTCCGGATCTTCCAAAGTCGAACCAAATCGCTGCTGCTCCTTCGGGATCTCATGCCGCTGATGGTATGATTGGTATCGTGAATACAAAGAGCAAGAAGAAGTCTTCCAAGGCTTCAACTGCTCCTATTATCACTTTGCCCGATTCCCCGACAGGAGAGTCTTCTCCAGAACTTACCGCCGATATTCACGTTGTAGAGTCATCTGCGGCCAAATAAAAAAACGGTGGAAAGAAGAAAGGAAAGAAGAAGGCTAAAGCAGACAAGGCTCCGAAGGAGAAAACTGAAAAGTCGGAAACCAATGACGAAAAGCGCAAACCTCGATATCCTTGTCTTATTTGTGAAGAGGATCATTTTACGAGAGATTGCCCTCATCGGGCCGAGGTAGTGAAAATAGTCAAAGGTTCTCCCACTCCTGCTGTGTTAAAAAATCCATTTCCGGAGCAGGAGAATAAGATGATAGGTTCTTCCTCGAATGCCAGTGAAGAACCCATTTTGATGATGTCTCATGTGAGGATTGCGACTCGATCGCAAGATTATGGTAGTAAGAATCCTGTTGATGGTAAAGAAGCAGAATCTTCTCACTCTAACCCATCAACCTCAGCTCCTGGTTCCGATCCACTATAGATCGAGAAACCTAACCCAGACTTAGTAATTAAACTGCCCGCCAAGGGTGTACTTCGAAGGTCTGCTTTCAATCCACATGCGAGAGCGGCCCAGAATTACAACATTGTTGAGGACTTAGCTGTTTCACCTTCAGCAATGTCGGCGTTAGAAGTGTTGCAATCATGCCCAGCACAACGAAAATTGCTTTTGTCGGCTATAGGAGCTGTTGACGTTCAGGATCCGAATCTAATGATCTTCGATCTAGAAAATAGTACACCACGACTCCCCCATCAAATGGCTTTCCAAATTCCAGTGATAGTCAAAAACAGGCCTATTCATCGCACTGTGATTGATGAGGGAGCTTCTACGTGTATTATGTCCATTCAATGTTGGAGATCCCTTGGTTCTCCTTCGTTGAACCAATCCCCCACCATCCTTAAGGCCTTTGATGGCCGTGGGTTCCGTCCGTTTGGTATTCTACAGGAATTGCTTATAGGGGTAGAAGGTAAAACCGTTAGTCTGGATGTGGAAGTGGTTGATGCCCCTCTAGACTACAACCTTCTTTTGGGTCGAAGTTGGTCATATGCTATGACAGCGGTCGTTTCATCGGTCTTCAGAGTAATTAAGTTTCCACATAACGGTAAGATCGTGACTATTGATCAGCTGACATACTTTTCATCCGACCCAGCCTCTTCAGAAAGTATCCAGCATGTCGGTAAGACGACAATCCCTTATAGGGACGTTGGTGTAGGTTTAGTTAAGGATTCCGGTTTACTGGGAACTTTTCCTCTCCCTCCACTTAGCGTAGAACCTTCGTTTGCAACAATTCATATGATTACATCAGAAAACATTATTTACGATGATCCTTGGTATGTCCCATCTGACTCTGAGATAGACTCATTCGGTAATGCTATGCCTTTGAGTCCATATGAAATTGCTTATGAAGCTCTCATGTCTTTTACCGACTTTCATTCAACCGAAGTCGACCAAATGAATGTGGTCAGTGAAGAATCACTTTTTCCCTCAACCTTAGAACGGATAGCGTTTCCCGAAGTCGTGTCATCTGACGAACAACTTCGCGAAATCCTAAGTGTAGACGATCTACCATGGGAAGATCTCCATCACAGATCTTCGTTTTTACCTAAGGATGATGCATTTGAAAAAGATTTTTCATCTATCTTTACCGCTGAATATGTCAAAGACGCTCAGGATCCAACGAAACATTCTGATTCAGAGTTGAATTTAGGGAATATTTCTCGTACTATTCCCATTGATATTTCAGTGAAGCCCGGAATTGAGGAGAACATTCATATAGGTGCCGCATGTACAGAAGAAGAAATCCAAACTTACAAGGCCCTATTCCAAGAATTCCGCGATGTGTTTGCATGGTCTTACGAGGAAATGCCGGGAATCGATCCTGCCATTGTTGTTCATGAAATCAAAACCTACCCGGATGCTAAACCCATCCGGCAACGGTTGCGTCAGATTCACCCTCGAAAAGCGGCTGCGATTAAAGCAGAAGTCGAAAAGCTGTTGAAAGCAGGTTTCATTTATCCGATCCCGTTAACGGATTGGGTATCGAATATTGTTCCGGTCAACAAGAAACAAGGAACAATAAGAATCTGTATCGACTATAGGGATATCAATCGAGCTTGTCCAAAAGACAACTATCCTACGCCTTATATCGATCAAATTATTGATGATTATGCCAGAAGTGAAATGTTTTCCTTCATGGATGGTTTTTCGGGCTATAATCAAATCAATATTCTACCTGCCGACCAACCAAAAACGGCATTCATTTGTCCATGGGGGACATTTGCTTATTGCAAATTACCTTTTGGGCTTAAGAATGCCGGGGCCACTTTTCAACGGGCGATGTCTTACGCATTTCACGACATCAAGCACATTGTGCAACCGTATCTCGATGATTTGCCTGCTCATTCTTTACATCGAGCTGATCACCTTGACCACCTACGAGCAATCTTTATGAGGTGTAGGCATTATCGAATTCGGTTGAATCCCCACAAGTGTGTTTTCTGTATAGAAACAGGTCGATTGCTGGGATTTGTTGTTTCAAAAGCCAGCATTCGCGTCGATCCCTCGAAAGTCGAGGCGATCATCAAATTGCCTCCTCCTTCGAGTTTGCGCCAACTCCAAAGTTTGCAAGGGAAAGCGAACTTTTTACGTCACTACATTCTTCTCCGTAAAACTACAGTTATTTCGGATTGCAACCCTATGATTTACATTTTGACAAAACAATTGCTAGGGGGCAAGTACTCTAAATGGATCGTTATCCTGCAAGAGTTCGACTTGGAGTTTGAGAAGTCCAAGTCTAAGAAATCCTTAGTTTTTGCGGAATTGATGTGTGATTTCCCGCGTACTGACAGAGAGACTGTGGCAGAAGAGTCCATTGCGGACGAATCTTTGTTTCTTATCAGTACTTTAGATCCGTGGTTTGGGGCTATAATCATCTATCTCCAAACCCAAACCTTTCGGCCTGAAGCTTCAAAAGCGGAACGTCGAAAAATTAGGTTTCAATCCCAGCAATACAAAATTATTGGAGATACACTTTATCACCGGGGGGCAGACTTAGTTTTTCGACGTTGTCTAACTCACGAAGAGGCTGAGAGAGTTTTGAATGATTGTCACTCTAGAGCATGTGGCGGTCATATGTCTGGGTATGCCACAGCTCAGAAGGTGTTGCGCGCTGGTTACTTCTGGCCATCTATGTTTAAAGATTGTATCATTGCAGTCCGGAAGTGCCACAACTGCCAAGTGTTTGATCGAAAGATGCGCGCACCACCTACTCCTCTCCACCCTATAATTTCCATTGGTCCATTCGCCAAATGGGGTATCGACTTTATTACTTGTAACCCTCACTCGGCCGGGGGGCATGCGTATATCATCCTCGTGGTTGATTATTTCACTAAATGGGCCGAGGCGATGCCTACATACGACGCAAGCGGCAAAACAGCTGCAGTTTTCATATTCAATCATATAATAACTAGGTTTGGTGTCCCACAAGCAATTATTACTGACCATGGAAGCCATTTTCGAAACACCATGATGACTGAACTTACAAGCCAGCTTGGTTTGCGCCATGACAGCTCTACTCCTTATTATCCGCAAGCCAACGGTTTGGTTGAGTCTATCAACAAAGTTCTGGTTATCATGATCCGACAAACCATTGGTATTCATCGGTCGAATTGGCACAACATGTTATTTTCGGCGCTATGGGCATACCGAACCTCAGTGAAAACCTCAACAGGGTTCATTCCTTTCCAGCTAGTTTATGGCTTAGAAGCAGTGTTACCCATTGAATGTGAAATCCCATCACTTCAAATGGCTGTCGAATTACTTCCAGCTACTTCCGAAGAGGAGAAACGTTTATTGTACTTAGCTAAATTAGATGAGACTCGATGAGACGCTGCATTAGCAATCGAGACTCACGTGAAGCGAATGAAAGCTCAGTATGATAGAAATGTGACCCCTCGAAGTTTTTCGGAGGGAGACCTAGTGCTTTTATATGATCAAGCTAACGATAAGCTAGGTGCTGGAAAATTCGTTCCTATGTGGCATGGACCCTATATTGTAAAGCGAAAGCTAGAAAAAGGGGCTTATGAGCTGGTGGATTTTGATGGGGACTCTTTGGATAAACCCAGAAATGGACTTTACCTAAAGAGGTATTATGCTTAAATGGCGGGTATGGAGAATTTTTAGTTAGGTTAGGTTTTCTTTCTAGCTAGTATGATTGTTAGTTAGTCAGTGTGCTTAGCTTAGTGAGTGTGTTTCTCGTCGTTATTCTGGCTTATCTTGGTTTTGCTCTTGATATTGTAGATGTCGACGCCCCTCCAAACATACATTGGATTTGCTGATGGTGCTTGTCGTAGTACACGGAATATCTCTTCCGTAGCTTGGGTTATCTATTCACCCTCTGACGAGTTAGTTTCTATGCATGGGGTAAGCCTCGGTCAAACAATGAATAACATTGCAGAATACAGCGCAGTGGTTGAATTATTATCCAAATCTATTTCATTTGGAATTCGACGTTTGATAGTGAGGTTAGATTCTGAACTTGTTGTATTACAGCTTAATAGAGTTTATGCCATTAGAAATCCTGTGTTATTAAGGTTGTTTTTGAGAGTGCGTCTCTTGGAACGTGAATTTGATTACATTGAATATCAGCATATTCCAAGGTCCTTAAATGCATTAGCAGATGCAATTGCTTCTCGAGTGTTGGACAGACATTTATGATAATCATGCAAGTAAATTTAAAAAAACATTTCATCATACATGTTAAACAAGATAAGCCGGTAATAGTGATATATATATAGATAGGAGTGTGTCAAAAAATATACATCGTCTTCGATCATAGGTTGAAAAACACCTTATGATCGGCAAAATGATAAGTACAAAAAGTCAAAATGTCACATGTGTCTACAAAGTGACTAGCCAGTCACTGGTGGTGCTCCCTATACAACACCACTGCACGGGCTACCTTGCGCAAAAATCTCCTCAACGGTCCAGGGACCACGACTACGTAGCGCTGAATTCTGATAGGAATATCATCCATAGAAGTCTCCGGTATATCCGCCGTCAGACGCTGTAGATCATGCTCCAACTCAGTCAGTACCTCTGCAGCCACCGCGTCCTGTGGGGCCGGTAGCGGTGCAACTGGATGTCGCCTCTCGAAAGGCCGGAGGTTGGCTGGACGCTGTGGACCAACATCTGCATTTTGAAAATTTTACTGTCAGTTTTGAGACGATATATATAAAAAACAAAAAAAATACATAATTTGAAAACTCGTGAAAAATAAAGTACCTCTGTCATCCCATTGTTCTCCCTGTGGAAGAACCATGTCCGGATCACCTCGAAAATCTATTCCGGCATACGGAAAGTCCTGAATCGCGAACACCTGGTCCTCTAACCAGTGAAAATAACTGTCAGTGAATCGAACAACTGCCGCACCCTCGTCCGGATGCCGGGCCATCACCGCAACCCATCGTACCAGCTTTAGCTCCTGAGGACCCGAAATATCAACAGTGAGATGCTGAGGGATCAGCATTGGAATCCTCTCTAAGGCAAAGCTCACGACTATAGGCCCATATCCAAAGGTCTTTAGTCTCCCGGTCTTTGCCTTGGTCAGTTGGGCTTTCAAGTTAGCCAACAGTGCATCACACCAGTTGAAAATGGTGCCTTGGAGACAATCAATTGCCATCCGAAATTGAGACCCAGTAGCAATATGTAAAGTGGCTGAGCCACAAATCCTGGTCACAGTGAAAGCTAAGACCATGAGCTCACGTTGAGAGACATATTTGATCTCTATGCCTTTCTTATGCTCTCGATCAGGTAGGCACCAATCTGCTCGGAGACTATCAAGGGATTGGCCACCCGGCCTAGTCCCAGCCAGATTAAGTTGCTCACCTCTGTTCGGCAAGCGAGTGAGAAAGTAAATGTCAGCAGGCTCTATCTCGAGTTGTTGCCCGCCGATATAAAAGCATTGTTCTTGAACGTTCCATCTCTCGACCAGCCACTCCAAGAACCTTACCTGAGCTCTCATACCGGGTATGGCCCAGTATTTGTATAATCCACATCCTCTTAGGGCATCGAGGGAAGGTTGATGATTGATTGCAGCTTCATCAACCTCCTCATGCTCTCTTTCTCTCCAATCCAGCATGATAAGTGCCCTACACATGAACAAACAGGCATTAAAATTAGTTTTGGGAAATTTCAATGGTCAAATTGGGAGTTTGGGGTTTCAAAACCCGCGTTTTACGGAGGACGCACCCCGCGTTTGGCACACAGTGCGCCGGGACGCAGGTGGCCTGAAGGTAACCTGCGTCCCCCGACCTTTTCCCTGTGTAGGAAAAAGTCGGGGGACGCAGGCCAGCCTTTAGGAAACCTGCGTCCCCCGCAGGGCGGTTTCCAAAACCTAAAACCCCCCAAAAATAAAAAATGAAACCTAAAACAAAATTCTAAACGGATGAAATTGACAAGGAGGATGTTGTGAAATACCTGGAAGAGACGGCGTTCGATTCTAACGGTCGGATTTTCCGCAGCGACCACGGGAAGTTTCTTGTCAAAAGCTCTTTTTTCAACCTCAACAGTCAAACGGTAAAAATGACATGGTAAAAAGTCTTTTTATAGGTTTTTTGGATGAATTATTTCATTTTTCACCATGGAAAGATGTTTTTCGATGAATTTTTGCCTATCTTAAACAGGTATGAGTAATGTGTCGCTTTTGTGCAGGACAAAGGGACTTAGGGGGAAAATTGTAATTTTTTCACAAACAAAATATCAGAGTCATATTTTAAGCCCTTTTCTGACTCCTAAAACATGAAAAGATTGCCGAGCGTTTCTTTTACACTCGTTAAAACGGAAATAAAAGACGGTCCCCTTATAGCTCTTTTCTGACCGTAAAATCAGGAAAAGATTGCCGTGTTTTTGTCGTTTCAAACTCGATACGGAAATAAAACGATGTGTCTTTGATCGCTTTTTACTTTTCAGGTCAGTGACACTAATTATGAAAGTACTCCTTGGTCGCAAGATCAAGCGGTTCCCCCAGGTATTATTTTATACTTTTTCGGGCTTGAGGGACACAAATTTACGAAAAAGTTCAACTTGGAGTTTCCTTAAGTTTTTCAGACTCTCTAAAATTGAAAAACGTCGAGTTTCTCCTATACTGGGCTCGTTAAACATTTCACAGTAAAGGACCTGTTCAATTACAAATAGGAACGAACCACTCCTTCCTAGGGTTCGAATCAAAACTGGGTTGGACTCATCCGAAGGATGAGCTTATAATCAAGCATATGTTATCCTCCTCAAGCTTGTTAAAAAATAAAGAGGTACTTGCCAGAAATGGTGGGGGAAAAGAGAGAAGAATGAGCCTATTTGTTACCTTTTGTCTCAGAAGAAACTTTATTACCACTCTTGGACACGACACTTTTCATTCACCTGGGTTGGGAAATCTTTTACCTCACAGTCAATCAAACCACTTTTGAAAGTCTTCAACCGGGTTCCGGGGATTAACTTTGAGTTATTCAGCACCAAACCATCTGTCGTGTCGTTATGTGTCCAAGAGGTCTGCAAACAAAACTTTCATCTGCAAAATACTTGTCATCCATTTGACCATCCCTGAGTCAGTCCTTACAGCAATATTTCTTCAACTTGAACAATGATTTCGTGTTGTGGGCTTGCCCGCAACGGGTCACTTTCTATCGACATCAGCACATTATCTAGAGAGATGACTTAGAAATCGTCAGTGCCTTGAAGTCTGCATGCATCAATGGCAGGTTTCTCGCCTTTGACGTCAGTTTACATCATTGACTTTCGATCGAAGGATTCCGTGAAATGTTCGACATCAACTCATTCATTCACATCTCATGGATTGTACAGGGTACTTTGAGAACCATTGACATTACTGGTGGTTTCTCTCATGCTTGTTAACAGTTCACATCATTGACTGGTAATCAAGTGGTTTCTACCATGTTCGACATCGACTCATTTATTCGCATGGCTAGAATCGTACCAATTCGAGAAGTGGGAATGAAGACCCTGGATCAAATCTTTACCATTCAGGCTGCGAGGAGTTTTGTATTCATTATCTAAGTAGACTAATCATAAACAGATGGCTGCGTCCATACTGTGTCTACAAAAGTCTATGATTATGATGTACTGCAAAATCATTCCTGTATCAGAGTAGTTAGTCTGTTAGTTAAAGTTTTTATCTGAGTATGGGAATGCCTACCTCAGTGATGATATAATCTTATCCATGTATTTTGTGTTGAAAATTGCAGGTTCTGACCAGGTTCTCCATGAGATAATCCTCGAAATGATAAAGCGCTTCACCCTTCCTAGATAATACAAAACCCTAATCTATTCCAGGCTTCGCACTTTAGGGGGCAATCTGTTACACTAAAAAATGTCACCATGGCTATTTACAGTCGGTATGGCTCAATCAACAGTCATACTACCCTCTTAAGCAAGTCTTATGCCTCTGCTATTCACGTCAAACTCCAAGAAAGAGAGAAAGTCCTTATAAAATATGTTTATCTCTGGGTACGCAGGTTCTCTCAAGCCTTGCCTGCGGGTATGCACCTTTTGTTCATAAGGTCTGCGTCCAAGGACGCTCTGTATCTAAAGGGGCAGGTGCGTCCCTCTGAAAAGGTTAAAATGCGCAAGTTTTATCTTCAAAAACTTACTTGTGGTCATTTCTAGAGCATTCTAGAAGGTTGTTTGATGTGTATTGAGCGCCTCCAGATGGTTCATGCACTCCTATCAAAGAGGAACTTATCCCATCAATAAGGGAGTGATCCCATCCAAAGAGGGGACTATCCCATTGATGGTGGACCTGATTAACTTCCTCTTGAGCACTATAAAAAGAGGCATTGAGCCAGAAGGAAGAAGGTGGAAAGCTATAGATTTCTAAGGGTAAATGCTGCAGGAATTAGGACTCCCATTTAGAAGCTTGTGAGGAGAGATTGTCATCTTTACTTGTTCTATTTGGAAGTGGGTGAGCTTTGTCAAAGTAGAGGAAGACTCTTGTGGACCCTAGAAGGAGCTTGCACAACACCAAGGCTCAGGTTGTAATGGTTCCTTTTGATTACCTTTAATGCAAATTGGTCCATTCTTCTCCATAACTTGTTGTTAATGGGTTATTTCATGTACTCCTTGGTCTATGTGTTGAATATGCTTTGTTTTATGTTATAATCAGGTGCTATTTAATTGTGTGACTGTTGGTGATTGCAGGTTTTGGAGAAAGGGAGGAGCTCATCCAGATCAACAAAGCTTGGACTTCTACAACAGCGTTTGGACAAAGGTAAGAACGAAACACTTGATTTCTCATATCATAATGTATGTTTAGAGAAGGATAGCTCCAGTTTGTTTTGTTTGTCATTAGAATGTCTTAGACTTCTAGGAAGGTCAGTTGTGTCCGCACCCTTGACCGATTCCATGTGACACTGTGGGCTAGCACTCAGGCCTCATAAATGTCTTGGTGATTCTTTGGATCTCTTCACTGGTCATCTTGGCGCCATTGTCCAGCAGATAATTCATGGAAAATGGGAACAGCAGCTCAGTTTGATCAAAGTGGAGCATCTTATTGATGGTTTCAGGATTGATGTGAAAGAGGATGCTCCCAGATGGAGACTTAATAGCTCTTTGCTGCACATCATAGTTCTCAGAACATAGGCGAATAATCTCCAGAAAAACATTGACAGAGGGGAGACAATAGTATGGCAGGTTTGACTCCCATATCCCATATGTATCATGACCATTCAAGTAGTCCTCTCTCAATTGCCTCAAGGTCTGCAGAAAGTCCCTGTTACCCACAAAGTCTTCAATGAGGTAGTCCTTGTCAGCAAAGGGCAAGGCTTCCAGGTCTTTATTAGGTGGATTTAATGGAGCCACACTGAGGGCTGAGGGTGCAGGGGCAACCATTGTATAATCTGATTTTGAACAAGGTGAGTGCAATGGATTGCAAGGTTCCTCAGAGCTTAACTGATAGACTCACTGTAGACAATGTTTGAAATGTTTTTCTCAGTGGAAAAGGCAGGCTTGTTTCTGCAGTTTTTGGTAAATTCACAGGGATTGTGAATTGCTGGGGTTAAATTGCAGAGGGTATGTGAGATTTACTCTGGTAAGAAGCTGCAGCTGGTCTACACCCGGCAAAAGGGAACAATTTTGGGCACCTGGAGGACAAATTTACAATTTTGGTCCGCGAATTGACTGTTTCAATGTCGAATTATAGTGTTGGGGCAATGCAGGTTTCTTTAGCTCTCATTTAAGTAGCATACAATGCTTAATTGTGGAACTTGACAGGTGTTATAATGGTGAATTTGCAGAGAAATGGTATGCATGGGCGAAATGGGAGAATTATGGTGAATACCTGTATAAAATCGCTTAGAAAGCCTGCGGGCCGAACTGTGAAGGCTGAATGTAGCTGAGTTGATGAGTTGGCACGGTCGCAAGTTTGAATTTGGAGGTCCGGAGGCGATTTGGCAGTGAACCAGCAGCAACGGCTATTTCTTTTTCGCTCGAAAATGACATAAAACGGCCCAAACCGTGACTTTTAACGACGAATTTGGAAAAAATGAGTAATTGGCGCCTTTCCGCCGATGACGTCAGCATGACGTCATGGCGGGCCCGGGTACGGAGGGTGACGTGGCTGCTGAGGTGTAGGCCAGCGTGGCCGGACACGGTGGCGGGCGGATAAGGTGGTAGGGCTACGTGGAGGGCCACGCAGCGCGGGGGCGGGAGATGGTGCTACGTCATGATGACGCATGAATGACATAAGGGGGAGGTGGTAACGGGGATGGTGGTAAGCGGTTTCCCCACACCACCTTTGGGCAAAGGCGGTATCGGGGAGGGGGGCTCCGAACAACCCCGCCGCCTGCCATGCGTCCCATGTACGGGGCGGAAAACCACCGTTCCCCGGACGCTAAAGGTCGGCAGATCCAAATCTGAAAATACCCGCCCACCGTTGGATCGGGGGTGGCAGATGATGGACGGCTGGCGGGCCTCCCGACAGATCATGCATGTTGGGGGGGTCCCGCCGGCATATTAAAATATTCAAATTAATATTTTGGGCGGAGAACTTTAGGTTTAAGGGTTTTTTGATGGGTTTTTTGGGTTTTTTCTGTAGGAAAAAGGGTTTTTAGTGGGTTTTAGCAGAGGTAAGGGGGTTCTTTGGGGAATTTGTTGAACAGAGGAAAAGTGAGGGCTTAGGGGGAGGTTGTTACTCCAACCAGAGGTCAGGGCAATCCCATGACAGGGTTGACCATAGTCCCTGGTGGACTAATGTCTCCCTTAGACAAATTTTATTAGCTATAGTGCTAAAAGGGGAGGATATCTATACATTGTTTGGGATTTATACACCATGGTGTTATTATAGTAGGGGGAAGGGGAACATAAGGGATTTAGAATAGATAGAGTTAGTTTTTAGTACTGGGGGGGGAATGAGAATGGGAAATGGTGTTTACTAAGCTTTATGGAGCTTAAACTTAGTTAGGAAGTAGATCAAAATAAAAAGAATTTTAGACAAGAAATGTGGCTTGTTAAAGGAATAGGAACCAACATAAAACCTTAAATTCTTCCATGAATCTGTACTGATGAAGGGATATTAGTAAATGGATGTGAAAGGGGAAAATGGGAAGTTAGACATGCTCCTTTGTTTTGCTGCAACATGATGGAGAAGAGAACCTTCTCAATCCACTAATATTCCTTTGCAAACATGTTATCAAACACTCACTTTAAAGGAATGAGATTTCTGCAACCCCATTTACTTACCCATCTATTTCCTAGCTTTTTTTGTTACTTCCTGGAGGGTGCACTTAGACTTTCAGACCCTTATGTGCCTTTTCTTTTCTTTGGCTTTTTCTTTTGATTTTCTATCTAGAACTACCCTTATTGCTTCCAAGGTCCCAGATTAAGCAGTTGGGAACCTTACTTCTCTACCTAAGCTACTTGTCTGCCAAGGTTAAACAGTTTGGACAGACTTCTTTCTCTATTTTACAACAGAAAATTGAAATATGGTATGATCCAGATTAGGCTGTTGGACCACCCATCAAAATTTAGTCAACCTCAAGCTATGTACACACATTGTTTTCTCTTGGAAATATGGGATCTTTGCATCACCAAAGCAGAGCATATTTGGACCTTTCTTTGCCAATCATGAAATATGAAACCTATTGGTATAGGTAGCTAACAGAATGGCTGCAAGTTGTCATCCATTAGCCTCATGAAGGTTGCAGGAGCATTCTTCAACCTGAAAGGCATAACCAACCATTCTAAAAGGCCCTCCTTGGCTTTGAAAGAAGTCTTCCTCACATCAGAGGGTTCGATTGGTACCTGGTGATATCCTGACTTCAAATCAATCTTGCTGAAATATTTTCCCCCCTTCATTTGGTCCAAAAGGTCATCAATCTATGGGATCAAGTATCTATTCTGGACAGTGATATTGTATAGTTCCCGATAGTCAATACAGAGTCTCCAAGTCCCATCCTTTTTCTGTACCAACACGATCAAGCTCCCACAAGGTGATGAAGTTGGTTAGATGTGACCTTTCTCCAATAGCTACTGAATATGCCTATTGATTTCATTGTTCTCCCGAACAGAGTGCCGATAGATTGGTCCATTGTGCAGCAGCACACTTGGGGTCAGATCGATGGAGTGCTTGACCGAACAGTGCAGAGGAACCCCTACGGGGGAGGTGAAGATGTCCTCATACTCCTCCACAACCTTCTCCATCTATATTTGTTGTGTGGAGTGGCCCTGTCTAGAGGTCGTGGCCACCGTCTTCTTCTTTCCTTGAGGGAATATCATCAGGAAAACAAATTTCCTGGTTTTGGAAATGAGCTTACTGCATTGTTTTGTAGTAACCAAAGAGATGGCCGTAGGTAGTGCTACCTCTGGTATCCTGTACAACTTATTTCCCAAAGTAAAAATAACAGTGTGAGGCCTTGACTCATACACGTCATGTTGCTTCCACAAGTATGGTTGGCCTAATAATACATCACAAACATCAAGAGGAGCAACATCACACAATACCTCATCCATGAAGGGCTTGATGTTGTATGGAAGGCGACACTGCTAGCTCACACAAAGATCTTGTCCTCGGTGAAGCCACCTGATGGTGTACAGTGGTGGATGTGTTATGGTCGATAAGCCTAGCCGCTTCATGACCTCTGTCGAAATGAGGTTCTTTTGGCTCCTACTGTCGACAATGAATTGTAGTGGGGAGCCCTTTACCCACATCTAAAAGTGGAAGAGGTGCTCCTCCTCCTCTGGATCTTCGGGCTCCTCCTTCTGGATCTTCGTGATGGAAATGGTCGCATTGGGCTCTGCATTGATAATTATCTTCCATTTGTCATTCCCCTTACTGGGTTCTAACTCAAAGTCAGAACATGCATCTGATTTTGAAGACTTTAGCTTGGACACTAGTGACTGCTTGGCTCGACACCCACTTGTGTTATGAGTGAAGCTCTTATGGAACTCACACCACTTTCCCGTGTCCTACTTCAGCTTCGTAGTGTTGTTCTTTGCTTGCAGCTTCGGTGGGTTATCCTGGGGCACCCCACCTTGGCTTTGTCCTTTGTTTAGTGATTTGGGGGCGCTTTTCCCTTGCTTCGGATTTGCAAATCCGAAGTCTCACTTCTTCTATTTAAACTTCTGCTCAATCTTGACAGCGTATCAGTATGTCGTGCCAACAGAGGAGATGTCCAGGAACTCCATCTTGTCCTAGATGTACCTGTGTAGGTAGTCGTGGTATTTGAGTACCAAATGCAGCTTAGAATCCTTGAAACCCAACTTTGTGCGAACGGTATGAAAAATATTGGTAAACTCTGGCACGTCTTGGTCCCTTCCCTGCAGCAGCGTGGTCCACTTTATGTATTTATCCTCATAGCTTCTGACACAGTAGTACTCCTCCTTGATGGAATTCCGGAAACAATTCCAAGTGGGTGCGGTTGAAAACAGTGAAGCCATACTTTCATCCTTATGCTTGTAGTAGGTTTCCCACCAGTCCTTGACGTGGGGGTGGATTTGAGAAGAGCGAAAGTAATCTTTTCCTGGCTAGAAAAATCATGAACAAAAAAATACCATTCTAGAAAATTTAACCATTTATCTACAGCGTATGCATATATCTGACCCTCAAATATGGGAATGTCAAAATTAACTTGTACCTTAAAGGGTGTGGCGCTTCCAGAGTAGCTACTAGAAGTAGATGTGTCGCCCCTAGGCAGTCGCTAAAGGATATAGGAAAAGTTTTCTATCATCGCGTTCCTTTGTCGCTCAAGGGCCTCTTCGAGCAAGATTTTGATAGGATCTCTTGCCCCATCATCTTTCTTTTCATCCGCCATGGGATGCCATCAGGATTTGTGAGGCTGGTCTTGCAAAGGTTCGACCAATTCAAGTCCTAACTCCTTATATCCTGACCTCGTTGGGGACATGCAAAGAAAAACAAAGAAAGAGCAGACCCCTCTGATACCACTGATCCAGATTTAAACAAGAATGCAACAAATTACAGAGATAACCATAAATACATAGATGCAACAGAAATAATACTTCATTTCATTAATGTAAAATACTGAAATATGCTTACAAACAGAAATGGAAATAAACTAGCTCGGTTGATGGTAGCTTATCTTTGAGGAGAGATGTGGTAGCTACATGCCTCTAAGTTGTCTTACAATGAGGCTAGAAAGCCTATTTTCTGTTGAGAAACAATGGAAAATCCTAAACATCCAAAACCCTAACCCTAGGAGATGAAGCGCCAAACTATGGACCCCGTTTTGGGTAAATTGGTACATCAACTTCCCGGTGTCGTAACTTTGGCATACGATCTCCATTTGACGTGCACAATACCTCGTTAGAAAGATCTATCTGAGGACTATAAATTTGGGATCAAGAACTTTGGTTTGTGACCCATGTTGCTCCCAAGTTTCCCAAAAAACATCATTTAGGGCCTCAAAACGGCTCTGGAAGTTTAGGACCCAAAAAACTACCAAAAATAGTAAATTGTTCTACAAATAAGGAAACTGAAAAACTGAAAGAAACAATGGTGGGGGTCCAAGTGGAATTCGTGGGTGGCCACCAATATCCACCTAGATCAGACTAGGGCTTCTTGTAGATCTTCAATCTATAACCATTGACAAGTAAAGGGATAGCCTCTGCATCAATGGTTCTTATTTGTACAACACCATTATCATGACATTTTTCTATGACATAAGTGTAGGGCATGGAATCCCCCCACAACATGTTTTGGGGCTCAAAGCCAAAGTTTTGGTCAAATATATTGTAAGACTCCACGAATTGTGGGCGCGGAGCATGAAGTATAGGTTGAGTCATAGGGTTGTCCGCCCTAAGTATTGTAAAGTAATGTAATGTCATGTCAGACTACCCATGGTTCGCAGACCATGAGATTGTATAAATAGAGCGCGGCTCTAAGTTGTAAAGATAGCTAATTAGAGAATTTGAGAGATAGATGAATACGAATGGTTCAAGCATAGAGTAAGAGTCTAAGTGTACTGGGTCATAGTGGTAGGAAGAGGCTTTGTAGCTGAGTGCATAGAGGCTTAAGTAGAGTCCGCAGCTGAGTGCGCAGGGCGGTGTCGAGTCTGTAATCTTGAATGAAGATTAATAAAGAGAAGTTGATTCCAATTTCTATGCATCTATTTGTATATTGCCTTAATTACATTTATACTATTTTGTTTATCGCGCGCCCTTATATTATTGTTGGATATACTGTTAATTATCTCTAAGTGTTACACAAATAAGTTGATTAATCAGGTAATAATAGATTAAATAGCAAGGAACTTGGGTATAATACGAGTCGCGCCCCGAGTAGGGCTATGCCAAAGCAGCATCATAGGTTGTAAGGGACTAACAGTTGCGCATACCGACATGTGAAGGGTCAAACCGCGAACCGCCAGAAGCTCATCAGACATCCCCAGGGTGTGGAAACCTGGTTCTAGCACCCTCCCATACTACTTCGGGTGAGACCTTAGTCCGCACTCTGCGGAATGTTGCTGAAAGGGTCAGTAGTACCAAGATTTTCTTGGCTAAATCACCTCTAAACCTGGGTCAGGCCCATACAAGCCAACAAATGGTTCCGTTACCAGGACCAGGATCTACATAAGGGATGTCTGGTGTCATGCCACTGGAATCCAACAAAGAAAGAAATTGAAGAGTGGTTGGACAAGAAGTTTCACGAGACCACGAGGTAAGTATATTAAATATTTGAACACTTGGATTAAGATGCTATTGTGTGAAAAGCGAGTTATGAAAATAAATTAATGTTTGGTACTACACGAAGTGGGAAGGTCTACAGAAGCGGAAGTAGTGAAGAATTGGAAACCAGTCCCTTAATTTCCCCCTTACAAGAAAGCGAGGAAGAGCTCACAAAAGTTTCTCCGAGAAGCATGGTCAGTCTGATAAGGCAGCGCATTCCACGTTTACCACCTCCACTCACAACGCCACCCATCTCACCCTCCTCACCTCCATCTCCACCCACCCCACCTTTGCCACAACCACAGTTCAGTATGGTGAGGGTGATCAAACTACTGGTATTCAGAGGATTAGGGAATGAATATCCAGACCAATTCTGGTTCATGGTAAGAGCAGTATGGGAAGCACAAGGCGTCATGGATGATAATATCAGGAAGGCTACGCTGGTGAGCACATTGCAGGATCATGCATTAACATGGTACATCAAGCATTCTAATGACCATCCAAACGCAGGAATTGCAGAGATCAAAGCCATGCTGAATAGGGAATTTAGCAGGCCAAAGTATGAAACACAATCAATCATCAGGTTTAAGGAGATCATGATGCTCCTGGGCAGACCCCCTAGGATCTAGACTAAAGACTAAAGGGTATGAATTATGAAGCCAACATGACGTTGACAAATGGACATCATTGTGCATGGTTTGCAGCATCACTGACACCACACTTAAGGATGGCGTTGTCACAGCAAAAAATTTCCACCCAGGCCAAAGCTTTAGAAATGGCGATGAGATTTCATGAGACCCCTATACAAGACCCTAGTCTAGGAGTCCAACAAATCCACCCGCAACTACAAAATCTATTTCTGGAAATGCAAAGTTTGAAATAGGACAAGACACCTCAGCTGGAGGCGCGCAAGGAGGTATGGTGCATAAAATGCAAATGCCAAGGGCATGACAAGGACCATTGTCCAGTGTTCGTGAACTACTTGGCAGGAGGAGGGTCGATGCCATTAAGACCTGAGGCACAGGCAGGGCCAAGCGCAGTGCCTGCATTATAGTGTGTGATCTGTCAGATAGGAGGAAAGCACACTACGGATAATTGTCATCTATTACAGAAATATACGCAGACATCCCAACAATTGTTTTGTAACTTCTGCAGGTTGGTAGGCCATGATGAGTGCACTTGTAGAAGCTATGAACAAATGATGGATCAGACTCCTACCTACAAGGTGCAGACCAAAACGCAAGCCTTTGACCCAAATTCAGGAATGTCGTGCATTGGATTTCAAGGGCATGGTCAAGGTCGAGGTGGAATGGGACCAGGAAGGGGTCGCAGATAGTTAATTTGTTATAATTGTGGAGGGCTTGGGCACTATGCCCGTGATTGTACAAACACGATGAGGACATCATGTTTATACTGTACACAGTTTGATCATGAGGTAGAAGACTTCCCTACCTTGATAGCAAGACTATGTGAAAAAAGGGTATTTCAGCCCCCTATGGCTCAGAATTTGCAGATGATGAGGTCTGAACCACGCGAAGAAGACCCAAATGTAAACATGATGCTCAGGAGCGGTATGACCACTGGCAATGATAAATGTAAGTAGCCAGAAGAAAGTGTGTGGGTTCGCAAGGCTCCTACTAAGGAACACGAATTTGATTTAGAACACGTGAAGGAGACATTCATGGAAGCTAAGAAGAGCTTCACGAAGGCCTCCACTTTAGGTAGTAAGGATCAATTAGAACCAGAAATGGATCCTTCAGTGCTCACTACCTTTCTGGAGACATGCATGAAACTGCTACATGACAGCAAGGCAGTCAAAGGACTATAGGAACTCATCACTGGGTACGCGTGGTCCGTAAACTTGGAAATCTTGCATTGCGCATAAGGAGGGAAATGAGATTGACTGCACAAATCGGAAAATATGAAATGGATCCGGTAATCTTGGATCTAGGATCGGATGCGAATGTACTACCAAAACAAACATGGGAACACATGGGAAAACCTGCGCTATAGTGGTCCCCTATTTAGTTATGAATGGCGAACCAACAGAAGATCTTGCCCATGGTAAGATTGCAAGGGGTAACAATAGATATTGAAGGTGCGAGCGTGCAGGCGCATATGAAGTGATAGAGATTTTCAATGACAGTAATCCTTATCCTGTGCTACTAGGAATAGACTGGGCCACTGATATGAACGGAGTCATAAATCTGAAGAAGTGCAAAATTATCTTTGAGAAAAATTCACTATGAGTAGTATTACCGCTAGATCTAGCCAAAGGAGCGCGATACACTGAACTAGTGCACAACAATGATAGTGATGACGATCTCAATTATATTTACAAGATAACTATGTGAGAAGAGGATTGGGTGAGTCTGATTGCAGATGGAAGGATTTCATGGGAGCATGAAAGCTCCTGCACCTCAGATTCAAATGAACAGATATAGCGATGGCATAATTGGCTGCACGAAGTAACAATGCTTAATTGCAACATGATGGTTATATCACTACGCTGTGTTACAACATAAGCAAGAGATTGGCTAACATATGATGGGTTGATAGCGGTGGATGAATTCCTTAGTAAATTTGAAAGCACAGTACCAGAAGAGCAACGGTTTGATGCTTGAAGTGGGCACTGCGCACGACACTGGCACGATTGTGGGGTATGCATCAAGGAAATTTTGAGGACTGGTGCGGATGCAGAAGGATGATGCACCTACCCTTTGGAAAACCCCATCTCAAAATGTGAGCCAGTCAGCAGGGGCGAAACAAATTACGTGCCCACATTTCCCGATGGGTACAGACATATGTTGTACAACCTACACAAGCACACACCACTCACAGAATAGAGAATCAGAACAAACCATAGTAGTAGGAAAGGCGATGCGCACTACCAATTATCCACGATGAAGCATTCGATAGGGTGTGCAAGGAACTGAACAAGGTTCACCAGGAAAAACGCACTGATTGGGACCTGTGCGTACCAGTGGTTCGATGAGCCTATAGGACCATGTGCAAAACCCTGACCACGGAAATGATTCTAAAGGTGTGAAATAGAGTAGAGACCGTAATGTCTGAAGAGAATGAAAAGAGGAATCCGCATGTAATAGCTCTCATAGTTGTGACAGTGCGGGAAGACTAGGATGAAGAAATCACACAACTACGCGAGGTCGAACACATAGATATTCAGGAAGCCATTCGGAGAGGGAACCTTAGACTTTGCGAATTCAAAAAAGACCGGGTACAACTAAGGAAGAAAAGCATTTTGATGGACGGCGAGATCAAGAGGCTAGAAAACAAGATCAGGCAAGCATGTCGCGTCAATAAACCAAGGATGAAGAAACAAGGTACGTATGATCATACCACGGGATTAGAAGATTTTCACGGACAATTTATGACTCTGCTGCCATGGCTATTGTTATCACCCTAAAATCTTTGTCTCTAAGCTTTGGTAAGTTGCCTTATTTCTAATCATAGTCTTATAAGTTTTGAGTCAGCTCATCACAATTAGTGTCATTCTCATTTACAAACCCTTCTTTTAGTCATGGTGTTAAAGGGTCTCTAGGTCATTTCATGCTTTAAGAGTTACGTCATAAGGTTAGAAGTCTTTCAAGGTCATATCTCTTTTCCATCAAAGTTTGACAGCCTCATTCCATGTCCTAGAAGCCTCACCATGAGTTTCGAAGTCATATCTCACATTACTTTGGAGAAATTTTCAAACTAGCTTCGAAATCACTGAACTAGGAGTTTTCGTAGCGCGCTACGAAACCCCTGTAGCAGCATGTTTTAGCAGAAAAACTCTGTTTTCTGCTTTTACTAGTCAATTTCCAAAAGCTTTCCTGAGCAGCTGAGAACTTAATTTTGCAAACTGAAAGAGTCTTTTCTTCCTAACATGCTGCACTACAAAAACATCTTTCAGTTTCTTCAAATTCGTTCTGAGATGGGAGGAATTTATGGTTAAACTTGCGCTACGAAACTGCTGAAAGTCAAGCTTTGTCTACTGGTTTTAGCAGTCTTTTTCAAGATCAGTTTTTGGTTATAGGAAGACGTATTTTGGAATTCTGAGGGATTTTTCTCTTCATAAAATGTCCAGCTACAATAACCTATCTCACTTTATTCATAAGTGTTTTCAGTTGGGAGATACTAAGCTTTCATTGAGACCCTACTTTCAGAAAACAGATTTTTCCTGTTTGCCACGTGTTTTTCAAGGACAGTTTCTAGACAGCTGGAGAAATTTTTTAAGAAACCAGGAGAGGTTTTTGTTCTGGACAACATGGGCTACAAAAACCTCCTTTAGTTTCATAAAATGTGTCATGGATGAAGAGATAAAGGCTCTGTCCCACGTGCCATTTTCAAGGATCCTAAACCTAAAAACAGGGAAACATGTTCCCTAATTTCTAGGGTTTGTCTTCAGCAGTCAGATGACCATGTGGGAGGCTTCATCAAATTCGACTTCATGGAGTGTTAGGTGTCAAATAATGCTTTAAATGTTTAGATAAGGTTGTTGTAATCATAATAAGGAGTTACACTCCTAGTTGTATTAGGTCACTAGCACTCCTAGTTAACAGCTAGTTCTAATTAATGGTTTGTTTTATGGTTCGAATAGGTGTCACTGATGGCAAATTCGAATTCTCTTGATGAGGGATGATGGAATCCTAATTGTAAATGCTTTATATAGAGCAAGAGGTCGAATTAGCAAAGGGTTGGAACATTTTATGGAAAATCTTGTATTTGACCTATGTAAGACTCACTTTCAGTAATACATGCTTGACTTTACTTCTCAGGATTCATGAAGGGTTTTTTATGTTCAGAATATGTGATGTTGTCCTTTTCTTAATTCTTACAGTGGTATGGATGTATAATCACTCAGAACTCACTGAATGTGCTCTGACTTCCTGTATACATTTATAAATTGTGTGGTCCCATATGAGTTTATGTTCTGAATGTTTAAACGCTGAATGCCCTGACTTCCATGTAGGGTTGAGTTCATTGTTATATTGAGGTGTTGTTGACTCCATAAGCCCAATGGATAGTTGTTTAATGTGTTTCCACCATTCATATTTTTCACTTGTTTCATAGAGTTAGCCATCTAATCTTTATCAAAATCATTAACCTTTGAGAGAGCCCTCTTAGGTTGAGGAGGCTAAGCCTCAGCCTAAAGTAGGTTTGAAATAGTTACTTAGAGTCAACCTGACCAGCAGCCTATCAGGGTCTGATTTTGAGATAACATTTTGGTGCGTCTGCCGGGAGCCTGAAGTCTATTCATTCCCGAAATTTAGAGGCTGAACTTCTGAAGGTAGCAGGAGCTCAGACATCTTTTTGAGGCTGCAAAACTACCTTGGCGACTCCACACATCAAATAATAAATTGGAAGGTGACTCCACTGCTAGAAGATTAGTAGCTTGATGAAGTTTCAAGATGAATTCCACTGTAAGAATGAATGCCAGGTATGCTCCTATGAATCGGTCTCATATCCCTGGTTTTCCAAATCCTATGCCAAAGGTTGATTGGTTAGAGGATCTTCCGATATTCAAAGATGAAAAGAAAGACAATGCTGCTCTTCATTTGGTTAGGTTTCATATGCATGTACGCAGTCTTAAGGTTCACTTTCCTGAGGATTGTCTCATGAAGATGTTTATGACCACTTTAGAAGGAAAAGCATGGTCTTGGTATAAAAGTTTGGAAAATGGTTCATTATATTCTCTTGCTGATTTCCATGATGTGTTCTATGACATGTATAAAGAATGTCATCCTTCCTTATTGTTGCTCAAAGATTGTTGTAGACATTCTTTAAGTCTTATTCAGTACTTGGAGGATTGTTATGATGATGATGAATTTATGGATGAAGAAATTTTAGAGGCTCTTCATAACAATGCATTTCAGCACCAAGAAGAAAGTATAACATCTCATGAAATGCAGCATGAAGATCAGCAGGGGTTTACTTATGAAAATCATATTACATCCTCTGAGATTGATGTAGAGATGCAGCAGACTTCTCAGTCTTCGAATCATAATGAAGATGAAAATGATTACACACAGCAAGAAGAAATACTGGAGGAAATTTTCTATGACCCTCAGGCGGAGGAAAATGTTGTTCATGTTTGTGATTCCTTGCAGCAGCTTACATCAAAGAATGATCACAATAGTGAGGAAAATTACATTGTCTATGGGCATCATGCAGAAAGCTAGTTGGACAGCACATCAAAGGAATTTTGTGTGGCTAAGGATCAGTTGTCTAAAGATATAGAAAGTTTTGAGAATCATCAAACTAACCATGTGTTTTTTGACCCTATAGCTGAATACATGGAAAAGATTTACTGTTCAGGCTTCCAATTATATGTTCATCTTGAAGAACAGTTACACCTCATGCTTCCTTGGTTATTTCAGTATCTGGTTTATTTATGCTTCAAGCACAGTAAGGAGATCCAAGTTTCAGATCAGATTGATGATTGGCTTCATTGGAAGTTTCATGTTCCTTGAGCTACAATTGGAGAATGCCGCTGATAGGGTAGGTAGGAATGTGCAAATAAGCTCAGGGTAGGTTGACTGAGCATCTGTTTCAGTAGGTGCAGTTTGAAGTCTTCATTCAGAAATCATTAAAGGCTTGGGGAGAAAATGGGGCAGAGGTTCAGATTTTTATTCTAGAGGATGGACAGTGGCACTGGAGCTGCAAGTTCTTAGTATACCACAAGGGCACACTATCCCTAGTGGAGCCACTGTTATCACCCTAAAATCTTTGTCTCTAAGCTTTGGTAAGTTGCCTTGTTTCTAATCATAGTCTTATAAGTTTTGAGTCAGCTCATCACAATTAGTGTCATTCTCATTTACAAACCCTTCTTTTAGTCATGGTGTTAAAGGGTCTCTAGGTCATTTCATGCTTTAAGAGTTAGGTCATAAGGTTAGAAGTCTTTCAAGGTCATATCTCTTTTCCATCAAAGTTTGACAGCCTCATTCCATGTCCTAGAAGCCTCACCATGAGTTTGGAAGTCATATCTCACATTACTTTGGAGAAATTTTCAAACTAGCTTCGAAATCACTGAACTAGGAGTTTTCGTAGCGCGCTACGAAACCCCTGTAACGGCTTGTTTTAGCAGAAAAACTTTGTTTTCTGCTTTTACTAGTCAAATTCCAAAAGCTTTCCTGAGCAGCTGAGAACTTAATTTTTCAAACGGAAAGAGGCTTTTCTTCCTAACGTGCTTCACTACAAAAACCTCTTTCCGTTTCTTCAAATTCGTTCTGAGGTGGGAGGAATTTATGGTTAAACTTGCGCTACGAAACTGCTGAAAGTCAAGCTTTGTCTACTAGTTTTAGCAGTCTTTTTCAAGATCCGTTTTTGGTTACAGGAAGACATATTTTGGAATTATGAGGGAGGTTTCTCTTCATAAAATTTCCATCTACAATAACCTATCTCACTTTATTCATAAGTGTTTTCAGTTTGGAGATACTAAGCTTTCATTGAGACCCTACTTTTAGAAAACGGATTTTTCCTGTTTGCCACGTGTTGTTCAAGGACAGTTTCTGGACAGCTGGAGAAATGGTTTAAGAAACTAGGAGAGGTTTTTGTTCTGGACAACATGGGCTACAAAAACCTCCTTCATTTTCATAAAATGTGTCATGGATGATGAGATAAAGGCTATTTCCGACGTGCCATTTTCAAGGATCCTAAACCTAAAAACAGGGAAACATGTTCCCTAATTTCTAGGGTTTGTCTTCAGCAGTCAGATGACCACGTGGGAGGCTTCATCAAATTTGAATTCATGGAGTGTTAGGTGTCAAATAATGCTTTAAATGTTTAGATAAGGTTGTTGTAATCATAATAAGGAGTTACACTCCTAGTTGTATTAGGTCACTAGCACTCCTAGTTAACAGCTAGTTCTAATTAATGGTTTGTTTTATGGTTAGAATAGGTGTCACTGATGGCAAATTCGAATTCTCTTGATGAGGGATGATGGAATCCTAATTGTAAATGCTTTATATAGATCAAGAGGTCGAATTAGCAAAGGGTTGGAACATTTTATGGAAAATCTTGTATTTGACCTATGTAAGACTCACTTTCAGTAATACATGCTTGACTTTACTTCTCAGGATTCATGAAGGGTTTTTTATGTTCATAATATGTGATGTTGTCCTTTTCTTAATTCTTACAGTGGTATGGATGTATAATCACTCAGAACTCACTGAATGTGCTCTGACTTCCTGTATACATTTATAAACTGTGTGGTCCCATATGAGTTTATGTTCTGAATGTTTAAACGCTGAATGCCCTGACTTCCATGTAGGGTTGAGTTCATTGTTATATTGAGGTGTTGTTGACTCCATAAGCCCAATGGATAGTTGTTTAATGTATTTCCACCATTCATATTTTTCACTTGTTTCATAGAGTTAGCCATCTAATCTTTATCAAAATCATTAACCTTTGAGAGAGCCCTCTCAGGTTGAGGAGGCTAAGCCTCAGCCTAAAGTAGGGTTGAAATAGTTACTTAGAGTCAACCTGACCAGCAGCCTATCAGGGTCTGATTTTGAGATAACATTTTGGTGCGTCTGTCGGGAGCCTGAAGTCTATTCATTCCCAAAATTTAGAGGCTGAACTTCTGAAGGTAGCAGGAGCTCAGACATCTTTTTGAGGCTGCAAAACTACCTTGGCGACTACACACATCAAATAATAAATTGGAAGGTGACTCCACTGCTAGAAGATTAGTAGCTTGATGAAGTTTCAAGATGAATTCCACTGTAAGAATGAATGCCAGGTATGCTCCTATGAATCGGTCTCATATCCCTGGTTTTCCAAATCCTATGCCAAAGGTTGATTGGTTAGAGGATCTTCCGATATTCAAAGATGAAAAGAAAGACAATGCTGCTCTTCATTCGG
Source organism: Pinus tabuliformis (assembly GCA_031772625.1). Lineage (NCBI taxonomy): Eukaryota > Viridiplantae > Streptophyta > Pinopsida > Pinales > Pinaceae > Pinus > Pinus tabuliformis. Next base: position 1,097,820,539 of record CM062819.1, read on the forward strand.
TTAGGTTTCATATGCATGTATGCAGTCTTAAGGTTCAATTTCCTGAGGATTGTCTCATGAAGATGTTTATGACCACTTTAGAAGGAAAAGCATGGTCTTGGTATAAAAGTTTGGAAAATGGTTCATTATATTCTCTTGCTGATTTCCATGATGTGTTCTATGACATGTATAAAGAATGTCATCCTTCCTTATTGTTGCTCAAAGATTGCTGTAAACATTCTTTAAGTCTTATTCAGTATGTTAGTGTCGGTCTTGAGCCCTCCATCAGTGATCAATAACTCTTTGCATATGCATTTATAGGTGTCTCATCAGTGTCAGTTTTGCATCCCACTAGGCATGCCATAACACTGAATGGAGGAGCTGGTCTTTGTTCCCTTCTTGGCTTTGCTGGATCAGGTCATACAACAATGTAATTGAGTCATACTTGTTTTTGTTTTTGTCTTGAGGTCCCATGGTCTTAGGTCTAGGGTTTTGAGTCAAAATCTTTTCAAGGTCATGAGTCATGGTCAGCAGGTGCCCAGCAAGCCGGAAGGAGTTTTGTACATATGTTTCATTATCATTTTCTTCAGCTACAGTTCATTTTATGCCTTGGATTTAAAAACCCTGTTTTTAAGTCCAAGGCCATGTGGAATTTGAAAAAATAAAGAAATTCTCAAAAATTTGTAAAAGTGTCGGCAATAACCCTGGTTCCTTCACTACAGTCCCTCAGGCGGTCAACCTGCAAAAAGAACGGAGTCAAACGCATCAAGAGAGCTCATTTCAGGACAAAAAGACTCTAAACAGTGTTAAAAAGCAAAGCAAGTTGAAAACATTAGAAAGTGGGTTCTAAAGTTAAATTTTTTTTAAAGTGACCCTATAAAAGCTAATTTCCCTCTCAATTCACTCTTATTGTGCATTTGAAAGTCAAAAAATTTGTGTTAGAGGCAAAAGGAGGCAATTCGGGCAAGTTTCTGCAAGTTCCAAGGTTAGAAGTGGTGTGCGACCATTCTGGACAGGTGCGCGACCACCTGGATGCGCGCGACCAAACGGAGGCCAAAGCGCAGTGTTAAATAACACGGGCGCGACCAAACGAAGGGGCGCGACCATTCTGAGCCCGTGCGCGACCAAAAAGTCTGCCCGCCTTGAAACTCTCCCAAACGCTCAAATTCACTCAAATTTTTAAAGAGGTTGAGACACAGCAGAGGCCTCGTAAGGGTGGCAAAGGTGTTCATCATAGAGGTTACATGTTCGCAACGCAAAAATGAAAATTCTCCAAAGGAAGCTGTCAGAGGCCCCGAAGAAGAAGAAAAGGACAAATCCACTCCGCATCTTGGCTGAGGCATCCCTCACTCATCATGGTACTCATTAGCCTTGATCTAGCATCAAAATGTGAAAATTTTGAGAATTTTGGAGCATTTTGGAAATTTTTGGTAAAATTACAGGTTTTGCCCACGGTTTCGTCTCACCCCGGGTGAGACCATTTTGGAGGACTGCTCAGAATTTTGAAAACTTGGCATTTTTGGAAAGGGCATGCAAAAAGAAAAATTACCAATGCTTGGGAGAAGCCTGGTTTTGAGTTTTGAGCCTCCAAAAGCTCAAAATACATCAAAAAAATGACTTTCTGCCCACTTTTTGAGTTGCAGAAAGTGACCTTGGGAGAAATGGTTTTTGAGGGGTCAAATCAACACTAAATTCAGAAATTCCACTTGGGATGGAAAGTAGACAGGCCAAGCTTTCCAATGAGCCATCTTGCACCTGATTTGGACCAGTGGAACCCACTCAAAAACAGCTGTGAAGGGGCGTGACCAGAACTTCCAGGGGCGCGACCAGAACTTCCAGATTTGCCAGAATTCACATTTTTGGTCAAAAAACACTGTTTTGACTATGGTTGACTATTATTACTTGTAGATGATGGATAAATGTAATATTTTCATGGCACTTTGATAGATTTTATCTCTCTTTACCCTTCTAGAAGCTTCCATGATGTAAAAAGTGAAAAATTAATGCATGGATGAGTTAGCTAAGTAATAGAGGCAAGTTGTTTGGCTGCCTATTTTCTAGTTCTTAGTTTAGAATTAGTTCAAACTGCTCCTAGGAAGCTGAGCTCGACCCCTAGAGGTGGGGAAAGGAGTTAGATGGTCTAGATGGTCTATATTATGCTCTCTCCTTCTCATTTTCATGGTTGGACTCTTGTGTAAGGAAGCTTTATTGTATATTGTGCATCTATTTCTGCAATTGAAGGCAAGGAAAGCCAGGGTTTTACAGACATCTTTGAGGATTCTTGTGGATCTGATTGTTGATGGTGTGTTCTCTACATGTTCTTGTAAGTTTGTTTATGTGTTTCACATCTCTCTTATGCTTCTAAATTGGACAGATGAAGTGGTAAAGTTTGAACTCATGTTTTGACATGCTCAGCTTTTTAGTTTGTTCAATTTTAATGTTTTCTACTGTCTAGAGAGGATTCGAATTATGTGTTTTCCCTCTTTAGCTTCTCCTCTATCATCTCTGATCATCCATCTCAGATTAAGGCATCAGCACTCATTCCTACCTTGCCCCTTAGATCCCCCTGTGAAAACTGTGCTCAATCCCCGCACCTTGAATTGCACTTCCACCAATTGCCACCAAAAACCCCAAAAATCATTAAATCAACCCCCTTATCAATTTACTAGCCTAAAATATTTATTATTAATTGGTCAGCCTAATCATATTGAAAGATCTATCGAATCTGACCCGAGAGAGCCTTCTCATACCTCGTAGGGCTAGCTACGAGGTGAAATGGTTTGATGTAGCCTTGAGAGTTTGTCTATCTCAGCCTAGGTGAATTCCAAGCGCTAACATATTGGCGACCATACTGGGAAAGAACAAAATTGTTTGCTCATTGTCGTGTTATTTCATAAGTCTTAGACGGAGCCTGAAGTTACGCCAGAAGCCTTCGAAAACGCTCTTGTTTTACATCAGCGCAAGTAGATAAACGCTGCTTCAGTCTATCTCCGTGGGATTTGTGAACATAGCGCTTCATTGACACTTTACCCCAGTACATGTATCAAGTTCAGATCTGATTGTTGATGGTGAACAACGATCAGACACTTGAAAGGCTGAAATCATTCACTGGCGACTCCTTTCACTGAAGAATCCAGCAACCTGTGCTTCATGGTGACTTCACTGCAGGAAGATCAGTAGCTTTGAGATTTTCAAGATGGATCAGATTGCAAGAAGATATGCTCCCTTGAGCCGAGATCACATTCCTGGTTTTCCAAACAAAATTCCAAAGGTAGATTGGTCAAGGAATTTGCCTACATTTAGTGATGATGGTAAGAAGGATGCTGCTTTACATCTAGTCAGATTTCATATGCATATTCGCAAATTCAAGATCGATTTTCCTGAAGATTGCTTGATGAAGATATTCTTGGCCACTCTGGAAGGTAAAGCCCAAATATGGTATGAAAGTTTGCCGCCTGCTTGTATTTATTGTTTAAAGGATTTTCATGCCTTGTTCATTGAAAGATATAAGGACTCTTATCCATCATTAAATTTAGTTCAAGACTGTTGCAAGCATGCCTATAGTTTTATTGAAAGCCTTGAAAAGTTTTATGAAGATGACAATTTCATGGATGAAGAGATCATGGAAGCCTTGTATGAAAATCCATTTCAGCAGCACACAGAAATCTTAGATACTTGTCAAGATCAGCAGGTTGAAGATGGCCATATGGCTGAAAATGATGAAAGAGAAGAGCTTGTTTCAGATCTTCCCACGGAAGAGGACAGCATGCATGAAAGTCAAGTTTCAAGTTCAGAAAGTGACAAATTCAAGTCAGCGATTTCAAATCTAGATTCAGATCGCGATGAGGAAGACAACCTTGTTCTAAATCCCATAAAGGAGAGCTCTGCTGTTGAGATCATCTGGTATGAAGAAGACAAAGTTATTGACCAGAGCCTTCGTGAGGAGGTAATTCAGCTAGCTCATGAACAGCAAGATGAGATCTTCGTTCAAGTAAGTGAAAAACCCTCTTTCAATCATAATTTGGATAATTTGATTGCCATGTCATATGAAGACAAGACTTGTTTGAGCAAAAGGAAACAAAAAGTCTTATCTCCTTTGTCTAAAGAGGAGATAGATCAACTCTTGAAAGGTCATGCTACAACCCAAGCTAAAGCAGATTTGCAGTGCACACATGGTCATGAAAGTGTTGGTGAAGCTTCTTCCTCTTTTGAAAATGATGATAGTCTTGTAATTAGTTTTATAGATCAGCAAACAAATAATGTTTTCCTTCACAAAGATGATAAGGTTGTCATTTTTGAGGACCTTGAAGATTGTTTGTTATTTAAGAATGACCTAGATCATGAAGTAGAGGAATATATGCCCGAAATTCTCACGGTCAAGGAATGTACAGCCAACACTCATATGGCAGAAGCTTATACCTCTCTGTGCCTTCCTATCAATCAGCAACCCACTGTTCTTTCAGATCAGGATGAAGCAACTACTTATATTTTTGCAGCTGGATCTCCAAACGAGATAGTGCTTCAGGATTATCAAGATCCCCTTGGCATTCTTCTGCAAGCACTAGAGAAGATAAATGTTGCCTAGTTCTTTATCATAAGTTTTGGTTTCAGTGGTTATTTTGAGTTGCCTACAGGTTCACCGTTCCGCCTGCTCGAGATAAGCGGGAGCAGAAATTTGGTATGTAGCCATTTGCTGGATTGGTTACATTGGAAAGCTCATTATACTTGATTGTACATATATCATTAGTATGCAGGTGGTTGTCATCATGATTCCAGATCTTGATGGACTGCTGCCCTTCAATAAGCTTTGTACGTTTTTGTTTTAGTTAAGTCAGTCATGAGTCAGTTTGTGTCTTAGTCCCTTTAAATTTTCAGTTTAGTCCAAGTCGAATAAAGTCATTTCATGGTTGGTCATAAGTGTACAAGTTGACTCCATTGCCCAATGAATAAAGCACTAGTCTGCTCTCCCAAGAGGTCTGAGGTTCTTGGCACCTCCAAGGAGCTGCCATCCCCATTGGAGCCAATGTTAGTGTCGGTCTTGAGCCCTCCATCAGTGATCAATAACTCTTTGCATATGCATTTATAGGTGTCTCATCAGTGTCAGTTTTGCATCCCACTAGGCATGCCATAACACTGAATGGAGGAGCTGGTCTTTGTTCCCTTCTTGGCTTTGCTGGATCAGGTCATACAACAATGTAATTGAGTCATACTTGTTTTTGTTTTTGTCTTGAGGTCCCATGGTCTTAGGTCTAGGGTTTTGAGTCAAAATCTTTTCAAGGTCATGAGTCATGGTCAGCAAGTGCCCAGCAAGCCGGAAGGAGTTTTGTACATATGTTTCATTATCATTTTCTTCAGCTACAGTTCATTTTATGCCTTGGATTTAAAAACCCTGTTTTTAAGTCCAAGGCCATGTGGAATTTGAAAAAATAAAGAAATTCTCAAAAATTTGTAACAGTGCCGGCAATAACCCTGGTTCCTTCACTACAGTCCCTCAGGCGGTCAACCTGCAAAAAGAACGGAGTCAAACGCATCAAGAGAGCTCATTTCAGGACAAAAAGACTCTAAACAGTGTTAAAAAGCAAAGCAAGTTGAAAACATTAGAAAGTGGGTTCTAAAGTTAAATTTTTTTTAAAGTGACCCTATAAAAGCTAATTTCCCTCTCAATTCACTCTTATTGTGCATTTGAAAGTCAAAAAATTTGTGTTAGAGGCAAAAGGAGGCAATTCGGGCAAGTTTCTGCAAGTTCCAAGGTTAGAAGTGGTGCGCGACCATTCTGGACAGGTGCGCGACCACCTGGGTGCGCGCAACCAAACGGAGGCCAAAGCGCAGTGTTAAATAACACGGGCGCGACCAAACGAAGGGGCGCGACCATTCTGAGCCCGTGCGCGACCAAAAAGTCTGCCCGCCTTGAAACTCTCCCAAACGCTCAAATTCACTCAAATTCACTCAAATTTTTAAAGAGGTTGAGACACAGCAGAGGCCTCGTAAGGGTGGCAAAGGTGTTCATCATAGAGGTTACATGTTCGCAAGGCAAAAATGAAAATTCTCCAAAGGAAGCTGTCAGAGGCCTCGAAGAAGAAGAAAAGGAAAAATCCACTCCGCATCTTGGCTGAGGCATCCCTCACTCATCATGGTACTCATTAGCCTTGATCTAGCATCAAAATGTGAAAATTTTGAGAATTTTGGAGCATTTTGGAAATTTTTGGTAAAATTACAGGTTTTGCCCACGGTTTGGTCTCACCCCGGGTGAGCCCATTTTGGAGGACTGCTCGGAATTTTGAAAACTTGGCATTTTTGGAAAGGGCATGCAAAAAGAAAAATTACCAATGCTTGGGAGAAGCCTGGTTTTGAGTTTTGAGCCTCCAAAAGCTCAAAATACATCAAAAAAATGACTTTCTGCCCACTTTTTGAGTTGCAGAAAGTGACCTTGGGAGAAATGGTTTTTGAGGGTTCAAATCAACACTAAATTCAGAAATTCCACTTGGGATGGAAAGTAGACAGGCCAAGCTTTCCAATGAGCCATCTTTCACCTGATTTGGACCAGTGGAACCCACTCAAAAACAGCTGTGAAGGGGCGCGACCAGAACTTCCAGATTTGCCAGAATTCACATTTTTGGTCAAAAAACACTGTTTTGACTATGGTTGACTATTATTACTTGTAGATGATGGATAAATGTAATATTTTCATGGCACTTTGATAGATTTTATCTCTCTTTACCCTTCTAGAAGCTTCCATGATGTAAAAAGTGAAAAATTAATGCATGGATGAGTTAGCTAAGTAATAGAGGCAAGTTGTTTGGCTGCCTATTTTCTAGTTCTTAGTTTAGAATTAGTTCAAACTGCTCCTAGGAAGCTGAGCTCGACCCCTAGAGGTGGGGAAAGGAGTTAGATGGTCTAGATGGTCTATATTATGCTCTCTCCTTCTCATTTTCATGGTTGGACTCTTGTGTAAGGAAGCTTTATTGTATATTGTGCATCTATTTCTGCAATTGAAGGCAAGGAAAGCCAGGGTTTTACAGACATCTTTGAGGATTCTTGTGGATCTGATTGTTGATGGTGTGTTCTCTACATGTTCTTGTAAGTTTGTTTATGTGTTTCACATCTCTCTTATGCTTCTAAATTGGACAGATGAAGTGGTAAAGTTTGAACTCATGTTTTGACATGCTCAGCTTTTTAGTTTGTTCAATTTTAATGTTTTCTACTGTCTAGAGAGGATTCGAATTGTGTGTTTGCCCTCTTTAGCTTCTCCTCTATCATCTCTGATCATCCATCTTAGATTAAGGCATCAGCACTCATTCCTACCTTGCCCCTTAGATCCCCCTGTGAAAACTGTGCTCAATCCCCGCACCTTGAATTGCACTTCCACCAATTGCCACCAAAAACCCCAAAAATCATTAAATCAACCCCCTTATCAATTTACTAGCCTAAAATCTTTATTATTAATTGGTCAGCGTAATCATATTGAAAGATCTATCGAATCTGACCCGAGAGAGCCTTCTCATACCTCGTAGGGCTAGCTACGAGGTGAAATGGTTTGATGTAGCCTTGAGAGTTTGTCTATCTCAGCCTAGGTGAATTCCAAGCGCTAACACAGTACTTGGAGGATTGTTATGATGATGATGAATTTATGGATGAAGAAATTTTAGAGGCTCTTCATAACAATGCATTTCAGCACCAAGAAGAAAGTATAACATCTCATGAAATGCAACATGAAGATCAGCAGGGGTTTACTTATGAAAATCATATTACATCCTCTGAGATTGATGTAGAGATGCAGCAGACTTCTCAGTCTTCGAATCATAATGAAGATGAAAATGATTACACACAGCAAGAAGAAATACTGGAGGAAATTTTCTATGACCCTCAGGCGGAGGAAAATGTTGTTCATGTTTGTGATTCCTTGCAGCAGCTTACATCAAAGAATGATCACAATAGTGAGGAAAATTACATTGTCTATGGGCATCATGCAGAAAGGCAGTTGGACAGCACATCAAAGGAATTTTGTGTGGCTAAGGATCAGTTGTCTAAAGATATAGAAAGTTTTGAGAATCATCAAACTAACCATGTGTTTTTTGACCCTATAGCTGAATACATGGAAAAGATTTACTGTTCAGGCTTCCAATTATATGTTCATCTTGAAGAACAGTTACACCTCATGCTTCCTTGGTTATTTCAGTATCTGGTTTATTTATGCTTCAAGCACAGTAAGGAGATCCAAGTTTCAGATCAGATTGATGATTGGCTTCTTTGGAAGTTTCATGTTCCTTGAGCTACAATTGGAGAATGCCGCTGATAGGGTAGGTAGGAATGTGCAAATAAGCTCAGGGTAGGTTGACTGAGAATCTGTTTCAGTAGGTGCAGTTTGAAGTCTTCATTCAGAAATCATTAAAGGCTTGGGGAGAAAATTGGGCAGAGGTTCAGAGTTTTATTCTAGAGGATGGATAGCGGCACTGGAGCTGCAAGTTCTTAGTATACCACAAGGGCACACTATCCCTAGTGGAGCCACTGTTATCACCCTAAAATCTTTGTCTCTAAGCTTTGGTAAGTTGCCTTATTTCTAATCATAGTCTTATAAGTTTTGAGTCAGCTCATCAGAATTAGTGTCATTCTCATTTACAAACCCTTCTTTTAGTCATGGTGTTAAAGGGTCTCTAGGTCATTTCATGCTTTAAGAGTTAGGTCATAAGGTTAGAAGTCTTTCAAGGTCATATCTCTTTTCCATCAAAGTTTGACAGCCTCATTCCATGTCCTAGAAGCCTCACCATGAGTTTGGAATTCATATCTCACATTACTTTGGAGAAATTTTCAAACTAGCTTCGAAATCACTGAACTAAGAGTTTTCGTAGCGCGCTACGAAACCCCTGTAGGGCCCTGTTTTAGCAGAAAAACTCTGTTTTCTGCTTTTACTAGTCAATTTCCAAAAGCGTTCCTGAGTAGCTGAGAACTTAATTTTGCAAACTGAAAGAGGCTTTTCTTCCTAACATGCTGAGCTACAAAAACCTCTTTCCGTTTCTTCAAATTCGTTCTTAGGTGGGAGGAATTTATGGTTAAACTTGCGCTACGAAACTGCTGAAAGTCAAGCTTTGTCTACCGGTTTTAGCAGTCTTTTTCAATATCAGTTTTTGGTTACAGGAAGACGTATTTTGGAATTCTGAGGGAGGCTTCTCTTCATAAAACTTTCATATACAATAACCTATCTCACTTTATTTATAACTGTTTTCAGTTGGGAGATACTAAGCTTTCATTGAGACCCTACTTTCAGAAAACGGATTTTTCCTGTTTGCCACGTGTTTTTCAAGGACAGTTTCTGGACAGCTGGAGAAATTTTTTAAGAAACCAGGAGAGGTTTTTTTTCTGGAAAGCGTGGGCTACAAAAACCTCCTTCAATTTCATAAAATGTGTCATGGATGAAGAGATAAAGGCTCTATCCCACGTGCCATTTTCAAGGATCCTAAACCTAAAAACAGGGAAACATGTTCCCTAATTTCTAGGGTTTGTCTTCAGCAGTCAGATGACCACGTGGGAGGCTTCATCAAATTCGACTTCATGGAGGGTTAGGTGTCAAATAATTCTTTAAATGTTTAGATAAGGTTGTTGTAATCATAATAAGGAGTTACACTCCTAGTTGTATTAGGTCACTAGCACTCTTAGTTAACAGCTAGTTCTAATTAATGGTTTGTTTTATGGTTAGAATAGGTGTCACTGATGGCAAATTCGAATTATCTTGATGAGGGATGATGGAATCCTAATTGTAAATGATTTATATAGAGCAAGAGGTCAAATTAGCAAAGGGTTGGAACATTTTATGGAAAAGCTTGTATTTGACCTATATAAGACTCACTTTCAGTAATACATGCTTGACTTTACTTCTCAGGATTCATGAAGGGTTTTTTATGTTCAGAATATGTGATGTTGTCCTTTTCTTAATTCTTACAGTGGTATGGATGTATAATCACTCAGAACTCACTGAATGTGCTCTGACTTCCTGTATACATTTATAAACTGTGTGGTCCCATATGAGTTTATGTTCTGAATGTTTAAACGCTGAATGCCCTGACTTCCATCTAGGTTTTGAGTTCATTGTTATATTGAGGTGTTGTTGACTCCATAAGCCCAATGGATAGTTGTTTAATGTGTTTCCACCATTCATATTTTTCACTTGTTTCATAGAGTTAGCCATCTAATCTTTATCAAAATCATTAACCTTTGAGAGAGCCCTCTCAGGTTGAGGAGGCTAAGCCTCAGCCAAAAGTTGGTTTGAAAGAGTTACTTGAAGTCTTCCTGGTCTGCAGCCTTCCAGGGCCTGATTTTGAGATAACATTTAGGACTGCACCTCACTAAACGCAGTAACTAGGGGATCGCACTACATATAGTAGAACGCACGGTGCCGGATGTCGTGCAGGCAATTGAGGATTCTCTGCGGACTATACTAGAAGGCGAATTGAAGTCTCACATAGGTGGTGCAACCACCTAACTAGTCGTAGGGAGCATAGTCTCAGCGCTCCAAGAAGTTGAAAGAGAGTGCAGGACTCTAAAATAGTCTATTTGGGAGCTGCACGATGAGGGAGGTGTGCGCAGAATCAGCATGTCAGAAGGTTCACACCTGCGCACGGGAGGCTACACTTTCACGCGGGTAGGCTGGGAAGTGACCGTTGGTGTCACTATTCATGACGGAATGTCAGATTTAAGGCAAAAGGGAGTGGGCGGTAGGCATTTAAGACATGAATTAAGGGAAATATTTGGGACAATCTACCGCTAAGAAAGCATTGATGGCTCAAAATTGGGGGGAATAGTCAAATTTGAATTCAAAAGATGCTATAAAACTCCAGGGGCTAGCCACGAGACAACACTTGTTCACCTAAGATTTGAACAGTTGATTAGAGCACAGAGTGTTGAGCGTCGAGCGATATTTGAGCCCTGAAATTCATGAACAACCACAGACAATTCAAACAGGATGACGGCTACCAGGAGAGGTTTGGGCTCTGCAGAAGGAACCACCGACAAGGCCGCGCAGAACCCCATGGTACATGATATTCCTAAAGATACTGGGGTCAAGCCGGAAATCCCAAAATCACCTCGGAAGTCGAGGCCCAAGAAAGATAAGCAAGAAATGGGACCAATTCGCATGTCCCCGAGGAATCCACGGTTCGGTAAACTCTCAATGGAAGAAAAGGGAAAGGTTGTCACCATTGAGATAGATGACGAGTAGGAGGACCTATAGGCTCTCATCAATGAGATAGAGGAAGCAAAGGACATGGAAGAGGACATCCAGCCGGTGCGATCTGCAGCAAAATTGCCCGAGTGCGTCCCTTCGTGGAAAGGGAAAACTAAGATACCAAAGGACCTGAATGCCACTAAGAGCGCACTCCAGACCCCACTCCTCCCTTATGGAATTGTGTTTGAGGGATCGTACCTGGGCTGTGTGCCCACAATGAAGTTTGAGTATTGGGACCTCGCGAACAGCAAGAAGTTCCCACACTTAGAGACGGAGAACCTCATGAAGCAGAGCACAAAGGGGCCAGTGACAACATTAGAGCCGCGAAAATGGTTGCATGGTGTGGAGAAGGTGGATTGCTTCATCTACTATGGATTCCACACTTTCACTGCACACCCATCACTATTTTTGTCATTAGGCAGCTTCTTTGCTTGGTGCACGATGGGTACTTATGGCTGGAGGAGCCTATTCCCATCACGGCAGATCTCATCCATAGAATTTCCCGGCTCCCCTATAAGGGAAAGGACCCCGCGGCGATAGTAGGAAAAAGTGGAGTTTTGGCTCTCGTGGAGGACATGAAGAAGAAATATAAACTTGAGAAGAAAAAGAGGGGCTACGCAATGAGCAACATCAAAGATAAATGGGTGCATGTAGCCACCCAACTCCTGGTTGAGAAGGTCATGAGAAAATGTCGCGACGAAGAGGTATCAACACCGATAGTTGCGTTGGCCAAACAATGCACAGAGGGGGTCTAATTCAACTGGGTCGAGTTCCTCTATGAGGAATTCTTGACCAACTGCAAGGAAGCCCAGGAGCAGGGCAAGACCTTCCACTATGTGTGGTTGCTCTTGTCCATTTTACCGGTAATGGGAGAACTTCCAGAGGACAGTCAGTTCCCGCGCATTGAACAACACTTACCAGAGGCCGCAAATTACAAATATATTTTGAGTGCTCATGGAGGCGAGCATCCGAATGTGGATCAATAGAAGGTCACACCTGTCCCCCATAGTGCACAACAGTTTGCGGAGCTTTGCAGACTTCAAGGCGGACATGCATAATATTCAGATCAAGGCGCGTAAGATCCGGCACAGCAATGGACCAAGCTCCCCTTCGTCACCATTGATGATGCAATTTTTTCAGTGTTAGAATCATGGCCTCCCGAGTGGCGCGCCTCAGATTTGGTGGAGATGGATAGGACAGTAGCACAAAAACGAAAGGATGAGGCCAAGTTGCGCATCACGAAGTTGGCTGAGAAGAGGCGCAATGAAAAAGCTGCAGCAGAGGTAAGGGTAGTCCGTGAGGCAACAAAGGCAGCCATAGAGCAGGCAAAGGCTGCCAAAGTAGCAGCAGCAGCGCAGACAACAGGGGCCACAACAACACAGGACGAGGAAGGCCAAGACTTTTCTATAGGACAGGAATCAAAGGACACATACCTCACAGAAGAAGGCACAGACCTGAGTACAACTTCCACCCAACTGAAAAGGTCAGACGTCATAGAGAGATCGGGTCCACAAAAAAAGGTCAAGGCATCCAAATTGGCCATCGACCTGATCATGTTAACTTAAGGCTACCTATATGACATCGGCAACACGGTTCGCGAGGTCACCAAGGAAGCACTCCAGGAAGCCATGACGGAGCGGCAGATTGTGTTGGGGGCCCTAAGGGTGCAGCTACAGGAACTACAACTGTGGCCCCCACAGGAAGGAACCGTAGCCACCTACGACACAGCAGGTACATCAGCAGTGGAGCAACCGCTATGAGCAATGATGGCCAACACCATAGTGCTACCGAAAGGGGCGCTAACAGCAAATAGTGAGGTCGACAGAGCTGCGATGGGTAGGATCAAGGGACTTGGCCTTAATTTGGCTAGCCTTCTGCAAGACACACTGTACCAACTGCAAGATGGCATAACAACAGAGCTCCATGCTAGGGAGGGCCACGCAATTCAAGTGATGAGTGAGAAAAAGATCAACATCAAACAACTCAGCCTGTAGTGTGACGAACTAGTGTCACAAAACCAGCAGATAGTGTAGACAGTTGATGAAGTGTGTCAGCATGTCCCAGAGTTTTCCATCGCCAGAAATCTACCAACAGAAATGTGGATCCATTGTCTGGAAAGTGGAGTCTGAAACACGCACGAGGAAACAACGTGTGTGTAGCTGGAGCTGAACCTCTAGATTGTCGAGCTGCGACTGAAGGTGTAGCCTTCCACCCCTCTGGAAGTTAGAGAGCAATGTGTTAGTGCTATTCAAAAAGGTTTGGAAGAAATTGGACGGGCAGTGTAGGACTGTACCGGTGTGTTGGACCAAGACTTTGGCATCCTCGCATCCTTACAGGAGGACCCCAACATACATCACCTGGAAACAGAGGTACGCGAGATTCAGGAGCAGTACAATAATGTAAGGGGAAATGCACAGACATTCATCCTCACTCAACGGCTGGAAAAGATGCAGCAAGCAAGGGCACTGAAAGAGCAGGGGGATGCCACAAGACAGAAAGAGGCACTTCTCAAAGCACGTGTCTAGTCATGGATTGATGAGGCCTTCACCATTACGGCAGATATTGAGGACAAGCTCACACAGATGTAGGGACTCTATGCACTAAGGCAGGTAGTTGATCCTCACAAAGAAGCATCGGAAGAGCGCATGCAGCAGGTCTAGCAAATCACAGAACAGTGCGCCGCAAACCTCCGTGCAGTACAGGACAAGTTGGAGGGGCTCTGCGCCAAGATCGTCGTGCCAACAGAGTAACTTGGGATGAGTCACGATGATTGTGTTGGGGGCCTACTGGGCATGGAATCCCCCCACAGCATGTTTTGGGGCTCAAAGCCCAAGTTTTGGTCAAATATATTGTAAGACTCCGCGAATTGCGGGCGCAGAGCGTGAATTATAGGTTGAGTCATATGGTTATCTACCCTATGTATTGTAAAGTAATGTAATGTCATGTCAGACTACTCATGGTCCATGGACCATGGGATTGTATAAATAGAGTGAGGCTCTAAGTTGTAAAGATAGTTAATTAGAGAATTGGAGAGATAGATGAATACGAATGGTTCGAGCATAGAGTAAGAGTCTAAGTGTATTGGGTCTTAGTGGTAGGAAGAGGCTTTGAAGCTGAGTGCACAGAGGCCTAAGTAGAGTCCGCAGCTGAGTGCGCGGACCCCTACAACTGAGTGCGTAGGGCAGTGTCGAGTCTGTAATATTGAACGAAGATTAATAAAGAGAAGTTGATTCCAATTTCTATGCATCTGCTTGTATATTGACTTCATTACATTTATACTGTTTTGTTAATCATGTGCCCTTATATGATTGTTGGATATATTGTTAATTATCACTAAGTATTACACAAATAAGTTGAGTAATCGGGTAATAATAGATTAAATAGCAAGGAACTTGGGTATAATATGGGTCACGCCCCGAGTAGGGCTACACGGAAGCAGCATCATGGGTTGTGAGGGACTAATAGGTGCACGTAGCGACGTGTGTAGGGTCAAACCACGGACTACCAGAAGCTCATCAGACATCCCCAGGGTGCGGAAACCTGGTTCTAGCACCCTTCTATACTACTTTGGGTGAGACCTTAGTCCACGCTCCACAGACTGTTGTCGAAAGGGCTAGTAGTACTGGGATTTTCTTGGCTAAATCACCACTGAACCTAGGTCAGGCTCATACAATCCAACAATAAGGCCCTAACCATCTATTCCTTAACTTACCTTTAAAATCCTTGTACCTGGAAACATATAACAAATCCCAATCACCTTCTTGAAACTATTTGTCCTTTATATTCTTGTCATGCCAAAATTTCCTTTGAAATTGAGTCACCTCTATGTGCAGCAGGGCTTGCATCTTAAATTCATCTAACCCATTCAGCTGGAGCAATATTTCTTGTTATGACCTAGTGAGATCTAGATCTAGTTGTGCAACCATTCTTAAGGTGTTGTAAACAAATTCAATGGACAGTAGGGCTTTCTTCCCATATACCAACTCATAAGGAGTGAACCCAGTGGTGGTCTTCCAGGTGGTATTGTAGGACCAAGTGGTCTCAACTAATATATCTGCCCAATCCTTTCTGTTGTTGCTAATCACTTTGGTCAGAATGCCTTCCAATGCTCTGTTGGTTACCTCCACTTGCCCATTAGCTTGTGGGTTGTAAGGAGTGGATTTTTTGTGCTTGATCTTATTTTGGCTTAACAAATTCTCAATAATGTGAGAAGTAAATTGACTGCCTTGATCAGTTACCAATTCTCTAGGGTACCCCAACTTATAAAATACATTTTCCCTTAAGAATTCAGCCACTTTTTCTTCTGTTGTTTCTTTGATGGCCTTGGCTTCAGCCCACTTGGTTAAATAGTCAGTGCACACAATGATGTACATCTTTTGCCTCGATGGAGGGCCAATGGGTCCAATGAAATTCATGCCCCACTTGTCAAGTGGCTCGAAAGTCACTTGAGGTTGTAGAGGCATTACATCCCTTGGGGTAGGTTTCCCCATCCATTGGCACCAATCACACTAACTGGTATACCTCCTCACATCTTGGTGAAGAGTGGGCCAGTAATAACCAGCTTGTAGTACCTTAAATGTTGTTATTTTGGATGCAAAGTGACCTCCACATGGCCCATCATGACAGGTCAGATGGATGTCAAAGACTTCCTCCTCCCTAACACATCTTCTCAAAATTTGATCTGCGCCTAGTTTGAAGAGGTTGCCCCCAATCCAAGTGAATGGGGCACTCTTCCTTACAATCTTGCTCTTTTCCTTGGAGAACAAATTTGGTGGAAAATGTGCAGACACCAAGTAATTTGCTATGTCAGAAAACCATGGAGAGAGAACTGAAATGGTGAATAAGTGTTCACCTGGTAATTGATCATGAACCATTCCTCTCTCCCCTGTAGGAAAAGTCAATATGGATAAAAAATCCGCAACATTCTCCTTTCCGGGCTTATCAATAATAGTTAAATCAAATTGCTGCAATAAAAGTAACTATCTAATAATCTGGGCATTCAGGTTTATTCATCAAGTATTTAATTGTAGCATGGTCAGTATGTACAACTGTTTGGTAACCAGTAATGTAATCCCTAAATTTATTTGATGGATGCACAACATCTAGGAGCTATTTTTCAGTCACTGTGTAGCTCAGCTCGGCTTTTGACAGATTTGTACTGATGAAGTAAATGGCATAAGGTAGCTTTTCATATATCTAGCATAGAGCTACTCCTATGGCTTTGTGAGAGGCATCGGCATGTATATGGAAAGGGAGAGCCCAATTTGGGCCTTAGAGAATAAGTGCAGTAGTCAACTTGTCCTTTAGGGTGTCCAAGGCTTCTTGACAACTTTCTGAACATAAAAATTTGGATTCTTTGGCCAATAGCCCAAATAAAGAAGAAGATAACTTGTCGAAGTCTTTTATAAATGTTCTATAGTATCCGGCTAAACCTAGAAAACTTCTGAAATCCCTCTGTTTTTGCGGAGTTGGGACCCTTTGGATGATGGCTATCTTATTTGGGTCAACCTGTAGTCCTTTCTAGGATATTGAGTGACCTAGAACAGTCCATGCAGTCATCAATAACTCACATTTTTTGGGACTAAGGGATAAGTTCATTTCAATGCATTTGTTCAACACCTTACCTGATCCAAGTCCGGGTGTGACGAAGGACCCTTCCAAGACCTTTTACTTTCATGATGTGTTAAATTGCATTTTAAAATAACATTAATGAATACATCTGCATGCAGAAAAGAAGAGGAACATGAAAATCATCAACACATGAAAACATAAGTGTTGATAACGGAGTTTGTCCAGGAGGGACTACGTCTCCAGGCCCCGATGTCAAGATGGTGTAGGCCGCTGCATTAAGTGTTGTCAATAATGGTGAAGTACATAAGAGATGATGTCGCGATCATACAAGGAAAAATTCCCTCATGTAGGAGTGGCTCTAAGAGATGTTCCACAACTGGAATTCTCAATCAAACTCCTATCAGTATGACACAAAAACACGCATGGTGAGCATCCCGCCAACATGGCACAAAAGGGATGTCAAAAAAAACACATCTATGACGACATGTAATAAACCAGAGTATCCCGACAACATAAAACAAGGGATCTCAAAACATAACATGAAGATTTATGGAAGCAAGTACATCATATAAAAGATTTTGCATCAAATCAACAAGGAATCATGACAACATAGAATAAATAAGATCCTGCCTCAATATCAATCAAGGATCTATGTAGCATAATGGAATAAGAAGAAGTATATAAACAATAATCATATACCTCACACCACGGTCCATCTGAAGAAGTGGATGTTCATAAAACAATCCACGGTGAATACGCTATTCACATTATCGATGTGCAGGCACAGCCCGCTACCAATCTGGACTTTGACCCTACTACGGATGGCCATATGAACAAGCGGGGTCATATGAAACAACTGTCAATAAGCTGAAGCTTGCTGAAACATTGATCTCATAGCATCGCTAAAAAAGAAGATTTTTATGGACTTCTTTGCAACATAGATCTCAAGCTATCTGGTGTTTGCAGTGCTTTGGCTATGCCACTGTCACTCTGCGACTCTGCCTGACCTTCTGGTTCTTTTGCTCGCCTTCTCTTGCTACCTCAATCAAGCTCTGTGGCTCTCTCCGGCGTATCGGTGCTCTGGTTTTCAAGCACTCAGGCACTCAGGCTTCTCTGAGTAAACCCACGGCACTTGTTCAACTATCTCTGGCTATCTCTCCCTCTAGCATGCAGCCTCCCAGGCACTCTGCTCCCATTGTGTTTTATAACACATTTGGGACAAGGCCACATAAAAATCGGGATCTGTTTGTTTATAATAGAAGTTGTTCCCATAGAAAGATTGGTGGGTGCAACAAAACTACAGAAATAACCTTTTTTCATTTAAACAGACAAATACATGTGGAAACCCAAAATACACAGAAATCATTGGAAAATCTGATAAACCAGACTTCAAATTTTATCAAATCGGGATTTATTTTCCTATCGGGTCTGCACTGGTCGCAATTGCATATCGCTGAGGTCATTGGCCATGTATATTGGGGAATCTCTGATCGCTAATATCCCGATCGTTGATTTAATTATGGCTATTGTTCGGTTTCTGATCCGACGGCTAAGATTGCATCCCTACGGCTCGGGGTTCTTCACCAATACCTTGGCATATTTCAACGCTGATCGTTCTAATCACCAATATTAGTAATTACTCCATCGCTGGTTCTAAAGTCCCATCATTTCCAATTGCCTGCCCCCGATCCCAATTAATCAGAGATCGCTAATCGGGGGTTCTAAAGGCTCGGCCTTAAGTCCACCCTTTGGACTCCTTCCGATGCGATTTGCCTTATAAGGCTTTAAATCCACTTTTAGGGGAAAATGCCTCATTTTCAAAGGAATCAAGGAAACTTTTTTCGTAATAACTTCAGCATCCGGACTCGGATTGATGAGCCATTTTCACCTCCATGATTATGAAGACGAGATCTATGCTTTGGTCCTGGGTCGCCATCATTCTAAACACTTTGATTTTCGAGTGTTCATAAACCCTTTGTCCTGTGTGTCTTTATGGAGCCACCTGGATCATTACCTAGGTTAGAGAGAACCTCCTGGAAATCACACCCATAGGGTGTAAAGTCATCCATATAAATTTCCACTGCATCATGGACTAGCTTGGAAAAGATACTCAGGACTACCCTCTACAAAGTGGCAGGGACATTGTGATGAGCCCCGGAAATGGGTAACTATATGGGCTCATTTTTCCTATTATTCTCATTTAATCTACCATTCTCCATAGTTTTATGCATGATTTTGAATATATTTATGTTAATCATGTGTATGGGAATAGTCACTTTACCACAAGGTCTAATACGTGCTTATTGTAGATTTTTGGACATTTTTGGACCAAGATCAGGCATTTATGAGCAAATTGGCAGCCAAATATGAAGAAACAAGGCTGAGGATTTGTAGGAAGGGTGTCTCCTACACTAAATGACCCCTTCCTCAAGTTCTCCACCATCAGCTCAGAGTTTTATAGCCCACCAAAGATGATTTCAAGGGGCAGCCGAGCAGGTCTAGTGAAGTGGCTGATTAACTGAAGTTTTGAGAAACCAAGCTCCTAAAATTAAGGAGGATTGTTGGGAGTCCTCATTTTCATAAGTAGGAAGGCTTCAAGCCTTAGGATTTTAGTCATTTGTTAGTCTATTTTCGCACTTTAGTGCAGCCCTGTATCAGTACATTTTCGAGCTTCTTCTTGTAGATAGTTTTTTTGGGATGTAACTATTATTTTTTGATCAATGAAGATGAATCCAGCTTTGAACCAGCTCTAAGCTTTCTTAGGAGGCTGTAGCTCTTGGGGTTGGGCCCAACCCAAGTGCCAGTACCTCCTTTGTGTACTTTTATGTGTTTTTATTGCATTCATTGAATAATTTCTATTATTTAGGTTAAAATCTTGCTTTAGTACTTAGGTTGTTTTTGATAATTAAGATAGTTGTTCATGCTTCAGGTTGATTTGACAGTTTGGTAACAGAAAAGACCCGCAGAAAGGCTACCAAGCAGTCCTTGATCTCATTTCTCCCTCCTTGGGATCATGAATTGTGCCCAAGGTACACTTGCTGCCACAAAAACATTGTTTTTGCCTTCCAATGCAATTGCTAGTGTTAGATTTTGAGTTGGAAAAGTTGATATCAGTTGTGTTTCCATGTTTAGATCTATTCTTGCTCAATTTCCATAGCTCTCTTGCATGATTTTTTGTCTATAAACTTCAGTTCATCATATTTATGGTTTTTAAGGGGAGATTAGGTCAAAATAGATAGATCTTTGTCTTTTAGTCTTTGTTTGGATCAATTTTGGAAAGTAGTGTGCAAAGCACCTGTAATACATTCCTACCTACCCCTTCTCCATCATACAACATGCTCTAGTCCCTCACTCAAGATTTCTTCCCTTCATTCACCACACTTTCCCAACTTGCCCTAATTTCTACGTTTTTGTGCAACATTGCTTTCTTCATCCTTGAACAAATCCAACCATCTTCATCACTCCTGGGCTTCATTTACCAGGTTCTAAACCTCTTAAAATCCTTATCCATCCTTCATTTCCACTTCCCCACCATTTTTCCACCATCAATCCTCTAAAACCACTTTTGGCCTGTTCCTGTAGAACTTCCTGTAGAATTTCCTGTAGATTCCCTACAGCCTCCTGTAGAAGATAACGCAAGCGATTTTTCGAGATCTGAGTGTGGTGGAAATCTCTAGAAGGGTGATATGAACCCCTTAGGTCCTCTCCACACCTTCCTAACCCCCTGCAAACACCCACTCCATTTTCTTTCGCCAATAAACCTCTGCACAGTCAAAAATAGTTAAAACACATGCATAATAATTCTGCATAAAATTGCTCAAAAATACAAAAAGATGATTTTTCCATATTTTCCTTTAGAAGTAGCTTAAACACATGTATTTTACCTCTGAAATAGTCCATGGCATCCATTTCAGTAGTTTTACATCTCTTTTCTTGCACAAGTAGGGTTAGTCGGTAAAACTAGGGTTTGCATTTCCTTTTAGCTTTCATCTTCTTTCTGCAAGTAGACTAGCCTCTTTTGAGTTAGCTTTCATCCATCACAGTTAAAAGCTTCTTCTAAGAACTCATAGAAGTTTCCTTAATCTCCTAGTGAACTTGTGCCAGCTGATCAAGTGACAGCCTGCAGTAAGAGCTAGTACTTGTGCATATAGCACCGTCGCTTCCAAGTTTGTTACAAACTACCGGGTTGATAAAAGTAAAGTAGGGAGTCCCAGGAGTTGCAGCATCATTGCTGCAATACTAGAGCTCACCATATTTTTGGCATTGTTGCTGGGGAAGCATCAGAGTATTTTGTGACTACTACTTTTCTTCTATTTTCTACTGCAACCTTCTGCTAAGTAGTTAATTTCAACAAGAGTAGAGTAGTTGTTTCATTTCAATTCTGTAATTTCAATTTTTCAAAAGTAGATTAGACAATTTCCTGCTTTCATTTCAATTCTGCAATTTCTTTTCAGCAAAATAGATTAGTCCTTTCCTACTTTCATTTCAATTCTGCAATTTCATTTTAGTAAAATAAATTATTCCTTTCCTGCTTTCATTTCAATTCTGAATCTTCATTTCAGCAAGATAGATTTTAGTTAGTTGCAGTTCAATCTATTTCAGTTTTTACAAGTACAAGCAAGAAAAAAACAACAAAAATCACCCAAAAAAGAGATTTCATTTCATGCCTCGTAGGAATAGAGACAATTCAGGAAAATTCCTACCCAACAACCCCACCACATCACTGAGTCACCCTTCTCTCTTCTTTGGTGGCAGTGATCCTGAAGAACCTATAGGTGAACCTCCTGAGATATATGAAAATCATATAACAAAAGAAGAGCAAGAAACTATTCCTCCTGAGACCATGGCTGAAAATAGAAACGGTAGAGGAAATGGGGAGAGAGTAGAAGGTACCTTTCCCATCTGAGAGACCAATGGGGACACAAAAATGAAAAACATCAGTCCCTTACCCTTACCTCACTTCCATGGATTGACTACTGAGGACCCTGATACCTTCTTGTTTGAGTTTTTTGTCCTTTGTCAAACTTATGACTATGCAGAAGATGAGCAAAAGTTGAAACTCTTTCCTTCTACCCTCAAGGATGCAGCATTCCACTGGTTCATGGGGCTACTTGGAAACAGTATCACAACTTGGGCTCAAATGCAACAAGCCTTTAACAAAAAATACCAGGACTACTGTAGGTCAAAGAATACAAAGGAAGAAATCTTTCAAATCACCATGGGAAGTGATGAATCTTTCGAAGACTATGAAGTGAGATTTCAACTCAGTTATAAAAAGGCCAGGTGCACACTTGACCCCGAATCTCTGAAGTTGATTATGCTCAGAGGAGTCCCTGAAGACCTTCTAGATACCCTCCATTTGCTGGCTGGGGGAGACATCTACCAACTACCTGATGATGACATAAAGACTGCATTTAGAAATCATTATAGGGCAGCCAGAAAGAGAGGTAGGGGAAGTCAACTCTTAGCTAGCACCCCCTTATCTAGTTTATTCCTTAAAAATGAGTTTGCAAATCAGATGGAATATTTCAAAAGAAAGATGAGACATACCATTTCCATGCAAATGGATACCTTGCGAGTCCAAAAGAAGCAAGAGGAAGCCGAGAGGGCTTTGGCCATCTTCTATCCTAGGTGCACCAGAAAGCATCCTAGGAACGAATTTCCATTGCATTCTATAGAAATGTGTTTTGTCTGTGAAGAAGACCATCCTACAAATCAGTGCCCTTCCTTGCCCAGATTTAAAGCTATGTACCAAGGGGCCGAAGGAGCCACCGAACCACTCTACTTCATGAACCAAAGGAGGCCACATGGACCTAGACCTTACCAGCAGGAAATGCAAGGGACATCCCAAACTTATTACAACCCAAATCAAGCCACTTCCATGCCTTCTTGGGGTCCCCCTGCTCATCCTTCCTGGTCCACACTCCCTCCTTGGTCATATCCTCCTCAATACCATACTCAAACAGCTGCTCACTTGTTTCATTCTGACACTTAGCCAAAACCTCAGTGGAATGCACCTCATCAGGGGTGGAGACCCCAATACAACTCTCCTCCTACTCTTTTGCCTCCACCACCTTCTCAACCAAAACCATTACCTCCTGCTCCTCCAAGACAACCCTAGATACCTGGTCAACCGAACCCCAAACCCAATAACAAACAGACCCAGTAGGTATATACTGGAGAAACCACATGCCCTACCTATGCTTTGGAGATTCAAGAGATCAACCTGTGATATGGGAAGGTCCTCCCAAATAGCCAACATCCTCCTAAGGAGGATGAGGAAGAGAAACAAGAAATTGAACCCAAAGCAATTCCACCCTTTCCTCAGAGACTAACTGGAACCACGCAACCAAACCCAGAAGAAACTGAACTTCTAGGATAACTTAATAGTTATGTGTAAAAATACCACTTCTCTAGGCCATAAAAGATGTACCAATCTACACTAAGTTGATCAAAGAGAAGTGTTTCAGGCACCCAGGCAGGCGCAAGAGAGATGCCCCAACTATCATTGTCATAGGACAACTGTCTAACCTGATGTTGGGACAAATAATCTGTCCAAAATATCTGGACCCTAGGAGTCCTGTAGTCGATGTCCACATCAATGGCACCATAATCCCCCACACTTTGATTGATCTAGGGGTTGCCATTAACGTAATGACTAGGGACACTATGCTCAAACTCAACCTTCAGATTTCCCTAAGAAAGACCTCAACAATACTGCAGTTGGAAGACCGCTCCACTGTGACTCTTGAGGGGATTGTGGAAGATGTCATGATCTCCATTGATTCTTGGGAGTACCCTACTGACTTCTTGGTCCTTCAGCCAAAGGAAAAGCTCACTGGGTATCCCCTCATCTTGGGAAGGCCTTGGTTAGCTACTACAAATGCTTACATCAGTTGTCGAGCTAGGAGCATGACCATCAAGAATGGGCATATGTCCAAACAGCTAGTCATATATCCTCCTGCCCAACCTCTGCTAGAACATGACTTACCCCTCTGGTTGGAAGAGGAAGATGACGATGAAGTCTACTCAGCACCATTGTGCATAGTGGAAGCCACTAGGGGAGGTCCTCAAACTGAGGATGATCTTATTGAGAATTTGATTCAAAATCTACCCCCCAATGTGCTGCCATTAGAAGAGTTGGTGGAAGAAACCCAAGCCAATGCTTTAGTTGATCTCTATGTGGTTGATCCGACCTCTCTCCGAGTTAAGAATGTGGAATTTGGCCCTGAAAGAACCTTGAAGATCAACTCATCCCTATCCACCTCTCAGGAGAAAGAGTTGTGTAGCTTATTGAACAACAATTTGGATGCTTTTTCTTGGAGCTATAAGGATATGAAAGGAGTCCATCCTTCAGTCTATACCCATCACATCTACATTAATGAGGATTGTAAACCAGTCAGGCAGCCTCAAAGGAGGATGAATCCAGCCCTTAAGGACATTGTCAAAGAAGAACTGCAAAAGTTGTTGGATGCAGGATTCACCTACCCCATCTCTGACAGTGAGTGGGTTTCTCCTTTGGTGCTTGTTCTCAAGAAAAACAGGAAGTGGAGAACCTGTGTAGATTATCGAGAACTTAACAAAGCCACCAAGAAGGACCATTTCCCTTTTCCTTGCATAGATCAAGTGTTAGATGGCCTGGTAGGGAAGAAGTTCTTTTCCTTCCTATATGGGTTTAGCGGGTACAACCAGATCTAAATCAGCCTGGAAGACCAAGATAAGACCACTTTCACTTGTCCATGGGGTACCTTTGTCTACCAGGTCCTTCCCTTTGGGTTATGCAATGCTCCTACCACTTTCCAGAGAGTAGTACTGAGTATATTTGCTGAGCTGGTTCATGATTCAGTGGAAATCTATATGGATGACTTTACCCCTTATGGTTCTAACATCTAAGAAGCTCTGACTAACCTGAGGAAAGTTTTATCCAAGTGTATTGAGATGAACCTGTCCCTCAGTCCTGATAAATGTGAATTCCTAATCACTAAAGGGACCGTGCTAGGTCATACAATCTCCTAGAAAGGTTTACAGGTGGATCCCAACAAGATTGCTATCATCCAAAGGGTCCCGCTTCCTCAAAAAGTAAGAGATGTTCGGAGTTTTCTAGGCTTAGCGGGATATTATAGAAGATTCATTAAATATTTCAGTAAGCTAGCCTATCCATTTTTTGGTATTTTGGGAAAAGATGTTGAGTTCATGTGGACTGACAACTGTCAAGAGGCTCTGGATGCTTTGAAAGGTAAGCTGATAACTGCCCCAATCTTGAGAGGTCCGAACTGGGCCCTACCTTTCCACATTCACACAGATGCCTCGAACAAAGCCATAGGAGCAGCCTTAGGACAAGTTGAGGAGAATCTACCATATGCTATATATTTTATTAGTAAAAACTGTCCAAGGCAGAGTTAAATTATACTATAACCGAGAAAGAGCTCCTGACTGTAGTCCATTCCCTAAACAAGTTCAGACACTACATCATTGGCTATCAAACTTTCGTGCATACTGATCATGCTGCAATTAGGTATTTGATGAACAAACCTGATGTAAACACATGTATCATTAGATGGTTACTTTTATTGCAGCAATTTGATTTGACCATTGTTGATAAGCCAGGTAAGGAAAATGTTGTTGCTGATTTTCTGTCTAGACTAGATTTGCCTGCAGGCGAAGAAGGGATGGTGGATGATCAAATGCCAGATGAACACCTGTTTGCTATTTCAGTACTCTCTCCATGGTTTTCTGATATAGCAAATTATTTGGTTTCAGCACAGCTTCTGCCATACCTGTCCTCAAAAGAGAAGAGCAAGATCCTCGGGAAAGGTGCCCCATTCACTTCGATTGGGGGCAATCTTTTTAAGCTTGGCCCAGATCAAATTTTGAGGTGGTGTGTCAGGGAGGAGGAAGTTTTTGACATCCTCCTAACCTGTCATGATGGGCCTTGTGGAGGCCACTTTACAGCAAAGAGAACCGCCTTCAAAATTCTATAGGCAAGATACTATTGGCCCACTCTTCATCAAGATGTCAGGAGATACATCAACCAATGTGACAAATGTCAAAGGATGGGGAAACCTACTCCAAAGGATGAGATGCCCTTGCAACCTCAGGTGAATTTTGAGCCATTTGAAAAGTGGGGCATGGAATTTGTGGGTCCTATCAATGATTCAATCCTCCTTCAAAACAGAAGTCCTATATCATTGTGTGCACAGATTACCTCACAAAGTGGGTGGAAACAAAGGCAATCAAAGCAGCAACAGAAGAAAAAGTAGCTGAGTTTTTGAGGGAAAATATCTTCTACAAGATTGGCTACCCAGGAGAATTAGTCACAGATCAAGGAAGTCAGTTTACCTCTAATCTGATTGAATACCTGCTCACTCATCACACAATTAAGCACAGAACTTCCACCCCTTATCATCTACAAGCAAACGGACAGGTGGAAGTTACTAATAGAGCTTTGGAAGGGATTTTGACTAAGGTAGTGAGAATCAGCAAAAAACATTGGGCAAATCATTTGGTTGAGGCCACCTGGGCCTATAACACTACTTGGAAAACTACAACAGGTTTCACACCCTATGAGCTGGTCTACGGGAAGAAGGCTTTACTGTCCATAGAATTTGAATATAACACATTGAGGTTGGCAGCTTAGCTGGACCTAGATCTCAGCCATGCACAACAAGAAAGATTGCTTCAGCTGAATGGATTAGATGAACAGATAATGCAAGCCCTTCTCCACTCAGAGGTAATCCAACTTCAGAGAAATATATGGCATGACTGACACCTCAAAGAAAAGCAATTTCAACCAGGGGATTGGGCACTGTTATATGATTCAAGGTACAAGGATTTCAAGGGCAAGCTGAGAACAAGATGGTTGGGACCATATATAGTGGAAACATGCAATGACAATGGTTCAGTCCTTATTCGGACCATTGATGAAGAAGCCATCCCCATGATCATCAATGGGCATAGATTGAAAATCTACAGGAAGCCCCTTTCCAAGCAGGAGTTCATTGAGACTCTTGGCCAATCAGTATCCCTATCTCCACTCCACCTACATCATGGAAAAAGAAAAAACACAAAAAAATATATCCTTGGGTGCCGACAGTGAGGGTGAAAACCTCCTGGAGGTGCCCCAGATGTCTCAAAAATAAAAAGAGAAAAAAGAAAAATCGCACAAGACAAAGACAAAGGACATAACCAGGATGCATGCATCCCTCACAATCCATCCCTCCATCATCGTTACCCTTTCCCAAGATCTAGTATCATTTGGTCCGAAATTCCACATCCTATAAGAAGCTCTATATCTTCTAGAGGAGGATCCCGTAGAAACTACAGACAAGCCAAAATCGATCTCAGAAGAGGACCCAAGGGTTTGAGATCTGTCTATGAGGCCTATGAACCTCCCTGCCTCCATCCCTCACCATATGTCACCCTTTTCTATCTTTGTACACCTCCATTACACTCGTTTTCATGTCCCTGCACAGTCACACACAAAAATCTTGTTTTTCATGCTGCAAACAAAATTTTAATGACAAATCAAAACAACATTTTTTTTCCACTCACCATACCTGATATCATCCATCTGAGATTCCTTCTCAGTTGAGACCCTCATCAGCAGTTGTAGCCCTACTCATTTTAGCTTGAATCTCAGAAGGAGAAGCAACTACAGGAAATCCTACAAGATTACTATAGCAGCTGATCCCTCTGAAAAACATACTACAGAGCCAGGGACAGCAAAGTATAGCCTATGAAACATGCATGAGCTCTATTTGAATGTGTAAACATCAACAACAGTCTGAAGTCGAGCATGCAGAATGCAAGCAGCAATAGTAATGAAGAAATGGGTTCCAAAATCCGAAATGTGCATAACACCGCTGCGACTGCACAGGTAAGTGCCTAAGCCTATTCCGCAATTACATGAATCATATTTCAAGGCTGCATGACTATGGGAATGGTTCAGATTGAATGGAATCACTGGCCAGTTAATGGCCACCCTCGATCACTTACACATCCTCGTGGAATCCAAATGAGCCCCATCAAATTCAAAACTGCTGATCAAATACGCAGCCAGCACATGTGGAATGTCCATTCAAGAAGAAATATTTGGGACTAGTAGTGGTGGTGGCGAATAATGGGATTAAGGGAGGTGATGGTGGTCAGACAGCATGCAGAGACATTATAGCCATGACGTAGGATCAACGGTCCAGTCTGGCCACCTCATCACCTCACCACAAATCATGCCCGCAGATAAAAAAAATCTCAGTTAAGACACTCACCACCCTTTTTTTCATTTTGCACTCACGACGTTTTCAATTGGAGTACGCATCTACCACTTCCAGAGAAACTAACCAGTCATCCTCCGCTAGATTGCTGCCTGTTTTTCAAAAATATCCCACCTATCGGACTCTACAAGAAGCATAGTTTCCTTCTACAGGAGCCGGGTGACTTCTACAGGAAGGGTTCTACAGGAAAAGCAAAGAACAACTCTGCCGAAAGAAAACCCAGAACTTTCGTCGAATTTCAAGCTCAAAACAAGGTAGGCTCGAGAAAACTTCTCTATGCATGATTTGTTTGTGTAAGGTGGTGAATTGGACATAGCATTAGATTGAAAAACGAGAGTAAAAGTCTGCCTGTGCATTGAGAAAAAAGTGAAAGTATGTCTGCATATTTCACTGAGTTTACCCAGTTTTTTCTCTGCATCCAAAATCTCCTCATCATTTTTCGATTTCTCCTATAAGGAAGATACATGCAGTAGTAGAGGCTAGCCAGTGTGTGTGTGAAAAAAAACTGAATTTACATATCTATCTATGTGCTGAGAAAAGAACCTGTGTCCTTATGTTCTGTTCTGTAAAAAAAAAAAATCTTTTCATAAACAGATAGTCAAATTCAAGGTGACAGCAGTTTTAAAACAAGGGAATTATTGCCATTTGATATTGTAAGGAGCACACGAGAAATTCCTTCTTTGATCTCAGAAAAAAAAACCGAATTCAGCTATCCTCTGTTTCAGTGATTGACTGTGTTCTTTTCCCACCTGAGCATTTTCTTTTCTGGTTAAAAGCACAAACTCAACACCATGCGAGGAGGATTCATGAGGAAAGAACCCTTAAACTCTAGCAAATTGTATGAGCACCCTGAGGTGGTGGACCTTTTCACCAGGGAAAACTGGATATCCTTCTTTGACAGAATTCAGGGTTATGATGAGGAGGTGACTGAAGAGTTTTTGATGTCCCTGAGACCACATTCGAAGACACATGCCATAGTTAGTTTTAGGGGTTTGACCCTAGAACTTACCCCTAATTTCATCAGTAGAATTACCGGTTTACCATTGGGGCTCCCTTGGAGCAAAGAGGAAAAGTCATTGGGAAAAGTGGCTAAGAAGACATTTTTTTTCCTGAGGAGTATCCTGTAGAAGACAAAAACGGTGTCAGAACGACAAGCTTGCCTCCTCTCTGGAGTGAAGTCAGTTATCAAATCATGAAGTATATCACATGTGAAGGGAGGTTTAGCATCATTTATGGTTATCATTTCAGGTTGCTACATGAATTGAGCTATGGGATGAACTTGCCTCCAGCTAAGAAACTGAGCATCCCATATTTCCTCCTTGGGTCTTTAATTGAATGTGGTACAAAGCTAAATGCAGGAGTCCCAGATCAGTTAGCCCACCATGGACTCATCAAACTGTTGGTGGAATATTCTTTACACACCTACACTCTCCCCATAGCTTGGGAAATCTTCAGAAATATGTCGAGTGATGATAACATCAGAACTTTGGCTGAGAACATCAGCCCATCCAGCAGTGATGAGGGGGAGCAAACTGAAGAAACTAAGAAGAACATTGATGAGGGAGCACAGGACATTCCAGCAGAGGGAAAAACAGAGGAAGAACAGAAGGAAAAAGAGGAATTTGACAAGACTGCTGAATCTAAGATAGAAAAGGAGAAAATAACAAAAACAGAGAAGGGAAAAAGGACAAAGATTGGAAAGAAAAAGGCCAAGAAAGGCCAAAAGAAGGCTGCCACAGCCAAGGCAGGCACCCAACAAGAAAAAGAAGAGACACACCCTGAGATATCAGGGACATAAGCAGAAACAGGGGGCATAGAGATTTCTACAGGAAGTGAAGAAAAAGAATAACAGAAAGAGAAATCCCCTGAAATGTTGGCAAGGGAGCCAGCAACTGTGCTTGCTGCATTAAGCACACCTACCAAGAAAAAGGGAAAAAGGAAAAGGCAAACCTCCATGTACTTTAAAGCCAGAAAGAGCACAAGGATCAAAGTGGGCAAACCTCAGCCACCATCCAAGGAACCAATTGTCATTGAGGACTCACCCACTAAAAAGAAGGAAGAGTCTCTTCCAAGATATCCATCACGTATGAAAGAGGAAGCCCAAAAACCTCTACATGGAAAGAGAAAATTAAGTTGATGGACTCAAAGGCAATTCTACAGGAAGCTAAAACATCTCTTCAGGAAACTCTAGCCAAGTTAAAAGAGACTGAGGAATTGGAGGAGAAGGTAGACAAACAGTCACAGGGGGAGAGCAAGGCCAAAGAAATACCTGAACCTACCTCAGCCTGATTTTGGCTCATATTACAATCTATTGGAGGGTGGGAAAATCATCCCACAAAAATTTGCTGCACCATTATTTTTCGAATTAGAGAAAGAGAGGATCAGAACACACACATGGATGCAAATCACCAAATCTAAAGGAGTTGAGGACATAGGCCACATGGAGGATAAGTTAAAATAATTAAGGGGAGAATTGGCTATGGTGAGACACATAGAAAGCTGCAAAAGAGCCCAGCTACAAGAGGAGAATGAGCTGCTGAAAAAGCAGTTACAGGAAGTCCATAAGGAAGAGAGGCTATCCATTTTGGGAGGGCAACAGCAACAAGAAGGACCTCTAGCAGAAAAGGAAACAACTGAGAAACAACAGAAAGAGGGAGAGCTACAAGCTAATGTGGAGATGCTAACGAAATTGCTACAAGAACAAGAGTCTCTGACAGCAAGAGAAATACAAGTTTTAAAACAGCAGTTGCAAGAAAAATAAGCCCAAATGGCATGCATGACCAGTAGGGTAGTAGAAGCCTTACAGTGTAGGCAACCTGCTAAATCCTATCCATTATGTCTTAAAGACCGATGGTTGCAATTTTAAATTAACACATTGGCCCAAAGGGGCACCACTCCATTTCAGAATTATAATCAGTTTCTGCAATTGTGTGACAGTGGCTCAGATGAGGATAAGGCCAAGTTAGCAGAATTCTATTTACACAACTTGGCGCTTCCTAACACGAATCTATGGGACCCAAACACTGTATTAGGGGATCTGCAACTCATGGCCATGGCTTCTTGGCTAAGCCATGAGGAAAAAAGGGGAGTAGAGATTTATAAAATTATGGCTAGGGAACTAAATGAGCCACTTATGATCAGGGCAGAACCAGAATATCCATCAACTCTTATATATTCCCATCGATACCTTGCAGACAACCCTCACATCACACCTGACTATGTTGAAAGGCAAGCTCAGGCCATTGCTCACTTTGAAGACATGGAAAGACTGTTTGGTGATAATTGCATTCATGCTTGCACAAGGAGATGGAACACCTTGTCCCATAGTCTGAAAATAAGAGAGTACCACTCCCCAACCAGAATGAGGGAGGCTATGAGAAGAGTACCCCTATACAAATAATCAATGTAGAACTTGAAAGCCAATTGGATTGGCCTTAAGTTCAGCCCTCCACTACTGCTAGGGCTATTAGAAGGGGTCAAGGAAGAAGAGGAGCAAAGACAATGGGAGGAGGTAGACAGAAAGGCAGGATTTCATGATAGGGAAGAGGACATCACCTCAGAGGCTTGGGATGTTAGAGAGGCAGTCAAAGCAATCAAAGATGATGAACTGAATTAGTTGCTCATAGGATGAGCAACACATTCAACAGGGGGGTGATGATGAGCCTCGGAAATTGGTAACTATATGGGCTCATTTTGCCTATTATTCTCATTTAATCCACCATTCTCCATAGTTTTATGCATGCTTTTGAATATATTTATGTTAATTATGTGAATGGGAATAGTCACTTTACCATAAGGTCTAATATGTGCTTATTGCAGATTTTTGGACATTTTTGGACCAAGATAAGGCATTTATGAGCAGATTGGCAGCCAAATACAAAGAAACAAGGCTGAGGATTTGTAGGAAGGGTGTCTCCTGCACTAAATGACCCCTTCATTTAGTTCTCCACCATCAGCTCAGAGTTCTACAGCCCACCAAAGATGATTTCAAGGGGCAGCCGAACAGGTCTAGTGAAGTGGCTGATTAACTGAAGTTTTGAGCAGCCAAGCTCCTAAAATTAAGGAGGACTGTTGGGAGTCCTCGTTTGCATAAGTAGGAAGGCTTCAAGCCTTAGGAGTTTAGTCATTTGTTAGTCTATTTTCACACTTTAGTGCAGCCCTGTATCAGCACATTTTCAAGCTTCTTCTTATAGACAGTTTTTTTGGGATGTAACTATTATTTTTTTATCAATGAAGATGAATCCAGCTTTGAGCTTTCTTAGGAGGCTGTAGCTCTTGGGGTTGGGCCCAACCCAAGTGCCATACCTCCTTTGTGTACTTTTATGTTTTTTTCTTGCATTCATAGAATAATTACTGTTATTTTGGTTAAAATCTTGCTTTAGTACTTAGGTTGTTTTTGATGATTAAGATAGTTGTTCATGCTTCAGGTTGATTTAACAGTTTGGTAATAGAAAATATCCACAAAAAGGCTACCAAGCAGTCCTTGATCTCATTTCTCCCTCCTTGGGATCATGAATTGAGACCAAGGTACACTTGTTGTCACAAAAACACTATTTTTGCCTTCCAATGCAATTGTTAGGGTTAGATTTTGAGTTGGAAAAGTTGATATCAGTTGTGTTTCCATGTTTAGATCTATTCTTGCTCAATTTCCATAGCTATATTGCATGATTTTTTGTCTATAAACTTCTGTTCATCATATTTCTGGTTTTTAATGGCAAATTAGGTCAAAATAAATAGATCTTTGTCTTTTAGTCTTTGTTTGGATCAGTTTTGGAAAGTAGTGTGCAGAGAACCTGTAATACATTCCTACCTACCCTTCCTCCATCATACAACCTACTCTAGTCCCTCACTCAAGATTTCTTCCCTTCATTTGCCACACTTTCCCAACTTGCCCTAATTTCTACATTTTTGTGCAACATTGCTTTCTTCATCCTTGAACAAATCCAACCATCTTCATCACTCTTG
This sequence comes from Pinus tabuliformis, assembly GCA_031772625.1. Taxonomy (NCBI): domain Eukaryota; kingdom Viridiplantae; phylum Streptophyta; class Pinopsida; order Pinales; family Pinaceae; genus Pinus; species Pinus tabuliformis. Next base: position 1,097,853,539 of record CM062819.1, read on the forward strand.
GGCTTCATTTACTAGATCCTACACCTCTTAACATACTTATCCATCCTTAATTTCCACTTCCCCACCATTTTTCCACCATCAATCCTCTAAAAACCACTTTTGGCCTGTTCCTATAGAACTTCCTGTAGAATTTCCTGTAGATCTCCTGCAGCGTCCTATAGAAGATAACGCAAGAGATTTTTAGAGATGTTAGCGCAGTGGAAATCTCCAGAAGGGTGCTAGGGACCCCATAGTTCCTCTCCACCCCTTCCTAACCTCTTGCAAACACCCACTCCATTTTTTTTCACTAATAAACCTCTGCATAGTAAAAAATAGTTAAAACACATGCATAATAATTCTGCATAAAATTGCTCAAAAATACAAAAAGATGATTTTTCCATATTTTCCTTCATAAGTAGCTTAAAAACATGTATCTTACCTCTACAATAGTCCATGGCATCAATTTCAGTAGTTTTACATCTCTTTTCTTGCACAAGTAGAGTTAGTCGGTAAAACTAGGGCTTGCTAAGGTTTGCATTTCCTTTCAGCTTTCATCTTCTTTCTACAAGTAGACTAGCCTCTTTTGAGTTACATTTCATCCATCACAGTTAAAAGCTTCTTCTAAGAACTCATAGAAGTTGTCTTAATCTCCTAGCGAACTTGTGCCAACTGATCAAGTGACAGCCTGCAGTAAGAGTTAGTACTTGTGCATATAGCATTGTCACTTCCAAGTTTGTTACGAACTACTGGGTTGATAAAAGTAAAGTAGGGAGTCCCAGGAGTTGCAGCATCATTGCTACAATACTGGAGCTCACCACATTGCATAGATCAAAGGGAAGGACCCTATAAGAAAAATTACCCTAAGGACAGGTGAAGGTGGTTTTCTCATAGTCCTCTGGGCTAATCAGGATTTGATTGTACCCGTTGAACCCATCTAAGAAATAAAAAAAAAGATTTCCCTACCAGGCCATCTAACACTTGGTCAATGAAAGGTAGAGGAAATGGTCCTTCATTTTTGCTTTGTTTAACTCTCTGTAATCAACACAAATCCTCCACTTCCTATTTTTTTTGGAACCAACACCAAAGGAGACACCCACTCATTGTCCGATAGAGGGTAAATGAATTCTACATCCGGCAGCTTTTGTAGTTCTTCTTTGACTATATACGTGAGAGCTGTATTCATTATCCTTTGGATTTTTTGGACTGGTTTGCAACCCTCTTTGATATAAATGTGGTGAGTACACACTAAGGGGTGCACTCCCTTCATTTCTTTGTAACTCCAAGCAAAGGCATCCAAATGTTCCCTTAGCATGTTACATAACTTTTTTTCTTGGTGTACAGAAAGAGAGGGGTTGATTTTCAAAGTTCTTTCAGGGTCAAATTCTATTGTCTTTACACCAGTAGGGTTTGAATCTACTAAGCATAGATCAATCTGATGGTTTCTCTTGGTTTCCTTTACTACTTTCTCTAAGGACAAGGTGTTGGGAGTTGTATTTTGGAGGATGTGTTCAATCAAATCATCTTCATCAGGATGTCCTCCTCCCATGGCAGTTTCTAGGGTATAGAGTTGAGATGAGTAGACTTCATCTTCTTCCTCCTATTCTAGCCATAAAGGTAAATCATGTTCTAAAGATGGCTGAGCAGGAGGGTACAAGACCAACTTCTTGGATAGATGCCCATTTTTTATAGTCATGTTTCTAGCCCTGCAGCTGATGTAGGCATCGGTAGTGGCTAACCAAGGCCTCCAAAGTATGAGAGGATAACCATTAAGCTTGGAATTAGGCTAGAGAACTAGGAATTCTGCAGGGTACTCCCAAGAGTCAATGGAGACCATCACATCCTCAACAATCCCCTCAAGGGCTACTGTGGATCGGTCTACAAGCTGCAATAGTGTTGTGGTCTTTCTTAGTGAACCCTATAGATTAAGCTTGAGCATGGTGTCCTTAGTCATTACATTAATGGCAGCCCCAAGATCAATCAAGGTGTGTGGGACAATGGTGTCATTGATGTGCACATCTACTACAGGGCTTCCAGGGTCTAAATACTTTGGGAAAATTACCTGCCCCAGCATTAAGTCGGACAGTTGTCCAATGACATTAATGGTAGGGGTGTCTCTTTTTCGCCTCCCTAGATGTTTGAAACACTTCTCTTTGATCATTTTTTTGTAAATAGGTACATCCTTAATGGCTTGGAGAAGTGGAATTTTGACACATAGATTTTCAATTCACCCAAAAGTTCATTCTCTTTTGGGGTAGGCTGGACTAGATGAGTTAATCTTTCAAGAAAGGGTGGTGGATTCACTCTAGGCATACTTTCCTCTCTTTCCTCCTCACTCTCCCTAAGTGGAGATGTAGGTTGGTTGTCCGGGAGTACTCTCCCAGACCCTAGGTTGATTTCTTGAATTTCCATAGCATAAGCAGGGTAGGATGTCTCTCCACTATATACATGTTGTGTCTGTTTGTTTTTCAAGTTTGGATTTGGTTGGGTGGGCATCCGAGGTTGTTTAGGTGGAGCAGGTTGTAAAATGTTAGCATTATGATTCAGGTTTGGCACTATGGCACAGATGTTGAACTAGATGGCAACTCACTCAAGTGGCAAATCTCTATTCAGGCTCACAAAATGATAGAAAATAAGGGGTTCGCAAGTACTCCGTTCAAAAGGTGCAGACCCGTAGGCATTCCATTCACAAAGTGCGTTCATATCCGCAGGTTATTCGAACAGAAGGTGTGGACCCCAGAACATGCATTTTCATGCAGAGAAAAGTGCACGCACGTGGGAAATCCTATGGTGGTCCATGGTATTTAGTCCGACGTATATGATCATATGGTTTTGGTCCGTGGTATAGCATCTAAATTATTGAACCCCAGTTTTGGGTCCCTTGTATTGGTTTTCTATGGTTTTGATCCATGGTTTGACTAAGGGCTTGCCTATAAAAAGGAAAGGAGATCATTTGACTAGTCACTTGTGAAATTTGAATATCTTAAGATCTGAAATTTTGGGTGATCGGTTTGAAAAGCTAGATATAAATCAAGGTGAAATCTATAAATTGTAAGGTGAATCTATTGATAGGTCGTGATCTCTCTGGTGCATGATCAGATCTGTGGATTTGACTGTCTGTTTCACATTGAAGAACTATTAATTTGGCTCTATTCGAAGGTCCGCAGTCAATCCACAGCGCAGGTGCAGGAATCCGCAGTGCAACACAAGGCACAGGTGCGGGGGTCTGCAGCGCAGCAGAAGGCGCAGGTGCGAGGGTCCGCAATGCAGCAGAAGGCGCAGGTGCAGGGGTCCGAAGCACAACAGAAGGTGCAGGTGCGAGGGTCCGCAGCGCAGCAAAAGGCGCAGGTGTGAAGGTACGTAGAGCAGCAGAAGGCGCAGGTGCGGAGGTACACAGAGCAGCAGAAGGTGCAGGTGCAGAGGTACACTGTCAGGCAGTACAGGTGCGGAGCTACGTAGACCAGACACAAAAGAACTGCGGATATTCGCAAGTTTCTATTGGTGAAGTTGCGGACTTTTCTTAAAATATTTGTTGGCTGCCTTTTATCTATTGCTGTAGAGTTCTGGGTTTAGATTACTGGTATTGCTTTTCTGATTACTGCATTCTGAGAAGTTATTGGTTGATTCATTGGGTGATTGTAAAAGGAGATTGGTTGATTCACATGTACTTGATGATTATTTGATGTTCATGGATTCAGTTTGAAAATTTATGAAAAGTGGTCTTTGGAAGAAAAGAAGTAGGTCAGCACCTACGTACTAGTAGATTAGCTAGTACAAGAGCTAAGGGGGTTGTAGCTCCCTTCCAGGAGAGACTGGAAAACAGGAGAGGGTTGTAGCTCTCAACAGGTTGCAGCCTGCGTACTGGTAAAGGACTGCACCAGTACAAAATCATTGTAAAAGAAGTTTCTAATTGAAAGAAGATAGAGACATATTGCAGCAGGTGGCTTTCACCCACATTGGGTTTCCACCTTATATCTGGTGTTCTTTGGTGTGAGTATTTGTTTTTCTTGTTCTTTCTCATTATTATATGGTACTGACATACAAATTAATGATCAATATCTGAAGAATAAATTAAAGTATAAATCTGGAAGATATATTGAAAAGAATTTGATAATACTAATTCACCCCCCCCTCTCAGTATTATTTCCAACAATTGGTATCAGAGCAGGTCCTTCTGAAGAAGCTTGATCGCTTGAAGAAAGATCCATCATCATGAGAAACTATGAGAGAGAAGCATCTATCAAGCCACCAATTTTTGACAGGACAAACTTCGTATATTGGAAGGTAAGAGTTACTGTCTATCTTCAATCTCTTGGTACAAAAGTCTGGGACATCATAGATACAGGGTACACTTTTCCATCAGCAACTCCTACAGATCTGGTTGAGAAGAAGAAATATGAAACAAATGCAAAGGCTGTCAATACTCTATTAGGATTTCTATCTCAATCAGAATTCATGAAGGTTATGCAGTATAAATCTGCAAAATAAATATGGGACAAGATTGTTCTGAGCTATGAAGGAGATGAACAGGTAAAATGAGCAAAACTTCAAACCCTTAGAATTCAGTATGAAAATCTCAGAATGCACAATGATGAAAGTGTGGCTAACTATTTCCTTCATGTAGATGAGATTGTTAATTGTATGAAAAATTTGGGTGAAGAAATAAAAGAGGCTGTTATGGTTGAAAAGGTTCTAAGATCTTTGTCCCCTAGGTTTGAATCTAAAGTTTCCTCAATAGAAGAGAAAGAGAATCTACGAAACCTTACCATGTCACAGCTGCACGAAATTCTGACTGCTTACTAAATGAGGAAAGAAGGACCATCAGACAGGAGAGAATCTTCCTTCAAGGCTTCAGGCAAAGGAGATTACTATGAGTCAGGATATGTGTCAGAATAAGAAGAAGAATCAAATTTTGTCAAAAACCTTCAATGGGGTGCTGGATGATTCCAAGTTAAGTTACCTTTCAAATGCTTTACTTGTGGAAGATTTGGTCACTATGCTTCCAAATGTCCTCATAAGGATAAGATTGACAAGGGGAAGGAACTTGTTAGATGGAACAAGAAACAGAATGCAAATAAGAAAAGCTATTACACTCATGAAGATAGTGATGGACTTTCAAAGAGTGACGAAGATGAACGAGGTAATAATTATAAAATTTTAATGGATTTTGAAGATGATGATTACATGGATGCTATAGATGAAGAAGGTATTTATGAAGATATTTCTAAACTCAAAATTTGTTTAGAAGAGAAAAATGTGATTATTGATTCTCCGCAATGTCAACTGGCTGAAAGGGAAAAACATCATGAAAAATTGGAATGTGAAATTGTTGGCCTTAGAAAAGAGATTGAGAAAACAAAAGCTCTTAATCTTAAATTTGTTAAAGGATCTAAAACTCTGGATGAGATTATCAATATGCAGCGTTCTCCACTAATCAAGACAGGTCTGGGATATAATGGAGAAGCATCTCAAGAATCCACCTCCAAAAGCTATCTTGATGCAGCAAGAAGGAGCGAGCAAAGGCCTAACAGAAATCATCAGGGACAGTTTACCTCAAGAATGAACAAAGACTATCAAGAAAATCAGGGGCAATCTACCTTAAGGACAAACAGAAGCCACAATCAACCACAGGTAAAAGCTTCCCAATTTGCCTCAAGAATGGATGTTAGTAGAAACTACAATCGGTTGGTTGATAGACTTGATAATCGCGGGAGTTTCTTCAATGGCCAATGTTTCTCTTGCCATAACTTTGGTCACAAAGCAGCTCAATGTGTTGCCTATAAGACAATCATGACTAGAGAAGCTCAAAGAAAAAGAAGTATGACTAGAATCACGAAAAGGACCTATAACAACTTTTCCGCCCTTGAAAGTGAAATTGAATGTTCTATTTGTAATAACTTCGGTCATGAAGATTCTAAATGCAAGAGCAGGTCTCAGATTACAACTCAGAAGGAACAAACCTCAAATGCCAGAACATGGAGAATGAAGGAACCGCAACCAGAAAGATGTGGGATAGCTTTATATGTAGAAGGACAGGAAAATCAATGGTACATCGAAAGTGGATGTTCGAAGCATATTAAAGAAAAACTTCAATCATATAGTGCCTTAGAAAAGGGAAAGAAAGTTTCTTTTGGAAATGATAACCCTGGAGTCATAAAAGGAAAAGGCACTATTCAGTTGCAAGAAAAAGTCAAAGCTAGAAATGTTTTCTATGTTGATGGCTTGAAGCATAATCTACTGAGTGTCAGTCAGATGTGAGATCAAGGAAATGAGGTAATATTTCGATCAAATGGATGTAGTGTTCGTGATATTGATACAGGAAAAACAGTGATCAAAGGCATAAGATGTTGTGGGGAAAAATGCCTATGAAGGACGATCCTATCCACCTAAGGTGTGACAGCGCCTTAGCAACAAACAGATACAGCTATTCTGGTTTCTTCCTTTATGAAATGTGAAGGAGGGGAGATCGATAGACTTACCGTTGTCTTCCGTTTGTCCCTCGATCTAGATCCTCTTCTCTTTGGGTGTTCACAGCTACTTGCCTCCTCGCTTGCTCAAGAGAACAGCTACTTGATTCCCACGAGATCACAAGAGAACAGCTACCTGTGACAAGAGAACACCTACTTGCGACAAGAGAAGAACACAACACAAAGGCAAATATTCATATTCATAAATGATTCAGGATTAGAAGTAAATCAAATACACTAATGCAATCATACAAATACACCAGTATATAGGAGAAAACCAAGATAGCTTTATTGATTGATAACAGGGTTCAGGAAGAGATACAACCCAGAGGGTTACAATCCAGCATCTCCTTCCCAGCAGAATGGAATTCCTTCTTTAGCTCCCTTCAAAGCATTAAGCACCCAATGTTTCCAGTCTCAAACCAACAGCAATTCTTTGCAATAACAAAATTCCAGCCTCCAGATCTCATGGAGGAGAGATCTATATATAGTTATTTTGGAGAGAGGATGAGTCAGCTTGAGATCTGACTAGTGTCCTCTCCCTCTCTCAGTTCTTGAGTCCACTTGGAGGTTCTTGCTTCCACTTAGAGATTTGGAACCTCTTACTCATCACCAGTCGAATTCCCTGAGGCAAGTGTCATTTTGGAAGCTTCCTGAGCATTGACACATTGAGGAATGAGCCTGCCACTTGTCCAAACTCACTCAGCACAGGTAGCTAGTGTTGGAGTTGACATTCAACGCAGGTAGCCAGTGTAGCAGTTGACATTCAGAACAGATGCTCAGTGGAGCAGTTGACATGATCCTGAATTGACTTGTTTTTGAGTGGTTTCAGGCGGAGAACTTCTGTAAATTGCTGTGGTTAGTTGGCCTTGTTCCTCTAGGGGTAGGAACAACATGTTTAGGGACTTTGGATCCCTTAGATTATGGAAATTTCATGCTCAATGCTGTAAGGCACAAAAATGTCTATAACAGTTGCCCCCTAAAGTATGACGCCGTTTATCGGGTGAAATGCTTTATCCAGGAGGGTCCGAAGTTCATCCATTTGTCGGGAGGAGACCTGTAATAAGATACAATACAATACATTATGATTCATACTGCTTTCATGATCTAGCTGAGGCGGGCATTCCCATGATCAGCTTTATAAATTCATTTTTGTACATAGAACAGACGATTGTCTGATGGTAGACTGATAATTTTGGCGAAATTATCATCCTTTGAGTAGGATGATCATCTGCTGCAATGATGTACATGTCAAATGTCTTTATCTTTCCTGAATATATATCGCAGCCCAGATGGATGAAACTAGATCCGGGGTCTTCAAACTTGTTTGATCTTCACTCTAAGTACAAGTCGATCCATGTGAGAATTGCACTGAAGTCGAACATGGAAAGACATCGCTTGATTACCGGTCAATGATGTAAACCGTTAACAAGCGCGAGAGGAATCACCGATAATGATAATGACCCTCAAGGTACTGCAGTACAATTCACGTGGTGTGAATAAAGGACTTGGTGTCGAACACCACGCAAAATCTTCTGGTCGAAGGTCATTGATGTATACCTGTCGCCGGAAGTGAGAAACTTGCCATTGAGGCATGCAAGCTTCAAAGTACTGAAGGGGTTGTTCCTAGATCAACTTCTTGGATAATGAGCTGATGTCGACAAGAAGCGATCCGTCAAAGGAGGGCCTTGATGAATCCCACATCAGTGACACGGAACGGAGCTAATGATTTTAATGGAGGTGAAAATGATCTGTGACATATGATTCAGGGTGGCGGTCATGAATGGATGAAGGATAATGTATGGCAGTGGATGGGACCCGGTTGAATCTTTCTGAACGACTTCTCTTAAACATATGGCGACACTGATGCGATGGATCGGTAGCATTACCCCAAATATGGATGGTATGGCGAGACCATGGTGATGTGAACGGTGAATGAGACAACCCAACCCGATTGTGGTACGGAGGAAAAGTGTCATGTGCAAGAGCGACCTGCTACCATCAAAGTTTTCTTGATTTTCTCCCAATTTTTCCCTAGTCATTGCTGACCAGTACCTCTTTATTTTTGTCAAGCTTGAGGAGGATAACATATGCTTGTTCTATAACCTGCCCTTCGGGTAAGCCCATCGCTATGTTTTAACGAGTCTAGCGATAGTGAAACTCGTTCTCGTCTAAAGACAAGTTTGTCGCTATTTAGTGGTTTAACGAGTCTAACGACAAGGATAACTCGGTCCTTTTCATTTTTAGAGAGTCTGAAAAGGTACGTAAAGTCAACTCCAAAGGTCCTTTTTCGTCATCTAATCCGTCAAGTCCGAAAAAGTATAAAACAATACAGAAGGGATGAGTTTTCGATAGTTTTAACGAGCCGAACAAAACAAGCGCTCGATCTTTTTGTGCAATAATCCCTCGGGTCCAAAAAGATTAAAATCTAGAGGAGGGATAGCACTTCCGGTCGCTTTAACGAGCTAGAAGGCCAAAACTCGGCAATCTTTTCATATTTTACGAGTCAGTTGAAAAGAGCTTAAAGAAGACTCGTCTTTTGAGGAACGAGTGATGAACAGGGTTAGCAGCTGATTCCAGGTACAGGTTGGAATTTTCCAATCACAGCAGTGTCACAAGGATGGCTAGGTGAAATCACTCTTCGCAGCTGTTCCTCAAAATGGGTAAACAATCATATGGAGGTAAACGATCGGCCAAATGAAAAGTGGAGGTGACGGTGCAAACACGACCAAGGCTTTTATGGCTGATAAGGTTACGTGCACAATGGTTATTTTACCGGTAATGGGTTCATTTTTTAAGGAGCTTGAATGCACCAAAACACTGCTCAAGCTTATGTTTATTTTTTAACGAGCATGAATTCCGCGTTAAAACTGCTCGGACTTATGTTTATTTTTTAACGAGCATGAACTATGTGCTAAAACTGCTCGGATCTTGCGTTTATTTTTTAACGAGCATGAACTTTATGCTAAAACTGCTCGTTTATACCAGTCATATGATAAGAGTGTCTCATTAGAGATGCTATTTTTTATGGAGCTTCATCTCACGTAAGCTTTGCCCCGGATCCTTTCTTTATGCAAGTTCGGAAACGACTAATCCTACGAGTTTAAAGGGTTAGAGGTCCTAAAAATTTAAAAAATAAATAGTTGCCCCTTGCTTGCACTCCAAAAGGTTTGCATGCCCCCAGGTATAAAACAGAATTTCAAGGTTACCTCTACTTCTCTTCCGCCAAAACATTTGTCTTAACGAGAGAGGCTTACCTCTTTCAGGTTACCCAAAGATTGTCTTGTTAGTAGTTTAAACAAAACACTTCCTCAGCAATGTCTACCGAAATAGACATAGGTGGGCGAAAAATAGTTTATTCCACCCACATAACTTTGACAAAAGAATCTTATTCTAGAACAACCCCTCTTCCTCTACGGACGGGGTACGGACTAGTCATATTCTCCCGCGGAAACCTACCCTATACCCAAAGTTTTCCTGCCGAAGCAGACCAGGACGCATGCCCCCTGGGTTCCAGTCATATCCTCCCGGATTACTCGCGCTCATCAGGAGGACGGACTGTGGGTTGAGACACTTCTTGCGTGAACAGACCATTTAGGGATGGTTCATGACTACTTGCGATGCGTGATCCGGGGAATGAAAGTTGGTCCACGAGCTTGACCATTCTTCCTCCGTGCGGAAAACACATTACTCTAAAGAGTGATGAGACGATGGCTCCCATGCAATATATGTAGTCTCGTCCAAGGAGTAGGTTATAATCCAAGGGTCCTTGAACGACCATCATGTTCATTTGAACGGTCTTCCCTTTCAATGTTATGGGCACATTGGGGAGGATCCCTAAAGGTCGACTGGTTCCCTTATCAAAGCCTGATAGATTTCTCATTTCAGGAAAAAGCGCAGGCGAACCAAGCGTTTTCCAAGCAATAGAGGAAAGGATACTCACAGATGCCCCTTCATCAATAATTGTACCAGCCATTACCATTCTGTATATTTGGACAATGATTCTGAATGGTATGCTAGCTGGCAAGCGGGGTCTGCCTAGTTGGTTCCAGTCGAAGGACACAACCAGGTTGCTTGGTGGTGGGACCGAGTATACGGCCGGATAGCGCTCTGATGAACTTCCTTCATGCGATAAAGGAATGGTGGCATTGCCCCCTTGATCATCAGAGTCAGTGCTGATGAAGAGAATCTAGACGGTATCGTCTTTTTCCTCCTCTGTGATGGTGTCATTCGAAGATAGATCCTCTGAAGGCAAAACCGGGTCAACTGTCGTTTCAACCTTTAGACTTTCGTCAGGTATGGATTCAGACGGTTCATCTTCAATGACAGGTGCTTCGGCTGACCACCTGGGCGGGTCAGCCGGGTTTTCAACTAGTGAGGGACTTGGCAGGAGTCTTTGATATCCAGGAGGGAGATGCGCTCGTAAAATCGGGCGATCTTTCAGAACTCTTTTTGCCTCGTCTAAGAAGGGACAACGGTGGATGGTGTGATCGCCTTCACACAGTCTGCAGGGAAATTTAGCTTTCCCGCTCTGTCCTGGGGCTTCACTCCCACTAGTTGATGGTGAGCAGTCGACATGGCTATCAGAGGTCGATGCTACCAAATTATGCAAACGGGGGGACCAGTCTCTTAGTATCCGGGGGATACAGGGACAATCTCTATGGAAGTGGTCTCCCTTGCATATGACGCATGGCGATTTAGGCCTTACGAGTGCTGTGTGTGGATTTTTGTCAGATGACACTCGTTTGCCCCCAGTCGCCTTAGGCTCCTTCTTCTTCTTTTCTTTCTTCTTCTTTTCCTTCTTCTCCTTAGGAACCCGGTTTTTTGTTCGACCAGTTCTGTCAAGCGAAGAGGAAGGAGGGGAGGAAGATGAAGTGGAAGGCTGGGAGGCAACTCTTTTCTGATCTAACTGTTGACTTGATTGTTCAGGAATTGTGGTGTTCTGAATGACATTGGTTGAAAAGAGCCAGACTGGTAGGCCAATTTTCAGTCCTGGAAGCGACAATGTGGCCATGTGGGGTGCACCAACATCTCCCCAAGAGGAGAAGGGACTAGGATTTCCACCAAGGGGAATTCCTTGGTTGGTGTGCTCCATCCTTTCAACCTAAAGATCAACGCAGGAATAAAGGGTGATTGTTCCGTTTAAAATAAATTGTTAACGACGCTTTAGATACAACTTGCTTTTTCACTTTTAAAGAGTCGAGAAAAAGCTAAAGATGACTCTAGTCTCCTTCGATGTTTTAACGAGCCCGAAGTGACAAATGCTCGAATGGACTTTTTCTGTTATAGAGTCTGAAAAAGGCCAAAAGAAACTGCTCTGGAGATCTAGGCAGAGGGTGTGCCAAACATTTCGCAAAACTGCAGAATACTTTTTAAGGTACGGGCGGTCGATCTTCGTGAATGCTGTGTTCACTGCATTGCGATCAGTAGGGCGGCCGGCATGGCTTCCTAAGGATAAAGGATATATGCCTATAGGGGTCTCCCAATATATACGCGACGGTACGTGGGAGCACAATCCGTACTAGCGCTATCGTCCCTCAGGAGGAATCACCCACCTTCCACGAGATCGACAGTCACTAGGCTTAACGACGCCGGAACACGTCTCTAGCCTAGACCTCTATGTTGTGCGTTATGTTGCAAAGCATTGTTAGGTTCATTCAGTTTATTTTAAGTTGATCTTTTTTTTAGAAGTTTGCCTTTCAGGATCACCACGAGATGTATGGTACAATTCCTAAATGCAGTCTAAGATGATAAGCAAGCTTTATTATCTTTTCAACTTTGAAAATCCTAGCTACTAAGGGAAAAGAAAGACACTATCTTTTCTCAAAGAGCAATCAGCACACTCTAATGCACTCTTTTCCTAAATCAATCATGCAAATTTATCAAAATTCAAATGCACAATGCAGGTGTTTGTTTTCCACTTTCTTAGTATGGATGCCTACAAAGAAAGCTTTTTGTACAACTTTGAATTTGCTTTTAAATGATCAATACAAACAAGTTTACTTTTTCGAAAACAACAAGGGTAGAAGAGATTACAATCACTTTGCGAATTTTGAAATGAATACTTGTTTCGACACTTAAAAGAGACAAACTCAAACCAATAAGCAACAGCAAATGATAATCAACTGTAAACAGCCAATGAACTCTCTCCTAAGATCACAATCAATCAGATCTGAATCAAAGGCTACAGGATGACTACTTTACTCATGCAAAGGAAAACTGTAAATGACGTAAAAACACTCACAGTCTTTTTGTACAAAAGGAGGAGGAATCTAAGCAAAGAAAAGGATTTATCAGACTGGTACCTATGCTGGTTAAAGGCTGCAAAAAACAGAGATCAAAACAGGGCAACAGACAGCAGAGAACCCCAGCTGCACAAGGCTAAACTGGTTCAGCGCAAGTCCAACACTATGGATTTGACATTCAGAGCAGGTAGCCTTCATGGGACCTGCGTTGAAATGCAAACTGCCTTCACAGTGTCTGCGCTGAAGGAGAAACTCTCGTTTCCCCTGGGTTCTGGGTCATAAAATGCTCAAAAATAAACTGTTTCAGACCAAATCAGAAACACAAGCAAGGTATAATCAAAGGGATGCTTTGAGAGGGTACTAAAGACTATCACAAAGGATCATCAAGTCATTTGTGATTCCATTGTTCAGATCATAGACAAAATCCAGTGAAGGATCAAGGCAGCAACAGTCTACTTTGCAGAAGCAGTTCGATTGTTGCTGTTGATTCTATGAAGCAAACAATGATGTAAACACAAATAAAATGACTAAAGCAATCTCCCCAGTGGAGTCGCCAATTTTTTGTGGGGAAAAATGCCTATGCAGGACGATCCTATCCACCTAAGGTGTGACAGCGCCTTAGCAACAAACAGATACAGCTATTCTGGTTTCTTCCTTTATGAAATGTGAAGGAGGGGAGATCGATAGACTTACCGTTGTCTTCTGTTTGTCCCTCGATCTAGATCCTCTTCTCTTTGGGTGTTCACAGCTACTTGCCTCCTCGCTTGCTCAAGAGAACAACTACTTGATTCCCACGAGATCACAAGAGAACAGCTACCTGTGACAAGAAAACACCTACTTGCGACAAGAGAAGAACACAACACAAAGGCAAATATTCATATTCATAAATGATTCAGGATTAGAAGTAAATCAAATACACTAATGCAATCATACAAATACACCAGTATATAGGAGAAAACCAAGATAGCTTTATTGATTGATAACAGGGTTCAGGAAGAGATACAACCCAAAGGGTTCCAATCCAGCATCTCCTTCCCAGTAGAATGGAATTCCTTCTTCAGCTCCCTTCAAAGCATTAAGCACCCAATGTTTCCAGTCTCAAACCAACAGCAATTCTTTGCAATAACAAAATTCCAGCCTCCAGATCTCATGGAGGAGAGATCTATATATAGTTATTTTGGAGAGAGGATGAGTCAGCTTGAGATCTGACTAGTGTCCTCTCCCTCTCTCAGTTCTTGAGTCCACTTGGAGGTTCTTGCTTCCACTTGGAGATTTGGAACCTCTTACTCATCACCAGTCGAATTCCCTGAGGCAAGTGTCATTTTGGAAGCTTCCTGAGCATTGACACATTGAGGAATGAGCCTGTCACTTGTCCAAACTCACTCAGCACAGGTAGCTAGTGTTGGGGTTGACATTCAACGCAGCTAGCCAGTGTAGCAGTTGACATTCAGCGCAGATGCTCAGTGGAGCAGTTGACATGATCCTGAATTGACTTGTTTTTGAGTGGTTTCAGGTGGAGAACTTCTGTGAATTGCTGTGGTTAGTTGGCCTTGTTCCTATAGGGGTAGGAACAACATGTTTAGGGACTTTGGATCCCTTAGATTATGAAAATTTCATGCTCAATGCTGTAAGGCACAAAAATGTCTATAACATAAGAACTCCAAATAATTTATACATATTTGAAGAAGGACAACAACAATGCTATTTGAGCAAAAATGATGAACACTAGTTATGGCACCGAAGGTTGGGGCATCCAAGCTTTTCATAGATAAGGAAAGCTTGCAAGTATCAGGTAGCTCGTGGTCTTCCAGACATCAGAATCCAGACAAAACAATATGCAAATCATGTCAGTTTGGTAAGCAAACCAGAACTAACTTCCCTGAGAAGGAAGGATCAGCTAGCAGGCCTCTTGAACTTGTCCATGTTGATGTATGTGGCCCATCTAGGTGTTAGCGCTTGAAATTTCACCTCAGGCTGAGAAAGGTAAACTTCAAGGCAACATCAAACCACTTAGCCTCGTAGCTAGCCCTACGGGGCAGGAGAGGGCTCTCTCCAGTCTATCTCAGTAAAGATATTCAATGGGCGAGATGACCAATAGGAAAACACTGATTTTAGGCTAGTAAACTGATCAAGAGGTTTAAATTTGGGATTTTTAAAGTTTTGGTTGAAAATTGGGGAATGGCAATTTCGGGTGTGGGGATTGGACACAGTTTTCGCAGGGAGTTCTTTGGGGCGAGGTAGGAAACAGTATTGATGCCTTTGATAGAGATGGATGGATGAGAATGAATGGTGAGGAGTTAAGGAGAGCAAGCAATAACCTTGAATTCCCCTTAAACAGTTGAAAACATTGATATTAAGCAAATTTAAAAGCAGAGCATGACAGTCATGAGTTCTACTTTAACACTTCATTTGCCTAATGTGCAGAAGGAAAAGTAAGGAAATGATTCACATAACACACTTACAAGTACAAATAGAAACACACCATCAATACATGTGTCCACAAGAATCCCAAAAAGGACTGCAAAACCCTGGTCTTCCTTTGCCAAAAATTGCAGAGATACAGTGAGTAATACAATAAGATCTTCTCCCTCAAGAGTCCAACCATGAAAATGAGCAAGAGTGTACATAATATAGATCATCTAACATCTTTCCCTGCCTCTAGGGGTCGAGCTCACTATCCTAGGAGCTGTTTCAACCAATTCTAAACTAAGCACTGAAAACTAGGCAGTCAAAACAACTTGCCTCTATAAGCTAGGAAACCAATTCATTCATTTAATTTTCACCTATCTCATGAATGAATCTTCTATAAGAGATACATAAGTGTAAAAGTGTCATAAAATTACATCATTTACAACAAGGAGGATAAAAATCAACTCCAAAAAGTCAAACATAGTCAAAACTGCGTTTTGCTGAGCTGTAGGCTGAAATCCTGAGCAATTTGCCTGACGGGTCGCGCGCCAAATCCTGACGGGTCACGCGCCTTTGAGAGAACGTTTGGGGCACTTGCAGGTGTCCAAATGAGGCAAGAGTAGGCTTGTTGGAAAGGCCTGTGAGTATACTTTCCAACCCAACTAGAATTTCTGAATTTGGTTGTCATTTGCCCCTCCAAAATTGCAATCTCCCAAGACTTCTTTTTGTGTGTCAAAAATGTGGCAGAAAGTCATTTTTTGCTTGTTTTTTGACTTTCAGGAGGCCCAAAACTTCATAAAATATCTTGGCAATGGGTGAGCATGTGTAACTTTTCATGCCAAATCCAGAAATGCTGAGTTTTTTGAAAATAGAGTTGCCAAGTGAAAGGGTCACGCGGGGGGTGAGACCCGTCAAGCGGAAAAACCTGTTTTTTGCCTTAAAAACCAAAAATCACCCAAAATGCTCAAAATTTCTTGGAATTTGTGCTGGGCCTGAGCTATTTAGTGCCATGCTCCTTCAAGGAAGCCTCGGCCAAGATGTGGAGGGGATCGGGCCTTTTTCTTCGTTTTTGTGCTTTGGCCAACCGCCTTTGGAGCACTTTCATCTTCGCCTTACACACGTGCATCCGTGCCCAATAGTGATTCTTCATGTTTCTAAGAAATTTCTTATCTTGGTTGGCCTTGGCCAACAGCCTCTCCAAATGAGCATTGAGCCGGATAAGCATAGACTCTTGCTCAAAAATCTGGTTCGAGATGTTGTTTCAAGGGGACAAATAGCACAAGGGAAATGTTAGGGAAGGGAGACTTTGAAGGGAAATTGGGAAAAACATATGAAATAGGGAGTTAAGGGAAGGAATCATGATATATACCCCATCACATATTTATGATTTGCAAAGGCTTTATGAGAGGTAGGGCTTAGGTTTAGTTTCTTGATTTTTAGGGATAGGAGTAAGGTTTAGGGCTTTTGGTATTTTTTGGTAGGGAGAATGAGTAAAATGATGAGGGAGGTGGAAATAGGATGTAGGGAAAAAGTGGAGGTGAAAAGGATAACCTTGAAAACAACAAGAAAACCCTAGCTCAACCAACACTTTGACCTTCTTGAGCAAATATGCATTGGATTCATTATTTCAAAATAATGGCTTTAAACAACATTCTCATGCTTTTCAAGTTTTGGAAAATAATGTATTTTCATAAGGAGAGGCATACCTGCAACCTTGAAGAAATCCGGGGTTATTTAGCAGCTTACTGACGAAATTTGGCGGAGGAATTCCCAATGGATCGTGCGCCCTCAACGGGTCGTGCCTGTGTAATTTTTACACTGCTGGAGGTGCCCTGACGGGTCGCGCGCCCTCAACGGGTCGCGCACCAGTCTTGACGGGTCGCGCGCTTTTGCAGGAGGCTTTTGGAGGCCTTCCCAGTGTCGGAATCGGGTGTAGGATATCTCGTTGGCAAGGTCTTTGAGTATACTTTCTAACTCAACTGGAATGTTTCAATTTGGAGTTCATTTGTCCTGTCAAAAATCAAATCTTCCAAGACTGGTCAAAAAGTGCCAAATGAGGCTGCCTCAAGGAAGAGTGCTGTTGCAGTCAACTTTTGAATGCCTTACTCAACCCCAAATTTAGCTCATGATAGCTCATTGGAAATCTCTTTGTGTCTAGTTATCATTTTACCCATCAAGCAAATCATTTGGCCAACCAAGTTAGGAGAAAACTTGATTTTCCCAAGGTCACTTTAGAGGTGTCTTTGATTCTCCTAAGGCAACAGTATTCTTGACATTTCTCTCAAACCATGACACCTGTGCAAAAAGTGAAGGAGGTTTTTCTTCTTTGGAATGTTTTCGAAATGAAGCAAAATTAAGGGGATAAGGGGCTTCTAAATTCTTGGGGAAATTTTTGGAAGTAGGGAGGGATGTTAGGAAGCAGGGGAAAGTGGAATCTCAGAGATTGAGCGAGGGGAAGGGGTCCAAAAGGGCAAAACACAGGCCAAACCTAGAAAATTTCCAGGTTGTAGCTAGAAACTAGGGTTTGTGCAAAAATGAGGAATTTGGGGGATCTAAGGGATGGGAAGCATTTGATAGGGTATTTTAAGGATAGGGGAAGGTGTATGAACATCTGGATACAAGTTTTGCCGATGACTTGACCGTCCAAGAGAAATTGGCTTTCAAAACCCTAGGAGAGGGAAATGACCTTGCCAAGGCACAACTGAAGCATGACCAAGGTGTACAATGACTCATTAGACACTGAGATGATAATGACAACCCTATGAATGATGATAAACTCAGCTGAATAATGACATGGACCGACATTTTGACAACTTTAGAAGGAGTTAAAGCAAACCCTAGACCTAATTCCTAGTGACCAAATTTTGCTTGAAAACTCTTTGAAATGACAAAATTTGACCTTGACACTCTGAGATCACTTTGTAAGAGCATATTTGATCACTGGAGGAAGGCTGGAAAGACTGACACTAACACTAGGAAAAGGTCACCTTGAGGAGAAGAATATTTCATATTATTCATTGATGACTTTTCCAGGATGTGTTGGATAAGACTTATGAAGTACAAAGATGAAGCCTTTGAAAAGTTCAAATCATTCAAAGCCTTGGTGGAGAATGAATCAGATCACAAAATCAAATGCCTCAGGTCTGATAGGGGTGGTGAGTATACCTCGAATGAATTTTTCGAATTCTGTGAAGAACATGGAATAAGAAGGGAATTCTCTACAGCTAGGACTCCTCAGCAAAATGGAGTAGTGGAAAGGATGAATAGAATGGTTCAACAAATGGCTCGTGCTATGCTTGATGAGTCTGGAACTCCCGCAACCTTCTGGGGTGAAGCTGCATTTGCTACAATTGTTATTCTCAACAAGACAAATGTCCGGGTGAATAGCACTCAAACTCCTCATGAGCTCTGGTATGGTGAGACTCCTTCGGTAAAACATTTCAAAATTTTTGGAAGCAAATGCTATATTAAGAATAATGATGAACATCTGGGAAAATTTGAACCTAGAGCAGATGAAGGCATTCTCCTTGGTTATTCTCCCCACAGCAAAGCATATAAGTGTTACAGTAAAAGACTTGGAAGAATTGTTGACAGCATTGATGTAGTGGTTGACGAAGAAGGAAACATTCCTAGGCAGGTAAATTATGAAAATATCGAAGAGGATGAAGACCATCCTTTAAATCAGACTGATGATGAAAAAGAACCTCAAGAGGCACTAGAGGAACAAATAAGCATAGAAGAGAAGACTCCATCTAGGCACGTTCAAAAGAATCATCCAGAATCTCAAATTTTGGGGCAGAAAGAGGCAGGTATACAAACAAGAAGAACAATTGCAGAAGCCTCAAGCTTTTTGGCATTGCTCTCCTCCACTGAACCACAAAATGTAAAAGAGGCATGCAAAGATGAATGCTGGGTCAAGGCAGTGGATGAAGTGTTATAGACATTTTTGTGCCTTACAGCATTGAGCATGAAATTTCCATAATCCAAGGGATCCAAAGTCCCTAAATGAGTTGTTCCTACCCCTAGAGGAACAAGGTCAACCAATGACAGCTTCTCCCAGAAGTTCTCCACCAAAAACCACTCAGAAATAGTCAATTCAGGATCAATTCAGAGACTCCACTAGCTGTCTGCGCTGAAATGCAGAGATTACACTGGCTAGGTGCACTGCAATGTAGGTGGAAGCACTACCAGGGTGCGCTGAGCGGGAAATGACAAATGGAAAGCTCATTCAACGAGGTGGAAAGACCCTGGAAGCTTCCAGAATCTTCTCCAATGACACTTGCATCAATGGATTCGACTAGTGATGAGTAAGAGGTTCTCAACCTCCAAGTGGAAGCAAGAACTGACAGAGAGAAGCCACAAGTCAAAACATAAGCTGACTCATCCTCTCTGCTTACATCTATATATGGATCTCTCACCCAGAGGTTCAGGAGGCTGGAATTTTGTACTTTGCAGAGAATTGTTGTTGGTTTGAGATTGAGATTAGTACATTCGGTGATTTAAGCTTTGTTGGAGGAGAGGAAGGGATTCCTTTGCTGGGAGGTAGATGCTGGATCGGAACTCACTTGGTTGTATCTCCTCTTGGACTTTCTTATTTCATCAATAAACTATTTGAGTTTCTCCTACATGTTGTATACCAATGATGTTTTGTTATGCTTACATGTTTAGCTTAATCTGATCTTGAGCTTTTTATGAATGTATATCTGTATCTTTGTGTAGTTTCTCTCTCTTGTGATCTTGCAGGAATTCGGTGAAGCTGGGTCGGTGAAGGAGCAAGAAGCTGGGCGCTACTGAAGAGAGGAGTGATTTGGATCGACAAACTAGCGGAAGATACAGGTTAGTTAGATCCTTCTTCCTTGCTTACATTTCATAAAGAAGAATACTCAAATAAGTTTACCTGTTTGTTGCTAAGGCACTATCACCTCTTAGAGTGGGATAGGGGCATTCCGAATTGGATACTTTTCCCAACAAAAAATTGGCGACTCCGCTGGGGACAGTATCTTGTTAGTTTATTTGTGTTTCTATTGTTGTTCTTCTCATAAACTCAGGAGTGCCGAATCGAAATGCATTTGCCATTTTCAAATGCAAAATAGAGATCTGCCACGCTAGCCCACTCACTGGGCCTGTTTTTATGATCCGAACAAACTGATCCACAAGTGCTCTAACAGCCCTTTGTGATAGATCTTAGTCCTCCTTTAAATCATCCTCCTAATTGTACCTAATTGATAGCTTTTGATCCCGCCAAAAACTGTTGATTTAACTGCAAACCTTAACCCAGAACCCAGAAACAACTCTCGTTTCTGCTTCAGCGCAGACTCTGTGAAGAGGTTCTTCATTTCAACGCAGGTCCCGTGAAGGCTACCTGCGCTGAAGTTCAGTTTCTCTGTGCTGAGGGTGCGTTGATCAGTCTTTGCCTTGTGCATCTGTGGTTCCCTGTTTCCTTTTGCTCAGTTTCATCTATGCTTTTTGCAGCCTGTTATCAGTCAGTGTACCTATCTGAAACCCCTTTTCTTTGCCTCAATTCCACCTCAGTTGTATAAAGAAACTGTATTTGTTCTTTGTGTATTTGTTACATCATTTTCAGTTTCCCATTACAAAAGTAAACTAGTCATACTGTTGCCCTTAGATCTAGACCTGTCGTAAGTGTCGTTTTGATCTTAGGAGTGAGTTTGTTTGCTATTCACAGTTGATTGAGCTTTTACTTTTATCGTTTGTTTTGAATTTATGCATTTCTAGTGTCGAAACAAGTAAATCATTAAGTGTCGTAATCACCTTTTTGATTTTGAAAAAGGAACTTGTTTATGTTTTCACTTGAAATCGAATTCAAATTTGTACAACAGCTTTCTTTTTAGGCATCAATATTAAGAAAGCGAAAACAAATACATGCATTTGTGCATTTGCATTTTGATAGTTTGCATGCTTTGATTTAGGGAAAAGTGCATTACAGTGTGCTCTATGCTCTTTGAGAAAAGTTTGTATCTTCCTTTTCCCCTTGTAGCTAGGATTTTCATTGTTGAAAAGATATAAAAGCTTGCTTATCATCTTTAGACTGCATTTAGGAATTGTATCATACATCTCATGGTGATCCAAAAAGGAAAACTTCTAAAAAAGATCAACCTAAAATAAATTGAATGAACTTAACAACGCTTTGTAACTTAACGCACAACATAGAGGTCTAGGCTAGAGACGTGTTCCGGCGTCGTAAAACCTGGTGACTGTCGATCTCGCTGATGGTTGGGTGATTCCTCCTGAGGGACAATAGCGCCAGTACGGATTGTGCTCCCACGTACCGTCGAGTATACATTGGGAAACCCCTATAGGCATAAAACCTTTATCCTTAGGAAGCCGTGTCGGCCGCCCTACTGATCGCAATGCACTGAACACAGCATTCGGGAAGATTGACCGCCCGTACCTTAAAAAGTATTCTGCGGTTTTGTGAAAAGTTTGGCACACCCTCTACCTAGAACTCCAGAGCAGTTCCTTTTGGCCTTTTTCAGACTCTATAACAGAAAAAGTCCATCCGATCATTTGTCACTTCGGGCTCGTTAAAACATCGAAGGAGACTAGAGTCATCTTTAGCTTTTTCTCGACTCTTTAAAATTGAAAAAGCAAGTTGTGTCTAAGCGTCGTTAAAATTTATTTTAAACGGAATAATCATCACCATTCCCTCGTTGGTCTTCGAAGTTAGTCTCTTTTCATCGCAAGTTCTTGTAGAATCACTAGAAAATCTTTTGGATAGACTAAATATTTCTGAACAACCGTCGACATCCAGGACTGTGTCATCCGACGCAACAGCGGCAGAGCCTCCTGCTGCTACTCCAACAATGTTCGCTGGTATACCATCTGTCCCGGCAAATTGTCAACAACAAGCTGGAGTCCAATCAGAGACTGTTTCGACGACATGGTTAGTTCCTATTTCTTCATCCGGATTATCATCTGGTATTTCTTATGTTGAAACTCAACAAATTGATCCAATGTGTCTTCAAAGGCCAATCTACCCTTTAAGTACTGGATTTCCACCATATGGAGGGCAGCATGCCTTTTCATTGTTCCCTCCCGGAGAACAACCATATGGGAGTTTACAACAAAGTTCAGGTCAAACTGGAATTACATCCAGCGGTTGGGTACCAATACTGCCTCAGCAACCAAGGGTTGTATATTCAATGCAACCAGTCCACCCTGTGTCGAATATTCCCACTATACCTGCTATGGTGACTGCGTCACAAGTACAAGCGCTACCTGTTGTATGTCAACCCCAATAGCCTCAGGTTGCAATACAACAGCCTCTTGTCTCAACGACTCAATCACAACCTCAGGTTAGTGCCTCCTTATCTGGAGCAACTCAGGATCAAACAAGTACTGTGACTCCTCATCTTGGTCAATCATCCAGTATTGGTCAACAGCAAATGGTTCAACAACCAGAGCTAGTTCAAACTCAACAACCCCCATTCCAACAATCATATCAAGGACCTGAGCAACAAGTCTTTGTAAGTAATGGGCAATCGCATTTCCAAAGTGGTTATCAACAACCATATTATAATGGTTATGCCCATCAACCTTGTCAAAGTTGCTAGCATCAAATACATTATGCTGGTATGCAAAGACCCATTACTCAGGCGATTCCATCTTATCCTGGGTATGCTTCGCCTAACCTGAATCAATAGTTGCCCTTTGTAGCAACTCTAGAATTACCAGATCTAAACCGACTAACGAATGATCCAATTGCTTATGCCCCTTGGTGGCCAGCGATTCCTCACAAACTTCCTTCAGATATTCCTAAATTTAATGGAAATCCAGGTGAGGACCCATTGAATCACGTGATGACATTTCATCTATGGTGTTTATCAAACACCCTAAACGATGATTCGATAAGGCTTCGCCTTTTTCAAAGGATGTTAATGGGTCCAGCGGCAAAATGGTATATTGAATTGCCTAGAGCTTCGTTCGACAATTTCAGCACCTTAGCCACGACTTTCTTAACCCATTTTCAATTACCGATAAGGTATGAAATGGGAACGGAAATCTTAACCAACTTCAAACAGACAACGACCACTCACATATCTGATCATATACATGAGTGGCGACGTCGTCGTAGGATGGTAAAAACGTACGTTCCCGATCAGCTATTAGCCGAATGGTTTATCAAGTCGTTACTTCCTGCCATCACGGAAGATGAGACAAAGGGGGGAGTCGTAACGGAAGAGCAAGTCATCGCTCATGCGCAATATTTGGACTTGTTCTATACTCAGTCTAGCACACTCTACGATAAAATACCTGACGCCCCTAGACCGGAATTCTCAATTCCTCCTCCTCCTAAATCAAACAATGACTCCCATGCCATCGATGGCATGATTGGCGCGACAGACATGAAATCGACAAAGAATACATCTAAAAAGGCCCGTAAGGTTTCCATTCAAAATGCAAATGAGGAACTTCTTGCCTCGGAAGTAAATGCTGTGTCGACCGACAAGGGCAAACAACTAAAGCAACCAGGGGGCAAGAAGAAAAAGAAATGGAGAAAAAGGAAACCCCCTGCGGGGTGTCATATATGCGATGAGGATCATTGGACGAGAGATTTTCCACATATAGCTGAAGTTAAGAAACTCTTTAAGAGTTCAAAAACCCCAGCAGTATTGACTGATCTGTTTCCAAGCCCAGGAACCAAACTGGTTGCTAATCAAAATGCTTCCCGATCCCAAGTGCTTATGTTGTCTATCTCAAAGTAGCAAAATGATGCTTTGGCAAGGAATAAAGATTACGTGAATCCACAGGTGTCGAATGACAAGGCTAATGAACAACCTAGTAGTTCGACAACAACTTTGACCAAAGTTGTGCCACCCATCATTCCTGAACAAATGATACAGTCACCAAAGGGAGTAGTACACAAGTCGACATTTAATCCTTGTGCAAAAATAGCACAGAATTATAATATAATAGAGGACCTGGCCCAATCGTCGTCCGCTATGTTGACACTTGAGGTACCGCAAAATTGCCTCTCCCAAGAGCAAGCTTTATTATCAGCAATATGTGGGATTGACCCAATGGATTCCAATCTTGTGTCCTTTAATCATAAAGGATATGACCCTCAGTTACCAGCTCAACTAGCTTTCCTTATTCAAGTGAAAGCCCTCAACAAAACTGTTCATCGAACAATTATTGATGAGGGGGCATCTACATGTATTATGTCGATGAGTTGCTGGAAAAATTTAGGATCTCCAACCTTGTCGCGATCTTCGACGACGTTAAAAGCATTCGACAGAAGGAAATATACCCCATATGGTATCCTAAATAACTTGAAAGTTGAACTAGGGGGAAAAATAGTAGAAATTGATGTTGAAGTCATCGATGGAAATCTTGATTACAACATCCTACTAGGAAGACCATGGATATATGCCATGGCAGCTGTTGTGTCGACCTATTTTAGAAAGATTGCATTCCCTTTCCAAGGAGGGATTACAATCGTCGATCAACAAAACTTCCTCCCCAACGGTTCTCAAGTTACTGGAAGCATTCCAATGATCCATGGAAGCAATCATTCGCTCCAAAATATCGGAGTAGGTCTCCTAAAAGACCCTGCCTTAATGGGTACTTTTGCCCTACCGCCTCCGAGTAATCTGGCGGAAGTGGCCACAGTGGAATATGAAACCTTCTATATCTAATGGATTTGGACTCTGAGGACGGTTCTTATCTCGTGTCAACCTCGTTAAAAAATGAAACAAGGAGTCATGAGGATAGTTCTTTTACTATGTCAACCTCATTAAAAAATGAAACAATCCCCTTTCCAAATCTCAAAGGTAAAACTTCATTCCAACCACCGAGTTGAATGCAATGAATCTTGGGGGGCATACACCTCGATTTGCGTTGTTATTCTGGGGGCATGCAAACTTATCACGAGCAGTGTTACTGCAGGGTTCAAGCTCGTTAAAAAATAAACCCGCATCGAGTAGTTTTAGGACATAGTTCATGCTCGTTAAAAAATAAACATAAGACTGAGCAGTGTTTTTCCACGTTTAAGCTCGTTAAAAAATGAACTATCCTCCGGTAAATGACCACCGTGAATGTAACATTATCAGCCATTAAAGCCTTGGTTGTGTTTGCACCGTCACCTCCACTTTTCCATTGGCCGATCGTTCACCTCCATATGATTGTTTACCCATTTTGAGGAATAGCTGCAAAGAGTGATCTCACTAGCCATCCTTGTGACACTGCCGTAATTGGAAAATTCCAACCCTTACCTGGAATCAGCTGCTAACCCGTTTTATCACTCGTTCCTCAAAAGACGAGTCTTCTTTAAGCTCTTTTCATCTGACTCGTAAAATATGAAAAGATTGCCGAGTTTTGGCCTTCCAGCTCGTTAAACTGACCAGAAGTGCTATCCCTCCTCTAGATTTCAATCTTTTTGGACCTGAGGGATTATTGCACAAAAAGATCGAGCGCTTGTTTTGTTCAGCTCGTAAAAACTATCGAAAATTCATCCCTTCTGTATTGTTTTATACTTTTTCGGACTTAAGGGATTAGACGACGAAAAAGGAATTTCGGAGTTGAATTTACGTACCTTTTCCGACTTTCTAAAAATGAAAAGGACCGAGTTATCTTTGTCTTTAGACTCGTTAAAAACATTAAATAGAGACAAACTTGTCTTTAGACGAGAACGAGCTTCACTA
The DNA here is from genome assembly GCA_031772625.1 of Pinus tabuliformis. NCBI lineage: Eukaryota > Viridiplantae > Streptophyta > Pinopsida > Pinales > Pinaceae > Pinus > Pinus tabuliformis. Next base: position 1,097,879,300 of record CM062819.1, read on the forward strand.
TCGCTAGGCTCGTTAAAACATAGCGATGGGTTTGCCCGAACGGTAAATTATAGAACAAGCATATGTTATCCTCCTCAAGCTTGACAAAAATAAAGAGGTACTGGTCAGCAATGACTGGGGAAAAATTGGGAAGAAACTCAAAGAACTTTATTGGTAGCAAGTCGCTCTTGAACATGACACTTCCACTCCGTGCCTGAGTCGGGTTGGGCTGTTTCATTCACCAGTCACATCGCCATGGTCTCGCCATACCATCCACCTTTGGGGTAAATGCTACCAATCCATCACACAAGTGTCGCCGATATGTTCAAGAGAAGTCATCCAGAGAAGTCAACGGTGTCCCGTCCACTACCATACATTATCCTTCATTCTTCCATGACCGCCACCCTGAATCATATATCATCAGATCGTTTTCACCTCCATCAAAATCATTTGCTCCGTTCCATGTCACTGATGTGGGATACATTAAGGCCCTCCTTTGATGGATCGCTTCTTGTCGACATCAGCTCATTATCCAAGAAGTTGATCTAGGAACAACCCCTTCAGTACTTTGAAGCTTGCATGCCTCAATGGCAAGTTTCTCACTTCCGGTGACAGGTATGCATCAATGACCTTCGACCGAAAGATTTTGCGTGGTGTTCGATGCCAAGTCCTTTATTCACACCACGTGAAATGTACTGCAGTACCTTGAGGGTCATTATCATTATCGGTGATTCCTCTCGTGCTTATTAACGGTTTACATCATTGACCGGTAATCAAGTGATGTCTTTCCATTTTCGACTTCAGAACATTTCTCACATGGATCGACTTGTATTTAGAGTGAAGATCGAACGAGTTTGAAGACCCCGAATCTAGTTTCATCCATCCGGGCTGCGATATATATTCAGGAAAAATAAAGACATTGACACGTACAACATTGCAGCACAGACAATCATCCTACCAAAGGATGATGATTTCAGCAGGATCATCAGTCTATCATCAAACAATTGTCTGTCCTATGTACACAAAAATGGATTTATAAAGTTGAGCATGGGAATGCCCGCCTCAGCTAGATCATGAAAGCAGTATGAAAAATAATGTATTGTATTGTATCTTATTACAGGTCTCCTCCCAGCATTGGAAAAACTTCGGATCCTCCTAATAAAGCATTTCACCCGATAAACAGCCTCATACTTTAGGGGGCAACTGTTATAGACATTTTTGTGCCTTACAGCATTGAGCATGAAATGTCCATAATCCAAGGGATCCAAAGTCCCTAAATGAGTTGTTCCTACCCCTAGAGGAACAAGGTCAACCAATGACAGCTTCTCCTAGAAGTTCTCCACCAAAAACCACTCAGAAATAGTCAATTCAGGATCAATTCAGAGACTCCATTAGCTGTCTGCGCTGAAATGCAGAGATTACACTGGCTAGGTGCATTGCAACGCAGGTGGAAGCACTACCAGGGTGCGCTAAGCGGGAAATGACAAATGGCAAGCTCATTCAACGAGGTGGAAAGACCCTGGAAGCTTCCAGAATCTTCTCCAATGACACTTGCCTCAATGGATTCGACTAGTGATGAGTAAGAGGTTCTCAACCTCCAAGTGGAAGCAAGAACTGACAAAGAGAAGCCACAAGTCAAAACATAAGCTGACTCATCCTCTCTGCTTACATCTATATATGGATCTCTCACCTAGAGGTTCAGAAGGTTGGAATTTTGTACTTTGCAGAGAATTGTTGTTGGTTTGAGATTGAGATTAGTACATTCGGTGATTTAAGCTTTGTTGGAGGAGAGGAAGGGATTCCTTTTCTGGGAGGTAGATGCTGGATCAGAACTCACTTGGTTGTATCTCCTCTTGGACTTTCTTATTTCATCAATAAACTATTTGAGTTTCTCCTACATGTTGTATACCAATGATGTTTTGTTATGCTTACATGTTTAGCTTAATATGATCTTGAGCTTTTTATGAATGTATATCTGTATCTTTGTGTAGTTTCTCTCTCTTGTGATCTTGCAGGAATTCGGTGAAGCTGGGCCGGTGAAGGAGCAAGAAGCTGGGAGCTACTGAAGAGAGGAGTGATTTGGATCGACAAACTAGCGGAAGATACAGGTTAGTTAGATCCTTCTTCCTTGCTTACATTTCATAAAGAAGAATACTCGAATAAGTTTACCTGTTTGTTGATAAGGCACTATCACCTCTTAGAGTGGGATAGGGGCATTCCGAATTGGATACTTTTCCCAACAACATGAAGAACTTGAGCAGATCGAAAAGAATAACACTTGGGAGTTTGTTCCTAGACCAAAAGATAAGAATGTTATAGGGACAAAATGGATATTTAAAAACAAGTTGAATGAAAATGGGGAAGTGATTAGAAACAAGGCCAGACTTGTTTGTAAAGGGTATGCTCAACAAGAAGGAATAGACTTTGAAGAAACGTTTTCTCCCGTTGCTAGACTTGAGGCCATCCGAATGTTCCTTGCTCTCTCAAGCTTTCAGAAGTTCAAAGTATTTCAAATGGACGTGAAATCAACCTTTCTGAATGGAGACTTAGAAGAAGAAGTGTACATTGAGCAACCAGATGGTTTCATTCTTGGGAATGATCCAAATCTTTTATGCAAACTAAAAAAGGCTCTCTATGGTATTAAACAGGCTCCAAGGGCTTGGTACTACCATTTGGACAAATATCTTCATCAACAAGGTTTTTCAAAAGGATCAGCAGATAGCAATCTTTATATAAAAATTGAAAATGACAAATTGCTAATACTTGTTGTGTATGTAGATGATATTATCTTTGGTAGCAATGAAGAAGCTATGAGTCAAAGCTTTGCCTTAGTGATGTAGAAAGAATTCGAAATGTCTTTTCTTGGAGAACTGACATATTTTCTTGGATTGCAAATCCAACAAAATGAAGGCGGTATCTTTTTGTCTCAAACCAAGTACCTCAAGCAGATTTTGAATAAGTATGGCATGGAAGATTCAAAACCAGTATGTACACCTATGGTTACAGGATGCAGCCTCAATGCAAATGATGAATCTGTAGCAGTGCATCAACCACTATAGATCCATGATTGGAAGTCTGCTTTATTTGACAGATACCCGACCAGATATCATGCACGCAGTGGGAATAGTTGGAAGATTTAAGGAAAATCCAAAGGAAACTCATCTTCAGGCAATTAAGAGAATCTTCAAGTACCTTCAAGGAACTCAAAACTATGGCTTATGGTATCCTAGAGATACAGATCTCACACTTCATGCTTATACGGATGCAGATTAGGCCAGAAGCGTGGATGACAGGAAAAGCACTAGTGGGGGTGCATTCTTCATGGGTTCCAGATTAGTAACTTGGTTTAGCAAGAAACAGAGTTCAATTGCTTTATCTACAGCTGAAGCAGAGTATGTAGCTGCTGCATCTTGTTGCACACAACTTCTTTGGATGATGTAAACCTTGTAGGACTTTCAAATCACTTATACTCCACCTATCTCCATCCTATGTGATAATACAAGTGCTATCAGCATTTCAAAGAACCCAATCATGCATTCAAAGACCAAGCATATACCTATCAAATATCATTTTCTTCGGGAACAAGTGCTTGAACAAAAAGTCAAGTTGGAGTATGTTCCTTCTAAGGAACAAGTTGCTGATATACTCACCAAACCACTGCCCAGGGAGACCTTTGAATACCTCAGGAAAAAGCTAGGGGTAGTTGATGCATCATCTTGTTGTTGAATCTTAACTTTTTCAGAGATTGTTGGTTGTACGCGAGTTTCATATGGGGTGTTGGAGAGGTAAATCCCCTCTATGGATAGAGGCGATCCCTACTAGCCCAGAATGGGTCTAGCAACAATCAATCAATGCTACTGTGCAAGTTCCTAATTGCAAATAAACAAGAGGCAAAGAACACCTACTTGGATTCCAACGCTATTGTTTGATGAAGAGATGTCGCTCTCGCTTGTTCGCTCTGGCCGGTCACGATCTTCCACGATCTCCGCGAATAGATACCTGCACACACGAAGAGACAGACAAACACAAGCGTGAAATCTAATAAAAGCAATTATACATCAGTCAGAAAGGATGTAATTCACATTAACCATTGCAAAGATAAATGAGAATGGAACCATAATAGTAGTCATCTATTATTAAATCAATAACAGAGAAAGGTACAACCAATGTTCTGACGCTGAGTCCTTCTCTTGAGGGTCCAGCCAACAAGTCTCTTAAGCATTCACCCTTGGAGGTAGATTCTCCCAACACAAAAGCTCTCTCTCACACAAGCAATACTCACAACCTTCCTTGAGCTTCCTCTAACAAAACCACACTTGTCACACCAACTACCTACTAACAGCAGCAATCCAAGCACTATGAATTCCACACTATCCAAAACTAGCTGCTCATGGTAATGGTGGAGGTTTAAGTAGAGAAGGAGTCTCCATGAATGGTGGGAGGACAAGCTTATCTTCAAGGAAGGTGGTTCCAAATGACGAACAGACATGCCATAGAAAGGAGGGCGACACTCACAAGGCTAACAACCAGGCCTGGAACCATCTGGAAGGCTGGCTGTTGGAACAAATTCGCCCAAACTGGATCAGCGCGGGTGCAACACTGAACTGACGCGCTGACAGCGCATCACAATAACAGTGAAGACCGTGTCAGCGCGACTCGATACTTTCATAGGATGCGCTGGCGCACAAACTTCGACCAGCGCGAGAAACCCGTGTGCTTCCGCGCTGGCAGCGCATCAGTAACATTATAAGCCGCCCGTTAGCGCGGGTATTCTAATAACAAACACACTGATGCAGTAAACTTTGGAAAAGTGGGTCACTTGGCCAGTTTAGAGAACATGAGCATGGTGCATTTGATTGCATAACACATTAGGGAGACTGACAGGGAGATAGTGCCAAATTACTGCATAACAGATGCCCCCTAAAGCATGAGACCCGAGAGAGTGGGAGGGGTGAAATGCTTTACAAAACTGCTGAACTGGAACACCACCAGGAAGGACCTGCATGAATGTACAACTGATATCTTGATCACATGTAGTCTAGGCATGGGCGCAGCCATCCAAAAGACATACGAAGAAGGTCTGTGGTATGGACGCAGCCACCCAGCTGAAGAGACCATAAAGATAAGAGGGTATGGTCGCAGCCATCCCAAAGACTCAGGTATGGGCGCAGCCATCCATCAATGAGTCATGTAATAACAATCCACAAAATCGCAGCCTGGTTTGCAACAGACAAAAACCAGGGTCTTGCACTCCATCCCAATCCGAAAAAAGTACAAGTTCAAACATGTGAATACATTAGTTGAAGTCAAACATGCATGAACATCGTCTGATTACCAGTCAATGATGAAAACCGTTAACAGACGCGAGAGGTACCACCAATAATGACAATGGTCCTCAAGGTACTTATAGGTACAATCCGCGGCGTGTGAATCAATGAGCTGGTGTCGAACACCCGCAGAATCATCCAATTCAGAGGCCAATGATGAAAACCTCACGTCAAACACGAAGAACCTGCCATTGAGGCATGCAGGCTCTAAGGTACCGGAAGGGAGTCTCTAGGTCACTTTCCTGGATAATGAGCTGAAGTCGACAAGAAGTAACCTTGATCGAAGGTGGGCCATAATGTTTCCCACATCATCGACACGAGACAGAGAAGGATAAAATATTTTGTGTGAGACATCAGAGGGAGGTGGTAAGCTTGCAGAGGTCAACTTCTCTTGAACATATCGGCGGCACAACAGTGGATTTGGCAGTATCTGACATCAACGAAGCAGAGGTCATGGTGACAATGGCAACGAGCAGATGAGAGGTCAAATAGGATAACCCAAACCCACGGAGGCAAGTGTAAAACAAGATGAGAAGTCCCCACCCAGACACGAATGCAAACGAGTGCCATGTTCAAGAGTGACATACTGCCGACACAACCATTATTACAGTTTCATTTTCCCCACCATTTCTGGCAGGTACCCCGGTTATTTTTGGATGACAAGCTTGACGGGGATAGCATATGCTTGGAGAGGCGTCATGTTGACAATATCCGATGTCATTGAGTTTTAACGAGCCTGACAAAGGAGAAGCTCGGCGTCTTTTCCTGTTTAGAGAGTCTGAAAAGACAGCGGAAAAGGAAACTCCAGGGGGGTCCTTTTTCGTAAAGTTGTGTCTCTCGAGCTCGAAAAAGTATAAAAAAATGCTCGAAAGAACCGCCCGACCATTACGATCGAGGAGTACTTTTCGTGAATAGTAGCTTCGACCCGAAAAAGTAAAAAAGTGGTCGGAAGTACGTCATTTTAGAGCCAATAACGGGTGCGAAACGACAAACACCCGGCAATCTTTTTAAGTTAAACGGTCGGAAAAAGAGCTTAAAACGACCGCCTCCCATACCTTTTAACGAGCCGAAAGGAAGCATGGCCATATTTTCATGATTCATGTCGGAAAAGAGCTTAAAGACGACATTTTTTGGGACCAAGTGTGCGAAAAACCGTTATGACCACGCCGGTTACGAGAACCTGCACAAGAACACCACCCGCATAAACCTGTTCGATATGTGTAAAAACATAGTAAAACATGCATAAAGGTTTAATTCAGTGACATTAGCGCTAAATCCATGGTGAAAATACGACAAAAACCCACATTGATAAGAAATTATGGCTAATTATGAATTTTTTACCATAAATAGGGGGGGTAAAAGTCATTTTTTACCATTGTTACCATTTTGAGTTGTGAAGAACGTTGAGGAGCTACAAGGTTGACGGAGTGATTTCCAGCCCGTACAGACACCATTCATCCGGCAGCTGGTTCCAGGTAGGTTCTCCTCCTCCTGCGCTTTAATTTAAGTCTTTTTGGGAGCAATTCCACGGTGGGAAGTGGCCCTTTGGGCAATTTTTTTGAGCATTGGTGCGCTCTCGGTCAGCGCGGGTTTCCCGCTCGGGTCCACGCTGATCGATTTATATTTACACGTACCACCACATGGTTCAGTGCGGAAAACACGTGTGCTTCCGCGCTGACCCCAGGAAAAAACAACGGTCCGCCATTATCAGCGCGACTGTTTTAAAAACAATCGCGCTGGCGCCGTAAAGATTTATTTTTTAAGAATTGAACGTACAAATCTCAACGGTTGGCATCCTAATATTTTTTCATGGTCTTGCAGGGCAAAATGTCTTTTGTTTGGCAAGAGAGAGCTCACGATGATGAGGATATAGCCGCCTATGCACTTGCCGAATGCCGAAATGCAATGCGGGCATGCGGATTCTTGAAATTCTTCCTTACTCCGCGCCTGAGGGCGCAACCTGACTTGCTTGAGCTCTTAATCAGAGCTTGGAACCCAGTGGATGGCAAATTCACGATCCGTGGCCAGGACATTGAGTTTGATTCCACGGACATTTATTTTTTGACTGGATTATCGCGCCGGGGCCAAATGCCCATCCTGGAGGGGCAACGACCCAGCGGTGAGACTCTTGATCAGCTCATGGCTCGAGTGTGCCCACGGGCTGTGAAAACACGGAGCGGGAAAGTTGGTATTCCGACAGTGGAGGACATGCCTCTTCGCACCATACTCTTTCTGGTGACACGGGCAGCGAGCTCTTTGGCCAATCATGAGGCCTCAAAGACCCAACTACTACTAGCTCTGGAGTGCTTACAGCCCACCATTTTCAACTGGGCAACAGCTGTGACGACTAGCATGAAGAGGCAACTGAACAACTGCCAACGCGGAGAGTCGAAGCAGTTTGCATATGGGTCGCTTCTACTTCCGCTCATGCTGGAGTGGGTGCCGGCCCTACAACTACAGACCATGGCCGTGGATCCACCTAGAGGTCCTCGGGAGACGAGGGCCAGTCGATGGGCCCGCGTCATGCCACGTGGAGGTGGAGGCCCCCCAGTGTCTTGGGGAGTATATTTCCGAGAGTGGCTGGATCGGCAGGTTGTCATCGTAGAGGACTGGCCATATGCTGGCATGGACTTCCGCAATGATCCTGACATGCCACTGCCCGCGGGAGAGCATTGGGATGATGGAGGTATGACACTTGATCTCTTTTTAATATTTTTTGATGTTTTTGATTTTTCATGTACATGTCTTAATAAATGTCACGGTGTGTAGATGTGGGACCCGTGAGACCCATTGGCCTAGCCCCAACGGCATGGAGAGAGGGGCAAGGAGCTGGAGCCCTGGCCCTAGTTCCTCCAGGAGTTGACACGTCGGAGACTGTAGCTCGCAACCTCGAGGGTTTGCTGGAGGGGGTGCCAGATTACCAGGGGGTCAAGGAGGTCCCTATAGAGCATCATATCCACACAGTGGGGGTGGCACCCAAGATGCACCGCCTTTTGAGGCGAGTGGCACGGGCAGCAGTATGCTATAGAGAGCATAACCTAGATCAGTAGTTATCTAGGTTTTTCCACTGATGTTTTTGAGAGACACCTGTCTCGGATGTACCGAGGACACCGGCTTTTATTTTTTGGACATATACACTTATTTTTGAGCGCCTTAGTGCGCCACACGATATATATATATATATATATATATATATATATATATATATATATATATAGATGCCGTTTTTGGATGGATCGTGTCACATATGATGATGTTTTTTAATATGTTTATGCAAATGTTTGATACAATTGTGATCTATGTATCAGTTGCACAACACACGACCCATGTATTTTAATTTTTATGCAAGCTTAAAACACATATGCAGGCACACATACAAACTATGCTTGGAAAAGAAATTACTTACATATGCTTATTCTATGGTCTTATTATGCTTTCTATGTCTTCTTGTATGATGGTTATCTATTACGCAAATGTCTATCCAACACATGGTTTGCCAATGCATCGGTTAACGTATTTAATCATCTCGAAATGTGTTGATATGTGATATAATCAAAATTCCTTTCTAACAATCTCACACGTAAATACAACCTTAGAATGCGTTGGTCTCTGACGGAATATCGCCCGTTGAGTTGATGGACAATAAGTTGAGAGTCCAGGTTTACCACCAAAGCACGGATGCCAAGATCAACTGCTTCGGCTAGTAACTCAATTACAGCACTGTATTCGGCAACATTGTTGGTGGTACGGCCCAAGCACACGCCTTGAAGATCTAGCAACTCGCCGTGAGGATCGTAGATCGCCCACGCCGCAGAAGACAAATTGCAAGTACTATGACAGGCGCCATCGGCGAAGCCAACGTAAGGTGTACTAGACATCTGCATAAGAAGCAGAAAACAAAATAAGAGGCAAACACACCTTCACACCAAAGCAAAACAAGAAATCATGCACACATGACACACTTGCTAAGAACACACGTATGTACAGACTAGGTGCACGAAATCATGCATAATATTTCTTCAAATAGAGCCCGTTGCGAGGCTTGTCAAGAGGATTTCCTTCGTAATCGATCAGCTCATATGCCCCCTTTTGCAAAACTCTCTTCACGATATAGGGGCCTAGCCACATGGATTCGAGTTTACCTGCCCCCAGCTTATCCTTAGCTTGATCATAGAGCAGTACTAAATCTCCCTCAACAAAGGAACGAGGTTGAATGGTATTGTCGAAGTGGGCCTTAACCCTCTTCTTCTGCGCTTCAATCACTAGAGAGGCTAAGCGACGAGTCTCATCTAGCCACTCTAAATAGAGAAGCCGTTCCTCCACCGGAGTGGTGTTGGGAAGCAACTCGACAGCTAATTTTAACGAAGGAATATCACACTCAACAGGAAGGGCGACCTCCAGTCCATAAACAAGCTGAAAAGGAGTGAAACCGGTGGCGTCCTTCACAGAGGTCCGGTAAGCCCACAAGGCAGGGAACAGCATCAGATTCCAATTAGACTTGTGCGTATTCATGGTACGTTGGAGCATTGTGATCAAAAATTTGTTCACGGCTTCAACTTGGCCGTTGGATTGAGGGTAATACGGCGTCGAGCTATCTTGACGCAAGCCTAGCTGGGTCGTTAGTTCCGTCATCATGTGATTACGGAAATGTTTTCCGTGATCTGTGACAATAGCCTGGGGGACTCCGAACCGAGTAATAACATGATTAAACAAGAACTGCGCCACTGTGTAACCTTCTTCGTTCAGTGTAGGCATCGCTTCGGCCCATTTGGTGAAGTAATCCACGACAACGATGATATATCCATGCCCCCCAGCCGAACGAGGGTTACAAGACGTATAATCGATGCCCCATTTAGCAAATGGACCTACGGTAACAACAGGGTGCAGTGGTGCAGGAGGTGCACGCATTTTCCGGTGGTAGACCTGACATTCATGACATGCACGGACGGAAAGGATGCAATCCTTGAAAATAGAAGGCCAGAAATAACCAGCACGGAGAATTTTCTGGGTGGTAGCATATCCGGACATATGGCCGCCACAAGCACCAAAGTGGCAGTCATTCAACACCCGCTCAGCCTCCTCGAGAGTCAAGCATCGGCGGAGAACAGAATCAGCGCCGAGGCGGTATAGGGTATCGCTAATAATGCGATAGGGTTGAGACTGTTGACGAATCCTTCGTCGAGCATCTTTCGATACCTCAGGACGGAAGGAAGACGTCTGCAAATATACTATGATGTCCCCATACCAAGGGTCGAGGGTGCTGATTAGAAACAATGTTTCATCTGGGATATGCTCTTCCGAACGGGATGGTACAGAAGGGGATGGCAAAGAACAGAGCAGTTCTGCAAAGACCAGAGATTTCTTAGACTTGGCGGCAGTAAATTCGAAGTCAAAATCTTGTAGGATGACAATCCATTTCGAGTATTTGCCCCCCAGCAGCTGACGCGACAAGATGTATGTCATAGGGTTGCGGTCGGAAATCACGGTCGTAGTACGCAACAGGATATAGTGCCGGAATCGTTGGACGGCGCAGACAGCTGCCAATGCCAACTTCTCGACATACGCGTAGCGAGTTTCTGTATCCAAGAGATTGCGACTAAGGTAATAGATAACATGCTCATTGCCATCATCGTCATCCTGCACCAGAACCATGTCGATGGTGGTGTCAGCGGCAGCTAGATAGAGAGAATAATCACGATGATAGTTCGGAGGTCTTAAGAGTGGAGCCGAGACAAGGAGGTCCTTGAGTCGCTCGAAAGACTCCTGGGCGATGGCATCCCAACGAAAGGGTGTGTCTCGCTTTAATAATCATGTGAAACCCTTAGCTACCTCGGCATAATTCAGAATGAATCGTCTAATGAAATTCGCTTTGCCCTGCAGGCTCTGCAATTGCTGCAAAGAGGCAGGGGGAGGAAGATTCAGAATGGCCTCAAATTTGAGGGGATCCAGGCGTATGCCTTCTCGGGAGACGATGAACCCGAGCAGTCGGCCAGATTCTACGCAGAAGACACACTTATGAGGATTAAGCCTTATGCGGTAGTGTCGACAGCGGAGAAAAATCTCGCGAAGATGAGAAGGATGGTCCTGACGCTTAGCTGAATGAGCCGGAAGGTCATCCAGGTAAGGTTGTACAATGTGACATATATCATGAAAGGCATAAGACATTGCACGTTGAAATGTAGCACCGGCATTCTTTAGACCGAAAGGAAGCTTCTTATAGGCGAAGGTGCCCCAAGGACAAATAAAAGCTGTCTTATGCTGGTCGGTGGGTGCAATGTTGATCTGGTTATAGCCAGAGAAGCTGTCCATAAACGAGTAAATATCACTTCCTGCGCACTCATCAATAAGCTGATCGATGAAGGGCGTAGGGAAGTTATCCTTCGGACAGGCACGGTTGATATCACGATAGTCAACACAGACCCGGATAGTACCCTGCTTTTTATTCTCAGGGACTATATTAGACACCCAATCCGTAAGGGGAATGGGGTAAATAAAGCCAGCTTTAAGAAGCTTTTCGACTTCAGCCTTGATGGCTGTAGCCTTTCGGGGGTGCACAGGGCATAAGCGCTGACGAACAGGCTGAGCACCTGGGTACGTAGGTATTTCGTGCACCACTATATTAGGATCGATGCCGGGCATTTCCTCGTAGGACCATGCGAAGACATCACAAAATTCACGAAAGAGAGCAGTATAGAGCTGAACTTCCTCAGGAGTGCAAGTGACTCCAATATGGATGTGCTCGACGATCCTTGGTTTGACAGAGATGTCGATCGGTTGGGTTTGCATGATATTTCCCATATTGCCCTCTGACACTTGATACAGCTGAATGGGTGTTTGGAGGGGCGGGGATGGGACACAAGAAGCAAACCGCTCGAGACATGCGGTCATTTCCGGATGGGGAGGGAGAAACAAAGAGCGATGGTGGTGATCTGACCAAGGGAGCTCTTCGAGAGACATGGTCTCTATGATGGCTTCATCGGAAGGAAATATTTCCTTCAATGGATTCGACATAGCCTCATCTCCTAGCCAAGGGAAATGATCATATGAATCGGGAACACTGCTCGGAAGAGCAGGTTCATCAGGGGGAGCCGATGCAGCGACAATCTCGATGTAGTTGAGTTCGGCAGGACTCAACGGCATCATATCACCCCAAGAGTCCTCCTGATTAGCAGGAGGAAGAATCCACGGATCTGAGCGTACAGAGATCACGTTGATAGGGGCGAGATTCGGAGGTGGGTGGGGAAAGACTCCCATTAAGGTGGGATCTTTAAAGAGTCCAGCACCCACGTTCACGAGTGACTTTGAGGTATGCTCCACAAATGGCACATTACCTTTAGAAGAAGAGGAAAAGAAAGAGAGTTGGTCCACCGTGACAATCTTCCCCTGGTGAGGGAAACGAATGACACGGAACAGGGAGGAAGCCACGGCTTGCATGGCGTATGTCCAGCTCCGTCCGAGGAGGAGGTTGTAAGGAAAATTGGTGTCAACAACTTCAACCTCTACTTCTATGGTCTTTCCTTCCAAAGAGATGGGTAAGCGTTGGAGGATACCGTAAGGGCGAGATTCTCTTCCATCGAAAGCTTCGAGCGTCATAGGGGACTGACTCAAAGCAGGGGAACCAATCGCTTTCCAGCAAGCAACGGACATGATGCAGGTTGAGGCACCTTCATCAATAACCGTACGGTGAATCATTCTGCTATTGATGATGACCTGTATAAGGAAAGCGACTTGGTGAGGCAGTCGCTGTGTAAAACCCTCGAGATCGAAAGAAATCAAATCTGAATCTGCCGGGTCGATGCCACCAATAGCTGATAGCAAGGACTTCCTCTGGGAGGGGCAGCTCTGGAGGACTTCTAAAGCGGACATAGCAGACAGAGCCTGAGCTAGGTCCTCAACAATGCTATAGTGCTGGGCAGCACGAGCATTAAGGTTGTAAGATGACTTCCTGAGTACACCTTTTTGAGGGGGTCAGGGGATCGTCTCAGTGCTGGGCCTTTCGATGTGGAGAGGACCAGAACTAGATGGAGGAGCACTGGAGGGAACCTCCGGCTCTTTCCCGGCACGATATGGATAATCTTTCGCTCGAGTTGAAACATGGATGGGGATCGTGCCAGCCATGAACACTTGAGAACCGAATGAGGAAGAGGATTGAGACGGGTCTGCCACCATTTGAGTCTCCTGGGAAGGGAAAGGCTCTTTAAGCACGGCAGGGGTCCCAGGAGCTCCTTTCAATAACCGACTAACTTCGGACCGCCTTGGGCAGTCCTTAGTGTAGTGATTCTCATCACATATGAGACAAGGATACTTAGGTTTTCGTTTAGCTCCTTCCTCGGGTGGAGGTTTAGGGACATCCTGCTTGGGCTGACCAGATTTATCTTTAGCTTTTCCCTTCTTTTTCCCTTTTGAGGATTTATCCGCTGCGATGGACTAGACAGCGTTTACCTCGGAGGTACTTCCAGGATTAGGTTGGCCCTGAGGAGCATTTTCATTAGAAGCATTCTGTTTTTGCTTCCCAGGGTTCGCGGTTGATTTCTTCAATGACGAGTTAACAGAGCCAATGACCCCATCGACAAATAGTTTCTGCGGAGCCTTGGTCTGTCCAGGCCTTGGGGCGTCTGGCAAATAATCATATAGAGTACCCGACTGAGAGTATACTAAGTCTAGGTACTGAGCTCACGCGATCGCTTGCTCTTCAGTTACACAAGCTCCCATAGCGATGTCCTTCGCAATTTTAGGGACAAAGGAAGTTGTTAACCAATCGGTCAGGAGGTGATCAGGAATCCAGAATTTGATCAATCGACGACGCCTTCTCCATTCATGTATATGATCAGATATGTGCGTAGCCGTGTCCTGTTTTAGAGACGTGAGGAGATTTGTCCATGTCTCGTACCGAATGGGTAACTGAAAATGAGTTAAAAACGCCATAGCCAGCGAGTTGAAATCTTGAAACATGCCGTGATTCAGCTCAATATACCATTTAGCGGCCGAACCGGTGAGGGTTCTCTGAAAGAGACGAAGTCGGATAGAGTCATCAAGCCATGAGTTCGATGAACACCAAAGGTGATAGGTCATAACATGTGCTTGAGGATCCTCACCTGCTTTGCCATCAAATTTTGGACAATCACCGGGTATTTTAGTTGGAACTGGTGGCCAATACGCATTATGCAGAATGGGATCATTCGTTAACTTGGACACATCCGGAAGTTCCAACGTCGCTAAGAATGGCAACTGAGGGTTAAAGGACATTTGTGGCTATGGGTTCGAGGCAGTATTAGGGTTCCAACCAGGTGGTGGTTGCCCCCACGAACTCTGTCCAGATGGACCTGGCCCAAAAGGGCCTGGCGCATAAGAACCTTGTCCCGATGGACCTGGCCCAAAAGGGCCCGGCGCATAGGGACCTTGTCCATAGGGGTTCTACCCATATGTATTCTGTCCATATGCAGACAGTTGACCCTGGGTCTACCCCCCAGCACCCCACGTATTAGCAACTTGGCCCGCAGGTGCAGCATACTGATAATTTTGGTAAGGACTGACCTGCATCTGTTGATAATTTTGGTAAGGGGTAAACTGTGTTTGCCCCTGGGGTTGCTGGTAGCCATACGTTTGCTGGGCTCCATACTGAGCCTGGTAAGAAGGCTGCGCTTGGTAGGAAGGCTGGGGCTATGGCCCGCCTTGCATTTGATAACCCATTTGAGTTTGAGGCCCAGAATAATGTCCTTGAACCGGCTGGGCTTGGATCATCTGGCCGGAAGGTTGGCCTGGTTGAACCTGGGATGGACCTGCTTGCCCAGAAGGATGTACTTGCTGGGTGCTAGGTTGTCCTTGAGTAACCACGGGTTGTCCTTGCGGAACAGACGGCCGAGCTGGCTGGATGGCTGGTTGACTAGCCTGTCCAGCTGGATGAGTAGGACGGACAGTGGGTTGGCCTTGTTGCACAGAGGGCTGGCTCGTTTGTCCGGAGGGTTGTACTGGCTGAGTAGTGGGCTGGCCCTGTTGTACGTAGGGTTGCCCCCCTTGCCCAGAAGGATACCCTTGTTGGACTGCTGGTTGACCTTGAGGGGTGTAATTTTGCCCAGCTTGTCCAGTGGGATACCTTGCTGAAAACCAGGTTGGCCTTGTTGGATGTGAGGCTGCCCTGGCTGACCAGACAGATAACCTTGCTGGATACCAGGTTGCCCTGAGTAACCAGAAGGTTGACTCTGATACGAAAAGGATGGACCTCCCATGGTCGAAGGTTGTCCTGGGTAGGGTTGTCCTTGTGGGCCCCCAGATTATCCTGGGTAAGACTCGCCATACAGTGGTTGCCCTTGGGGGGCTTGCACATAAGGTGGCTGGCCTAGATTAGGTGGTCCTTGGGGCTGTCCAGGAATTGCCCGGTGCCCACAAAAAGTATGAGTAACGGGATCATAAGTAATGTCTAACGGTGTCGAGACTTCAACGAAAGGTTGACGAGGTGTGGATTGAACGTGCTCGAGGTACTGACCGTTAGAATCATAATAAAAGAGTGGACCTTGGTAATTCGGGTCCACAATGGGTTGCCCATGGGCGTCATACGGCCTCGCTCCTGGAACAGGACCAGAAGAGGGCTGAGCACTTTGTGCAGGATCAATGACTCCAGACGAAACCCCTGGTTGGCTACTGCTCACTTGACTGTGAGAGGGACCAGCCCCAGGGTTCGTAGATGAAGATGTTGTCACAGCACTGACAACTGGAGTTGAGTACGCTACACAAACAGTTGGATTTGTGGGAACTGAGGTAACAGGTGTATTAGGGGGTTGCGAAAGAAAGGGTTCCGTGGTGGCAATGACACTAGGATCCCATATAGTCGTAGAAGGCATTCTGGCAGCTATTCTATCCCTCATTGATTGATACCGTGGAGGGAGTGGAGAAGTAGATGGAATGGGAGTTTCAATACTTGACACCACGGGTGTCTCACCTGCGCTGGGTGATGTCTCATCCATTTGGGAAGTTGACATCGGAGATGACATACCGGGAGGGGTAACAGGAATATCGTCTTCGTCAGGCTCCCAGATAGGGTTCCAATCTTCTTCGTAATCCGGATCGTCCGGGGCACGTACGTTGATAGGCTGGATACTCGGGATAACCGGAAGAGTATCGCTTACAACTGGTGCCTTAGGAGCAACAGAAGATGAAGAACCTTGATCACTTGGACCGGGAGTTGACGGGTCAGCCAGGATGACAAACCCCACACAAAACCCTAAAGGAAACTAACGACAAAGACCCTACTCAAACTAACGCATACAAAATATAACCAGGTGATGTTATCGTGGCCGAATAAATTTTTAAGACACAAGAACTGAACTTGACATTTTCATGTTTCAAGAGTCGAGAAAAGGACAAAAAGATGACTCTAGTCTCCTTCGAATGTTTAATGCGCACGAAGTGATAAGAAGCTCACTGGCACCTTTTCATTTAGGGAGTCCGAAAAGGATCAAAAGTGACTGCTCTGGAGACTCTAGGCAAAGGGTTTACCAAGCAATCCGTAAAACTGCTTATACACCTTGGCAATCGTATGAGAACCAAGGACTTTCTGTACTGCAGTCAATATTCCCGAATGCTGTGTTCGGTGCGTTACGGCTCGCAGGGCGGCAGACTCGGCTTCCTATGGATCAAGGTTGATAACCAAGTGGGGTCTCCCCTATATACGCGACGGTACGTGGGAGCTCAAATCCGTGCTAGACCACTATCGAGTCACAAGAGGAGGAATCACCCAACCGTAATGTGAAACAACAGTGACTAGGTTTAACGACGCCGGAGCACGTCTCTAGCCTAGACCTCTACAATATGAGCGTTAAGTTCCAATGTGTTTTTAGATTTATTCAGTTTATTTTATGGTTGATCTTGAATTAAGTTTCGGTTTCAGGCCTTATCGTATGATCTCTCACAATTTCCTAGATGCAAACTACATGCCAAAGAATACCATTTTGTTCGATGAATTCTAACTATGAGAAGGTTAAGAGCTTTCAATCAAACAAGACGAAAACAATCAAACAATCTAATGCAACTAATGACAAAGAAATGAAAATTTTTCTTTTGAGAACACAAATCAATGAAATGCTCTTCTTTTCATTAACTATTGAATGCAAAAGATGCTAGTTTGATTTCTCTTTCAATGGCACTATGCACTTTAAAATGAATTTTGAGAGACAGCAACACTGAGCAAAAAGAAGTAAAATCACTCAATGAAAAGCACAACAAGCGTGAAAAGAGCTGATTGAACCCTAGCAACCGTGATCTGTGTCTGGGTAGTGAAACAATCCGAGGATCGGTTCAACAACAATCACCTCAAGCAAACAAGCAAAGAAAGCAAAAAGAGGAAGGTTTCCGCAATAGCAAAGGCAAGCAGCAACGAACTTTTGTGAACAAGTGAACAAGTGAGCAAAACAAGGTCAATCCAGTGAAAACGGGATGATGGCACTAGGTCACGGGACACAAAAATGAAATCCGTCCAACAAGACTTCGCAAGCAAGTGTGTAACAGTTCAAACAATAAATATCAAATCATAAACCAAGTAGAAAAAGCTGGAGATAGTGAAACCAACAGGCTCAGGAGGTAAAATTGAAACAAATTCAATTTTACAGGATCAGCGCGGGTAGCGCTCAGCAACTGTGCGCTGACAAAAGGTCACGCGTAGCAACTTGGCGCTGTCAGCGCGGAAGGACACGGATTAAGCGCGCTGGTTCGATTTCAGAACCGTCGCGACTGTTTTACGTACAAGCGCGATGACAACAGGTTTAAAGAAACAGCTATGCGCTGTCAGCGCAACTGTTTTGATATAAACCGCGCTGAGGTTAAAAAAGAGGCAAAATCAAGCCAAAAACTCCCAAACCAAGGCCAGAACTCTTTAAACAATTAAGACACTTCCCAGATTGAACCAGGAGGGCTAAAAGCAGAGAACTAATCCCCAATTTCAAAAAGAGAGAACAATCAAATTCAAACACAAAGATGGACAAAAGAGACAAAAGGCCAGCTCCCCAGCGGAGTCGCCAAATTGTTGGAGAGGTAAATCCCCTCTACGGATAGAGGCGATCCCTACTAGCCCAGAATGGGTCTAGCAACAATCAATCAATGCTACTGTGCAAGTTCCTAATTGCAAATAAACAAGAGGCAAAGAACACCTACTTGGATTCCAACGCTATTGTTTGATGAAGAGATGCCGCTCTCGCTCCTTCGCTCTGGCCGGTCACGATCTTCCACGATCTCCACGAATAGATACCTGCACACACGAAGAGACAGACAAACACAAGCGTGAAATCTAATAAAAGCAATTATACATCAGTCAGAAAGGATGTAAATCACATTAACCATTGCAAAGACAAATGAGAATGGAACCATAACAGTAGTCATCTATTATTAAATCAATAACAGAGAAAGGTACAACCAATGTTCTGACGCTGAGTCCTTCTCTTGAGGGTCCAGCCAGCAAGTCTCTTAAGCATTCACCCTTGGAGGTAGATTCTCCCAACACAAAAGCTCTCTCTCACAAAAGCAATACTCACAACCTTCCTTGAGCTTCCTCTAACAAAACCACACTTGTCACACCAACTACCTACTAACAGCAGCAATCCAAGCACTATGAATTCCACACTATCCAAAACTAGTTGCTCATGGTAATGGTGGAGGTTTAAGTAGAGAAGGAGTCTCCATGAATGGTGGGAGGACAAGCTTATCTTCAAGGAAGGTGGTTCCAAATGACGAACAGACATGCCATAGAAAGGAGGGCGACACTCACAAGGCTAACAACTAGGCCTGGAACCATCTGGAAGGCTGGCTGTTGGAACAAATTCGCCCAAACTGGATCAGCGCGGGTGCAACACTGAACTGACGCAATGACAGCGCATCACAATAACAGTGAAGACCGTGTCAACGCGGCTCGATACTTTCATAGGATGCGTTGGCGCACAAAATTCGACCAGCGCGGGAAACCCGTGTGCTTCCGCGCTGGCAGTGCATCAGTAACACTATAAGCCGCCTGTCAGCGCAGTTATTCTAATAACAGACGCGCTGATGCAGTAAAATTTGGAAAAGTGGGTCACTTGGCCAGTTTAGAGAACATGAGCATGGTGCATTTGATTCCATAAGACATTAGGGAGACTGACAGGGAGACAGTGCCAAATTACTGCGTAACATGGGGTATACGTGTACATTCGCTGGTTTATGGATTGGTCAAAGACCATCTGGCACAGGTTCAAGGGGAGCATTTATTCTTCTAAAAATACATTGTTGGCATTATTATAGAAGATCTTGGAGGAGAAAGTTCAAAAGGATGTTGATCTGAATATTGTTGCTAATGTTTTGTCTCTATGTATTATATCTCTTCTGTCAAGGTCATTTATGGTGTATGGTGGATTATGGTTCTTCTTGAAGAAATTCTCTTTTACAGATCTGGCCTACAGTCAGGGGGAGCATGATCAGCTCAAAAGAGTAGAGTTTTCAGCATGTTCTCAGGGGGAGCATAACCCTTTGCCCTTGATGACAAAGGGGGAGAATGACTTTGAGGATCTTGGGGTTGCCATCAAGTCCAAAGGGGGAGATTGTTGGAATTATGATTCAGGTTTGGCACTATGGCACAGGTGTTGTACTTGATGGCAACTCACTCAAGTGGCAAATCTCTGTTCAGGCTCACAAAATGATAGAATATAATGGGTTCGCAGGTACTCCGTTCAAATGGTGCGGACCCGCAGGCATGCCATTCACAAACTGCGGTCATATCTACAGGTTATCTGAACAGAAGGTGCAGACCCCAGTACATGCACTTTCATGCAAAGAAAAGCGCACGCACGTGGGAAATCCTATGGTGGTCCATGGTATTTAGTCCGACGTATATGATCATATGGTTTTGGTCTGTGGTATAGCATCTAAATTATTGAACCCCGATTTTGGGTCCCTTGTATTGGTTTACTATGGTTTTGATCCATGGTTTAAGTAAGGGCTTGCCTATAAAAAGGAAAGGAGATCATTTGACTAGTCACTTGCGAAATTTGAATATCTTAAGATCTAAAATTTTGGGTGATCGGTTTGAAAATCTAGATCTAAATCAAGGTGAAATCTATCAATTGTAAGGCGAATCTATTGATAGGTCGTGACCTCTCTGGCGCATGATCAGATATGTGGATATGACTATTTGTGGCACATTGGAGGACTGTTAATTTGGCTCTATTCGGAGGTCCGCAGGTGATCCACAGCGCAGGTGCAGGGGTCCGCAGCACAGCAGAAGGCGCAGGTGCGAGGGTCCGCAACGCAACAGAAGGCACAGGGGCGGGGGTCCGCAACGCAGTAGAAGGCGTAGGTGCGGAGGTACGCAAAGCAGCAGAAGGCGTAGTCGCGGAGGTACGCAGAGCAGCAGAAGGCGTAGGTGCGGAGGTATGCTGTCGGGCAGTACAGGTGCGGAGCTATGCAGTCCAGACACAGAAGAACTGCAGATATTGGCAGGTTTCTATTGGTGAAGTTGCGGATTTTTCTTAAAATATTCTTTGGCTACCTTTTATCTATTGCTGTAGAGTTCTGGGTTTAGATTACTAGTATTGATTTCTGGTTACTGCATTCTGAGAAGTTATTGGTTGATTCATTGGGTGATTGTAAAAGGAGATTGGTTGATTCACATGTACTTGATGATTATTTGATGTTCATGGATCCAGTTTGAAAATTTATGAAAAGTGGTCCTTGGAAGACAAGAAGTAGGTCAACACCTACATACTAGTAGATCAGCTAGTACAAGAGCTAAGGGGGTTGTAGCTCCCTTCCAGGAGAGACTGGAAAACGAGAGAGGGTTGTAGCTCTCAGCAGGTTGCAGCCTGCATACTGGTAAAGGAATGCACCAGTACAAAATCATTGTAAAAGAAATTTCTAATTGAAAGAAGATAGAGACATATTGCAGCAGGTGGTTTTCACCCACATTGGGTTTCCACCTTATATCTGGTGTTCTTTGTGTGACTATCTGTTTTTCTTGTTCTTTCTCATTATTATATGGTACTGACATACAAATTAATGATCAAAATCTGAAGAATAAATTAAAGTATAAATATAGAAGATATATTGAAAAGAATTTGATAATACTAATTCACCCCCCCCTCTCAGTATTATTTCCAAATTTGTGGTTGAGTAGAAGGTGAAGGCAACAAATCTAGAGCATTGTTGTATGGGGGCCCCCACCCATGGGGTGGTGCATTCCACGGAGGTTATGGAGGAGTATATGGCTGAAATGGTTGGTTGGTCGGCTAGGAATGGTATTGAGGTGCAAAAGACCAAGGAGAAGGTGTAGACCAGGTGGGATGAGCAGGGGGGTCCCAAGAGGGAATGTATATGTTTTGGTTAGGGTTGTCATATGCATAGGATGACCATTGCATGCCCTGCTAGTACGGTCAAGGCCCATGAGGCCTCCTTTGATTTATGTAAAAGAGTTGTTCATTCACCCCTTCATTTCCCTAATACATAGCTTTTAGTCCAGGTAGAGAAGGGCACTTGTCTATGGAGTGGTTTTCTTCACAGACCGAGCAGATTTATATAAGGTTTAATGGACATTCATTCCTAGGGTGCCTCCTTGTGCATTTGGGGCAGAAGATGGTTAATGCTCTCTTTACTTCCTCTTGCTTTCTCTTAATTTGCATAGTGTCCATATGTATGGCAAGGGTTTGTAGCATTTTGCTCTTGAAATATTCCAGCATATTTCCAATTTCACCTTTTATGGATGTGTTGGAATATGAGCTAGCCACTGGTTGGCTACCCCTACCATTTTCCCTAGCTACCCTAGAATGGTTCTTAAAGATGGTCTTGATATCTTCATAGGGTAGCTGGTAGATGTCCCTTCCTGCTAGCAGGTTTAGGGTATCCAGAAGATCTTCCTTAACCCCCCCCCCCCCCGAGTAGGACTAGCTTCAGTGACTCAGGATCAAGTGTGCACCTGGCCTTTTTGTAGCTAAGCTAGAATCTTTCCTCATAATCTTCTAAGGACTCATCATGCCCCAATTTCATTCTAAAAATTTCCTCTTTAGTGTCTTTGGACCTACAGTAGTCTCCATACTTGTTGTTGAAGGCTTGCTGCATCTGAGCCCAGTTGGTGATGTTATCCCCAAGTAAACCCATGTACCAACACAAAGTTGCATCCTTGAGAGTGGATGGAAATAATTTCAACTTATGATCATCAATGGTGTAATCATAAGTTGTGCATATGACAACAGACTCAAACAAGAAAGTATCTAGATCTTCTGAGGTCATGTCATGGAAGTGAGGAAGAACAGAGGGGCTTATGTTTTTCGTCTTGGCATCCCCATTGGTTTCTCTTATGGGAAAAGCACCCTCAATTCTTTCTCTATCTCCTCTGTCATTTCTATTTTCAGCCATTAGGTCAGTTGGAATGGGTTCTCCTTCTTCTTCTCCCCCAATAGTCTCTTCCAAAATCTCTACTTACTCGCCTAAGGGGTCCTCCAATTCACATCCACCGAAGAAGAGGGAAGGTTGGTTGTTTGAAGTGGTGGGGGTATTTGGTAGAAATATTCCTAAGTTATCCCTATTCCTACGAGGCATGAAAGAAGCGTTTTTTTGTTTTGTTTTGTTTTTCAAGCTTTAAGACTAATTGCATAACCGAAATGACAAACTGAATGGAAACTAACTGTTGAATGAAATCTCACTTTCAGAATGGAAAGGAAAGCAAACCAACTTACAATTACTTTTGAAAAAAATGAAGCTAATAGTAGAATGAAAGAGATAATAAATGGAAGAAAGAAAGTAGAAATCACATTTGCTCAGACACCTCCCTAGAAATGGTGCCAAAAAGTGATGAGCACCAGTATTACAGCAAGAATGTTGCAACTCCTGGGGCTACCAACTTTACTTTATCAACCTAGGGTTCATACAAAATTGGAGGTGACAGTTTTGTATACACAATTAGATGCAATGGGTCCACTCTTTGTCACTGCTGAGTTGGCGATATACCACTAGGGTTTCTCAAACCAACCTTCTATTGATTTAGAAGAAGTTTGATTACCAATGGAGAGAGGGGAATTTTACCTTAATTGAGAGAACTTAAATATCTTCTACTGCAGTAATGAAAGACTAAAATAAATGCTTTAAACGCACCACTCATATAACTATTTGTTAAGAGATATTCCTTCAGAAGACTTCTAAGCTAACATATGTGTAATCCTAATTCTCCCTAAGCATGCAATCTGAGATAATCAAACATTTTACTGTCGTGCATATGAATGAACACAATAACCTTTTTTCCTTTTTGTCTTTTTTGTGAAAATATGAATGCTAATTCTTCTTGATTATATGGCAAGTGGGTTAGGTGTAGAGAGAGATGGTTGTGAAGGGTCAGATGGCTTGGGAGGCAAGCAGGGGTCTTTTCCTATCTTTTTGGATGCATTTTCCACAAATCGGCCTCAAAACAGGGCGCTACAGGTCATCCTACATGATGTCATAATACACCTACAGGATGTCTTAATGCTCCTACTGGATCCCCTGTATTCCTACAGGATCGGGCCAAAAGCATAACGAGTAATTTGGAAGGTGGTATAGGACTTAGGGAAGGTGAATGATGGAAAAATAAGGCAAGGGGGTGGCTAGGACTTCCTCAATACTCAAACCAAAGTTTTTAAGATGGTTGGATTTCCTCAATAAACATGGAAGGTTGTTCTTATGGAATGATAAATCGGTTTATGGACTTAGTGGCTTTTGGTGATCATGGATGGATGAGGTTAGGCTGGGACTACTGGAATGATATCTTCCTACACTATTGAAACTCCTACAATACATAGATCACTGGCATTTACCCATGAATCATGTCAAACAAGAAAGATTTCCAATCATAAGAAAATAGAATTCCATTATTTCATTGCCTAGTTCATGCATGGAAATACTTGAAGAATATTGTGAAACACCATGAGATCTAATACAAAGCTGGAGATATCATAAATAACAACTGAAACCTATTCTTGAAAACTGAAAAGATGTTGGCCTAATTAGCGGAAAAATGCTAAATTCCATATGAAACCATAATTCTATCTTTTTGGAGCTGAATAGGAGTTTTTCCTAAAACCATGGTCCCTGAAGGGAGGAGTAAGGCAAGATCCACCTACTATTAGCCTTTTTAGTATTCATTTATCTCCCTAAAGCTACTACTAAAGATATGCACAAATGAAGCAAACTAATCAAATTCACCAATACTTGCAATGAAACAATGCCGAAATCAATTCAATAATTAATCTATGACATAACCTAAGAATACAAGTACAATAAGAGGAACCTGTGCTGCGAGGGTTGGGCCCTAACCCAAGAGCTTCATCCCTCTGAGTCAACTCAGTGCCAGATCAAGGAAATTCCCATTCTCATTATCATATCAAAACATTACCTAACAGTGTTTTTCCACAATCCTTAAACTCAAAAATTCTTAGTGCTCTTACATAAAAAAATCTGAATCCTAATGAGGCTCTAGGCTCTAGTGCTCCAACAACTTCCTTAAATCTAGGGAGGCTTGGCTCCCAAACTCAAGATGAACTGCTTCTTAACTATCACCGGCTCGACTGCCAATGACCTTCATGACTCGGTTGCCTGCAACTTCGAGCTAGTGTGAGTTGATTGAGGGATATTCAAATGAGTGAGGATTTAGTGAGGAAGATACGTCTCCTATAATCTCTCTTTCTTATCTCATTCGAGTTCCTGCACCTTAATTGGCCAAAATTGTCATGATTTTCTCCCAAAAACATGCAATCAATGCACATTAGACCACTAAACATAACATCTTACTTTTACTCATCTCATTAAGTAAAATATAATTAAAACATGTAAGGAATTATGAGAATAGTTTATTATAGTAAGCTTGGAGGTGTATTAAGGTCCATATAGGTACCCAATGATGAATCTCATCACCTATGGCTTCAATAGTATTTTTGCAAGGGAAGTTGAATGAATTTATTACATTGCTTACGAGGATCAATGGAGTCCATGGAGACTTGTGATGAAAGGATAGAAGTGGGCATACATTAAGGGATTTTATTATTTTGATATATAGCAACAACAACATTTTCAAAGAAACACTAAAGATTGAGTATAACTATGAAAAAATTGAAACAAAAGATGCAGTACTAATCTAACTCTGTGAATCACATATCTATGTTGACCCTATATCTCAGAGAAATATGAAGAGATCTTCTATAACAAAACCATTTAGTCCTTCAACACTTTTATTTTTTGAAAAATTAAGTCTAGGCATCAGAAAATGGGAAAAGAAAAGTAATACAAACCAATGGAAAATAAAAATCCTAAATAAGAGAAAATGGAAAAGGAAAAGAAAATGGTATTATAAACAGATGACCATTTTCTGCAAAATTGAATGAAAATATGAAGGCCTATGTGATTGCAATGTGAAAAGTGAGGTGAATTTCATTTTGTAGCCAGAGCTGAAGGTTGGGTGACTCATCAACTCTTTGTATTTGTGCATGTATATTTGTGTAATGATGCATTGATTGAGCTCTCAACTTCAAGATGCATATCAAACCCCAATTTATGTCATGAGACCAAATTTGCAAGGCATATGGATGACAACAACAAGATTGAAACATGAGTTAAGTTTCACTTCTTTAACCACACACAAGAACAAAAAATATCATAAAACGTTATGGAAGGAAATGAGCAAGGACCTTTGGTTCCACCACCATTGGTGGCATGGTGAGTTGTTGGTGAAACCCGCATTCTGACCTCCTTAGCATTATTATCAATTTACATTGTTCTTCCCTAGTCAGCGAACTCATTTCCACCTTGGCATCAAAAGTGTAATTGCATAAAAGGAATGTCAGTCTCATGCTAATAGGTCTTGTACGATTAATGCACAAGAACCTAGTACATAGTTAGTTTTTATCTTTGCTTATCTACCAAGGACTTATTTCCCTTTCCAAATATCAATAATTCTTTTCCAAGAAAAAATAAAATAAGAATAATATTTTACTATATTCTAAAAGGTGAAGATGTTGAAATCATGCCACAAGTTGAAAGGAAATAAAATATATTTCCTCAAACCACCAAATATATAATGAAAACAATAATAATTATAATAATAAAAATATATCTATCAAATTATGCATGAAATGAGAACTATAAGAATTCAAGGGACTAAAAAAATATTTGACCAAAACAAACCAAAAATTTCAAACTTGACAAAATCCTCTAAACACAAGCAACAAACAAACCACTAAAATTTTCTAAGATATTAGAGCTAGACATCAACGGAATTTCATGTACTTGAATAAGCCCATTGTTTCTTAGTTTTAGACTTCTTAAATTATTTATTTATCATTTAATACTAGGACACTATCTATGTGAACAGAAATAGGTCCCCGCTTC
The DNA here is from genome assembly GCA_031772625.1 of Pinus tabuliformis. Classification (NCBI taxonomy): domain Eukaryota; kingdom Viridiplantae; phylum Streptophyta; class Pinopsida; order Pinales; family Pinaceae; genus Pinus; species Pinus tabuliformis. The sequence goes on from CM062819.1 coordinate 1,097,905,963, forward strand.
ATCAAATCTGACTTCATTTCCAGTCAAAGATCAAATCCAACTTCATTTCCAATACCAATATAAAATCACACCCTTTATAAATATTAACATCTAACCACTTAGAACCCTCATATAATCCTTTTCATAGCCCAACAAAAGGATATCCCTAACAAAAATTGAACTTTTCAAAAATATAACATGATCATGTAAGAAACTAAATACTAAATAAGAACACTACTATATAGGAAGCAATTCAATGGCAATTCAATCAGCCTTCATGCAATGAAGAAAAATCACTAACTCCTTTTGCGATATTGAATGCCACATTCTTGTAATCAATAATTATGTTGACACTTGAGTTGCTAGTGTTGTGTCAAAGTAACCATTGCTCACTACCTAGAAATGTTGAAATACAGGATGATGCTAAAGTTAAAGACACAAAATAAAAAAAAATAAAGATATGACAAAAAAATAGACGTGCAAGAATATATTGGTTGTGTGTGAAAGGGATGAAAATAACTGAGACTAGAGAGATTTATAGAATGTGGTAGTTACTAGTGTGTGTTTATTGTGCAATTAGTGGCATGGTGGAGAAACATATCAAGAAGGGACATTGGTCTCGGGAAAGTATAGTAGGGAGATCCATAGAGAATTTATGTAAAAGGAAGATGAGAAGTGTTGTCTTCAAGTTGGGTTATGCTATGGTATAATTTTTTTGGTGATAAGAAGTAGTAATAGAAGACTTACATCAATAGGAAAAAATTAGTTTCGAGGCATGAGTTGGACTAACTCATGCTATCTCATCCCTTAATGTTCCTAAGTACATGTGGGGACCCGAACAACTTAGTACCTAAAAGACTTGAAAGCATGACTGACAAATGACTGAAAAGACTCTATATAAAAGAATGTCGGTTTCATGCCAATAGGTCTCCTACAATGAATGCGCAGGAACCTAGTACATAAACCATTTTTCTCTTCACTTAGCTACCCATGGTTCATTTCCCTTTCCAAATATCAATAATTATTTTCCAAGTAAATATAAAATAAGCATCGTAGTCTACTAGATTCTAAAAGTGAAGATCCTAAAGTTATGCCACAAAGTGAAGGAAATAAAAACAAATTTATTCAAACCACCAAATATATAAAGAAAACAATAATAATTATAAAACTAGATCTATGAATCTAAGCATGAAGTACTAACTAAAATCATTCAAGGTACTAACATAATATTTGACCAAAACAAAACTCAAAACTCAACAAAATGCCCCAAACACAAGTGTTACACTAAAAAATGTCACCATGACTATTTGTAGTTAGTATGGCTCCATCCACTGTCATACTATCCTCCTTGGCAAGTCTCATGCCTCTGCTCCTCATGTCAAACTTCAAGAAAGAGAGAAAAGTCATTTAAAGTCAATTATCTCTGGTACGCAGTGTCTCTTAGCCTTACCTGCGTGTACGCAACCCAAGTTCACAAGACATGCGTACTTGTACGCTCTGTATGTAAAGCAGTGGGTGCGTACTCCTGTAAAGGTCAAAAGGCACAAGTTTCACTCCAAAAAAGTTACTTGTGGTCATTTCTAGAGTCTTCTAGAAGCTTGTTTGACGTGTATGAAGCGCCTCTAGATGGTTCATGTATCCCTACCAAAGAGGAACTTATCCCATCAAGAGGGGAGCTATCCCATCCAAAGAGGGGTTTATCCCATTGATGGTGGACCTGAATAACTTCCTCTAGAGCACTATAAATACAGGCATTGGGCCAAAGGGAGGGGAGGTTGAAAGCTGAACATTCCTAAGGGTAGATGCTGCTGGAATTAGGACTTCCTTGTAGAAGCTTGTGAGGAGAGATTACCATCTTTGCTTGTTTCCATTGGGAGGTGGGTGAGCTGATCAGAGTAAAGGAGAACTCTTGTGGACCCTGGGAGGAGCTTGCACAACACCAAGGCTCAGGTTGTAATGGTTCCTTTTGTTACCTTTTAATACAAATTAGTCCATTCTTCTCAACAATTTGTTATTTATGAGTTGTTTCATATACTCCTTGGTCTATATGTTAAATATGTTTTATTTTATGTGATATTAGGTGCTATTTAATCGTTTGATTGTTAGTGAATGCAGGTTTCGAAGGGAAGGAGGAGCTCATCCGGATCAACGAAGCTGGACTACTACAACAGCGTTGGATTACAGGTAGGATCTAAACACTTGATTTCTCATATTATAAAAGCATATTTAGGGAAGGATTGCTCTTATTTGTCTTGTTTGTCATTAGAAAGTCTTAGGTTTCTAGGAAGGTCAGTTGTGTCCGCACTAACGACTCTTTCCGTGTGACAAAAGGGCGACTCAAAAATGGAAATTTCCCAAACTATTGCCATTGACATTTCAGTCAAAACCGGAGTTATTGAAAACATTCATATAGGTGCCTCGTGTACAGATAACGAAATTCAAACATACAAGGTCCTATTTCAAGAATTCCACGACGTGTTTGCCTGGTCCTATGAGGAAATGCCAGGAATTGATCCCTCCATTGTTATTCATGAAATCAAGACCTACCCGGACGCTAAACCCGTTCGGAAACGTCTGCGTCAGATACACCCTAGGAAAGCGGCTGCGATTAAAGCAGAAGTCGAAAAGCTGTTGAAAGCAGGTTTCATTTATCCGATCCCGTTAACAGATTGGGTATCGAATATTGTTTCGATTAACAAGAAGCAAGGAACAATAAGAATATGCATCGACTATAGGGATATAAATCGTGCTTGTCCAAAAGACAACTATCCCACGCCCTATATCGATCAAATAATTGATGATTGTGCCGACAGTGAAATATTTTCCTTTATGGACGGTTTTTTCGGTTACAACCAAATCAATATTCTACCTGTCGATCAACCAAAAATGGCTTTCATTTGTCCTTGGGGGACATTTGCTTATTGCAAATTACCTTTTGGACTTAAGAACGCCGGAGCCACTTTCCAACGGGCAATGTCTTACGCGTTTCACGACATCAAACACATTGTGCAACCGTATCTCGATGATTTGCCTGCTCATTCTTTACATTGAGCTGATCACCTCGTCCACTTACGCACTATTTTTATGAGGTGTCGACATTATCGAATTCGGTTGAACCCACACAAATGTGTCTTCTGCATAGAAGTGGGACGATTGCTAGGATTTGTTGTTTCAAAAGCCGGTATCCGCGTCGATCCCTCGAAGGTCGAAGCCATTATCAAATTGCCTCCTCCTTCGAGTTTATGCCAACTCCAAAGTTTGCAGGGGAAAGCAAACTTTTTACGTCGATTCATTCCTAACTACACCGAGGTTACAAAGGGTTTCACCCGGTTGTTGAAACAAAACGCACAATTCTCTTGGGATGAGATAGCTCAGAAGTCTTTTGATGCACTTAAGCACGCGTTGACCCATGCACCGTTGCTGCATCCTCCCAACTACAACCAGGACTACTTTTTGTATCTCGCCACCTCCAACTCCACCATTGGAATGGTATTAGTTCAGGAAGACGAATTCGGAACGGAACATGTGATATATTATCTTAGTAGGACGTTAAATCCCACTGAGCTAAAATATTCGCATGTCGAGAAATTGGCCCTGGCAGCTGTTCAGGCTGTCCAACGTTTTCGTCATTACATTCTTCTCCATAAAACTATAGTGATTTCAGATTGCAACCCTATGATCTATATTTTGACTAAACAATTGCTAGGGGACAAGTACTCCAAATGGATCGTTATCCTGCAGGAGTTCGATTTGGAGTTCGAGAAGTCCAAGTCTAAGAAATCCTTAGTTTTTGCGGAATTGATGTGTGACTTCCCGCGTGCTGACACGGAAATTGTGGTAGAGGAACCCATTGCGGACGAATCTCTGTTTCTTATCAGCACTTTAGATCCGTGGTATGGGGATATAATCGTCTATCTCCAAACCCAATCCTTTCGGCCCGAAGCTTCAAAGTCGGAACGCCGGAAAATTCGATTCCAGTCCCAACAATACATAATTATTGGAGATACTCTTTATCGTCGTGGGGCGGACTTGGTTTTTCGTCGTTGCTTAACTCATGAAGAGGCAGAAAGGGTTCTGAATGACTGTCATTCTGGAGCATGTGGCGGTCATATGTCTGGGTATTCCACAGCTCAGAAGGTGTTGCGTGCTGGCTATTTCTGGCCATCTATGTTTAAAGATTGTATCATTGCGGTCCGAAAATGCCACAACTGTCAAGTGTTTGATCGCAAGATGCGCGCACCACCTGCTCCTCTCCACCCTATAATTGCCGTTGGTCCTTTTGCTAAATGGGGTATCGACTTTATTACATGTAACCCTCACTCGGCCGGGGGGCATGCGTATATCATCCTTGCGGTTGATTATTTTACTAAGTGGGCCGAGGCGATGCCTACATTTGAGGCAGATGGCAAGACAGCTGCGATTTTCGTATTCAATCATATTATTGCTAGGTTTGGTGTCCCACAAGCAATAATCACTGACCATGGGCGCCATTTTCGAAACATTATGATGACAGAACTTACAAGCCAGCTTGGTTTACGCCATGATAGTTCTACTCCTTATTATCCTCAAGCAAATGGTTTGGTTGAATCCATCAACAAAGTTCTAGTTATCATGATCCGACGAATCATTGGAATTCATCGGTCGAATTGGCATAACATGTTATTTTCAGCGCTTTGGGCGTATCGAACCTCAGTAAAAACATCAACAGGGTTCACTCCTTTCCAACTAGTTTATGGTTTGGAATCAGTGTTACCCATTGAATGCGAAATCCCATCACTTCAAATGGCTATCGAATTACTCCCAGCTACTTCTGAAGAGGAGAAGCGTCTGTTATACTTAGCTAAATTAGATGAGACTCGACGTGATGTTTCTTTGGCAATCGAGACTCACGCAAAAAGGATGAAAGCTCAGTATGATCGTAACATGACCCCTCGTAATTTTTCGGAAGGAGACCTAGTGCTATTATATGATCAAGCTAACGATAAATTAGGTGCTGGAAAATTCGTTCCTATGTGGCATGGACACTACATTGTCAAGCGAAAGCTAGCAAAAGGGGCCTATGAGCTGGTAGATTTTGATGGGGACTCTTTGGGTAAGCCCAGAAATGAACTTTACCTAAAGAGGTATTATGCTTAAATGGTGGGTATGGAGATTCAGTTAGTTTAGTTAGGTTAATTTTTCTTTCTAGCTGGTATGTTTGCTTAGTTTAGACAGTGTGCTTAGCTTAGAGAGTGTGTTTTTCGTCGTTATTCTGGCTTATCTTGGTTTTACTCTTGATATTGCAGATGTCGACGCCTCTCCAAATGTACATTGGATTTGTTGATGGTGCTTGTCGTAGTACACGGAATATCTCTTCCGCAGCTTGGGTTATCTATTCGCCCTCTGACGAGTTAGTTTCTATGCATGGGGTGAGCCTCGGTCAAACAACAAACAACATTGCAGAATACAGTGCAGTGATTGAACTATTATATGAATCTATTTCATTTGGGATTCGGAGTTTGATAGTGAGGTTAGATTCTGAACTCATTGTATTACAGCTTAATAGAGTCTATGCCATTAGAAATCCATTGTTATTAAGATTTTTTTTGAGGGTGTGTCTCTTGGAACGTGAATTTGATTACATTGAATATCAACATATTCCAAGGTCTTTAAATACATTAGCAGATGCAATGGCGTCTCGAATGTTAAATAGACATTTGTAACAATCACAAATGTAAATTTATAAACATTTCATCACACATGTTTAACAAAATAAGCCGGTAATAATGATATATATAGGAGTGTGTCAAAAATATACATCGTCTTCGATCATAGGTTGAAAAACACCTTATGATCAGAAAAAATGATAAGTACAAAAAACCAAAAATGTCGCATGTGTCTACAAAAGTGACTAGTCAATCACTGGTGGTGCTCTCTATACGAGACCACTGCCCGCGCTACCCTACACAGGAACTTCCTGAAAGGTCCTGGGACTGCGACCACATAGCGCTGAAGTCGGATAGGAATGTCATCTATAGTGGTCTCTGGTATACCTGCCGTCAGACGCTCTAGATCCTGTTCCAGCTCGGCTAAGGTCTCTGCAGCCGCATCCTGTGGGGCTGGTGCTGGTGCAGCTGGTACTCTTCTCTCAAAAGCCCGGAGATTGGCCGGACGCCGTGGACCTACATCTGCATTTTGAAAATTTGTCACTGTCAGTTTTGAGACGATATATAAAAAACAAAAAAAAATAGATAATTTAAAAAACTTGTGAAAAATGAAGTACCTCTGTCGTCCCATTGTTCTCCCTGTGGAAGAACCATGTCCGGATCATTGCGAAAATCCATTCCGGCATAAGGAAAATCCTGAATCGCAAAGACCTGGCTCTCCAGCCAGTGAAAGTAACCATCAGGAAATCGAACAACTGTTGCTCCCTCATCAGGATGCCGGGCCATTACCGCAACCCATCTCGTCAACTTAGGCTCCCGAGGAGGCCCAACTGGAACTGTAAGATGCTGGGGGATCAGCATTGGAACTCTCTCTAGGGCAAAGCTCACAACCAAAGGCCCATATCCAAAGGTTTTCAGTTGTCCGTTCTTTGCCCTGGTTAGTTGGCCTTTCATATTTGCCAACACAGCATCGCACCAGTTGAAAATGGTGCCTCGGAAGCAATCTATAGCCATCCGCATTTGGGAACCAGTGGCTATGTGCAAAGCGGCAGCACCGCAAAGTCTGGTAACTGTAAAGGCAATTACCATAAGTTCAGGTCGGGATATGTATTTGATTTCTATCTCCTTCTCCTGGTTTTGATTGTTGCACGACTCTAGCCGGAGACTAGCAAGGGATTGACCACCCGGCCTAGTCCCGAATAGAGAGAGTTGCTCGCCCCTGTTAGGCAAACCAGTGAGAAAATATATGTCGGAGGGCTCTATCTCGAGCTGGTGCTCTCCGATGTAGAAACATTGATCCTGAATGTTCCACCTTTCAACCAACCACTCTAAGAATGGCACCTGGGCCCTCATGCCAGGTATGGCCCAGTACTTGTAGAGACCGCATGCCTTTAAAGCATCAATGGAAGGTTGATGACCCATTGCGGCCAGATCGACATATTCGTGTTCTCTTTCACGCCAATCTAGCATGGTGGGCAATCTACACACCAAAAAACATTGATTAGAATTCATAAAATAAAAATTTGATGGTTGATTTTTGTGTTTGGGGTTTGAAAATCTGCTTTACGCGGAGTACGCACCCCGCGTTCAGAAAACAAAGCGGCGGGACGCAGCTGTTCCGAAGATGGGCTGTGTACTCCGACCTTTTTCCCATATACGAAAAAGTCGGGGTACGCAGGTCGCCCATGGGACACCTGCGCCCCCCGAGAAGTGGACCCTAAAACCCAAAACCCTCTAAAAAATCAAACTAGGACTTGAAATGAAATTCTAAATAGATGAAATTGAAGAGGAGGATGTTGTGAAATACCTGAAAGAGACGACACTCGATTCTGACGGTCGGATTCTCCGCAAAGTCCACGGGAAGTTTCTTGTCAAAAGCCCTTTTCTCAACCTCAACAGTAAAATGGTAAAAATGACATGGTAAAAATTCTTTTTATAGGTTTTTTGGATGAATGAATGCTAAGTTTGTTTATTTTTCACCATGAAAATATATTTTTCAATGTATTTTTTCCCATCTTAAACAAGTATGAGTAATGTGTAGTTTTTGTGCAGGACAAAAGGACTTTAGGGTAAAATCATCATTTTTTACAAACCAAGACATCAGAGTCATCTTTTAAGCCCTTTTCTGACTCCTAAAACATGAAAAGATTTCCGAGCGTTTCTTTTACACTCGTTAAAACGGAATTAAAAGACGGTCCTCTTACAGCCCTTTTCTGACCGTAAAAACACGAAAAGATTGCCGGATTTTTGTCGTTTCAAATTCGATACTCGAAATAAAACGACATGCCTCTGATCGCTTTTTACTTTTCAGGTCAAGGGCATTAATCATGAAATTACTCCTTGGTCACAAGATCAAGCGGTTTTCTCAGGTATTATTTTATAATTTTTCGGGCTTGGGAGACACAAACTTACGAAAAAGTTCACCTTGGAGTCTTCTTTAGTTTTTTCAGACTCTCTAAAATTGAAAAACGCTGAGTTTCTCCTATACTGGACTCGTTAAAATTTCACAGTAAAGGACTTGTTCGATTACAAACAGGAACGGACCACTCCTTCTTAGGGTCCGAATCTAAACTAAGTTGGACTCATCCGAAGGATGAGCTTATAATCAAGCATATGTTATCCGCCTCAAGCTTGTAAAAAATAAAGAGGTACTTGCCAGAAATGGTGGGGGAAAAGAGAGAAGAATGAACCTATTTGTTATCCTTTGTTACAAAAGAACCTTATCACCGCTCTTGAACACGACACTTTTCATTCACCTGGGTTGGGAAATCCTTTGCCTTAAAAGTTGATCAAACCACTTTGAAAGTCTTCAACCGTTTCCGGGTATTAACTTTGGGTCAATCGTCACCAAGCCATCTGTCGTGTCGTTATGTGTTCAAGAATTCTCTGCAAATAAACCATTCATATGCAAAACACTTGTCATCCATTTTGACCATCCCTGAGTCAGTCCTTACAGCAACATTTCTTCAACTTGAACAATGATTTCGTGTTGTGGGCTTACCTGCAACGGGTCGCTTTCTATCGACATCAGCACATTATCTAGAAAGATGACTTAGAAATCGTCAGTACCTTGAAGTCTGCATGCATCAATGGCAGGTTTCTCGCCTTTGACGACAGTTTACATCATTGACTTTAGATCAAAGGATTCCGTGACGTGTTCAACATCAACCCATTCATTCACATTTCATGGATTGTACTGGGTACTTTGAGAACCATTGACATTACTGGTGGTCTCTCTCACACTTGTTAACAGTTTACATCATCGACTGGTAATCAAGTGGTTTCTACCATGTTCGACATCAACTCATTTATTCGCATGGATAGAATCATACCAATTCAGGAAGTAGAGATGAAGACCCTGGATCTAGTTTCCACCATCCAGGCTGCGAGGAGTTTTGTATTCATTATATAGTAGACTAATCATAAACAGATGGTTGCGTCCATACTGTGTCTACAAAAGTCTATGATTGTGATGTACTGCAAAATCATTCTTGTATCAGAGCAGTAGTTAGAATGTTAGTTAAAGTTTTCAATCTGAGTATGGGAATGCCTACCTCAGCGATGATATCATCTTACATATGTATTTTGTGTTGAATATTTGCAGGTTCTGACCAGGTCCTCCACAAGATACTCCTTGAAATGATAAAGTACTTCACCCTTCCTAGATCATATAAAACCCTAATCTACTACAGGCTTCGCACTTTAGGGGGCAATCTGTTACACTAAAAAATGTCACCATGACTATTTGCAGTTAGTATGGCTCCATCCACTGCCATACTATCCTCCTTGGCAAGTCTCATGCCTTTGCTCCTCATGTCAAACTTCAAGAAAGAGAGAAAAGTCATTTAAAGTCAATTATCTCTGGTACGCAGTTTCTCTTAGCCTTACCTGCGTGTACACAACCCAAGTTCACAAGACCTGCGTACTTGTACGCTCTGTATGTAAAGCAATGGGTGCATACTCCTGTAAAGGTCAAAAGGCGCAAGTTTCACTACAAAAAAGTTACTTGTGGTCATTTCTAGAGTCTTCTAGAAGCTTGTTTGACGTGTATGAAGCGCCTCCAGATGGTTCATGTATCCCTACCAAAGAGGAACTTATCCCATCAAGAGGGGAGCTATCCCATCCAAAGAGGGGCTTATCCCATTGATGGTGGACCTGAATAACTTCCTCTAGAGCACTATAAATACAGGCATTGGGCCAAAGGGAGGGGAGGTTGAAAGCTGAACATTCCTAAGGGTAGATGGTGTTGGAATTAGGACTTCCTTGTAGAAGCTTGTGAGGAGAGATTACCATCTTTGCTTGTTTCCATTGGGAGGTGGGTGAGCTGATCAGAGTAAAGGAGAACTCTTGTGGACCCTGGGAGGAGCTTGCACAACACCAAGGCTCAGGTTGTAATGGTTCCTTTTGTTACCTTTTAATACAAATTAGTCCATTCTTCTCAACAATTTGTTATTTATGAGTTGTTTCATATACTCCTTGGTCTATATGTTAAATATGTTTTATTTTATGTGATATTAGGTGCTATTTAATCGTTTGATTGTTAGTGAATGCAGGTTTCGAAGGGAAGGAGGAGCTCATCCGAATCAACGAAGCTGGACTACTACAACAGCGTTGGATTACAGGTAGGATCTAAACACTTGATTTCTCATATTATAAAAGCATATTTAGGGAAGGATTGCTCTTATTTGTCTTGTTTGTCATTAGAAGGTCTTAGGCTTCTAGGAAGGTCGTTTGTGTCCGCACTAACGACTCTTTCTGTGTGACAACAAGCAACATATAAACCATTAAAATTTTCCAAGATTTCAGAGCTAGACATCAAGGTAGTTTTATGTACTTGAATGAGCCCATTGATGCTTCGCTTTAGTCTTGTTAAATTAGTTATTTATCATGTAATACTAGTCGGACATTATCTATGTGAAAAGAAATAGGTCATAGCCTCATCAAATCCAGCTTCAGTACATGTCACGGATAAGAAACAAACAATGTATTGATTAAATATAAAACATCAATCTTAAAATAAAACGCATCAAATAAATGTAGCTGCAATGTTACAATGAAAAATACAAAATAAAGAACCTATTTTTACCTGAATTTGACATATAGTGATCTTGCATGATCAATGGAACATGTATACCAAAAAAGAGTCCTAGGGTATTTCGATTTCCCAATTCTCATCTTGGTCCTCATTTTCTACATTGTGAACATGATCTTCTCCAAATGAACTATCATTATGAGCCTCCAAAACATTATGTTTTGTATCAAGTTCATTAGAGAAATGTGTTATATTGTTTTCTTCCCTTCTATACTAATCTGATCACCAAAGAGCTAGTGCTCTTTCATATGGAAAATTGTTAATGTCATACTTTGTTACATATAATCTTAAGCATGTATCCCCATGTTTATCAAGCTTGTTCCTCAAATTTGACTTCAAGAATGATAGTGCACTAAACATTCCCTCATCCTCCACTAATCCCAAAATCATGGTTTGACACAAATTTGCTAATTTGAAGTATTTGGAAATGTTTTCTTGCAAGTATTACATAGCACTTAAAGTAGTCCATAATCTTATTATATCACCATTTTCATTAGGATTCTCCAAAAAATGATGTTTCCTCCACATTGTTTCAGCAAAGCGTCCACCTTGTTGATACAATTTTGATGAATCTAAACTACCTTCAATATCTTCTCCATGTATCAAGACTTTATTGCAAAAGTGGTCTACTAAACATTTTAATCTCTTTTGAAAATCAGATTTTAAAGTTTTTGGAGTTTGACAATTTTTCTAATATTGAGGGTATACCACACATATGACCTCCAACAATTCATCTCGAGGAAATCATTCTCTTATCTCTGATGGTAGTGATATTGCAATTTCTATCAAATTCTGTCTCACTGAAATCACAATATTATCAAATTGGTATCTTGGCATGGGGCAATCTTCGGTGATTCGTCCCATCTTACTAATATAATGAAAGGGAACCATATACCCACACATTGCGATACATAGTATCCCTTTTTCATCAAACATAAAAAAACGTAGTATTTTCTATATTGATGATGTTAGTCCAACTTGTAAACTTTGGACCAATAAAAGAGTCTGGCATCATATACAAATTATCCAAGGCAAAGCATGTTGACATTCTCACTTTTGTGTATTCTGCAATATACATTGTTTGATTTTGAGACATTTTCACGAGGACATGTAGAATAGGAAGAATTCTAGTCAATGTCAATAATGTATCTATATCAGTTAGTCAAAAAATAAGATCTTGAGATTTGTCTACATTGTAGGAATTTTCATACATCAATCCTACCAAAGATTTGAACTCGCTAAATAGTCTTTGAGCTACTCCACTCAATGAGATCCATCTTGTATCAACATATTTCAATAGCTTTTTTCTATCTGTAACACCATTTGCAAATTGTTGAAACTCTAAAAATCATTTGGGACTACGAAAAAAGTATGCATGAGTCTCACATATAATTTCTTCAATTTTGAAACTGATGGAAACTTTCTTACTATTTTAAATGCAAGATTCATCCTATGAGCCATACAATGAATATTAAGCATATATGGTGAAGTTGATAGTTGTAGTCTAACACAATGGCCACTCCTTTGTCCTTGCATTACTGATGCTCCATCTGATCCAACACATACCAACTCTTTTACAATCATTAAATGATCCATACCTCTTTCCTTCAAACTATTAAGAACAAGTTCATAAATATTTTTAGTTGTATAATTCTCTCTCATCTTTTTAATCCCAAGTAGATAGGAATGCCTAATATGGTAATTAACCATATAAATTCTCATGCAAATCCATGAAGTATTATCTACAGTTGTAACCTCATCCAAAGACAATGCCAAAAACCTAGCATTTGCAATATTCTCTTTCAAAATAGTCTTTTTATATTTGACCTAGATATCTTTCCCATTCCAAACCACTGGTTACAGACCAATGAGAAGATGGAAAGCTTGGAACTTGAAGAAAAGATATATATTTCATGTGATTTGGATAATCTGTCATAGGACGACCATTAGATAAGATGTGAAATACAGTGCTCAATTGTATGGTCTTGGATAACAAACTTCTTTCCATCATCTTTTCAAATAGAGATATGATGGTTCCTCTAGTTGCCTCAAGCTTTCTCTTACTTATTAAATACTTCTTGTATTCTTCTGCATATTGGATATGTTGACATTTCTCAGAATATTTCCATCTGAGAATAGTTTTATTTTCACCATTTACAATTTTTTTTTCATATGCCTTTCCTGCATGCTTCTGTATTATATCTAGGTTCATCTGAAATTTCACTACCTTGCGATTTTTCCAACTACATGTATTACATCTAACTTCTGGGGAAACCTCGTTCTCATTTATAGGAGGTATTGCTTCAATAAATGGAAAACTTGAGACCTAATATTCTTGGAATTTTCTCCCTTTGGTCCACTGGCCTTTTTTCTTTTCCATGAATGGATTGTGTCACCTTCTAAGGAAAAATATTCAACATTTTCATCACCAATTTCTGTTGAAACTACATTTATCTCACCTTGATCACTTGAGGGACCTATTCTTTTATCCATCATATGGATATCAAATGCATTTTCACAAGAGTTAACATCTCTCTCAATAATAGATTGTTCAAAGGAGATTGATGCACGAAGATAATGTGTATTATTGGATGGATGCTTTTGAAAGTATGATAATACATCCATTTCCCTTGATGGTTTCTTCCCATGATTAGCTTTCGACATCTTGTTGAATATTCCACAAGTGAATTTTCAAATCAATCTAGAAACCTTCATCAATAGTTTCCAAGAGTTGAGAATTACTAGATTTGTAAGTAGCATTCAAAGTAAAATAAGTGTAATGTTCACAAAAACCATTAAGCATTTTTTTATTAAAATGTTATCCCAAGCCCAAAAACAAAAAACAAAATCATTATATGCAAAACAATAACATCATTATCCATCATCTATAAAACAAAGAACGTCATTCAAATGTAAAATATATAAAAATTTCCATAAAATTAATTCATATCTCCAAATCACCTGACGAACACTCGAAAGCTTTAAACAAAATGACAAAGTATTACAATAACTTTAATCATCCTTTGCAAAACACCTCTCCATCCAAAGATTATATATATATATATATATATATATATATATATATAGATTGAGAATGTTCTCTAAGATCAAAGATTAATTAGAATAAGTGTTGCTTGCACCTATAGTTTTCCTCTATACATTTTTTAATGTCAATGATGTCTTTATAAACCAACTTATACATATTCATACATAAAGAGATATTTAATTCATGTATCCCCACCATACAGCGACTCAAAAGATGCATATTTCATATATCCATACATGTGGTTTTTGTTTCATGCCTTGTGGGCCCTCTTTGGCTTGTAGTTATTATCTATGAGATGGCCATAATAATAAGAAATCATTCTACTACATTTGCATGCCCCAATACAACTACAATATGTATATCAATTGGAAACAACGTGTTCCATTAAGGCACTCCTTGTGTGAATTTTATTGGCTCAAAATCCTATGGGTACCTTAAAATCTTCCATGTATGGCTTCAACATTTAAAGTGAAAAATGGTCTACAATACCCATAATTCATTCATTGTCTTTGGATGCTCATATTTCCTTTGTAACTAAAGGTTTTCACTTGAGCCTTTTTCACTTGAATTTGTAAGGTATATGACAATGAATGACTTATGGGTATCATAGAGCCTTTTTCACTTGAATTTGTAAGGTATATTCAGATGATTTTTTAGAATAATTCTAATTTTTAATAAATTTGACTCTTGATGCATGGACATATTGAACTACCACCAACATTCCTTATCAACATCCTCGCCTATAGACTATGAAGTACGTAGGACAATATGTTATTATCTAACATTCAAGTTATTGAAGCCAATTATCTCCTTCATTTCAATACTAGAAATAGGTGAAATTTTTCTTTGTTCTATAGAAGTATGAGTTGGGATAGCTGTGAAAAGTGGAGACACACTCTAATATGCCACTCTCTAAAATTCTAGTTAGTGAAGTTATTCTCCTTCATTTTGATAGTAGAAATAAGTGGCAATGTTTTTTGTCTTGTAGAATTATGAGTTGGGAAAACTGTTTGAAAACTAAATTTCTCGTGTATGCTTATAATTGTGTTGATATAATAAAATTCTTATGAACTCTATTATAAATGGAATAAGATCCTATTACATCCTCTCAGTGTTCACTTCTGGCATTAGTAGCTTAGGATTACTCAACAATTTGGGGAAGTAAACATGGCATATGATTTGGGAAAACTATTACTAACTCATTAACATAAAATGATACATCAACACAACAATCACACTTCATTTTTAGAATATAGAATACAACAACCTAACCCTTACACTTCGTAGTATACAATGAACATGAAATTTCTTAAACCATAACAATCTTTTGTGTTCACATCTCAAATAAGGTTGACATGTTCCATGGTTGGGATTTAAACATTGCATCCACATTCCATTTAAGTACAGAATGGAAATTGCCGTTTTTTTCATGAACTCTTGTCCAAACACCACCTAATAGTCATCCAATAGAAGAATGGCAAGACTTGTCCTTATGATCCATATCCCCAACTTGATTTGAACATCCATGACCATACCAAAAATTATATGCTCATCTAAGTTAATGGATTTTCATGAGGTTTGAACTGGTTCAAAATATAATCATAGACTCCTCACCACATCGTCTCTCACAAATCTATGAGTCGTGGCACTCCAACTAATTCCACAGTGAAATTGATATTCAGTGCAAATATATCTTCCTACAACAAGATACAATAGAAAATTGAGTAATGTCAACCAAACTATGGAAAGGGTCTTCCTCCAACAAGATACATCATACAACAAAGAGCTAAGAAAAGTCAAGTTGACAACCAAATTGATGAAAGGGTTTTCTATAGATTATCAAATTATGTGCATAAGCATAGTAAATATAACACCAATACTTAGGTTTACAGAGTCTAAATTTTGGTCATTATCAAAAGCTGTGTGAAAATTGTTCCTGGATTGTTTTCTGTGCAGACTAGAGGTTTCTGGAAGAACTCAAACTACATAGAACTGAACTCCAAGGCAATTCTTGCCTAGCTACAACACATTGTTGGATGCTTTCTACTTTTCAATTGAAATAAATTGCTACAGTCCTAAGAAATTCTCCCTCATAATTTTTGTTGCTATATTTACACTATTCATTTGAAATAATTAATAATAATAATCCTCTAATTTTAATGTCACTGCCTATCTAAATACCAAATTTTCTCATAATCAAATAAATGAAAATATCAACACTAAGAAGTGAAGGCTTCACACTAACCTAAAGCTTGAAGATTCCATTTGTGACTAAATATTTTGCTAACCATATTATACTTTTAAGGCCCCATCCTCCTTGTTATTTAGCAATGGTTGTATAATTCCAAATAGTGAGAGCAAATCTTTGCTTTTTTACATCTATTTTTTTTAAGGTGATTCAACGCACTATTACATACACCAGTCACAAATAGGAAGTGTTGATGGCTTCCCCATCCTGTTGTATCTCTGATATGATAATGGTCAACTATCATGCCAGGGCACCTAAGATGTTTGTTTTGGGAGTTTTGTTTTAATTTCGATGACCAATGCATGAAACAGATTTAAAACAGTGATGCCTAACCTTTTGAATAGAATTAATATTTAAACAGAGGGCTGCTATTAAAATTCACACAGTGATATAGCTTGCATGGTGGTGAGCAGAAATAGAGAGATGGTATAATTATCACGGTCTTCAAATTGAGAGTTAAATAATCATAAGTAAGAAAACCTTTAAACTATGTTCAGAAGGTTTAAAAAATATGCTTAAGCTTACAAAAGATGCTAATGATTTTATGATTTAGAAGGAATTAATAAAAAAAATAGTTTATATCATTCATTCTCTTTATAAATGATCCCTTCATAAGCTTATAGGAATAATTAAAACACAATTACTCCTACCTGGTTATCTTTGTAAAACATAAGAAGATGAAGAAAACACTGTGAAATAAAACTGGAAAAACTTATAGTAAAAATGAAACTGTATGAATCAGAATTCAGAATCCTTTGCTTTTGTAATAATGATTCAGAAAATTCAAGTACATTTAATGTTTTGAAATACTTATTCAATGGTGAAACCCTTAATAACTCGTGAAATAGAGTTATTTATACAATCTTAGAACTGAAAAAATATCTTAAACTATTTTACAAAAATAGATAAATACAAAATCAGGAATATAAACTGATAGTCGATCTGTCACTATTTTGGTGTTGAGTTGTTGATGATTGTTGCTTGAAAAACTGAGAACTGTTGAGTTGGTGATGACTGTTGCTGGAAAAATTGAGAATTGTTGAGCTGGTGATGATTGTTCCTGAAAATACTAAATATTGTTTGATCACCCTTTAGTCAAGTAAATCAGTTAATTCTTCCCATCGTTTCTTATCTAGGATAGATAACTTAGCTACCCTTCTATAAAATTCATCCATCTCTGTATATTTAGTAAAAGTGGGTTTTATTGGAAATATATGTTTGATTTCATTCAGAATGAAAAAGGAATCTCGAAGTGCATTCAGCACAACCCTTGGTGTTGTTGCACCTCTTATGTTTGAAACTGAATCTGCATTGGTACCCACCTCCTTAAGATTTAGAGCATAATCTTCAATGGGCATTAATTTGTCAGTTATCACAAGCATAGAGGGCAAACCTTTGCTAGTCAAGTGTTCTAACCTACTGAAAAATATTTGAACTATAATATTCACACTGCTGCACTTTTCCTCCAACTGAAGGATGAGGTTTTTCTTGGTAATGATCTTCTTTACTTCTAGTATAGTTGTTGTCCTATCATTTATACCCAATTCTTCAAGCTCATAGTTGTCTTTAGAATTCAGGAACTTGATTATTTCAGAAGCAATTTCTGGCATGTCCTCAAGCTCTTTAGAAATAATTTCAACAGCTTCCTAAGCTTTCTCCAACAAGTCTTTTTGATCAAAGATTATCTTGATATAGGGCCAGATATCCTTGATTGATTCAGTAATTTCTTCCCATAGAATCTCCTTTGCCAAACCTATTTAGTTTCCAAGGTAAGACACTTTGATTTCCTTCTACAAAACTTCAATTTGAATTTTGGTCCTCTGCAACTCAGTTGCATGTCATCTATCTACAACTTCCTTCATATGTTTTAATTCCTTCAATTCATCTTGCAAATTCTTCATTTCAACTATCTAAATGGACAGATTCTTAACAGCTCCTGCAAGTTGTTCAGCTCCTTCTGTTGTACCTGTAGTTGAGTTGTGCATGAAGTAGAAACTCTGGTTATTGTGATTGCTGAAAGATGAACTACATCCATTGGAATTTGAGTCCTCTTGACAGCTTCCTCTTTCTCTTTGACCAATTTTTCCATTTGCTCCTCCATCTGTTTTATTTGCATATTTTGTTCCATGATTAGTTTCATCATGTCATATTTCTAAGTCTCGGTTTCTTCAATCTCCTTGGTCATTGGGTCCTCAAACGCTGGCAGTTTGAGCTGCTTCCTTAATGCTGAGAGCTCAACATTTTTCTTCTTAACATGTTCTTCTACTGCATTTATGATTGAGGATCATATCCCATCTTTAGCACCAGAGATTCCAAGGATTTGAACTTGGTGTCCTTTCCCAGTCTCTCCAAGTCCATCAAATGTTGTTTTTTGAGACTTATTTGTTGCTCCAACAATCACAGAGATCCTAGGTCTCTTCTTTATATGCACAATCCTAAAGCCCTGGCTTGATGCTTTAGTTGTAGGGGATGACTGTTCTTCCCTTCCTCTTTTAGTTGTATTTTCCTATGCAAGTGGAGTTTGCACATTTGAAGTATAAATTTCCTGCTCTTCAGCGTCTTGAAGGGTGTTCTCTTTCCATTCCAACTGATTTTTATACTGCTCTATTTCAAGTCTAGCTGTGTGGTGATATGCAGTAAACTTATTTTCAACCCTGAGGTTAGAAATCACTCCCATTGGGTCATAAGACCAAGTGAAACTGAGACCAAACTTCATTTCCTTTGATAATCGATCTGCTTCTTCTCCTGCTGCTTTAGTGTTGCAGATGAATGGACCGACCTGAGCCTTTAGCTTGAATTGTGATTTCTTTTTTGCTACCACAAAGTGTAATTCATCTGCATTCAACCTCTACCTAATATATTCTAGTGCAAATATTCTGATGGGGAGGTACTTGGGAAGTCTGTAGGGTGGAAGCTCACAACCATAAACCCTGGTTTCTATATAGTTTTGGTAAAGATACCAATCTCCTGTCGTGGCTTGATCAACTAGCTGCAACACTTTCACAATTTCATCATTGATTCTTGGCACTAGAGTGCTGCTCATAAGACTAATAGCTAGATGAATAAACAATTCTATGAACTGTTTATATGTAAATTCTTCTTTCTCCTTCATTCCCATTGAAGTCCAAAATATCATTGATTGTTGGTTGCCTTCCTCATCTAGCTTCTGTAAGGTGAATGGAAACTTGTCTCCCTAAAAATATATAAAAAGGTATACAAGTATTGAAGCATACTTGAATACTTCTTCAGTGTTAAACTGGACAAATTGCTCATGTATGGTTTCATCTAGGAATTGGCTAAAGTTATAGAGAACAATGGGTTTGGAATCAGCAGAAAATAATGAAAAGAAACCTAGGATGGCTTCATTAACATATTGATCAGAATTATAACCAAGCAGATAGGACAAAATAGTGCTGAGTTTCTTGGTTCTGTCAAGGAACATGGATGAATCATAGGGAGGGGTTTTTTAGGCAGAGGACTATCTATAGCTAGGAAAAGTTCAAGAGTTTGGGATCTTTTAGTAACGTCTAGCTTTTGATAATCTTCTATCAGGCTTTCACGAGAAAAAGGATGAGTTGGTGTAATATTTGGGTCTTGCAACATCTTTTCAATGGACTCAGCATTGATGAAACAGAAAATTTCCCCTGTGGGTGAAATGATTGCTCTTTGAGTGGGGTCATAGGACTCATGGAATTTCTTAACGAATTCAGGTGCTCTGTATATCTAGTGGGGAACGTGGGAGTCCCACAGTCCTATTCATATGTCTGATCAATTAATTGATCCTCCATCCAACAGTAATTTTCATATAAATCAAATTGAGAGGAAGACTCAATGATTTTACAATCCCTGTTGACCAGAGGAGTATGGTGGAAGTCAACTTGTGGATGAATAAGAGGATTTGGAATTTCTGCAATTTATTTTCCCTTAGGAGGCATCTTATCAAATGAATTGCAGACTGAAAGTGATGGAAATGGAAAAAAATGGTCTGAAACTGAGTGATAACAGTAAAAACAGTATGACTGAAAAGAGACAAGTGGACCTAGATGTCGACTTTCTTCTGAACAAGACAAAGTAACTGCTTAAGTGTTGAACGGTCATCGAGCTATAAGGAGGAAATCTTCAGTGATCAATTTTGTTACAAAAATGCACTGTGTAACAGTTTTCATGAAGGAAAAGGGCTTATAATGGAAAAAATGGAGTGGGATTGTTTAATGAATGGCTAAATCTTCATTAATTATCCAACAATATTAATATATGGGTCTATGGGGTATAAATTCACGAGAGTGAAAATTAAATGAATAACAGATAGGAGGCAGTTGATTGGACAAAGGAAGTGACATGGAGAAGATGTGGACAATGACATTGGAGCGGCGGTAAACAGTCAAATGTAAACTGGGTTCGGGAGCAACTTAAGGTGGTAAGTTATTTTGAGATTTTAAGTCCCGAAAGACTAGGATAGGGAAAAGTGGTTTAAGAGGGTGGTTTCCAAAACTGCCCACTTCGAACCCCCCCCCCCCCCACGCCAACAAAGTTCGGATGGAAGATGGGGGCCTTGGAGCAATGTGGGCCATCAGATCTCGGGGGAGTGTGTGGGATGTAAGGTGAGATGAAAGGGATTTAACGATGGAGGTGGAAAGTGATGGTGGGGTCAAGATTTATGGCGGATGTCACAATTATGGGTTGTGGGCAGATGAATGAATGAGGTTAGGATATTCATAAAATTACATTGGTACTTAGAATTATGGTTAATTAAAGCCCATACCATATGCACATCTTTGCAATGTTATAACTTAGGACAAAATATTTTCATGCTCCAATTATCTTTCATTTGTCTACCTACCCTTATCTTTCCTAACTTTTTCTCACTTAGTTCTCTAAGTGCATTTAGACTAGCAACTCAATATTTTCCTTTTAATGACTAATCTAATTCTATCCTTTATTTCCTCCATTGGCTCAGATTAAACTGTTGGGCCAATTTTATTTACTACCTATTGATAAACAATTTAAATCGAATCCAATCATGATTAAACTGTACAATTGGATTGTATGAACTAGTGTGGCAGTTAAACTATCTGCACACAACCTTTCTTTGCAAAAATAAAATTGACTAAGAATATTGCCATTTGGATTTACAATGCTTTCAGAGTTTATTATTTTTGCTTTTCTTTCTAGCCTAACATTTTATTTTTGCCTTCATTTTTTAGGGCATCTATTCTAACATTTTATTTGATATGGACTCATTCATAAAAATATCCCTAACATTTTTTATTTAATATTTTTTTTTTTTTCCATATCCTAACTTAACATTTTCTGAAATATATTTTCATTTTTTGACTAATTGATACTAACTTACCAAAACCAAAAAATGCTACAACATCGGCTCCAACTGGGGACTACTTTCTCCTATAGAATGCATAGAACCTGCAGATCCATGTGCCTTCTCCTCGAGCTATGGAGTCTTTGCTGTGAAAACTCACACTGACAGCTTGAAAAGTAAAATAAACCAGAGTTTTTACAATGGTAGTAATGAAATCTACTTCAAATTCTCAATACTGAATATAATGTTTGAGAAACCTTCCATTAACAGGATAAGTGGAATGTAGTCCCTCAAGATTTTGTAGCACAAAAGTATTGTTTCGCTTTACTTTAGCAATAGATAAAGGTCCAAACCACAGATTATCAAACTTGCCATGTTTTCCCTTATCTTCTCTTCTGGAATCCCATCTTAGAACTAGTTAACCCTCCTTGAAGTCCCTTTCCCTTGCTCTTTTGTCAAACAAACTCTTCATTTTATTTTGATATTTTTAAAATTTGTATTGAACTTCATCTCTATTTTCATTTAGTTCAATAATCTGATTTATTCTCCTTGAAAAATCATCAGGTTCATCAGTTGAATCCTGCAGGAATTTTAAAACAGGGAAGACCAAGTTGGTAGGGAAGATTGCACCTTTCCCATAGACTAACTGAAAATGATATTTCTAGTAGATCTCTTTGGAGTAATCTTGTTTTCCCACACTGCATAAATTAGATGAGAGTCCTAGCTCTTTTTATGATCTTCTAAAGTCCTTTTGATCACCTTTACATACTTTTATTTGAGGATTCTGCAAGACCATTATCTTGAGGGTAATATGGAGTTGAATGATGTAACAAAATATGATATTTCTGGAAAAAATCAATCATTTTAACACTGGAAAATGATGTTGCATTATCAGTAACAATTTGTGTTGGGCAACCAAACCTCGATAAGATGTTTTCTTCAATGAATTTGATTACTACTAGATCAGTAGAATTTCTTCCACCCATTTAGTGAAGCACTATGTTGCAGTGAGGATCCATCTATGTTGATTACTTGAAGTAGGATGAATCTCTCCAATAAAATCTAATCCCCATTGGAGAAAAGGTGTTCAAAATATTGTTGGGATCAGTGGAAGAGCTACTAATTTTTGCTTACTAGCAACATCTGATAGGGGACACAACTTCTGACCTTTGCTCCTACTTTTAATAACAATGTCATACTTAAGCTTGGCATCTCTCATAACCTTACTGAAAAAGGCTATAGGTTGGTCATGGGAATCTTCATTCTTTTGAAATAAAATAGTAGCAAGGGTTTTTTCAGAGGCAAAGGAAAATATACTAAATGGCTTGCTATAATCAGGACTAGCCAAGGTTGGGGATTTAGAGATAGCTTTCTTGATTTGGTCAAAGTCATACCTAGAAGAGACAATCCATTTAACTTCATGATCCTTTCGGAGCATATCAGTTATGTCTTTCACAATTTCAGCATAATTTGGGATGAACCTCCTTAAAAAATTAATCTTGCCTAGAAAATCTTGGATCTCCTTCTTATTTCTAGGTAATGACAATGTTTTTATTGCAGAAACACATTTGGGATCAATCACTGCTCCTTTTGAGATTATATGGCCAAGCAGATTTCCTTCTTTGATAGCAAAAAGAGATTTTTTAGGATTGAGGGATATTCCAAATTTCCTACACCAGTCAAAAACCTTCATCAAGTGCTTTAGATGTTTCTGATCATAATTAGAAAAAATAGTTATGTCATTAAGATAGATGACTAAAAATTTGTTAACCAATCCCACAAAATTATGTCCATAGCTCTCTGAAAAGTTCCTCCAGCATTGGAAAAGCCAAAGGGAATTCTAGAGTACATAAATGTAACCCAGGGTGTATTAAAAATTTTCTTCTCTCTGTCTATTGGATCAACATTTATATGATTGTAACCTAAAAAACCATCAAGCATGGAAAGTCTTTGTGCTCCTGAAACCATCTGAAGTAACCGATCCATTTTGGGTAAAGGGTAATTATCCTTTAATGATGCTTTATGCAAATTCCTAAAGTCCACACAGAGTCTGATTTCCCCACTCTTCTTTCTAATAGGAACTAAACTAGCAACCCAATTGAAGTATCTAAGAGGGAGAATAATTTAGGAATCTAGCATTTTCTTAATTTCCTTTTCTACAATTGGTAGATGTGCTAGATTAATCCTCCTAAGTTTTTGTTGACAAGGTTTTTCTTCTGGTTTTAAAGGAATATTATGTTGTATCAGTGATGTATCATAAGTTTTTAGATCGGCATAGGTCCATGCAAAAACATCCTTGTATTTTTCAAATAAATTAAGGTATTGAGCTTTAATTCTGGGATCTAAGGATGCACAGGTTTTGAGGCTCCTAATGTCATCATTTGTTCCAATGTTTACCTCCTCTATGTCATCATGTGGAGAGATTGATTGTGGGTTTCTAAGGACATCATTTTGATCAAACAATTTTTCTAAAGGAATGAGACCTTTTGGAATAATATTGTTAGACAGCGAAATGATATCATGATTAGCAATTTTTGAGTTGAAATCTGAATTTTCATTTTCATTTGAATTCTCAATTGTTTCTATTTTATTTTCATCAATTTGTAGAACTGAAAATTCATCTATAACCTGCAGAAAAAAATTTAACTGTTCATCATCTTCAAATATTTGCCAATATTTTAGGTTATCTAGGATGGATGGCCTGTATTTGACTTGTATTTGATAGAGCACATTAGTTTGGTCAAGGATTTTAAATGAACTAGCATAAACAGCTAAAGAAATTTTCAACTAAATCCCAAACTTCATTTCGATAAGATCTAAGCATAGGATTTTTTGTTTGGAAAATATTTCTAACTTGTTTAAAAATGAGCTCTGAGTCAGTAAAAACACTCAATGTTTGTACTTTGAAGCTCTTGGCTAACTGCAGTCCTAAAAGGAAAGCCTCATATTCAGCTATATTATTTGTAACTTCAAAATCAAGTTTGCATGATTGTGTAATGTTTTCTTTTTCTGGTGAGATTAATACTACCCTAGCTCCTGCTCCATCCTTTGTACAAGAACCATCAAAGAATAGCTTCCAGACATCAGTCTAATTTGGTACAGGTCTTTCAATTACATCTTCAATTTTTGCTTGAGTTTCATGTGTTTGGTTTGAAGAAAGTTGGAAACAACCAAAATCTTGATCAATTGCATAAATGGGATGGTTTCTTGGTTGATCTGTTTTGCAAACAGTGTGCACAAATCTCACCTCTCTATACAGCCTTAGTTTCTCTCCCCCATAAACTGGAATAGTGGCATAAGACATGTCCATCTGAAGAGTTCCTCCTAATTTGGCACAAAAAGACCTTTAAAGAATCATTCCAAATTTGGGAGGGATATCTGTGACAACTATATCTAATACTACACTTTTTACAGGGATTTGGGTGAGAGTGACTACTAAATCCTTAATAAGTCCTAGACAACGCACACTTTTGGAATCAAAGGTGTAAAAATCATGATAGGATCTAGTTATGTTAAATGATCCATGATACATTTTGGCATGAGATTATGTGATGCTCCAGAATCAAGAATACAATTGTATAACATAGAATCATTTGTTTTAAGAGTCACATAGAAAGGTGGTACTATTTCCTCTACCATATTTGAGGTAGGACCAAAGACAACTGCTGGTTTTTCATCTTGAAGACTAATGATATCACTTTCAACATCAACCGAGGTGTTTTGTATCCATTTGGAGACTTGATTTTTATATCCAGGGTTTTTAGAAAGTTCTGAAAGTGGTATAGGTATTTTAACTCTTTCTAACTCATTTTCAACATTAAATGTAGTTAAAACAATTTTTTCAATTTGTGTAGTATCAGTCGACTTATTTAATGGTCGAATAATAGTTGTTTGAGTTTCAACAGCTTTTGTACGAGGTTCAATCGTTGGAGATTCCTTCGGAGGTCTTCCTGGACCAGGTCTGGGCCTAAGATCATATATTTTTTTTAGTTCTACAATTAGGAATTCAAAGAAGGCATGGTATTTGGAAGCCTATGAGCAGTCTTGATCTTGTTGAACCTGCTTTTGTTATGAGAGAGGAATAATAGCAGCCTGACCAAAAGAGGTATCCATATTATTAATATCCTCATTGATAGTCATAGTATTGTCATTAGGTTGTTGATCATCTACCAGTAAAGGAGTTGGAACCTGCTGATCAATACTAGACCTTTGAAGAATTTTTAATGGTGGATTTCTTCTGTATTGACCTTGATTTTGATTTTGGGGTCGAGTGACTATTTGTTGAACTGTTCTGGGTTGATTCTCAATCTTGGAAATTCTATTAGATAGATTTCTAAGAAGTGAATGTATCTCATCTATTTTAGAGTCTTCTATTTTAGTCTTAGAGGAAGTAGAGGCCTCTTAACTTGATTTAATTTTTCTTTGGTCTTTTTCCTCTTTATCTTTTAAAGTGATTGAGGCAGACCTATTTGCTTCCACCTCTATAACATTAGTTTGCATGTCTTCAAGAGTCCTGGAATTTCTTTCTCTTAACATCACAGAAAATTCATCTTCAAAATCTTTTGAAAACCTAGATTTAGTTGCTACTATAGGTGGTTTGCAATCAGGGGGCATCTTATGATAAACTTTCTTGAACCTTTTGATAAAATCAGAGACAGGTTCACCAAAGTTTCTTTTAAGTTCTTCAAACTCAGTCAAGAAGTAAAGAGCATCTTTTTTAACCCCCAATTGATTTTTAAATATATTTGTTAATTCTTCCCAGTTTCTAATGGAATTTGTAGGTAACTGCCTAAACCAAGTCCTCACATTTCCCTCAAGAGTATGAACAAACTACCTCATGTAAACATTTTCTTGTTCTATTTTCATATTATCTGCAAAGTCTAGAAATTCTTGAAGATGATCCTCAACTGAGGGACCAGTTTCTCCATTATATCTAGGAAGGTGCTTTAAATATCCATTAGGGAAAGCATCAAGGACTGGAGGTAAAACTAAAACTTCATATCTTGCATGTACAATGGGTTGGAATGCCATAGTATAAGATGATGTATGGGATGTTTGTGAAGATGATGATAGGGAAGAGGAAGATGGTGATAGAAGGGGTGAATTACTATGTGGGGGTGAAGGAGGAGATAAAGAAGGTGGAGACTTCCTGAATGATTTTAAAGGAGTTTTAATAACCAACTTGTGGACCTGAGAATGAATATCATCTTCAGTTTAAAAGAGTGGATTTGAATATATAGAAAAGGTCCCTTCAAGTTGTTTATAAGTAGAAGATTCAAGTGGTTCAGAGGTGGGATGAAATGAATAAGTTGTGGGGGATATAAAGTCTATAGGTTTGTATTCGGGTATATGAACACCCAAGTTAGACTCAAATTTAGGTGATCCTTGTGAAAGTGGGGGTTCTTGATGAGATTCAAGTGAATGAATTAGGAAAGCTGATTTGAAATCAACTCCCCTATCTAAGAGTTTAGCAACCCTAGGTGATAGGTGAGTGTAGTCTGTATTGGATGGAATGTTACTATAGGGATCAAATTGTAACATATCTTCAGACTGCAAGGCTGAAGCAGAAGAAGATGGTTGATGTCTTCTTCTAGAACTGGCCTTTCTCACAAGTCTTTCTGGATCTGACAAAGGACTAACTATATCAGATTTAGAATGGTATCTAGTGTGCTTAAAAGGTGCCATTTTGGTACAGTGGAGTCACCAAGTGAAGGATTTTGACCTATCTAGACCTTTAAACACCTTAAATGAATAGGAATAATATTGTTGACCCAGGAAAACTTAATGAAATTCGAATCTCTAGCAAGCGCCAGATTAATGTTGTATCTCTGAGATGATAATAGTCAGCTATCATGCTAGGGCATCTAAGATGTTTGTTTTGGGGGTTTTGTTTTAATTTGGAGGACCAATGCATGAAACAAATTTAAAACAGCAATGCCTAACCTTTTGAATAGTATTAATATTTAAACAGAGGGTTGCTATTAGAATTCACATGGTGATATAGCTTGCATGGTGGTGAGAAGAAATAGAGAGATGGTATGATTATCACGGTCTTCAAATTGAAAATTAAATAATCATAAGTAAGAAAAACTTTAAACTGTGTTCAGAAGGTTTAACAAAATATGCTTAAGCTTACAAAAGTAGCTGATGATTTTATGATTTAGAGGGAATTAATAAAACAAATAGTTTATATAATTCATTCTCTTTATAGATGATCACTTCAGAAGCTTATAGGAATAATTGAAATACAATTACTCCTACCTGGTTATCTTTGTAAAACATAAGAATATGAAGAAAACACTGTGAAATAAAACTGGAAAAACTTATTGTAAAAACGAAACTGTATGAATTAGAATTCAGAATCCTTTGCTTTTGTATTAATGATTCAGAAAAGTCAAGTACATTTAATGTTTTGAAATGATTCTTCAAGGGTGCAACCCTTAATAACTCGTGAAAGAGAGTTATTTATACAATCTTAGAACTGAGAAAATATCTTAAACTATTTTACAAAAATAAATAAATACAAAATTAGGAATATAAACTGGTAGTCGATCTGTCACTATTTTGTTGTTGAGCTGTTGATGATTGTTGCTTGAAAAACTGAGAACTGTTGAGCTGGTGATGACTGTTGCTTGAAAAACTGAGAACTATTGAGCTAATGATGACTGTTCCTAAAAACACTAAATGTTGTTTGATCACCCTTTAGTCAAGTAAATCAGTTAATAGATAACTTAGTTACCCTTCTATAAACTTCATCCATCTTTGTATATTTAGTAAAAGTGGGTTTTAATAGAAATATATGTCTGATTTCATTCATAATGAAAAATGAATCTCTAAGTACATTCAGCACAACCCTTGGTGTTGTTGCACCTGTTATGTTTGAAACTAAAGTTGCATTGGTACCCACCTCTGTAAGCTTTCAAACATAATCTTCAATGGGCATTAATTTGTTGTTTATCGCAAGCATAGAGGGCAGACCCTTTCTGCTCAATGGTTCTAACCTACTGAAAAATCTTTGAAATATAGTATTCACACTACTGCACTTTTCCTCCAACTGAAGGATGAGGTTTTTCTTGGTAATGATCTTCTTTACTTCTTGTATAGTTGTTTTTTTTCCAAAGGAAAAATTGTAATCTTTCATTAAGTTTGAAAAATTACATATAGTAGATGCCCAAGGCATATGCATAACTATTGGCCCAAGGCCAGTACTAGATACATATCAGTAGATAAGTTATGGCGTTCACCATTTCCCAAAAATAGAAATTGTACAAAATCACCTCGCAGGGTGTTCAGTGAAAACCAGTCTGATGAGCCATAGATATATGTACATAGAAATATACATTAAAAAGCACAGCTGATGATTAAAGTGAAAAAAAAATTAGGGCATGTCCACCCTATCCACCCTATGAGATGCTTGATCAATATATGGGTGATGGTAATATTGGTACTATTCAGCACCGTCCTGCTCCTGGATCATTCACAAGCCTCAGGGTAGTATCGTGGCCTCCTTGGAAAGCTTATCAGCACTCTCGTTATATTCCTTGTAATTGTGTTGACATGAAATTTTGTTAAATATTTCTTTGAATGTGACAACTTCATCCAACATATTTATAAGAGTATGTGCATGACAAAGATTTGTGTTGTTGAACTAGTTTATAGTGATTTTAGAGTCCCCATAAATCTAAATGTTTGTGCATGCATGTGCTAAAGAAAAGTGCAGTAGATGTCTGAGTGTAATAAGTTCAGCAAAGTTGTTAGTTCCCTACCCCAATCCTAGCTCGACTTTAAATGAATGTTTCTCTGTCAGATGAAATATAAATCTGCCGCAGGATCCATGAGCTTGGGCACCACCATCGAAGAAAGACCATGGGAGGGTTTTGTCAATCAGTCCCAGGGAGAGAGTGCACCAAGTGGGGAGATGGACAACCTCTGGGATATTGTGGTATGCTTCCACAGTCCTTGAGATGATGAGAGACCATGAAGCCACATCTCCATTGAAGATGATATTATTACGCGTAAGCAAAATAGTCCAGCACAGGGGTAGAGGTAAGCATAAAGTTTTAGTGCCATGGAAAGTAGTAGACCAGGAGTTCCAGGTTTATTTAATCAAGGGTCCATGCCACCTTTCCTGTATGGATAGAGTATGAATAATAAACTACCACAGATGAACAGAGGTAGGGCATTGTAGGAACAAATGCTCATTTATTTCAATTTCTTGTTTGCACAGTACACACCAATGTGGCCCATAGAAAGATCTGTGAGTAATATATTCTCTCGTGGGCGTTTTGTTGTTTAGCACACTCCACATAAACAGTCGTGCCCGAGGAGGTGCTTTCATCTTCCAAAGATGGCACCACCAGTCCTGTAATTCCACTGGTTTACGATCCATTAGGAGAGAGAGGTAGCCTATTTTAGGGGTGTATTTTCCATGTTCTGTCGGGGTCCAAATGAGTTCATCTGGGCCCTCTTTGACATGTACATGCACTTCAGTCATAGAATTTATATATTCATCGCAAGATTTCTGCCATTGTTTAGGGATGCCAATATTGTGAGCCGATAACCATGCCTGCTCGAAAATAGAATTGTGTTCCATGTCTGCTATCTGTGCAATCACCTTGATGTACCTTTGATATAAAAGGTGGATAAGGTCTGGAGGAAGTTGATACCTGTTACCTCCCCCGATCCACAGATCCATACGATGTGCACCTAATTGCCATCATTAATTCTCCATGCCAGGATCGCCTTCCAAACAATAGAAATACCTATGCGCTGCCAGGTTAACAATCAGACCCAATCCATTAGTTGTTGTGGCCATACATACTTGTGGTATGTGATAGTAGTCCATAGATTCTAAGCAGTGAGAAGAGTCCAGCCCCTCTTTCCTGCTAATGCTTGGGCAAAGATAGCCAGGTCCTTTATGCCCCAGTCACCTCATCTTTTTGGGAGTGCTATATTTTTCCAGCCAACCCAAGCAAAAATTTTCCCTTCTTTTTGTCCATTCCAGAGGTATCTGCAGCATATCCTCTGGATGCGAGCAAGAATTCCCTGAGGGATCCAGGCCAGTGACATCCAGTACACAGGTGTGGCCTCCAGAACATATTTGATGAGGACAAGGCATCCAGCTCTGGATAGGAATCTATGGTTCCAATTTGTCAATCTCCTTTCTATTTTGATCACCAGCTAGATCTAGTCTGTAATCCTGTAGCTAATTGGTTTGATCCAGAACCCCAAATATTTGAGACCATTTGCCAGATAATGCAGTTGGTATGGGAAAAGCTGAAGGGCAGATCTATCTTCCTGAGGGGAGGTATGATACAGAGTGATAGAGGACTTGTCTTGATTTTATTCCATTCCTGTGGCATGTGCAAATAGTGATAAGATTTCAAAAAATGTAGTGGAGTCTCGGATGCTGCCATCAAGAAAGATAAGGACGTTGTCAACAAACAAGAGATGAGTGAGATTGCATAGATCACTCATTTTCATCCCTTGGAACCTACCTTCCCTTTTGGTTGTTGCAATGAGTCTGCTGAGACCCTCCATGATAAGTAGAAATAGAAGTGGAAAGAGGGGACATCCTTGTCGAAGGCCATGCTCTACATGAAAAAAGTATGAAGTTGATCCATTAATGAGAATGCTGAAGGATGACAAGGTGATACAACACATGATCCAATCTGTGAATGGTGATGGGAAGCCCAGATGGATGAGGATAATTTTTATATAGAGCCAGCTAACCCTATCGAATGCCTTTGCTAGATCAATATTTAGGATAATGCCATTCATATTTTTAATTTTGATAGAGTGTAATGCTTTCTATGTTGTGCCAATGGCCTCGTGAATCTGACGATCCTGTAGGAAAGAAAATTGATCAGGAGATATATGGTGGGGGAGGATGGGGAAAAGTCTGTTAGCAATGATCTTAGCAATGATTTTGTAAAGGGAGTTGTAGAGAGAGATAGGGTGGAAATCATTGAAGGATGATGGGGAGTCTGATTTTGGGATTAGGGCAATAAAAGTGGTGTTGATGGCCTCATACAATTTACCGGTGATCCTGCATTATTCAACCACTTTGAGGAGATCTTGTCCAATGAGTTTGTAAAAATCCAGGTAGAATTCGATAGACCAGCCATTTGGTCCAGGCCTTCTATCTTTTTTGAACCATTTCAGAGTCCCTTCGAGTTCTGCAAAGGAGATTGGAGCAGTAAGCTCTTCTGCTATATCCACATCGGCGAAACTGGGGAAGTGTCCCACTAATCAAATAATTTCCACAAGATTTACATCAGGCGATGCCTTGTAGAGGTGTTGGAAGTGAGAGTTCCTGAGTTGTGAAAGTTGGTTGAAATTATTAGCCATACCTCCATCTTGCGTGGGCATATTCCAGATGGTGTTGGAGACTTTCCGCCCCTATGCATAACTCTAAAATAACTTTGTATTCTCATCTCTAACTTGTAGCCAGGTCACTCTACTCTTGAGGCACCAGGTTTCCTCCCTTTCCTTTAGGATTTTGGATCGTTGATTTT
Organism: Pinus tabuliformis; assembly: GCA_031772625.1. Lineage (NCBI taxonomy): Eukaryota > Viridiplantae > Streptophyta > Pinopsida > Pinales > Pinaceae > Pinus > Pinus tabuliformis. The sequence continues at coordinate 1,097,937,807 of CM062819.1, forward strand.
CCAGGTCGATAACATGGGACTTTTCTTCTGCTGATATAAAGCCCCTATTCCGGTCATCCAAGAATGCGGCCAGTGATGATTTGACAATGGCAAGGGTGTTTTCATCCTCCAAGGCTTTTTCCTTAGCCCATTGAATAGATAATAATTTGAGCTGAGAAGGGTTGTAGCAGAATCCTTCTACCAGGGAGCGTCCCCTAGAAGGTGGGTTGGCCAACCAGAAATCGGTGATTAATTTGATATAGGTCGGATCCTGTAGCCAGGTCGAATTGAATTTATAGGGCGCCTTTGGTTTATTCGAAGGACCAAAGATTTCCAAGAAAATAGGTGAGTGATCTGAGATACCTCCCGAGCCAACCCATTGTCTATTGAGAGATAATTTCTGTAACAGAAAGATCTTGATCAAGAATCTATCCAATCTCCTGGCTAAAGCTGTCTCCCCCAATCTCCTATTTCTCCATGTGGGTAGTGGTTTATTCATGGGGATATCAATCAAATGGGAATGTTCCAATAGAGCTTCCATAGTATCAGAGAGTGGGTCCACCTGTGCAGAAGAGCCCCAAGACTCGCCATACCCTAAGGAGAAATTTAGGTCACCTCCGATGATGAGATTGTCCAGAGAGGTGATAGATAGGTTAAAGAGGTGATTCCAGAAGGCTTCTCATCCTTGATAGGGCCCATATACATTGATGGCCTAGAGGTCCATCCCAAGATCTGCAGAGAAAATGTCCATACCAATGAAACCCATACCACCCCTGGTAGACTTCAGGTTTATAGAGTGATGGTTATATCCCAGAGCCAAACCCCCAAATCACCCAGATGCATCAAGGGAGAGGAAGGATCAACCAGGTTTCAAAGATCGAAGGATTCAGGTGATATGATTTGCCTCACCTAGGGTTTCTTGAAGAAATATGATGTCAATAGACTCGAATTCAAATAGTCTTCGGAGGGCTAGCTTTTTGGGCGAGCTAGCCATGCCCCTACAATTGAAAGAGACCCACTTCATGGAGGAAGTTGGCCATGTGTGTTCAAATCTCTAAGAAGCTGGTCCAGAGATGATTGTCTGCTAGAGACCACTTCAGCCCCAGCTTGTATGATAGATTTAGAAAGAAAATATTTGGGGCTGCAGGGGGGCTTGTGGGATAGTGAGGGGAGGGTGAGAACCAAACCAGAGTGGGAGGAGGGAGATTCAGATGACAAAGAGTGGGGATGAAGATTGTAGGGGTGAGGGGGATCAGATGGGGCAATGGGAGGAGAAGGAGTAGTAGAGGGAGTATCAAGGGGGAAGGATGGGGAGGTTGTAGAAAAGATGGGTTGATGGGAGGTCAGAGAACAAGGGATGGAAGGATGTGTGCAATACTATTCCATTACTGATGCATTGTGCAAATGGAATGCATTATAATCAATAGAAGATGCAAAAACAGGGTGGGAAAAAAGTGGATTACCCGAGGAGCGTGCAGCCTCTGCAACTGTCCTTGATTTGGTCATCAGCAGAGAAGGTGGATGGGGGGCACTGGTAGGAGCCTTCTGATTTTTAGAGTCCTTCTCGGTCGAAGATACTGCTGCTGATGGCATCTTCTCAGGAATAGCTACAGTAGTCTTACCCATCCCCCCATTTGAGCCCACCGAAATATCGAGAGACTTTCAAACCAGTGGGGATTCCTTGTATAGATGCCCCACTTTGTGGAACCGATAGCACCTAAATGGCATGCCTTCATAGTCTAGGATTTAGATCCTTGTGAAGTTCCACCACTGCAGGGTTACTTTCTCCTCTAACCCTTCACGAGTATCCAAGTGCACTAGGATGCGAGCAAGAGTTTGATTCTTTGATTGAATGTAAGACTTGTCATAGTCCAAGTAGGCACCCAGGGTATTTCCAATATGAACAAAAACATCTTCATTCCAGCATTGAATGGGTAAACCAGGAAATCTTACCCATAGGGGTCCTGCCTCAATCTGCTCTCTTTTTGGGTCAAAGAGCAAACTTCATCATTTTAGCAAGACTGGGGCCATTTCTATGTGCCAATACCTGGCAAGCGCCATGTTTTTGTACTCTTCTAGGCCAAAGTGGAGTGCAAACCATCCTCGAGGCAGGATCTTCACCTAAGGTAACTCTTTGAATATGTTACCCCATATTTCTTTTACCCATAGCCCGAGTCGCTCCGCAGAGTAGGCTCTCCCGCAAACCCTACCCACCAGAACCTTGTCGGCCATGTTTGCTACTTCCCCCATGGATAATCCTTCCCTAAATTTGATTTTGAAGTCCTTCCCAGAGGCCTTTACGCACTTCATCTTCCTTTTCCCAATTCTAGGGACAGTTGGATGGTCCTGCAGAGGATCAGTTGGGCTCGGGTTCTCTTGTTGTGATTAATGCTCCGTGGACCGTACCTTGATGACTAGGGTTTCAAAACACTCGGATGGTGGAGTCGAAGAAGTCACCGCCACAGTAACGAAAGGGGCGCCATAACCCTAGGACTGATGTACAGGCACCTCAGGAAAGTTGAGACCTGGGGGAGGGGAAGGGTTTGCTGGAAAGAGATGGTACGCTAGTGGCGCAGATTCGAAGGATGGGGACGAGGGCGAGCAGGTGGCCAGAAGGTGAAGCGTCCCAGGTGAGAGCAGGGGGAAATCGAGGGCCAAGGAATCGATGGAGAGGGTCACAATATGGAGAGTGGATGCAGACAGCCCAGGAAGGGTAACCACTGGAGATGAGTTCGAAGGTGACAGAGCGACAAAATAGCCCTGGGTAACTAGGGTTGGAGTAGCGTTAGGGTGCCAGAAAATAGGTTGGTCGCGGTAAGGGTCTAGTGAGTAGTCGACCGTCTCAAGGTCCATATCATCCATCCTATAGCTGGAAAACAGGGACTGTAACCGTCGGATCATGGAGGCAAGAGCCCAGGTGGAGGGAAGCTAGTAGCAGAGGGAGCCAGTGAAGGGTCAGCGGGAGATTATGGTTGTTTGCAGTAATTCGAGGTTAACCATATCCCCTGCTAGGGTAATTCTCCCAGAGATCCATCCTCATTCCTTCCAGTATAGTTTTTGTCCTGTCATTTATACCCAATTATTCATGCTCATAGCTGTCTTTAGAATTCAGGAACTTGATTATTTTAGAAGCAATTTCTGGCATGTCCTCAAGCTCTTTAGAAATAATTTCAACATCTTCCTAAGCTTTCTCCAATAGGTATTTTTGATCAAATATTATCTTGATATAGGGCCAGATATCCTTGACTGATTCACTAATTTCTTCCCATAGAATCTTGTTTTCTAAACCTAGTTTGTTTCCAAGGTAAGACTCTTTGATTTCCTTTTGCAAAACTTCAATTTGAATTTTTGTCCTCTGCAACTCAAATGCATGTGAACTGTCTGCAACTGCCTTCATATGTTTTAATTCCTTCAATTCATCATGTAACTTATTCATTTCAGCTACCTGAATGGGAATATTCTAAACAGATTCTGCAAGTTGTTCAGCTCCTTCTGCTGTACATGTAGTTGATGTTGTGCCTGAAGTAGAAACTCTGGTTATTGAGAGTCCCCTTGACAACTTCCTCTTTCTCTTGGACCAATTTTTCCATTTTCTCCTCCATCTGTTTTATTTGCATATTTGTTCCATGATGAGCTTCATCATGTCAGATTTCTAAGTCTCGATTTCTTCAATCTCCTTGGTCATTGGGTCCTCAGAAGCTAGCAATTTGAGCTCCTTCCTTAATGCTGAGAGCTCAGCATTTTTCTTCTTAAAATTTTGTTTTGCTGCATTTATGTTTGAGGGATCATATCCCATCTTTAGCACCAGATATTCCAAGGATTTGATCTTGGTGTCCTTTTCTAGTGAGGAAACATTTTCCAACTTGAGCTGTGACTGTGTATTGGTTAAGGTGACCTGCAACTTTGACAAACTCATGGCAGTATGAGTTAAAGTGGAATAAATCATCTGTCCAGTTTGTTTGTGCATCTCAATTTGATCAATTGGATGCACATCTTTTACATTAAACTCAAATGAGGATTTCTTCTGATAATGTGCATGAGTTCTGGGCTGTGGAATTTGAGCTTGCAGGAAAGCCATCTATATTTTTCCCTTCTCAGGGTCAAAGAATGAAAGAAGTCTAGATTGAGATCTGGAGGAATGTTTCCAGAATTCGGTATAGGTGTTCAATTTCAATTCTTCATTCTTCTTTTTAATCTCACTGAAAACATGAAATATGTCCTCCTCCTTGTCCTTTTGAATGCTTCCACTGGTCTGAATTACCTATTGTTCATGAGAAGTAGTGGAATGAGTTGGGGACTGGGTAGATTGTCCACCAGACTGTGTATAGAGCACAGTCTCTCCAAGTCCATCATATGTCTTTTTTTCAGACTCATTTTTTTCTCCAAAAATCACAAAGATCCTAGGTCTCTTCTTTCTATGCACAATCCTAAATCCCTGGCTTGATGCTTCAGTTGTAGGGATGAATGTTCTTCCCTTCCTCTTTTAGCTATCTTTTCCTGTGCAAGTGGAGTTTGCACATTTGAAGTAGAAACTACCTTCTCTTCAGCTTCTTGAAGGGTGTTCTCTTTCCATTCCAACTGATTTTTATACTGCTCTATTTCAGGTCTAGCTGTGTAGTGATATGCAATAAACTTGTTTTCAACCCTGAGCTTAGAAATCACTCCCATTGGGTCATAAGGCCAAGTGAAACTGAGACCAAACTTCATTTCCTTTAATAACCTGTCTACTTCTTCTCCTACTGCTCTAGTGTTGCAGATGAATGGACCGACCTAAGCCTTTATCTTGAATTGTGATTTCTTCTTCATTTCCACAAGTGTACTCCATCTGCATTTAACCTCTGCCTAATAAATTCCAGTGCAAAGATTTTGATGGGGAGGTGCTTGGGAAGTTTGTAGGGTGAAATCTCACAACCATAAACCCTAATTTTTATATAGTTTTGCTAAAGATACCAATCACTTTTGTGGCTTGATCAACTAGCTACAACACTTTCACAATTTCATCACTGATTCTTAGCACTAGAGTGTTGCTCATAAGACTAACGGTTGGATGAATAAACAATTATATGAATTGTTTATATGTAAATTCTTCTTTCTCCTTCATTCCCATTGATGTCCAAAAGATCACTGGTTGATGGTTGCCTTCCTCATCTAGCTTCTGTAAGGTGAATGGAAACTTGTCTCCCTAAAAATATATAAAAAGGTATACAAGTACTAAAGCATACTTGATTACTTCTTTAGTGTTAAACTGGACAAATTTATAATGTATGGTTTTAGCTAGGAATTGGCTAAAGTTATAGAGAACAGTGGATTTGGAATCAGCAGAAAATGTTGACAAGAAACTTAGGATGGCTTCATTAACATATTGATCATAATTGTAACCAAGAAGATAGGAAAAAATAGTGGTGATTTACTTGGTTCTGTTAGGGAACATGGATAAATCATAGGGAGGGTTTCTTTTAGGAAGAGGACTATCTATAGCTAGGAAAAGTTCAAGAGTCTAGGATATTTTAGTAAATTCTAGCTTTTGATAAGCTTCTATCAAGCTTTCATGAGAAAAAGGTTGAGTTGTTGTAATAGTTGGGGCTTGCAACATCTTCTCAATGGACTCAGCATTGATGAAATAGAGAATTTCTCCTGTGGGTGAAATGATTGCTCTTTGAATGGGATTATAGGACTCATGGAATTTCCTGAAAAATTTAGGTGCTCTATGTATTTGAGGGAAAATGTAGTGGGGAAGGTGGGAATCCCACAGTCCTATTTCATCTATCTGATCAATTAATTGATCCTCCATCTAGTAGTAAATTTCATATAAATCAAATTGAGAGGAAGACTCAATGATTTTACAATCTCTGTCAACCAGGGGAGTATGGTGGAAGTCAACTTGCAGATGAATAAGAGGATTTGGGATTTCTGCAATTTCTTTTCCCTTAGGAGGCATCTTATCAAATGAATTGCAGACTGAAAGTGATGGAAATGGAAAAAATCGGTCTGAAACTGAGTGATAACAGTAAAAACAGTATGACTGAAAAGAGACAAGTGGACCTGGATGTCAGCTTTCTTCTAAATAGGACAAAGTAACTACTTAAGTGTTGAACGGTCATTGAGATGTAAGGAGGAAATCTTCAGTGATCAATTTAGTTACAGAAATGCACTGTGTAACAGTTTTCATGAAGGAAAAGGGCTTATAATGGAAAAAATGGAGCGGGATTGTTTAATGAATGGCTAAATCTTCATTAATTATCCAACGGGATTAATAAATGGGTCTATGGGGCATAAATTCACGGGAGTGTGAATTAAATGAATAACGGATAGGCGACAGCTAATTGGACGGAGGAAGTGACATGGAGTAGACGTGGACAGTGACATTGGAGCGGCGGTAAATGGTCAAATGTAAACCACGTTCGGGAGCAACTTCAGGTGGTAAGTTGTTTCGGGATTTTAAGTCCCGAAAGACTAGGATGAGGGAAAAGTGGTTTAAGAGGGTGGTTTCCAAAACTGCCCACTTCAGACCCCCCCGCCGATAAATTTCGGACGGAAAATGAGGGTCGAGGAGCGATGTGGGCCATCGGATCTCGGGAGAGTGTGTGGGGTGAGATGAAAGGGATTTAACGACGGAGACGGAAAGTAATGGTGGGGTCAGGATTTATGGCAGATGTGACAATTATGGGTTGTGGGGGGATGAATGAATGAAGTTATGATATTCGTAAAATTACATTGGTACTTAGAATTATGGTTAATTAAAGCCCATACCATATGCACATCTTTGCAATGTTATAACTTAGGATAAAATCCTTTCATGCTCCAATTGTATTTCATTTGTCTACCTACCCTTATCTTTCCTAACATTTTCTCACTTAGTTATTCGAGTGCACTTAGACTAGCAACTCAATATTTTCCTTTTAATGACTAATCTACTTCTATCCCTTATTTCCTCCATTGGCTCAGAATAAACTGTTGGGCCAATTTTATTTGCTACCTATTTACAAACAATTTAAATCAAATCCAATCATGATTAAACTATACAATTGGATTGTATGAACTAGTGTGGCATTTAAACAATCTACACACAACCTTTCTTCGCAAAAATAAAATTGACTAAGAGTAGTGGCATTTGAATTTGCAACACTTTTAGAGTTTATTATTTTTTCTTTTCTTTCTAGCCTAACATTTTATTTTTGCCTTCATTTTTTAGGGCAATCTATGTAAACTTTGAAACGGGAACTAAAACTATTACCCATTTCGTAGAAATAGCAAAAAAGTGACCTGATTTTGAAAAGGGGTGATGCAGAACACACATGTTTTTTTTAGAGCATAGTTTTTGGCACTTTAATTTTTTTTATGTACATTACGTTTTAGAATGGTAGTAATTTTCATGTTGATTTTAAAAAGTGAGTATTCTGCATCAGACCCTTTTTTAAAAGACCTATTTTTTGACTTTAAATTTTCTAATGTATGAAATGTAAATAATTATTTTGTAAATTTAATAATTTTTGAAGTGGTCATTTTCTTCATATTTTCTTGCTTTTTATTCTAATTTTAATTTTTTTGTAGTGAGGTTTTTATTGTTTTGCATTTTTAAATTAGAAGGTCGATATTTTGAATTTTCGATATTCTACATATTTATACTTCCTTAATTAATTTTTCAATCCACATGAAATAATCGTTTCTAAAAAACAATATTTTTTAACAATCGACATAAAAATAACCATTTTTAACATAAATATAACTAAAAAGCTACACGTTTTGATAAATTTTTTGCTAGAATTGACATGTCAAGATCACAATTTTTATACGAAAATTTTAACTAAAAATGGTTAAGTAATAGTTTTTTTTATGAATTTCATGTCAAAAAAATAATAATAATCACTTTTTTTCAAAAAATAATGATTAACTTAAAAATTAATGCGAAAATCACATCTTAGAAATATTGAACGCATAACAACCTTAATTGATTGTTTATTCTTCTCATAAAATCTCAAAGTCAAAACATTGCAAAGCTTTATTTCCAAGCATAACTTAAATTTAATCAACAATGTCACGTAATCCAAACTCTTCGTCCTCTAGGTTTTCATCATTGTCTTCTTCCACAATATTTTCTACTTCCTTTTGCTCATTTTCCTCTTCTAATGGATCTTTGATGTCTGCGAATCTCCCAATGTATGTCTTTCCAAACATTCCATGTAATGGTGGTTGGGGTTCCTTTGCCTTTTTTGCTACACGTGATTCACTAAAGTCCCCTTTCTTCAACCCAATTTCTTGCATTGCATCTGGAAGAAATTGAAGAGCATTAATTCTTTGCTGAATGAAATTGCACTGTATTGGATCTTTTTCAGTTGCAATGCAATTTCTTCCTTTTTGAAGGCAACATGCTAGTGTTGTACCTAATTATCAAGCACAAAATAAAATGAAATAAATTAGTACAGTGACATATAAATTAATAAACAACATATTGAAATTCAATTCCATATAATAAAACTTACCTGAGCCAGAAAATAAATCCAAAACCCAATCTCCTTCATTTGAATGCCGCAAAGACATGGCTAAATCGAGCTCCTAAATAACATTGGGTTACATTGTTTAAGTGCTCAAACGGCTTGATCGAGCGCTTAAAAAGGTCTCAATTGAGCAATCATTTTTTCCACCCAAACGAGCCATCTCTTGCCAAAAAGTGTAACCCAGCTCCATTCTTTCACCCTTATAGATTATGAATTTCTAACAACCTATATCCTAATTATTATTGCTACCCAATTTTAAGGTCATAGCCAAGCCAGACACCAAATTGGTGTATGAAACCCCCTTGTTTGTGGGACAAGAGACCAACCTCCATGCAACGATTTGATTATTGTCTACGAAGGCATACCTACTCTAACCCCTTCTGGTTTTTGAACCTATGACCTCTTAGGAGGAAACACATGCTCTTAACCATTAGGCACTTGACCTGAGATGCCTCATGTTTAACTCTAATGTTATAGGAGCATTTTCTCAAGAACTCTATCCAATAATTGGACCTCACACACTCTATTGACCTCTAATTTTACTTATGTGGCATTTCAAAGTTTACCCTCCAAAACTCATTTAAGGCCATAAATCACGCTTAATATTGGTTTACTACATTTGTGAAATTCCTAATTCTTTATAAGTAATCATTTAATTTGGGTTGTTGTTTCTAAAAGGGTATGGCCCAAAGCTTAATTATCTCCAATGTCACTTCATAATCTAATGATATGTAAGAAAGATCTCTTCCACTTGAATTAATAAGACAATAGAAACCTCACATACTCAAAACAAACCTGTTGAAAACCAATTTGATTCAATAGACCTAATCAAAACAAACATACAATAGAATGTAAAAATGAACATTTTATCATGAAAGGCTGAAATGTTTAGAAATTTTCTTGAATAACTATTTCAAATACCATTTAAGAAAAGATGGTAATGCGAGCACATAGAACCAATAAATAAGATTTCAAAGATGCAAGAGAATGTTATTGCCTAGGGGATAAATCTCTAGTCTCTCTACAAACAAGCCACACCAAAACCAGAAAAAAATATAAAAAAAATCTAAGCAAGTTATTAAACCTTCCTAATTTTAGTTTATTAAGCATAGGTCACTATGTGTTAAATATCATAGTCTAAAAATAAAATAAGTAACTTGCACCTCAAACTTACATTGAAAGAAACATTAATACAAATGATCCAATTTCAATTGAGAACAATAGTTTATTATAAGGAAAACAAAAAGAACAAGCTCTTATAATTCTAATTGAAACAAAGAGAAAATTTCAATATAAAAAACTCAACACCCATATCTAGATACATTATCACCGCATCTCTTTGACTACAAATCAAGCACTGGAGAAAATTTTAATATAAAAATCTGAGCATCCATAAATAGATACATCAACACCCCATCTTTTTGAGTAAAAATAAAGCACTCCTCTTTGTACACTAAAAAGGAGGGATGAATCAATCTATCTTGATTTATGAGGAGCAATGAAAGGAATTTTTTTTATAATCTTATACTTTAGATCGACTAAATAAAAAGGTATAATAACTAATCATTTAGTTTGGGTTGTTGTTTCTAAAAGGGTATGGCCCAAAGCTTAATTATGTCCAATGTCACTTCATAATCTAATGATATGTAAGAAAGATCTCTTCCACTTGAATTAATAAGACACTAGAAACCTCACATACTCAAAACAAACCTATTGAAAACCAATTTGATTCAATAGACCTAATCAAAACAAACATACAAGAGAATGTAAAAATGAACATTTGAGTATACTCAAACCTTGAAATTTGTGATCCCAATTCATAATTCTTTATATATTTCTATCTCATCATACGTTAATTATTTTAGCAAAAGAAAAAGACACCTACATTTCTATCTTATTCGGAGTTCACTATTTTGGAAAAAAGAAAGAAACCTATGTGTTCATCTAGAACATGGAGGAGAGGTAAACCGTGTTAGATTGTCTCTTTTTCTTTCATAATACACACCAATAACCACTCTTTTTCGCTTGCCAAGATCATTTAGCATCAAAAAATATCTGACAATGGAAGATTGGCAAATATTGTGTCATACACAATGATTGGAAAATATTATGTCATACCCAATGAAAAACAGGATGGGAAGAAAACAAATAGATGTGGCAGATCCATGGGTGAAAAAGAAAAGTCATAAATACTAAACATATTGAAGAGTTTGATAATTGCTTGCAAACCTGGCATAGATGCCTAATCTATGCATCATGAATAAGAGATTTGGATAGGTTATAATTCTAAGGAGAGGAGATAGATCACATATCAAACCAAATTTGATATGAAACCTTATTGGTTAACCTTAGTCTGGTTTTTGTTGAGAAGGAATACTATGGTTTTTGTTGAGAAGGAATACCATGAAGATTGTTAGAAATAATCAAACATTGTAATCTAATCAACGTTTATGGATTGATTATTTATTTATATCTTAGTCAGAGTTAATTATTCAAAAAAACAAAAGAAAGAAAGAAATACGTTTATGGATTGATTATTCATTTATATCTTAGTCGAAGTTAATTATTCCAAAAAAACAAAATCAAAAAAGAAAGAGGGACCTACATGTTCATTGAGAAGAAACGGCTGAGTTGGATTCCTCACTTTTTCTTCTGCCATATTTGATGCATGCACCCATGCACTAGTAACTATTTTGTTTGTTCCATGCATTTTAACATTGGTTGTGTCGGGGCGAGGTGGAGGAAGAGGAGCAGTAGCAACTGGAAGAAGATTTTGCACAGCAGTCCATACGTTCACCTTATTACATAAAAATAGATGAATATTCACCATAAGTAATAAATTTTATTACATGAAACTCCTTTAACGTTTTCTTTCTCAATAAATTCTTTAGAAACATCGTTTAAAATTGTACATTAATTTCTCTTTAAACCATATTTTCATGTACAATTAGTCATATAACCCTACCAATTGGTTTAAAACCTATATCTCCATTCCATTTACTCTTTGCAATTCCCTTTCGTAAATAACGAACACTTCATTCTTATCTTCACTATACGATGTTGGACTTGACTTACATTATTCAATTTTCAACCTTTATAATGGCTCAAAATTATCCTATTTAATTTGATAACGAAAGATTTTGATATCCATCTAGAAAACATTGTGTTGCGTGCCTATAAAAAAGCTCAAGGACATACATCAACCTCTATTATTTATTAAATCATAGTGTGCCTATCAAAATGTAATATTATTGCCTACCCCTTGTTCAAGGGAAAGCGCTGATATTGATAAGTAAAACTCAATTCACATCACATTGCGAGATAGATGTTCCGAGCCGTTTTAATCAACATGTTGAAGCGACACCAAGGAGAGCATATCAAGTTGTATGTTCGAGGGATCATCCTCAGCTACAAAAGGTCAAAATCAAACCAGTACCCAAACACTTCTCTGATTCAAATTGAAGGAGTTAATACACCAGAGGAAGTGGATTAGTATCTGGGCAAAAGGATGACCTATATTTACAAGGTGAAAACCAAGAAGGGGGGAACTAATTACAGGTGTATTTGGGGCAAAGTAACAAGGCCGCATGGTAACATTGGTGTTGTTAGGGAAAAATTTAGAACAAATTTTCCACCAAAGTCCATGGGAGGGAGAGTGAGAGTATCTATGTTCCCCAGCAGCATATGAGGTTGTTGTCACTACTTGGCCTACAAACTCTCAGAGGTTTCATATTTTAGTTTTGTTTCAATATGAGAGGCCTATTGGTGATGAAGCTGTTGATTTATGAGAACATTTTTCCTTCACAGGAAGATGTGATGCAAATTTACCTTTTTTTTCCTAGAATATTTACGTCTTTGTTATTTTATTTTTACCTACATTAGAACTATGAAATCATGATTTTGACAATATGAATACTGATAGCTGTTTGGTGTAGACATCTGCACATGTTATGTACTACTCTTTAAAATTTTCAGTTCATTAAAATAGATCAAAACAAAGAAGCCGTCAGCGGCAAACTAAAAATTAGGGCACTCTCATAGGAATATGGTGAAAACATCCCAGATCGAAGCAATCTATTTTAAATCAGACTGTGAATACGGATTAACATACAAATAGACAAGCCCACTATAAACCCTTGGCATATGCTAACTTCAAGCCCTTTTAGATAATAAAATATATTCTCTGAATTTCCTAGAGAAAAGGGCACAAGATTTCCAGAGGTTTCAAAAATCAAAAATTTTGAAAAAGACTATGCATCACAACAATACAGCAAATTAAATATTACTTGGCCATCATTCTGGTGATAAAATATTCATAGCAAATGTTTCCATCGGAATCAACCTTAATTTCTCGAATCCACTCATCGAATTATGACGGCTCCAGCTTCTCCACAACGCTAGTAAGAATATGACGGAGTTCCCTGGCAGAAATATTGATTGTTCCCTCTTTATTTAGGGCTTTAAAGGCATCCCTGAGCTAAACATGGAAGCTCCCTCCCTTCAAGTTTTGTTTCATCATGTCCTGCATTGGAGCGATCTGCTCCTCACTCTAGATCAACACTGAATTTTACTGAAAAACTATTTTGTTTGTTCCTGCCAAAATTAATTAACATCAAAATTCCCTTTGAAATCCACTTAATATCATATTGGATGCCCAGTAAGCATTTTTTGAGGCGATTCATAGCAGATGGGGTGATTCTAAGGATCGCCGGGTGGTGGGGCGATTCTCAGAATCGCCCCGCCATCGGTGGTGGTGGCAGGGCAGTGGCGGCGGGGCGGTGGCGAGGTGATTCTGAGAATTGCCCCACCACTCGTCGATTCTCAGAATCGCCTCAGTTCATTAAAATAGATCAAAACTGAAATTTTCAAAGAAGCCGTCAGTGGCAAATTGAAAATTAGGGCACTCTCACAAGAATATGGCAAAAACATCCCAGATCGAAGCAATCTATTTTAAATCAAACTATGAATATGAATTAACATATGAATAGACAAGCCCACTGTAAACCCTTGGCATATGCTAACTTCAAGCCCCTTTAGATAATAAAATATATTCTCTGAATTTCCTAGAGAAAATGGTGCAAGATTTCCAGAGGTTTCAAAAATCAAAAATTTTGAAAAAGGCTGTGCATCACAACCATAATGCAAATTAAATATTACTTGGCCATCATCCTGGTGATAAAGTTTTCATAGCAAATGTTTCCGTTTAACTTTCCAATAACTCATTATATTTTAAACCTCTTAGGTTTATTTTCATTTTAAATTTTTCATTTAGAAATATCAAACTATTCTTATTCTTCATTTTCAGCAAACTGAGATATTAATAACAATCCTCTTCTGATTATTTAAATTTTTCATTCAGACGTATTGAACTATATTTAATTCACTTCTTATACTTCATTTTTAACCTAGGATTGAAAATTTTAAATGTATTGTTATTTAAAACAGGAATTTATTTTACACTCATCCAAATGAAGTTGTCATTAAAATGACAGGCACAAAAAGTAAATAACCGTCCCAAAATTTTGAATCGACAGGCGGAACAAACTTGAAATTCCATGACCGGGCCATGACATTGACGTTTTGGATTTTACAATACGCCTTCGCCACATGAAGTTCGTTTTAGGTTTTGTAATGCGCACTTGACCCATAAAGTTTTAGTTTTATTGTTTTACAATGCGTGCTCGCGAGTCGCCGGATAAAGTTTTATGATTTTAGAATACCTAATTGCTGCGTAACCATATGGTTTGCACGCGTCATGAATACTGCAACCTCTTTCAAAGTTTTCTTTGCACGACATAAAGCATGACATGGGAATTGTGCAATTTCCAAGGCCACCTTCTCCAAAGTGTTACAATAAACAAATTTTATGGAATCTTCATGTAAGATGGAGCCTCTGACATTGTCACAACAAAACGATCTTAATTTCTCGAATCCACTCATCGAATTCTGACGGCTCCAGCTTCTCCCGACGCTGGTAAGAATATGATGGAGTTCCCTGGCAGAAATCTTGTCAGTGCCCTCTTTATCAAGGGCTTTAAAGGCATGCCTGAGTTGAACATGGAAGCTCCCTCCCTTCAAGTTCCATTTCATCACATCTCGCATTGGAGCGATCTGCTCCTCACTCCAGATCAAAACTGAAATTTTACTGAAAAACTATTTTGTTTGTTCTTGCCAAATTAATTAACATCAAAATTCCCTCTGAAATCCATTTAATATCCTATTGGATTCCCAGGAAAGAAAAATGATATTCTACCAAAAACATTAATGTGTTTTTTCCTCATAAACAACTTTGTTTAGCACATAAAAATTTGGTTTTACTAGCATTTTTTAAAAAGTTTGAAAATTGACCCTAAAAAAAAATCATCGTTCCAGTATCATCACTTTTTTGTTTTGAAGCTATATTTTGCCCAAAAATTTTGTCGTAAATTTCGTAGTCACTGTCATTTTTAAAACATGTTCAAAATTGACTCCTAAAAAAAAATCATCGTTCCAGTATACACACTTTTCATTTTTAGCACTGTTTTTTATGTTTTTTTGGGGTTTTTTTGCCAGAGTTCCCATTTTGAGTTTATAGTTCCCGTTTCAAAGTTTAAATTGTGCAACTTCAGGTGGTAAGTTGTTTCAGGATTTTAAGTCCTGAAAGACTAGGATGAGGGAAAAGTGGTTTAAGAGGGTGGTTTCCAAAACTGCCCACTTCGGACCCCCCCCCCCCCCCCCCCCCCCGCCGATAAAGTTCGGACAGAAAATGAGGGTCGAGGAGCGATGTGGGCCATCGGATCTTAAGGGAGTGTGCGGGATGTAAGGTGAGATGAAAGGGATTTAACGACGAAGACGAAAAGTGATAGTGGGGTCAGGATTTATGGCAGATGTGACAATTATGGGTCGTGGGGGGATGAATGAATGAAGTTATGATATTCGTAAAATTACATTGGTACTTAGAATGTGGTTAATTAAAGCCCATACCATATCCACATCTTTGCAATGTTATAACTTAGGATAAAACCCTTTCATGCTCCAATTGCATTTCATTTGTCTACCTACCCTTATCTTTCCTAACATTTTCTCACTTAGTTATCCAGGTGCATTTAGACTAGCAACTCAATATTTTCCTTTTAATGACTAATCTACTTCTATCCCTTATTTCCTCCATTGGCTCAGAATAAACTGTTGGGCCAATTTTATTTGCTACCTATTTACAAACAATTTAAATCAAATCCAATCATGATTAAACTGTACAATTGTATTGTATGAACTAGTGTGGCATTTAAACAATCTGCACACAACCTTTCTTTGCAAAAATAAAATTGACTAAGAGTAGTGGCATTTGGATTTGCAACAATTTTAGAGTTTATTATTTTTTCTTTTCTTTCTAGCCTAACATTTTATTTTTGCCTTCATTTTTTAGGGCATCTATTCTAACGTTTTATTTGATATGGACTCATTCATAAAAATATCCCTAACATTTTTTATTTAATATTCTTTTTTGTCCATATCCTAACTTAACATTTTCTAAAATATATTTTCATTTTTTGACTAATCGATACTAACTTACCAAATCCAAAAATTGCTACAACACATCCCACCTGCAATGCTTCTCAATAAAATTTTGTGATTCTTGTGAGCAAGACTATTTGAGTTTTCCTCTTTGGCACCTATGAAGCTTTTCAAATCTACATAAATAGGTGAATATACATCCATAGTTCCAAATTTATCTATCTCACTTAAATATTTTTTCACACACCCTAGTAGCCTAGAATTTATCTTATGAACTCTGTTATAAATGGATTAAGATCCTATTACATCCTCTTAGTGGTCACTTATGGAATTAATAGCTTAGGAGTACTCAACAATTTGGGGAATTAAACGTGGCAGATGATGTGGGAAAACTATTACTAACTCATTAAGAACAAATGAGACATCAACACAACAATCACACATTTTTATAATATATAATAGCAAAACCTAACCCTTACACTTTTGATGCCAATATGTCTAGTAAATGTCCCTATCTTTGTCACATAATTACAAAGAGACATAAATGAAGGTAAGAAAGCCCACATTTTGAATGCAATTTATGAGATTGCATTATCAGGAATAGGTTAACTAAGATACCTGCATTATATCATCACATCAAGGCAAGGCAAGGCAAAACCATCTTGGCTTACACAAGTGACTATAAAGAGGACAGAGTGTCAATCCCCACCATCTATTCTCCAAAATATCATACATGAAAATGGTTGGGGAGTAGTTTTTGTAAAATCAAATCTTGCCGAAAAAATGATTAAGATTACCATGATTGAATTCACTGAAGAGATTATCAGGCATACTACACACTTTCTATCATTTATTGACAGGCTCATCGAGCTCCCATATACTATTATTCTTCAAAACTCTAAGCTCCTCAATAGCCCCAACAAGAATCAAGGACCACTCGTGCTCTAGTATATGTGGTAAAACCATAGGGGGCATGGTAACCTCAACCAAATACCAAGTTTCAACATCAACATCAAAGGCCAACAAATGATCTCGACCATGGGTGAGCCAAAACAAAAATCCATCTAAATGAGCATCATTCCCTATATTTGTCACATAATTATAGAGAGACACAAATGAAGGTACTAAAACCTACATTTTGAATGCAATATACGCTATTGAATTATGGGTAATAGGTTAACTAAGATACCTGCATTATACCATCGCGTCAAGGCAGGGATCCAATGCAAGAAAATACCATCTTGACTTACACAAGAAACTGTAAATAGGAAAGTTTGGTAATCCACATCATCTATTCCCCAAATGATCATGCATGAAAATGACTAGATAGTAGTTTTTGTAAAAGAAAATATTTCCCCAAAGACCAATAGTGAAAAAGTGATTAAGATTACCATCACTGAATTTACTAAAGATATGATCAGGGATACTGTACACTTTCCTTCATTGCATGAAAGACTCATTGAGCTCCCATATACTAATCTTCTTCAAAAATCCAAGCTCCTCAATACCCCCAACAAGAATCAAGGGCCCCTCATGCTCCAGTATATGTAGGCAAAGCACAGGGGTCATGGTAACCTCAACCAAATCCTAAGTTTCGGTATCAACATCAAAGGCAAAAAAGTGATCAGGACCATGGGTGAGGCAGAACAAAAAGTTATCTAAATGAGAAGCATTCCCCAACATGGAAAAACTCTCATCAAAACTACAACAAATGTTCCATGAATCATTCCTAGAATCATACACTTGTGAATAAATCCCATCAACAGCACTTACAACCAAAATTTGATACTCATTGTCTCTCTCTCGATACATCACCATTGCTACCACACAGGGAGACTTCATAGGTAACATGGGAGGAAAAATCCTATGGGTTTTGGTGAATAAATTACAAACAACAAGGGACCCATTTTTGTTCTCTGCTACCAACATACCCCCACCTAATACTATAGGCTTACGAATCCTTGAACATGTTACAGAACAAGGGCATGAAGATGACATGTACAACATGGGAATAACAACCCACTTGCCATCTATAGGATTATAGGAAACAACAACATTTCTATTATAGTTTTCGACAAACATAATGAATAAAAGGTCTTGCGGGGGTAACCTCTTGTAGGCCATCAGAAATAAATCTAATCGCATGCCATTGAATTCCAGGTTATGAAAACTCTCAACATCCTGAATAGGTTCAAAATTGGCAATCTAGCCAAGAAATTCTCCCACAAATGATATGGAATATCAGCTGCTTATATTCCCTGTATTTGGCTCTGCTCCTTCACAGAAAGAACCAATCTAAAAAGCAATAAAAAAATCCTCCTTCTCCCTTAAAAAATTTGCATGTTATAATTTAAAGGTCATTTCCCAACATTATCAATTCATCATTTTCCTTGTTTGAAGAATCGAGATAATAAGTTTTACAATTGTATCCAAGTCTACGATAGCATGCATCTGTACACTACCACTGATGAATTATCAGATGTCGCTTTTTATTCTCTTGATCAATAAACCAAGCAATTTTATTCAGTTTCAACAATTGCCTTAATATATATTTCATAGTATTCTTGTTGACTGGTTAGTTACCATGCTTTTTTGTCAAATGGGGAATTTTTTATCCTGAAAATGTCCTACTGCAACTTATTTATGTTTAACTTCTAAAAAAAAAATCATGAAAATAATTTTTTCTGCCATATTTTGAAAGCATATTCTATAGACAATGTGAGACTAAGCATATTCAAAAATCTGACCATATAGCTTGTTGGAAATTCAACAATACCCATATTCAGCACAAGGACTCAAACACAATACATGTGGAACTCCCATGGGTGAAAAATAAAATGATGGATTTCAAGTACATTTACAAAAGCTTATGATTGGATGACATTGAAATTATACCACAATACACAACATTCCCACTTCCATCCCCATATTTGTATTTCAACTTTTTGTGAATTATAATTTGTCTGGTATCAAAGAAGTACCCTCGTTATATACAATGAATAGTTAATATAGAAGTTGGGATGGGGTCCATGGGGTCAATTGACTCAGTTTTGGATAAATTTTGTAGTTTCCTTTTGTAACGAATGTAAAGTCTCCGCGAAATGTGGAAGCAGAGCGTGAAGCTCATAGAAGTCAAAGGGGCTTTAGTCCCTTAGTTGGGTACATGATAAAGTTGTTTTGAGACCCGTCCATGGTCCGCGGACCATGGTATTGTAAAGAGAATGTTATATAAAGTTGAGTCATAGTGAGACCAAGAATCAATAAATTAGTGAAGAACCATTGTAAGGGTAAGGTGCTAAGGCAGGAAGTTTTGTTTCCTGTACTTAGGTGAAAGGGGAAGGCTCCTGCAGATGAGTGCATGGAGACCTTGGTAAGTTTGTTGGCTGAGTGCGCAGGCCCCTGCAACTGAGTGCGCAGGGATAAAGTCTATTATCTGAACGTGTATACTTAATAAAGACTATTTTGGGCCGAAATTGATGCATTTGTGTCCTTTTATTTACTTCTGCAAAGTTTATGTATCTTCACTCTGTAATCTGTTTTATATGAATTAATGCTTAGTTACTATGAGAAACTGCTAGATCTGTAATATTTATGCATGGTAAGTACAATTAATTACCTTCTTGAAGATCTGAAAGTCGTTTAGATAGAGTTGCAACAGTTGTCTATCTAGAAGGGGTAAGGTTACGCGAAGGTAGATCTAAGCCATAAGAACTTCAGGAAACCATCACACAAGCCTCTGGATGTAGAAACATGGTTCTAGCATCCCCCAATACTGCTTTGGGTGAGACTACAACCTGCGCTATGCAGGTTGTTGCCGAAAGGGCTAGAAGTCAAGGTATTGTTGGTTGGTGCAGTTAAAGCTCAACTCGGGTCAGGCCTCATCAACCCAACAAATGGTTCCATTTCCAAGACCGAGATCTATCTAAGGAAAGTGTGATGTCGAATAAGTGGTTCCCTACTAAGAAGGAAATCAAAAATTGGCTCGATTATAAGTTACACGTGGTTACAGCTCAGGAGAACAAAAACCCGCGGTTATCCAAGGAACAATGGTTGAATAGATACCTGTAAAATCACAAAAGCGAAGCCTTTTTCGGTTTCTTCCCTTGCAAATTGCATGAGTGGTTGTCTAACTTAGCAGACAGTGAGGGAACGTGGAGGCTTGACAGGCCTATTGTGTGGACTCTAAAGTTGGTGAAGCACCTGGAAGCTTCAGAAAGTAACATCACGTGGGTTGTTAATCACTGGATTAATCATATCTTAGGAGGATTAGTCATTGAGCTCGCGATTGACACGACCATCAACTATAGCGAAGCAGAGCGCAGATTATTCAAGGGACCATAAGGTATGTATTTAAAATCTCTGAAAACTTGGATTAAGATGATGTTGTGTGAAAAAATGGTTATGTCATTACCTTGATGTTTGGAACTACGCGAAGCGGACAACCCTTTAGAAGGTACAGAGAATTGGGCTCTGAGTACAGTCCGATGTCAGGATCCTCTTCTAGCTATGATGAGGGAACTATTCTAATTACACCGCATGTTGCAGATAGTAAGTCAGGGTATACTAAGAATACCTCACCCATCCACTCCACCTCCACCTCCGCCTCCATCGCATACACCTACACCCTCACCTCTATCTCCACCTCCGCACCAACCGTTCAACATGGAAAACGTAGTGAAGATGCTGATCTTCAAAGGGGTGGGAAGAGAAGACCCCGAACAATTCTGGTTTGTTGAAAATGTTTTGTGGCAGCGCAACAAATTATTGATGATAATATAAAGAAAACACAGCTGGTCATAGCACTACAGGATAGGGCGTTGACTTTTTATATTAAATTCCGTCGAGATAACCATGTCGCGATGTTGGTAGAGACTCAGCAAGCATTGAATAATGAGTTTAAGAAGCCTAAGTCTCAAGCGCAGTCTGTAACAAAGTTTAGGGAAATACAAAAGAGGGTAAATGGTTCCTCGTGGGATTTAGATCAGAGGCTAAAATGCCTGATCTAGCAGACTAATATGAAGATCACAGATGATCAACACAGAGACTGGTATATTGCTTCATTGTTGCCACATCTGAGATTACCATTATCACATCAGAAGATAGGAATGCAAGTGGAGGCTGTGGAGATTGCGATGAGGTTAGAAGCATCACTAGTGTAGGATATGAACATTGGGGTACAATAGATTCAGTCGCAACTACAAAGTCTACACATGGAGTTGTGGAGTCTGAAGACAGGAAAGGATGCTCAGTTAGAGGTGCACGTTGAAGTATGGTGTATAAAATTCAAAGACAAAGGACATGATAAGGGTCACTGCCCTATTTATCATAATTACTTGATTGGAGGAGGTCTTGTGCCTCTGAAGCTTGAAAACATTGTGGGACCGAGCACAATAATACCATTTTGGTGCGTTATCTGTCAGATAGTTGGAAAACACGTGACTGATAATTGTCACCTCTTACAGAAGTTTGTTCAGACACCTCAACAATTGTTTTGTACTTTCTACAAATTGATTGGACATGATGAGTGAAACTGCCGAAGTTATGAACTGATGATGGAATGGACCCCTACCTATCGAATGCAAGTGGAAAATCGGTCTCAGGAACAAGGCGTGGGTGCAACGTGCGGGGGATTTCAAGGTCAAGGAAGAGGAAGAGGAGGAGGGGCTGACAGAGGTCGTGGACAAATCATATGTTATAATTGTGGAAAAGCAGCACATTTTGTGCATGACTATCATAATTCAACGCATCCATCTTGTCAATATTGCAAACAGTTTGATCATGTGATAGAAGGTTCCTTAGTACTGATTGCCAAGATACAAGAGAAAAAGATGCAACAACCTACGCACAACATCCAGACAATGAGGGCGGAGCCTCGTGAAGAGGACCATAGTATTAATATCGTAATGCGCAGTGGTATGGCCACAGGAGAAGATAAGGGAAAGCAACTAAAGACTGAGGGATGGGTGTGCAAGGCTACTGAAAAGGAAGTCGGGTTTGACCTCAACTGGGCTAAATAAAATTTCATGGAAGCCAAGAAGAACTTTATCGAGGCTTCTATGTCAAGGAGTCAGGAAAAACCCGTTGGAAATAGTGAAATACAAGACGTGGATCCCTCGCTATTGGCTATTTTTTTGAAAACATGTATGAAGTTGTTGCGGGATAAGAAGTGGTGGAAGGGCTCGAGGAGATAATTGATAACTCCATGGGAAAAATTAAGATTCCTTCATAAAAATTCACTGTAAGGAAATTGGGTAAACATAAGAAGCGAACAGGGCGTGAGATGAGGTTGGCCGTGCATATTGGAGAATATGAAATGGATCAAGTCATCTTAGATATGGGATATGATGCAGACGTACTACCAAAGAAGACATGGGAAAGGATGGGGAGACCTATTCTACAATGGTCTCCTATACATATACGCATGGCCAATCAGTGGAAGATCATTCTTATGGGGTGCCTGTATGGGGTAACAATCGATATTGAAGGAGCAAGTGTTGTAGCTGGTTTTGAAGTAATAGAAGTAGTGGATGATAGTAATCGTTACCCTGTGCTACTAGGGATTGATTGGGCCTTCGACATGGATGCAGTAATTAACTTGAAGAAGCGAAGCATGACATTTGAGAAGAAGGCACTTATGGTTATTTTGCCACTGGATCCCGCTAAAGGAGTGCGGTACACTAAATAATTTTGTGACTATGAGGAGGACGATGACTTGGATCAAATCTATAATATTACTACGCGCGATGAAGATTGGATCAATCCCACTGCATATGGACGGAATCCCTCGATATCCCCTATATAACAGAACCTTTGGATACCATGCAAGTAAATATTGGGTCTGACGAGTAGCCTAACTTTGCAAAGATAAGGCGATTATTGGGATGAAGATAGAGTTGATAAAGTTGCGGAACTACTGGTCAAGTACGAGCACTTGTTTCCCACCAAGTTCTTAGACCCGAAAGGAATATTAGGGGATATGGGAGTAATGAAGATCACCTTAAAGCCCGATGTGAAGCCTGTAAAATAGACATCCTACCATATGAATTCGAAGTATAAGGAGAAGGTTCACAAAGAGTGGGACAAAATGCTGGAAGCTGGAATCATTGAGCTAGTAAAAGAATCTGATTGGGTGAGCCCTATGGTGGTTCAAGAGAAGAAGCAGTAGGGTGAAATAAGAAAATGGGTAGACCTGAGAAATATCAATGATACATGTGTTCATGACCCATTTCCAACACCATTTACAGATGAAGTTTTGGAGAACGTTGGTGGACAAGAAGCTTATTTGTTGACTGATGGGTTCTCAAGTTACCATCAGATTAAGATTGTGCCGAAAGATCAAAGCAAGATGACCTTTGTGACGGAGTGGGGATGCTTCCAGTACATAGTGATGCCATTCAGATTGAAGAATGCACCCGCGATCTTTTCAAGGGTTGTAATTGCAGCATTCAAGGAATTCATCCAGAAATTCATAGAAGTGTATTTTGATGATTGGACTGTATTTGGATTTGTAAAGCGCCATGTTGCAAGTTTGCGCCTTATGTTGGATACTTGTCACAGATACCAAATTTCTCTAAATATGAAGAAATGTATCTTTTGTGTGCCTTATGGGATATTGGTCGGCCATGTAGTCTGTAAGCAGGGATTAATGGTAGACCCTACAAAGATAGTTATGATTGTCAATTTAGAAGCTTCGAAGAATGTAAAACAGTTGCACACAACGCTAGGGCACATTGGCTACTATAGAAAGTTTATCAAAGCTTCCACTCAGATAACTACACTGATGGAGAAATTACTGAAGAAGGATGCGACTTTCAACTGGGATAAGCAGTGTCAGCACAGCATGGATGTGTTAAAGGAAAAGATGGTGACTGAACCAATTTTGGTATTCCTCGACTAGAAAAATGAATTTCATGCTCACATGGATGCCTCTTGCATTGCGTTAGGTGTGGTATTAGCCCAGCCAGGCGAAGGCGAGATAGGTCACCCTATAGCCTTCACGAGCAATACATTGTCAAAGGCCGAGAAAAACTATTCAACTGCAAAGCACGAAGGATTGGTGATGGTCTATGCGCTGCAAAAAAATTTACATTACTTGTTTGGTGCACATTTCAAAATTTACACAGATCACTTCACTCTCAAGTACCTAGTCAACAAGCCTGTTTTGGGGGGGAATATATGTAGGTGGTTATTTTTGTTTCAGGAGTATGACTTTGAGGTGATCGTAAAGCCTGGATGGTTGAACACGAGACCAGATCATATATCCAGAATTGAGACGGGTGAAGAACCGACTAATTTGGAGGAAGGGTTGTTGAATACGCAGCTCTTTGCGGTACGTGTCGTTGATGATCATTTTGTGAATATAATCTAATTTTTTACTACTAGCGCAGCACCGGAAGGATATTCTACTCAACAAAAGAAGGAATTGGTGGTCCGCACAGCTGATTTTTCTGTAATTGTAAGACACTTGTATAAGATGGGAACTGATGAAATACTACATCGATATGTATCGAAGTTCGAATTCTCTATGATCCTCGCTAAAGCACATGGAGGAGTGGCGGGAGGACACTATGTAGGCAGAGCAACCACACAGAATATTATGCACGTAGGGTTGTGGTGGCCGACGATACATAAGGATTCTAAGGCATATTGCAGGGCTTGTGATGCTTGTCAAAGGACGGGGAAGCCCTCACGAAGGGATGAATTTCCCTTAAATCCTCAGACTTCATTATAGGTGTTTGATAAATGGGCGATTGAATTTGTGGGTCCAATACAGCCACCATGGAAAAAGACGAGTGCGTGGTACATTATTACTACAACGAAGTATTTGACAAGATGGGTAGAAGCACAACCAGTGAAGGATTGTAGCACTGCTACAGCCGCGAAGTTCCTATTTGAGTATGTCTTGACAAGGTTTGGGTGTCCTAAAATACTGATGAGTGATAGGGGTATGCACTTCCTAAATGAAACTATTGTCATGATGCTCAAATAATTTTAGGTTTACCATCAAAAGAGTATGCCCTATCATCCTCAAGCAAATGGTATGGTTGGAGAATTCAATAAAATTCTGGAGAACGCATTGACAAAGGTTTACAATGCGTAGAGGAATGATTGGGATGTGTTCATACCAGCAGTCCTATGGGCATATAGGACGACATGTAAAAAGTTGACATGCCGAACTCCGTTCAAGTTGGTCTATGGGATCGAGGTTGTAATGCCCATGGAGCATATTGTGCCAAGTCTACTGATTGCAACATCGATTCTGTATGGTTGGGTTGGGTTAAATAGTAACAAATTGAGTATGTATAGGCATTTTGGATGCAGCTATTCTAGTAGCTTCTCTAGCGACGGTTTCAGATACTCTGCCCTCATTTTGTTTAGTATGACACTGTAATGAACCCAAGCGAGTATATAGGCGAAATAAGGAATGAGATGTAAGAGAATCAAATCAATAGTAAGGTAGTAGTAATAGAGAATGCATTTCATCATGGATGTTCTCTTTTTGTGTGACCCAAGAATCAGACAATATAGAGCCAGGAAGATAAAGCTAGGATGCCCCTCCAAAATTGAATCTCATGGATATGTGTGCAAGCAACGATCTACTCATTGTTACAACAACTCCAACATAGGGTGACCTCAAGATGTGTGTGAAGAGCATGGATCCATGAGGCAAGGGAGAACTTCATACTAAAACCATGTGCAAGGTAAATACTCAACCAACTCCATGAAGTAACAGATATGGCAGACCACGAGACTATGGAGGAACGCCTTGCATAGTTGTTGGAATTAGAAAAGACCCATTTCTAGTAGGATTTCACCAACAGGTGCAAAAGGAGCGTGAGAAGGCCTAGCATGATCGACATATTATGTTGTGCACCTTTAAGGTTAATGACTTGGTCCTACTATATGATAGAAAGTTTACGAAGTTCCCTGGAAGTTCCAAATGCACTGGTTGGGACCTTATGTAGTCAAGAAAATTACAGATGGTGGCGTAGTTTAGCTCACGAAGCTTAATGGGGAATTATTTCTTGGAAGAGTCAATGGAAGCCAATTGAAGTTATATAAAGGGGACATTGCCCCTCAGCAATGACTACATGATAGCAGGATAGTCTTAGTACTCTAGGCAACTGTAAGGAAGTATAGGACTATAAACTACACTGCCCAAATACTGGGAAAACGAAGTAAGGGGGCTGCGCGAGGAAAGCCAGAAGTGCGTCAGGGGGTGATGCACCATGGAGGTTGGTGTCATGCAGATGGGTCCAAAGATAGTAGTTAGATGCACTGTAGTTTATTGGATGGTGAAAATCCCATTAGGAGGAGCGGGTAGGCTGCATTTATGGTGCAAATCTTTGGCAATCTACTACCAAAGATGCATTTATGATCAGAAATTGGAGGGAATGATCGGATTTGAATTTGAAATCACTTATAAATCTGGCATGCTAGCTTGCAATAGAACACTTTGCCTCCTGAAAATCGCTTGTGAATTTTATTTCCTTCATTCTATGAACTGAGAATATTGGGAGGAACTTCTTTAACAACTGGGGTGCAGAAACTTGCCTAATTGGAGTCGACAAATCATCCTTGAGAAAATGACTGATCCCGCAGAAGTTGAAGTCTCTGAATTCATTGTCTCTGACGCCACAGCCCCTGAAATTTCATCGGAAATGGAGGCTACACCGTCTGTTCCTACGGCACCGAGGTCACATAGGCCTAAACCATCCACAACTAAGGAAAAGAAGAAGGAACCACAGGATGTACCAGTGAGACAATCGCCGAGGAAGAACCCTATAGAGGTTCGGTAGAAATGGAAGATGGACAAGTCTAAACAGCTACACAAACCCCTGGATCTTAACAAAGAGGACCTTCACAAAGGGGTTGAAGAGTTGGATGCTAAGGAGGGAGAGCCTATCACTAGGCTCCCAAAGTATATCCCTCCATGAAAGGGCAGAAAGAAGGTACCCAAGGATCCCGATAATGTTAAATTCACAGTCTCTACCCCTCTATTGCTGGAGAAAGTGCCATTTGAAGGCGCGCTCTTAGTGAACATTCCCACACTCAAAATGGAGGATTGGGATCTAGTTGATCACGAGAAATTCCCACATTTGGCGACAAACAAATATTTGGTGAAGATATACTATGAGGAGACTGGAGACACACGACTAGAGACTATGAAGTGGGTCGCGGGGGTTGAGAAGGTTGGGTTGCTAAATCTACTATGGGTACCACATTTTAGTAGAACCACTATCAACATGGTGTGCATACGCCAATTGATTACACTAGTTCATGATGGGTGTCTCTGGCTGGGAGAACCCATCCCCACTACATATATGTTGATCCACCCCATCACAAGGTTTCCCTATCAATGGGTGGATCCAACCGAGAATTTTGGTGGAAAGAGAAAAGAAAAACAACTCGCGAATCATATCAAGAACAAGTTTGGCTTAGTGAAGAAGTTGTGTGAATACTCTACCCATTCCATCATAGACAAGGCAGTGGAGTTTTCTGCCTAGATCTTGGCTTGCAAGGTCATGAGAAAGTGTCACACATATTAGGTCTCAAAGCCAGTCATTTCATTGGTTGCATAATGCGCGAAGGGGGTGCAATATAACTGGGTGCAGTACCTCTGCAAAGAGTTTATGTTGAATTTTCGCAAAGCACATGACGACTGCAAGGCATTACACTATGTCTAGTTGCTGTTTTCAATTGCCCTAGTTGTGTGGAGACTTCCAGAGGACAGTCAGTTCCCTCCGTATGAGGTTGATTTACCAGAGGCAACAAAGTTCGCTTCGTTGTGGGCTACAAATGATCTAGAGAGGATCATGGAAACGAAGATATTTTGGGTGTTGGTTGAGATGGACCTTCGCATGGTGATCACCCAGAGGTTGAGGTTGTCACCTACCCTGTTTGTGCAGTTGGAAGCCTACATAGAGTTTAAAGCATATTTTCACAATGTATCCATCCACGCAAGGCAAGATACTAAGAATGTATAGTACAAGTTTTCATAACTAGTCACCGACGCAAATGTACAGGAAGCTAAGGGAAAATGGCCGCGTGAGTGGTGGAAGCCCTCAAAACTCAGTGAAAGAACAAGAAAGGTCAAGGAAAGTTCCTCTGCACAAGCTACATCTACACAGAAAAAGAAAGAGGTTGAGCAAGCTACAGAGCACTCCCTTTAAACTGCAGAAGTGAACCAAATAGGCCACTTCCGGGCCTATAAAGAAGCAAAAATCAGACAAGCATGTCCATGTAGATCCAATGGTCCTCATTGAGGGGGACTTGGATGAAATCAGAGACAAGATCCACGATACAATGACCGAACTGTGGAAAAAGTTTGAACAATAGTACCAGCATGCACTCGAGAACATGCAGAAGGATCTGTGTGATTTGCAAATTCAAACAGGTCATCTACAAGCGAGCATGGGACAAGTGAGCAAGATTCAAGCGAGCCTACAGCAAGTCAGCACATCGGTACTGGACACAGACAGGACTCTAGACCTCAGAGTTATACCGTTACCAGAAGGATCACTTCACATAGAGGCAAATGACGCAAACTTCACTAGGTGTTAAAGATGAATAATGAGTATATTTTCACAGAAAAGGCTTAGGCGCTGAAGGAAAACAAAGGATTGGCCACACGAAGCCAGAGCTTAGAGGCAGAAATTGCATAGGCATGTAAGACACTGCCAGAACTTCACATTCGATAGGATGCAGAAGCAGTCGCAATGATTCGTAAGTTGGCTGCCACAATCATAGACTCAAAGGATGAGATTAGTTGAGTGACATTTGAGTTCCAAATGAAGATCTTAGAGCTGGAGTTGAAATTGCAGCCAACCACTCCTCCAGAAGTACAACAGCAACACGGAGCAGCCATCAGGGAGAGCATGGCCACTTTGGATGCAGCAGTCATAGGCTGCACACTGATCTTCGAACAGGAAATGGAACTATGGATGACTCTGCAAGAGGACCCAAACCTGCAGAAACTTGTCATAGATATCTAGGAGATGCAGCGAATGTTTGATGAACTTAGGGCGATAGCACGCACTTTGGCACTAGTCCAGTGCTTCACTTGCTTGACAGAAGGAAAACAGCTTCAAATGCAGATTGAGGAGATGAAAAGGAAATAAGTTGTATTAAAATCCAGAATAAAGCAATGGACAGAGGAAGCCATCCAACTTACTCTGTTAGACCAAGAGAATTTGAAGACACTCCAGCAGACTCAAAGGACTATGTGCCTTACGATGGAAGGCCCGACTACAGAAAAGATGGTAGAGGAAGTGCAACAGGCCACGATGCAAGGTTCTACTGACTTACAGATCCTAAAGATAGAGTTCAATTACCTCTGCAACAAGATTGATGCACCAGCTGAGTAACTCAAGGTCGATTCACCCAATTTGTGTTGGGGGCATGTTAGTAAGGGGTCCATGTGGTCAATTTTGGATAAATTTTGTAGCTTCTTTTTGTAATGAATGTAAAGTCTTCACGAAATGTGGAACAGGAGCGCGAAGCTAGTAGAAGTCAAAGGGGATTTATTTCCTTAGTTGGGTAGGTGATAGAGTTGTTTTGAGACCCGCCCATGGTCCACAGACCGTGGTATTGTAAAGCAGATGCTATATAAATTTGAGTCATAATGAGTCCAAGAATCAATCAATTAGTGAAGACTCATTGTAAGGGTAAGGTGTTAAGGCAGGAATGTTTTGTTTCCTGTACTTAGGTGAAAGGGGAAGGCTCCTGCAGTTGAGTGTGCGAAAACCTTGGTAAGTCCTCTGGCTAAGTGTGTGGGCCCCTCCAGATAAGTGCACGGGGAAAAGTCTATAATCTGAATGTTTATACTTAATAAATATTGTTTTGGGCCGAAGTTGATGCATCTGTGTCCTTTTATTTACTTCTGTAAAGTTTATGTATCTTCGCTCTGTAATCTATTTTATATGAATTAATGCTTACTTACTACACAAAACTGGTAGATCTGTAACATTTATGCATGATAAGTGAAATTAAGTACCTTCATAAATATCTGAAAGTTGTTTAGATAGAGTTGCAGAAGTTGTCTATCTGGAAGGGGTAAGGCTGCTCAAAGTTAGATCTGAGCCATAAGAACTTTAGGAAACCATCACACGAGCCTCTGGATGCAGAAACCTAGTTCTAGCATCCCCCAATACTAATTTGGGTGAGACTGCAACATGCGCTATGCACGTTGTTACCGAAAGGGCCAACAATCATGGTTTTGTTGGTTGGCGCAGTTAAATTTGAACCTAGGTCAAGCCCCATCAAGCCAACAATAGAAGATATTTTTAAAAAAATCCTTTCATACAAGAGGCCAAACTTATTATTTTGTAGATAGTTTTAGAAACTATCAATTCGTATAGTTTTATAATGAATCAATTTACCATAACCATCCCCTCTCATATAATTGCCAATGATTTCACTTACAATAAATGCTTCATCTTTGAAACCATAGCTCTAGAATTTGGAGATATGTATTGGCCATAAAGAAGCGCATTGAACTCCTATGGACATTCAAATACTAGGTAAGCCAATGCAAAAACAATCTTCCTGGATGATTTTCTCATGAATCTATACACCATCTCAAAATGAGTAAACCACCAAATTTCTCAAGGTCATGATAATCACCTGTTTCACATTTTCTCTCGTGCATTCCCATGATAGCTTACTGCAAACAAAAAACTAGGTTTTAATAAACAATATGAACATCAAAACTACTAAATATATCCTAATAATATATTTATATACAATCAAATTTCAATTTGTTCTAAGGTGCACAAAAAGATTCTCCCTTTCTGAAAAGCAAAGCAATTCTAAGGTACTACAATTCCATTCAAACTGCAACTCCCATTTTAAGAGTAACAAGACTTTGCAAAAGGTAGTGCAATTGGCAGGAAGTGATAATGGAAACCATCCCAATAATAGTTTTGGAGAACATACCTCCAAAAACCTCCCAACATATGATGTCCTCCTTGCCACAATTCCTACTATACACAAACAAATAAAACTTTACAAAAATGTACACATCTAGGATTTCCAAAAAATATTTGTGCATGCACCTAAACATACCAAAGATGAAAAAATAATCACTAGAAGACAAATATCAAATAGCTCATTTCTCTACTAATGGCTTGGACCAACCTTTACAACATATTTAGCCCAATTGGAGGTCAGAAGTGCGCTTATTTAGCATTTTGATTTACAAAGATGGGGATGATTGGGGGGTAGAAGCAGATCGAGAGCCAGAGCTATATGTCAGTTCGGTTGATATCCCTAATCAAATTTGCACAAATCACCCCAAATTATTTGGAATATATCCTAACAGAGGGAGAGGAATGTCGGAACATATCTTATTGGAACACTAGTAGCAGAACAAGCTATTGAACCGAAATGGATTATAGACAAAATGGTGGTGGAACTGAGTGGGAAAACCTGAAAGAAAAAAAAAAAAAAAATTAACCCAGTACAAGGGCTCGGAAATACCTTTCCAATATTAGTAACCACCTTGCCTCAAACAAGAGTGCATTCAAAAAAGGATTGAAGAATTTACACACTCGCACTGTAGAGTTCACACACTCGCACTGTAGAATTCACACAACTGCATTGTATAATTTACAATGAGGACTTACACACCCATAGCTCAACAATGAGGAGTATAGAATTTATAAATTCGAATCCCCTGAATTCAACCTTACCCTCGATTTCGTAGAATGGTAGAGGTTGATTGCAACCAAATATGACCTATAAACTACGAAATTAGGGCAATTACAAGCAAATCCAACCTCCAAAACAGGAAATCGGGTGATTGCAACCAAATCCAACCTCCAAACCAGGAAATCAAATGATTTCAAGTTAATCCAACCTCCAAACCAGGTGAATCAGGACTTTAGACTATTTATACACCTTATTTTTTATTGCTAAAATGTAATAATTACTTAATTTTTAAATAATTTTCGGGCTAGCTATAGAAAAGGGGTGTAATATAAAAAATGTGTCCCTCCAAAATATAAAACCCCTTAAATTTTTCTCTTGGGATAAGATTCGCCCTTAAAATTTTCTATGACACAAGGGAAGTTGTAGAATGATGGACATTAGAAGTGGTCCACGTATCTGCAAGAGTTCCATTTGACTATCAAATACAACAACGGCAACACCAATCACATTGCAGATGGCCTCAATCGGCCACTGATTGCAACACTGGCCACTATTCTCAAATCTTCTGGCCACGAGACTTCTAGATGGATGCAACTATATAAAAAACATCCATAATTCGCCACCACATACCAGATGCTAGTGGATGGCAAGCAAGTTCTAGAATTCCACCTCCAGGGTGCATTATTATGCTAAATGGGCCACCTTTTTCTTCCTTCAAGTGAGTGTGTCAAGCTTATTTGGGAGGCACACTATAGTTGGGTCAGAGGACACTTTGATGTGGAGAAAATTGTGGCCATACTACAGAAGCATTTTTATTGCCCAAATCTCCAATAGGATGTTGGAAAATACATCAAATCCTGCACCACCTGTGCCATTGAAAATCCAACTATTAAGAAGCAAGGCTTGTATAGTCCTCTACCTACTCCTAGTCGGCCTTGGGAATCCATATCCATGGATTATATGTCTAACCTTCCTTCCACCAAGCATGGAAATGACTATGTATTTGTGGTCGTCGACATATTTACTAAGGTGGCCATATTGGATGCCTACAAGGAGAGTACCACAGTAGAGGCCACTGCCAGACTCTTCTTTGAATGTGTTTGGGTATATATTGGGATCCCACATGCCATTATATCATATCAAAATAGCATGTTTCTAAGCGCATTTTTTTTGTGCATTTGGTCATTGCTGAACACCAAACTCACCAAGTCAACTACATTCCACCTCCGGACTGATGGCTAGACATAGGTCATCAATAGGACGATTGTGCACATACTATGCATGTACAAAATAAAGCATCCAAAGAAATGGGATGAGAGCCTTCCCTATGTATAACACAACTACAATATATCTCTCCATAGCTCGATTGGCTATAGTCCCTTTAAAGTGGGCCTTTAATTTCAACCATTATGTCCCCTTGATGTTGCATTGCATTTTGCAACTACACAGGACGAATATTCCCATGTTCAATATGAAACTGATAAAGCCACCAAGTTTATTGAGCACATTTAGCACATCTTCCAGTAGGTTCATGACATATTGGAGAAATCCAATGCCAAATAAAAACAATGACATGATCAGAATCGGGTGCCCCATAAGTTTCGAGTAGGCAACAATGTTTGGTTACATTTGTAGAAAGAACGCCTCGCTCGAGCATATCATAAAATTTGACTCTGATACGAGCCTTACACCATCACCAAGGTTTTCGGATACAACG
This sequence comes from Pinus tabuliformis, assembly GCA_031772625.1. NCBI lineage: Eukaryota > Viridiplantae > Streptophyta > Pinopsida > Pinales > Pinaceae > Pinus > Pinus tabuliformis. The sequence continues at coordinate 1,097,971,143 of CM062819.1, forward strand.
CCTTCAAGTTTAGTATCCTCACATTTCTTGAATTTCACCCTATATTCAATGTGGACCGCCTTCGGCCATACTTTCCACGATTGTTGGACACATCAAACATTGTTGAGCAATTGACACCAACAGAGCTCAACCTGGAGTGCATTAAACATGCCACAACATTTTGAGTCATGAACACACAGATCAATATCACTCACAAACATAACATCCAACTATATAAAGTTGTCAAAGTTGGTCAACTCTTGCATCAGGGCAAGTGGCTCTCTAGGGACCAAGTTCAACAGAAGTTTCCCTATCTCATGGAGGCACTCAATGCAATGTGAACCATTGCTTCCTAAGGGGGGAGGAGTGATCCAAGTGGATATTGGTGGCCACCATCCTATTCCACTTGGATGACCACCATTATTTATTTCAGTTTCCTTAATTGTAGCATAGTTTACTATTTTTGGTAATTTTTCGGGTCCTAAACTTTTGGAGTCGTTTTGAGGCTCTAAACGACGTTATTGTGGAATATGGGAAAATTTTTAACCTACAATATGGGTTTGTAATTGAAAGTTGTAGTTTTCATATAGATCTTTATAACTAGGTATCATACGCATCAAACATAGATCGGATGTTATGAACTTGGGAAGTTGATGTACCAATTTACCCAAACAGGGCCAACAGACTTTTGGCGCTTCATCTCCTAGGGTTAGGTTTTTGGATGTTTATAATTTTCCATTGTTTCTAAATAATAAATAGGGCTTTGAGCCTCATTTTAACATAGTTCACAAGGCATGTATCCACCAGATCTCTTCTCAGAGATAAGATACCATCGCCTGAGTTTGTTTATTTTCCTAATGCATGTAAACAATTTTCAATACTTTGTTATTTTATGTTTTCATTGTATCTTGTGTTTCTTTCTATATCTATATTTAATTTAATTCCTTTATAAATCCAGCTCAGTGGTATCGTATTGGTCTGCTCTTTCTTTGTTTTTCTATGCATGTCCCCAATGAGATCGGGGTATAAGGAGTTAGGGCTTGAACTGTTTGAACCTTTGCATGACCAGCCTCGCCTACCCCGATGACCTCCCATGGTGGAAGAAAATAAATATGAGGGAGCAGGAGTGTTGTTGGGAAAAGTATCCAATACGGAATGACCCTATCCCACTCTAAGGGTGATAGTACCTCAGCAACAATCGAAGCAAAGCTATCTAAGATTTCTTCTTTATGAAAGTAAAATAGAGGAGAAAGAGATCCACTAACCGATGTCTTTCGCTAATGGTTGATCCAATCTTCTCTCCTTGCTGCTTGCTCCCAGCTCCTTGCTCTTTCACTGGCCCAGCTACACCAAGATCCTGCAAAATGGCAAGAGAGGGAAACTACAAGAAGCATACATTCATAATTGATTCAAGGATTAGAATAAATCAAATACACAAGTATAACAATACATCATTGAGACACATGCATATAGAAGAACCTCAAATGCTTTATTAATGGAAGAAGTAAAGTTCAGGAAGTGATACAACCATAAAAGGCCCAATCCAGCATCACCTTCCCAGCAGAAAGAAATCTCCTCTTCACCTCCTTCAAAGCAAACCACCCAATAGTTCTAAACTAAAACCAACAGCACTTCCTTACATTCACAAGATTCCGGCCTCCCTAGACCTCATGAGAGAGCTCTATATATAGGAGTTTTGGAGAAAGGATGAGTCAGCTTGAGGCTGGCATGAAGCTGACTAGTGTCCTCTCTCACTTCAGTTATTCTTCAGTTCTTGAGTCCACTTGGAGGTTCTTGCTTCCACTTGGAGATCTAGACCCTCTTACTCATCACCAGTCGAATTCCTTGATCCAAGTGTCATTTTAGAAGCTTCCTGGGCATTGACACCTTGAGGAATGACTGTGCCACATGTCCCAACTCGCCCAGCGTAGGTAGCCTTCTTTGCAGTTGACATTTAGCGCAGGTAGACAGTGGAGCAGTTGACATTCAGCGCAGATGCTCAGTGGAGCAGTTGACATGATCCCGAATTGCCTTGTTTTTGAGTGTTTTCAGGTGGAGAACTGCTATTTAGTGCTGTGGTTTGCTGACCTTGTTCCTCTAGGGGTAGGAACAACATGTTTAGGGACTTTGGATCCCTTAGATTATGTACATTTCATGCTTCATGCTGTAAGGCACAAAAATGTCTATAACAGTTGCCCCCTAAAGTATGAGGTCGTTTATCGGGTGAAATGCTTTATCAGGAGGATCCGAAGTTCATTCAATCGCTGAGAGGTGACCTGTAATAAAATACAATACAATACATTATGATTCATTCTGCTTTCATGATCTAGCTGAGGCGGGCATTCCCATGCTCAGCTTTATAAATTCATTTTGGTACATAGAACAGACAATCGTCTGATGGTAGACTGATAATTCTCTGCTGAAATTATCATCCTTTGAGTAGGATGATCATCTGCTGCAATGATGTACATGTCAAATGTCTTTATATTTCCTGAATATATATCGCAGCCTGGATGGATGAAACTAGATCCGGGGTCTTCAAACTCGTTCGATCTTCACTCTAAGTACAAGTCGATCCATGTGAGAATTGCGCTGAAGTCGAACATGGAAAGACATCGCTTGATTACCGGTCAATGATGTAAACCGTTAACAAGCGCGAGAGGAATCACCGATAATGATAATGACCCTCAAGGTACTGCAGTACATTTCACGTGGTGTGAATAAAGGACTTGGCGTCGAACACCACGCAAAATCTTCTGGTCAAAGGTCATTGATGTATACCTGTCGCCGGAAGTGAGAAACTTGCCATTGAGGCATGCAAGCTTCAAAGTACTGAGGGGGTTGTTCCTATATCAACTTCTTGGATAATGAGCTGAAGTCGACAAGAAGCGATCCGTCAAAGGAGGGCCTTAATGAATCCCACATCAGTGACACGGAACGGAGTTAATGATTTTAATGGAGGTAAAAACAATCTGTGATATATGATTCAGGGTGGCGATCATGGGTGGATGAAGGATAATGTATGGCAGTGGATGGGACACGGTTGACTCTTTCTGAACAACATCTCTTGAACATATAACGACACTGATGCGATGGATCGGTAGCATTACCCCAAATGTGGATGGTTTGGCGAGACCATGGTGATGAGACCGGTGAATGAAACAACCCAACCTGATGTGATACGGAGGAAAAGTGTCATGTTCAAGAGCGACTTGCTACCATTAAAGCTTTGAGGTTCTCCCAATTTTTCCCCAATCATTTCTGACCAGTACCTCTTTATTTTTGTCAAGCTTGAGGAGGATAACATATGCTTGTTCTATAACCTGCCCTTCGGGCAAGCCCATCGCTATGTTTTAACGAGCCTAGCGATAGGGAAACTCGTTCTCGTCTAAAGACAAGTTTGTCGCTATTTAATCATTTTAACGAGTCTAACGACAAGGAAAACTCGGTCCTTTTCATTTTTAGAGAGTCTGAAAAGGTACAGAAAGTTAACTCCAAAATTCCTTTTTCGTCATCTAATCCCTTAAGTCCGAAAAAGTATAAAACAATACAGAAGGGATGAGTTTTCGATAACTTTAATGAGCCGAATAAAACAAGCGCTCGACCTTTTTGTGCAATAATCCCTCAGGTCCAAAAAGATTAAAATCTAGAGGAGGGATAGCTCTTCCGGTCATTTTAACGAGCTGGAAGGCCAAAACTCGGCAAACTTTTCATATTTTACGAGTCAGATGAAAAGAGCTTAAAGAAGACTCGTCTTTTGAGGAACGAGTGATAAACAGGGATAGCAACTGATTCCAGGTACAGGTTGGAATTTCCAATCACGGCAGTGTCACAAGGATGGCTAGGTGAGATCACTCTTCGCAGCTGTTCCTCAAAATGGGTAAACAATCATATGGAGGTGAACGATCGGCCAAATGACGGTGGAGGTGGCAGGTGCAAACACGACCAAGGCTTTTTATGGCTGATAAATTTATGATCACAGAGGTTATTTACCGGAATAGGTTCATTTTTTATTTAAAAATGAGCTTAAACTCTGGGGGAAACATTGCTCACTGCTTTTATTTATTTTTTAACGAGCATGAAGACCGCGTTAAAACTGCTCGGATCTTGCATTTATTTTTTAACGAGCATGAAATTTATGCTAAAACTGCTCGATATACCAGTCATAAGATAAGAATGTCTCCTGAAAGATCCCATTTTTTATAGAGCTTGTGCCTTACCAAAGCTATGCTCCCTCTCATCCTTTCTTCATGCAAGTTTGGAAACGGCCAATCCTACGAGTTTAAAGGGTCAGACCTACAGGTTTAAAGGGAGGACCTAAAAATTTAAAAAATAAATAGTCGCCCCTTGCTTGCACTCCAAAAGGTGTATGCCCCCAGGTATAAAACAGAGTTTCAAGGTTACCTCTACTTACCCTCCGCCAAAACATTTGTTTTAATCGAGAGAGGCTTACCTCTTTCAGGTTACCCAAAGATTGTCCCGTTAATCTTTCAAACAAAACACCTCCTCGGCAATGTCTACCGAAATAGACAAGGGTGAATGACCTTTGTCAAACACGTAAATTTGACAAAAGAATCTTATTCCAGAACAACCCCTCTTCCATCCACGGACGGGGTACGAACTAGTCATATTCTCCCGCGGAAATTCTACCTTACACCCAAGGTTTTCTCTGCCCGAAGCAGACCAGGATGCATGCCCCCTGGGTTCCAGTCCCATCTTTCCGAATCACTCGCATTCATCGGGAAGAAGGACTGGGGGTGGAGACATTTCTTGATTGAATAGACCATTCAGGGTTGGTATGTGACTATTTGCGATGCATGATCCCGGAAATGAAAGTTGGTCTACGAGCTTGACCATTCTTCCTTCGTGTGGAAAACACATTACTCTAAAGAGTGAGGAGACTATTGCTCCCATGCAATATATATAGTCTCGTCCAAGGAGTAGGTTATAATCCAAGGGTCCTTGAACGACCATCACGTTCATTTGAACGGTCTTCCCTTTCAATGTTACAGGCACATTGGGGAGGATCCCTAATGGTCGACTGGTTCCTTTATCGAAACCCGAGAGATTTCTTATCTCAGGCAAAAGCGCCGGGGAACCCAGTGCTTTCCAAGCAATAGAGGAAAGGATACTCACAGATGCCCCTTTATCAATGATAGTGCCAGCCATTACCATTCTGTATATTTGGACGATGATTCTGAATGGTATACTGGCTGGCAACCGGGGTCTGCCTAGTTGATTCCAATCAAAGGACACAACCAGGTTGCTTGGTGGTGGGACCGAATACACGGCCGGATATGACCCTGACGATGTTCCTTCCTGCGATAAAGGAATGGGCGCATTGCCCTGATGCTCGTCAGAGTCTGTGTTGATGAAAAGAATCTGGATGGTGTCATCCTTATTCTCTTAAGTGAGGGTGTCATTTGGAGATGAATCTTCAATGACGGTGTCATTTGAAGATGAAACTTCTGAAGGAAGAACCGGGTCAACTGCCGTTTCGACCTTTGTACTTTCGTCCGGTCTGGATTCAGTAAGTTCATTTTCAATGACTGATGCTTCAGCTGACCACTTGAGCGGGCTAGCTGTATTTTCAACCAGTGAAGGACTTGGCACGAGTTTTTTGTATCCAGGAGGAAGTCTCAACGGTGAAACCGGACAATATTCCAAAACTCTCTTAGCTTCGTCTAAGAAGGGACAACGGTGGATGGCGTGATCGCCTTCACACAGTCTGCAGGGGGATCTTACTCCCCCTCTTTGTCTTGAACCTTCACTTTCGCTGGTTGACGGTAAGCATTCAACATGGCTATCAGAGGTTGATGCTCCCGAATTGTGCAAACGAGGGGACCAGTCCCTTAGTATCCGAGGAATACAGGGACAATCTCTATGGAAGTGGTCTCCTTTACATATGACACATGGCGATTTAGGCCCGGTCTGTGTTGTGTGTGGATTTTTGTCAGATGTCTTTTGCTTGCCCCCAGTCACCTTAGGCTCCTTCTTCTTCTTCTCTCTCTTCTTCTTCTCCTTCTTCTCCATGGGAGCTTGGCTTTTGCCGGCTCTACCTTGCGAAGATGAAGGATTGGAAGAAGAGTTATAGGAAGTAGAAGGCTGGTGGGCAGCTCTAGACTGATCTAACTGTTGACTCGACTGTTCAGGAACCATGGTGTTCTGAACTACATTGGTTGAGAATAGCCAAATTGGTAGGCCAATTGTCAGTCCTGGAAGCGACAATGTGGCCATGTGGGGCGCACCAACTTCTCCCCAAGAGGAGAAAGGACTAGGATTTCCATCATGTGGAATTCCTTGGTTGGGGCGTTCCATGTTCTCAACCTACAGATCAACGCAGGAATAGGAGGTGATTATGTTCCGTTTAAAATAAATTTTATAACGACACTTTAGACACAACTTGCTTTTTCACTTTTTAAGAGTCGAGAAAAAGCTAAAGATGACTCTAGTCTCCTTCGATGTTTTAACGAGCCCGAAGTGACAAATGCTCGGATGGACTTTTTCAGTTATAGAGTTTGAAAAAGGCCAAAAGAAACTGCTCTGGAGTTCTAGGCAGAGGGTGTGCCAAACTTTTCGCAAGACCACAGAATACGTTTTACGGTACGGGTGGTCGATCTTCGTGAATGTTGTGTTCACTGCATTGCGATCAGTAGGGCGGCCGACACAGCTTCCTATGGATAAAGGCTTTGTTCCTATAGGTGTCTCCCAATATATACGCGACGGTACATGGGAGCACAAATCCGTATTGATACTTATCGCTTCACAGTGGAGGAATCACCCAACCACTCAACGCTAAGATATCACGTTTAACGACACCGGAACACGTCTCTAGCTTAGACCTCTATGTGTTTGCGTTATGTTTCAATGCGTTGTTATGTAAATTCAATTTATTTTAAGTTGATATTGTTTAGCAGTTTGCCTTTATGGATCACCACGAGATGTATGGTACAACTCCTAAATGCAGTCTAAGATGATAAGCAAGCTTTTCAATCTTTCAACTTTGAAAATCTTAACTACTGAGGGAAAAGAAAGACATCATCTTGTCACACATATCATAGAGCACACACTAATGCACTTTTCCCTAAATCAACATACAAGATGTCAAAATGCACATGCACAATGCAGGTATTTCTTTTCTCTTTCTTAATGTTGATGTATTACAAAAAGAAAGCTGTTGTATAACTTTGAATTCAATTTCAAGTGAAAGAAAACAAGCTTTGTCCAAAATCAAAAGACACCTTAAGATTTACTTGTTTCGACACTAGAAATACATAAATTCAAACCATATGATGAAAGCAAAAGCTCAATCAGCTATGAACAGCAAACAAACTAACTCTTAAGATCAAAACGACACTTATCACAGGTCTAGATCTAAGAGGCCACAGCAAGACTAGTTCACTTTCGTTATGGGAAACTGCAAATGATATAAGAAATACACAAAGAACAAATACAGTTTCTTTATACAACCGAGGCAGAATAGTGGCAAGGAAAGGTGGTTTCAGATAGGTACATTGACTGATAACAGGCTGCAAAAACAATGATGAAAACAGGGCAATAAACAACAGGGAACCCCAGTTGCACAAGGCAAAACTGGTTCAGCGCAGGTAGTACACTGTCAGTTTGAAATTCAGCGCAGGTAGCCCCTTCGGGACCTGCGATGAAATGCAGACTGCCTTCACAGTGCCTGCAATGAAGAGAGAAACTCTCGTTTCTCTTGGTTTCCGGGTTACAGATTGCTCAAAAATTCACATTTTTTGGCCAAATCAAAAGCTATCAATCAAGTACACACTAAGGGGTAATTAGGAGGATGAAAAGCTATCACTAAGAGCTGTTCAGAGTCCTTGTGGATCAGCTCTTCAAATCATAAACCTGCCCAGAAACTGAGCTAGAGTAGCTTCCCTCTACTTTGCATTTGAAAGATCCAAATGCAGTTCGATTCGGTACTCCCTGTGTTTAGGAAATGAATAGCAAAAACACAAACAACCAACAAGATACGATCCCCAGTGGAGTCGCCAATTTGTTGTTGGGAAAAGTATCCAATACGGAATGACCCTATCCCACTCTAAGGGTGATAGTACCTCAGCAACAATCGAAGCAAAGCTATCTAAGATTTCTTCTTTATGAAAGTAAAATAGAGGAGAAAGAGATCCACTAACCGATGTCTTTCACTAATGGTTGATCAAATCTTCTCTCCTTGCTGCTTGCTCCCAGCTCCTTGCTCTTTCACTGGCCCAGCTACACCAAGATCCTGCAAAATGGCAAGAGAGGGAAACTACAAGAAGCATACATTCATAATTGATTCAAGGATTAGAATAAATCAAATACACAAGTATAACAATACATCATTGAGACACATGCATATAGAAGAACATCAAATGCTTTATTAATGGAAGAAGTAAAGTTCAGGAAGTGATACAACCATAAAAGGCCCAATCCAGCATCACCTTCCCAACAGAAAGAAATCTCCTCTACACCTCCTTCAAAGCAAACCACCCAATAGTTCTAAACTCAAACCAACAGCACTTCCTTACATTCACAAGATTCCGGCCTCCCTAGACCTCATGAGAGAGCTCTATATATAGGAGTTTTGGAGAAAGGATGAGTCAGCTTGAGGCTGGCATGAAGCTGACTAGTGTCCTCTCTCACTTCAGTTATTCTTCAGTTCTTGAGTCCACTTGGAGGTTCTTGCTTCCACTTGGAGATCTAGACCCTCTTACTCATCACCAGTCGAATTCCTTGATCCAAGTGTCATTTTGGAAGCTTCCTGGGCATTGACACCTTCAGGAATGACTGTGCCACATGTCCCAACTCGCCCAGCGCAGGTAGCCTTCTTTGCAGTTGACATTCAGCGCAGGTAGACAGTGGAGCAGTTGACATTCAGCGCAGATGCTCAGTGGAGCAGTTGACATGATCCAGAATTGCCTTGTTTTTTAGTGTTTTCAGGTGGAGAACTGCTATTTAGTGCTGTGGTTTGCTAACCTTGTTCCTCTAGGGGTAGGAACAACATGTTTAGGGACTTTGGATCCCTTAGATTATGGACATTTCATGCTTCATGCTGTAAGGCACAAAAATGTCTATAACAAGGAGATATTTGTAAAATATTGCTTGAAGAATCCCTCAAGCAAATTTTCCTAGATCCTTTGGCGGATAACCATAGGGGACACATCTTCAACCAGAAGCCACCCTGGAGGCGCCACTCCCTTTAAGGTACAAATCAAATTTGAAATTCCCATATTTCAAGGCTAGATAGATGCATATGTTGTAAATAAATGGTTGAATATGTTGGAAGGATATTTTTCGGTTCATGATTTTTCCAATAGGGAGAAGGTTACTTTTGCACTCCTCAAAGTCACCCCACACATCAGGATTGGTGGGAAACCTACTGTGAAAAGAGGGACGAGAGGTAACCCTCGCTATTTTTAGTTGCACCCACTTGGAATTATTTTCGAGACTCCATCAAAGAAAAATATTACCTTGTCGAGAGCTATGGAGATAAGTACATAAAGTGAACCACACTAATGCAGGCAAGGGACCAAGACGTGTTAGAGTTCACAAAATTGTTTCATACCCTTTGCACGAAGTTGGGTATGAAGGATTTTGAGAAGAATATGGTACTCAAGTACCGCGGCTATTTACACAAATAGATCTAGGATGAGATGGAGTTCCTAGACATCTCCTCGCTTGGCATCTACTATCGATATGTTGTCAAGATTGTGCAAAAATTTTAATAGAAGAAGTGAGACTTTTGATTTGTGAATCTGAAGAAAGGGAAAGGTGCCCCCAAATCAAAGAAAAAAGGACAAATCCAAGGCAGGGTGACCCAAGACAACACCTTGAAGTCATAAGAAAATAACAACACCATGAAAACAAAGGACACGGGAAAGTGGTGTGAGATCCATAAGAGCCCCACTCACAACACGAGTGTCAAGAAAATCAATCACTGGTAGCAAAGCTGAAGGCTTCAAATTCATATGCATGTTCCGAATCTAATTCATAACTCGACAAGGGGAATGACAAAGGGAATCAGATTATTAATGCAGAACCCAACGCCATCATTTCCTCCACCAAGATCTAGAATATTGAGCCTGAAGATCCAGAAGAAGTTCGAGAGTGTCTCTTCCACTCACAGATGTGGGTGAAGGGATCTCCACCACAGTTAATTGTCAATAGCGGGATGCAAAACAACCTCATATCAGCAAAGGTTTTTAAGTGTTTGGGCCTACCAACCTCACCACACCTACAACCATACACCATCGGGTGGATCCACCAAGGATGATATATTCGTGTCAGCTAGCAGTGTCATCTTTCCTACAGCATCAAACCCTTCACGAACTAGGTATTGTGTGACATTGCTCCTCTTGAATTTTTTGATGTATTATTAGGCCAACCATACTTGTGGAAGCATCATGCTATGTATGAGTCAAGGACTCACACTATTATTATTTCTTTGGGTAGTAAGTTGTACATAATACCAGAGGTAGCCCCACCTACCTCCATCTCTTTGATCTCCACTAAGAAATGCAATAATATCATCTCCCAAACCAAGAAATTTGTTTTCTTTCTAGTTCGCTCTCAAAGTAAGGGGAAGATCATGGCCACATTCATGGCCCCCTTGAAGGGTTCCTCCAGATATCTGAAACATGTGGATAAGGTCATGGAAGAATATAGGGACTTCTTCTCCTCACCCACAACATTACCCTTCAATGCTAGGTCAAGTATTCGATTGATCTAACTCTCTGAGCACCTCCACCCAATGGGCCGATATACCACCACTCAATCATGTAAAATGAAGATATCAACTAGAAGATCTAGGAGTTTCTGCAAAAAGGGCACATCTGACCAAGTTCCTCACCCTATGGGAGCCCGATTGTAATTGTACATAAGAAGGATGTGACCAAAAGGCTTTACATTGATTATTGGGTACTAAAAAAAATCATTGTGAGGAACAAGTATCAAATCCCATGTATTCATGACCTTTTGGACCATCTCAATGGGTCCAAGTATTTCATCAAGATCGATCTAAAGTCTGGCTATCACTAGGTTACAACAGAGCTGACAAATGTATGGAAGACCACCTTCAAGTCAAAGGAAGGCCTTCTTGAATGGTTGGTCATGCCCTTCGGGTCAACAAATTCCCCAGCTACTTTTATGAGGCTGATGGATGACATCTTATGGCCCTTCACCTACTCATTCGTGGTTGTTTATCTAGACAACATCCTCATCTTCTGTAAGAGTTGGGAAGAGCACTTGCAACACATTCGATAGGTCCTTCAAACCCTACAGCAGCATGAATTGTGTGCCAAATTGCATAAATGCACATTTGGAATGGGCCAGGTCTAATATCTGGGCTACATCATTGACGAGTAAGGCGTACATGTGGATCTCGCTAAGATCCAAGTCATTCATGATTGGCCATCCCTGACCACTCTAATTGATCTTCCCAACTTTTTGGGCCTTTCTAATTTTTATCGAAGGTTCGCGTTGGGACTCTCTTATATCACTTGGCCTTTGAGTCAAGTTACCAAGGGTGGAGCGAAAGCAAAGTTTTTCTGGCCTAAGTCCCAACAAAAGGAATTTGTTGAGTTGAAGCACTACCTCTTCTCTGCACTAGTACTCATATTTCCAGACCTGCAACAACCATTTGAAATTGATACAGAAGCCTCTAACTATTCTATTGGTGTAGTTCTCACCCAGCAAGGAAATTTTGTGGCCTGTCACAATGAGACACGTTCTGACACCATTTGGGAATACCCCACCTACGATAAGGAGATGTACTCCATCATGAAAGAATTTTGGCAATGGAAACATTACATTATTTGGAAGGAGATGATTATCCACACATATCATTGACCCCTACAATTTATATACACCCAAGGGAAGTTGTAGAATGATCACCATCAGAAGTGGTCCACATTTCTGCAATAGTTCCATTTGAATATCAAATACAAGAACAACAACGCCAATCATGTTTCATATTGCCTTAGTTAGCTACCTGTTGCAGCACTGACCATTGTTCTCAACTCTCATGGCCACAAGACTTTTGGATGGTTGCAACTATATAAAAATGATCCATAGTTCACTGCCACATACCAGATGTTAGTTGATGGCAAGCAACTTCCAAACTTTTGCCTCAAGAATGCATTATTACATTACCTGGGGACCATTACTTCCTAATGGGACTGATCCAGGTGGATATTAGTGGCCACCCGCCTATTCCACTTAGACCCCCACCATTGTTTCTTTCATTTTCCTTAATTGTAGCATAGTTTACCATTTTTGGCATTTTTTCAAGTCCTGAACTTTTGAAGTCATTTTGAGGCCCTAAACAACAATTTTTTGGAAAACGGGAAAACTCGTAGGCTAGTATAGGGGTTTGCAATCAAAATTTGTAGTCCTCGGATAGATATTTATAATGAGGTATTGTACACATCAAATAGAGATCCTATGCCAAAGTTACAACCTCGGGAAGTTGATGTACCAATTTACCCCAACCAGGCCCACATAATTTTGGTGCTTCATCTCCTAGGGATAGGTTTTTGGATGTTTAGGGTTTTCCAATGTTTCTCAATAATAAATAGGCCTTCGAGCCTCATTATAACACAGTACACACCACATGTAGTAGCTGCATCTCTTCTCAGAGATAATCTACCATCATCTAAGCTAGTTTATTTCCCTTCTGCATGTAAATAGTTTTAAATACTTTGTTATTAGTGAATTGAAGCTTTGTTTTAGTTGTATCTTTATGTCTCTTTTTATATCTATATTTCATTTCGTTCCTTCATAGATCTGGATCAATGGTATCAGAGTGGTCTTCTCTTTCTCTATTTTTTTGTGCATGTCCCCATTGAGGTCGGGGTATAAGGAGTTACGGCTTGAACTAGTTGAACCTTTGTAAGATCGGCCTCGCCAACCCCGATGGAATCCCATGGAAAAAGAAAATAAAGACAAGAGAGTAGGAGATCCTTTCAAAATATTTCTCAAAGAATCCCTTGAGTGACAAAGGAATGAGATGATGGAAAACGTTTCCCAAATTCTTCAGTGGATACCCACAGGCAATGCATCTTCATCCAAAATCCACCATGGAAGCGCCACTCCCTTTAAGGTACAAGTCAAATTTGAGATTCCCATATATGAAGGCTAGATAGACGAAGATATCATAGACAAATGGTTGAATCTATTGTAAGGATATTTTTTCATTTCATGATTTTTCCAATAGGGAGAAGATTACGTTTGCACTCCTCAAAGTTGCCCCCCATGTCAAGGACTAGCCAGAAACCTACTATGATCAGAGAGACAAGAGGGAACCCTCTCTTTATTCAGCCACACCCACTTGGAATTCTTTCCAATACGTCATCAAGGAATAGTATTACCTTGTCGGGAGCTATCAAGATAAGTACATAACGTGGACCACACTACGGCAAGGAAGGGACTAAGACATGTTGGAGTTCATAAATAATTTTCATACCCTTCGCACAAATTTGGGTATCAAGGATTCTAAGTGGCATATGGTACTCAAGTACCGTGGCTATCTACAAAATTACATCCAAGCGAATATGGAGTTCTTGAAAATCTCCTCGCTTGGCTTTACCTATCAATCCACTGTCAAGATTGAGTAGAAATTTAAACAAAAGAAGCGAAACTTTGGATATGTGAATATGAAGCAAGGGAAAGGTGCCCACAAATCAAAAATCAAAGTACAAAGCCAAGGCGAGGTGACCCAGGACAACCCTTCGAAGCTACAAGCAAAGAACAACACCACGAAGATAAAGAAGGACACAGGAAAGTGGTGTGATTTCCATAAGAACCCCACTCACAACACAAGTGAGTGTTAAGCCAAGCAGTCACTGGTGGCCAAGATTAAGTCTTTAGTTTCAGATGCATGTTCTAACTCTGAATAAAAACCTAACCAAAGGAATGACAAAGGGAAGAAAATTATTTATGTGAAGCCCAACACCACCGTTTCCACCAACAAGATCTAGAAGATTCAGCCTGAAGATCCAAAATAAGGGGAGCATCTTTTCCACTTACAAATGTGGGTGAATGCGTCTCCACTAAAGTTCATTTTCGATAGCAGGAGCCAAAATAACCTCATCTAAATAAAGTTCATTAAGCGGCTCGGCCTACTGACCACACTACATACACATCCATACACCATCGAGTGGCTCCACCAAGGAAGAGATCTTCACATCAGCTAATAGTGTCATATTCCATATAGCATCAAACCCTTCATGGATGAGGTACTGTGTGATGTTTCCCCTCTTGAATTTTATGATGTATTATTAGGCCAACCATACTTGTGGAAGCATCATGTTGTGTATGAGTCGAGGCCTCACACTGCTATTATTTCTTTGGGTAGTAAGTTGTACAGAGTACCAAAGGTAGCCCTGCCTACCACCATCTCTTTGATCTGTGCTAAGCAGTGAAATATAAACATCTCCCAAACATGGAATTTTTTTATTTCATATTCAATATCAAAGTTAGGGGAAGATCGTGGCCACATCCATGTCCCCTAGGAAGGGTTCCTCCACTTAGAAGAAGCAGGTGGATAAGGTCATCGAAGAATACAGGGACATGTTCTCCTCACCCACAAGGGTACCCTTGGACTATCAGGTCAATCATTGGACTGATCTGACTCTTGGATCACATCTACCCAATGGGATGATATATTGTTGCTCCATTATGGAAAATTAAGAGATCAAGTGACAAATTCAGGAGTTGCTACAAAAAGGGCATGTCTGACTAAGTTCCTCACCCTTTGGGAGCCCAATTGTACTTATACAGAAGATGGATGGGACCTGGAGGCTCTACATTGATTATCTGGCAATAAACAAAATCAGTGTCAGGATTAGGTATCCAATCCCACATATTGATGACCTTTTGGACCAGCTCGAGGGGGCTAAGTATTTTCAAGACCGATCTGAAGTTTGGCTATCACCAAGTTCTAATTAGGTCAATAGATGTATGGAAGACTTCCTTCAAATCCAAGGAAGGCCTTTTTGAATGATTGGTCATGCCCTTTGAGTTGACAAATACCCCTATTGCTTTTATGAGGCTGATGGATGACATCTTGCGGCCCTTCACCAAATCATTCACAGTTTTTTATCTAGACGACATCCTCAACTTTAGCAAGAGTTGGGGAGAGATCTTTCAACACACCCGGCACATCCTTCAAACCCTACAGCAGCACAAATTGGGTGCCAGCTTGGAGAAATGCAAATTTGGAATGGGTCAGATCCAATATCTAGGCTAATCATCAATTAGCAAGGCGTACATGTGGATTCGACTAAGATCCAAGTAATTTGGGGTTGGCCAACCTTGACCACTCTAATAGAGCTTCACACCTTTTTGGGCCTTGCCAGTTTTTTCGGAGGTTCATGTTGGGATTCTCTCATATCACTTGGCTTTTGAGTCAAGTTACCAAGGGTGGAGTGAAGGCAAAGTTTTTCTGGTCCAAGTCCCAACATAAGGCATTTGTTGACCTGAATCACCACCTTTTCTCTGCACCATTACTTGCATTTCCATACCTAAAACAACTATTTGAAATTGAGAGAGACACCTCTGACTATGCTATTGTTGTAGTTCTCACCCAGCATGGGCATCTAGTGGCCTGTCACAGTGAGACACTTTCCAACACCATTCTGAAATACCTCGCCTATGATAAGGAGATGTACTCCATTGTGCAGACTTACCGACAATGGAAACATTACATTCTAGGGAAGGAGAGTGTCATCCACATAAATCACCGACCCTTGTAGTTTATATAGGCCCAAGGGAAGTTGCAGAAAAATCGCTATTAGAAGTGGTCTACATATCTGCACCAATTCCATTTGAATATCAAATACAAGAAGGGAAACACCAATCATGTTGCATATTGCCTCAGTCAACCACTAGTTGCAGCATTGACCGATGTTCTCAACTCTTGTGGCCATGAGACCTATGGATGGTTGCAATTATATAAAAATGATCTAGAGTTCACCACCACATACCATATGCTAGTGGATGGCAAGCAAGTTCTAGACTTCCACCTCCAAGATGCATTATTATGCTACTTGTTCCATCTTTGTGTTCCTTCAATCAAGCATGCCAAGCTGATTTGGGAGGCACACTATAGTAGGGTCACATGACACTTTGGTGTGGAGAAAGTTGTGGCCATACTATAGAATTATTTTTATTGGCCAAATATTCGACGGGATGTTGGAAAATACATCAGATATTGCATAGCCTATGTCATTTCCAAGTCAAATATTAACAAGAAAGGCTTGTATACTCCTCTAACTACTCCTAGCCGGCCCCATGAATCCATCTCCATGGACTATATGTTTGGCCTTCCTTCTACCAAGCATGGAAATGACTATGTATTTCTGGGCGTTGACACATTTTCTAAGATGGTTATGTTGGTTGCCTCCAAGAAGAGTATCACAACAGAGGCCACTGATAGACTCTTCTTTGAACGAGTGTGGGTACATTTTGGGATCCCACAGACCATTATATCATATCGGGATAGCAGGTTCCTAAGTGTGATTATATCAAGCCTTTGGTCATTGTTGGACACCAGGCTCACCAAGTCGACAACATTCCATCCCCATATTGATGGCCAGACAGAAGTCATCAATAGGATGATTGTGCACATGCTACACATGTACAACTCTAAGCATTCACAGAAATGGGATGAGAGCCTTCCCTATGTACAAAATAGCTATAACATAGCTCTCCATAGCTAAAGTAGCTACATTCCCTTTGAAGTGGGCCAAGGATTTCAACCAGTATGTCCCCTTGATGTTGCACTTCCTTTTGAAACTACACAAGAAGAATATGCCCATGTACAGTCTAAAGCTGATAAAGCCATCGGGTTTATTGGGTGCGTTCATCACATCTTCCAGCAGGTTCATGACATCTTTGAGAAATCCAATGCCAAATACAAACAACGGCATGATTAGCATCAGGTGCCTCATAAGTTTCAAGTGGGCGACAGAGTTTTGTTACATATGCAGAAAGAGCACCTCGTCGGAGCCTATCGTAAACTTCGACCACTTTGATACAAGCCTGGAACCATCACCAAGGCTCTGGGAGACAATTCTTTTGAGCTCAATATCCCCCCATTCCTTGGCTTTCACCTCGTATTCAATGTGTATGACTTCGTCCATACTTTCCACCATTGTTGGACACATCAAACATTGTTGAACACTTGACACCAACAAAACTCAACTCAGACTTCATTGAATAAGTCACAATTGATCAGATCATGGACACATAGATTAAGAGCACTCGCAAACAGAGGATCCAACTATATCAAGTTATCAAAGTTGGCTAACTCTTACACTAGGGCAAGTGGCTCAATAGAGGCCAAGTTCCGCAGAAGTTTCCCCGTCTCATAGAGGCACTCAATGCAAAGGGAACCATTGCTTCCAAAGGGGGGGGGGGGGTTGATCCAGGTGGATATTGGTTGCCACTCACCTATTCCACTTGGAACCCCACCATTGTTTCTTTCAAATTCCTTAATTGTAGCACAATATACTATTTTTGGAATTTTTTTAGGTCCTGAACTTATAAAGCCATTTTAAGGCCCTAAACGATGTTTTTTTAGAAAACAGGAAAACTCGTAGCATATTATAATGGCTTACAGTCATATGTTGTAGTCCTCGGATAGATATTTATAACAAGGTATCGTATGCATCAAATAGAGATTGTATGCCAAAGTTACAACCCCGGGAAGTTGATGTACCAATTTACCCCAATGGGGCCCACATACTTTTGGCGTTTCATATCCTAGGGTTATGTTTTTGGATGTTTAGGATTTTCCATTATTTCTCAATAATAAATATGCCTTCGAGCCTCATTATAACACAGTTCATAAGGCATGTAGCTACCACATCTCCTATCAGAGGTAAGCTACCATCGAATGAGTTAGTTTATTTTCCTTCTACATGTACATAATTTTCAATACTTTATTATTAATGAATTGAAGTTTTGTTTTCATTATATCTTTTTTTTTTCTATTTATATTTGTATTTCATTTCATTCCTTCTTAAATCTGGATCATTTGACCATATTTCCACCTCTATTGGACACCTCAAAGGCATCTAATCAATTGGACCTCATAGAACTCAATCCTAAATGCATTGAACAGGCTACGGTGGATCAAATCATGGACATCAAGATAAAGGATACCTATTATTATAACATACAAATCTATTGGGTTGTTAAAGTAGTCAAGAATTTTCAACTTGGTAAGTGGCTCACCAGTATCCAAATTTAGCAAACGTTTTCTTTTTTGATGAAGTAACTTGATGCAATGGAGACTATTGCTTCCTAAGATAGGATGACTAATATAGGAAAATATTGATGGTCATCCACCTCTTCCACTGACTCAATGGTTCTTTATCTTCTTGGTAGTTTTTCTATGGTTTTTTGGGTCCCAAACTTCTAGGGTCATTTTGAAGCCCTAAATGATGTTTTTCGGCCATTTGAGGGGGAGGGTTTTTTATGCAACTCCTTGGCCGTAGACAAAAGTTGTAATCCTTGGATAGTTCTTTCCAATATGCTACTATGCACCTTAAACAAACATTGTGTGCAAAATTTATGCCCTTGGGAAGTTAACGTAGTAACTAAACACTCTAGGGCTCACAAAGCATTTACACTTCATCTTCTAAGTTTAGTGTTTTGAACCTCTAGGGTTCCTTCTTTATGTTAAAGGTCCATTCTTATAGCCTCTTGAAATATCTTTTGCAAATGTGTCTAGCCGCAATCCCTCCCTCTTCAAAAAAAACTACCACCATTTTATCAAATTTGTGCTCTAGTGTTTTTTTATTTTATTTCTCAATAGAAGTTGGGTTTTCACAATATTACTATGCTCTCTTCTATATAATTTTCTTTGTGTGTGTTCCATTTCCTTTCTTGCACTTCATTTCATTCCTTATACAACCCATATCACTTAGAGGATGACAGAATCCCCCTAGATAGGGGTTTGGGGATAGTACCGATGAAAAAAATTGAATGGTTTTTTTCATCTATTTTTGGTGTTTTTCACCATAGAGTTTTCACTTTTAGTAGTTTTGTGGTGTTAGCACCTAAATCTGCCTTAGGCTGGAGGAAGGCGAAATTCAAGGTAAACACAAACCACGCTCAGTCTGGTAGCTAGCCCTACCAGAACAGGAGAGGGATCTCTCCGGGTCACGCTCAGTGAGGAATAAACAAATAGGATCTGAGAATGACTTAAATTGGATACTGATTTTAGGTTAGTAAATAGATATGAAAAAAAAGGCGATTTTTTGAATGACTGAATTTTCTAGGCTGTGTGGGACCAAAGGACCGCATGAGCTGGGAAATTAGATCGAAGACACAGAAAAGTTCGTGAGGCAAGATAGGCAGGAAATTTAGCAATCAGATTTAAATAATATGGAGTGAAAAGACTGTTGAGAAAGCTAAGAAGGGCATACGCATGAATCCTTTTCAGACAGAAGAAGAAACACAGAGGATGAATGTTTTCCAAGGTAGAGCACTAAATGTTGATTCTACCTTTCCTACTTAAAAAACCTTCAACTGGAAATGATTATGAATGAACGGCAAAACATTACAAGTTACATATGAAACAGAGAAGAAACATATTGCTAAAACTCATGCCACAGGAATCTCATAAATCAGAGCTGCATCATTTTTCATTAATCTCCAGGCCAAGCTGTACAATGAATAACTGAGTTTTTTTCTCCATACTATTCCCAGAAACTCCAACCCTTTACAAAATGACTCTCAATACAATAAATAAGAATTGCCATGAGAAGGTCGATCAACCCAGGCAATGAAGAGCCAACCATTAATAGTTACATTTAATTTTCTATGAAGACCAATCAGAAAAAAGCAAATATGGGCATAGATTTTGTGGGTGGCTGTTCTCCTTCATTTGGCCACTTGGATAGAAGCCAAAAATGCTTTTTAAACATTGCCTTTGATGCCGAGAAAATTTTATTGTAAATGAATGGGCCCAGTTGGAGAAAATTGCGAATCGAAATTTTGCGAAGTGGGCGTGATTTTGGCCTTTGCGTGTCTGTGCACCGCGCCAAAAACGGTATGCATCGTGCCACTTTGGAGCTGGTTTTGAGGCCCTTACCGAAGTCCAAATTTAGCGCAAGTGTGCTTTTTGGAAAGCACTGTCTGTCTACTCTCCAACCCAAGTGGAATTTCTGAATTTTGTGCCCATTTGCCCCTCCAAAACGGAAATCTCCCAAGACTGCTTCCTGCATGTGAAATTAGGGGCAGAGAGGTCATTTTTTGGGTGTTTTTAACCTCCTGAGGACTCAAAACTGGCCCAAACTTCTGGGAAATGCACCAACAGTCATGATTTTCCATGGAAAATCCAAAAATGCAAACATTTTGTCATTTGGAGCTCCCTATTGTAAGCGCGAGCCAGGTGGCGCGGCGCACAGGGAGAAAAACCCTGTTTTTTGCACAAAAATACCAAAACTGCCCAAAATTTCTTGAAATTTGGGCTGGATCTTCTTCATTACGTGTTATGGTGGGCCAAGGATTGCCTCGGCCAATATCCAGAGTCAATCATGCTCTTTTTTCCTCTTTTTCCTTTTTGATGCCTTCTTGGTGAATGTAGTTCAGTGGTGGAAATGACTGTCTTGTTCATATGATGTTTCAGTGTCTGTCTCCATAATATCCATGCAAGGTGTATGTTTAGCAAATTGTTGAAAAATAGAATTTGGTACCCTTTATTTCAATGCCAAATATGTGCCAAGTAGGAAGGGACTGTGATGAATAGGGACAGTGGGTATAGTGGAGTGTGGGAAAAATGTGGTTCAATCAAGTGAAGGTGAGGACAGTCACTTGACTATGTTTGGGAATTGGGATTTGAGGATTTTACAAGTGAAATGAGAGAAGGAGAGTGATAGGGAATGGTATGGTTTAGGAATAGGGATAATAGAACTTAGGAATAAGTGATTTGGGAATTGGGAGCATGGGCTCAGTGAATTTTGGGGGTATGTTAACTTGGGGAATAAGGGAAGTAAGGAGAGTATGGGATTAGGGAGTGATGAGGTGAGGGGATACTTAGTTGCAACACAAAACCCTAGCAGTCTCCTTGGCAAATTTTGAAGAGATAGGGTTTATTTTCTTTAACACATTTCACCATTCATCAAACACCATCAACAACCATCAATCTTGGATGAAAAACCATGAGAGAAGTTAAACCTACTTGTACCAATGGAAATCCATCCATTTTGGGGCAATATTGGAGAAAATTTAAAAAAAAAAAAATCAGCCTTGGCACCTCAATGCGCCGCGCCTTACCAGTGCACCGCGCCAGTGTAAATTTACACTGGAAATTTTCTCCCAGTGCACCGCGCCTCCCCTGTGTGTCGTGTCGTTTTCCAGGTGACTTTTGGAGGCATTCCTGGTGTCCAAATTGGGTGAAGGATAGCTCGTTGGAAATTTATTTGAGTCTAATTTCCAACCCAACTAGAATGTTTCAATTTGGAGTTCATTGGCCCTGTCAAAAATCAAATCTCCCAAGGCTGGTCAAAATGTGCCAAATGAGGCTGCCTCAAGGCAGAGTGCTATTATAGTTAACTTTTGAATGCCTTTCTCAACTCCAAATTGAGCTCATGATAGCTCATTGGAAATCTCGTTGTGTCTAGTTATCATTTGACTCATCAAAAAGTCATTTGGCCAATCGAGCTAGGAGAAAATTTGATTTTCCCAAGGTCACTTCAAAGGTGCATCAATTCTCCCGAGGCAATTGTATTTTTGACATTTCTCTAAAACCATGACACCTGTGTAAAAAGTGAAGGATTTTTTTCTTTCTTGGATTATTTTGGACAAAAACCTCTCTCAGTCTTCCCAAATTCATATTTTATTGCTCAGAAACTTCATTGGAGTAAAACCTATCCCGATGTGTGGAATAAGAGATTTGTCGAAATAAAGCGAAATGAAGGAGATAAGCGGCTTCTAAATTCTTGGGAAAATTCTTGGAAGTAGGAAGGGATGTTAAGAAGTAGGGGAAAGTGGAATTTCAAAGATTGAGTGAGGGGAAAGGGTCCAAAAAGGAAAAACACAGGTCCAACCTAGAAAATTGCCAGGTTGTAGCAAGAAACTAGGGTTTGTGCGAAAATGAGGGATTTCGGGGATCTCAATGATGGGAAGTGTTTGATAAGGTACTTTAAGGATAGGGAAGGTGTATGAACATCAGGATACAAGTTTTGTTGATGATTTTACCATCCAAGAGAAATTGCCTTCAAAAACCTAGGAGAGGGAAATGACCTTACCTAGGCGCAACTGAAGCATGAACAAGGTGTAAAATGACCCAGTGGAACTTGACATGATAATGACAACCCTCTGAATGATGGTACACTCAGCTGAACGGTGACATGGACTGACATTTGGACAACTTTGAAAGGAGTAAAAGAAAACCGTAGACCTAGTACCTAGTGACCAAATTTTGCTTGAAGACTCACTGAAATGATAAAATTTGACCTTGACACCTTAAAATCACTTTGTAAGAGCATGTTTGATCTCTGCCGGAGGACTGACAAGACCGACTCTAACATTGGCTCCAATGGGGATGGTAGCTCCTTGGAGGTGCCAAGAACAGCAGATCTCTGGAAGAGCTAGACAGTGCCTTCGTCCATTGGGCTATGGAGTCAAAACACGGAAACTGACATTATGCAAACAGACTCTGACTGAAGACTAAAATTGAAGACCACAATAAAACCAGACATGACTAAATCATAACTAACAAACTGGAAAGATGTTCATATTTGAGCTTATTCATCAAACCTACTCTAATTACTCTTTCCACCACCCGATAAAGTGAAATGGAATATCCAATGCAACCATGTGAGCATAATGGTTGATATTTGATCTCTTCCCAAATGCTTTATGATGCTCAGGAAAAGGGAAGAATCGAAAGGCAACTTCCTTGGAAACTTGGAATCAAGTTCACTGCTGATAAACTTGCAAAGCATAAATTGGTTGGATGACTTCAAGAATACTGCAAAAGGATCTTCATAAGCATCGCCATTGATTTCCATTAACACATTACTGTTCTGGTCCAAGTAATCTTCATAGCTGGATATTAAAATTTTCCTCGCATACGTGCTCTCTTTCTTTGGTCATAGTAGTAGGTTGTCAAAAGGATCCTGAATTTCGTGAAGAACCAAACTCTGTTGTTGATTCCAAATAGAACCAAAGCCTCCTTTATCAATCTCCTCATATGACTGCAAACTTTGATATGAGCTTTGTGTTACACAAAAATATCGTCACCATGATTATTTGCAGTCAGTATGAGTCTATCATCACTTGTACTGTCCTCCTAAGCAAGTCTCAGACCTCAGCTCTTCAAGTCAAGCTTTGAAAATGAGAGAAAGACATTGAAAATCAACAAAGCTCTGGTTCCGCACTTTCTCTCACTATTGCCTGTGGTCCCACACCTCCTGTTTACAAAAAACTGCGGACCTGCCTGCTCTGTCCCTAAAGGTGTGGGTGCGGACCCCAGTGAAAGTCAAAAAGGCGCAAGTTTATTCTAAAAAACTCACTTTGGGTTAATTCTAGATGATTCTAGAAGGAATTTTGACGTGGATTGGCCACTCTTAGTTGGTTCATGCATCCCAAAAGAGAAGGAGCTAATCCCTTGATGAGAGGAGCTATCCCTTTGAAGGAGGACCTAGTAACTTCCCTCCATTGCACTATAAATTAAGGCATTGGGCTGGTTGCTAGGGAGGTTAGAAGCTGAAAACTTTTTAGGGTAAATGTTGGTGAAATTAAGACTTCCTAGTTGAGCTTGAGAGGAGAGATCACATACCTTTTTGGCTTCATTGGGAAGAGAGTGAAACTTTTCAAAGTAGAGGAGACTTCTTGCTGGACCCTGGGAGGAGCTTGTATAGCGTCAAGGCACAGGTTGTAAAGTTCTTCTTTGATTTGAATTAATACAATCAGATTCATTTTTCTCAACAAATTGTCTGCTAGCTGAGGAACCTGAAATATCCGAACATGAAAGTGACTTTGCTGCTACTCCGACATCGGGGTTTTCTTCTCCAACTTCTAGTGGTCCTGGTTCACCTAGGGTAGAAAGAATAATCACCCAAAATCTTCCTTCTGTACTTATAGCTATCGAAGAACTTGCTACTCCAGAAGAAGAAGTAGGCATCCCTATCCCTGAAAATCAACCTGCTATTGAGCTAAGGGAGCGTGAATCAATTTTTTACAGTCCACCTAGGAGCAGTGCTTGGTATCTTTCTTTGACTAATTTCTTAGAAGACCCAGGGTTAAGTTTTTCACCACCTCGTGTTCCTTATCACCCAACACCTAGAGGATATTATCCTCCGTTAAATATGTCAAGACAATTGTCCATGTTTACTCAATCGCCCGAATCCTTTTTGTACGGCGGTCCTTCTGTTCCCTATGGGTATCAATCACTTTCTGGTACTTTTTCGGGAGCATCTCCTCAACCCATTGAACAAGTGTTATTAACTGGAAGCAATGGTACTAAGCCGTTGAGCGTAGAAGATATTCTCATGATGTCAGGTTCTATTCCCAATCCTCAACCTCAAGGTGGCCATTTACCGCCTAGGGGGCAGCCTCAAAATCCTCAATTATCGCCTGTGGGGCAACCTCAAGGTACCCAATTTGTGCCTGGGGGGCAACCTCAAGGATAGTACATACCTACGGGACAGTATGTTCCTCAATGTCAACCCCAGACTCAATATGTACCCCAAGGTCAACCCCGGTATCAATTTATACCTCAAGGTCAACCCCAGTATCAGTACGTGCCTCAAGGGTATCAACCCCAAGGTCAGTACTCGAACCAAGGTTTCCAACCACCCTCCAGTCAATCATATGTTCAAGGAATGGGAAATGTACCTTGAATTATCAATCCTACCCTCAACCTGGTTATGGTCCTCAATATTCTCAACCTGTTATGGGTCCATACCCCGGAATGAATTTAGTGTGGGATCCATCACAAACTCAATAGGCGTTGCAGCCAAATGTACAGTTGTCATCTCAAACTAGACAACCCTTAGTTTCTGGTACACCCCAGCAACCTGTCCAGTCTACTCTTCAAACTTCTGTACCTTCGGTAGTTTCTCAACCTGGGCCTAGTACACCTCGTACTCCGCCTCAAACGACTGCAGCAACTGCCGCCTACCCCACCTACTTCCGGAGTATCGACAGCTCCGGTTTCTACTGTTCCTGTATCGACTCCTCAGACATCTTTACCTTCGTCTGGATCCATGATTCAAACTTCGGTTTAGATGCCTGTAGGACAACCTGGTTCAAGTATGGTTTCACAAGTCAACCACAATTTACTTATCAACCGTACCAGGGATAGTACCAATTCGGTCCTGTTGTGCAGCAGCCAGTATATCAGTATCAACCGTACCCTACATACACATATCAACAACCTCAACAACCCTAGTATGGTACGGTTAATCCTGGTTTTCCGGGAGGATACAATATCCCAATGCAATCCCTATTCCTAGTTATCATGGATATCCTCCTCCTTGGGCTGGTCTCATGACTCAGAGTTTTAGGGACCCTAATCGTCAGTTACCGTTTATCGCAACTTTGGACTTGCCTGACTTTTCGCGCCTAATGAACGATCCCATTAATTATCTTCTGTTTTGGCCGCCAATGCCGAATAATTTGCCTAGTGATATTCCTAAGTTCGAAGGCAAATCAGGAGAGGACCTGTCAAACCATGTGATGACTTATCACCTGTAGTGTGCGTCTAACTCCATTTCAGATGATTCAATCCGTCTAAGACTTTTCCAGCACACTCTAATTGGTCTCGCGGCCAAGTGGTACATTGAGTTACTGCGAGGCACTTTTTATAATTTTAGTCAGTTAGCTACCTCGTTTTTAACTCATTTTCAGTTGCCAGTCAGATATGACAATGGCACAGAATTACTAACTTCATTAAAGCAATCGACATCCACTTACATTTCAGATCATATCAATGAATGGAGACGTCGACAGCATTTAGTGAAGGTTTTTATTCCGGATCAGATCTTGGTTGAATGGTTTGTAAAATCTTTGTTGCCAAAGATTGCTGAAGATGTAGCTAAAGGCGGAGTTGTTACTGAGGAGCAAGTAATTGCTCAAGCACAGTACCTTGACTTGGTCAATACTCAGTCAGGTACGTTACACGAGAAAATCCCCGATCTTCCCAAGCAAAATCAAAACGCTGCAGCTCCTTCGAGATCTCATGCCGCCGATGGTATGATTGGTACGGTTAACACTAAGAGTAAGAAGAAGTCTTCCAAGAATTCTTCTCCTATCATAACCTTGCTTGATTGCCCGATAGGAGATTCTTCCGCGGAGATTTCTGCCGATATTCACATTGTAGAGTCATCTACAGCCAAATCAAAATCCGGTGGGAAGAAGAAGAATAAAACAGACAAAAATTCAAAGGAGAAACCTGAAAAATCGGAATCCAATGATGAAAAACACAAACCTCATTATCCTTGTCTCATTTGTGATGAAGAACATTTTACAAGAGACTGCCCTCATCGTGCGGAGGTTGCGAAGATTGTCAAAGGTTTCCAAACGCCTGCTGTTTTGAAGGATCCTTTTCCAAGTCAAGACAGTAAGATGATAGGTTCTTCCTCGAGTGCCAATGAAGAACCCATACTGATGATGTCCCATGTTAGGATTGCGACTCGATCGCATGATTATGGTAGTAAAAGTCTTTTTGATGGTAAAGAAGCAGAATCTTCTCATTCTAATCCATCAACCTCAGCTCCCGGTTCCGATCCACTACAGATTGAGAAACCTAATCCAGACTTGGTAATCAAATCGCCCACCAAGGGTATACTTCAAAAGTTAGCTTTCAATCCACATGCGAGAGTGGCTCAGAACTATAACATTGTTGAGGATTTAGTTGTTTCACCCTCAGCAATGTCGGCTTTGGAAGTGCTGCATCATGTCTAGCACAGCGTAAATTACTTTTGTCGGCTATAGGAGCTGTTGACGTTCAGGACTCGAACCTAATAATTTTCAATCTAGAAAATAGTACACAATGCTTACCTCATCAAATGGCTTTCCAGATTCCAGTGATAGTTAAAAACAGGCCTATTCATCGGATTGTGATTGATGAGGGAGCCTCAACGTGTATTATGTCGATACAGTGTTGGAGATCGCTTGGTTCTCCTTCTCTAAATCAATCCCCGACGATTCTAAAGGCGTTTGATGGCTGTGGGTTTCATCCTTTTGGAATTCTACAAGATTTGCCTATAGGGGTTGAAGGGAAAACCGTTAATCTAGATGTGGAGGTGGTTGATGCCCCTCTAGATTACAACCTTCTCTTGGGTCGAAGTTGGTCTTATGCTATGAAAACTGTCGTTTCATCGGTATTTCGGGTTATAAAGTTTCCACATAATGGAAAGATTGTAACAATAGACCAGCTGACTTACTTTTCATCCGACCCAGCCTCTTCTGAAAGTATTCAGCATGTCGGTAAAACGACTATCCCGTATAAGGATGTTGGAGTAGGACTAGTTAAAGATGCTAGTTTACTGGGAACTTTTCCTTTTCCTCCGATCAACGCATCGTCTTCATTTGCAACCATTCATATGATTACGTCAGACACCATTGTTTATGATGATCCTTGGATTGATCCTTCTGAATCTGAGATAGACTCATTTGGTGATGTCATGCCTTTGAGTCCATATGAAATTGCGTATGAGGCCGTGCAATCGTTTACCAACCCATATTCAACCGGAATTGACTTAATGAATGTGGTCCATGAAGAATCACTTTTCACATCAAGCTCGGATTCAATCACGTTTTCTGAACTTGTTCACTCTAATGAGAAAATGCGTGAAATCCTGTCTGTAGATGATTTGCCATGGGAAGATCTCCATCACAGATCTTCGTTTTTACCCAAGAATTATCATTTTGAAAATGATTTTTCATCAATTTTTACGACTGAATATGTCAAGGAACCTCAGAATCCAATGAAACATCCTGATTCAGAGTTAAATTTGGGAAACATCTCTCGCACTATTCCTATTGACATTTCGGTTAAGCCTGGAATTGTTGAGAACATTCATATAGGTGCCTCATGTACAGAAAACGAAATTCAAATATATAAGGCCCTATTTCAAGAATTCCGCGACGTGTTTGCCTGGTCCTATGAGGAAATGCTGGGAATTGATCCTGCAATTGTTATTCATGAAATAAAGACTTACCCGGACGCTAAACCCATCTGGAAACGTTTGCGTCAGATTCACCCAAGAAAAGCTGCTACAATTAAAGCAAAAGTTGAAAAATTACTCAAAGCAGGTTTCATTTATCCGATCTCATTAACGGATTGGGTATCGAATATTGTTCTGGTTAACAAAAAGCAAGGGACAATAAGAATATGTATCGATTATAGGGACATTAATCGAGCCTATCCAAAGGACAATTACCCAACTCCCTATATCGATCAAATCATTGATGATTGTGCCGGTAGTGAAATATTCTCCTTCATGGATGGTTTTTCCAGATACAATCAAATCAATATTCTACCTGCCGATCAACCAAAAATGGATTTCATTTGTCCATGGGGGACATTTGCTTATTGCAAATTATCTTTTGGACTCAAGAATTCCGGAGAAACTTTTCAAAGGGTCATGTCTTATGCATTTCATGACATCAAGCACATTGTGCAACCCTATCTCAATGATTTGCCTGCTCATTCATTACATCGAGCTGATCACCTCGTCCATTTACGAGCAATCTTTATGAGGTGTAGGCATTATCGGATTCGGTTGAATCCACACAAGTGTGTTTTCTGTATAGAAACGGGTCGGTTGCTGGGGTTTGTTGTTTCGAAAGCCTGCATTCGCGTCGATCCCTCGAAGGTCAAAGCTATTGTCAAATTGCCTCTTCCTTCGAGTCTTCGCCAACTCCAAAGTTTGCAAGGGAAAGCAAACTTTTTACGATGATTCATTCCTAACTACACCGAGGTTACAAAGGGTTTTACCCGGTTGTTGAAACAAAATACTCCATTCTATTGGGATGAGATAGCTCAGAAATCTTTTGATGCACTAAAACACGCATTGGCCCATGCACCATTATTGCATCCTCCCAACTACAACCAGGATTACTTCTTGTATCTCGCCGCCTCTCATTCCACCATTGGAATGGTCCTAGTTCAGGAAGATGAATTTGGTACTGAACATGTGATATATTACCTTAGTCTAACTTTAAATCCAACTGAGCTAAAATACTCACATGTGGAGAAATTGGCATTGGCAGCTGTTCAAGTTGTCCAACGTTTTCGTCACTACATTTTACTACGTAAAACTATAGTAATTTCTGATTGCAACCCTATGATCTACATTTTGACCAAGCAATTGCTAGGGGGCAAGCACTCTAAATGGATTGTTATCCTGTAGGAGTTCGACTTGGAATTTGAAAAATCTAAGTCTAAGAAATCTTTAGTTTTTGCGGAATTAATTTGTGACTTCCCACGTGCTGACACGGAAACTGTGGCGGAGGAGCCCATTGCGAATGAATCCTTGTTTCTAATCAGCACTGTAGATCCATGGTATGGGGATATCATCGTTTATCTCCGGACCCAATCCTTTCGGCTAGAAATTTCAAGGTCAGAACGTCGGAAAATACAATTCCAGTCCCAACAATTCAGGATTATTGGAGATACTCTTTATCGCCATGGGGCGGACTCTGTTTTTTGACATTGCTTAACTCACAAGGAAGCTGAAAAGGTTCTAAATGACTGTCACTCTAGAGCGTGTGGCGGTCATATGTCTGGGTATGCCACAGCCCAAAAGATATTGCGCGCTGGCTACTTCTAGTTGTCTTTGTTTAAAGATTGTATTAACGCGGTCTGAAAATGCGACAACTGCCAAATTTTTGATCGAAATATGCGTGCTCCACATGCTCCTCTCCACCCTATAATTGCCATTGGTCCTTTTGCCAAATGGGGTATTGATTTTATTACATGTAACCCTCACTCGACCGGGGGGCATGCGTATATCATCCTTGCGGTAAATTATTTTACCAAGTGGGCCGAGGCGATGCCTACATTTGAGGCAAACGGCAAGACAGCGACAATTTTCGTGTTCAATCATATAATTGCTAGGTGGTGTCCCACAAGCGATTATCACTAATCATGGGCATCATTTTCGAAACGTTATGATGACCGAACTTACAGGCCAGCTTAGGTTGCGTCATGATAGTTCAACTCCTTATTATCCACAAGCTAATGGTCTGGTTGAATCCATCAACAAAGTCTTAGTCATCATGATCCGACGAATCATTGGGATTCATCGGTCGAATTGACATAACATGCTATTTTCAGCACTTTGGGCGTATCGAACTTCAGCAAAAACATCAACAAGGTTCACTCCTTTCCAACTAGTTTATGGTATGGAAGCTGTGTTACCCATTGAATGCGAAATCCCATCATTGCAAATGGCCATCGAGTTACTTCCAGCCACTTCCGAAGAGGAAAAGCGTTTGTTATACTTGGCTCAATTATATGAGAATCGACGTGATGCTGCATTGGCGATCGAGACTCACGCAAAACGTATGAAAGCTCAGTATGATCGAAATGTGACCCCTCAAAATTTTTCGGAAGGAGATCTAGTCTTAGTTTACGATCAAGCTAATGATAAATTAGGTGCTGGAAAATTCGTTACTATGTGGCATGGTCCCTATGTTGTCAAGCGAAAGCTAGCAAAAGGGGCCTATGAATTGGTAGACTTTGACGGGGACTCTTTAGGTAAACCCAGAAATGGTCTTTACCTGAAGAGGTATTATGCTTAAAGAATGGGTATGGAGATTTTTAGTTAGGATAGTTTTTTCTTTCTAGCTGGTGTGTTTTATTTTAAACAGTGTGCTTAGCTTAGAGAGTGTTTTTTGTCATTATTCCTGCTTATCTTGGTTTTACTCTTGATATTACAGATGTCAATGCCTCTCCAAACATACATCGGTTTCGCTAATGGTGCTTGTCGTAATACACGAAACATTTCTTCTGCAGCTTGGGTTATCTATTCGCCCTCTGACGAGTTGGTATCTATGCATGGGGTAAGCCTCAGTCAAACAACGAACAACATTGCCGAGCATAGTGCAGTGATTGAGTTATTATCTGAATCTATTTCATTTGGGATTCAGAGTTGGATAGTGAGGTTAGATTCTGAACTCGTTGTATTACAGCTTAATAGAGTGTATGCCATTAGAAATCCAGTGTTATTGAGATTATTTTTGAGAGTGCATCTCTTGGAACGTGAATTTGATTATATTGAGTATCAACATATTCCAAGATCTTTAAATACATTAGCAGATGCAATTGCTTCTCGAATGTTAAGTAGACATTTGCAATAATCATACATGTAAATTTAAAACCATTCCATAACATGATTTACAAAATAAGCCGGTAATAGTGATATATATATATAGGAGTGTCAAAAAATACATCGTCCTCGATCATAGGTTGAAAAACACCTTATGATTGGCAAAAATGATAAGTACAAAAAACAAAAATGTCATATGTGCCCACAATAGGTGATCATCCTATCACTGGTGATGATCTCGATAAGAAACCACTGCACAGGCCACCTTGCAAAGGAACCTCCTAAAAGGTCCTGGGACCCCAATCACATAGCGCTGAAGTCGACGAGGAATGTCATCTATGGTGGTCTCTAGAATATCTCCTGTCGAGCGCTCTAGATGACTCTCCAACTCAGCCAAAACCTCTGCTGATTCATCCTGTGGGGCTGGCGCGGCTGCAACTGGTTGTTTCCTCTCGTAAGGCCAGAGAGCGACTGGTCGCTGTGGACCCACATCTGCATTTGAAACTTTTACTATCAGTTTTGGGATGATAGAAAAATAATAAAAAAATTAAAATAGGAAAATGTTGAAAATGATTTTACCTGAGTCATCCCATTGCTCTCCTGGTGGAAGAGCCATATCTGGGTCACCACGAAAATCTACCCCAGTGTAAGGGAAGTCCTGAATAGAAAAAACCTGGTTTTCCAACCACTGGAAATACTCAGGTTTGAATTGAACAACCTCTGTCCCCTCGTCCAGATGACGGGCCATAACTGCGACCCATCGCATCAGTTTGGGCTCTCGAGGAAGCCCAGCTCCAACAGTAAGGTGCTGCGGGATCAACATGGGAACCCTCTCCAGACCAAAGCTCACAACCAAAGCCCCATAACCAAAGGTGTTTAGTTGTCCGTTCTTGGCTCTGGTCATTTGGCCTTTTACATTGGCCAACACAGCATCGCACCAGTTGAAGATGGTGCCTCGAAAGCAGTCAACTGCCATCCGCATCTGGGATCCGGTGGCAATATGTAATGCGACACTCCCACAAAGTCTGGTGACAGTAAACGCGATCACCATGAGTTCAAGAAGGGATATGGTTTTTATGTCTATTCCTTTGTCTCTAGTCTGGCTGTTGCAGAACTCTAGCCGGAGGCTATCGACAGACTGGCCACCTGGCCTAGTCCCGAATAGAGTCAAGTCTTCACCTCTCTTAGGCAAACCGGTCAAGAAATATATGTCTTCCGGCTCGATTTCAAGCTGGTGGCCACCAATGAAGAAGCGTTGGTCCTGTATGCTCCATCTGTCAACCAGCCACTGTAAGAAATCCACCTGGGCCCTCATGCCAGGTATGGCCCAAAATTTGTACAAGCCGCAGGCCTTCAATGCATCGATCAAAGGTTGGTGATTCAACACGGCTAGATCCACATCCTCATGCTCTCGTTCAGGCCAATCTAGCATGATGTACTCTCTGCATCCAATAAAAAGATAAATTAGAATGCTAGAAATTAATTTATTTGGGTCAAATTTGAGAATTTTTGGGTTAAAAACCCTTGCTGCGAGGACCGCACCCTCTGGGTTAGGCACAGTGCGTGGGTCTGCACCTTTTCTACATGGAAGGTGCAGACCCCTGACCTTTTCCCCATTGAGAAAAAGTCGGGGTCCGCGGGCTGGCAGTGTTATGCCTGCGGGCCCCTGCGCGCGGGTTTTAAGCCTAAAAACCCTCCAAAAAATGAAATAAAAACCTAAAACAAGAAATGAAACGGTTAAAAATGAAGAGTAGGATGATGTGGATTACCTGGAGAAGACGACATTCGATTCCGACGGTTGGATTTTCCGCAATCTTCACGGGAAGTTTTCTGAACAAAAGCACTATTTTCTCACCCAAAACTCAAACGGTTAAAATGAATTGACGAAAGCCCTTTTTATAAGTTTTTTTAGTAAATAAATTGCAAATTTGTTTATGTTTCACTTTGGAAAGGTATTTTTGCAACATTTTTATCCATTTCAAACAGGTATGAGCAATGTTTGCATTTTTGTTCAGGATAACGGATTATTCA
The DNA here is from genome assembly GCA_031772625.1 of Pinus tabuliformis. Classification (NCBI taxonomy): domain Eukaryota; kingdom Viridiplantae; phylum Streptophyta; class Pinopsida; order Pinales; family Pinaceae; genus Pinus; species Pinus tabuliformis. Next base: position 1,098,004,454 of record CM062819.1, read on the forward strand.
GGTGAAATCTATCATTCTCGACGAAAAAACATTTAGAGTCACCTTTAAGCTCTTTTCTGACTCCTGAAACATGAAAAGATTGCCGAGTTTTTCTTTTAAACTCGTTAAAACGGAACTAAAAGATGGTCCACTTACAGCGCTTTTCTGACCGTAAAAACATGAAAAGACTTCCGGATTTTTGTCATTTGAAATTCGATATTGGTTATAAAACGACGTGTCGTTGATCGCTTTTTGACTTTTTTGGATCAGGGGCACTAATTACGAAAATTACTCCTTGGTCGTAAAGATCAAGCGGTTCTCTCAAGTATTATTTTATACTTTTTCGGGCTTGGGAGACACAAATTTACGAAAAAGGTCAACCCTGGAGTCTTCTTAAGATTTTTCAGACTCTCTAAAATTGAAAAACGCCGAGTTTCTCCTATACTGGACTCGTTAAAATTTCACAGTAAAGGACCTGTTCAATTAAAAACAGGAACGAACCAATCCTTCTTAGGGTTTGAATTTAAACTAAGTTGGACTCATCCGAAGGATGAGCTTATAATCAAGCAAATGTTATCCTCCTCAAGCTTGTCAAAAATAAAGAGGTACTTGCCAAAAATGGTGGGGGAAAAGAGAGAAAAATCGGCCTGTTTGTCATACTTTGTAACCACTCTTGAACACGACACTTTTATTCACCTGGTTTGGGAAATCCTTTGCCTAACAGTTGATCAAACCACATTGAAAGTCTTCAGCCAGTTTCTCGGTATTAACTTTGGGTCAATTGTCACCAAGCCATCTGTCATGTCGTTATGTGTTCAAGAGGTCACTGCCAATAAGCCATTCATCTGCAAAATATCTGTCATCCATCTTGACCATCCCTGAGTCAGTCCTTGCAACTAAATTTCTTCAACTTGATCTATGATTTCATGTTGTGGGCTTGCCTGCGACGGATTGCTTTCTATCGACTTCAGCTCATTATCTAGAAAGATGATCTAGAAATCGTCAGTACCTTGGGATCTACATGCCTCAATGGCAGGTTTCTCGCCTTTGATGACAGGTTGCATCATTGACCTTCGATCAAAGGATTCTGTGACATGTTCAACATCAACACATTTATTCACATCTCATGGATTGTACTGGGTACTTTGAGAGCCATTGACATCACTAGTGGTTTCTCTCACACTTGTTAACAGTTTACATCATTAACTGGTAATCAAGTGGTTTCTACCATGTTCGACTTCAACACATTCATTCACATGGATAGAATCGTACTGTTTCGGAAAAAGAAATGAAGACCCTGGATCTAGTTTCCACAATCCAGGCTGCGAGGAATTTTGTATTCATTATATAATAGACTATTCATAAACAGATGATTGCGTCCATACTGTGTCCACACGAGTCTATACTTGTGATGTCTTACAAGATCATTCCTGTACCAGAGCAGTAGTCAGTTTTCTAAGTCAGTTTTGATCTGAGTATGGGAATGCCTACCTCAGCGGTGATATGATATCATATATATATCTTGCATTGAATGTTTTTACAGGTTCCAACCGGGCTCTCCACAAGATGATCCTCGAAATGATAAAGTACTTCACTCTTCCTAAATGATAAATGAAATCCTCATCTACTACAGACTTTGCACTTTAGGGGGCAATCTGTTACACAAAAATATTGTCACCATGATTATTTGCAGTCAGTATGAGTTTATCATCACTTGTATTGTCCTCCTAAGCAAGTCTCAGACCTCAGCTCTTCAAGTCAAGCTTTGAAAATGAGAGAAAGACATTGAAAATCAACAAAGCTCTGGTTCCGCACTTTCTCTCACTATTGCCTGCGGTCCCGCACCTCCTGTTTACAAAAAACTGCGGACCTACATGCTCTGTCCCTAAAGGTGTGGGTGCAAACCCATGTGAAAGTAAAAAAGGCGCAAGTTTATTCTAAAAAACTGACTTTGGGTTAATTCTAGATGATTCTAGAAGGAATTTTGACGTGGATTTTCTGCTCTTAGGTGGTTCATGCATCCCAAAAGAGAAGGAGATAATCCCTTGATGAGAGAAGCTATCCCTTTGAAGGAGGGCTTTATCCCTTTCAAGGAGGACCTAGTAACTTCCCTCCATTGCACTATAAATTAAGGCATTGGGCTGGTTGCTAGGGAGGTTAGAAGCTGAACATTTTTGAGGGTAAATGCTGGTGAAATTAAGACTTCCTAGTTGAGCTTGAGAGGAGAGATCACATACCTTTTTGGCTTCATTGGGAAGAGAGTGAAACTTGTCAAAGTAGAGGAGACTTATTGCTGGACCCTGGGAGGAGCTTGTACAGCTTCAAGGCACAGGTTGTAAAGTTCTTCTTTGATTTGAATTAATACAATCAGAATCATTTTTCTCAACAAATTGTCTCATGTCATTTGTTTCATGAATACCTTGACTTTCATGTTAAATATGTTTTATGATATTGGCTTTTCAGGTGATATTTAATTTGTTTGCTTGTTTGTGTTTGCAGATTCGCGACAAGGGAGCTCATTTGGATCGAAGGAGCGAAGTCTTCCACAAACTTGCGTTGGACCCAAGGTAGGCCTAAAAACACTTGTTGCCTTTGTTTATAAATGCATATTTAGAGAAAGATAGTTTGTGATTGGTTTGCTTGTCATTAGGTCTTCTTTAGATTCTAGGAAGGTCATTCTTGTCCGCAAGATCGACTCATTCCGTGTGACACTTTGTAATGAAAAGTCTGTTAAACAAGACAATGAAGGTGGCCTTGGAATCATATTATTATCAACATTCTCTTTTGTCACATGGTTGGCTTATGGAGAAGAATTTTTACAGCAAACAGAATCTAACACATGAGCAAAAGGATCATCAAAAACTTGAGGGGACTGCTGCGATGTATCTATTGAAACTGTATGACATCCTATTGGCGGTTCATATTTATCTTTAGAGATATTACGAAGATTCTACCTTATAAACTGAAATATTTCGAAACAAAAGGGTATAGAATCTTCTTGCATCATTAGGTCATGTACTTCGGCTGCCACACCTTCATCTGTAATCTGACCTTCAATTGTGTTTGGTGGCTGTGAATCTGGTGCTAGAGAGGTTTTATATCCAAAATTATTTCGTCAATCATTTCAGGGGAAGATTTCTTATTAACAACTTGCTCAAGAATTTCGCCATCTGTCTCATCCTCAATATTAGAACTGAGAGATTGTTGATTTCCTATAGGCTGCTCATTTGAAGATTTACTATGTAATTTACCTCTCAAAAACTTAAATGATTCAAAACAGAAAGGTAAGGAATCTTCTTGTATCATTTGATCGCATGTGCCAGCTTCCATGTCCTCATCTGCAACTTGAAAACTAATGGCATTTGGGGGCTGGAAATCTAAATATGAGAAGTCTGGCACTAAGTTTTCATCGCCCTCAAGAGGCTCCAAATCAAGACTAGTCGACAGCTGATTTCTGATAGCATGGAAATTGTCTCTGATGAACTGACATGAATCAAAGCAAAAAGGTAAAGATCCATCACTTACTTCGAAATTTTTTGCACTCTCCTCGCCATTTTCATAGCCGATATTTATCGGTTGGTCACTGTACTCGAGCTGCTGTAAGTGAACTTCCTCATCCCAAAAAATGGTTGTTGATTTATCTGCAAGATTAGCTTCTGTTTGGAGAACATAATCATCATCATCATATTGATCAAACTGAGGCAAATCTTCAGTATAAAACACATCATCAAGCATACATGTCATATCAACATGTCTTTCTTCCTCAAGATGATCTACAAAACAATCATTATGACAACTGAGACAAGAAACAATATGTTTTGGATCAGCAACTTGTTCATGAACATCATTTTCATCTTTTGCAGTCATTTTCCGCACTATCTCTTCTACTGCACTCACCAAAATGTCAAGCTTTTCCTCTGAAGGTGTCGTTTTCTCTGGATCCACGTTTTTCATCTCTTCTTCTTTCAACCTTGCCCTTCTGATCAACAAGTGAGCCTCTACATTTACTGCACTTTTTTGCATCTCTTCAAGTGTTGCGACATTCTTTTCTCTCAGCTGAAACTCCATTTCCAGATCAAAGACACCTAGGTAATGCAAGAGAGAAGATCTAGGAGGGGGTCTTATATCAACCGGCATTGAATAATAAACTTGATTAAATCTGGCTAAAAACTGTTGTACTATCTCCCCTGGCAGTCTTTTCATCTGATTATACTCTTCTATGATAAGGAAAAGGTTCTGTCCGATTCTCCACTTGTCAAAAAAAACTTTGATGAACTGTTGTAAATCTCTGATGCTCACATCAGGAAAGGCTTTGAACCAGCTCTTGACTTTGCCTCACAAAGAAAGAGCAAAAAACCTTATACTGACATCTTCTTCATCAATTTCAAAAAGGTCTAGAAAAGTCTCAACATTATACACATGTTGCTCAGCATTGACATTCTTACATTCACCGTCAAAACTTGGCAAGTATAGATCATAGTTTTTGGGGAAAGCATGAAGAATAGAAGGTAAAACAAGAGGTTTATACCTATCTGGGATTATAACAGCTATAGGAATATATACAAGAGCTATGGGATCAGTTTTTTTTTCTTTAGGCTCATCACTTTGTAGAGAATCACCATAAGATGTAGGAAAAGTAAGGAGGCCATGATCAAAGGGAAACTTAGTATTTATGCTTTTTGAATGGGTCGATTGAATATTTTGATCACCTTTATCATACAACAAGTTCTGAAAAATTTTCAGGGCAGCTTCAAGCACAGCAAAGAAGTAATTCACAAGAAAGCAGAGTAGGTCTTGAATACCATTCCACTTTGGATACCCAAACTTTGTGTAAGATCCTTCCATTTTCGCAGAGAAAAATTTAGTCCTCTAGTGGAGTCACCATGAAGCACTGATTGTTGGATTCTTTAGTGAATGGAGTCGTCAGGTGAATGATTTCAGCCTTCTTATGTCTGATCGTTGTTCACCATCAACAATCAGCTCTGAACTTGAGATATGTACTAGGGCAAGACAATCTACAAGCAAACCATTTTCGTCCCCAGTGGAGTCGCCACTATGTTAGCACCTAAATCTGCCTTAGGCTGGAGGAAGGCGAAATTCAGGGTAACCACAAACCACACTCAGTCTGGTAGCTAGCCCTACCAGAACAAGAGAGGGCTCTCTCTGGGTCACGCTCAGTGAGGAATAAACAAATAGGGTCTGAGAATGACTTAAATTGTATATTGATTTTAGGCTAGTAAATAGATATGAAAAAAGGTGATTTTTTGAATGATTGAATTTTCTGGGCTGTGTGGGACCAAAGGACTGCATGAGCTGGGAAATTAGATTGAAGACACAAAATAGTTCGTGAGGCAAGATAGGCAAGAAATTTAGCAATCAGATTTAAATAATATGGAGTGAAAAGACTGATGAGAAAGCTGAGAAGGGCATACGCATGAATCCTTTTCAGACAGAAGAAGAAACACAGAGGATGAATGTTTTCCAAGGCAGAGCACTAAATGTGGATTCTACCTTTCCTACTTAAAAAAAATTCAACTGGAAATGAATATGAATGAACGGAAAAACATTACAAGTTACATATGAAACAGAGAAGAAACATATTGCTAAAACTCACGCCACAGGAATCTCATAAATCAGATCTGCATCATTTTTCATTAATCTCCAGGCCAAGTTGTACAATGAATAACTGAGTTTTTTTCTCCATACTATTCCCAGAAACTCCAACCCTTTACAAAATGACTCTCAATACAATAAATAAGAATTTCCATGAGAAGGTTGATCAACCCAGGCAATGAAGAGCCAACCATCAGCAGTTACATTTAATTTTCTATGAAGACCAATTAGAAAAAATCAAATATGAGCATAGATTTTGTGGGTGGTTGTTCGCCTTCATTTGGCCACTTGGATAGAAGCAAAAAATGATTTTTAAACTTTGCCTTTGATGCCAGGAAAAATGTGTTGTAAACGAGCGGGCCCACTTGGAGAAAATTGTGAATGTAAATTTTGCGAAGCGGGCACAATTTTGGCCTTTGGGTGTCTGTGCCCCGCGCCAAAAACTGTATACGTCGCGCTACTTTGGAGCTAGTTTTGAGGCCCTTTCCGAAGTCCAAATTTAGACCAAGTGTGCTTGTTCGAAATCCCTACCTATCTACTCTCCAACCCAAGTGGAATTTCTGAATTTTGTGACCATTTTCCCCTCCAAAACTGCAATCCCCCAAGACTGCTTCCTATGTGTGAAATTAGGGCAGAGAGGTCATTTTTTGGGTGTTTTTGACCTCCTGAGGACTCAAAACTGGCCCAACCTTCTAGGAAATGCAACAACAGTCATGATTTTCCATGGAAAATCCAAAAATGAAAACATTTTTTCATTTGGAGCTCCCTATTGTAAGCACGCGCCAGGTGGCGCGGCGCACAGGGAGAAAAACGCTGTTTTTTGCACAAAAATACCAAAACTGCCCAAAATTTCTTGAAATTTGGGCTGGAGCTTCTTCATTACATGTTATGGTGGGCCAAGGATTGCCTTGGCCAATATCTGGAGTCGATCATGCTCATTTTTCCTCTTTTTCCTTTTTGATGCCTTCTTGGTGAATGTAGTTCAGTGGTGGAAATGACTGTCTTGTTCATATGATGTTTCAGTGTCTATCTCCACAATGTCCATGAAAGGTGTATGTTTAGAAACTTGTTGAAAAAGAGAATTTGGTACCCTTTATTTCAATGCCAAATATGTGCCAAGTAGGAAGGGACTGTGATGAATAGGGATAGTGGGTATAGTGGAGTGTGGGAAAAATGTGGTTCAATCAAGTGAAGGTGAGGCTAGGGACAGTGGGTATAGTGGAGTGTGGGAAAAATGTGGTTCAATCAAGTGAAGGTGAGGACAGTCACTTGACTATGTTTTGGAATTGGGATTTGAGGATTTTACAAGTGAAATGAGAGAAGGAGAGTGATAGGGAATGGTAGGGTTTAGGAATAGGGATAATAGAACTTAGGAATAAGTGATTTGGGAATTGGGAGCATGGGCTTAGTGAATTTTGGGGGTATGTTAACTTGGGGAATAAGGGAAGTAAGGAGAGTATGGGATTAGGGAGTGATTAGGTGAGGGGATACTTAGTTGCAACACAAAACTCTAGCAGCAATCTCCTTGGCAAATTTTGAAGAGATAAGGTTTGTTTTCTTTAATGCACTTCACCATTCATCAAACACCATCAACAACCATCAATATTGGATGAAAAACCATGAGAGAAGTTCAACCTACTTGTACCAATGGAAATCCATGCATTTTGGGGCAATCTTGGAGCAAATTTTTTAAAAAAATCAGCCTTGGTAGCTCTATGCGCCGCGCCTTCCCAGTGCGTCGCGCCTGTGTAAATTTACACTGGAAATTTTCTCCGAGTGCGCCGCGCCTCCCCTGTGCATCGCGCCTTTTTCCAGGTGACTTTTGGAGGCCTTCCTGGTGTCCAAATTGGGTGTAGGATATCTCGTTGGAAATTTCTTTGAGTCTATTTTCCAATCCAACTAGAATTTTTCAATTTGGAGTTCATTTTCCCTGTCAAAAATCAAATCTCCTTAGACTGTTCAAAATGTGCCAAATGAGGCTGCCTCAAGGCAGAGTGCTGTTACAGTCAACTTTGGAATGCCTTTCTCAACTCCAAATTGAGTTCATGATAGCTCATTGGAAAGATATTTGTGTCTAGTTATCATTTGAATAATCAAGTAAGTAATTTTGCCAACCGATCTAGGAGAAAACTTGATTTTCCCAAGGTCACTTCAGAGGTGCATCAATTCTCCTGAGGAAATTGTATTTTTGCCATTTATCTAAAACCATGACACTTGTGTAAAAAGTGAAGGAGGTTTTTCTTCCATGGCTTATTTTGGACAAAAACCTCTCTCAATCTTCCCAAATTCATATTTTATTGCTCAGAAACATCATTGGAGTAAAACCTATCCCGATGTGTGGAACAAGAGATTTGTTGAAATGAAGCGAAATGAAGGGGATAAGTGGCTTCTAAATTCTTGGGAAAATTCTTGGAAGTAGGGAGGGATGTTAAGAAGTAGGGGAAAGTGGAATTTCAAATATTTAGTGAGGGGAAGGGGTCCAAAAATGCAAAACACAGGTCCAACCTAGAAAATTGCCAGGTTGTAGCAAGAAACTAGGGTTTGTGCGAAAATGAGGAATTTGGGGGATCTCAGTGATGGGAAGTGTTTGATAAGGTACTTTAAGGATAGGCGAAGGTGTATGAACATCGGGATACAAGTTTTGCCGATGATTTGACCGTCCAAGAGAAATTGCCTTCAAAACCCTAGGAGAGGGAAATGACCTTACCTAGGCGCAACTGAAGCATGAACAAGGTGTAAAATGACCGAATGGAACTTGACATGATAATGAAAACCCTCTGAATGATGGTACACTCAGCTAAATAGTGACATGGACTGACATTTGGACAACTTTGACAGGAGTAAAAGCAAACCTTAGACCAAGTACCTAGTGACCAAATTTTGCTTGAAGACTCACTGAAATGATAAAATTTGACCTTGACACCTTAAAATCACTTTGTAAGAGCATGTTTGATCTCTACCGGAGGACTGACAAGACCGACTCTAACATGTGGCACATAATGGTTTACAAAATGGTTTTGTAGTTTCAGTTAAGGAACTATGATTTTATTCTAATCCAAGATAAATATATTAGTGGTTTATGGATATTAAAATTGTATCGTAACATTGTAAAGATGAGTATACTAAAAAATATTTATATTTTTCCCAGTATGAATTTCTAGGATGAAATATTTGTTTTAATGCGTGTGTTTTCCACTATGTCTTTATGTTTTATTAAGAATCTATTTGCAAAAACTAATTGTATAGGGTTAAAACCTACATATTTATTAATGACATATGTATCCTTTCAATTAATGAATCAACTAAATGGTTAATTATTATTTCCCATATCATTTATGTAATTTACTATGTTTCAAAAGAGTATGATTGTAGTTTAGGTAAGGATGAATTGAGATTTTTAAGCTATGTTTTCATATAAATATATGTTTTTTAACTCCCTATAAAATATATGTTTATGAATCCTCTTAGTCTATGTCACTTCCATTATAAAATATTGTTTTCAGACCTTGCTCAGAAAATGGCACCTACAAAGAGAGATATGCCCACAGATAAGCTAAGTGAAGACAACGATTTTCCTAAGATATTTGTTGATAAAGATAGGGATATTTTTGACCTAATGTTAACAAGTAAATCCCATAGAACCCTATTGAGTGAATATTTATTCCATTTTACAAATAACTTAGAGTATTTCCCTTTATGGGAAATTGGGTCACTTCAAGTTGTAATCCCTAGGACTTACACCTTTCTAGAATTTGTTCATATGTGCTCTGAGTTTTATGATATTTTTGAAATGGTTATAAGGAATGAAAAGACCTTAAATGTGTTGGCTTCCATAAAATAGGAAGATATTTCGAATCTCTTAAGGTTATGTAAATGTTATAACTCATTAATGAAGATGAACTAGAAAGGAATTTTGAAGCCCTTCCTGAGAGTCGAAGAAGGGAATTTTTATTGACGTTAATGGTATAAATGGTTTCACTCCATGAACTTAGACCTGCTTTGACCCAGAAATATTTAAAGACTCTATAAAATACATTATTTCCATGATATGTATGGTATTAGGATGATGGTGATGGTATACCAAAGGGTCATTGTTAGGCACAAATAAGGTGTCTTTTAGAACTCTTAAATGCCTCACATTAATTATCAACCTGGCTAAGTCTTTTTGTTTCACGAGTGTACACAATATGTGCAAGTGATGTAAATCGTTGAATCTATAGAGAGTAATGCTTTAAAATAACTTATTGATTTCAATACAAGAGTAAATGGATCAAACCATAAACTACCAATTTGTAACTTCAAGGAAATTAACTCATTCAAACATCAAAACTCAATCTTAAGCGAGATCACAATCCAATCTTAACCGAAATTTCTAACTGCAATTACATCAACCAAGTGCACCGTAGTGATAACAGAGCTCTTTCAGCTGAATCTAGGCTTATGCATAAAAGGAATACATCTGATATAATCAATAAAACTCTAGAATTCAATTAACAAGAAATGATTCTTAATCAACTCAATCCACGATATTAAATAAATGAAATAATCAACAGGAATAAGAACCAATGTAATGAACATACAAACTCAACACTAGTGAAAGTAAATCAATCATAAAACTATAAAACAGAGTAATTAAACTGTAGAAAGACAAACTATGAAATAGGGAATAGCAGTGAAATCCACCAATGACTGGGCCCAAGCCGTCAGTGATTATTGCTTGATTACTTCAGAATCTCGTAAATGAATAGCAACGCAAATTATATATTATTCATCAAATCCAAATGTCATTGCAGCATAATGTCTTTCAAAATAACGCTTTGTATATTAAAATTACAACTGAAGTAAACGGTGAAAAAGTTCTCCCTTACTCTATGTGTCTTTCCCTTCTTATAACCAAAGAGGAAAAGAGATAAATGTGATTCCTTAGGATCAGGAGATCGTGAGGAATTCGCAACTAAATTCTATTATCAAATAGTCTTTCTATCTTGCGCTAATCCTCCTGATCTGCTTCTCGTTTTGACCGCACAAGACACGCATTGTTTCCTCTGTTTAACCTTTGTTGTTCAATCTTTTGAACAGCAGTTGTTCCCTTCGCCAATTTTTGCATAATAAACAACGAAAGTTAGTTTTGTCAATCATATCACATCAAAAATAGTTGCATTCATTTTCTTTCGAAATCTTATCAAAACATTATTATGTCATGGCACAAAATGCATAAAAAGGAGGAAAAAGATAGTATAATCAAGGGTAAATTTATACCGGTTGCATGGCCCAACATTCTCCCCTGCTTACCTTGTTTCACAGCCTCATGAACATAAATAGTTATTATGTACTGCAATTAATGATTAAGCAGGAAAGACTTTTTCTTTATCTGACCTAAAACCGTGCTTTTGTATTAAATCTACAAAAGTTGTCCCTTCATGATGTTGTGGGGAAAAATGCCTATGCAGGACGATCCTATCCACCTAAGGTGTGACAGTGCCTTAGCAACAAATGAGTACAGCTATACTGGTTTCTTCCTTTATGAAATGTGAAAGAAGAGAGATCAATAGACTTACCGGTGTCTTCCGTTTGTCCCTCGATCCAATCTCCCTTCTCTTTGGGTGTTCACAGCTACTTGCCTTCTTGCTTATCCAGCTACAACTTCCTGCAAGATCACAAGAGAACAGCTACTTGCGACAAGAGAACAGCTACTTGAGACAAGAGAAGAACACTACACAAAGACAGATGTTCACATTCACAACTAGTTTACGATTAGAAATAAACCAAATACACTAATACATTCATACATCAAAATACATCAGCATATAGGAGAAACCAAGATAGTTTTATTGATGAATAACAAGGTTCAGGAAGAGATACAACCCAGAGGGCTCCAATCCAGCATCTCCTTCCCAGCAAATGGAATTCCTATCTTCAGCCCCTTCAAAGCATTAAGCACCCAATGATTCTAGTCTCAAACCAACAGCAATTCTTTGCACTCACAAAATTCCAGCCTCCCTAGATCTCATGGAGGAGAGATCCATATATAGATGTTTGGAGAGAGGATGAGTCAGCTTGAGATCTAACTAGTGTCCTCTCCCTCTATCAGTTCTTGAGTCCACTTGGAGGTTCTTGCTTCCACTTGGAGATTTGGAACCTCTTACTCATATCCAGTCGAATTCCCTGAGGCAAGTGTCATTTTGGAAGCTTTCTGGGTCTTGACACCTTGAGAAATGAGCCTGCCACTTGTCCACTCTCGTTCAGCGCAGGTAGCCTTTGTTCCAGTTGACATTCAACGCAGGTAGCCAGTGTTGGCTTTGACATTCAGCGCAGACAGCTAGTGTAGCCACTAAAATGATCCTGAATTGACTTGTTTTGAGCAGTTTTTTGGTGGAGAACTTCTGTGAATTGCTGTGGTTTGTTAGCCTTGTTCCTCTAGGGGTAGGAACAACATGTTTAGGGACTTTGGATCCATTAGATTATGGACATTTCATGCTCAATGTTGTAAGGCACAAAAATGTCTATAACAGTTGCCCCCTAAAGTATGAGGCTGCTTATCGGGCGAAATGCTTTATCAGGGGGATCCGAAGTTCATCCAATGCTGGGAGGAGACCTGTAATACAATACAATACAATACATTATTTTTCATACTGCTTTGATGATCTAGCTGAGGCGGGCATTCCCATGCTCAGCTTTATAAATTCATTTTTCTGTACATAGAACAGACAATCGTCTCATGGTAGACTGATAATTTTGATGAAATTATCATCCTTTGACTAGGATGATTATCTGCTGCAATGATGTACATGTCAATGTCTTTATCTTTCCTGAATATATATCACAGCCCGGATGGATGAAACTAGATCCGGGGTCTTCAAACTCATTCGATCTTCACGCTAAGTACAAGTCGATCCATGTGAGAATTGTTCTGAAGTCGAACATGGAAAGACATCGCTTGATTACCGGTCAATGATGTAAACCGTTAACAAGCACGAGAGGAATCACCGATAATGATAATGACCCTCAAGGTACTGCAGTACAATTCACGTGGTGTGAATAAAGGACTTGGCGTCGAACACCACGCAAAGTCTTTCGGTCGAAGGTCATTGATGTATACCTGTCGCCGGAAGTGAGAAACTTGCCATTGTGGCATGCAAGCTTCAAAGTACTGAAGGGGGTGTTCCTAGATCAACTTCTTGGATAATGAGCTGATGTCGACAAGAAGCGATCCGTCACAGGAGGGCCTTAATGAATCCCACATCAGTGACACGGAACGGAGCTAATGATTTTAATGGAGGTGAAAACGATCTGTGACATATGATTCAGGGTGGCGGTCATGAATGGATGAAGGATAATGTATGGCAATGGATGGAACATGGTTGACTCTTTCTGAACGACTTCTCTTGAACATATGGCGACACTGATGCGATGGATCGGTAGCATTACCCCAAATATGGATGGTATGGCAAGACCATGGTGATGTGACCGGTGAATGAAACAACCCAACTCGATTGTGGTATGGAGGAAAATTGTCATGTTCAAGAGCGACTTGCTACCATCAAAGTTTTCTTTGGTTTCTCCCAATTTTTCCCCAGTCATTGCTGACCAGTACCTCTTTATTTTTGTCAAGCTTGAGGAGGATAACATATGCTTGTTCTATAACCTGCCCTTCGGGCAAGCCCATCGCTATGTTTTAACGAACCTAGCGATAGTGAAACTCGTTCTCGTCTAAAGACAAGTTTGTCGCTATTTAATGATTTTAACGAGTCTAACGACAAGGATAACTCAGTCCTTTTCATTTTTAGAGAGTCTGAAAAGGTACATAAAGTCAACTCCAAAATTCCTTTTTCGTCATCTAATCCCTTAAGTCTGAAAAAGTATAAAACAATACAGAAGGGATGATTTTTCGATAATTTTAACGAGCCGAACAAAACAAGCGCTCGATCTTTTTGTGCAATAATCCCTCAGGTTCAAAAAGATTAAAATCTAAAGGAGGGATAGCCATTCCGGTCGCTTTAACGAGCTGGAAGGCCAAAACTCGGCAATCTTTTCATATTTTACGAGTCAATTGAAAAGAGCTTAAAGAAGACTCGTCTTTTGAGGAACGAGTGATAAACAGGGATAGCAGCTGATTCCAGGTACAGGTTGGAATTTTCCAATCACGGCAGTGTCACAAGGATGGCTAGGTGAAATCACTCTTCGCAGTTGTTCCTCAAAATGGGTAAACAATCATATGGAGGTGAACGATCGGCCAAATGAAAAGTGGAGGTGACGGTGCAAACACGACCAAGGCTTTAACAGCTGATTATATTACATTCACAGTGGTTATTTACCGGGATAGTTCATTTTTTAACGAGCTTAAACGCGGGTGGAAACATTTGCTCGATCTTATGTTTATTTTTTAACGAGCATGAACTATGCGCTAAAACTGCTCGGATCTTGCGTTTATTTTTTAACAAGCATGAACTTTATGCTAAAACTGCTCGATTACCCAATCATATGATAAGAGTGTCTCATCAAGATTCTATTTTTTATGGCGCTTCATCTCACTAAGCTTTGCTCCGCATCCTTTCTTTATGAAAGTTAGGAAACGGCTAACCCAAAAAACAGATAAATAACCGCTCTTTGCTTGCACTCCAAAAGGTTTGCATGCCCCCAGGTATAAAGTATGATTTCAAGGTTACCCCTCAATTTGCAGATAAAACATTTGTTTTACCAGGAGAGGCCTACCTCTTTCAGGCTACCCAAAGATTGTTCTGTTATTCTTTCAACAAAACACTTCTTCGGTGATGTCTACCGAGATAAACAAAGGTGAGTGATGAGACCCGCCCTCTCACATAACTTTGACAAGAGAATCTTATTCTAGAACAACCCCTCTTCCAATCACGGACGGGGTACGGACTAGTCATATTCTCCCACGGAAACCTACTCTATACCCAAAGTTTTCCTGCCGAAGCAGGGCAGGACGCATGCCCCCTGGGTTCTAGTCATATCCTCCCGGATTACTCGCGCTCATCAGGAGGACAAACTGTGGGTTGAGACACTTCTTGCATGAATAGACCATTTAGGGATGGTATATGACTATTTGCGATGCGTGATCCGGGAAATGAAAGTTGGTCCACGAGCTTGACCACTCTTCCTTCATGCGGAAAACACATTACTCTAAAGAGTGAGGAGACTATAGCTCCCATGCAATATATATAGTCTCGTCTAAGGAGTAGGTTATAATCCAAGGGTCCTTGAACGACCATCACGTTCATTTGAACGGTCTTCCCTTTCAATGTTATAGGCACATTGGGGAGGATCCCTAAAGGTCGACTGGTTCCTTTATCAAAACCTGATAGATTTTTCATTTCAGGTAAAAGCGCTGGCGAACCAAGCGCTTTCCAAGCAATAGCGGAAAGGATACTCACAGATGCCCCCTCATCAATGATAGTGCCAGCCATTACCATTATGTATATTTGAACGATAATTCTGAATGGTATGCTTGCTGGCAACCGGGGTCTGCATAGTTGGTTCCAGTCAAAGGACACAACCAGGTTGCTTGGTGGTGGGACCGAATAAATGGCCAGATATCGCTCTGACGAACTTCCTTCCTGCGATAAAGGAATGGGGGCATTGCCCCCTTGTTCATCAGAGTCAGTGTTGATGAAGAGAATTTGGACGGTGTCGTCTTTATTCTCCTCTGTGATGGTATCATTCGAAGATAGAGCCTCTAAAGGCAAAACCGGGTCAACTGCCGTATCAACCTGTTGACTTTCGTCAGGCATGGATCCAGACGGTTCATCTTCAATGATAGGTGCTTCAGCTGACCATCTGGGTGGGTCAGCCGGGTTCTCAACTAGTGAAGGACTTGGCAGGAGTTTTTGATATCCAGGAGGAAGTTGCGCTCGTAAAATCGGGCGATCTTCCAGAACTCTTTTAGCCTCGTCTAAGAAGGGACAACGGTGGATGGCATGATCGCCTTCACACAGTTTGCAGGGAAATCTAGATTTCCCTCTCTGTCCTGTGACTTCACTTTCACTAGTTGACGGTGAGCAGTCAACATGGCTATCAGAGGTTGATGCTACCGACTTGTGCAAACGGGGAGACCAGTCCCTTAGTATTCGAGGGATACAGGGACAATCTCTATGGAAGTGGTCTCCCTTGCATATGACACATGGCGATTTAGGCCTTGTCAGTGCTGTGTGTGGATTTTTGTCAGACGACACTTGTTTGCCCCCAGTCACCTTTGGCTCCTTCTTCTTCTTCTCTTTCTTCTTCTTTTCCTTCTTCTCCTTAGGAATCTGGTTTTTTGTTTTACCAGTTCCGTCAAGCGAAGAAGAAGGAGGAGAGGAAGATGAAGTAGAAGGCTGGTGGGCAACTCTAGTCTGGTCTAACTGTTGACTCGATTGTTCAGGAATGGTGGTGTTCTGAACGACATTGGTTGAAAAGAGCCAAACTGGCAGGCCAATTGTCAGTCCTGGAAGCGACAATGTGGCCATGTGGGGCACACCAACATCTCCCCAAGAGGAGAAGGGACTAGGATTTCCACCAAGGGGAATTCCTTGGTTGGTGTGCTCCATTTTTCAACTTAAAGATCAACGCAAGAATAAAAGGGTGATTTTTCCGTTTAAAATAAATTTTAACGACGCTTTAGACACAACTTGCTTTTTCAATTTTAAAGAGTCGAGAAAAAGCTAAAGATGACTCTAGTCTCCTTCGATGTTTTAACGAGCCTGAAGTGACAAATGCTCGGATGGACTTTTTCCATTATAGAGTCTGAAAAAGGCCAAAAGGAACTGCTCTGGAGTTCTAGGCAGAGGGTGTACCAAACTTTTCGCAAAACCACAGAATACTTTTTAGGGTACGGGCGGTCAATCTTCCTGAATGTTGTGTTCAGTGCATTGCGATCAGTAGGGCGGCTGACACGGCTTCCTAAGGATAAAGTTTTTATGCCTATAGGGGTCTCCCAATATATACGCGACGGTACGTGGGAGCACAATCCGTACTGGCGCTATCGTCTCTCAGGAGGAATCACCCACCTTCTACGAGATCGACAGTCACCAGGCTTAACGACGCCGAAACACGTCTCTAGCCTAGACCTCTATGTTGTGCGTTATGTTACAAAGCGTTGTTAAGTTCATTCAATTTATTTTAGGTTGATCTTTTTAAAGTTTGCCTTTCAAGGTTCACCACGAGATGTATGATACAAATTCCTAAATGTAGTCTAAAGATGATAAGCAAGCTTTATATCTTTTCAACTTTGAAAATCCTAGCTACTAAGGGAAAAGAAAGACACCATCTTTTCTCAAAGAGCAATCAGCACACTCTAATGCACTTTTCCTAAATCCAACATGCAAACTATCAAATGTAAATGCACAATGCAGGTGTTTGTTTTCTGCTTTCTTAGTATTGATGCCTACAAAGAAAGCTTTTTGTACAACTTTGAATTCGCTTTTAAATGATCAATACAAACAAGTTTACTTTTTCGAAATCAGAGAAGATAGAAGAGATTACAACACTTAACGATTTTCGAAATAAAGACTTGTTTCGACACTTCAAAGAGACAAATTCAAACCAATAAGCAAAATAATCAATCTGCAAACAGCCAATGAACTCTCTTCTAAGATCACAATCAATCAGATCTGAATCAAAGGCTACAGGATGACTATTTTACTCATGCAAAGGAAAACTCTAAATGACGCCACAAACACATAAAAACACTCACAGTCATTTTGTACAAAAGGAGGCGGAATCTAAGTAGAGAAAAGGGGTTTTTAGACTGGTACCTATGCTGGTTACAGGCTGCAAAAAACAGAGATCAAAATAGGGCAAAACAGAGCAGAGAACCCCGGCTGTACAAGAGCAAACTGGTTCAGCGTAGGTTCAACACAGGGGTTTTGACATTCAGCGCAGGTATCCTTCACGGGACCTGCGTTGAAATGCAGAATCCCTTCACTGGGTCTGCGTTGAAGGAGAAACTCTCGTTTCCCTCAGGTTCTGGGTCACAGTTTGCTACTCAATCAACTGTTTCAGGCCAAATAAAAGCAACAAGCAAGGTGTAATCAAAGGGATGCTTTGAAGGCTACTAAGATCTATCACAAGGATCATCAAATCATTTGTGAATCCATTGTTAAGATCATAGACAAGTCCAGTAATTGGATCAAAGCAGCAACTTTCTACTTTGCATCCGGGAAAGATGCAGTTCGATTGTTGTTGTCAAGTCTATGATGCAAACAATGATAGAAACACAAATAAAATGACTAAACAAATATCCCCAGCGGAGTCGCCAATTTGTTGTGGGGAAAAATGCCTATGCAGGACGATCCTATCCACCTAAGGTGTGACAGTGCCTTAGCAACAAACGAGTACAGCTATACTGGTTTCTTCCTTTATGAAATGTGAAAGAAGAGAGATCAATAGACTTACCGGTGTCTTCCGTTTGTCCCTAGATCCAATCTCCCTTCTCTTTGGGTGTTCAAAGCTACTTGCCTTCTTGCTTATCCAGCTACAACTTCCTGCAAGATCACAAGCGAACAGCTACTTGCGACAAGAGAACAGCTACTTGAGACAAGAGAAGAACACTACACAAAGACAGATGTTCACATTCATAACTAGTTTAGGATTAGAAATAAACCAAATACACTAATACATTCATACATCAAAATACATCAGCATATAGGAGAAACCAAGATAGCTTTATTGATGAATAACAAGGTTCAGGAAGAGATACAACCCAGAGGGCTCCAATCCAGCATCTCCTTCCCAGCAAATGGAATTCCTATCTTCAGCCCCTTCAAAGCATTAAGCACTCAATGATTCCAGTCTCAAACCAACAGCAATTCTTTGCAATCACAAAATTCCAGCCTCCCTAGATCTCATGGAGGAGAGATCCATATATAGATGTTTGGAGAGAGGATGAGTCAGCTTGAGATCTGACTAGTGTCCTCTCCCTCTATCAGTTCTTGAGTCCACTTGGAGGTTCTTGCTTCCACTTGGAGATTTGGAACCTCTTACTCATCACCAGTCGAATTCCCTGAGGCAAGTGTCATTTTGGAAGCTTCCTGGGTCTTGACACCTTGAGAAATGAGCCTACCACTTGTCCACTCTCGTTCAGCGCAGGTAGCCTTTGTTCTAGTTGACATTCAATGCAAGTAGCCAGTGTTGTCTTTGACATTCAGCGCAGATAGCTAGTGTAGCCAGTGAAATGATCCTGAATTGACTTGTTTTGAGCAATTTTTTGGTGGAGAACTTCTGTGAATTGCTGTGGTTTGTTAGCCTTGTTCCTCTAGGGGTAGGAACAACATGTTTAGGGACTTTGGATCCCTTAGATTATGGACATTTCATGCTCAATGCTGTAAGGCACAAAAATTTCTATAACACATGACCTTCAGGCAACTCATAATTAGAACGGTATCCTTCAAGTGGGTACCAAATAATAGGACTCTTAAATTGACATCCCAACCAATATGGTCCTTCCCTTAAGATAATATTGATGTAAGTGACAAAACGGCCTACGGTAGCTTTAAAATTCCTGTAATTAAATGGTTCACTGTCCTTGATACTATTGGTTAAGATTGTCCATCTCTTCTTGGATGTAATCAAGTATCTTTCTTGAATGGATAAGAAACACTCCCTTCCCATTTGCACGATTTCTTTATGTATAGGCCCCAAAATCTTAGTTACACCCTCCTTTGTCATGAGGCTTTTATGTTTAATAAAAAGTTTCAAGGGGTGTGTAGGTTCACTCCTTACCCACAAATTCAGTCCATGTTCTTTTCTTTGAAAGGCATTATAAGCCTTAGACCACTTGAGTTGGTTTACTACAAAAGAAATAAAGGCCTGGAACTGAATATCCCCAACAAAAGGACTAGGATTATTATCCACCTCCCCTTCTAATACAAAATTGTGCAAATATAATTCACAAAGGAGACGTTGTACCTTTGTCCCATGCTCCTTACAACAGTTTATGAATTCGTCAGTTGTCTTCAATTCAACTAACTTTCCAGCCTTAATAGCTTTAATCTTCAACATAAAATATCTTTCTAATAAAAGCAGAGCATAATTTGTGGCAAGAGACCTGCAAGATAAGACATCAAAGTATAAAGAGCAAATAGCATCGACCTAGCCCACGACCTTATCTAGTTTGGCTTTTATTTTCCTCTTCTTTTCTTCCTCCTGTCTAGAATTATCAAAAGTTTCATTCTTAGTTATGGTCAATTCTCTACATTGCTTCTACAACCCCTCATACCTTTGCAAAGGAACTATCTCCATCTTACATTAATCTAAAGCAAGTTGGGCTTGTGCCAGCTCCTCTTGTAATTCTGAAAGAATATGATCATTGCATGATCGAGAGTTAATGATTATTTATTTTGTCTGGGTACCTATGTTGGGAGATGGTATACTCTTGGTCTGAGTTCTTTTATTATAGGAGGACCAACCCTTCGTCTAAGTTATTTTATTGTGGGAGGGCCAACCCTCCATCTAAACTGTTGTATCCATTAAGTCTGCATGCAAATTTGTTTGGGTGGCTACTGTCTGAGCAGAAATAGGTTCGGTTTGGGTGTCTATTGCCCTACCCTCACATGTTTCTGTTTGTGTGGCCACAGTGACTACCTCAGGAGTAGTGCTCTGGGCCTCTCTATTTTCAGTTTCTTTCAATTTCTGATGTATCCTTCTAATAGTCTTCTGAAGCTTTTGGTATTTCTTCCTCATCTTCTTTAGTTTTGTTTCAACTACTCGCTTTTCTGAGGAGCATCCTTTATAGAAATAGGTTTATCAATACCCTCTGTTTCTAAGGGTTCCTGGTGCTTGTCTTGGTTGCGTTCCAATATAGCCATGTCACCTGACTAGTTATCGGATTCATGCATTACTTCTTTGTCCATTTCCTCTTCCCGATGTACAGTGTCTAGGGAAGGAAAAAATTTTGTGTGACCAGAACCTTCTGAGGATTGGGCTTCAGTCAGGTTTGGATCAAGTGATCCTCCAGGTTGCATGTATGCATTTAAATTTTCCAAGACCTGGGCCATCCCCTCCTCAAAGTCTTGTAAGAAATCATCTTGGGGGCTCATAGGTGGTGTTTGAGGAGGTCCTGCTTCATTTTCTGGCTCAGAATTATGTTCTTCCTCTGATTCTGACTCAGAGTCTTGTACATTAATTGGAATGGATGGCTCCACCGGTCGTTCGGCGCTACCCTAAGGATCTACAAACGTCCTCTGGACTGGGTTCAACCTCGCAGATTGTCTGCACTTATGAGGTCCAATTTTTGAATGAGCGGTCCTCTTCCTCTTTGAAACAGGGTTCTGAGGTTCAATTTCCATGGTTGCAAGGGTTTGGACTATAGGGTTTGTCCCTATCTCTAGCGGTGCTATAAAATAATCCCAAATTAGATTTTGTTGGGCTAGACTATGACTAACAATTAGTCTAATCAAACCATGATGACTAACTACAATCTCAGGATGTCTAGCCCGTCTTATTCTATCTGTTGTGTCATGCAATAACAAATTCAAGAAAAATGGTAAATTGACAGTGATCTTCTGTTTTAAAACAGCTAAGAGTTTAATTTTTTATGGCTTCTCCACATCCCGGCGACCATCACAGTTGATGTACTTTTGAATGACACTTGCCAATTCACACCATGGTTGTCCCAGAGAGGATGGTTTAATGCCCTTGCCTTTTCATGTTAATTCCTCACCTGCATCTCTCAAAATATCCACCGCGTCATGCAACATTATGTGCATATTTCTCCTTCTGCTGGCAGCTTGGAAGCTTCAACTATCACAGCCTCTGACACTGTTACTCTTATGCCTTTTACTGTGGACTGTACATTCTATAGGTGTTGTAAAAACTCGATAGTGATTTCTTCACTAGGGGCCTGAAGTCTGGTGAAATATGATATCCATCCTACATGCTCCAAAATTTCCCTGGCTCTGTCAGAAATCTCCAACACTAAGGGTTCTCAGCGAACTAATTTTCCACCCATAATGCTCGAATTCTTCCAATGTTCGTCTTACAATTTCAAGGATTAACACAGCAAAAAAGAAACAGCAGAGAACAGCAATTGCTTTGGTGAAATAGAATAGCAAGTAGATGTAACAACTAAATTCCATGATATTAAGTGGAATTTCCATGAGAATTAATAATATTAATTCAAGGACTAGCATACTGCCACATGTCATTTGATCATGGGATATTACAGCAACATATCAAGTCAAATAAGCGGAATAAATATAGCGCATGCAAAGGCATAATGGAAATCCTTCCCCCTCCTTAAAAGAGAGGTCGCCTACGACCGAGTAGACAGGAAAAGTGTTGTTTTGATGGCAAGGCAAGGGAATGAACAATATGGCAGTAAATGAAGTAAAGTACGCATATCAACGATAGGACGGTAGGGGGAATGGTTATAATGAGAGCGGAGTGTGTAACGGTAGTTATGAATAAGAGATAGGACGCTTTGGGTTGATGATAAGTTATGTGAAAAAGAAAAGAACAGCAATATGCCAAAAGGGTACTCTACTGATGGTATTCTAGCCGAGAATGATACGATTGCTCGAAAGACATTATCTCATGCATAACGGTTCAAAACAGGGGAAAATTAAGGAAATCATTTCTCCGATAAAAAGAAAGAATAAGAAGAGGGTATTATAGTATTTGTTATCTCAAAATCAAGCCCTGGAAGGTTGCCAACCAGGAAGACTTCAAGTAACTGTTTCAAACCAATCTTTTAGCTAAGGCTTAGCCTCCTTAGCCTGAGAGGGCTCTCTCAAAGGATTTAAGGTTTGTGATTATAATTGAGATGGCTAACTCTTTATAAAACAAATAGGAATGAGGCTGGTAAAATCTAAATTAATAAGAATCCATTGGGCTCATGGAGTCATATGTCATTTAGCATCAACAATGAATTGGCTTTGCAATAAAATCAAGGCATTCAGACTTCAACATAGATAAAGTACAACAGACACAAAAGGGACAGTATTTGAGCATATGAAGGAAATTATAACACTGCAAGTGATTTCTAAGTAATCAAATACTCATAACACCGTATACAACATGAAAGACAACAAGAGGAATTCATACATTGAAATCACTATGATTCATGAGCAGCAGAAGCCATTTATTGTATTACCAAATAAACAGAGTCTTTACATAAGCTTGGCAACAAAGCTTTTTTACATAAACTTCCAACCCCTATTACATTTCCCATTCTTCTATATATAGAGTTCCTCCTTAAACATTAAGGGAACTCGAAAACTACTTCTAATGACACCTGTTTAACTTTTAATTGTCTATTTAATGTAACAAACTTCAACTAGACTTTCTAGAGGTCTAAATCAAGTAGGATTCTAACACCATGTTATGTTAATAGTAGCCTTGGTTACAATGGTTCTCATTCTTTGACATCTGGTTCCTTTTTAGTTTGGCTGTGATGAATGTTCAAAACTCCATGCTGGTCTTTAATGCCACATCTTCTCCATTGTCCTGAAACATAGGAAACTACCCTTGCTCATCGGTCTTTATTTTGCCTTACAATTTTCGAATCCAAAGAAGCATGTCCTTTATCTTTAATTATCCAAAATGTAACAGATGAACGTCTTTGATGTGTTGTCCACTTCCTTTATGTGTAAAGGCAAAAACTCTTTCAAGCTGCTTTGACATACCTTGCACGGTGGTAAATGTGCTCACTTTATGACAAAAATTTAAAGTTGGATTCGAATCCATATTTTCTCCACCTGTCTTGACCTGGTTGAATGTTGAAGCTTTAGATGATGCCTTGTCTATATTCCCCTTTCAAATTTCCCGCTTATGTTTCAAAACCGGTTGATTGATATTGGATTATTTAGCTTCAGCAGTTTTGTAGTGCGTTACGAAACTGCTGAGCTCTAGTCATCACCTTCAGAAGTTTCGTAGCGCGCTACGAAACTGCTAAGTTGTTTCAAAAATCACAGTTTCAACCCAAAACTTCGCTATTTGAGCACTTTGTTGTTAAACATTCTTTCAATTGTTTCAAGACCTTTCAAAACTGAATGGGAATGTTTGAAAAGATTATACCAAGCAAAACTATCAAAACTTTGAGACATATCCTTACTTGAAGTGAGATTTCTTTATCGAGATTCTTTTTTTTGGTTCAATTATATCTTTAAGTCTTCAATTTGTTTCTTCATTACTTTGATCCCAGGCCTGAGGTTTGTATTGACTTTTCTGATAGATTGAGCTTCTTTTATTGCAGGAGTAGTCCAGCTTTTCAATTGAACACTAAATTCAACCACTTCAGGAATTTGAAAAGTTTGGTCCTCCCACCGAGCTTGCATTTGGTTGAAATAAGCCTCCTTAACTGCAAATTTCCTATCATCTTTCTTCAATCTAGCGATCTCAAAGTTGGCAGATTCCATTCTCCTTTTCAAGTCTACCACACCACCTTCTTCTTGAGTGGCAACAGTTTTGCCTCTATCCTTTCTTTCATGTGGCCGTGTCACCTCCCCTATTTTATCAGCTCTTAGTGGTACGTCCTGTACTTGTTTGAACTTCCTTGTTATGGGTCTCCTGGGTTTAAAAACAAATTGATCAACTTGATCATCAAACTTGAGTTTCTTTGAGGCCTTGACCCTCTTAGCCTTCTCTTTTCCTGACTGCATCAAATCAGCTTGAACTAGTGGGGACTCTTTAATGTCAATTGCTTGCAATAAATCATTTAAGTCTCCCTTTGAAACAGGGCTTTCTTCAACACTCACTGACTTACCTTTTTCTTTGGCCACCTGGCTCCTAGTTCTTCTTCTTTGAACTCCTCCACATGTGCTTGATTCATGTGCAGTTTCTTTGACCTGAGTTTTTTCTTTAATTGACTGCTGGGGTGTATCCTGAATAGTCAGTGGCTTGGTAGACTCTCTAACTTGTTTCCTTGCTTTTAACTTAGAAACCCTCTTGGCTCTTGTTTCTGCTTGAGGACTGGTTATTGTTGAAGGATCTTTTGTCGCTTGAGGGCTGAGACCGGTCTTGCTTTTGAAACCGGACATGAATATGAATGTGTCCCAGTCTCTGCCTACCCTCTGGAGTTCATGCAGAACCATTAACTTAACCAAGCCATGGTGGAAAAGTGAAGTCTCACAAGCTTCTTTCCTTAGTTGCACCTTGTCACACATTTTACTTAAACTTCAGAATAAATAAAAAGGTAGATCAATAGATGTCTTGCCTGTGAAATGCAACAGCAGTTTAAAATGGTATGAATACACTTTGTTATATCTCCCTTCACAGGTCAGATACTTCTATACAAGTAATCAATTGGGTATATGATTCTTTAACATAACTTCTAGGAACAGAATTGCTCAAATCTGAGTTAATGAACTCCTGCTTTAGAAATTCTTTGCATGGATTCATGTCAAATTTGAAATTCTTGAACCAATTTTCTTGCCCTCTTGGTATTTCTGTAACTGTGGATATCATGTCTGGTGAGACCTGCAATTCCAACATGCCAACCTTTGAGTTTAGCCCTGTGAAATTCAGTGCAAATTCCTTAGTCACTTGTGCATGTCCTCCCTGGAGCTTCTTGCAAAAATTCCAACATCCAACTTGTTTAAATGCATGTTCGCCCTCTCTGTTGTTCAAGCTTATATCCAAACCTTCAGGCTCGTTTCTCAGACATTTGCCTTATCTATGGTCTTTCCTTTCTACCGATCCCTCCGTGAAGATTCAGTGACCTGTAGGCTGGAAATGCTAGCACTACTCAAACTCCCAACTCTGCCTCGCTTGAATGGCTACCTCGCTTGATAGCTGCCTCGCTTGATGACGATGTTTTCAAATTGAAATCTAGTAGATTTTTTTTTCCTGCAAGGCCTACAATCATCATTAAAACTGAGCATATCTGGCCTTTCTTGGAACTTGTATTTCATGTGTACCAACATACTTAGTGATTGCAATAATGGAGATAAGTGGTTGGAGATGATATATGGAGTGCATAAACTGATACTGAATGACGTAGCCATAGATTAACTTGACAGATTTGACATTTGGGAAAGATTCGCTGCGGAATGCACGAATCTCCAATTTCGCAGCGCGGTCAGTGTAAATTTTGAATGATGCGTTGTGAAATCACCTAAAACCTATCGCACTGTGAAAACACCTAAAGGACTATTGCGCTATGTAATCACCTAATGAACTTTTGCGCTGCGAAACTGCTAAACAGGGTTAATGCGCTACGAAAACACTTTAGAATGGTTACATGCACTATGCAATCACCTAAAAAGGCTTTGTGGTACATAATGATTTTTAAACCAAACTAACACATGGCTATGAGATCGGTGATGAATAAGGGTGACCAATGATAGATGAGAATGCATGCTTGACTCAAGACCTCCTAAGACTCAGACTCTAAGGAAAAATGAAATAAAACTTAGACTAACACTGACCTTTATCATCAAGCTAATATGAGAAATTTTGGCATTATAATTCTTAAGTGATAACAGTATTAATTGACAATAAGATATAACTTCAATACCATAAGAAGAGCCTCTGCTACCAGCATGCATCCATAGCCTCGGCAGGGTTGCTTTTTAACCCATATGAGCCAGGATCCTCAATTTATAAATGGAGAGTTCCAATGTTGTTCTACAGAAGAGATCAGTGTGCTGGTGTGGTAACCAGATAACCACATTTCCATTCATTGGGATGTAGAAAACGTAATCAGGCCGGCTCGTTATGAGACCTCCTGTTCCAAGGATATTTTTTCTATCCAATGGATCATAACCTTGGTGTGGTGGCCATAGTGGGAATGTCACTTTGTTGCAACCTTATGAACATGGTAGGTTGGCTCATAATGAGACCTCCTATCCTCCATCTAAAAACAAAATTTTGTTTTTATTACACATTTTTGTGATAAATAGAGGGAGGCTCAATACTCCTTAAGAGAAGGGATGGTGGAAGAAGTTGAACATGTCAATAAAAAAAGGTATACCCATAGTCTTATTTGTTATAGACAGAGAAGATTATAACCAGGAAGGGTGGAACCAGCATGGTTTTTAAGATGATCAATTAGTATCATGTACAGCAGAAAACGATACAGTAAAGTAGTATATAAATAACTATGTCCCTTTTCTTGAAAAGAATCTATCATCAAGAAGTTGTCATGTTAAAGATCATAACGTTAATGGTATTAAATCCTTTCAATAGAATCCATAAATTCTTTGTCCTCATAAAAGTAGTGTACTTCATGCCATGAAAAGAAAACAAAATGAAAAACAAAAGAAAAATGGGGCTGAGAAACGAAGAGCAATTACGCAAAAGAAAAATTTTGTTTTTCAATTGGATTGGACCGCCTATGTTCAAAAGATTGAACAAAAAAACAACGCAGAAGAAAAAAGGTGTTGTTCAATAAATTGAACAACAATTGTTCAATATAGTGAACAACAGTTGTTCAATAGATTGAACAGCAGCTATTCAATTAAACGAACAACAAAACCACGCAAAAAGAAAAAGTGTTGTTCAATAGATTGAACAGCAAAATGATGGAAAGAAAGAAAGTGTTGTTCAATAGATTGAACGACAGGTGTTCGCTAAATTGAACAGCAACACAGTGCAAAGGAAAGAAAGTGTTGTTCAATAGATTGAACGGTAGTTGTTCAATATATTGAACATCAGTTGTTCAGTTATTTAAACGAAAAAACAATGCAAGGAAATAAAGTGTTGTTCAATAGATTGAATAGCAGTTGTTCAATAAATTGAACAACAATACAATAAAAACAAGAAAATGGTGTTCAATAGATTGAACAACAAAACAATAAGAAGCAGGCAAGTGTTGTTCAATAGATTGAATAGAAGTTGTTCAATAATTTGAACAGCAAAAGAAAAGAAAGTGATGTTCAATAGATTGAACAGCAACTATTCAATATATTGAACAACAAAACAATAAAAAGCAAGAAAGTGTTGTTCAATAAATTGAAAATCAAAACAAGCAGAGAGAAAGAAAAAAGAAATCAAATCAAATCAAAAATCATATTTACATATTTTACAAAGAAGAAATAAAATTTATCAAGATGGAGCTGTCGAAGGATTTCCTTCTACAGCTAAAACTTGCATGGTGATGTCCTCACGTATCTGATGATAGAAAGATTCTTTGGTAAGTGGCTTTTGCTAGAGGTGCACCTGATGCCCATTTTCTTTAAAAGAAGAACCAGACCCATCAATGGTGGCCAATGTAAGAGTACCATTGTCATGTACTTGCTTTATTTCATAGGGGCCTAACCATCTAGTCTGCAATTTGCCAGGGAAGTCTTGGAACCTAGAATCGTAAAGAAGTGCCCAGTCGCCCTCATGAAATGTCTTTTTCTTAATGAGGGCATCATGCCATTTGGCTCTTTGCTATTGAATAAGTGTCATACGCTATAGATCTAGTAGCTGAATTTCATCTAATCATTCATTTGTTGTAGCCTATTAACCTGGGCTTCAGTGAAATCCAGTTCTATTTCCTGGGCTGTCTTTAGTGTTTGTATCTCAAATTCTATGGGAAAAATGGGTTCCTTACCAAATACTAGTTGATAGGGTGAGTATCCAGTAGTGTTTCTCCAAGTTGTTCGATACGCCCACAATGCCTCTAGCAGTCGAACGGTCCAGTCTCGTCGATGTGATGAGACAGTCTTTGTTAGAATAGCTTTGATAACTTTGTTGGTGCTCTCCACCTTCCTATTCACCTACGGGTGATACGGAGAGGTAATTTTGTGTGTGATGTGATGATTTTTCAGTGTAGCAGCAATCTTGTGACCCATGAATTGTGGCCCCCCATCAGTAATTACTTCTCTGGGTAAGCCATATCGCACAAAAATTTTGAAAAGAAAATTAATAACAATTTCCTCTGTTTCTCTTGGTAACACTACTGCTTCCACCCACTTAGTTACGTAATCCATTGCAACCAATATATACTTTTTCTAGCTGGATGGTGGTTTGAACGGCCCAATGAAATCTAATGTCCAACACTCAAAGGGTTCTATCACCAGCTGTGGATGGAGGGGCATCTCATCAGATTGGCCAGGGCGACCCATCCTTTGGCAACTATCACATGCCTAGACAAATTTCTTAGCATCTTTAAAAATAGTGGGCCAATAGTAGCCCATCTGTAGAATTTTATGTCTAGTTCTGCAGTCTGCAAAGTGTCCACCGTAAAGTCCATCATGGCAGGATTTTAAGATATCATAAATTTTGTCCTCCCTGATGCACCTGCAGATGTGCATATCAGCTCCCGTGTGGAAAAGGTATCCTCCGATCTAGGAGAAACGAGTGCTACGCTGCATAATCAATTTCCTTTCTCTAGATGTCAGATGTTTGGGCAATTTTCCCGCTGCTAAGTAATTCGCTACATCTGCATACCATGGCATTTTTACAGCCACATCAAACAAATGTTCATCCAGGAACTGATCTTCTACTGCCGCTGTATCATCTGTTCTTGGCACTCGAGCGAGGAAGTCTGCCACGAGGTTCTCCTTCCCTGGTCGATCCTTTATAGTTATGTCAAAAAACTGCAAAAGTAGTAACCATCAAGTCACTCTTCCATTTTTAATGGGTTTATTGGCTAACTATTTGATAGCTGAGTGATCAGTATACAGAACTACAGGGAATCCAGTTATATAGTGTCTAAATTTGTTGATTTAAATAATAGCTAGAAATACTTTTTCTATTACTGTGTAATTCAACTCAATAGGAGTTAAATTTTTGCTAATGTAATATATAGCGTAGGGTTTCTTATCTTCTTCTTGGCCAAGAACAGCTCCAATAGTTGTATCTAATGCATCTGATGAAATCTGAAAAGGTATATCCCAATTTGGGCCTTGTAATACTGGTGCTTTCAATACTAACTGTTTCAGATCTGTAAAGGCATTGTCACATCTATCAATCCATATAAAGTCAGCATTTCCTGTCAAGGCATATAAAGGTGTGGCAATCCGCGAAAAGTTCTTTATAAATCTACGATAATATCCAGCAAAACCCAAAAAACTACGTACCTCTGTTTGAGTGCAAGGAGTAGCTAATAAGAGGATTACATGTATCTTTGTTGGATCTACCTGAATTCCAGCTGCTGAAATGTAATGAAACAGAATCAAGCCTTCTGTCAGCATCTTATGACATTTTTCATGGCTTAAGCATATTCTAGTAGCAATACACCGATCTAGGACTTTCTCCAATGTTTGTAATGCCTGATCAAAGTCATCTCCATAGGGTGTGAAATCATCCATGTACACCTCCAATCCTTCATTTATCAAGTTTGCAAAGATATTGAGTATGGCTCTTTGGAATGTAGCAGGTGCGTTGCACAATCCGAAAGGCAATACCCTCTAAGAAAATTTTCCCCAAGGGCAGGTGAAAGTAGTTTTATCCTGGTCTTTAGGGGCAATTTGGATTTGGTTGTAGCCAATGAAGCCATCCAAGAAAGAGAAGAATTTCTTTCCTACTAGTGTATCTAGGACCTGGTCGATAAATGGAAGGGGAAAATGGTCTTTTTGCGTTGCTTTATTGATCTGAATTGGATCCATGAAGAATAATCAAAGGAACCATGGTTGTACCAGGTCAGGGCAGAGTTCAAAGAATTCAAAATAGCAATCAAAAACACCTCTAACCTAGTGGCAGTTGGTAGCCAGCGTGGAACGACGAGGACCTCGGTCAAAGAGCGCTGACCGAGGCCCATGGAGATAGCGCGGGAGGCGAAATTAGCCCCTGGGAGGCCCAAATCGGGAAACTGAGGAGAGTTTTTGATGCACGATTAGCGCTTAGCGCTAATCGCTGGGCGAAAACCCTCAAAATGGAGAAGCCCCGAGCACTTGGTCGTGTGGAGAACCAGAGAACCAAAGGACAAAAGGCAAAAAAGGCTAAAAGCTAAAAGGCGAGACTCGCTCCGAAACCAGCAGTATTGATCAGGGGCTCCTTGAACGGTAAGTATTTTTAGATGAAAGTGGAGTGATTCCACTCAGCGCCCGACGCATGGCAAGCAGAGGAGAGAGAAAACAGCCCCTCATCACATGCTAACGGTCAAGCAAGTCAACCGCGTGAAATGAGCGAATGGTGTTGGATATGGGGGATCCAGATCGGACAGTCAACATCACACCCGATGGCAAGACCGAATTTAACGAGGAAATAAGTCGCGATTTAGAATAATTTGAGGTTCACTTTGACTGCCACATGGAGGAAGACTCATTCCACGATGTAACCAAATATTTTAACCAATGAAGCAGGTTGGCGCAGTTTACAGGAGGACATGTAGCCACTCCCTGTGAGCCTAATGATGACGCCAAACAAGGAACTCCAAGCGCAGTTGCAGAAGGAAATTCAACAGAGGTGGAAGAGGAACTGAACATCCTTGGGCTTGAATAGCTTTAAAGCCATGAACAGAGAACAGAAGACAGACAGAAGAGGAAGAACCGAAGATAGAAGAATAGAGAAGTAAAGAAGACAATGAAGCAAAGAAAAGCAGAAAGAAGACAAAGGGTTGAGCTGACCAAAGGCAGCGTCGAGCACCAGAGAGCTTGAGAGATTCAATCCATCCTGAAGGGGATCTATTAGACCATCGAGGTCAAATAGCTGGTAGGAAACAGAGTTTGTGCACTCCAGTGGCTTGGGGAATCCAAGAACCACCCTGCCAAGCAAATCTGTTTCATGAGACT
Source organism: Pinus tabuliformis (assembly GCA_031772625.1). Taxonomy (NCBI): domain Eukaryota; kingdom Viridiplantae; phylum Streptophyta; class Pinopsida; order Pinales; family Pinaceae; genus Pinus; species Pinus tabuliformis. The sequence continues at coordinate 1,098,035,644 of CM062819.1, forward strand.
CATATTTAGCTCCTGCATTGTAATTCTCTACTTAAGACACAATAAAATAAGGCCACCACTGAGAGTTGGACCGGAGATGTAGCCCTAGAGGATAAGGTGAACTCCTTATTAAAGTCTTGTGTTCTTGTATTTGCTTACTGTATTTCTCTGTTGTCTTTCTATTTCAAGTGTCTGTGTATTTGCAATCTGATCGATCCATTGCTTAAATAACATAGACACACACACCAGCACATGAGTCTGTAATACCTTTGTTCAATAAATTTTTAACTTAGGTCACTCATAGGGTGATTATCAAATCAAGTGGTATCAGAGCTTTAGGGTTGTAAGGTTAGACAAGCTTGTGTTGGTTAGTTGTTGAATGCTCACTAGATCAAAGCTCAAATTAGGAGAAGGAGAGTTGGTCGAAACTAACCCTAAAATTGGGAGAGTCTATCCTCGGAAGACAATGTCAGAGGAAGGTTCTGTGGGGCCAAACCCTCAATTCATATAAAGTTTCCTAGCTATAAAGTCTATGGTAGAAGAAATGTATAGGGACTTTAGAAAGCATAAGGATGAAGATTTATCAAGTTCCAAATAAGATAAAGAAGAAGATGAGTCTCATTTCCATGACCACTCCAAGGGAAAAGGGAAAAATGAAAGATTTCTCACACCTCCTAATAGCCCTGTGCATAATAAGAAAGCATCTTTGACCAAGTTAGATGTTAAATTTTATTTTCCTATATATGATGGAGAACTAAATGCTGAAAAGTTGGACAATTGGATTAGACAAATTGATGTGTATTGCAGAGTACAGAACATCAACTCAAACAAGAGTAAGATTCAGCTGGAAAGCCTACGCCTAGAAGGCACTGCCTTGGTTTGGTGGGAATGCAGAACCCAAGCTGATATGAAAAGATGTGGTAAGACTATCTTTGTCTGGAATGACTTTGTTTCTACAATCAAAAAGCAGTTCTATCCATTGGCCTACATGCAACAAGCCATGATGAGTTGGAAAACTCTTTGACAGTTGAAAGGGAAAAGTGTGCAAGGGTACACTCAAGAATTTAGAAAGAGAGCATTGATTCTAGGGATCTCATTAGACTCACCAGAGACTCTTTTGAAGTACATTGGTGGTCTACACAGCTACATGAGGCATACCATCCTTATTTTTAATCCCACTAGTATATATGAGGTATCCGTACAAGCTACTCATCTAGAAGCTAGAGGAAAGAATGGAAATCTAGAAGTTGGGGGACCATCCCAACCCACTGCAAGCAAGAGAAAGGAGAAAAGAAAGCATAAGTGGAAAGCAAGGAAGGCTAACACTGCACAGAAATGCAAAGCTTCATGCACTCACTATAAAAAGGATGGGCATGATGATGAGCGTTGTTGGATTCTACATCTAGAGCTGAGACCTAAGAAGTCTGAGGGCAAGAAAAAGAAGACTGCTGCAACTATTCAGAAAGATTTGGGGTCAAACTCAGGAGATGAAACAACTATTGCAGCCATAGGTATAAAAGGTAAGAATTCTGAGGCATCTACTAGTAATTCTTCTCAATCTGTTATCGATGAAGAAAATGAGAGAAAAAGACGTGAGCTTTTCCATATTCGAGTTGTTTCCAAAAAACAAAATATTGATACTTTGTTTGATAGTGGCTCACAAGTAAATTTAATTTCTGAAGCAATTGTAAAGAAATTGGGATTAGCAACCACACCTCATAAGAAGCCATACCCATTAGGTTGGTTGAATGATAAAGCACAAGTACAAGTGACTAGACAGTGCAAACTCAAGTTTTCTTTTGGGTCAGCATTTGTAGATGAGGTGGAGTTAGACATAATTCCTTTGGATATATGTGGAATTGTTTTAGGAAGTCCTTACTTGTATGATAGAAAGGCTATTTTCTATAGAGTTGAAAACAAGTATCTACTTGTCAAAGATGGAATCGAATACTTTGTAAGAGCTCATAAGCTCAAAAATAATTATACTCTCATAAACTCAGGGCAGATGAAAAGAATAATAAATTCATGCAAACAATTCTTACTGATGGTTGTAAAGGAAAAGAAACCTGATAAAACCAATGTATTTGAGGGTTGTCATGTTGAACAGCAAGCTGATATAGAAAAGGTTATTTCAAAGTATGATGTCTTATTTCAGGAACCTAAAGGTCTACCACCCAGAAAGGGAATAGTATGTTATCACTTAGAACTATAAACATATGTATATAATCCTTTGTCCAAGTTAAATGTCAAAAAGTTGGTGTCAAATGGTTTTTGTCCTATGTTTCTTACTTAGGGTTGAAGTTTTAAAGGTGTTTGATGTAAATCATTCTCTAATCCTATCGGTCATCCTCCATCATGATTGTTAAAGCCATGTCTTGTCTTATTCATGTCACCGATCCTTTCCGTAATTTCGCAGCGCAGTCTCATTCGTCAGTTTTGCAGCGTAATCATTGTTTAGCCATTTCGTAGCGCGTCAGCATCAAGCCGTTTCGCAGCGCATTATGCCAATTCATAACTAACTGCGCTACGAAATCACAGATTCGTGTGTTTTGCAGCGAATTTTCCTCAAAGGGTCAAGTCTGTTGATGAGTCATCACTTCCGTCCGTTCATGTCAGTGGGTGTACCTCCCAAACACTCATTAACCATCACTCCACCAATAGATTTGTAGACATGCACATAAATATTATTCAAATGGTTTTTACCGTGCAAGGATTTTTATGATGATCGTAGATGATGCATAAATGACCAACCTGTGTGATGAGATATTTGAGTTTGCAAGCGAGCCCGAGTTTTCAAGTAAGCCTGATTACAAGCGAGCCCGCGTTAAAAAAAATTGAATTACCATTTGAGTTGAAGCTGTTGACCATTCTCTGTGTGAAAATTTCAAAAGCGAAATGGAGAGGAAAGAGCATAGGTCTGGAAAATGTCAGAGAACAGAGCTTGAAGGTTTGGACCTTGCATTAAGAGATGAAGGAGTGAAGAAAGCCTTCAAGGATGCTGGCTGTTGGAATTTCTATGAGAAGTTGCAGGGTGGCCATGCTCAGGTAACAAAGGATTTTGCTTTAAACTTCACGGGTTTGAATTCTAAAATAGCTATGTTAGAGGTTCAAGTGTCTCCAGAGTCAATTGCTGCTGTAACTGAGATTCCAAGAGGGGGGCAAGAATGGTTTAAGAACTTTAAATTTGATATGAACCCCTGCAAAGAGTTCTTAAAAGAGGCATATGTGAATGAAGACCTAACAAAAGCAGTGCCTAGAAACTATGTTAAGGAGCACTATGCCCTTCTTCTCACCTGTATTCAGAAGTACTTAACCTGTGAGGGAAGATACAATAAGGTCTATTCCTATCACTTCAAGTTGATGTTACATTTTATTGGTAAAGCATCCATAGATATTCCCTTTTACTTGTTTCGCAGTCTAAGCAAAATGTGTGACAAAGTGCAATTAAGGAAGGATGACTGTGAAACATCGTTATTTCACCATGGTTTGGTTAAGTTGTTGGTTTTGGATGGTCTTCAGAAAATAGGTAAGGATTGGATCTCTTTCATCTTCATGGCTGGTTTCCAGAGTAAAACAGGTCTTACTCCACAGCCGGTTAGAGAAAAAGAAAAATCAGTTGAAGAACCCACAATAGCTGAGCTTCGAAAGGAGGCAAAAGATAAAAAGAAGGCCAAGTTACAGTTGAGAAAATCAGTGAAGCCACTGATCATTAAAGAGCAACCTCAGCCATCATCAAAAGAAGAAGCTAAGCACAAGAAAGTTGTACCTGGACCAAGTGGATCTGAAATAGTGTCAAGAATTAAGACAAGGAGTCAAATAAGCAAAGAAAAAGGCAAAGCATTGGTTGTTGAGGAAAGCCCGATATCTAAGGCCAGCTTGAGTGATTTGCTTGAGGCCATTGAGTTTGAGCAGGTTGAACCGGTGCATATTGAACTAATGCACATTGATTTGACTCAATCATCACCAGAAAGCACTAAGAAATCTAAAGCTTCAAAAAGATTGAGGTTTGATGAACCAGGTGATAAATTTATCTTCAAACCAAGAAGACCTGTTACAAGAAAACAAGGGAAGCTGAGAAACTGCCTAGAGCAGAGGAAGTTGAAAAATTGCCCAGAACAGAGGTAGCAGAGGAATTGTCCATAACAGAGGCAGAGAAAATTAAGCAAAAGGACAAGAATAGAACAGTCATTATTTCCCAAGGAGGTAACATTATAGCTATAAAGAACCAGTTGGAGGTAGCAGAAAATGTAATTGCCAAGGTGAAAAGTGCCACTAGGGAGTCTGCAGTCAGTATGAAAATTATCGAAAAGCTGTTTTGAGAGGAAGTAAAAACTTAGTAAGCCAGGTGGATTCAGTAGCTGATGTTTACACATGGATTGTTCCAGCTCTCAAACAAGCTAAATCCATTAGAAAAATAAACATGCATTTAAGAGCTGAAAACAAAGCCTTGAGGAAGGAGGTTTCAGACTTAAAGGCACAGCTAGGTCAAATAGCTGCTAACTGATGTTGAGAAAGGTGTTGTTCTAAGTTTTGTAAAATTTTGCTTAGTTTCATTATTTTGAAGACATATAGATCTCTGCCACATGTAAAGGAGGTTTAAACAGTTTATCTTTTCCTTGAGATTCTCACTGTTGGACCTACTGCGAAACTACTGTAGGTGCTGTTTTTAATACAGGCAAACAGTTCGATGGGATAATCAGAAATTTTCAAAGGGAACACCTAAGTGACATGAAAGAGATCAAAGGAAGCTACCAGGCCATTCAAATTATGACAGGTGTACCTTTAACAAAGGTGAAATGTTTTGACCTAAGTTTAAAGTTTTTGATTATAAAGTCACTTTATTATCGGTCATTAGGGTTTGGAAGGAGCTGCATACGGGGAGTTTTGGTTGGCACACCTGTTCATCAAAGAAGCCTCCAGCACATCAGGAACATGGTGATGCTCTATATTCTTGGGCTATTAAAGAGCTGGAGACAGGCTGCTGCATTTTCGAATAAGTGGTGGAAGACTGGAACCGGAAAAACAGGGGTTTTCTCCTAACATTACTGAACCATCAAAGCATTCAGCATCCAAAGCTAGTATGGGACATTGAATCCTTTTCTCAGCCATCTCGGCCAAACTAAAAGGAGACAGGTGTCAGAGAACAAGAAAGAATCATTCTACGAGGAGGATAGAATTAGAGTTATAGATAAATTAGGACTCTTTAAACTCCAGTTTAGCACTTATTGTATTTAATGAGTTAGTTCAATAGTGGATAGGGGTAATTAGTGGCAGTCATCGAGCTCCCCTCATGCTGGAGGAGGAAGCTCAAAGTAGTTAAAGTTATGTTTCTATATATAGTTGAAACTTTTATGTAATGAGGGTTGGATATTTGAGAAACAGAGTGTTATTTTGGCTTGTGTACAAACTTATTTTCAGTAATACAAGTGACTGTTTTTCTTCTCAGGATTCATACAGTGTTTCAAATGCTCAAGATATGTGGTTTTGTTTTATCCTTTATGTTTTTACAGTTGTATAGATACACAATCACTCAGAATTCACTTTGCTGCTCTGATTTCCTGTGTGTATTTATAAGGTGAGGTTTTTATGAGATGTGTTTTGAGTATTTAAACATTACATGCCCTGACTTCTATGAATGAGTAGTGTTATAGTTTACTGAAGAATGATTAACTCCATAAGCCCAATGGAAGTCTTTGTAATGTCTGTCCAGCCAACATATTTGTTAAATTTACTTTGCAAGAGTTAGCCATCTCATCAATAGTCAAAATCAATAACCTTTTGAGAGAGCCCTCTCAGGCTAAGGAGGCTAAGCCTTAGTCAAAAGTCTGGTTTGAAACAGTTACACAGAGTCTACCTGGTCAGCAGCCTTCCAGTGCTTGATTTTGTGATAACATAGTACATGATATTATTTTGTAGAAATATGTTCCATTGCCTAACATTGGAATGTATAGGTTGTCTGCTTTAGAGAATGTTGAAATCAAGAAGCAGGTGCAGGAGTTGCTCGAGAAGGGGTTCATCAGGCCTGGCACATCACCATGTGGGTCACCAATCATTTTGGTGAGAAAGCAAGATGGCTCGTGGAGAATGTGCATTGATTACCAAGCACTGAATAAGATAACAATCAAAAATCGTTATCCCCTTCCTCGCATAGATGATCTTTTAGATCAATTGAAGGAAGCTATTTATTTCACCAAGCTAGACTTGCATAGTGGATACCATCAGGTCAGAGTTGCAGAGCAAGATGCATGGAAGACTGCTTTCAAAACAAAGCAGGGATTGTATGAATGGTTAGTTATGCCTTTTGGCTTAACTAATGCTTCTGCTACTTTCATGAGATTAATGAATGATGTACTCAGACCTTTTCTTGATGATTTTTTTATTGTGTATCTGGATGACATTCTGATTTTTAGCAAAACATGGGAAGAACATTTAAAGCATGTTAAACAAACACTAGATGTTTTGAAAAGAATAAAACTTTATGTCAAACTCTCAAAATGTGAATTTGGCAAGACATCTCTAAACTACTTGGTTCATATAGTAGGGGGAGGTGAATTGAAAATAGATCCTTCTAAAGTGGCAGTCATTGCAAATTGGCCTAAACCCAAGTCTGCTACAGAACTGAGAAGCTTCTTAGGAGCAGCACAATATTGGAGGAAGTACATTTCTAACTTTTCCTCAATTGCAACTCCCTTACATGCTTTAACAGGATTGAACAAGGTGTTTCAGTGGGGAGGCAAAAATCAAAAATCCTTTGACACCTTGAAAGGAAAGATTAGTACAACACCTATACTAGCACTACCAGATCTACAAAGACCATTTGAGATCCAAACTGATGCCAGTGACTATGCCATGGGAGCAGTGTTGACACAGCATGGTAAACCCATATGTTATCACTCTGAGACTTTTAATCCTGCAGTAGTTAACTATCCTACATATGATAAAGAATTGTACGCATTAGTTGAGAGTGTGAAAAAGTGGAAACATTACTTAATGGGAAAAGAGACAATAATCCATACTGATCATCAAACACTTCAATATCTACACTCCCAAACTAAGTTGCAACAATCAAGACATTACAGATGGATGGGTTTTCTACAACAGTTTCATTTAGTCATCAGATATAAAAAGGAAATACATAACAAAGTTGCAGACATGTTATCTACACCCATTGTAAATGCATCTACCATACTTAAGCATAATTTTGTACTACATGAAAGCTACATTGAACAATATGCTCAAGATATGGACTTTAAAGATGTATATACAACTTTGAGTCAAGGCAAAAGAGTAGAAGAATTGGATTATCATGTGAAGGACCAACTCTTATACCATTGTGGGAAACTCTGCATTCCACAAACTAAGAGAATAAAGATAATTAGGGAAACACGTACTTCTCTGATATCAGGTCACTTTGGGGTAAGTAAAACGGTTGCACAGCTGCAAAGCTTTTGTTATTGGCCAAAAATGAATGAGACAGATTCTAGATATGTAAGAGGGTGTGCTATGTGTGCTAAAAGCAAGCCCAACAATAGAAAACTCGGCTTGTACACTCCATTTCCAATTCCTTATCACCCTTGGGAAAGTGTTTCCATGGATTTTGTTGGAGGACTGCCTAAATCTAAGAAAGGTCATGATTATCTATATGTTTTTGTGGATGGGTTCAGCAAAATGTGTATTTTGATACCTTGTAATAAACAGATTACAGTTGAATAGACTGCAAAATTGTTCTTTGAACATGTATGGGTTCATTTTGGATTACCCACTTCTATTGTATCTAATCGAGACACCCGATTTGTGGGGAAGTTTTGGTCAAGTCTGTGGGAACTGATGGACACCAAACTGAAGAAAAGGACAGCTTTTCATCCACAAACTAATGGCCAGGCGAAAGTAGTTAACAGAATAGTGATCTAGTTACTAAGAGGATATTACAGCAAACATCCTAAGCTTTGGGATGAACATTTGTGTTTTGTGCAGCATGCTTACAACAGAGCAAAACATTCTTCTACACAGAGATCTCCTTTGAGACCTGTTTTGGTTTCACACCAAGGTCTCCTTTGGATTTTGTCTTTGGTAAAGATACCATGGTTAATGGACACAGTGATGTGGATAGGGCAACTAGGTTCATTGAACAAATCCAGGAGATCCACCAGGCAGTACAGGAATAGCTAGAAAATAGCCAAGCCAAATACAAGGCTAAGCATGACAAGCATCGGATGGAGCATAGTTTTCAAGTTGGTGACCAGGTCTGGATGTATATCAGCAAGGACAGGATGCAACGTGAAGGTAAAAGGCTAAAGCCTATCAGGTATGGACCCTTTAAGATACTTGAGAAGATTGGTGAAAATTCTTTTCACCTTGATCTACTAGCCTACATGCACATCTACTCAGTCGTAAATGCAAATTGCTTGAGATAGTTTGAAACTTCAATGATTTAGGACCCTAAATAGCAAAGTCAATTGCCTTCTATTGATGACCTACTACCTGAATATCTTAATGAATTGCACGAAGACACAGTGCTGGATAGGAAGGTGAGGACAACGCACAGGGGAGATGTTGAGTACCTCAGAGTTGGGCTCAAAGGTTCAAAGCCAAGCAGTGCAAAGTGGATTGAGATTGGACAAGTGAGAAAACAATACCCTCACTTAGTCGATGCTTGAAAACCAACTTTTGGTGGTCCAAAAGCTTTTTCAGTGGGAAGGTCGTGATCCGAATTGGATCCATGAAGAATAATCAAAAGAACCATGGTTGTACCAGGTCGGGACAGACTTCAAAGAATTCAAAACAGCGGTCAAAAACACCTTTAACCTAGTGGCAGTTGGCAGCCAACGTGGAACAACAAGGACCTCGGTCAAAGTGGGCTGACCGAGGACCATGGAGACTGTGCAGGAGGCGAAATTAGCCCTTGGGAGGCCCAAATCGGGAAACGGAGGAGAGTTTTTGATGCCCGATTAGCGCTTAGTGAAAACCCTCAAAATGGAGAAGCCCCGAGTGCTTGGTCATGTGGAGAGCCAGAGAACCGAAGGACAAAAGGCAAAAAAGGCTAAAAGCTAAAAGGTGGGACCCGCTCCAAAACCGATGGTATTGATCGGGGGCTCCTTGAATGGTAAGCGGTTTTGGATGAAATTGGAGTGATTCCACTCAGCACTCGATGCGTGGCAAGCAAAGCAAGTCAACCACACAAAATGAGCGAATGGCGTTGGATCTAGGGGATCCAGATCGGATGGTCGACATCGCACCTGACGGCAACGCCAGATTTAATGAGGAAATAAGCTGTGATTTAGAAGAATTTAAGGTATGCTTTGACCACCATGGTGGAGGAAGACTCATTCCACGACATAACCGAAGAATTGAACCAACGAAGCAGGCTGGTGCAGTTTACAGGAGGACATGTGGCCACTCTGTTATAGACATTTTTGTGCCTTACAGCTATAAGCATGAAATGTCCATAATTCAAGGGATCCAAAGTCCCTAAAGATGTTGTTACAGCTCCTAAAGGAACAAGGTCAACCAATGACAGCTTCTCCCAGAAGTTCTCCACCAAAAACCACTCAGAAACAGTCAATTCAGGATCAATTCAGAGGCTCCACTAGCTGCCTGCGTTGAAATGCAAAGGCTACACTGGCTAGGTGCACTGCAACGCAGGTGGAAGAACTACCAGGGTGCGCTGAGCGGGAAATGACAAATGGCAAGTTCATTCAACGAGGTGGAAAGACCCTGGAAGCTTCCAGAATCTTCTCCAATGACACTTGCCTCAATGAATTCGACTAGTGATGAGTAAGAGGCTCTCAACCTCTAAGTGGAAACAAGAACTGATAGAGAGAAGCCACAAGTCAAAACATAAGTTGACTCATCCTCTCTGCTTACATCTATATATGGATCTCTCACCCAGAGGTTCAGGAGGCTAGAATTGTGTACTTTGCAGAGAATTGATGTTGGTTTGAGATTGAGATTAGTATATTGGGTGATTTATGCTTTGTTGGAGGAGAGGAAGGGATTCCTTTGCTGGGAGGTAGATGCTGGATCGGAACTCACTTGGTTGTATCTCCTCTTGGACTTTCTTATTCTATCAATAAACTATTTGAGTTTCTCCTACATGCTGTGTACCAATGATGTTTTGCTATGCTTACATGTTTAGCTTAATCTGATCTTGAGATTTTTATGAATGTATATCTGTATCTTTGTGTAGTTTCTCTCTCTTGTGATCTTGCAGGAATTCGGTGAAGCTGGGCCGGTGAAGGAGCAAGAAGCTGGGAGCTACTGAAGAGAGGAGTGATTTGGATCGACAAACTAGCGGAAGACACAGGTTAGTTACATCCTTCTTCCTCATTTACATTTCATAAAGAATAATACTCAAATAAGTTTCCTTGTTTGTTGCTAAGGCACTATCACACCTTAGAGTGGGATAGGGGCATTCCGAATTGGATACTTTTCCCAACAAAAAATTGGCGACTCCGCTGGGGAGAGTATCTTGTTAGTTTATTTGTGTTTCTATTGTTGTTCTTCTCATAAACTCAGGAGTGCCGAATCGAAATGCATTTGCCATTTCCAAATGCAAAGTAGAGATATGTTACTCTAGTCCATTCACTTGGCCTGTTTTTATGATCTAAACATCTGATCCACAAGTGCTCTAACAGCCCTTTGTGATAGATCTTAGTCCTCCTTTAAATCATCCTCCTAATTGATAGCTTTTATCCGGCCAAAAACTGTAGATTAAATTGCAAACCATGACCCAGAACCCAGAAACAACTCTCGTTTCTGCTTCAGCGCAGACTCTGTGAAGAGGTTCTGCATTTCAACGTAGGTCCCGTGAAGGATACCTGCGCTGAAGTTTAGTTTCTCTGTGCTGAGGGTGCGTTGATCAGCCCTTGCCTTGTGCAGCTGTGGTTCCCTGCTTCCTTTTGCTCAGTTTTATCTCTGTCTTTTGCAGCCTGTTATCAGTCAGTGTACCTATCTGAAACCCCTTTTCTTTGCCTCAATTCTGCCTCAGTTGTATAAAGAAACTGTATTTGTTCTTTATGTATTTGTTACATCATTTGCAGTTTCCCATTACAAAAGTAAACTAGTCATACTGTCGCCCTTAGATCTAGACCTGTCGTAAGTGTCATTTTGATCTTAGGAGTGAGTTTGTTTGTTGTTCACAGTTGATTACACTTTTACTTTTGTCTTTTGGTTTGAATTTATGCATTTCTAATGTCGAAACAAGTGTTTACTTCAAAATCATAAAGTGTCGTAATCGTCTTTTTGTTTTCAAAAGGAAACTTGTTTATGTTTTCACTTGAAATCGAATTCAAATTTGTACAACAGCTTTCTTTTTAGGCATCAATATTAAGAAAGCGAAAACAAATACATGCATACGTGCATTTGCATTTTGATAGTTTGCATGCTTTGATTTAGGAAAAGTGCATTTACAGTGTGCTCTATTCTCTTTGAGAAAAGTTTGTGTCTTACTTTTCCCCTTGTAGCTAGGATTTTCATTGTTGAAAAGATATAAAATCTTGCTTATCATCTTTAGACTGCATTTAGGAGTTGTATCATACATCTCGTGGTGATCCAAAAAGGCAAACTTCTAAGAAAGATCAACCTAAAATAAATTGAATGAACTTAACAACGCTTTGTAACTTAACGCACAACATAGAGGTCTAGGCTAGAGATGTGTTCCGGCGTCGTAAAACCTAGTGACTGTCGACCTCGCTGATGGTTGGGTGATTCCTCCTGAGAGACGATAGCGCCAGTACGGATTGTGCTCCCACGTACCGTCAAGTATATATTGGGATACCCCTATAGGAATAAAAACTTTATCCATAGGAAGACGTGTCGGCCGCCATACTGATCGCAATGCACTGAACACAGCATTCGGGAAGATTGACCGCACGTACCTTAAAAAGTATTCTGCGGTTTTGCGAAAAGTTTGGCACACCCTCTACCTAGAACTCCAGAGCAGTTCCTTTTTTCCTTTTTCAGACTCTATAACGGAAAAAGTTCATCCGAGCATTTGTCACTTTGGGCTCGTTAAAACATCGAAGGCGACTAGAGTCATCTTTTGCTTTTTCTCGACTCTTTAAAATTGAAAAAGCAAGTTGTGTCCAAGCGTCGTTAAAATTTATTTTAAACGGAATATTCATACCCTTTTTCCTGCGTTGATCTTTAGGTTGAGAAAATGGAACCCACAAACCAAGGAATTCCCCTTGGTGGAAATCCTAGTCCCTTCTCCTCTTGGGGAGAGGTTGGTGCGCCCCATATGGCCACATTGTCGCTTCCAGGACTGAAAATTGGCTTGCCGGTCTGGCTCTTCTCAACCAATGTCGTTCAGAACACCACTATTCCTGAACAGTCGAATCAACAGTTAGACCAGTCCAGAGTTGCCCACCAGCCTTCTGCTTCCTCTAATTCTTCCTCTCCTCCTTCCTCTTCGCTTGACGGAACTGGTAAAACAAAAAACCAAGTTCCTAAGGAGAAGAAGGAAAAGAAGAAGAAAGAAAAGAAGAAGAAGGAGCCAAAAGCGACTGGGGGCAAACAAGTGTCGTCTGACAAAAATCCACACACAGCACTGACTAGGCCTAAATCGCCATGTGTCATATGCAAGGGAGACCATTTCCACAGAGATTGTCCCTGCATCCCTCGGATACTAAGGGACTGGTCTCCCCATTTGCACAATCCGGTGGCATCAACCTCTGATAGCCATGTTGAATGCATACCGTCAACTAGCGAAAGTGAAGTCCTTGGACAAAAAGGGAGAGCTAGATCTCCCTGTAGACTGTGCGAAGGCAACCACGCCATCCACCGTTTTCCCTTCTTAGACGAAGCGAAAAGAGTTTTGGATGATCGTCTGGTTTCACCGTTACGACTTTCTCCTGGATATAAAAAACTCTTGCCGAGTCCTTCGTTAGTTGAAAATCCAGCTGGCCCGCTCAAGTGGTCAGCTGAAGCGCCGGTCATTGAAGATGAACCAGCTGAATCCATACCTGACGAAAGTCAAAAGGTCGAGGTGACAGTTGACCCGGTCTTGCCTTCAGAGGATTTATCTTCGAATGATACAGTCACTGAAGAGGATAAAGATGACACCATCCAAATTCTCTTCATCAACACAAACTCCGACGAGCACGGGGGCAATTCCCCCATTCCTTTATCGCAGGAAGGAAGTTCGTCAGAGCGATACCGGCCGTCTACTCGGTCCCACCACCAAGCAACCTAGTTGTCTCCTTCGACTGGAACCAACTAGGCAGACCCCGTTTGCCAGCAAGCATACCATTCAGAATTATCGTCCAAATATGCAGAATGGTCATGGTTGGCACCATCATTGATGACGGGGCATCTGTGAGTATCCTTTCCTCTATTGCTTGGAAAGTGCTTGGTTCGCCAGCGCTTTTGCCTGAAATGAGAAATCTCACAGGCTTTGATAAAGGAACCAGTCGACCTTTAGGGATCCTCCCCAATGTGCCTATCACAATAAAGGGAAGACCGTTCAAATGAACGTGATGGTCGTTCAAAGACCCTTGGATTACAACCTACTCCTCAGACGAGACTATATATATTGCATGGGAGCCATCGTCTCCTCACTCTTTAGAGTAATGTGTTTTCCGCACGAAGGAAGAGTGGTCAAGCTCGTGGACCAGCTTTCATTTCCCGGATCACGCATCGCAAATAGTCATATACCATCCCTAAATGGTCTCTTCATGCAAGAAATGTCTCAACCTACGATCCGTCCCCCCGATGAGCGCGAGTAATTCGGAAGGATATGACTGGAACCCAAGGGGCATGCGTCCTGGTCTGCTTCGGCAGGAAAACTTCGGGTATAGGGTAGGTTTCCGCGGGAGAATATGACTAGTCTGTACCCCGTCAGTCTTGGAAGAGGGGTTATTCTAGAATAAGATTCTTTTGTCAAAGTTATGTGTTTGGCGCTCGTTGTCACTCACCTTTGTCTATCTCGGTAGACATCGCCGAAGAGGTTTTTTGTTTGCTGCGCAAATGAGACAATCTTTGGTAACCTGAAAGAGGTAGGCCTTTCCTGGTAGAACAAATGTTTTATCTGCAAATTGAGAGGTAACCTTGAAATCGTACTTTATACCTGGGGGCATGTAAACCTTTTGGAGTGCAAGCAAAGAGCGATTATTTATCTGTTTTTGGGGTTAGTCGTTTCCTAACTTCCATAAAGAAAGGATTCCGGAGCAAAGCTTTGTAAGGCGCAAGCTCCATAAAAAATGGAATCTTACATGAGACATTCTTATCATATGACTGGATTAATCAAGCAGTTTTAGCACATAGTTCATGCTCGTTAAAAAATAAACATAAGACCGAGCAGTGTTTTTCCGCGTTTAAGCTCGTTAAAAAATGAACTACCCTCCAGTAAATAACCACCGTGAATGTAACATTATCAGCCACTAAAGCCTTGGTCGTGTTTGCACCGTCACGTCCACTTTTCCATTGGCCGATCATTCACCTCCATTTGATTGTTTACCCATTTTGAGGAACAGCTACGAAGAGTGATTTCACTAGCCATCCTTGTGACACTGCCGTGATTGGAAAATTCCAACCCTTACCTGGAATCAGCTGCTAACCCGTTTTATCACTCATTCCTCAAAAGACGAGTCTTCTTTAAGCTCTTTTCATCTGACTCGTAAAATATGAAAAGATTGCCGAGTTTTGGCCTTCCAGCTCGTTAAAGCGACCGGAAGTGCTATCCCTCCTCTAGATTTTAATCTTTTTGGACCTGAGGGATTATTGCACGAAAAGATCGAGTGCTTGTTTTGTTCGGCTCGTTAAAACTATCGAAAATTCATCCCTTCTATATTGTTTTATACTTTTTTGGACTTAAGGGATTAGATGACGAAAAAGGACTTTCGGAGTTGACTTTACGTACCTTTTCAGACTCTCTAAAAATGAAAAGGATCGAGTTATCTTTGTCGTTAGACTCGTTAAAAACATTAAATAGCAACAAACGTGTCTTTAGATGAGAACGAGTTTCACTATCGCTAAGCTCGTTAAAACATAGCGATGGGTTTGCCCGAAGGGCAAATTATAGAACAAGCATATGTTATCCTCCTCAAGCTTGACAAAAATAAAGAGGTACTGGTCAGCAATGACTGGGGAAAAATTGGGAAGAAACTCAAAGAACTTTATTGGTATCAAGTCGCTCTTGAACATGACACTTCCACTCTATGCCAGAGTCGGGTTGGGTTGTTTCATTCACCGGTCACATCGCCATGGTCTCGCCATACCATCCATATTTGGGGTAAATGCTACCAATCCATCACATAAGTGTTGCCGATATGTTCAAGAGAAGTCATCCAGGGAAGTCAACCGTGTCCCATCCACTACCATACATTATACTTCATTCTTTCATGACCGCCACCCTGAACCATATATCATCAGATCGTTTTCACCTCCATCAAAATCATTTGCTCCGTTCCGTGTCACTGATGTGGGATACATTAAGGCCCTCCTTTGATGGATCGCTTCTTGTCGACATCAGCTCATTATCCAAGAACTTGATCTAGGAACACCCCCTTCAGTACTTTGAAGCTTGCATGCCTCAATGGCAAGTTTCTCACTTCCGGCGATAGGTATACGTCAATGACCTTCGACCGAAAGATTTTGCATGGTGTTCGACGCCAAGTCCTTTATTCACACCACGTGAATTGTACTGCAGTACCTTGAGGGTCATTATCATTATCGGTGATTCCTCTCATGCTTGTTAACGGTTTACATCATTGACTGGTAATCAAGCGATTTCTTTCCATGTTCGACTTCAGAACATTTCTCACATGGATCGACTTGTACTTAGAGTGAAGATTGAACGAGTTTGAAGACCCCGGATCTAGTTTCATCCATCCAGGCTGCGATATATATTCAGGAAAAATAAAGACATTGACATGTACAGCATTGCAACACAGACAATCATCCTACCAAAGGATGATGATTTCAGCAGGATCATCAGTCTATCATCAGACAATTGTCTGTCCTATGTACATAAAAATGAATTTATAAAGCTGATGTTGTTGGGAAAAGTATCCAATACGGAATGACCCTATCCCACTCTAAGGGTGATAGTACCTCAGCAACAATCGAAGCAAAGCTATCTAAGATTTCTTCTTTATGAAAGTAAAATAGGGGAGAAAGAGATCCACTAATCGATGTCTTTCGCTAATGGTTGATCCAATCTTCTCTCCTTGCTGCTTGCTCCCAGCTCCTTGCTCTTTCACTGGCCCAGCTACACCAAGATCCTGCAAAATGGCAAGAGAGGGAAACTACAAGAAGCATACATTCATAATTGATTTAAGGATTAGAATAAATCAAATACACAAGTATAACAATACACCATTGAGACACATGTATATAGAAGAACCTCAAATGCTTTATTAATGGAAGAAGTAAAGTTCAGGAAGTGATACAACCATAAAAGGCCCAATCCAGCATCACCTCCCAGCAGAAAGAAATCTCCTCTTCACCTCCTTCAAAGCAAATCACCCAATAGTTCTATACTCAAACCAACAGCACTTCCTTACATTCACAAGATTCCAGCCTCCCTAGACCTCATGAGAGAGCTCTATATATAGGAGTTTTGGAGAAAGGATGAGTCAGCTTGTAGATGGCATGAAGTTGACTAGTGTCCTCTCCCACTTTAGTTATTCTTCAGTTCTTGAGTCCACTTGGAGGTTCTTGCTTCCACTTGGAGATCTAGACCCTCTTACTCATCACCAGTCGAATTCCCTGATCCAAGTGTCATTTTGGAAGCTTCCTGGGCATTGACACCTTGAGGAATGACTGTGCCACTTGTCCCAACTCGCCCAGCGCAGGTAGCCTTCTTTGCAGTTGACATTCAGTGCAGGTACACAGTGGAGCAGTTGACATTCAGTGCAGATGCTCAGTGGAGCAGTTGACATGATCCAGAATTAGCTTGTTTTTTAGTGTTTTCAGGTGGAGAACTGATATTCAGTGCTGTGGTTTGTTGACCTTGTTCCTCTAGGGGTAGGAACAACATGTTTAGGGACTTTGGATCCCTCAGATTATGGACATTTCATGCTTCATGCTGTAAGGCACAAAAATGTCTATAACATTTACCCCCTAAAGTATGAGGTCATTTATCGGGTGAAATGCTTTATCAGGAGGATCCGAAGTTCATTCAATCGCTGAGAGGTGACCTGTAATAAAATACAATACAATACGTTATGATTCATTCTGCTTTCATGATCTAGCTGAGGCGGGCATTCCCATGCTCAGCTTTATAAATTCATTTTGGTACATAGAACAGACGATCGTCTGATAGTAGACTGATAATTCTCTGCTGAAATTATCATCCTTTGAGTAGGATGATCATCTGCTGCAATGATGTACATATCAAATGTCTTTATATTTCCTGAATATATATCGCAGCCCGGATGGATGAAACTAGATCCGGGGTCTTCAAACTCGTTCGACCTTCACTCTAAGTACAAGTCAATCCATGTGAGAATTGCGTTGAAGTCGAACATGGAAAGACATCGCTTGATTACCGGTCAATGATGTAAACCGTTAACAAGCGCGAGAGGAATCACCGATAATGATAATGACCCTCAAGGTACTGCAGTACAATTCATGTGGTGTGAATAAAGGACTTGGCGTCGAACACCACGCAAAATCTTCTGGTCGAAGGTCATTGATGTATACCTGTCGCCGGAAGTGAGAAACTTGCCATTGAGGCATGCAAGCTTCAAAGTACTGAGGGGGTTGTTCCTAGATCAACTTCTTGGATAATGAGCTGAAGTCGACAAGAAGCGATCCGTCAAAGGAGGGCCTTAATGAATCCCACATCAGTGATACGGAACGGAGCTAATGATTTTAGTGGAGGTGAAAACAATCTATGACAGATGATTCAGGGTGGCGATCATGGATGGATGAAGGATAATGTATGGCAGTGGATGGGACATGGTTGACTCTTTCTGAACAACATCTCTTGAACATATAACGACACTGATGCGATGGATCGGTAGCATTACCCCAAATGTGGATGGTTTGGCGAGACCATGGTGATGAGACCGGTGAATGAAACAACCCAACCCAATGTGATACGGAGGAAAAGTGTCATGTTCAAGAGCAACTTGCTACCATTAAAGCTTTGAGGTTCTCCCAATTTTTCCCCAGTCATTTCTGACCAGTACCTCTTTATTTTTGTCAAGCTTGAGGAGGATAACATATGCTTGTTCTATAACCTGCCCTTCGGGTAAGCCCATCGCTATGTTTTAACGAGCCTAGCGATAGGGAAACTAGTTCTCGTCTAAAGACAAGTTTGTCGCTATTTAATCATTTTAACGAGTCTAACAACAAGGAAAACTCGGTCCTTTTCATTTTTAGAGAGTCTGAAAAGGTACAGAAAGTTAACTCCAAAATTCCTTTTTCGTCATCTAATCCCTTAAGTCCGAAAAAGTATAAAACAATACAGAAGGGATGAGTTTTCGATAACTTTAACGAGCCGAATAAAACAAGCGCTCGACCTTTTTGTGCAATAATCCCTTAGGTCCAAAAAGATTAAAATCTAGAGGAGGGATAGCTCTTCCGGTCCTTTTAACGAGCTGGAAGGCCAAAACTCGGCAAACTTTTCATATTTTACGAGTCAGTTGAAAAGAGCTCAAAGAAGACTCGTCTTTTGAGGAACGAGTGATAAACAGGGATAGCAGCAGATTCCAGGTACAGGTTGGAATTTTCCAATCACGACAGTGTCACAAGGATGGCTAGGTGAAATCACTCTTCGCAGCTGTTCCTCAAAATAGGTAAACAATCATATGGAGGTGAACAATTGGCCAAATGACGGTGGAGGTGGCAGGTGCAAAACACGACCAAGGTTTTTATGGCTGATAAATTTACGATCATAGTGGTTATTTACCGGGATAGGTTCATTTTTTTAACGAGCTTGAAAGCGCCAAAACACTGCTCAATCTTATGTTTATTTTTTAACGAGCATGAACTATGTGCTAAAACTGCTCGGATCTCGCTTTTCTATTTTTTAACGAGCATAAATTCCGCGGTAAAACTGCTCGAATCTTGCGTTTATTTTTTAACGAGCATGAACTTTATGCTAAAACTGCTCGAATCTCGCTTTTCTATTTTTTAACGAGCATAAATTCCGCGGTAAAACTGCTCGAATCTTGCGTTTATTTTTTAACGAGCATGAACTTTATGCTAAAACTGCTCGATATACCAGTCATAAGATAAGAAATGTCTCCAGTGAGATCTCTATTTTTTATGGAGCTTCATCTTCACTAAGCTTTGCTCCCTCATCCTTTCTTTATGCAAGTTCGGAAACGGTTAATCCCAAAAACAGATAAATAACCGCTCTTAGCTTGCACTCCAAAAGGTTTGCATGCCCCCAGGTATAAAATACAATTTCAAGGCTGCCCCTCCTCTCCCCCACCTCTGCTTTTCTTTGGGTGTTCACAGCTACTTGTCGTCTTGCCAGTCTAATGTTAACGATACTTTTCTTCTCATTATTTTTAACGGGTCTTATGCGGTACTTGTCTTCCCGTCAGCCCAACTTTTAACAGATCTTTTGCAAGATCGCAAGAGAACAGCTACTTGCGACAAGAGAGCAGCTACTTGCGACAAGAGAAGAACACTACTCAAAGACAAAACATTTGTGTTATTGAGGGAGGCTTGCCTCTTTCTGGTTACCCAAAGATTGTCTTGTTAACTTCTTCAAACGAAAACATTTCCTCGGCACTGTCTACCGAAATAGACAAGGGTGAATGACTCTTGTCAAACACGTAACTTTGACAAAAGAATCCTATTCCAGAACAACCCCTCTTCCATCCACGGACGGGGTACGGACTAGTCATATTCTCTCGCGGAAATTCTACCTTATACCCAGGGTTTTTTCTACCCGAAGCAGACCAGGATGCACGCCCCCTGGGTTCCAGTCCCATCTTTCCGAATCACTCGCACTCATCGGGAAGGAGGACTAGGGGTGGAGACATTTCTTGATTGAATATACCATTCAGGGTTGGTATGTGACTATTTGCGATGCGTGATCCCGGAAATGAAAGTTGGTCTACGAGCTTGACCATCCTTCCTTCGTGTGGAAAACACATTACTCTAAAGAGTGAGGAGACTATTGCTCCCATGCAATATATATAGTCTCATCCAAGGAGTAGGTTATAATCCAAGGGTCCTTGAACGACCTTCACATTCATTTGAACGGTCTTCCCTTTCAATGCAACAGGCACATTGGGGAGGATCCCTAATGGTCGACTGGTTCCTTTATCGAAACCCGAGAGATTTCTTATCTCAGGCAAAAGCGCTGGGGAACCCAGTGCTTTCCAAGAAACAGAGGAAAGGATACCCACAGATGCCCCTTTATCAATGATAGTTCCAGCCATTACCATTCTGTATATTTGGACGATGATTCTGAATGGCATACTGGCTGGCAACCGGGGTCTGCCTAGTTGATTCCAATCAAAGGATACAACCAGGTTGCTTGGTGGTGGGACCGAATATACGGCCGGATATGACCCTGACGATGTTCCTTCCTGCGATAAAGGAATGGGCACATTGCCCTGATGCTCATCAGAGTCTGTGTTGATGAAAAGAATCTGGATGGTGTCATCCTTATTCTCTTCAGTGAGGGTTTCATTTGAAGATGAATCTTCAGTGACGGTGTCATTTGACGATGAAACTTCTGAAGGAAGAACCGGGTCAACTACCGTTTTGACCTTTGGACTTTCGTCCGGTCTGGATTCAGTAGGTTCATTTTCAATGACTGACGCTTCAGCTGACCACTTGAGCAGGCCAGCTGTATTTTCAACCAACGAAGGACTTGGCACGAGTTTTTTGTATCCAGGAGGAAATCTCAACGGTGAAACCGGACGATCTTCCAAAACTCTCTTTGCTTCGTCTAAGAAGGGACAACGGTGGATGGCGTGATCGCCTTCACACAGTCTGCAGGGGGATCTTGCTCCCCCTCTTTGTCTTGAACCTTCACTTTCGCTGGTTGACGGTAAGCATTCAACATGGCTATCAGAGGTTGATGCTCCCGAATTGTGCAAACGAGGGGACCAGTCCCTTAGTATCCGGGGAATACAGGGACAATCTCTATGGAAGTGGTCTCCTCTACATATGACACATGGCGATTTAGGCCCGGTCTGTGTTGTGTGTGGATTTTTGTCAGATGTCTTTTGCTTGCCCCCAGTCGCCTTAGGCTCCTTCTTCTTCTTCTCCCTCTTCTTCTTCTCCTTCTTCTCCATGGGAGCTTGGCTTTTGCTGGCTCTACCTTGCGAAGATGAAGGATTGGAAGAAGAGTTATAGGAAGTAGAAGGCTAGTGGGCAGCTCTAGACTGATCTAACTGTTGACTCGACTGTTCAGGAACCATGGTGTTCTGAACTACATTGGTAGAGAATAGCCAAATTGGCAGGCCAATTGTCAGTCCTGGAAGCGACAATGTGGCCATGTGGGGCGCACCAACTTCTCCCCAAGAGGAGAAAGGACTAGGATTTCCATCATGTGGAATTCCTTGGTTGGTGCGTTCCATGTTCTCGACCTACAGATCAACGCAGGAATAGGAGGTGATTATGTTCCGTTTAAAATAAATTTTATAACGACGCTTTAGACACAACTTGCTTTTTCACTTTTTAAGAGGCGAGAAAAAGCTAAATATGACTCTAGTCTCCTTCGATGTTTTAACGAGCCCGAAGTGACAAATGCTCGGATGGACTTTTTCAGTTATAGAGTTTGAAAAAGGCCAAAAGAAACTGCTCTGGAGTTCTAGGCAGAGGGTGTGCCAAACTTTTCGCAAAACCACAGAATACGTTTTACGGTACGAGTGGTCGATCTTCGTGAATGCTGTGTTCACTGCATTGCGATCAGTAGGGCGGCCGACACGGCTTCCTATGGATAAAAGATATATGCCTATAGGGGTCTCCCAATATATACGCGACGGTACGTGGGAGCACAAGTCCGTATTAGTGCCACCGACTCTCAGGAGGAATCACCCACCTTCTTCGAGATCGACAGTCACTACGTTTAACGACGCCGGAACACGTCTCTAGCTTAGACCTCTATGTGTTTGCGTTATGTTTCAATGCGTTGTTATGTAAATTAAATTTATTTTAAGGTTGATCTTGTTTAGCAATTTGCCTTTACGGATCACCACGAGATGTATAATACAACTTCCTAAATGCAGTCTAAGATGATAAGCAAGCTTTTCAATCTTTCAACTTTGAAAATCTTAACTACTGAGGCAAAAGAAAGGCATCATCTTTTCACACAGATCATAGAGCACACACTAATGCACTTTTCCCTAAATCAACATACAAGCTGTCAAAATGCACATGCACAATGCAGGTATTTCTTTTCTCTTTCTTAATGTTGGTGCAATACAAAAAGAAAGCTTTTGTATAATTTTGAATTCAATTTCAAGTGAAAGCAAACAAGCTTTTGTCCAAAATCAAAAGACACCTTAAGATTTACTTGTTTCGACACTAGAAATACATAAATTCAAACCATATGACGAAAGTAAAAGCTCAATCAGCTATGAACAGCAAACAAACTAACTCTTAAGATCAAAACGACACTTATCATAGGTCTAGATCTAAGAGGCCACAGCAAGACTAGTTCACTTTCGTTATGGGAAACTGTAAATGATGTAAGAAATACGCAAAGAACAAATACAGTTTCTTTATACAACTGAGGCAGAATAGTGGCAAGGAAAGTTGGTTTCAGATAGGTACATTGACTGATAACAGGCTGCAAAAACAAGGATGAAAACAGGGCAATAAACAGGAGGGAACCCCAGTAGCACTAGGAAAAACTGGTTCAGGGCAGGTAGTACACTGGCAGTTTGACCTTCAGCGCAGGTAGCCCCTTCGGGACCTGCGATGAAATGCAGACTGCCTTCACAGTGCCTGCAATGAAGAGATAAACTTGCGTTTTTCTCAGTTTCCGGGTCACAGATTGCTCAAAAATTCACAGTTTTAGGCCAAATCAAAAGCTATCAATCAAGTACACACTAAAGGGTAATTAGGAGGATGAAAAGCTATCACTAAGAGCTGTTCAGAGTCCTTGTGGATCAGCTCTTCAAATCATAAACATGCCCAGAAACTGAACTAGAGTAGCTGCCCTCTACTTTGCATTTGAAAGATCCAAATGCAGTTTGATTCGGTACTCCCTGTGTTTAGGAAATGAATAGCAAAAACACAAACAACCAACAAGATACGATCCCCAGTGGAGTCGCCAATTTGTTGTTGGGAAAAGTATCCAATACGGAATGACCCTATCCCACTCTAAGGGTGATAGTACCTCAGCAACAATCGAAGCAAAGCTATCTAAGATTTCTTCTTTATGAAAGTAAAATAGGGGAGAAAGAGATCCACTAACCGATGTCTTTCGCTAATGGTTGATCCAATCTTCTCTCCTTGCTGCTTGCTCCCAGCTCCTTGCTCTTTCACTGGCCTAGCTACACCAAGATCCTGCAAAATGGCAAGAGAGGGAAACTACAAGAAGCATACATTCATAATTGATTTAAGGATTAGAATAAATCAAATACACAAGTATAACAATACACCATTGAGACACATGTATATAGAAGAACCTCAAATGCTTTATTAATGGAAGAAGTAAAGTTCAGGAAGTGATACAACCATAAAAGTCCCAATCCAGCATGACCTCCCAGCAGAAAGAAATCTCCTCTTCACCTCCTTCAAAGCAAATCACCCAATAGTTCTATACTCAAACCAACAGCACTTCCTTACATTCACAAGATTCCAGCCTCCCTAGACCTCATGAGAGAGCTCTATATATAAGAGTTTTGGAGAAAGGATGAGTCAACTTGTAGCTGGCATGAAGCTAACTAGTGTCCTCTCCCACTTCAGTTATTCTTCAGTTCTTGAGTCCACTTGGAGGTTCTTGCTTCCACTTGGAGATCTAGACCCTCTTACTCATCACCGGTCAAATTCCCTGATCCAAGTGTCATTTTGGAAGCTTCCTGGGCATTGACACCTTGAGGAATGACTGTGCCACTTGTCCCAACTCGCCCAGCGCAGGTAGCCTTCTTTGCAGTTGAAATTCAGCGCAGGTACATAGTGGAGCAGTTGACATTCAGTGCAGATGCTCAGTGGAGCAGTTGACATGATCCAGAATTAGCTTGTTTTTGAGTGTTTTCAGGTGGAGAACTGATATTCAGTGCTGTGGTTTGCTGACCTTGTTCCTCTAGGGGTAGGAACAACATGTTTAGGGACTTTGGATCCCTCAAATTATGGACATTTCATGCTTCATGCTGTAAGGCACAAAAATGTCTATAACAGTTGAGCATGGGAATGCCCGCCTCAACTAGATCATGAAAACAGTATGAAAAATAATGTATTGTATTGTATCTTATTACAGGTCTCCTCCCAACATTGAATGAACTTCGGATCCTCCTAATAAATCATTTCACTCGATAAACGACCTCATACTTTAGGGGGCAACTTTTATAGACATTTTTGTGCCTTACATCTATAATCATGAAATGTCCATAATTCAAGGGATTCAAAGTCCCTAAAGATGTTGTTACAGCTCCTAAAGGAACAAGGTCAACCAATGACAGCTTCTCCCAGAAGTTCTCCACCAAAAACCACTCAGAAACAGTCAATTCAGGATCAATTCAGAGGCTCCACTAGCTGCCTGCGTTGAAATGCAGAGGCTACACTGGCTAGGTGCACTGCAACGCAGGTGGAAGCACTACCAGGGTGCGTTGAGCGGGAAATGACAAATGGCAAGTTTATTCAACGAGGTGGAAAGACCCTAGAAGCTTCCAGAATCTTCTCCAATGACACTTGCCTCAATGAATTCGACTAGTGATGAGTAAGAGGCTCTCAACCTCCAAGTGGAAACAAGAACTGACAGAGAGAAGCCACAAGTCAAAACATAAGCTGACTCATCCTCTCTACTTACATCTATATATGGATCTCTCACCCAGAGGTTCAGGAGGCTAGAATTGTGTACTTTGCAGAGAATTGCTGTTGGTTTGAGATTGAGATTAGTATATTGGGTGATTTATGCTTTGTTGGAGGAGAGGAAGGGATTCCTTTGCTGGGAGGTAGATGCTGGATCGGAACTCACTTGGTTGTATCCCCTCTTGGACTTTCTTATTCTATCAATAAACTATTTGAGTTTCTCCTACATGCTGTGTACCAATGATGTTTTGCTATGCTTACATGTTTAGCTTAATCTGATCTTGAGCTTTTTATGAATGTATATCTGTATCTTTGTGTAGTTTCTCTCTCTTGTGATCTTGCAGGAATTCGGTGAAGCTGGGCCGGGGAAGGAGCAAGAAGCTGGGAGCTACTGAAGAGAGGAGTGATTTGGATCGACAAACTAGCGGAAGACACAGGTTAGTTACATCCTCCTTCCTCATTTACATTTCATAAAGAAGAATACTCAAATAAGTTTCCTTGTTTGTTGCTAAGGCACTATCACACCTTAGAGTGGGATAGGGGCATTCCGAATTGGATACTTTTCCCAACAACACACTCCCTGTGAGCCTAATGATGACGCCGAACAGGGAACTCCAAGCGCAACTGAAGAAGGTGATTCGACAGAGGTGGAAGAGGAACTGAACAGCCTTGGGCTCGAATGGCTTTAAATCCATGAACAGAGAACATAAGACAAACAGAAGAGGAAGAACCGAAGACAGAAAAACAGAGAGGCAAAGAAGACAGTGAAGCAGAGAAAAGTAGAAAGAAGACAGAGGGTCGAGCTAACCAAAGGCAGCGTTGAGCACCAGAGAACTTGAGAGATTCAAGCCATCCCCGAGTGGATCTATCAGACCAAAGAGGTTAAAGAGCTGGTAGGCAACAGAGTCTGTGAACTCCAGTGGCTTGGGGAATCCAAGAACCACCCTGCCAAGCAAATCTGTTTCAGGAGACTCATATTTAGCTTCTGCATTGTAATTCTCTACTTAAGACACAATAAAATAAGGCCACCACCGAGAACTAGACCAGAGATGTAGCCCTGGAGGATAGGGTGAACTCCTTATTAAAGTCTTGTGTTCTTGTATTTGCTTACTGTATTTCTCTGTTGTCTTTCTATTTCAAGTGTCTGTGTATTTGCAATCTGATCGATCCGTTGCTTAAATAACATAGACACACACACTATCACATGAGTTTGTAATACCTTTGTTCAATAAATTTTTAACTGAGGTCACTCATAGGGTGATTATCAGATCATTTGTTGAGTTCTCTGTAGTCAACGCATATCTGCAGTTTTCCATTCTTTTTAGGGAGAACTACTAATGGAGAAACCCATTTACTGTCAGATATAGGATAGATAAAATTCACATCTAATAGTTTTTGAAGCTCTTCTTTCATAATATACTTTAGATGAGGATTTAATCTACGTTGTGGTTTTCGAATGGGTCTTGCATCTTTTTCAGTGTAGATTTGGTGCATGCATAACTGAGGGTCAATCCCTTTTATGTATGGGTAATCCCATGTGAAATCCCCTTTATATTTCCTAAGGACTTGGACAAGTTTATGTTGCTGGTCATTACTCAGATTACTGTTAATGTTTAGGATTTTCCCTTGCTCGATTTGAATAGGTTTGTTATTATAGGTAGTGGTTGTTGGTATTGGTTGGTCATTAATGTCTCTCAAGGAATCTTCTTCAATCTCATTATCAAGGACTGATTCAATCATGTGACATCTCAAATTAGACACTACAGAAGGGTGATTAATAAATGTGTTAATGACATCATCTTCTGTTTGGTTTTTGAATTCAATCGCATCTGCTGTTAGTTCCAGTCTTCGCAGCCTGTCACCAGGGATCAACATGAGCTCTTACTATGTCTGGTTTTGTTAAATTTTTTGCACATGATGTTCAACAAAAAAACATGTCACAAGTGTTTCCATCAGAAGAATCTCGGAAAAATCTTTCCAACGGTATATCACACTCCCATAACCGGCTCCCGGATTAGAAGATATGATCGAAATGAACGAGTGATTCTTGGTTATGCATGTTTTGAGGTCAGTTGCTGCACAAAATGACAAGTTTAGTACAAAATCAGTTTCTAAAATAATTGTAAGGAATTTTTCAAAAGTGAAATACTTTTTTGTTCATCACATACCAAATAACAAAAACGTCCTTCAGTTTATGCATAGGTGCTACTATGTGGGAGATATATAGTGATATTTGGAGCCTACATTAAAACAAAGCAAATTTTTCATATTTTTTACTATTTTAATCATTTTAGTGCGGGGCCATTTTACAACATATGGAAAGTAATTTTGCAAAACCCAAGGGTTTTTTGTTAAACACAAGCCATATAACAAAAGCCTCTTTCATTTTATTCATAGGTGTCATGAATTGGGATATGTGACTAGATCTTTATAGCTCATTTTCACAGATTTAAATTTTTAATGATTTCTGTTTTAGAGATTATTTTGTGGAACATATTTCTAGCAAATGGAAATGAATTTTCCAAATTTGAGAGAATTTTTTCGCCAACATGACCTTATCTACAAAAACCTCTTTCCATTTTGTAACAGGTGCTATGGTTTAGGAGATACGAGTTCATCTTCAACACCTATTTTCAGAAATTCGGCCCAAGTTTAATGTAGCTAATTCTATTTTGAAGAAAATGGTTGAGCTCAATCCCTTAGTACAAGGATGAGAAAATGTATATATTTTATGAATTTCATAGTGTAGGGGTTGGTATAAGGTTGGACTCTTGAGAAATAAAGGAACTTCATTGTACACTCATATTTCCATTTTGGCTAAGGAATTGAGACTAGGATTTGTAGCACTCTTTGGGATTCATGTGGCAATTTGTCTTGGTACAGTGCTTTCTCTTTGTAATTTTGAATTTGTTTATGTGATTGTATGCCATTATCTATCTTATTTCTTCTGAACTAAACAAACAAGGTTGTAAGTAGAATCCATTGAAAGTGCAGTGCTCTACTTGAAGTTTGCTTTAGTTATTTGATGTTTTCAGCTGTTTGGGGAGGATCCATGATTGCACTTGCCCTCTTCAACACCTCACCTGTCTGTTCCCTCCATCCCATTCAAATTTAAGTGCCAAAATGATTGCCTACCTTTCCCCATTGAGATCTCTGCAGGACTGAGCCTCAATCCCCGCACCCAAAAGCCATCTTTCCATCTGAGCCAACAAAACACTATTTTATCAAATCAACTCTCTTGCACATATACCTAGCCTAAGATCAGAAGATATTTCAGTCATCTCAAGCCCCCATAGATCATTATTTGCTGAGATTGACCCGGAGAGAGCCCTCTCCCGACCCGGTAGGGCTAGCTACCAGGTTAAGCATGGTTTGATGTGAGCTCTGGATCCTACCTTTCTCAGCCTAAGGTAAATCTAGGCACTAACATAGTGGCGACCATACTGGGGAAGAAATTGTTTGTTTGTTAGTGTTGTTCATTTTATAAACTACAGACGGACTCTGAAGATTATCCAGGTAGCCTTCGAAACGCTTTTTCTTTGCATTAGCACAAGTAGATAAAAGCTACTTCAGTCAATCTCTGGTCTAGTTTATGAACTGAACATCTAACTTGCAAATTGCCCCAGTACATTCAGGAAAGATCATTCAAGTTTCAGATCTGATTGCTAATGGTGGACAGCAGTCTGACACATATGAAGGCTGAAATCATCTACCTGGAAACTCCATTGTTCAAAGTCCCGAGTTTCAAAGTATTGATGGTGGCTCCATTGGCTAAATGAAGGACTCAGATGTTGCTTCTATTTGTTCAAGGTATTCATGTGTCGATTTTTCTAATCTTCCTGGTTTTCCTAATCAATTACCAAAGGATGCATACATTTTGAGTAATGGCCCTAAATTCAATGGGGAAGATCTGACTTTGACTCTAGAACATATAGAAAATTTTAAAACATTTGTGGACATTCTTAGAGTTAAAAAGGAAGATGTCTTCATTAGATTGTTCTTTGATTCGTTTCAAGGCAAATGTAGAAAATGGATTGAAGGTTTTCCTATCAGATCTATTAAGTCCTTTGTAGATTTTTGGCATATCTTTCTTGAAACATGGATGGAGAAAGAGGAAGAATTCAAAATAGAGGTGCCTTCTATTCAAGGTTTTAGAGAATGGGAAGATATGTGCATGGATGATGAGGTAGATGAGAACTTTGCTTCATCTCTTTCTTCTTATCTGAAATCCTGTCGATGCAGCCATGAAGTTAAGCTCAATTTCTTGCAAGAGTTTTCCATCAAAATTGAAGGAGATCTAATTGAATTGGAGACCCAAATACAGTCCCAGGATCTAGACTATCGAGTCCCATTCTTTGGGGACCTTTTTCAGTAGAAGGAACAAAAGGTAAGGCTGCCCGTGGATGTTTGCATTGACAATTTGCAGTTGGCGGTCTGTGTTGAGGAGTTAGGGCAGCAAACAGAGTCTGGTTTCTTTGATCCTCTTGTCGCATATATGGAGTATTTTTTCTATTTGAATGATAGATCAAATTGTCTTTTACGCAACCAGACTTGTTATGTGCATGTATGGCTATCATCATCTACATTTGTGTCCTGGTTGAAGCACTTTCAAGCAGCATCCTTGTCACAGTTACTTGATTGGTTGATATGGAATTACAACATTACCTAATCTATCAATTTTGCAGCAAAGTGGGTTAGATTTGTACATAAATAAGTTGTCCAAGGCAGCATTTCAGTTTTCAGTATTTGTTTATGTACAAGTTGCAGTAATTATATGTTTTTGGATTGGTATGAGTTATTTTGGGTTTGAAGTTGTTTGACCATCCATTCCCAATGGAAGAGGCACTGTCTACTTTCCAGAGATCTGTAGTTCTTGGCACCTCCAAGGAGCTACCATCCCCATTGGAGCCGATGTTAGTCCAGTCTTCGCAGCCTGTCACTAGGGATCAACATGAGCTCTTACTATGTATGGTTTTGTTATATGTTTTGCACATGATCTTCAGCACAAAACATGTCACAAGTGTTTCCACTAAAATAAGCTCGGAAAAATCTTTCCAACGGTATATCACACTCCTATAACCGGCTCCCGGATTAGAAGATATGATCAAAATGAATGAGTGATTCTTGGTTATGCATGTTTTGAGGTCAGTTGCTGCACAGAATGACAAGTTTAGTACAAAATTAGTTTTTGAAATAATGGTAAGGAATTTTTTAAAGGTGAAAGAGGTTTTTGAAATAGCGGAACCGATTGCTAGCAAATGGAAATGAATTTCCAAATTTGAGAGAGGTTTTTCGCCAACATGACCTTATCTACAAAAACCGCTTTCAGTTTCATAACAGGTGCTATGGTTTAGGAGATACGAGTTCATCTTCAACGCCTATTTTCAGAAATTCGGCCCAAGTTTAATGTAACTAATTCTATTTTGAAGAAAATGGTTGAGCTCAATCCCTTAGTACAAGGATGAGAAAATGTATATATTTTTTGAATTTCATAGTGTAGGGGTTGGATTTTTGTAGAAGGTTGGACTCTTGAGAAAGAAAGGAACTTCATTGTACACTCATATTTTCATTTTGGCTAAGGAATTGAGACCAGGATTTGTAGCACTCTTTGGGATTCATGTGGCAATTTGTCTTGGTACAGTGCTTTCCCTTTGTAATTGTGAATTTTTTTATGTGATTGTATGCCATTATCTATCTTATTTCTTCTGAACTAAACAAACAAGGTTGTAAGTAGAATCCATTGAAAGTGCAGTGCTCTACTTGAAGTTTGCTTTAGTTATTTGATGTTTTCAGCTGTTTGGGGAGGATCCATGATTGCACTTTCCCTCTTCAACACCTCACCTGTCTGTTCCCTCCATCCCATTCAAATTTAAGTGCCAAAACGATTTCCTACCTTGCCCCATTGAGATCTCTGCAGGACTGAGCCTCAATCCCCGCACCCAAAAGCAATCTTTCCATCTGAGCCAACAAAACAATATTTTATCAAATCAACTCTCTTGCACATATACCTAGCCTAAGATCAGAAGATATTTCAGTCATCTCAAGCCCCCATAGATCATTATTTGCTGAGATTGACCCGGAGAGAGCCCTCTCCTGACCTGGTAGGGCTAGCTACCAGGCTGAGCGTGGTTTGATGTTGGCCCTGGATCCTACCTTTTTAGCCTGAGGTAAATCTAGGCACTAACATTTGCCACAGTCAATGGTGAACGAATATTCTCTTTTAAATATGTTGTTGGTTGTTTCCTAGTTTTTATAATGGTTAGGCTTGGCTGAGCAGGAGGGTATAAAGCTAAATTCTTTACATCATTTCCTCTAGTTATGGTCATACTTCCTGTTCGACAGCCTATATAAGCATCGGTTGTTGCTAGCCAAGGCCTTCCTAGTATTAAGGGATGCCCATCTAGCCAATTTCTGGGGTTAATAATCAAAAAATCTACTGGATATTTCCACGATTCCACAAAAACCATCACATCTTGTAATGTTCCTTCTGGCCTAATTACTGAATGGTCAACGAATTCCAGCAAGGTAGTGGTTGGTTCTAAGGCTGTGATGCCAAGCACTTCACAAGTTTCTGTTGTAAGAATATTAATGGCTGCCCCTAAGTCAACTAAAGCATTGGGAAAAGAGTGGCCATTTATTTGTACTATGACAATGGGATTTCTCGGGTCTTCATATTTTATAGGTGTCTCTTTGCCTAGTAATAAATCAGACAAAGTTCCGACGACATGTATAGTTGGTGTTATTTTTGTTTTCCTCACAGACATTTGCACACAATTATTTAATGGTTTTAGCATATATCATAATGTCTTGAATGGCCTGGAGGAGGGTTATTTTTATACAGATATTTTCGAGTTCACCCAGAAGATCAAAGTCAATATATTCAATTGGTCGAGGTATTATCAATCTTTCTGAGAACAGGGGAGAAGTAATTATAATTTGCTCGGGATATTTTTGCCTGACTGTATCTCCTCCCTATTTTATTTGTTGGTAATCTACAGTTGAAGGCTTATTTAGATGTCTTTCTTTACCCTTGTAAGTTTTAACCCCGTACACAAATTACCTGCATAAGAATTTTAAAACACAGAAAATAAGCAATGCAAGAGCATAAGACATAATACACATATACACAAAGATTTTCCCTGGGATCCCAAAATCGGGACTACCAGCTTGATTTTTCATTATGTTCCTTTCAATGTTATAATACATATTTATACATGCCAAAGCATCCAATACCATGGACCGAAAACCATCGCATCCAAAAAACATCTGCCAAAAATCATGCACAAAACCATAGGTGGGTTCGCCCAACCTAACATAGGGTCCATAACCAAAATTTTCTGGGGCACTGCCCCGGACCCCATAAAGTGAGGTTACGGGTGCCCCTCAAACCCCCCATTAACTACGTGGAAAGAATATAACACAACCCAACAACCCTCAGGTTGCAAATTATTGTCCTCATCTGGAGCAATTACGCGACCAGATCTTAACTTAAGTTCATTACATTCTCTCATCTCAATTTCAGGGTTCAGACTTTCAATAATTTGGACTCACTGGATTGGCCTGTTGTTAGCATTTGGTTTGGGTTGAGCTGGGAGTTGTAGTCATATGTTAGGTTGAGGATTTTCTGCAACGTATAAGATGTTGGTAAGGTTGGTTGAGGCAGAGCAACTATTCCCATAGTGTTTTGGGAAGTTTTAGTGTCTACGGATAAATGCTTAAACCCCTAGACTAGTAGCTATGTCTAGAACAATAGTTTAAAGAGTTCTCTACTTTTCCTATGATCAATAGATTAAATAAGAGGCAAAGAAGCCTACCTGTAGTAATCACTTGCTTCTTATATCCCTTGACCGATTCGGTCACTCCTCTCCGTACTTAATCCACTTGAAGAGTACCTGCACACAGATAGAAGACAACAACCAATCAAAGCATGTGATAATAATGATCTATCGACTAGACATAGCATGGAATCAAGTACATGATATACATATGAAAGCATAAATGAATAACAAAAGCATATGGAAAAATATTTGAACACTTTATTAGTAAAAGGAAGAGTTACAACCCATTGCTCGATTCAGCGTCACTCCTCCAGTTCAATCCCATTGATGAGCCCCAATTTTTGGTACAATTTGGGCTCATTTGGCCTACTTACCTTGCTCAACCATTCATCTTTTATCACTTATGCATTCATTTCTTAGCATATTCGTGTTGTTTGTAGGAAGAAGGGCAGGCATTATATCTATGTGGCTAATACATGATGATTTCAGGTTTTTGGCATTAAAGAGAGCAAAAGACCACGTAAATGGAGACAAGGAGACAGCAAAGGTGACATTGCGGGTTCATAGGGAGGTTGTCCATAGTCTTGATGACCTTCCTCGTGATTTTCACCTTAACTCCGAGCTCCAACAGCTCTCCCCACCGAGCTTAAAGGCAGCCAACATGTTCTACAGGATCAGCAGTTTACAGCAGTTTGACTTCCAGTTGGACAGCCAAGCTCCACGAATGGAGGAAGCCAGCTTGATCTTCATTGTGTATAAATATGAAGGTCGTAGCCTTTGATAGGAGCTTTTTGAACTTTTGGACTGATATTGTAATTTCTGAGAACATCTCAGTGTTTGTTTTTGTAAGCCAGTTTTGGCATGACATTAGACTTTTGATTATGAATAAAGGCAAGCAGACTTGGATCTAATTCTGAGCTTTTAAGGGAGCTATAGCTCTCAGGTTAGGGCCCAACCTGAGAGCAATAGATATCCTCTTCTTGTAGTGTTATTTGCCTTTCTTTCCAGCACTTTGTTTCCTTGTTTGATATGCATTTCAAGAACACAGTCTGCTGATTTGATTTCTTTAATGAGATTGAGTAGGATTAGCTTATGGTTAAATCACTTTCAGTTGCTTAGATTAGAATAGGAGGTTTGTAATTCACTGGAGCTCCAAGAAAAGGTTGTTAGTGCCTTCACTGCCATCTCTGTTTAGGGATTGGGGTGCAGTCTATACCAACCACACAAAAAAACGCAGTCTTTTTCTACTTTTATGCAAGCTGCAACACAGTCGTTTTGATCATAGAACCATCCATGCACTCTGATCTTGAGCCACACTTCTTCATCACAACTCCATGCACGACTTCTTTTCACGGTTTACATTGATGTTCATAGGTTTAATAGCACAGGTAGCACAAGTTAATGGATTCTCGTTTTTGGTGCAGGACATAAGCAATTTGTTTTATTTACACTGCTCAGTATCATTCCACTTCCTTCTTCTTCTTCTTAACCACGCCTAAAGCCACCTACTCGACCTCTGTTCAGCTCGTTCACCTTCCAACTTTTCCATTGCCACTTAGCTCCATCTTTTTGACCTTTCGTTGCTGCCATCCTTTTATCCACCAACCAACTTCGTGCACTCTTTCTCCATCTTATTTCTCTGCCCCTGAGTCATCACAAGCTCCATCTCCACCTTACCTATCCACCCATACCGCTCCATCACTTCACCATCACCCAAAACTCCCACGGTAGAACATCCTGTAGAAGTTAGCAGATTTCCTGTAGAATCCCTGAGTTTCCTGTAGGATCCCCTGCAGACATCCTGTAGAAACCTGTAACCTCGGTTGCCGAGCACCTGAACGTTGTGGACTTCTATGGAATGATGTGTTGGATCCTCTGGGACCTCTCCTAGCCCTCCTGACCTTTCCCAAGCTTTCTCTCCCTTCGCACCACCTCTGCACAGCCAAACCCTAATAAGAAACAAAACCATAATCACTCCAACCACTTAAGCAAAAATACAAAAACAATGTTCTTTTCAATGAAAGTAGTTTGAGTTCATGCATTTCACATCACTAGAAGTAATGGCATCATTTTTAGACATTTTCACTCTCACTATTGCATCATAGAGGTTAAACTAGTCAAATTAGGGTTTACTAGGGTTTCCATGCTTTGGTTGGCTTTCAGTTCATTTTTGCAAAATAGATCAGCTTCCTTGAGATAGCCTTCGTCCATCATTTAGAAAGCTTCTTCTGAGAACATATAGAAGTTGGCTTGAGCCCTAGCGGACTTGTGCCAGCTGACCAAGTGACAGCTGCGACAAGAGCTAGTACTTGTGCATACAGCACCGTCACTTCCAAGTTTGTACGAACTACCGGGTTGATAAAAATAGAGATAGGGAGCCCCAGGAGTTGTAGCATTATTGCTACAATACTGGAGCCCACCATCTTTTTGGCGCCGTTGTTGGGGAAGTGTCAGAGTATTAGTAATTGTTGCTTTTCTTCTATTTTCTTACTATTGCCTTCTGCTAAGTAGTTTATTTCATTTCCATTCTGCAAAAGTAGCATAGACATTTCTTGCTTTCATAGATTAGAATTTCCTGCTTTCATAGATTATCATTTCCTGCTTTCATAGATTAGCATTTCCTGCTTTCATAGATTAGCATTTCCTGCTTTCATAGACTAGCATTTCATTTCTGCAAGCGTAGACTAGGTTTCAATTCTGCAAGCGTAGACTAGCATTTCCCATTCCTGCAATTTCATTTGAGCAAAGTAGATTAGTTCTTTCCTGCTTTCAGTTTAATTCTGCATTTTTATAGTTAGTTGTAGATCAATCTGTTTCATTTTTGCAGGTACCAAAGACAAAAAGCAAAAGCAATCAAAAAAGAAAGTCTTTTCCATTTCATGCCTCGTAGAAACCGGGATAAATTAGGCAAATTCCTACCCAACACCCCCACCACATCACTGAGTCACCCTTCTCTCTTCTTTGGTGACAGTGATCCAGAAGAACCTATAGGTGAACATCCCGAGATATACAAAGGTCCTATAGTAGAAGAAGAGTTAGAGACCACTCCATCTGAAGCTATGGCTGACAATAGAAGAGAAGATGAGAGAATAGAAGGTGTCTTCCCATCCGAGAGACCAATGGAGAGATGAAAATGAAGAACATTAGCCCCTCCGCCTTACCTCACTTCCATGGACTGACTACTGAAGATCCTGATACCTTCCTGTTTGAGTTTGCTGTCTTTTGTAGAACCTATGACTATACTGAAGATGAGCAAAAGCTGAAACTCTTCCCTTCAACTCTTAAGGATGCAGCATTACGCTGGTTCATGGGCTTACCTGGGAATAGTATCACCACTTGGGCTCAGATGCAGCAAGCTTTCAATACCAAGTACAGGGATTACTGTCGGTCCAAGGAAACCAAGGGAGAAATCTTTCGGATGACCATGGGAAATGATGAGTCCTTAGAGGATTATGAGGAGAGGTTCCAACATAGCTATAAGCGGGCCAGGTGCACACTTGACCCTGAATCCCTCAAGTTGGTCCTGCTCCGAGGAGTCCCTGAAGACCTCTTAGATACCCTTCACATGTTAGCTGGGGGGGACATTTACCAACTGCCTTATGAGGACATCAAGACTGTGTTTAGAAACCACTCCAGGGCAGCTCGGAAACGAGGTAGAGGAAACCTCCTCTCAACTAGTGTCCCTTTCTCCAAACATGAGCTTGCAAATCAATTAGAAGATCTCAAGAGCGAGGTGAGACAGACCATTGCCATGCAGCTGGACACATTCAGGATCCAGCAGAAGAAAGAAGAAGCTGAGAGAGCCTTGGTTGTCTTCTGCCCTAGGTGCACAAGGAGACACCCTAAGAACGAATGCCCATTGCATTCGGTTGAAGTATGTTTCGTTTGTGAGGAGGACCATCCCACAAATCAGTGTCCAACCTTACTTGGGTTTAAAGCCATGTACCAAGGGACAGAAGCTCCCACTGAACCTCTCTATTACCTCAACCAAAGGAGGCCACAAGGATCTAGACCTTATCAGCAGGGAATGCAAGGGGCACCTCAAGCTTATTACAGCCCCAACCAATTGACTCCTATGCCTTCCTGGGGTCCCCCTGCTCATCCTTCCTGGTCCATGCCTCCTCCATGGTCTTATCCACCTCAGTACCCTACTCAACCTACTTCTCATTCATATCATTCACATGCCCAGCCACAGCCTCAGTGGAATGCACCTCAGTCGGGGTGGAGGCCCCAGTACAATACTCCTCCCGCCATTTTGCCTCCACCACCAGTTCAACCTCAGCCATTACCTCCTGCTCCTCCAAGGCAACCTCAAATGCCTACTCAACTGAACCCAAACCCCAATAATAGACAGGCCCAGCAAGTATACACTGGGGAAACCTCATGCCCTACCTATGCTGTGGAGATCCAGGAGATCAATCTTCGATCTGGAAAGACTCTACCAGATCGCCAACCTCCTCCCCCAGAGGATGAGGAAGATAAACAGGAAAACGAACCAAAGGCTATTCCACCCTTTCCTGAGAGACTAACAGCCACCACACAACCCAACCCAGAGGAGGATGAGCTTCTGGGTGAGCTCAAGCAGTTGTGTGTAAAAATACCACTTCTCCAAGCCATCAAGGATGTGCCAATATACAACAAACTGGTTAAGGAAAAGTGTTTCAAACACCCAGGCAGGCGGAAGAAAGATGCTTCAACCATCAATGTCATAGGACAACTGTCTGACCTTATGTTAGGACAAGTCATCTGCCCAAAGTACCTAGATCCTGGAAGTCCTGTAGTAGATGTCCACATCAATGGCACCATCATACCTCACACCTTGATTGATCTGGGGGCTGCCTTTAATGTGATGACCAGGGATACCATGCTCAAACTCAATCTCCAGGGTTCCTTGAGGAAGACCTCGACAGTACTGCAATTAGCAGATTGCTCCACTGTGACTCCCGAAGGGATTGTGGAGGATGTCTTGGTCTCTATCGACTCTTGGGAATACCCTGCAGATTTCTTGGTTCTGCAACCCAAGGCAAAGCTTACTGGATATCCTCTCATTTTGGGAAGGCCTTGGTTAGCCACTGCAGATGCTTACATAAGTTGCCGTGCAGGAAATATGACCATCAAAAATGGTCCTATGTCCAAACAGCTAGTCCTATACCCTCCTGCCCAACCCTCCTTAGAGCATGACTTACCACTCTGGTTAGAGGAAGGAGAGGAAGACGAGGTGTACTCAGCACCTCTGTGCACCCTAGATGCCACTAGAAGAGACCCCCCAACCGAGGATGACTTGATGGAGACCCTGATCCAGAATCCACCTTCCAGTGCACTATCCTTAGAGAAATTGGTGGAGGATGCCCAAGCTAGCACCTTAGTGGATCTTTGTACAACCAACCCTGTCACTCCCAGAGTCAAGAATGTGGAGTTCGGCCCTGAGAGAACGTTGAAGATCAGCTCCTCCCTATCTCCTGCCCAGGAAAAGGAGCTGTGTAGACTGTTGGCCAGTCACCTAGATGCTTTTGCTTGGAGCTATAAGGAGATGAAAGGAGTCCATCCTTCGGTCTGTACCCATCACATATACATCAAAGAGGATTGTAAGCCGGTTAGGCAACCCCAGAGGAGAATGAATCCAGCTCTTAAGGACATTGTCAAGGAAGAATTGCAAAAACTGTTGGATGCCGGATTCATCTACCCCATCTCAACTAGTGAATGGGTGTCC
Source organism: Pinus tabuliformis (assembly GCA_031772625.1). NCBI lineage: Eukaryota > Viridiplantae > Streptophyta > Pinopsida > Pinales > Pinaceae > Pinus > Pinus tabuliformis. Next base: position 1,098,074,005 of record CM062819.1, read on the forward strand.
CCTCTGGTGTTGGTTCCCAAGAAAAATGGTAAATGGAGAATCTGTGTGGACTACCGAGAACTGAACAAAGCTACCAAGAAAGACCATTTCCCTCTACCTTTCATAGATCAAGTGTTGGATGGACTGGCAGGAAAGAAGTTCTTCTCTTTCCTGGATGGGTTTAGCGGGTACAACCAAATCCAAATCAGCCCGGAAGACCAAGATAAGACCACCTTCAGTTGTCCTTGGGGCACCTTTGCCTACCGAGTCCTTCCCTTTGGGCTATGCAATGCTCCTGCTACCTTCCAGAGAGCTGTCTTAAGCATCTTCTCGGAGCTGGTCCATGATGCAGTGGAAATCTATATGGATGACTTTACTCCTTATGGGGCCAACTTCCAGGAAGCATTGTCCAATCTGGGAAAAGTCCTAACCAAATGCATTGAGATGAACTTGTCCCTTAGCCCTGAAAAATGTGAATTCCTAATGACTGAAGGGACCGTGCTAGGCCATACCATTTCTTGCCAAGGGTTACATGTGGATCCTAACAAAATTGCTCTCATCAAGAAGGTTCCACCTCCTCAAAAGGTAAGGGATGTTCGGAGTTTCTTGGGATCAGCAAGATATTACCGGAGATTCATTAAAGACTTCAGCAAGCTAGCCTCACCATTGTTTGGCCTGTTGGCAAAAGATGTGGAGTTTAAATGGACTGACGATTGTCAGAGGGCTTTAAATGAATTAAAGGACAAGTCGGTGTCAGCCCCAATCCTGAGAGGTCCAAACTGGGCCCTACCTTTCCACATCCACACTGATGCCTCGAACAAAGCCATAGGTGCAGCTTTAGGACAAGTTGAGCAAAAACTTCCATATGCCATTTACTTTGTTAGCAAAAACTTGTCCAAAGCTGAGTTGAATTACACTGTAACCGAGAAAGAATTCTTGGTTGTGGTCCATGCACTGAACAAGTTCCGACATTATATCACTGGCTATCAAACCTTTGTACATACAGACCATGCTGCAATTAGATATTTAATGAATAAACTAGATGTGAATGCTCGTATCATTAGATGGTTACTTTTATTGCAGCAGTTTGATTTGACCATTGTTGACAAACCAGGGAGAGAAAATGTTGTTGCTGACTTTTTATCTAGATTGGATTTGTCTACAGATGAGGATGGAACAGTGGATGACCAGATGCCCGATGAACATCTGTTTGCTATTTCAGTACTCTCTCCATGGTTTGCTGATATAGCAAACTACCTTGTTTCAGCACAGTTCCCTCCACACCTATCTTCAAGAGAGAAGAGCAAAATCATAAGAAAAAATGCCTCATTTACTTGGATCAGGGGCAATCTGTTCAAGCTTGGCCCCGATCAGATCTTAAGGCGTTGTGTAAGGGAGGAGGAAGTCTTTGATATCCTCCTCACTTGTCATGATGGGCCTTGTGGAGGACATTTTGCAGCAAAGAGAACTGCCTTCAAAATCCTGCAGGCAGGCTACTATTGGCCCACACTTCATCAAGATGTCAGAAGATATGTCAGCCAGTGTGACCAATGCCAAAGAATGGGGAAACCGACCCAAAGGGATGAGATGCCTCTCCAACCTCAGGTGACTCTTGAGCCATTTGAGAAGTGGGGTATGGACTTTGTGGGCCCAATCAACCCTCCTTCGAGGCAAAGGTCTTACATCATTGTGTGCACTGACTACCTGACAAAGTGGGCAGAGACCAAAGCAATCAAAGCAGCAATAGAAGAAAAGGTGGCCGAGTTCCTAAGAGAAAACATCTTCTATAAGTTTGGCTATCCAAGAGAGCTGGTCACCGATCAAGGGAGCCAGTTCACCTCCAACCTGGTTGAGGATCTACTAGCTCATCACAAGATCAAGCATAGGACTTCCACCCCCTATCACCCTCAAGCAAATGGGTAGGTGGAAGTCACCAATAGAGCATTAGAAGGGATCTTGACTAAGGTGGTGAGCAGCAGCAGAAAGGACTGGGCAGATCGCCTGGTTGAAGCCACATGGGCTTACAACACCACTTGGAAGACCACCACCGGCTTCACACCTTATGAGCTGGTCTATGGGAAGAAAGCTTTGCTGTCCATTGAGTTTGAATACAACACTTTGAGGATGGCAGCTCAGCGGGACCTAGATCTCATCCATGCACAACAAGAAAGGTTATTGCAGCTGAATGGCCTGGATGAGCACCGAATGCAGGCCCTCCTTCACTCAGAAGTGGTTCAACTTCAGAGAAAGGTGTGGCATGACCAACATCTCCATGACAAGCAATTTCAGCCGGGAGATTGGGCCTTGTTGTATGACTCCAGATACAAAGATTTCAAGGGGAAGCTGAGAACCAGATGGCTAGGGCCATATTCAGTGGAAAAATTTCATGACAATGGATCTGTTCTTATTCGAACCATTGATGAGGAAGCCATCCCCATGCTTGTCAATGGGCATCGATTGAAGATCTACAAGAAGCCTCCCTCAAGACAAGAGTTCATCAAAACTATGGAGAAGGCAGTGTTGGTCATAGAGAAGGGTTCTGCCTCTGCTTTGGGCATACCCTGAAAAATCTAAAAAAATAAATAAATAATAAAGATCCTTGGGTGAAAACCTTTCTGAGGCGCCCAAGGCAGGTGGTACGGGTGAAAACCTCATTGAGGCGTCCCTATTGTCTTTCAAAAAAAAAAAAAAGAGATTGGAAAAAGATCCTTGAGTGAAAACCTCTTTGAGGCGCTTAAGGCAGATGGCAAGGGTGAAAACCTCAATGAGGTGCCCCTGTTATCTTTCAAAAAAAAGGAAAAAAAAAGAGAAAAAAAACAAACAAAAGAAAAAAACAAGGTCAGCAGATTCATTATGTAAAATTGCATGCAGGTGTTCTATGGAGGAGAGGAAGCCTCTCAACTCAAAGCCAAGGGTGCTCATCATGCAGTCAGGACACCTCACCAGCACCTCCCCCAGGAATACTCATTTTCTCCAAGGTATGTGCAATTTTATTACAGCTTGAGTCTTCTACAGGAAGACGCAGATTTTCTACAAGAAGATGCAGAGTTTCTACAGGAAGATGCAGATTTTCTACAGGAAGGTGCAGACTCTCTACAGGAACGCAACCTTTCTACAGGAAGCTCTGTATTTCTACAGGAAACTTCTTGTAGAAGCTCAGAATGGGCCAGAATTCATTTCATGAGGAGATCTAACGGCTAAGGATCGGTTTGGACGCATGCAAGCCACTGTTGCCACCCTTGCACATTGTTGTTATCTTGTTCCACCATCCTTGTCGACATGCAACAAAGTTACCTGCACCAGCAAAGCAGATCGATGAGTCTCGAGAAAAAGCAAATTGTAAATGAAAAAACGCTAGAGATCTAACACCATGTGCATCCCAGTCATCCAGAAGCTCCGGGAGCGTGATCGTGAGGCCATCCATCGTCGTGCAACATGCACCCAAGGAGGAAGAACTGTTACAAGACATCCCGCGGGAGTCCTGTAACGATTGAGCCTGCTAGAGTGGATACCATTCACAGCGCAGGCCACATGCAATGAAACGTGGGCGCATGCAACTAAAGCATCCCATCCATCGTCGGCAGCTTGTGAACATGGACCTCCAGGCCTGTGTAAGTTCGCCAGCAGCAGGTAAATCCACTCATCAGCGTCCAAAGAACCGAAACATCGTGTGCAGCCGCGCAGGTAAGTGTCTCGACCCTTCCTTCCATCAGATTGCATGAATGTTACTTTGATTGATTGCAAAGTGTAAAGGTGAATGGGTTGAGCGGCCGTATGGCCATTTGGCCGGCCACATTGGCCAGTTAATGGTCTAGTGGATGTGTGGGTGGCGGCCATGACAAAAAGAATAGCAGCATGCACGTGAGAGCAATCCCGTCGGAAAAAAACGAGTTTAACAGAAGAGGCGGCGGCAGATCTGCGGGAATTGATGCGGCAGCAAGTGAACGCGCAGTTGAATGATGGGATGACGTCACCCAACGGTCCAGCGGGGACAGCTCACCCCCGCACCACGGATTCCGCCGAATTCAAAATCTAATCGGCTAGATTGCACTCATGCATTTATCAACCATCGTTTTGAACTCGAGCGGCTATCCTGATCTTTCTGCAGTTCGATACGCCGAGCCTTTGGCTATCAGAACGATTGTGAAGCACACCCAAGGCGCAGACCGACTGCAGTCTTCCCGAAAATCGCGCGCTGCATTCTACAGGAACGCTGTCATCCTATAGGAATGCAGTTTCTACAGGAAAGCGGGTGCCTCACGTAAAAAGGTGGCAAATTAAAAAGGTAACCCTGAACTCTTCATGCACTGGTTATTAAAGGTGGCAAAATTGTCGTCCACAGTCTGGTCATAGAAAAACGGTGAAATTGTTGTCTGTTGTGCCTATACTGTCATTCTACAGGATGTCGAATAATTAAACTGTGTTAATTTCCTCAGGGATAAGTTTTGTGGATTATGTGCATGAAATTCTACGCTCTGTCTCAGTAAACCAAATTTCTTCCACAATCACCACCTCTGGTTAAGGAAACTGTTTTATCATGCCAGGTGGGTTTATTAGACGAGAACCCACTGATTCAACCAAGTTAAGGGAAAACCAGGAAGTGGTGGAGCTCTTCACACGGGTTCAATGGATATCTTTTTGTGACAAATTGCAGGGTTACGATGATGAAGTGGCAGAAGAATTTTTGCAGGCTCTGAGGCTGAAATCCAAGACACTGGCCACAGTGAACTTCAGGGGTCTAAGCCTCAAGCTCACCCCGCAATATATCAGTCGAATTACTGGACTTCCGATGGGTTTGCCATGGGATAAGGAAGAAAGGAAGTTGAGCCAGCAGGCCAAGAAAGAATTCTTTCCACCTGAGGAGGAATTCTCAGAGGACAAAAATGGGGTGCGAAGAACCAGCTTGCTGCCACCATGAAATGAAGTCAGCCTGCAAATCATGAAGTATATAACCTGTGAAGGCCATTTTAGCATCGTGTACGCGTATCACTTTCGGTTGCTCACTGAATTAAGGCACCGGATTGATCTTCCTGTAGAAGAGAAACTGAGCATTCCTTATTTCCTGCTTCAGTCCCTAATTGAGTGTGCCACAAAGTTAAAAGAAGGCATACCAGATCAGGTAGCCCACCATGGGTTGATCAAACTTCTTGTGGAGGATGCGCTTCATTCATATAAGGTTCCCCTCTCATGGGAATCATTCAGGAATTTGACAAGAGATGGAGACATAAAAATGTTGATTGAAGAAACGGGTTCCTCCAGCAGTGAGGAAAAAGAAGCAGTGGCCGAGGGAAAGAAAGAAAGAGGCCAGAAGACCCCGACCACAGTGCAGAAGAAAGAACAAAAGAAGAAGCATGAGGAAAAGGATGACAAAGAAAAAGGTGACACACCCATCTTGTCAGCAAGAGAAAAGAGGTTGAAGAGCAGAACGGACAAAGCTGAGAGGGTCCACATCAGCCCAAGTACCTCATCAGCACCTGCAACCAAACCAAAAAGCAAAACCCATGCAGCAAAGCAAGCAAAGGTGGTGACACCCGTATCTACAGGAAAGCAGAAACAGGCTTCTACAGGAAGCCCGAAAACAGTAAAAGGGTCTTCTACAGGAAACCCGAAAATCGTTGAAAAAGGGACTTCTACAGGAATCCCGAAATTGGCAAAAGGGTCTTCTACAGGAAACCCGAAAATTACCAAAACAGGGGCTTCTACAGGAAGCCCTGAAAAGGTGAAACCCAAGGAGAAGAAGGTGGACATTCTGGCAAGGGAGGCAGCAGCTGTATTAGCTGGCCTCAGCACACCACCTAAGCCAAAAGAAAAGAGGAAGAGGGAGACCCCTCTATACTTTAAAGCTCGAAGAAGTGTTAGGATAAAGACGGGCAAGCCACAGCCTCCGTCCAGCAGCCTGATTGTCATCGAAGATACCCCTGCTTCTCCCAAGGAAAAGTCCCCCTCAAGGATAACAGTCACCTACGAGAAGGGGAGTCCAAAGAAAAATACGTGGCAAGAAAGGTTAGACCTGTTGACTGAAAAAACTCGGCTACAGGAAGCTGAAAACATTCTACAGGACACTCTGGCCTGGCTACAGGAAACGGAGAAGAGGGAAGGAGAAGGACCCTCATCACCACCAAGGGAGGGTGAGGTAGAGCCACCTAAAGAGGCAGAAGAAGTACATATACCAGCGCCCAGCCCTCAGCCTAGCCTGAGTTCATACTATACCTTTTTAGAGGCGGGCAAAATCATACCGCAGAAATTTACTGTACCCCTATTTTTTGCATTGGAGGAAGAAAGAGTCCGTACCCACACATGGATGCAGATCGCCAAGTCAAAGGGTGTGGCGGACATAGGCCCTTTACAAGAGCAACTCAAGGAGGTCAGGAGTGAATTCACCATGGCTAAACATGTGGCTAATTTCCAACGTGTGCTTCTACAGGAAGAAAACCAGAAGCTGAGATTGCAGCTACAGGAACTAAGGGCAGGGGAAGGTACATCCTCCAAAGACACCACAGAAGAACAACAAGGCAAAAAGGAGCTGACCACTGGTCTTGAAGAGCCAATGACACTTCTACAGGAAGCAGAACAGCAGGCACAAATTGAAGTGCAAGCTCTAAAAGAATAGCTGCATCAAAAAAAAGCACAATTGGCCTGCATGGCCAGCTGGGCCATGGAGGCAATACAGTGCAGAAAACCTGCAAAATCCTATGGATTGTACTTAAAAGATCAATGGCTGCAGTTCCAAATAAATACCTTGGCACAAAGAGGTATTTCTCAGATCCAAAACCCACAACAATTTTCTGAATTGTGTAGCACTAGTTCGTCAGAAGACAAAGCCAAATTAGCAGAATTCTACCTCCACAATTTGGCTTTGCCTAATGAAGTCTCCTGGGATCCCAATATTGCCTTGGGTGATATGAAATTGATGGCGTTCGCTTCATGGTTGAACCATGAGGATCAAAGAGTAGCTGAAGCAAAATCGGTCATGAACCGAGAATTGAGCGAGCCATTGTTCATTCGAGCAGAACCAAAGGATCCGGTTGCACTCATCTCAGCACACCAACAGTTGTCTACTGATCCCACAGCTTCCTTGAGATTTATGGACCAACAGGCCCAAGCCATAGCTCATTTTGAAGACATGGAAAGATTGTTAGGAGAAAGTGCTGCCCAAGCATGTACACGCAGATGGAATACCTTGGCACACATTTTGAAAATCCGAGAGTACCATACCCCAATTCGGATGAGGGAAGCTTTGGCAAGGGTAGACCTTTACAAGAAATCCATGCAAAGCCTCCAGGCCAGCTGGATTGGCCTTAAACTCATCCCACCACTACTGCTAGGGTTGACTGAAGGCAATACAGAGGAAGATGACAGTGAACAATGGGAAGCGGTGAACAGGAAAGCTGGGTTTCATATCAGCAAGGAGGACACTACCACAGAGGCTTGGGATGTAAGGGAAGCAGTAAAAGCAATGAAGGATGAAGATTTGGATTAAGTTGCTCAAGGATGAGCAAATATTTTAGCTGGGGGGTGATGATGAGCCCCAATTTTTGGTACAATTTGGGCTCATTTGGCCTACTTACCTTGCTCAACCATTCATCTTTTATCGCTTATGCATTCATTTCTTAGTATATTCGTGTTGTTTGTAGGAAGAAGGGCAGGCATTATATCTATGTGGCTAATACATGATGATTTCAGGTTTTTGGCATTAAAGAGAGCAAAAGACCACGTAAATGGAGACAAGGAGACTGCAAAGGTGACATTGCGGGTTCATAGGGAGGTTGTCCACAGTCTTGATGACCTTCCTCGTGATTTTCACCTTAACTCCGAGCTCCAACAGCTCTCCCCACCAAGCTTAAAGGAAGCCAACATGTTCTACAGGATCAGCAGTTTACAGCAGTTTGACTTCTAGTTGGACAGCCAAGCTCCTTGAATGGAGGAAGCCAGCTTGATCTTCATTGTGTATAAATATGAAGGTCGTAGCCTTTGATAGGAGCTTTTTGAACTTTTGGACTGATATTGTAATTTCTGAGCACAGCTCGGTGTTTGTTTTTGTAAGCCAGTTTTGGCATGACATTAGACTTTTGATTATGAATAAAGGCAAGAAGATTTGGATCTAATTCTGAGCTTTTAAGGGAGCTATAGCTCTCAGGTTAGGGCCCAACCTGAGAGAAATAGATCTCCTCTTCTTGTAGTGTTATTTTCCTTTCTTTCCAGCACTTTGTTTCCTTGTTTGATATGCATTTCAAGAACACAGTCTGCTGATTTGATTTCTTTAATGAGATTGAGTAGGATTAGCTTATGGTTAAAATCACTTTCAGTTGCTTAGATTAGAATAGGAGGTTTGTAATTCACTGGAGCTCCAAGAAAAGGTTGTTAGTGCCTTCACTGCCATCTCTATTTAGGGATTGGGGTGCAGTCTATACCAACCACCAAAAAAAATGCAGTCTTTTTCTACTTTTATGCAAGCTGCAACACAGTCGTTTTGATCATAGAACCATCCATGCACTCTGATCTTGAGCCATACTTCTTCATCACAACTCCATGCACGACTTCTTTTCACGGTTTACATTGCTGTTCACAGGTTTAATAGCACAGGTAGCACAGGTTAATGGATTCTCGTTTTTGGTGCAGGACATAAGCAATTTGTTTTATTTACACTGCTCAGTATCATTCCACTTCCTTCTTCTTCTTCTTAACCACGCCTAAAGCCACCTACTCGACCTCTGTTCAGCTCGTTCACCTTCCAACTCTTCCATTGCCACTTAGCTCCATCTTTTTGACCTTTCGTTGCTGCCATCCTTTTATCTACCAACCAACTTCGTGCACTCTTTCTCCATCTTATTTCTCTGCCCCTGAGTCATCACAAGCTCCATCTCCACCTTACCTATCCACCCATACCGCTCCATCACTTCACCATCACCCAAAACTCCCATGGTAGAACATCCTGTAGAAGTTAGCAAATTTCCTGTAGAATCCCTGAGTTTCCTGTAGGATCCCCTGCAGACATCCTGTAGAAACCTGTAACCTCGGTTGTCGAGCACCTGAACGTTGTGGACTTCTATGGAATGATGTGTTGGATCCTCTGGGACCTATCCTAGCCCTCCTGACCTTTCCCAAGCTCTCTCTCCCTTCGCACCACCTCTGCACAGCCAAACCCTAATAAGAAACAAAACCATAATCACTCCAACCACTTAAGCAAAAATACAAAAACAATGTTCTTTTCAATGAAAGTAGTTTGAGTTCATGTATTTCACATCACTAGAAGTAATGGCATCATTTTTAGACATTTGCACTCTCACTATTGCATCATAGAGGTTAAACTAGTCAGATTAGGGTTTACTAGGGTTTCCATGCTTTGGTTGGCTTTCAGTTCATTTTTTCAAAATAGATCAGCTTCCTTGAGATAGCCTTCGTCCATCATTTAGAAAGCTTCTTCTGAGAACATATAGAAGTTGGCTTGAGCCCTAGCGGACTTGTGCCAGCTGACCAAGTGACAGCTACGACAAGAGCTAGTACTTGTGCATACAGCACCGTCACTTCCAAGTTTGTACGAACTACCGGGTTGATAAAAATAGAGATAGGGAGCCCCATGAGTTGTAGCATTATTGCTACAATACTGGAGCCCACCACCCATCCTCTCCTCATAATAAGCAAGACATTTTGACATCATTACAATACTTGAAATCAACTCAAGTCTCATACTAACAACATCTCCCTATAATTCAATAATTTCCAGCCCCTGATCACTAATATGAGTGGTCTTTTTATAGGTGAATGAAGGAAGCTATGCCATAAATGGTGATAATGAATGCCCTCCCAAACTTAGAATTTAGTTCCATGGAGGAAGGGATAAGGGATTGATGTTCCTTAACTCCCTTCCTCATTCAAATACAAGCTCAAAGGAGTAGATAGGTTTTAGAAACTTCTAGAGGCATCCAGTGGATAAGGAATCTTTCAAACCCCAATGGAAATTCGCTCAAATTCGCCCAGCGCAGGCCAAAGAGGGACCAAGTGCACTGCATAGCACCCTGTGAGTGTATGGTTTGCATTGCAGCACACCTTAATGAAGGCCTACCTGCGCTAATCTACTTAGAGGTAGTTTCTGGATGATTTTGGTCGTGAAACTTCTTGGGAAGCTAGGCATTCTGATGGTTGACTTCTTTAGGGCATGTAACAATTGGATTAGGGTTTGATGGGCCCTAATAGTACTAATCTGTAAGTTGGGGTTGATGTGCCCAAATGGATCTGTAACGGTTGCCCCCTAAAGCATGAAGTCGTAAATATGTATGTCAAGTGAAATGCTTTATCATGTGGAGAGGAGGTTTCGAAGCGGAAGGTGACCTGCATCAATTACAATACATATATCATGATAATATGATTTTTTCTCATGAACTAGCTGAGGGAAGGCACACCCATACTCAGCTTATAAACTTTCATTACATGTACAAATATAGTCGTCTATAGATATAGACCCATGAATGGATGACCATGAATGTAAGGCCATTGTACATTTGATATAGTACTCCTAAATATATCGCAGCCTGGATGGATGAAACTAGATCTGGGGTCTTCAATCTCATTCAATCTTTCTTTCAAGTACAAGTCTAACCATGTGAATAGATGTTCTGAAGTCGAACATGGAAAGACGTCGTCTAATTACCAGCCAATGATGTAAGTTGTTAACAGACGCGAGAGGAATCACCGATAATGATAATGACCCTCAAGGTACTACAGTACATTTCACATGGTGTGATTAAATGATTTGATGTCGAACACCATACAAAGTCTTTCGGTCAAAGGCCAATGATCTCAACCTATCGCCAGAAGCAAGAAACCTGCCATTGATGTATGCAAGCCTCAAGGTACTGAAGGGGTGTTTCTAAGTCAACTTCTTGGATGATGTGCTGATGTCGAAAAGAATCGACTCGTTGCAGGAGGGCCTTGATGTATCCCACGTCAATGACATGAAATGAGGTAAATGATTTTGGAGATGAAAAATCGACTAACAACACAAGGTTAAGGAAAGGCGGTCATGAAAATGAAGGTTTATGGTATTGCAAAGGATGAAGTAAATGACTTCTCTTGAACATGTTGGCAACACTAAGATGAATTGGAAGCATTGACCCAAAACAAAGTAATGGATGGTATGATAGACCAACGGTGTGATAAACATCAAACTGAATGACCCAACCCACATAGTCATGATGATGAGGTGAAAGTGTCATGATCAAGAGCGACTTACTACCATAAAGTGTTTTCCCCTTTTCTCAATTTTCCCCCATCATTTCTGACCAGTACCTCTTTAATTTTTATCAAGCTTGAGGAGGATAACATTTGCTTGTTGTATAATTTCACCCTTCGGGCAAACCCATCGCTATTTGATGCTTTAACAGGTCTAGCGAAGGTGAAACTCCATCTTATCTAGATGGAAAAGTTTGTCTCTATTTGATGTTTTTAACGAGTTTAATGACAAAGATAACTTGGTCCTTTTCATGTTTAGGGAGTTTGAAAAGGAGTGAAAAGGAAACTCCACAAGTTATTTTTCGTAAGTTAATCTCTCAAGTCTGAAAAAGCATAAAATAATACAAGAGAGATATTGTTTCCAATCTTTTAACGAGCTGGAAAAGACAAGCGCTCAGCATCCTTTTCATATTTAGAGAGTCTGAAAAGAGCTTAAAGAGGACTCCAAGGGGGTTCCTTTTATGTTTTTAACAAAGCTCCAAAAAGAGATAAAAGTTTGCTTTGTGGTCAAAGATGTTCAATTTACATTTGAGCACGTAAGATTCTACATTTCAGTTGTTAAACCTGCTCAAAACACCATCAAAATAGATTAAAAATACATGTTCCATGGATAAAAATGAATAAAACTAATGTCTACTCGATTAATGTGAAAGAAATAAACATAAAAACAAGTTTTACCATTTAGTATTGCCATTTCACTTTTACCCTTTGATTTTGGTGCTCTGGAGTAGTTTTTACCTCAAAGTTCACTAGCTGATTGTAAAGGATTCAGTGGACCGTTCCTCATGCCGTCCAGACCAGGTAGGAGCTATCTCTATTCTCCTTCATTTCATTCCATTTATTTTCAGTTTTAAGCAAAATTTTGAGTTTTTGAGGCCCCTAGGGTTTCATTTTTCAAACTCTGGATCAGCGCACCCTTTCAGTATCGAAAGGTGTGTTGCATTGCACACACCCAGAAGGTTGTATGCATTGCAGCGCACTATCTCTAAGGGAGGGGTGCGCTGGGCGCAAAAACCAAATTTACACAGTTGTTTTCTCCCAAATTTACCGCTAATTTTTGCAAAAAATGGATCCTAATTTGTCTAATGGTTGCATTGCAAAAATTCATCGGATCAAAAAGGTGATTATATGGAGAGAACGAGAGCATGAAGGACAAGATATGATTGCCCTAAATAATCAGGGTACAGTTGAGGCCATAAGGAATTGTGGTTTACTCAAGTATTTTCAATTATCTAGCATGCGGCAACAAATTGAGCTTTTACAGTTCCTTGTTCGTTCTTGGGATCCTACTGATCAGGCATTTCACATTGGGGACAAAGTGATCCCGTTTACCATTGATGACATATACTTTCCGACTGGACTGTCGAGGCGGGGTGCCCCCATCTCACTATCAGGATTTACCAGAGGAGGTGAATCAGTGAGAGACTATATATGACAGTTCTGCTGGGAAGGAGCTCAACCTAGAAGAGACAGAAAGATTAACATCGGGGATGTTAGTGATTTACCATTGAGGATGATCCTCTTTACCCTTTCCAAACTAGCTAGCAGAGTGACACTACATTTGGAAAATAGATCATATATGCAATATGCATTATAGTGATTAGATCCAAAAGTGTTCAACTGGTGTGAGACAGTTCTTTCATCCATGAAAGAACAACGACCAAGGTAAAAAATGGAAAGGCAAAAAATTTCGGCTGTGGGTCAATCCTAATTTCTTTTGCCCTGGAGAGAATACCACTTCTGCAGCCACAACTCATTTCATTGCGAGTACCTAGACTTAGAGATCCACGGATGTAGAGATGGGTAGATCTTATGGCTAGACATGTTGGTCAGTGATTGATCTCATTTACCCCTGCATTCTTTAAATGGTTTGATCGATAGGGTATGGCCTTCACAGAATATCCATATTCAGGAATGGATTTTTGTGGTGATCCGGATTTGATGTTACCAGTTGGAGCACAATGGAGTGCTATAGGTAAATTGTTTGACCAAAGTGTTTTTGATTTTTAAAGTTTCTACGTTTCTTTTTGTGTTTTTTGATTATTTCCAAGACTAAACAAAACATTTTTTTTAATGTATGCAGATGTTGGACCTGTTCAACCTGTGGGACACCAACGAGAGGTAGGTGGGCCAGCACAGAGACCTGTTGGGAGAGCAGTTCTCCGAGACTTAGACTTAGCCGAGACATTGGCTGAGCTACAGGATCACATAGAGGGTTTGACCCTAGGCATTCTGGATGTCTGGATCGAGGAGTTTCCTATGCGACTGCAGCGCCACACCATCAGTGTGTCGAGTCATTGGATGAGACTCTTACGTATGATAGCACAGGCTGTGACCTGTTATCATGAGCAACACTAGTCTACTTAGATGTTTTTGCATACATTTTGAGTTTTTGGGTCAGATGACCAATTTTTGTCTTGGACACAAACTATTTGTAAAAACTTTTAACACCTATTTTACTTTCAGAGTTTTATTATGGTTAAGTGATGCAATCCTATTCAATTGATGATGTGAACTAAAAATATTTACTTTACATATGTCGCAAATGTCTATTTAACACATAATTTGCTAGAGAATCAGTTAATGTGTTTAGATTTCTGGAAATATGATGATATTGAATAAACTCAAAATACCTTTCCAAAATACAAACTCTAAGGAACATGTGATGAATTGTTGGGTTTCGGACGGTATAAATTCCAGTAAGTTGTAGTACAACGAGTTGTGAGTCTAGCCTAATGATGATTCGGCATACGCCAAGTGAAATGGCATCAGAGAGGAGTTCAATAAACGCGCTATACTCAGCAATGTTGTTCATTGATCGTCTAATACATATCCCTCTAAAACTCACTAACTCGCCGCTTGGAGCGAAAATGGCCCATGCTACAGAGGATAAATTATGCATACTACGACTAGCCCCGTTGGTGTAACCAACAAATGGTTCTGAAAAGTTCGACATCTGCACCAAATGCAAAGCGGATTACTTAACCAAATAAAAACTCTAAAAGAAACACACACACACATGCAATCAAAGCATATATATAATGGGTTTTTACTACACTTAACTAAGCATAGTAACGTTTAAGGTACAGCCATTTCGAGGCTGCGACAATGGAATCCCATCATAGTCTACTAACTTGTAGGCACCTTTCGTCAAAACACACTTAACAATGTAAGGGCCCATCCAAAGCGGTTCAAATTTTCCTGCGCCAAGTTTATCAAACTCCTGATCGTAAAGCAAGACCAAGTCACCTTCTGAGAAAACACGAGGCTTGACATTTTTATCATATTGCACCTTCATATGTTTCTTGTGTGCTTCGTTAGCCAACGCAACATCACGATGAGTTTCATCCAGATGGATTAACTCTAAGAAACGCACTTCTTCTTTAGAAGTGTTGGGTAGCAGGTCAATCACGAGTTTCATAGACGAGATTTCACATTGGATTGGTAAGACTGCTTCCAAACCATACACCAATTGAAAGGGTGTAAATCCGGTTATATTTATCACCGAGGTTCGATATGCCCACAGAGCCGAGTAGAGGATTAAATTCCAATTTTTTTATGAACTCCAATCATTCTTTGCAACATGCGCTTAAGGACTTTGTTGATAGCCTCAACTTGTCCATTAGCTTGCAGGTAGTATGGAGTAGAACTATCATGTGACAGTCCTAACTTGGTGGTCAACTCAACCATCATGTGATTGTGAAAATGCGATCCACGATCTGTAATTATGGCTTGCGGTACACCAAAACTGGCAACCACATGGTTGAAGAAGAATAAAGCAGCAGTTTTGCCACTGTTGTTCAATGTTGGCATCGCCTTGGCCCATTTGGTAAAATAGTCAACGGCGACTATTATATACCCATGCCCCCTAGCCGAGGTGGGGTTACATGTCATAAAGTCAATGCCCCATTTGGCGAATGGGCCAACAGCAACAACTGGATGAAGTAGTGTAGGCAGTAATATGGTTTTTCGGTCAAATATCTGGCAAACATGGCAACTTCTGACAATAATAATGCAATATTTGAATATAGTTGGCCAGAGGTAACTAGCACGGAGAATTCTTTGTGCGGTAGCGTAACCAAATAAATTCCCCCCACAAGCACCTGAATGACACTCATTCAAAGCTTTTTCGGCTTCCTCATGAGCGAGGCAACTACGTAAACTCATATCAACACCACGACGATAAAGTGTATTACCAACGATCAGATAATCTTTGGCTTGGTATCAAGTATTTCGTTGTTCAGAGTGAGAGGTATTAGGCCAAAAAGCTTGGGTCTGGAGATAGACCAATATATCTCCATACCATGGATCACTTGACGAAATAAGAAACAGAGACTCATCCAAGATTGATGCTTCTGATGTTAAATCATTGGAGGATGAGGGAAGATCGCAAAGTAACTCGGAAAAGACAAGAGATTTCTTTGATTTAGACTTGATGAATTCTAAATCAAACTCCTGCAAAATTACTATCCATTTTGAATATTTTCCCCCCAGCAATTGACGTGACAAAATGTATGTCATAGGGTTGCAATCCGATATAATGGTAGTTTTACAAAGGAGGATATAATGATGAAATCTCTGTATAGCTTGAATGGATACCAAAGCTAACTTTTCGATGTAGGAATACTTACTTTCTGTATCATTGAGATTATGACTCAAGTAATAAATAGGATTTTCAATTCCACTTTCTTCTTGGACTAAAACGATACCAATGTTTGTATTTGCAGCGGCGAGATACAGGTAATAGTATTTTTGATAGTTTGGGGCATACATTAATGATGCTCTAATCAAGGAATCTTTGAGAGCATCAAAGGAAGCTTGCGCAACCTGATCCCAATGGAAGGGTACCTCTTTCTTCAATAGACATGTAAAACCTTTAGCCAACTCAGCATAGTTTGGAATGAACCTCCTCAGAAAGTTTGCCTTCCCTTGAAGTCTCTGTAACTGTAACAAATTTGAAGGTGGAGGCAAGTCAAGGATTGCCTGAACCTTAATTGGATCAAGTTGAATTCCATCTTTTGAGACTACGAATCCAAGCAATCGACCAGAGCCAACACAAAACACACACTTGTGTGGATTGAGTCTTATCTTGTAGTGTCGACACCGTAAAAATATTGCTCTCAAATGTTGGTGGTGATTTCGTGAATGAGTAGGTAAATCATCAAGATAAGGTTGAACAATGTTCTTGATGTCATGGAAGGCATAATTCATTGCCCTCTGAAATGTAGCCCCTGCATTCTTCAAACCAAAAGGTAACTTTCGATAGGAGAATGTGCCCCAAGGACATATAAAAGATGTTTTAGATTGGTCCTATGGGCGAATATTAATTTGATTGTAGCCAGAGAATCCATCCATGAACGGAAAGATTTCACATCCTGCACATTCATCAATAATCTGGTCAATAAAGGGTGTAGGATAATTTTCTTTTGGACATTCTTGATTTGCATCCCTATAATCGATGCACACTCGAATTGTCCCTTGTTTCTCATCACTAGAACAATGTTTGATACCCAATCAGTAAGAGGTACAGGAAAAATGAAACCAGCACACACAAATTTTTCAACCTCTGCTTTGATGGCAGCGGCTTTCTTAGAATGAACAGGTCGAAGCTGTTGTCATAATAGTTTGACATTAGGGTGCATTTTAATCTCATGTTCAACAATACTTGAGTCAATTCCTAGCATCTCCTCGTAAGACCATGCAAAAATATCTCTAAATTCACGAAATATAGCACAGTAATAATCAAGTTCCAATGGAGAACAAGATTTTCTAACATGAATGTTCTCTACAATATTAGGCTTGGTTGAACTGTTTATAGAAATTGTTTCTTCTATGTTTGACAAATTACGCTCAGAATCTACAGTTTCTATTCTAACAGAATTCGAAAAAAATCAACAATTGATGGGTGTTTTAACTCGTTTGAATAATCTTCATTATTATCTGGAATATTGAAATGATGATGATAATTGCCCCACGGTTCCTCTCCTATCATCATTGATTGGATGATTCCTTCATCCGTAGAATGTATACGTGAAAAAGGATCCGAAGAGGTACCATATTCTAACGACCTATCTACCCATACAAAAGTTGAGTGCGGATTTGGGTTTGCCACACAAGCCTGAAAGATTGATTGCTATGATAATTCAATGGGGCTTAATGGCAATACCCCATGATTACCGTCAACTTCAAATTGGTTAGAAATCCTCCTTAAATCAGATGAGGTGGAGGAAATCATGTTGCAGGTTTCTACTCTTGCCACTTCCGCCAAATCAAATGGTGATGGGAGGGTAAAAGTACCCATTAGGGAAGGATCTTTAAAGAGACCTACTCCAACACTTTGAAGTGACAGCGGGGGTCTGTGTACCAACGGAATGCTTCCTGTAGCCTATGAACTATTGGCAAAGAAGGCTAGTTGATCAATGATTGTGATTCCACCCTTAAAAGGGAATGAAATAGTACGAAATTACGTGGAAACCACAGCAGCCATAGCATATACCCAAGGCCTTCCTAGTAAAATGTTGTAATCAAGGGGTCCATCAACTACCTCAACTTCAACAGTAACCATTTTGCCCCCTAGTTCGACTTGCAAGTTACTCAAAATCCCACGTGGAGTATATGTTCTTCCATCAAAAGCTTTCAACACAGTTGTTGATCATGACAACGACGTAGAACCAAGTGTTTTCCAGCAGCTCATGGACATAATGCAAGTAGATGCCCCCTCATCAATAATAGTTCAGTGAACATTCTTATTGAGATATTTTACTTGGATTAGGAAAGCTAATTGCACTGGTAATTGTGGTGAATATCCCGCATGGTTAAAGACTACAAGATTTGAATCCGTAGGATCTATTCCGCCTATTGTTGACAGTAAAGCTTGTTTATGGGAGGGACAGTTTTGCAACACCTCAAGGGTCGACATAGTTGAAGGTGATTGAGCAAGATCTTCTACTATGTTGTAGTTTTGAGCTGCTCGAGCCCGAGGGTTGAATGTCAATTTGTGTACAACTCCCTTTGGTGGTTTTATGGTCAATTCAGGTACAATAGGTGGAACAAATTCAGATGAAGTTGAGGTCAAAGGATTAGGTCGATCAGTGGCATGATTATTCGACAACGACGGATTTCCATAATCTTTGTTTCTTGTTGACACCAAAACATCGTTTTTAGGCTTTGTGATGGGTAAAATGAGTACTTCGGATGTGGAAGCATGGTTTGTTGCAACCAAATGTGTTTTTGGGGTTGGAAACGGATCTGTCAACACTGTTGATGTGTTTGAAGTCTTTAAAAGTTTAGAGACCTCAGAGTGATGTGGACAATCTCTTGTATAATGCTCGTCATTACATATCAGACATGGATAACGAGGTTTCCTTGCCGCGGTAGAGGAATCAGATGATTTCTCTGGAGGGGAATTTTCTTGTTTCTTTTTTTTCTTCCCCTTTTTCTTGCCTGTTGGTTGCTTTGGATTTTTGCCTTTGTCAGATGACACAGCATTAATCTCGGAGGCAAGAGTATTTTCTGATGCATTGGTAGTTTGATTGGAAATAGCAAGAGTTTGACTAGATGGTCTTCCTGCTGATTGTGTGCTTGAAGAACCGATCACACCGTCGCCGGCATGAGAGTCCTTACTCGATTGTGGAGGAGGTGGAATAGTGAAAGTTGGTTGAGGTGCATTATGAATTTTATCATAAAGCGTGGCGGCATGTGTGTAAATTAAATCCAAGTATTGAGCATGAGCAATGACTTGCTCTTCTGTGACGACTCCACCTTTTGCCACACCCTCGGTGATTGATGGCAACAAGGATTTTATGAACCACTTAGCTAAAAGCTGATCGGGAACATATATCTTAACCATTCAATGACAACGCCACCACTCATGAATGTGATCTGATATATGAGTAGCAGTAGTTTGTTTAAAGTTGGTTAGGAGTTCTGTTCCAGTCTCGTATCTGATAGGTAACTGGAAGTGGGTCAAAAAAGTAGTGGCTAAAGTGGTGAAGTTATCGAAAGAAGCTCTTGGTAACTCAATGTACCATTTAGCAACTGGACCAGTAAGTGTTCTTTGGAAAAGATGAAGTCTGACTAAATTGTCATTTAAGGAGTTAGATGAACACCATAAATGAAAGGTCATAACATGATTTGATGGGTCTTCTCCAGGATTTCTGTTAAACTTTGGAATGTCAGAAGGTAACTTATGCGGAATTACCAGCCACCAAGGTGCATATAAGATTGGATCATTAGTGATCCGATTTAAATCTGGTAATTTGAAAGTTGCTACAAATGGTAATTGTCGATTCAAGTTAGGTGAGCATACCCAAGATATGATGGAATTGCTTGGGTAATAGGTATTTTCATACCGACATCGGGCATTTGCATTTGAACAAAACCAGTGTAAGGTGGTTATTAATAACCAGGTTGAATAAGTGGTTGTCCATAACCTGCAAAGCCTTTTTTACCTTGATCTTGATAAGCTTGAGATTGACCAAAACCAAATTGAGCCTGTGAAACAGGTCCAAACTAAGGTTGGCATTGCTGGAATTGGGGTTGTTGAAATTGAGGTTGCGACGGTTATTGAATCAATTGTTGTTGTTGTTGGTATAAATGTTGTGGATTCAATGGTTTTTGCTATCTAGCAATGAGAGTTTGGCCAGGTTGTGAATAAACTTTACCAGTGTAAGCTTGGGTCAATCTAGATAATGGTACACTAACCTGAGGTTCTTTTCGGACTCCAGAAACAAGTGGTTGTTGTAAAACAACTTGAGGAATTTGAACTTCTTGACTTGACACTTGTGATTGCAAGGTAGAAGGATCAATTTGAATGGGTTGAGATACAACAGTTTGAACTTGTGATTGTGGTACAGTAGCAACAACAGGTGTAGTAGGAATAGCTGACATGGTTTGCATCGGTTGTGTTGGATACACAAGCCTTGGTTGAATTGGCATTGTTGGTTTCCATTGAAAAACTCTAATTCCAGGTTGACCTGAATACTGTAGGATATTACCATATGGTAGTCCCCCGAAATAAGGAGGATATGGTGAATAAGCATATTGCTCTCCATATGGTGGCAATCGAGTATTTAATGGATACATAGGTCTTTGTTGACCAGATTGCCAGCTTAATATTGATATGCAGGATCAAACTGTTGAGTTCCCATTAGAGAAGAACCAGGTAAAATTCTAGTTGACATGGGTGATGACCATGGTCTAGAAGCAACCCCTAAGTGGGTTCCAGATAATGATTGGTAACTAATCAGGATGGACGATTCACCATAGAGGTGTGACTTAGGCGTGGTAGAAAACATCGAAGAAGTGACAATAGACGAATCTACTGCAGCTGCATCAGATGATACAGTCTGAGATGTTAACGCTTGTTCAACCATAGTTAACTGGCCCAAAAGTTGTCCTAAAGATTCTATGTGTACTTGAAAAGAAGTAGGATCAAATGAAGCAAAGAAATCAGGAGTACTTGGGTAAAGATAAATCCTAGTTCCAAAATGAAACGAGGTTCTAGGTGTGGAATCTTCTTCCAATTCCTTCCCTATGGCAATCAAACCTGGTGGGAGAACTTCACCGTCAGGTCCGTAAAATATTTCTGGTGTTGGTGAAGTTGGAGTTTCAATAGTTACTGATATCTTAGGGGTAACCAGTAAAGTAATAACTTCCAAGTGTTCAACTTCGAAGTCCAGATGTTCTGGTAAATGAACAACAGTTTCAGTGAGAGGTTCCTGAACAACTTCAGGTTCAGATGTAACTTTTGTTTGAACTGGGATTATTTCTGGATTAACTTCTGGTTGAACTGATTCAAATTCAGAAGTACTTTCTTGTTGAGAAATCTCAAGTTGAGGATCAACTTGTGGTTGAACAACTTCGGTTATTGTTTCACTAGGATCAGTGCTAATGTCCTCAGGTAATTGTGAAACTTCTTCTTCAGGAACAGATGTACCAGAAATAGTTGGAGTAACTAGAGTCTCTGTACTTACCGAAATACATGATTTAGGTAACTCAGATGAAGAACTAGGAGTTCTTGATGTACTAGACTCAGTTAAGCGAGACTGCTTTGTCTGAATTGGTGTCGCTTTGGGAGGCAGAGGCGATTTTCTCACTGTTCTCCGCGAACGATGGGGTAAGGATTGATGTTCCTCCATGATTGTTGATTAACTTTATTATCAAAAAAGAAATAAACAAAAAGGGGTAACTAGGCAAAAGGTTTACCATGCAACTGTGAACTGCAGAATACCTCCTGGCGAACCAAGAAGTACGAGCAGGAAATCTCCCCGAATGTTGTGTTCAGTGTATCACATTTTCAAGGCGGCCGACTCGGTTACTTAAGGATGGATAACAACCTATAGTTGTCCTCCCATATATACCCAAAGGTACGTAGAGGCCCAGCCTGTATAAGCATTGTCTAATGCAAAACCACACAGTGAGAGCATTCCCATATACTTTACACACCGCCCTATATACCCAAAGGTATGTGGACGAGCTACGATATACTCATGTACATGAAATTAGGTATCACACTTGGGATGTATTGCAGACAAGTTAGTGATAGTTTCTTTGTTTTACAACGCCGGAACACGTCTCTACCCTAGAACCACTAAATGTTTGCGTTAATGACAATGCTCCATTAGGTAAATTGATGTTTATTTTAAGTTGATCTTGCTTAGGAATTTGCCTTTCAAGTTCACCATGTGATGTATTCTAAAATTCCTAGGAATGCAACTATCATGATAAGCGTTCCTTCCATTCAATTTAACGATGAAAATCTTAGCTACTTAAGGATAGAGCAATCAGATTTCTTTTTGATCAAAGAGCAAAGAGCACAATCTAAATGCAAATTCCCTACACTATTCCTTATGAACACACACAAACTTTTTCAATGCAACATGCATGTATTTCTTTTTCAATTTCCCTTAATGTGAATGAACAAAAAGGAAATATGCACAATCGATCAAAAATCTCTTTTCATAAAAAGGACGATTTTGTGACAATTTCTTTTCAAGGAAAGGAAGACCTTATGACACCTCTGTTTTCAAAGAAATGAAGAATTATGACACTTTCAACGAAAAGACTAATCATTTGCACACATCAATCAATTGATCTTTCATGAATGAAGATTTGACGACAATTCAATTTTCGAAGGAAAAGATGATTTTACGACACTTTCTTTCGCTAAAGATCAATTGATCAAAAACTAACTTTCGACTATAGATTGAAAATGATAAAGTGAATACATAAGAAACATTTATCAATCCTAGTCTAAGTAGGGCCAGGTAAGGAGATGAAACACTATTTTCAGAAACAAAACATCATTGACATTCAGAAATCATTCAAACAGGAGAAAATTGGCTCAAAAACTTTAGCTCCTAGATGGGAAACTGACCCTCAAGGGATCAGCACAGGCAGCAGTGAGAGACAATGTGCTGAAGCACACTAGGTCTATGCTAGAAGTGTATTTCAGTGCACTGTGTCCTTCGTTGCACTACGCTGGTTACAATAAGCAATTTTGAGGACAATTTGTCACTATTTTGGCTCACTTTTCAAAGGTAGAAGACTGAAATTCAATGAACGACCACAAGTACGATATGTAGAAATGTCTTAAGAGGTTGATAAGCTACTAGGATGGATGATAGCTCCCCAGCGGAGTCGCCAATTTGTTTTGGGAAGTTTTAGTGTCTACGGATAAATGCTTAAACCCCTAGACTAGTAGCTAAGTCTAGAACAACAGTTTAAAGAGTTCTCTACTTTTCTTATGATCAATAGATTAAATAAGAGGCAAAGAAGACTATTTATAGCCTTCACTTTCTTCTTATCTCCTTTGACCTATTTTGTCACTCCTCTCCGTACTTAATTTGCTTGAAGATTACCTGCACATAGACAGAAGAAAACAACCAATCAAAGCATATGATAATAATGATCTATTGACTAAACATAGCATGGAATCAAGTACATGATATACATATGAAAGCATAAATGAATAACACAAGCACATGGAAAAAGATTTGAACACTTTATTAGTAAAAGGAAGAGTTACAACCCATTGCTTGATTCGGCATCACTCCTCCAGTTCAATCCCATCCTCTCCTCATAACAAGCAAGACATTTTGACATCATTACAATACTTGAAATCAACTCAAGTCTCATACTAACAGCATCTCCCTATAATTCAATAATTTCCAGCCCCTGATCACTTAGATGAGTGGTCTTTTTATAGGTGAATGAAGGAATTTATGCCATAAATGGTGATAATGAATGCCCTCCCAAACTTAGAATTTAGTTCCATGGAGGAAGGGATAAGGGATTGATGTTCCTTAACTCCCTTCCTCATCCAAATACGAGCTCAAAGGAGTAGATAGGTTTGAGAAACTTCTAGAGGCATCCAATGGATAAGGAATCTTTCAAACCCCAATGTAAATTCGCTCAAATTCGCCCAGCGCAGGCCAAAGAGGGACCAAGTGCGCTGCATACCACCCTGTGAGTGTATGGTTTGCATTGCAACGCACCTTAATGAAGGCCTACTTGCGTTGATCTACTTAGAGGTAGTTTCAGGATGATTTTGGTCATGAAACTTCTTGGGAAGCTAGGAATTCTGATGGTTGACTTCTTTAGGGCATGTAACAACTGAATTAGGGTTTGATAGGCCCTAATAGTACTGATTTATAAGTTGGGGTTGATGTGCCCAAATGGATCTGTAACAAATAGCCTGGTTTGTGGATCGTTTCCAATTTGGTTGCCAGTTCTGATTTTGCGAGGTAGAAGGAGACCATTGAGAGGAATAGGGGTTGTTCTGCCAGAAAGGTGGAGGGTAAGAGGAATTTGGCCAATTATTATTTGATTAGCTAGGCCATGGTGGCATAGAAAATGCGTGAGGTGGCCATGTAGAGAAAGGTGGCTAGTTCTACCATGTTGCTCCTAAATACTGCTAAGAATTAAATTGCGAAGAAGGAAAGAACGAATATGGTTCTATAGGCATACCTGTTGGACGTGTTTGCATTGACGGTGTTGGTTCATCAAATATATTGGTTCCATTTCTTCTTATGCTTCCTTGAATACCGCCTTTAATCCAGGAAGCGATGGGCAGCTTTCCGTAGTGTGATCCTTAATGCAAATGGTGCATGTTTGAATCATATCTAACAGACATTCTCTATGATTGTGTTTCTTTCTGTAGCGTGGACAAAAAATAGCCAGATTTTGTTCTGCTTCGGCCTGCTTTTGTTTGGCTTGCATGATATCCAATTGTGTGGTCAGGGTCCCCAAGATATCAGTCTTGAAATCTTCTAGTAGATTGTCGATTTCAACTCGTGTAATGCTTCCTCCTAAGGCTTTGTTGTCTCTAGCGATCGCATCACGCCCGGTTGGTTTCAACCTTGCACTGCCTTTAGAACACCTGATACACAATTGTATAATAGTGTCATAATCCTCTTGATAAATATCACCCTTCCCCATTAAATTTAATTTTTCTACCCATTGGTCTTTCATACCTTTGATCATCACAGTTTTAAGAACTTCAGGTGGTAAATTTGGATAAGGAGATTTTTGCATATTATATTGAAAATGTTTTACATATTCTTCAAGAGTCTCATTAGTCTTAGCTACCATTTGAAAGATTTCATCCTTCAATTCTCTAGTTCGGCAATAATCTTGGTATTTCTTTAGAAAGGTTGTTTTCATTTGGTCCCAGTCATTAAAAGTACCTCCACCAAGCCCCATAAACCAACGTAGAGCTGCTCCCTTCAGAGTAGAGGGGAACAGCTTTAGTTTTTGGGGGTCGGTAGTGTAATCATATCCCCTACATAAAACATCTAATTCGAAAAGGATTGCATCAGGATCCTCGAAAGTTAACCCATGGAAGGTAGGAATATTGTGTAATGGTATAGCTTTCATGGGAGCATTAATAATTGTATCAACAATAGGGTGTTGCAATCTGGAGGTCTGAAGCTATTGCGGATTATTGGACATTTGGTCAAAAATATGCCAATATTCTTCAAGGATTTCTAGAGTTGGAGCTCTGTTTCTAGGGGAGTCAGAAGAGACTTTTAAAATGATTTTAACAGCACTACCTTCATCCAGAATACTGGGTGTCCTCTATTCAACTACTACTTTAGGAGATTTGGGTTCTAATGAATTAATCTTTTCAGCACTACCTATTTCTCCTTCTCCTTCACAAAGGTTGCAAGAATTCCCTTCTTGGAAAGGGCTAAACTGCAAATTTTCAGTGTTCTGAAAGCTTTGTTCAGACCCTTTAGTTTTGCTGTGAATCTCAGCGTCAGCTACAGATGGTGATCCTGCGGCCTGAAGGGTTACAGTAGCATTTCTTGTAGAAACGATTCGAGGTCCTATTGATGACTGAGACTCGGCTTTCCTTATGATTTCATCGATAAAGTTGGATCATCCAAGGGGAACCAATCCCTTAGATTTTTCAGATCTGGGCAGAGGAATTAAATCTTTTTCTACTCTTTTCTTCTTAGTCATTCACTCAGAAATTCAAACATTTATTTCTACTTTAATTCCTACGCAATTTTGCTGAAAAGCAGGCGAGGGAGCAAGCACTTTACTTACTCGTACGCAGGTTCTTACCTTCCGTTTTTAATACCCAATTCTTTCACAGCAAACACACATCAAACATCTATTCCTACGCAATTGTGCTGAAAAGCGGGCGAGGGAGTAAGCACTTTACTTACTCATACGCAGGTTCTTACCTTCCATTTTTAATACCCAGTTCTTTCACAACACCTTCACATCACCTTCTGTGAAATGGAAACACTCTCCCCAGCAATGGCACCAAAATTTTGGGCGCAAATAAGGTGTCTTTTAGAACTCTTAAATGCCTCCCATTAATTATCAACCTGGGTAAGTCTTTTTATTTCAAGAGTGTACACAATATGTGCAAGTGATGTAAATCGCTGAATCTACAGAGAGTAATGCTTTAAAATAACTTATTGATTTCAATACAAGAGTAAACGGATCAAACCATAAACTACCAATTTGTAACTTCAAGGAAATTAACTCATTCAAACATCAAAACTCAATCTTAAGCAAGACCACAATCCAATCTTAACCAAAATTTATAACTGCAATTACATCAACCGAGTGCACCGTAGTGATAACAGAGCTCTTTTAGCTAAATCTAGGCTTATGCATAAAAGGAATACATCTGATATAATCAATAAAACTCTAGCATTCAATTAACAAGAAATGATTCTTAATAAAATCAATCCACGATATTAAATAAATGAAATAATCAACAGGAATAAGAACCAATGCAATGAACATACAAACTCAACACTAGTGAAAGTAAATCAATCATAAAACTATAAAACAGAGTAATTAAACTGCAGAAAGGTAAACTATAAAACAAGGAACAACAGTGAAATCCACCAGTGACTAGGCCCAAGCCGCCAGTGATTACTGCTTGATTACTTCAGAATCTCGTAAATGAACAACAACGCGAATTATATATTATTCATCAAATCCAAATGTCATTATAGCACAATGTCTTTCAGAATAACGCTCTGTATATTAAAATTACAACTGACCCGGCGAAAAAGTTCTCCCTTATTGTGTTGGAAATACTGAGAGGGGGGGTGAATCAGTATTTCCTTTTCCCACTATTGTTTCACCAATTAAAACATATATATTCAGAGCACAAGATGAATAGCAAGAATAAATGCTTTTATTAATATAAACTGTGCAGTAAAATAGATACAATATATATATGGTTACAATCAGTTGCCAAGCTCCAACTTGGACTTTGGTGAGGCTCTAACCTCCAAAGCACCAACTCTATTTTTCCAAGACACCAATCTTGGAATTAGGAGCACCAACTCCCAAGGACTTCAATCCTTCCTACTTCTGAGGCATCAACCCCAAGGACTCCAATCCTACTTACTTCTGAGGCGCCAACCCCAAGGACTCCTATCCTTCTTGCTTTTGAGGCACCAGCCCCAAGGACACCTATCCTTCTTGCTTCTGAGGCACCAGCCCCAAGTACTCCAATCCTGTCAAGGAACTTTTGATAATAATGTTCTACTCTCAAAACTCTTCTCTGTTGAGTTCTATCTATTTACAGCTTCATGGTAGTCTCCAAACTATAGTATCAATGACAACCAGTCTTCTTATGAATGAGTCTTTACAACTCTGCACACTACCCATGCATAGTTTCCAATAGCCTTCATTCTCTTTCATAATGTCTTCACACAGCTCTAGTCAGTCTACTGTTAGCTGCACTCAGCTCTGCATAAAGAACAATTTCTTGTTCAAGCTTATTTTCTCTGCTGGCTACTTCTCCCCTTCAACTGTCTGCTATCCTGTTAGCCCTGTGGCCCTCTTTCTGTTCTACTGGATCCTCTCACTGCCTCTGTCTCCTCCAACTTATTTTCCACAGTGTTCAACAGCCTTCAAGAGCATTCACCACTGCTGCTTTTTCTATCTCACACTCTAGTTCTTCACCATACCAACGACACCAACAGTTCTCTGTTTTTACTGTTTTATAAATTCCCATGCCTTCATCCATTTGTTTCCGCTTACACCGCCTCTTAGACTTCCTCAATGCTCACTGTCATTTCCTCTGTGCTCGCTTGCTTCTTCATCTTCCCAGCTTTCAGTTTCCTCTGTCTATTCATGCTCACAGGACACGTTGATTCAATGGCGAGGACTAAGTCATACGCAGAGGACACATATTCAAAAAACTGTAACATCACACCTGTTTTCTCATGATAGTAGGCATACAAAGGGATGGCATTATTTAACAGACCTGCCACGTCATGATCGCAATCGCCATTGACATTATTTCAGCCTCCTGAACTATCGGGAGCATTCCGTAATGTATTTCTGCCTCTAAATGCCGCATAAGCCAAAAAATTCATTTACACAAGAAACACAGGCAAAATGGTTAAAGGGCGGACTTCAATATTAATTCACCTGCAACTATTCCTGTATTGGATCCGCAATGTATGTCGCAATCGGCACTCAAGGCTTCCAGGGTCCCTTTATACATCAACCCCATGATATCGTTGATGGCCGATGGGTCGATCCTCCTATGGACACAATATAACAATAGGGTGCTATATAATAGGACCATTGGGTCCACGTAATTATCGCAATCACCACTTTCAGAGGTTCTCCTATAAGTCGAGCTCATGACATTTCCGATGGCCGATGGCCGATTCACCACTAGATGCCATATTATATTAAGCCAAGTTTTGATGTCGCATCGGGTCCACAACGTTCATCGCTATCAGCGATCGTAAAGGGGTCGCTTACCACTGTATGACTTCGCTCCGCATTCCCAATGGGATAATCGCTATCGGCGATCGCAACATATCGGCAGTCACAGTCACATCATATCGGCAATCACAGTTTCAGGTCCACTCTTGCAATCGCAGTCGGAGGTTTCGGGTGTGACACTTAATAGAACCCACCGATATATACACTGCTCCGCCTCCGATAGTGTATTTGTAATATGTATGCTTTGGCCTCCGTTTGTGCCTCTAATAGTGTTAAGTGCATGTATACATGGTTTTTGCCGCCGATGGGTAAATACATGAGTTTGAGGCAAATTGTTGCTCCCGATAGTGTAATGTGCCATAGATGCATAGTTTTTGTCCACCGATAGTGTTAATGCCTCCTTTGCTCCTCCGATAGCTCCCAATAGTGTTATCTGTGGATATATGGCTCCCGATAGCTCCTGATAGCTGTGTCCGCTTCCTCTATGGCTCCGACAGCTGTGTTTGCTGCATCCCATGGCTCTGTTTGCTCTATTGTTGTGTCCTCCGCTCTTCCTCTATGCTCCTTTGATCGGTCTTCCTTTGGATTGTTGCCCTGATAACTTTTAATGCATATATAGATGGGTTTTGCCTCCGATAGCTCCCGATTGCATAATCTGCTTCCTCTAATGCTCTGTCTACTCCTCTGTTGCTCTGATGGTTGTCTGCGTCCTCTATTTGCCATGTATGCTCCTCTTCTTTGGCATATGTGTGTGTGTGTGTGTGTGTGTGTGTGTGTGTGTGTGTGTGTGTGTGTGTGTGTGTGTGTGTGTGTGTGTGTGTGTGTGTGTGTGTGTGTGTTTGTGTGTGTGTGTGTGTGTGGTTCCTCTGGGCTCCGACATGCCTCCTTGCTCTGATATTTTTGTTTCTGCATATATATATGATATATATATATGGCTCTTCCTACAGCTCCTCTTAGTCCAATGTGGATCCTCTGGCTTGGCAGTGTCTTTCAAATACCTCCTTGCATATATGAATGCCTCTCTTGGTCTAATATCTTGTGATATGCTTTGATCTGCCTCCTTAGGTAACTCCTCTTTTCTTATGGCTTGGTTATCTTGATGGCCTTGCTCCTGTCTCTTCATGAATCTGTTCTACTTCCCTTTGGCTTCATGTCATCCTTTAGCATCCAGAATATTGCCATATTGACATCAATGACAACCTAGGTCAACAATCTCCCCCTTTTTTATTGATGGAAATATTCTTCTTCTCTCCCCCTTTGACATCAATGGCAAAGGAGTGGTCTGGGACTCCCCCTATCAAGCTTCTTCTGTTCTTCATGAATGGTAGATCTTCATGGGTCTGTGACTCCCCCTGTCATAGTGCTCTTCTTCTTTTTACTCAAGATAGAAGGATTGATGCTTTATCATCAATTCACAAATTATTCCCTCTTCATGTCTCAAAACTGCTTTATCATGGCTTCAACAATGCTTAAAGATGCTCTACTTTAATGCTTTCATTCAGATTACAAACGGCCATACACCAAGTGTCCAAGTCCAAGCTTTTATGCTTCAATCCATATTGTTGTCTCCATAGGTAACATTGAGAGGCCTTCATAGTCCGAATCAAGAGAAAAATTCCCCTGAGATTGTCTTTCTTGCTATCTTTCTTCAGATCTGAGTTCCTTTGTGTCTTTGTGCTTCCCCTTAAGTTACTGCCATCTAGTATTCAATCATCATTGCATTTGGACAAAAATGTGAGGGGTTGTGCCTTACTGTTGCTATATTTCTTAAGTGATCTGTATCAGCTTAATTTATGCTTGAATGCACAACATTCTCCTTCCTATGAGCCATATTTTCCTTGTGTTCTTGTACATATCTCTGTAGATTCAGATATCCAATCTGTGATTGTCCTTTAAATTTATTTTGTTGATCTGCATCTTCATGCAATGCTTTAGTTTTGTTATATGCTGCCAACTTCTCTTACTTCAAACTCCATTCCAGATGTATCTGTTTGTATGAAGACTGCCTCTATTAGTGTCCAGAATTTATCTGTTCTCACATTAAATTCCTGAGTTAAGACATAAACTTCTATGATAGTAGCACCATGGTTGTTTGCCCTATTTTTTCTAGTATTATATTCCATTCTCTGTTGTTCCAAATACTACGTATAGATTATGTGGAAAGCATCTTTAACAACAGTCCAAAGAAGGGTTACAGGATCATGTTCTTCAATGGAGTACTCCTGAGAAATGATCTTCATCAAAGAATGATTGTTAATATAGCTCAACAAGGATTTCATAAGGACCCTTTCACTAATAGCTTCAGCAATAATGATCAAGAATCATAGGCTCCCCCTAACTGTATGCATCATATCTTTTGGCAGAGTCTTCTCATAAAATGCTTAGATTGGCTGGAGAGCTCAAGGGACTTTCGGACTGTATTTCCTTCCTTCTCCATACTTGTGTAACTTTATTCTTTTGCATGGTTCTAGATTGTGGAAGAGCCCATGTCAAGTTAAAATCACGTGCCATATGACCAATGTTATGACACTTGAAGCATTCTACAATGTTCATGAATAAGAATTCATGATTTCTACCTGTAAAATTGTTTCTTGGAGGTTGTCGGAGACTATAACATCTATCTCTATGAGATGGTTGGGAACCATAACATCTATCTTTATGATATGCTTTACAGTCTTTTGCCATATGACCAAAGTTTGAACAAGAAGAACAATAACCAAAAAATGAACTTTGGTACCTGGGAGATGGAGGTTTCCTTGATGTACTTCTGAAGCCTTTCTGCCTTGAGATCCTTTGATGATAACTATTGCCTCTCACCTCTTTGACATCATCTACATTTCTTTTTTGAGCTGGTTTTCTTCTTGGAATAGGATTTCTTCTATTGTAGCCTTGATTTTTCTCCTTGCATTTGCTAGAACTGGGAGCATCACCATTTCTTTCTGGCTTCTTCACTTCTCTTTTGTTTAACGCATTTTCATTCTTGAGGGTTCACCTGCATACCGGAGACCTAATTTATCAGATGGACATCTGTGATAGCTGAGCATGTCATCCAAGGCTTGAGAGCTCTTCAAGATTTTTTTCATCCCTTCAACCTTTGTTCTGAGGATGATAATCTCTTCTTCCAATCTTTCACACTCACTATTCTTCTTTGCAAGTTGTTCCTTTGTTTCTTCCTTGCTACAAGCAGCTTCAGCTGCTACTATTTTAAGGGAGATGATATCTGACTTCATTTTGAAGATTTCTTCATTCTTTGCTTGACTGCTTTCCATTTCCTTCTCATCTCCTTGTGCTTGTTTCCTTGCTTCTTGTAGTTGATATTTGAGAGAGGAGACCTCTATTTTGTACTGACCAATCTCTTCTTCAAGTTTGTTCAAGCTCTTGTGCCTTTGTTCAAGTTGACTTGACAACGTATCTTCCTGATTCTTTGCTTTATTCAGTTGATTTTTCATGGATATGACTTCTTCATGATGCTTTCTATTACTTTGATCAAATTCCTTCTTAAGCTTGGCAAACTCTTCATCCCTTTCTTGTACTTGAAGCTTGATGAGGTCAACTTTCTTTCTTGTTTGATCTTGGTCACCAACTGGAGCTATCTTCTTAAGTGCCTCATTTTCCTTTTTCAAATTTTTAATCTCTTCCATGGCAGTCATAAGTTGAGTGAGGAGTTCTTCTACAAAGTCTTTCTCATTCTCTTCATCTTCTAGGTCTACTTTAGCCTTGATGTCATCATTCTCATTTTCAGCTTCTATGATGGGTTATGGATTTCCTTCTAGATTTCCATCATCTTATTGACTGATGGTCATGGTCAACGCTCCTTTTGAGTGAAGATCGTGAAGTTTGTCCCATAGGCCCTTTGTTGATGAATCTTTTCCTAGATTATTCTTTACAGAATTAGGGAGCCCATTCAAGATTTCCTTTACTGCTTTTGCATTGTACTCCTTGGATTCTCTATCCATCCTGCTATCATCAATCACTGATTTCCATATTTCAATGCCTTGAGTCTGTAAGAAATTCCTCATTCTTGCTTCCCATATATTAAAGTTCCCATTGAGCCTTGGAGCCTCCTCAAATTGATTGTCTTCTATTTTAGTAGTAGAGGAAGACACATCCTTAGGAGGATTGGAGACTTTCTTCCTTGACTTCGCCATTTGTGTTCTAAGGGTAAACCTTCAAGCTATTAGGCTTTGAATGAAGGAACCTGCTCTGATACCAATTGTTGGAAATACTGAGGGGGGGGGTGAATCAGTATTTCTTTTTCCCACTATTGTTTCACCAGTTAAAACATATATATTCAGAGCACAAGATGAACAGCAAGAATAAATGCTTTTATTAATATAAATTGTGTAGTAAAATAGATACAATATATAGATGGTTACAATCAGTTGCCAAGCTCCAACTTGGACTTTGGTGAGGCTCCAACCTCCAGAGCACCAACTCTATTTTGCCAAGACACCAATCTTGGACTTAGGAGCACCAAATCCCAAGGACTTCAATCCTTCCTACTTCTGAGGCATCGACCCCGAGCACTCCAATCCTACTTACTTCTAAGGCACCAGCCCCAAGGACTCCTATCCTTCTTGCTTTTGAGGCACCAACCCCAAGGACTCCTATCCTTCTTGCTTCTGAGGCACCAGCCCCAAGTACTCCAATCCTGTCAAGGCACTTTTGATAATAGTGTTCTACTCTCAAAACTCTTCTCTGCTGAGTTCTATCTATTTACAGCTTCACTGTAGTCTCCAAACTACAGTATTAATGACAACCAGTCTTCTTATGAATGAGTCTTTACAACTCTACACACTGCCCACGCATAGTCTCCAATAGCCTTCATGCTCTCTGATAATGTCTTCACACAGCTCTAGTCAGTCTACTGTTAGCTACACTCAGCTCTGCATAAACAACAACTTCTTGTTCAAGCTTATGTTCTCTGTTGGCTACTTCTCCCCTTCAACTTTCTTCTATCCTATTAGCCCTGCGGCCCTCTTTCTATTCTACTGGATCCTCTCCCTGCCTCTGTCTCCTCCACCTTATTTTCCACGACATTCAACAGCCTTCAATAACATTCACCATTGTTGCTTCTTCTATCTCACACTCTAGTTCTTCACCATACCAATGACACCAACAGTTCTCTGTTTTTACTGTTTTATACATTCCCATGCCTTCGTCCATTCGTTTCTGCTTACACCGTCTCTTAGACTTCCTCAACGCTCGCCGTCATTTCCTCTGTGCTCACTTGCTTCTTCAGCTTCCCAGCTTTTTGTTTCCTCTGTCTATTCGTGCTCACAGGACATGTTGATTCAATGGTGAGGACCGAGTCATATGCAGAGGACACATATTCAGAAAACTGTAACATCGCTCATGTTTTCTCATGATAGCAGGCATACACAGGGATGGCATTATTTAACAAACCTGCCACGTCCTGATCGCAATCGCCATTGACATTATTTCAGCCTCTTGAACTATCGGGAGCATTCCGTAGTGTATTTCTGCCTCTAAATGTCGCGTAAGCCAAAAAATTCATTTACACAGGAAACACAGGCAAAATGGCTAAAGGGCAGACTTCAATATTAATTCACCCGCAACTATTCCTGTATCAGATCCGCAGCGTATGTCGCAATTGGCACTCAAGGCTTCCAGGGGTCCTTTATACATCAACCCCATGATATTGCCGATGGCCGATGGGCTGATCCTCCTATGGACGCGATATAACAATAGGGTGCTATATAATAGGACCATCGGGTCCGCGTACATTATCGCAATCGCCACTTTCAGAGGTTCTCCTATAAGTCGAGCTCATGACATTTCCGATGGCCGATGGCCGATTCACCACTGGACATGATATTATATTAAGCCAAGTTGTGATGTCGCATCGGGTCCACAACGTTCATCGCTATCGGTGATCGCAAAGGGGACGCTTACCACTGTATGACTTCGCTCCGCATTCCCGATGCGATAATCGCTATCGACGATCGCAGCATACCGGCAGTCGCAATCGCAGCATATCGGCAGTCACAATTTTGGGTCCACTCTTGCAATCGCAATCGGAGGTTTTGGGTGTGACAGTTAATAGAACCCGCCAATATAATATACTGCTCCGCCTCTGATAGTGTATTTGTAATATGTATGCTTTCGCCTCCGTTTGCGCCTCTAATAGTGTTAAGTGCATGTATATATGGTTTTTGCCGCCAATGGGTAAATACATGAGTTTGAGGCATATTTCCACTCCCGATAGTGTAATGTGCCATAGATGCACATTTTTTGGCTGTCGATAGTGTTAATGCCTCCTTTTCTCCTCCAATAGCTCCTGATAGTGTTATCTATGGATATATGGCTGCCGATAGCTCCCGATAGTTGTGTCTGCTTCCTCTGTGGCTCTGACAGCCGTGTTTGCTGCGTCCCATGGCTCTGTTTGCTCTATCGTTGTGTCCTCTGCTCTTCCTCTATGCTCTTTTGATCGGTCGTCATTTGGATTGTTACTCTAATAGTTGTTAATGCATATATAGATGGGTTTTGCCTCTGATAGCTCCCGATTGCATAATCTACTTCCTCTGATGCTCTGTCTACTCCTATATTGCTCCGATGGCTGTCTGCGTCCTCTGTTTGCCATGTATGCTCCTCTTCTTTGGCATATATATATATATATATATATATATATATATATATATATATATATATATATATATATATATATATATATATGGTTCCTCTTGGATCTGACATGCCTCCTTGCTCTGATATGTCTGTTTCCGCATATATATATGATATATATATATATATATATGGCTCTTCCTGCAGCTCCTCTTAGTCCAATGTGGTTCCTCTAGCTTGGCAGTGTCTTTCAAAGACCTCCTTGCATATATGAATGCCTCTCTTGCTCTGATATCCTATGATATGCTTTGATCTGCCTCCTTAGGTAACTCCTCTTTGCTTATGGCTTGGCTATCCTAATGGCCTTGCTCCTGTCTCTTCATGAATATGTTCTGCTTCCCCTTGGCTTCATGTCATCCTTTAGTATCCAGAATATTTCCATATTGACATCAATGACAACCTAGGTCAACATATTGTATGCATCTTTCCCTTCTTATAGCCAAAGAGGAAAAGAGATAAATGTGATTCATCAAGATTAGGAGATCCTGAGGAATTCACAACTAAATGTTATTGTCAGACAGTCTTTCTATCTTACGCTAATCCTCTTGATATTCTTCTCGTTTTGACCGCACAAGATGCGCATTGTTTCCTCTGTTTAGCCTTTGCCGTTCAATATTTTGAACAACAATTGTTCCCTTCGCCAATTTCTATATAATAAACAACGAAAGTTAGTTTTGTCAGCCAAATCGCATAAAAAATAGTTGCATTCATTTTCTATCGAAATCTTATCAAAACCTTATTATGTCATGGCACAAAATGCATAAAAAGGAGGAAAAAGATAGTGTAATCAAGGGTAAATTTATACCTGTTGCACGGTCCAACAGTCATATACTAGGCTTCTTACATAAAATTGTCCATTCTACAAATTTTAATTATGCTACATTTATTTCAAATCAAGTTCATCAGTAGTTGGTATAGTCGAAGAAGAAGATTTTTTTTGTATCTATCATACCTTGCCTATTTTTTTTAGCTATGCCAACAATTTGTTTTCAACCTATGGGATTATAGAGAAGAAATCAACAAGAAAAATATATTACCATTTGAGTGGACTCAAGTGATGAGATATGATAATTAACCAAGTGGTTACAAAATGTGTATTCATGAATTCACGTCTATATTTTATGCTTTAGTCTATAGTCACCTGCCTCCTAGGGTCACAAATGATTACAAGTTTCTCTTATAGATGAATTCATGGTTCATATGTAGTGACTAGTACATGAAAAAAGATTGTACATTATTGAGAATCTATGGAACAGAAGTTAAGCCATATAGGTTACCAATATATCTAAGCCCTAGAATGTTTTCCCTTGAATATATTAGATAGAGGATACACTCAAATGATCTATAATTTGTATCTAACGGAAAATGTCAAATTTCATTATTCTTATTGAATTATTTACTTCAATAATTAATGCAAGAATGATACTTCCAATTATTGAAAGGATGATAAAATATTTCAATTTTGAGGAGGATAAATTATGGAAATATGATCCAAAATAGGTTATATCTGACTTGGGAGATTAAATTAAGTTCATTGTATATTCTCACACTTATGATGCAGATAAAGAAAAGCTAGCCATGAAAAACTTAGGTAGAATCCATTCAGGAAATCACGAGATACCTATTAATAGAGCAAGGAAATGATGAAAAAAGTAGATTTGAAAACTTCATAAAGATAGGATTTGGTTAGAAGAGATTCTGAAGATCCCATGGATGTGGATGCTCCATTACCTCAATGTAAGATAGCAAAGATAATGACTCAAGATAAGGCCAAGTTTGATTCAAAGTTACTAAAAATTACTCATATTCTTCAGATAATGTATTAAGAACAGAGTGTATTATCATGAGGGAAAGGATCACTTGAAAAAGGTTAAACTAGTAATGTAGATGAATATGCATTCACTAAAATAAATATTGACAAAAAGGTATTCAAAATGGAAAAACAAGGTTTATATGCTCAATTTAGCCTAGATGACCCATCTCCTTCCAAGTTGCTATATACTATTTATTATAAAGTAGGGAAGCTACATATGATTGTTTTACAACCAAATATTGGTAAATCGTTGAATCAACTTACTGCAAAGGATTATGATACTACAATATTGTCAATTAATTTGGATAATCTCCCTCCAAAGGATAAGATTGATTGGAAAAAACATACTAGTGATATGGTACCTACAGATTTAATTGAGGCTTCAATTAGTGTCAAAAGAATGAAAGTACAAATTCATAGGTTGGAAGAACATCTTTGCATTGAAAATGAAAATAATAGGGATAGATGGATAACCATTGCAAATTTACAACAAAAGCTTCATATAGTGGAAATTGCAAACCATGATAGACAATTCATTTATTTGATGTGAAGCGGGGAAATGAAATCCAATTTCTTAGAACTAAATTGAACTTATATACGACTAAGAATGGTCAATCTAAATATTTAGTATAACTTTAAAAGGAGATAGTCCAAAACAGAAACCAGATCAAAGCGTTGACAGAGAGGAATAACAAGAATAAAAATTTATCAAAAATTTTGAAGAAGAAAGAGTTGTTTCTCTTGCAGAAAAGTTGGAAAAACAAAAATCCTTCCTAAAGTATAAATAATTGAGATAGGTTATGAAAAGGAACAAATCATCAAGTTAAACAGACATGTATCTCAAGCACAAAAAAAAAGGTCAAGAAAAGCTAATAGAAATAATACATATGTAAATTATTGTTGGAAAATAGAAACGGGATTATAAATCAAAATCATACTAATATTTCACAAAATGTAAACAAATAACTAAAATATTAGAAAAGGTGTTTTATTATGAAGAATTGAAGAAAAATGTTGCGCAAATATTTAAAGATAATAAGTTTCTGCTAGGAGATAAGCATTCTACATGGGATCAAATTAAAGTAGTAATGAGTAGTTTTAAAGATCAATTCACTATTCTAAAGGACACCAAAAATTTAGAAAGAAGCCCCAGATTGAATATTAAAAAGACATGGGAAAAACTTGGAAATAAGGTGGAGTTGGTTGATGAAGTAATCAAATTTGTAAATAGCCAAACAAGGAATAATCTAAAGGTCTTGGGATATTAGAAAAAACCTCCTTTATTATGGAGGTGATGAAAGTGAAAGGTAGATATAATCTAATCTCTACAACTTATGACAAACGTAAATATATTAGGAAATTCACTCAATACTTTAGAAGTAATTTTTCCAAAACATTTAAATATGGTCTTCTTGAACCTTGGGGTTATGAAGGTTGGCTTAAATTTATGATGATGATATTTATTTGGAAACTTTGGAGAAATGGAGAAGTGATCAAGAAATATTAAAAGATGTTACTAGTCCCATTCAAGTATGTTTGATTTATGAAAAAATAATTTCTAACTTTTCAATTCTAGTTTTGATTTTTAAAATTCAAAAGTCTCTTATAATGATGAGTTATAGTCTCTACATTAAGCTAGATATTGTTGTGTGAAATATGAAGGAATAGCCTACTAATTTTTAAAATTCAAGTCTCTTATAATGATGAGTTATGGTCTCTACATTAAGCTAGATATTGTTGTGTGAAATATGAAGGAATAGCCTACTAATTTTTAAAATTCAAGTCTCTTATAATGATGAGTTATAGTCTCTACATTAAGCTAGATATTGTTGTGTGAAATATGAAGGAATAGCCTATTTTAAATTAATATAGTTGGTATATAATTTCATGACATATAAACAAAAGGTCATTATTATTTTTTTCTCAAGATTCTAAAACTTTTTCAGCACCAATAGTTGTAACAACCACTATTGGGCCAACTTACACATCTTTTCAAGTAGCACCACCTTCTCCTAGTCAGTAACCAGGGGCATAAAATCCAAATAAAAAGAGAAATGCACCCATGTAAGTTTAAAATATAGCTATTAAATATTAACAAATACAACTACCCTTGAAATATATTAAAGGGGAGAATCAAATACTTTGAAAGGGTCATTGTTTATAAAAGGCTTGATTCTTATTTATGTAAAAGACTAGTCCCTTACTTGACTAGTTCTATGTTAGTTTACTTTACATTTGAAACATTGAGATTTCAAGCCTTAACATTTTTTGGAGACTTGATCTCACATAAAACTAATCTATCAATGTTTGAAGATTTAATACTACATTTACTTTTTCACTAGATCAAATATTACTTGCTCATATGTATACTCATATTTACTCTACTGGAATAATATTTAGTACTAATGGTAGTATTAGGTAAACAATATTTTTCTATCTAAAGTGTTTTATAGTTCATATTGTTGGTTTCCATATCTCATCTCCTTCCTTTGAAAGGATATTCTTGTATGATTGTATTTGTCACATCATTTTATTTCTCCCCTCACTGTCTTATACTCGTTAAGGAAGATAAAGGTTCCCTTTACATACTTAAGTTCTCCTTACGTTGGATTTTCTAGTCTATTTATTGTATCTATGTAGCTGGAGGATTTATATCTAAATATTGCAGTTATCCAATATTTTTGAAATAAATTAAATTTAAATCTTCAGTATATTGAGGAATACCCCAATTAACCAAAAGTGGGGAGGTTATTGTTGTTCATAGAATTCCTTGGCATTGTTCTTTTCCATAGAACAACCATGAGGAAGAACATCTTATTTGGTGACTATATTGGGTAGTGAACAAAGATGTATAGATTTTTTTATAAATTCAATGTCA
Source organism: Pinus tabuliformis (assembly GCA_031772625.1). Lineage (NCBI taxonomy): Eukaryota > Viridiplantae > Streptophyta > Pinopsida > Pinales > Pinaceae > Pinus > Pinus tabuliformis. The sequence goes on from CM062819.1 coordinate 1,098,113,769, forward strand.
TGTATATGACTATAAAAAAATCATTTCAGCCATGTCGTTTATTTAGGTCAAATGATCAAAGAAGTGTTTTGAAACATTTGTATAAGCTAACCTTGTATACTTATAATACTAGAGAGGAAATATAATGAGTTTGGTAGGTCTTGGCTCAAGACGTTGTGCTAGCACAACCCAACCATCAGAAATCCAAGAAATCAATACAAACAACCTTAATGATTTAGTCACACTGAAGTATTAGAGATCAGACTTCTCATTCACGTGGGAGTAAAGAAGTAGATATACAAGATAAAACCTTGATCCTAAACAAAATTCACAATAATTTGATCCTGAAGATATTCTACCTCACCAAAATCAAAGAGGATATTCCACATCAGGGATGCCTCTTTTAGAAAATATTTACATTTTTGAAAAATGAGATAATGAAAATGTGTCTTTTGTTGTAAAAACCCCATGTTACCAACGAACTCTTAAAATTAAGATACCAAATTATCCTCATTTTAAGATACCAATAAGGACCAAAATATTGCTTAGAATCAAAACTTTTCATTTCCTTCATTTAAAACTCTAGGTATAAGTCCTCTTGTTGGGTCTAAATATTGTTGTCCTTGGCCACCTCATATTTGACATTATTAATGTCCTCCATTTGAACCTTAATTCCTTATATTTTTACCAATTTTGATGAGGATAATGGCATAAAAGGATAGAATTAAAGGTAAAAATCTTTTATGAAAATTATCTTTTCTTTTTAATCTATAAATGTTTATAAAATGCATTTATTTTATTTAATAATGGGTAAAATAGTCAAATTATAGGAATTCATGTAATCACGGGAATTTAACCAGTATAACATTCCTGTAATTTGTCCAATATTTGTGGAGGTCCACATTAAGAAATATGATCCTGACACATGGAGGATGACTAGCATTTTCATCTAAAGGAGGAATACCTATTCAACTTTTTCGTAGTTCCTTGAAAACCATGGGTCAAAGGCTGGTCAATGAGGTATATATTCTCAGTGATTCATGTAGGCCATTTTGGAAAGTTTCCATAATACTCTCCTTCAGTTGGAAATCGATTAGTTGTTCCTAGAAGTCAAGATACAAGTCATGAAGGATTGAGAAGATTATGCAAGAATCAATATCGTTCTTTTGTATCACTTTATTTTTAGTTTGAAATACTAGAATGACCCTGTTTTTTGGCAAATTGGCTTAACATTGATATTTTTGTATAAAAGTCAATGTAGAAGGAATATATGGGTTAGACAGACTTATGATATAGTTATTATATATGAAAAAAGCAATGCTTCTATATTAAGCTTCTGATTTTCGTTAATATAAGGAGGATTTCTATGATATGGTGCACAAATTGTTGCAATTTTTGAGAGATTTACTAGATACATACACTAGGAGGGCCATTTGGTCTGTGTTGCACATCTTTTGTTATGTATTTCACCAAGTTTTATTATGTTTTGTGTGGTTTTTGTCCATTATTTTTTTATATTTGAAAATTTTATACACCATTTTGTATACATTATTTCTTGTGATTTTCCTGTAGTGATCCTGTAATCACACAAGAGTTCTTATAATTATTGTTTTATTTCCTGTAGTGATCTTGTAATCCCACAGAATTTCTATAAACGCGTGTTATTTTTCCTGTAGTAATTTAGTCTAATAACGAAACATAGCTAGTGAACAAAATTTAGTTAGGTTGGTTTCTTTAATTAGTATTTATTGTATTTTTAAATTTTAAATCATTAGAATAATCATATTTATTATGCATGAAAAAAGTGATTAGGAAATTGGTTTAATTTGAATTTTGATTAAAGGAATTGTTACTCTACTTAAGTGAGCTTGTTTATAAACTCATAACACTGATTTCAATTAGGATTCTTTTCTATTACAGTCTTCGATTAGTTATGACCAATAATTATTTCATAAAGAGTATATGGTGAGAAATTGTGACATATCAATCTAAATCTGCAAATCTTGTGTCAACAAAGTTAAAATTGAATTTGGAAGTATGGAAACCATTGTAAGTTGAAATCAACTCTGGGATCCACTTGTATTCGGTGTGTGGTTGATTTTGCATATGAAAGTAGCTAAATAGAAAGTTTACACATATTGTGTTTCACCTCACAGTTTACCTACCTGGATTGAAAAAATAAATATTAAATCATTCACTCCACTTAATGACTTGACATTTATGGCGTCGTTGTCACGGAGGTGTAAATGAACTGGTGCCTAAGATTTTTTTTTTTTTGTTAAAAAGAAAAATACAAAATATTTATCAATTCTCTTTACTTTTCCTTACAGTATAAAAAAATAATAATAATAATAATAATATGGGGGAGTATGAATATAAGACGGGAGGTAAGAACCTACGCCACCACCATAGTGTTTCCTACAAATCCAATTAAGTTTAATATTGTATGTATAAATTAAGAGATAGTAGGGGAAGATTTGTTAGAGCATCATTAGGTAGAGGTAGAATTCAAAGAAATTTGGATACAGTACCCCCATATACTAATTTGATTGCAGGAGAAGAAATAGAGTCAGATAGTTAAATAAAAGCACAAAAAGGATCAAGTTCAACAAGTGATACATCAGGGATCCAATTGGAACTACATCCTTGTTCTACTCCTACAAGGTGGAATATAGTTTACACTGTATTTTGGAATGAAGATATGACACACAAAGAAAGAGGATCAAATATAGGAGGAGGTGAAGATATTGGACATAGAATTTCTAGAGGAGGTAATGTACATAGAGATGGTGGAGGAAGTCGACGAAATGGAGGAAGAAATGGACCACCACCAGACGATGATGACAATGACTAGGAAACAATATTTGGCTTTCCTATTATGGAAATTCCAGGAGCTAAAATCTGAATGACCATTTGTGCCGCCAACATTCTAGATAGGGTAACTAAAGACCTTGACTCCTTTCTATTTGAATTTGATATTTTATTTCACAACTATGCTTATAATATTGATGCACAGAAACTATGTTTATTCCCTACAACATTGAAAGGAGTTGCATGAAGTTGGTTCATGAGTTTAGGGGAAGGTATCGTTGCATATTGGGATGATATGAAGACTGCTTTTCTTAAGAAATATCAACCTTATTGCAGACCTAGAGATTGTCGGGAGGACATATTTCGAATGATTCAATAGGAAGATGAAAGCTTAGAAGATTATCTACAAATATTCTTGTATAATTTGTAGAAATCAAAACAGCATAACATAAGTCCTAACACAGTTCACACTATATTCTTAAAAGGCATATGTGTTGAATATATAGATATATTCAATTTAATGGGTGTCTGTGATATTTCCCATCTTATATTTGACAGGATTAGTGATTTGTGTAGAAAGTACTCAAGAAGGGAAGCTAAAACTAGTGCAGGGATCAAAAATCCTCTTTCCAAAGTTATTAAATCAGCTACTGGAGGTGTCAGTGGATAAGAATTAGGAAACTTGTTAGAGGGCTTAAAATTGATATTTTAAATACTCTTACTTCTCAAATAGATGATTTAAAGATTAGGAAAAATAAGGAAGAGCAAGAATCAGATTTGTCTATTTTTTGCACTAAATGTCGAAAGAAACATCCATTAAGAGAGTGTCCTCTAGATAACATTAAAGTTTTTTATAAATGACATAAAACTGAGGAGTTTCCCACTTTACTTGAGCTGAAAGAAACTTACCAAGGAGAATTTGGAAATGCACAATCACTTTACAACATTGCACCTCGGGGACCTTGGAAACCACATGGAACATGTGTTCCCGATCGGCAAATTCTTCTTTATTATAATGTTCCTCAGAATACATGGAATTCTTTGATGCCATGGAAAGCATGGCCTCCACAACAAGTCCAAAATTATCCCTACCAACAGGGCTGGAGACGATTTACTTATGTAAGTGTACTTGTCCATCCTTATCCTCCACAATTCCAAGCCCCATACCAACAATAGCCCTATCAACAACCTCAGGCCCCATATCAATAACATTCATATTAGCAATACCCATAAACGCAACAATCATATCCACCCCTTCCTCAACATCCACATCCTCCTCAAAAATTGGAATTAACTCAACCCCAACAATTATGTCTTTCATCCAATCAATCACCTCCACAACCTACTCAACTTCCTTCTCAACCAGTTGCAAACTTGAATAACAAATGGAGAAACTTGTTTATAATGCAGAATGCGAATCATTTCCCACATATTTCATAGCACCAATAAAATTACAGGAACTTTTTATACATTTACAGGAAAATCCAATAAAACTATAGGAATTTTTTGTACAATTACAGGATATCTAATAAAATTACAGGAATTTTCTGTAAAAGCAGTCGATAATCCTGTAAAGTACAATAGATTAATTTGCAATCTGGTAGAGTTGTGAACCCAAAAACTATAGTAATAGTTGAAGAACAAATTAAAGAAGTTGTAAAGCAAAAAACAAAAACATTCCCTTTACAAGAAAAACTAAAAACAACAATGAAACAAGTTGTATTTTTACAAGAATAGCCTCAAACTTCTAGGACAAATCCTTTCCCTGGGAGATTGGTTCCCAAAAAAATAGAATTACTAAAAATTGTACCTGAATTTGATATTATTGATGAATTAATGAATATTTCTTTAAAAAATCCCTTACTTAGAGCAATAAAAGATATATCGATTTATAGAAAAAGGATAAGGGAATTGTGCACTAAGAGAACTGGAAAGAGAAAAACAAGATCCATCAATAATACAAGTTATAGGTAGATTGGTCAGCCTAATGACTACTAAAATCATTATAGAAAAATAAGTTGACCTAGGCATACGTATTGTAACAATAACAATCAACAATGTTTCTATTCCTAATACACTTATTGACTTAGGCGCTGCCATAAACGTGATGACAAAAGAGACCATGGAAAGCCTAGAAATAGACAGCCTTAGGCCAACTCCAACAATGTTAGAATTGGCTAATAGAACAAAAATTAAACCTAAGAGAATTGTAGAAGATATCATTGTTTTTATTTATTGTTGGGAAATTCTAGTATATTTTATGATCCTTTAGCCCAAATCTACATTATGAGGACATCCTTTAATCTTGGGAAGATAATGGTTGGAAATTGTTGATGCATACACTAGTTGCCGTTCCGGATACATGACAACAAAAAATGGTGATGAAATCAAAAATATAAATTTATACCCCTACTAAAATAGAAGGTAAATCAAAGAAAGTTAATTGGTTTGACAAAAATAAAATAGATGAATAAATAATAAATCATTTATTAACCATCGAAGGGCATTTAATCTTAAGGAAAATACTGATGAAAATCAATTCGATCATTTCATTAATTTTCTATAGTATTTTAGGGGTTAGTCATCTTGAACATTAGCTACAACATAAAATTTTGAAAAATCTAAAAAACATGAGCAATGTGAAAATTTTGCAATTCCTGAGCAATCTAAAAAATTTCTTGTAATTTCTGAACAAGCCTTATTAAGTACTCGTCATTTTTCTTTGCACTCTATTTTAGGGAAGCATTTTCAAGAAACATGTACCAAGGATAACTTAAAATCTATTTATTTATCATTCTTTCCTTTACATTCAATATCAAATTCATGTAATAAAGTCATTAAACTTTCTCCTATAAAAACTCAACTCTGAATTAGAAAAATTCTAGCAAGACCAAATAGTTACATTATTGAAAAAATACTCCAAAGCCTTTGCTTTGGATTATACTGATATGTGAAAATACATCATGATGCACACATCACATCTACATTCAAGAAAATAGCAAACATGTTAGACAACCACAAAGAAGAATGAACCTTTCATTGAAAGAAATATTCAAAAAGGAACTCCATAAACTATTAGATGTAGATTTCATTTACCATGTATGTGACAACCAATAGGTGTCACCCTTAGTTATTATTCTGAAAAGGAACGATAAATGGAGGGTATGCATAGACTACAAGGAACTTAATAAAGCTACTATAAAGGACCATTTCCCTTTACCTTTCATGATCAAGTCTTGGATAAATTTGCTTGAAAGAAATACTTTTCTTTCCTCGATGATTTGAGTGTCTATCATTAGATAAAAATAGCTCCAAAAGACCAAGACAAAATGACCTTTACTTTCCCATCGAGAACTTATTCTTATAAAGTATTACCTTTTGGACTTTGTAATGCATCTGCCACATTTCAAAGGGTGGTTTTGGATTTTTTTTTATTTGATTCATGATTGTGTAGAAGCGTACATGGATGACTTCACAAGTTATGAAAACACTTTTGAGGAATCCATTGATAACCTTGTTGGGCATGGGATCCCCCCAAGGTAAGTTTTGGGGCTTAAAACCCAAGTTTTGACTAAGTCTGATGTAAAGACTTCGTGATTTGTGGGCACAGAGTGCGAAGTTTTAATTGAGTCATAGGGTTGTTTGACCTTACTTTTGTAAAGTGTAGAGTAGGCTTGAGAGTTCTACCCATGGTCCACGGACCATGGGATTGTATAAATAGAGTGAGGTTCTAAGTGTAAAGACATCTAATCATATAGTAGAAGATTGAAGATCTAATGATGAAGCATTGAGTCTAAGTGGAAAGTCGAATCTTTGGGTCATAGAGTAGGAGAAGGCTCTGCAGCTGAAAGAGAAGAGGCCTAGTAGTCTGCAGTTGAGTGCACGGACCCCTGCAGCTGAGTGCACAGGCTAGGTCGAGTCTGTAACCGATTGAAGCATTAATAAAGAGAAGTTTTACAATATTTCTACATATCTTTTCCTGTTTTATGCATTGAAGTATATTGGGTATGAATTGCAAGTTTATTGTTTATTTGTTGCGCGAACTTATATGAATGTGTTGAATAAGTGAATATAATATAAGGTATCTGTTTGCGCGAAGATAACTAACTGTTCTAAGAAGAAAAGTAAGATCTGCGGTGTGAATTGGGGAACTAGCGTAGATCATTTCTTTAGCAGCACGAAGCTCCTCAACCCCTGGTTAGTGCTGCATGAAGTCGAGTATAACAAGGCGTGAATGCCTCGCAGGTCATGAAAGTGCGCAAAGTGACCTGGGCGAAGGTATTCACAGTTGGACTAAATCGACCCCTCAGACATCTCAAGGGTGTGGAAACTTGGTTCCAGCATCCCCCCATACTGCTTCGGGTGAGACCTCAGTCCGCGCTCCACAGGCTTTTGCCGAAATGCCTAGTAGTACAAGGATTTGTTTGGCTAATTAACTCTGAACCTGGGTCAGGCCCCATTAAGCCAACAAATGGTTCCGTTGTCGGGACTGGAATCTGCATAGAGATGTCTGATGTCGTATCATTGGAATCCAACTAAGAAAGAAATTGAAGGTTGGTTGGACAAGAGAATTCACGAGTTCGCAGCGCAGGAGAATAGGAATCTGCGACTATCAAAGGAAGAGTGGTTAGACTATTACCTGTACATGGAAATCCATGAAATTTTCTTCGCACCTTTCCCTACTGAGTTATATGAGTGGATTGTGAAGCTAGTAGATAGCCAAGGAAGGTGGAAACTCAACAATCCTATTGTGTGGACCCCAAAGTTGGTACGCAGATTGGAAGTATCAGAGGATAAGATCACGTGCATTGTTGATCACTGCTCGATCGGATTATATGAGGATTCATTATTGAGTTCATGGTAGATACTTTAGTCAGCTAGAGCGAGGCAGAGCGACGCTTTCTCAAAGGACCGTGAGGTAAGTAGGTAAAGTCTTTGAATACTTGGATTAAAATATTATTGTGTGAAAAAAGGGTTATGCAATTACCTTGATGTCCGGAGCTACGCAAACTGGAAAAACCTAGAAAAACGCTGGGAGTAAGGGACCAGAGAATAGCCCTTTGATTTCACCTCCACGAGGGATGAGGAAGAAATTGCGAAGGTCTCACTGAGGAGTGCGATCAATTTGATAAGACAGAGTATTTCGCGCATACCACCCCCACCCACACCACCACTAGCTTCACCGCCTTCACCCCCATCTTCGCCCATACCACCTCCACCACCACCGCGAGTCAATATGGCATGCGTGATAATGTTGTCGGTGTTCAAGGGAGTAGGAAATGAAGATCCGGACCAGATTTGGTTCATGACAAGGGTTGTATGGGAAGTGCAGGGAGTCATAGATGATAATATAAAGAAGGCGACACTGGTCGCACCCTACAGGATCGTGCGCTGACCTGGTATATTAAGAATTCTAATGACAATCTGAATGTGGGGATCGCAAATATCCAAATTGCGCTAAACAGAGAATTTAGCAGGTCGAAGTCAAAGGCGCAGTCGATCATTGGATTCAAAGAGATCACAATGCTACCAGGTGAGACTCCTTAGGAGTTGGATCAGAGACTAAAGTGCACAATTCGCGAAGCTAATATGACTTTGACAAATGGACAGCACTGCAAATGGTTTGTGGCATCACTAACGCCACATTTGAGGAATGTGTTGTCACAACAAGGTTAAAATCCCAGGCAGAGGCCTTGGAGATCGCAATGAGGCTGCTTGAGACCCTGATATAGGATCCTAACATGGGAGTTCAGCAGATCCACACACAGTTGAAAAACTTATGCCTTGAGATGCAAAGTCTAAAACAAGATAGGACAGCTCACCCGGAAGTGTGTGAAGAAGTATGGTGCGTAAAATGCAAGGGTCAGGGACATGACAAGGACCACTACCTGGTGTTCGTGAATTACCTCGTGGGAGGAGGGCCAATGTCGTTAAGACCAAAGGAACAAGAAGGACCTAGTGCGGCGCCTGCTTTGTGGTGTGTGATTTTTCAAATAGGAGGAAAGCATGCTACAGACAACTGCCATTTGTTACAGAAGTACATACAGAATTTGCAACAATTTTTCTGTAACTTTTGTAGATCGGTTGGGCACGATAAGCACACCTATAGAAGCTATGAGCTGATGATGGATAGGACTCCCACCTATAGAGTTCAGACCGAAACGCGGTCCCTTGACCATAACGCATGAGTGGCACAGACCAAATTTCAGGGGCGTGGATGAGGTCGAGGTGGAGGAGGACCTGGAAGAGGTCACAGATAGCTGATATGTTATAATTGTGGGGGGCCAGGACATTATGCCCATGATTGTATGAATCCAACGCATCCATCATGCATGTATTGTACCTTGTTTGATCATGAGACGAAGGATTTTCCCACACTAATAGCTAGGCTGTGAAACAAGGGAGCACTCCAACCTCCCCTGACTCAGAACCTGTAGATGATGAGGTCTAAGCCACGCGAGGAAGACCCCAATGTGAACATTGCGCCCTGAAGTGGAATTACGACAGGAGATGATAAAGGAAAACAGCTTGAAGATAGTACTTGGGTTCGTAAGGCTCCGACGAAAGAACCAGAGTTTGATTTGGAGCGCGCTAAGGAAACCTTCATGGAAGCTAGGAAGAGCTTCACTAATGCCTCCACTTCAAGAAGCAAAGACAAACCAGAGCCAAAAATGGACCCATCGATGCTCACGACGTTCCTAGAAACATGCATGAAGCTATTGCATGACGGTAAGGCTGTAAAGGGATTGCAGGAACTCATTAATAGATGCGTTGGGACCGTGCTAGGAGAACCGCGTGTAGTCTGGAAGATTGTAAAGAATGCGACGATTATGGGAAGAGAAATGAGGTTGACCACACAGATTTGAGAATATGAGATGGACCAAGTAATTTTGGACCTAGGGTTGGACGCGAACGTTCTACAGAAGCAGACATGGGAGTGCATGGGAAAGCCTACGCTCCAATGGTATCCTATCCAGCTGCGAATGGTGAACCAGCAAAAGATAATACCCATGGGGAGATTGCAGGGAATCACCGTGGATATTGAAGGAGCAAGCGCGCTAGCAGACTTTGAAGTGATAGAGATTGTTGATGACAGCATTCCTACCCCGCGCTCTTAAGAATCGATTGAGACACTAACATGAACGGGGTGATAAATCTAAAGAAGCGCAAGATGATTTTTGAGAAAAAGTCTATGCGCGTAGTCATGTCTTTGGACCCTACAGAAGGATCGCGCTACACAGAGCCGGTGCACGACTATGAAAGCGACGACGACTTAGAATGCATCTACAAGATAACCATGCGAGAGCAAGACTGGGTAAATCCCACCTCGGATGGACGAATCTCATGGGAGTGTGAAAGCTCCTATACATCAGATTCGGATGAAGAAATAGAGTGATGGTAGAACCAGTTACACGAGGTAACCACGCTGAACTGTGACATGATGACAAGATCGTTGTGTTGTGTATCGACAAGAGTGAGGGATCTACCTACTTATGATGGGTTAAGTGAGGTAGATGTTTTCTTGAACAGATTTGAAAGGGAGGTGTCGAAACAACAACATTTCGAGGCTCTGAAATGGGCACTATGCGCTACGCCCTCGAGGTGGTGGGGTACGCACCAAGCAAGCTTTGAGGACTGGCGCGAATACAGGAGAATGATGCGCATGCATTTTTGGAAGCCTCAGATCCGACTAACAGACAAGTATGACGGACGGGATGATCCATGTGCGCACCTCGCCAAGTGGACAAAGTTCTATGGGGAAGAGCCACAATCTAAGTGGTTGCACCTATTCTATCATACCCTAGATGTTATACCCATGAACTGGTATATAGAGACGAAGCTCCGCCATGGGACGAGTGAATGGGATATCCTGCGCGAAGGGTTCCTATTAACCTTCACTTTTTAGGATCGTTTGTGGGACACTGTTAATGACGCGCTACAAGTGGTAAAAGAAGCTATCTTTAGGATACCACAAGAGCCAATGGAATTGATTCAGCCTGAATGGGCTATTTAGCTGAGCTTCACACTGGAGTGTTATAATGTAAATACTAAGGAAGACGATGAGGATCCGCGAAAAATTAACATTCCAGAAATAGAAGGCCATCACGAGGTTTAAGGACCATTGATTGATGACCCTGACATAACTGCGTTGGTAAAGACAAGGCAAGTGAACATTAGTACAGAGGCCGAACCTAAGTACGCAACGCTCAACGACTACTGGGATGACGCGACAGTGGATAAGGTTGCTGAGTTACTCCGTGAGTACCAGGACTTATTCCCGACCAAGATCACGGACTTAAAAGGAATCATCGAAGATTTAGGAATGATGAGGATCACATTACAGCCCGATGCGAAGCCAATTAAGTAGAGGCCTTACCACTTGAATCCGAAATACAAGGAGAAGTTTTGCATAGAACTAGACAAAATGCTCACAGCAGGAATCATTGAGCCGGTGGAAGAATCCGATTGGGTAAACCCTATGGTGGTACAAGAAAAGAAGCAGAAGGGCGAGATAAGAATATGCGTGGACCTCAGAAAATTAAATGACACATGTGTGCATGACCCATTCCCAACTTCGTTCACAGATGAAGTATTGGAAAATGTCAGTGGGCAGGAAGCATATTCTTTCACTGACGGATTCTCAGGGTACCACCATATCAAAATCGCGCCGGAAGATAGGAGCAAGACAACCTTCGCAACTAAGTGGGGTTGATTTCAATACACTGTTATGTCGTTTGGATTGAAGAACGCGCTGGCCATCTTTTCGCGCATAGTTGTTGCAACATTCAAGGAATATATCCACAAGTTCCTGGAGGTTTATCTGGATGATTGGACTGTATTTGGATTGGTTAAGCACCATGTAGCGAGCTTACACTTGATGCTGGATACCTGCTGAAGACACCAAATCACGTTGAACCTCAAGAAGTGTACGTTCCTCGTTCCTTTTGGGAACCTGTTGGGACACGTGGTTTGCAGACAGGGACTGATGCTAGACCCCGCGAAAATTTAGGTGATTCTGAATTTGGAAGCGCCGTGAAGTGTGAAACAGCTACGCGCTACCCTAGGACATACGGGGTACTACAAGAAGTTCATCAAAATCTATGCCCAGATCACCGCACCAATGAAGAAGTTGTTGAAAAAAGATGTCACGTTTTGCTGGAATGATGATTGTAAGAAAATCCTGGATGTACTAAAAGAAAAGATGGCCTCTGTGTCAATCTTAGTCTTCCCGAAATGGGATGAGCAGTTTCATGTCCATGTTGATGCATCGTGTATAACACTGGGAGCAGTACTAACACAAGATGGTGGAGAGGGTTTGGATCACCCTATCGCTTTTGCGAGTCACAGATTATCTAAAGCAGAAAATAACTATTCCACCACTAAATGCGAGGGATTGGCTATGGTGTACGTGCTCTAGAAATATCGGTACTATTTGCTAGGGGGACACTTCAAGATGTATACAGATCATTCTACACTGAAATACTTGGTCCATAAGCCTGTGTTCAGGGGACGCATATGTAGGTGGCTTTTATTGTTCCAAGAATATGATTTTGAGGTCGTTGTGAATCCTGGGCGCCTAAACGTGGGACCGGATCACCTGTCGCACATTGAGACAGGAGAGGAACCTACTAGTTTGGAGGAAGGATTACCTAACGCACAACTCTTTGTTGTGCACGTAGCGGATGGACACTTTGAAGATATAATCCACTTTCTCATGACTAGAACTACGTTGAAAGAGTACTCTGTCCAGCAGAAGAAGGAACTGGTGGTGCGCACGGCAGATTTTTCTGTCATTGCAGGGCACCTATATAATATGGGCAATGATGAGATACTGCGAAGGTATGTACCTGAATTTGAACGAAGTCATATCCTCGCGGACACGCATGGGGGCATTGTGAGAGGACACTATGCAGGGAGAGCGACCGCGCAAAAGATTCTTCGTGTAGGGTTGTGGTGGCCAACCCTTCATCAGGATTCAAAATCACATTGCAAGGCCTGTGATGTATGTCAAAGAACAGGTAAACCATCGCGGAGGGACGAGATGCCTTTGAATCCGCAAATGACGTTGCAGCCCTTTGAAAAGTGGGCGATCGACTTTGTAGGACCTATCAAACCTCAAGGAAAAATGGGCACAAGATACATTATCACTATGACAGAGTACCTGACTCGTTGGGCAGAAGCACAGCCGGTAAAAGATTGCACGACTACCACAGCCGCAAAGTTTTTGTTTGAACACATATTGACACGATTTGGATGTCCGAAGATCTTGATAAGCAATCACGGTACACATTTCCTGAACAAAACTATCAGCATGGTGACAGAAGAGTTTCAGGTGCATCATTAGAAAAGCGCACCGTATCACCCACAAGCCAATGGGATAGTAGAAGCATTTAACAAAATATTGGAGACTGCGCTAACCAAAGTATGCAACGTGCAACGAAGTGATTGGGACCTACGCATACCTGCATTATTATGGGGTTATAGGGCGACATGCAAGAAGCTGATGGGACAGACACCTTTACGGCTAGTATATGGAGTGGAAGTCGTAATGCCAATGGAGTATATCATGCCTAGTCTATGCATAGCAGCGCTCACAGGTATGACGGAGCGCCGAGCCCTGGAGGAGAGGCTCACGCAGTTGGAGGAACTCGAAGAGGAACAGTTTTTTGTTGGATTCCATCAGCAGTTACAAAAGCAGCGCGGAAAGGCCTGACACGATTGACATATTAAGTTGCGCACCTTCAAGGTGAACGATTTGGTGTTACTATATGATAGTAAGTTTGATAAATTCCCGGGAAAGTTCAGAATGCATTGGCTGGGACCATATGTTATTAAGGATGTCACAGACGGAGGGGAAATGTAGTTGGTAAAGCTAAATGGAGAACCCTTCCCAGGCAAAGTGAATGGCAGTCGGTTAAATCCATACACAGGTGGCCCGGCTATCTGACTAGCCGACAACAGCACAATCAGAGTGCTCCACATAGCTGAAAGAAGGTGCGAGACTATAAACAGATGCAAGGGATGCAGGAACAGATACAGGGGAGTAGTTCCAACACCGTGGTCTCGGAACAACACGTACAAGAGATACAGCAGGCAGTCGCTCAGTGCATTGCCAATCTTGCAGCAGTTTGAGCAGAGTTGGGAGGTCTCCACACGAAGATCCTCGCACCAACGGAGTGACTCGAGGGCGAGTCACGATGTTTATGTTGGGGGCCTGTTGGGCTGGGATCCCCCCAAGGCAAGTTTTGGGGCTTAAAACCCAAGTTTTGACTAAGTTTGATGTAAATACTCCACGATTTGTGGGCGCGGAGCGCGAAGTTGTAATTGAGTCATAAGGTTGTCCGCCCTTACCTTTGTAAAATGTAGTGTCGGCTTAAGAGTTCTACCCATGGTCCGAGGACCATGGGATTGTATAAATAGAGCGAGGCTTTAAGTGTAAAGACATCTAATCAGATAGTAGAAGGTAGAAGATCTAATGATGAAACATTAAGTCTAAGTGGAAAGTCGAGTCTTTGGGTCGTAGAGTAGGAGAAGGCTCTGCAGCTAAGTGAGTAGAGGCCTAGTAGTCCGCAGCTGAGTGCGCAGACCCCTGCAGCTGAGTGCACAGGGCAGGTCGAGTCTGTAACCAATTGAAGCATTAATAAAGAGAAGTTTTACAATATTTTTATGTATCTTTTCATGTTTTATGCATTGAAGTATATTGGGTATGAATTGCAAGTTTACTATTTATTTGTTGTGTGAACTTATATGAATGTGCTAAATAAGTGAATATAATATAAGATATCTGTTTACGCAAAGATAACTAACTATTATAAGAAGATAAGTAAGATTTGTGGTGTGACTTGGGGAACTAGCGCAGATCGTTGCTTTAGCAGCGTGAAGCTCCTCAGCCCCTGGTTAGGGCTACGCGAAGTCGAGTATAATAGGGTGTGAAGGCCTCGTGGGTCAAGAAGGTGTGCAAAGTGACCTGCGCGAAGGTATTCACAGTTGGACTAAATCGACCCCTCAAACATCTCAAGGGTGCGGAAACTTGGTTCCATCATCCCCCCATACTGCTTCGGGTGAGACCTTAGTCCGCGCTCTGCAGGTTGTTGCCGAAAGGGCTAGTAGTACAGGGGTTTGTTTGGATAATTAACTCCGAACCTGGGTCAGGCCCCATCAAGCCAACAAACCTAGAAAAAGTCTTAAAAATATGTCAGGAGTCAAATATTTCTTTAAGCAATGAAATTTTTTTTTAATGTTTAATCAAGGAATTGTCCTTGGACATCATGTATCTTCCTTGGGTATCAAGGTAGATCCACATAAGGTTGAAGTGATTGTTAACTTGCCAACTCCACCTTCTCAAAGGGATGTAATAACATTTTTATGACATGTGGGTATTATAAGTGTTTCATTAAGAATTTTTCAAAAATTTCCTCGCCATTGTCTAAAATTATTGCAAAGGATGATGAATTCTATTGGGATAATGATTTCCAAATTGCTTTTGATGTGCTTAAAGAAAAAATTTCTACAACTCCCATGTTAAGAGGACCTAATTGGACATTACCTTTTCATATATCTAAATATGCTTTTGATTCAGCCATAAGAGCAATTTTAGGGAAAAGAGAACAACAAAGAACATATGGTATTTACTATATCAGTAAAAACTTAACTCCGACTGAAATTAGTTACATTGTTATAGTAAAGGGATTTTCGGCAGCTGTTTATGAATTTAATAAGTTTCATCATTACATTACGGGATATGAAGTCTTTGTGCATGCTGACCATTCTACCATCTGATACTAAATGAACAAACCAATGAAAAATGGCAAAATTACAAGATGCTTGCTACTATTGCAGGATTTTAACATCACGATTTTAGAGAGAGCTGGGAGAGAAAATCAGGTAGCATATTTCCTTTCTTGAATTAACAATCCTAGTGATACCATCTTGTGATAGATAGTTTTCTCGATGAAAATTTATTTGCAATTTTTGTTATAACACCTTGCTTTGCTAACTTTTCTAACTACTTTCCTACATGAATGTTTCCACCACATTTTTCATCAAAAGAAACACATAACGTGACCAGGAAAAGTGCTAGATACTCCTGGACTCAATGAGATCTTTTCTATACTTGAGTAGACATGGCTATCTATAGATCTGTTAGAAAAGATGAGGTGTTATATATCCAAAAGCATGTCATGATGATCCATGTGGTGGACATTGTTTAGATAAGAGGAAAACCTATAAAATTCTCTAGCTAGGATACTATTGGCCAAGCATCTTTAAATATGTCAAGAAGTATGTGAGAGTTGTGATAGTTGTCAAAGAATGGGCCCTCCAGTTGTAGTTGATGAAATGCCTCTTCATTTGTAAGCTCTTGCAGAACCTTTCAAGAAATGGGCCTTAGATTTTGTGGGATCCATTAATATGACATTGAGATAGAAGAGGTATATATTGATTTGTGTAGACTTTGTGACAAAGTGGGAAGAGGCAAAAGATTTAATAAGAGCTATTGACCAATCAGTGGTGGATTTTCTCTTTGAAGATACTTTTGTTCGCTTTGAGGTACCTAGAGAGATAGCTATTGATCACGGGGCTCAATTTCCATCAAAATTAGTTGATTCAATTGTGAAGGAATGCAAAATCAAACATCGGAAGTTGACTCCTTACCATCCACAATCCAATGGACAATTGGAATCTACAAATAAGGTTTTGCAAGGCATCTTGAAAAAGATTGTTTGGCTTCACCGAATAGATAAGGAAGAAAGGCTTCCTGAAACCTTATGGGCATATAAAACAACATGAAAGAGTACAACCTGTCATACCCCATATGAATTGGTATATGGAAAATAGGTAGTTTTTCCCATTGAATTTCAAATTAAAACTTCCAAAATTGCAGCGGAATTGGGATTAAACCTACCATAAGCTCAACAACAAAGAGTTTTATAATTAAATGAATTAGATGAGAAGTGGTTATATTCTCTACAGAAAATCACTCTTACACAGTAGTATAGAACTAAATTGCATGAGATATTTATAAAGAATAAAGAATCCAAAGCTAGAGATTGGGCCCTATTATTTGATTTGAGGTTTGTAGACTTGAAGAGTAAGTTTATCACTCATTGGTTGGATCCCTATGAAGTTCAAACTATGTTTGATAATGGTGTTATAGAAGTAAAAATTATTGATGGATCATACATCTCATTTATATTCAATGTCATAGGAAAGTTGTACCATCAACTAGTTTCCAAAGATGGTTTTATTTATAATTTATTTCAGCAAGCAGAGATGGACATTGTGGATAAAGGGGGTAATGTCCCTCATCCACTTTCATCTTGAATTTACATTTTTGAAAATAATGAGCTAACTTTGTTCCTTCTTATGCTCATTAAACTATGAGAAGGACATCTATCAATTACAGGTTTATCCTTTTATCTAGTCTTGATAGATTAATAACAGAAAAGGAACCCCCTTAGAGTTTTCTTTAAGTTTTTCAGACTCTCTAAAATTGAAAATATTGGTGAACATCAACCATCCTAGGCTTGAGAAAAATCCAAAGAATAGAAATTGAGTTTTCTTTAAGTTTTCCAGACTCATTAAAACTAAAAATACTAGAGAGTATTAACTTCCTGGGCTCGATAAAATCCATAGGATATCGTTATAAAACTGTAAATAATATGGCTTGATAATAAGTAGCAATAAGGAAGTGATCATGTTTAGTAGAGTTACCTTTCTTCCACAATAATGTGTGTGCACTATTTCTTGTAATTCCAAAACTGAGAACAGGATTTTCTATAAATTCCTGTAATTACAAGAATTTCTCAACATGCATATTTTCAATTCCTGTAATTTCATATTTTAGAAGAAAGTTTCCTGCAAAATTCCTTCAATTACAAGAATTTTTGAACTTGAATATCTTCAGTTATTTGTCTAAATAAGGTTATTTTTAACAATTGGTCACTCATGTTAAGTATATGCATCAAGGGAAAGTATGTAAGGGACGGCTATTTATAGCCTCCCCACCCGGGTTCGAGTCCCGTCGCATGATTGCTGCTCCATAGCAAAATATGTTATTCTATGCCGCTTCACTGCTCCGCAACTTGTATCATCAAAAGAAGCTTCTATAAATATGTAATATGTGTAAAAATTGCGCAATCGGGTTAATAAAGCTTCTATAAGAGGGACTCAACACCCCCCCCCCCCCTCCCCTCATTTTTTTAAATATGCATCAAGGGAAAGTTTGCATCAACATCAGCTACAGAAATTTCAATCGACATCACCAAAGAAAATATTGTTTTCCATTTTCCTGTAATTGGAAAATAATTTCCTATAATGAAGTTTCATATTCTGCAAATTGAAGAATAATTTCCTATAATACAAGATTCAATAGAAAAGGAAGCTTCAGCAAGAAGTCCTTTACTCCATTGCTGCATGCCATAATTAAGGTACCAACAAGCTTATATTCAGCACTCTTTAGCAAAGGTAATGAAATAAAGTAATTTATTTATATTTATTTATTAAATTGAAAAGATTTTAAAAATAATTGATTTTACCTCAAACAATCCTACAGCTATCTTTTCCATCGTTATCTTACATGGCATAATCAAACCTATAATATCACCTATCTCTTTATGCAATCATTAATATCTCACAATGATGAATTGGGCATTTCAAAGTCATGATTTTTAACCCAATTGTTTCTCATTATTCCAAAAGTTCGCCATACAATTCAATGATTGTCTACAAAATGATGTGATGGGTGTACTATCATTACAAATACCACTATCATTAAAACTAAAACTATTTCAAATTGTCTCGTTTTGTATCTCGTTGTGACTCGAAATCCTATGAACCGAGTTCTTCTACTGTGTTTCCCAAATCATATACTAGAATTCGAATTGAGCTTTCCTTCGGACTCTTGGTAGAAAAAGTATGGCTACCACAGAGGTAGTGTGAATTGGTCCCTATGTCATACCAATGTTAGAGAGGTTCCCTACATGCAGAATACAATTCCACACAGCAGGTTTACTTCCTTTCTTTGAGAAATTACAGGTACATAATGTAGCAATCGCAGAAGCGTTTTCCAACACATTTGATGGGGAAATTACAAAAATTGGTGACCTAACGCTTACAGTTTCAGAGGAAACCTTGGCCAGGATTACAGGATTGGAAAATAATGGTGAAAAATGGTTCAAGGGACAGTGAAAAAAGAATTGAGCATGAACAAAGTTTCTAATGAGGTCAAACCAAAATGTCGACTGGACAAAAGGCATGCCGAGGCGGTGGCACAAGGATACTTGGGCAGATATGGTCTATTTTCTTCAAAAATATGTCACCTGCGAGGGCAAGTACAGCATAATCTTGCTTTATCGTATATGGCTACTCGATCATGTTAAAAATAATGCTAGAAGAATTATTTTTTCAGATTCTATTGAAGATGTCAAGTGTGGTTCAAAAGTGTCAAGGAAGCAAAGAAAGGTTTCTTTATCACCATGGGTTAGTAAACTTCTTTTTTTTTGGATTAATTGAACAAATTGAACCAAACATGGAGTGATTTCTTACACAGAAATAGGTTCATAGTTGAAGAAATAGTACCTGCAAACCCTAATGAAGCAAACTTAGGAAATGAAGAAGAACAGGATGAAGAAAACAACCTGGAAGCACCAATAAACCATATTCCAGAGATATAAGAAAATATAAGACCTGAGCAAAATCCTCAGATCCAACAACAATTTGAAAAAATTAAGGGAGAATAGTAGAACAAACATGAAGTGTAGAAAGAACGGGAATCACCACCTTCCATAGAAGTTGTTGGGCCTACCTCTTTGGGCAAGAAAACAAAAAACAATTCTAGAATCACATCAACATCCTGTAGTAGGTTAACAAGAGGAATGATACAATTATCGAAAGAAACCTATGGAGAGAGTTGCAATCCTACTGAATCACAAGAATCTTTTAAGAAACCTAAAACTAAAGCCCAGATCTTCTATGAGGAGGCACTAGAAGAAGTACATGCTGAATAAGCTCAAGAAATGTAAAAAGAACAAAGGATTTATACTGAAGAAGGTTACACTAAGGAGGTATATACTAAGCACAGCCATCCATTCCAGCAAGAATAGGAAGCCTATGAAGAACATTCACCACAAAAGGAAACTCAAGAAGAAATGGACCCTAAGGATCAGCAAATCAACGCTTTGTTGATCAAACTGAGGAAAAAGAATAAGATGATTAAAAAGTTGGAACAGGAATTACATGAAACGGAAATGGAAAATGAAGTGGTAAAATCAAAGAATGAAATATTGAAAGACCAATATCATAAGAACAAGAAAAAGTGCAGGTCTCTCAAATAGAAATACATAGATATGTATGATGAGAACATAAAGAACATTAAAATCAAGAAGAGTTTAATAGTAAGGATCAAAGGCTTAAAGGAAAATTTGAGAGACAGACTTGAACCTTCAAATACCAATTTAAATCTCCTCATTAAGTGCAATTTTGACCAGATTTTTGTAAAGCAGTAAAGTGAAATTTTGACCAGATTTTATGAGAGAATGAAAAGAAGACTTTAATTTTTGTTGCATAAGGGTCATGCAAAAAGATAAGCCTGGGAGATGTTGGGTTTAAATATTTATATCCTTGGCCACCTCATTTTTGACATTTTTATACTCCATTTGAACCTTAATTCCTTATATTTTTACCAATTTTGATGAAGATAATGCCGTAAAAGGATAGAATTAAAGTTTAAAAACTTTTATGAAAATTATCTTTTCTTTTTTATTTATAAATGTTTATAAAATGCATTTATTTTATTTAATAATGGGTAAAATAGTCCAATTATAGCATCCGGTCATGTAGCGCGAGTGGTTGGACTTACCATCTCCCCACCCGGGATCGATTCTCGGTGCATGTTGGCTGCTCCGCAGCGTATTGTTCGCCATTCTCCTGTGGTTGGACTTACCGCCTCCCCACCCGGGATCGATTCTCGGTGCATGTTGGCTGCTCCGGAGCATATTGTTCGCCATTATGCTTCGCTGCTCCGGCAGCTATCGTGTCAATCCCGCATCATATACATATGATATAATGTAAATATATTGTGAAAAATTGTGAAAAATATAAACTCTATATAGCTTCTAATGAGACTGGCCCCCCTTAAAAATAATCCAATTGTAATAATTCATGTAATCACAAGAATTTAACAAGTATATAATTCCTGTAATTTGTCCAAAATGTGGAGGTCTATATCGGCAAACATGGTCTTGACACGTGGAGGATGACTAGCATGTTCCTCTAATGGAGGACTACCTATTCTATTTTTTCATGGCTGATTACAAACCATGAGTCAAAGGCCGATCAATGAGGTATATCTGCTCACAAATTCATGTAGGCCATTTTGAAAAGTTGCCAAAATTCTCTCCTTTAGTTTGAAATCAGTCAGTTGTTCCTATAAGTCAATATACAAGTCACGAAGGATTGAGAATATTATGAAAGAATCATTATCTTTCTAGTGTATCACTTTATTTTTAGTATGAAATACTAGAATGGCTCTATTTTTTGGAAAATCAGTGTAGGATTGGTATTTTTGTATAAAAGTCAATGTATAAGGAATATATGGGTTAGACAGACTTATGATATAGTTATTATACATGAAAAAATCAACACTTTTGTATTAAGCTTTCGATTTTTCTTAATATAAGGAAGATTTCTATGATATGGTGCACAAGTTGTTGTAATTTTTGAGTGTTTTACTAGAAACATACACCAGGAGGGCCCCCTAGTATGTGTTGCACATATTTCGTTATATACTTCACTAAGTTTAATTATGTTTTGTGTGATTTCTATTCATTATTATTTATTTTATATTTGAAAAGTGTATATACCATGTTTCGTTGTAATTACTGAGAATTTTTCGTAATTATTTCCTATAATTTTCCTGTAGTGATCTTGTAATCACACAGGAATTCATGTAATGCTTGTTGTATTTCCTATAGTGATCTTGTAATCACATAGAATTTATGTAAATGTGTTTTAGTCTAATAATGAAACATAGCTAGTGAACAGAGTTTAATTAGATCGGTTTCTTTAATTAGTATTTATTGTATTTTAAAATTTTAAATCATTACAGTAATCATATTTATTATGCCTGAACAGTGATTAGGAAATTGAAGCAATTTGCATTTTAGGTTAAAGAAATTGTTATTGTACTTAAGTGAGCTTGTTTATAAACTCAGACAATTGATTTCACTTAGGATTATTTTCTATTAGGGTCTTAAATCAGTTTTGAACAATTATTTTAGATTGAGTATCTCGTGAGAAAGTGTGATATATCTATCTGAAACTGCAAATCTTGTGTCAATAAAGTCATAATTGAATTTAGAAGTATGGTAACCATTGTAAGTTGAAATCAACTCTGGGATCCACCTGTATTTGGTTTGTACTTGATTTTGCATAGGAAAGTAGTTAAATAGCCAGTTTAAACATATTGTGTTTCACCTCATACTTTACCTACTTGGGTTGACAAAATAAATGTTAAATCATTTACTCCACTTTATGACTTGACACATCTTTCCCCACCTAGTAAAGAATTCCTTAAGAACCTTACTATGGCTAGAGTTGGTGGAGGAGGAAGAGAAAGTTGGAGGTGGACTTCAACCACCACCTACTCGAACACCAAATGCTTAGATTGTGGTTAGGTATATCCCTCTAGTACTTTCACTAATTTACACAACATGCCTAACAAATACCTTAGCCCTCTTCCTAAATTTATTGGACAAAATGAGATGCTAGTAGAGGACCATCTAATAGCCTCCAAGATTGTATAGATAACCTATCCATATATTAGGAAGATGTGTATATGTGCATTTTTGTATAGAATTTATAAGCTGGTGGTAGGAAATGGTTCAGGAAATTACTACAAAATTCCATTGCAAAATGGGTAGTATTAGAAACCACTTTCAAGAATCGTGAAGTGAGAAGCAGGATCATCAATATTGCTAAATTTTATTCCCTAAAAAGAAAGGAAAATGGATTCATAAGAGAATTTAATAAATAATATAGTCGAATACCTATACATATTAAACATTCATCTAAACTAGTCAAAGTAAACTATGTGACTTCATTTGACCTTGATTTCACTCTAACGTTAAAAGAAATGAGATCTATAAATTTAGAATAATCACAAAATGATGTTTTTGATATTAAAGAGAATCTAGATACTTCAATAAAATATAAAGTTAGAAATGATAACCAAGAAAAAAACAAAAGTAAAGAGGAATATTCACCTCAATCATCTTCCTCAAGTCCTCAAGATAGTAAAATTAATCAAATGAAAAAAATAATAAGGATCTTATCTAATAAATTAACTAGATTAGAATTGGAAAATAAACTCATCACCTCAAATAATGGGTAAAGGAACCTTCCTTAAAACTCAAAAATAGAATCTTTGATTAGGGTAGATGACCTTTTAATCCTAACCTCAATAGAAAAATGATGAACAACCTATTCAACCTTGAATTAACAATGACCCAGTAGAAGAATAAAGGGAGGAAGAAGAAGGAGATGATATGGAAAAATCAATCTCATAGGTAACTTTAGATGAATCTAAAAGTCTTAAAGTAGGTGAATAATTGACAATCCCAACAACAAGATGACCCCTAGATTATATAGTATAATCTGTTTGTTGATGCCTTGCATATTGGAATGCAAAATAAATATGAGCTAAGTCCTAAAAATGATAAACAAAAAATGTCCTAGAAAGTTAATAGTAAGGATAAAACTAAGGATTAACAACAACAAAAATTATTGAGGAACAAACATTGGCTAAAGAAACATTGAGAGAAAAGGTAGAAGAACAACTCTCCTTTACTTATTTTAATAATACACATGAATGAAATAAATTAAGGTACCCACATATTTAATTTAATTTGTCAAAATCCATACCTATAATATAGAAGTTGAAAAATTTGTTAATATGCCATAAACTTCACATAAAAATGATAATATTAATCTACAAGACAATTCCCCTTAGGTTTGCCTTAGGTTTGTATTGGACCAACAATTGATGATAGGTGTAATCCTATCCCTTCTTTTCATATTAGCATGACCAATTATTATAAAATTGCATGTTGGACTATAATGCTTCCCATAATATCATGCCTAATATTGTGATTGAAAAATCATAGGGGCTTCACCTTGTTGACCAATATTTTACCTTGTTCATTCGTAAAAGTTGGTTTTTAAATTGTGAAAAATAGTCCATGTATTGTAGGTATGGAGGCAAAGGACTGCAGGGTAGGAGGAGATGGTGAGTATAAAACTGGATATTTGATAAAAATATGGGATATCTAATAAAAATAAGGGTTGTTTTTATTAGAAATTTGTATTGAGAGGGGTTCAACAAAAAAAATTTGGGAGCATTTTACCTATATTTAGTGAGATTAGGGATATTCTTTAATATCCCATAAATGCAGATGCTATGACACCACTTGACTAAATAAAGAACCCATGGGAGAAATTTGGTTTGCAGATCATTAGAACATACAAATATCTATAATCTTTTAACTCAAAATGAGTCAAATGTATAAGCATTATTGAATATTTGGTGGGGTTGGATCAAGTACGAATAAAGAATTTTGGTGTGGTTGGCTCAAGTACGAATAAAGAATGATGTTATGGATGTAGTAGCAGAAGATGTTCCCCCATCATGTAGGAGAGGATATGGGAAGTTTCTGTGTGATTACTTTAGCAGGCAGACATGAAATTTGCCCAAAGTTTAAACAGGGATCAAATTATAGACTCTTTTCAACTCTTGTAAAATTGCAGGAATTGATTTGGGGATATATACCCTCATCGAGATAGCAACAAAAATACCTTCACTCAATTACCCAACAACACAGTTATAGTTTTTGATCGAGATAAGGGGAGAAATACACCAGAAGTAAAAGGGT
This sequence comes from Pinus tabuliformis, assembly GCA_031772625.1. Taxonomy (NCBI): domain Eukaryota; kingdom Viridiplantae; phylum Streptophyta; class Pinopsida; order Pinales; family Pinaceae; genus Pinus; species Pinus tabuliformis. Next base: position 1,098,138,485 of record CM062819.1, read on the forward strand.
GCAGTTACTTTGGGAATTGCCTTATTAGGAAGGTGGTCCATTGCAATACTTCCAATAAAGAAGCTGTAGAAATATATCCTCCAATCTCTGTTAAGGAAATTTGCAGGCCATAGGGTATTAAGGCTTCAGATCTGGAAACAGCGTAAAAGAAAGGTGTGCCTAGTTTAAGGAAATTTGCAGGCCATAGGGTATTAAGACTTTAAATCTGGAAACAGCGTAAAAGAAAGGTGTGCCTAGTTTTGGCCCTTCTCAGATGAATATGATTATCAATCAACCAACAGTCTGTTTGCTTTAGAGGCTTTGAAGATTTTGAAATGAACACCTCGAAAAACCCTGAAGAAATTAGGTGTGAAGACTTCAGTAATACAATCGGGTGCCCTTATTTCAGATTGCCTTCCAGTTCCTCCTAATTGTGCACAAATTTCTGATATGAAATTTACGCTGAAGAAGATTAGTGACGTTGTTGAAAAGGTCAAAGAATCAAGTTCCAGCAGAGCTAAATTCTTGCATCCAATCTCTTCATCAGGGTCTACCCCACTCGATGGAATTGTTCAAGAACTTACAATCAGTACCCTTGGAGACTTAGTTGCATATTTGCATAGAATGAAGCCAAATGATGATCTTTATCGCAATAGAGCGATTTCTCCCTACGATGTCTGCAAGGATCTATCTGTAAAAGAACTCTTGGCTTGTCCAGAACTTGTTTTTAAGGGATCTCGGGGCTCATCAATTAATCATCTGGTACCCTTTGTGGGGAACAGAAAGTTTAAACAAAGAGTCGAAACATTTTACAGTGTTATCAAAAGACTACAAGATGAGATTGAAGGGCCTCCAAAGTTGCACTTCCTGTAGGAAGCTTCATGGTTGCAAAGTATAAGTAAGGCCAATAGAATGCTCAATAGATTGGAACTCAGAACGGAAAAGAATTTCTCTTTCAATATGGAATCTCAGAAGTTGGATAACATTGGAACATTCAATTGAATTGTGAGTTTGTTTGCTATTTCGATAATCTTATCAGATGGATCTACGTACAGGCCATCGTTGGTCTCTCCTAAAGTGAAAAATGATAGATTTATTGAGGTTGGTCATATGTTGGAAATTTTACAAGGCCCATTGTCAGATCCAATGTTGGATAATAAACCCCCTATGTCTCCTTATTTGAACGATCCATCCCAAAATACCAATAATAGTCCAAGCTGGAGAGCATAATTTAATAGGACATGGCATGTCCGGTCCTCTCGATGGTACATTTGAGTTGCGCACAGGAAATATGGACCACCCTTTTCAGATTTTGGCCCTTTAATGAACATGTTGGGCCCATTCACGGGTGTGACGAGTTGCACTGATATACTCAAAATTCATCACTCGTTAAGAGATAGTGGTGACTACTCGGTTGACTTCCCAAATTCGTTATAAGAAATTCAGTCTAAAAATTCTACTGCGACTGCAGGGGAATGGCAATCTGCTTTACAGAGTCACCATCACTGGTTTTTCCACGTTAATGTAGCGCTAATCCTTTTAGTAGAAGTAACATATGAAAATAATGGGGACTTTCATGGCCTCTTTCCTTTTCCATTTCTGGTCAGTTCAAAAGATACTGTACATGAACATGGCTAGTGTATCCTTATGGACCTACTATATTCACTTGCAGAGCGGTACCTTGAGTTTTATGATGAAAAGGAGTATGAACAGCGAGTAGTTAGCCCAATTAAATATGACCAGTCAAGGAAAGGCAGCATGGTTGTAGCTCGCACAGAATTGCCAAGGTCATTATTCCTTGTGCTTGTGCTTAGTGATGTTGATGCAATCATTTTTCAAGGTAATCTTTGAGAGCACTAAAGTGGGTTGCGGAATACACCTCCAGACATATGGCTTGTCGCTCACAACAAATACTCTCTGATTACGCACAAGTATAATGGGTGTCAATTGTGCGTTATTGCTGAGATGTTTTACTCCACAAGTCCGGGATTATATCATGAAGATTATTGTCAGGCCTATAATTCCCTTTGATAGGGTTCTAGGGAAACTGACAGCAGAAGTAAAACCTATGAAGGTAAAAATTTAATTGGTGAAGGCAAGCCTGTGGATTTTGTGGCCTATTCTATGGAATATGGCTGGGTTAGTTTGAATGGCATTGGGGACTCTAGCCAGATCTGCAATGTTAAAGTCTACAATTCATTATTGGTGGACTCAGATTGCTCTACATCAATGGACATTCACCATAAGTTTGCAACTATACATGGAAGATTTGTTGCATACCTATTCACGGAGACATGCAAAATTTTGAATAGAGATGCCATGCAAGGGACTTTTGGGACTAATGGTACTAATGCAGCAGGTATTTGGTGATCTGCCCAGGAAAATCGTGAAACATGAACATTCTACGACTAGCTTCCAAGTTTTTGTTGTTAATGTATGCAGTACCGAAATCTAATGTGGGAAGTTTTAGCACCATTGCGAGGGTCCGTAAAGCAGTGATTTCTCTTTCCATACCTTTGTATATTCAATATAAAAGTCACTTGGTTATTCAGTCAGTTTCAAATTCTTTGATGAAATGGCTTAGTGTCTGTTGGGGTTTAGAAAACCATTCTGCTATGAACTACCCGGTATCAGTTAAGGTTGCAAGTTCCAAACAGACAGAAAACCTCTCAAGGGTATGTAAGATGGTCATGAGACCCTTGGGACTTAGCAACGGTGAAAACATCATGGGTTTCAACAATTGTGGGGATGTAAACATTTTGGCTCTTGTATCCAGATTTTTTATTATATTGTGGGATTCAGGAATACAGTCCAGAATCGCTTGGGACAAGCAATTTCGGGAAAGGAGAATTGTAATGTCCCAAATTTTCTAAGCAGGGAGATACCATACCTATTTGTCTAGTTACCTCCTAAAGGCTACCTAGGAGGAGAATTGATTTAGGAGACGTTTAGGAAATTTACCTAGTTTTAATATCATTAAAAAATAAAAAAGGTAAATAATAAATAATAAAAAGGGTTAAAGCATTTTATTATTAAAAAAAAGATAAAAGTCACTTAGGAGGAGAAAAGTGACTTTTTCAATAAAATAATATTAAAAGATTTAGAAGGTTGAAGAAGTCTGAATGAGATATTATAAAAGGAACTTGGAGCTCAATGATTGAGCATTCTATTCCATCATATCATTTGCTATGGGTAAGGAGCTCAAGTTAGTTTGCTTTGGAGGGTTTTGGTGAAGCCCTCACTCTAGCTTCGGTGGATCTCTTACCACCCTAGTTAGATCTCATCCATCTTCGGTGGAAACTTTGCCACCCTAGTGGAATTCATCTTTGTGTTTTCTTCTGAAGGTCTGATGAGAAATGTTTGCAGGAGATTATTTGGTATTGTGATTTATTGTTGCAACGATTACTCCTATTCCAAGAGGTTGAGTTCTATTATTTCTTAGTAGGGACAAATCCACATATTGGGGAGCTAATTTCTTATACGCTTCAGAACTACTGCAGGCAGAAATTCATTCCCAAACAAGATTGTTTGCAGAAGTTGACATCCCTAAACACCATTCCCTTCCAGTATTGAGCCAAATCGAATAAGCTTATAGCAGAGATCAGCTAATCTTGTTTGGTGCTCAAATCCACCTTATGGTGGGCCAAGGGTTTCAAGAAACAATACTGCCATGAATTCTTCAGGTTAGAAAGAGACCAAGCAATCATTCTCCTTCATGATTAGAGGTTGGAACTGCAAGTTGTGCTCATTTCCAGATTGAAGGTTTAAGTATCAAAGCCTCAGGAGTTCACTTAGAGATGAGAAAAAGGGTTGAATCAATAGTGATCCTAAGGCCAAATTTATTTGTGTTCAACAAAAGTTTCAAAGGGCCGCACTCTTGTGAGAAATAGCAATGAGATCCAGGTCGAATTTATTGCACAACATTAGGAGGCAAATTACTTGTGTAGCTGGTAAATCGATTCTAGAATCCTTGTCTTCCTTGTCTCACTGGGTCACATTGTTATTACTGTAGAAGAGCTCTCATTCAAAAGTGGACAAGTTTTCCTTCATCATCCTACCTCTATTCATTAAGGGGTCGATTCCTTGCAGTCTATTCTTGGTAAGTCATGTAGATTTGTTAACGTTATTGGCACCAATAGAAGATGGAATTGCAGAACCACTATTCCATATCAGAAAACCTTGTTCTCATATGCTAGCAGCAGTTCATTTGGAAAGGGGATGAATTCATGTTGTACATGTAGCAGTCTTTCTAAAGTGGTTGAATTGATTTCGAGACTTTCCCAATACGAGTTTTGTTGGATGGCGTATGTTTCGGGAGTAAATCTTATAAGTGGCGTTGTAATTTCGTTATATGCTCCAAATAAAGTTATTGTTTCATTCAATGATTTTATGATCTAGGTTCCATGAAGAAATAGCGAGTCCTTTTATTATATCCAGCAGAATGAAGGGATGGATTACAACTTGCAACACATTTTTTTCAACCTTCTCTTTTCTCTCTCAATTAGAATGTTATTTCAATAATCCATCACCCCAATACAATTACCTCATAAAAAGAGGGTTGCCTTCTAGTAAAAATAAAACCCTAACATAACATCTACCATAAAATTGATGACCTAATGATGAACGATCCATAATGGTTATTGAGATGGGGTCCCCTAGGTCAGTTTTGGGGTTAAAAACCCAAGTTTTGATGAAAATGTTGGTAAAAAGATGTAAAGTCTCAACAATTTGTGGATGCGGAGCGCGTAGATAATTAGAAGTCAAAAGGGGTTTTAGCCCCTTGGTTATGTAAAGTCAAGTTGGTTTTGAGATCCACCCATGGTCCGCAAACCAGGGAATTGTATGTAAAAAGCTATAAATAGGTGTGTCTTAGAGAGTCTAAGGCAGATAGAGACATAGAGATAGATGCTTAAGTCCACGTCTGAACTAAAGGGCAAGTAATCCACAAGTAGATAGAAGGGAAAAGGCTTTGTAGTTGAGTGTGCGAAACCCTGCAGCTAAGTGCGCATGATAGTTTTGAGTCTGTAACATCATATTAAATATCAATAAAGAAATTTGTTGGCAAAATTCATGTGTTTATCTGTTTGCTTCTGTTATTTATGTTTGTGAAATATATTATAATGGAATAAATGTCTTTATGAAATATTGATGTATTGATGCGCAAATCTGTTGGATAAGTCTTGCTAACTGTACGCAATGTATGTTAAGTATTTATGCGAAGCTTATAATACATTATGTTATGTTTATTGAATACGTAAGCAGATCTATGTGAACTCAGGTCTAGGGTTGCTTTATGGTGCGCATAAGTGGGAGAGTCATCTATTAAGGATCCACAAAACCTTATCATAGACCTTCGCGAAGGTCTAAAGGCCGTTTAAGTGAAGTTGTGGTACCAAGCCTTAGGGGCTTATAGATCTGTGCCAAAGCATATCTAGGGCAATAAAAGACATCACACTGATATCTAGATGCGGAAACTTGGTTCCCGCATTCCCCCATACTGCTTCGGGTGAGACTTCAGCCTTCGCTACACGGGTTGATGTTGAAAGGGCCAGTAGTGTAGGGTTTTGTTTGGCGCAATTAACTCTTAACCTGGGTCAGAACCCACTAAGCCAACAAATGGTTCCGTTGTCGGGACTGAGATCTGCATAAGGAGATGTATGATGTCGCATCACTGGAATCCGACCAAGAAGGAAATTGAGAATTTCTTAGATAGGAAGATCCACGAATTCGTGGCGCAAGAGGACAGAAATCTGCGCCTGTCAATGGAGCAATGGTTGGACAGATATTTGTACACAGAAATACATGAAATTTTCTTTTGCACCTTCCCAATCGAACTATATAAGTGGATAGCTAAGTTGGAAGATGACCAAGGAAGGTGGAGGCTTGACAATCCAATAGTGTGGACTATGGAGCTAGTGTGAAGGTTGGAAGCTTCCGAAGACCAAATCGTGTGCGTTGTTGACCACTGGCTCGATCAAATTATAGGAGGATTTGTTACAGAGTTCGTGGTTGATACCTTGGTCAGCTACAGCGAAGCAAAGTGACGCTTCTTCAAGGGGCCGCAAGGTAAGTAGCTGAGATCTTTGAATACCTAGATTAAGATGCTCGTTATGTCATTGCCTTGATGTTTGGATCTACGCGAAGTGGACGGATCTTCAGAAATCGAGAAAAAGAAAGCCCTGAATATAGCCCGTTGATTGGACCTCCTTTGAGCGACGACGAGGGAATGGCACAAGCCTCACTGCAGAGTGTGGTCCAATTGATAAGATAGGGTTTTCCACGGATACATCATCCATCCACTCCACCTCTACCTTCACCTCCATAGCATACACCTTCACCCACACCACTGCCACCACCAGTGTCGTTCAACATGTCAAACTCAATAAAGCTTTTGATTTTCAAGGATATAGGGAGTGAAGATACAAATAAATTCTAGTCTGTTGTTAATGTTGTGTGGACCGTGCAGCAGATCACTGATGACAACATAAAGAAGGCGCACTTAGTTATTACTATGCAGGATCGTGCGCTGACATGGTATATTAAGTATTGTGATGATCATCCCTTGGAAATGCTAGCAGATACTAAGGATGCTTTAAACAAGGAGTTTAATAATCCTAAGTCTGACTCAAATCCAGTTGTTGGATTTAAGGAAATCACGATGAGGGCTGGTGAGATGACTTGGGAGTTAGATCAAAGGCTGAAATGTGTGATCCGTGAAGCTAATATGCAGCTCACAGATGGCCAGCACCGCAAATGGTTTATAGCCTCTCTTCTACCTCACCAAAGGATTGCTTTGTCACAACAGAAGATAATAACTGAGGTGGAAGCCTTGGAAATCGCGATGATATTGCACAAGACACCTATTCAGGACGCGACTTTGGGAGACTAGCAGATTCACCCGCAATTGCAGAACCTCTGCTTGGAATTGCATAGCTTGAAAAAAGACAAATAGGCTAGGCCAGAGGTGCGTAAGGAAGTCTAGTGCCTCAAGTGTAAGAGCCAAGGGCATGATAAAGACCATTGCCCTATCTTCACAAATTATATTATAGGAGGGGGATCGATTCCCCCAAGGCAGGAAGCTCCAGAAGGACAGAGTGCGGGGCCCGTGCTATGGTGCTCTATTTGTCAGGTGGTTGGAAAACACGTAATGGATAATTGTAATTTGCTGCAAAAATTCATTTAGACACCACAAAAATTGTTCTGCGATTTCTACAAATCGATGGGCCACGATGAGCGCCACTATCGTAGCTACGAGTTGATGATGGAAAGAATGCCTACCTATCGAATGCAAGTAGAAACTCAGCCTCTGGATCAGGGCGTTGGGGAAGCGCACGGAGGATATCAGGTGCGAGGCCGAGGCCGAGGAGGAGGAGGACCTGGTAGAGTTCGTGGTCAAGTTATTTGCTATAACTGTGGGACACCAGGGCACTACGCGCAGGAGTGTCAAAATCAGACTCGCCCATGCTGCCAATATTGCAACTAGTTTGACCACACTATAGAAGAATGCCCTGTGTTGATCGTTAAGATGCAGGAGAAGAAGGCGCAGCCTCAGAAACCTACGCAGAACTTACAAATGATGAGGACTAAGCCCTGAGAGGAAGATCCAAAAGTGAATATCGTGCTGAGAAGCGGAGTAACAACTAGGGATGACAAGGGAAAACAACCTGAAGAAGACGGATGGGTTGCAAGGCCCTAGAGAAGGAAGTTGGGTTTGATCTGGTGCGTGCAAAGTAAACATTTATGGAAGACAAGAAAAGCTTCGCTAAGGCATCTACTTCAGGAAGTCAGAACAAAGCACCAGAAATTGGTGTGCCTATAGAAGTTGACCCCTCTGTACTTACCACTTTCCTGGAAACTTGCATGAAACTTCTACACGATAGAAAGGATGTGAAAGGTCTGCAGGAGTTGATAAACAAGTGTGTTGGTAAAGAAAACACTCTTGATGGACACTGTGTAGTACAAAAAATTGGCAAACATAAGGCAAGAATAGGGCGCGAGATGAGGCTCACCGCACAAAAAGGAGATTATGACATGGACTAGGTTATTCTGGACCTGGGGTCTGATGCCAACATTTTTCCTAAACAAACATGGGAGAGAATGGGGAGACATGCGCTGCAGTGGTCTTCGATCCAGCTCAGGATGGCGAACTAACAGAAAATCATCCCTATGGGATGACTACATGGAGTCACCGTAGATATAGAAGGCACGAGTGCGCTGGCTGATTTTGAAGTAATAGAAATTGTGGACGACAGCAATCCATACCCTGCGCTCCTTGGAATTGATTGGGCCATTGATATGAATGGAGTCATCAACTTGAAGAAAAGAACAATGTCGTTCGAGAGGAAATCACTTCGGGTTGTAGTACCATTGGACCTTGCGGAAGGACCGCACTATACTGAACCGGTCCGTGACTATGAAGAAAGTGATGATGACTTGGATTAGATTTACAAAATAACTGTGCGAGATCAAGACTGGATTAATCCAACAGCTGATGGACGGATTGCATGGGACCGAGAAAGTTCCTGTACCTCAGATTCAGATGAAGAACTGGAGCATTGGCATAATAGATTGCATGAAGTATCTACGTTGTGCTACAACATGATGACTAAATCGTTGTGTTGTGTATCATAGGAGGTACGAAATTTACCCTATTATAATGGTTTAACTGATGTAGATAAGTTTTTGGATGCTTTTGAATGAGAAGTCCCTGAGGATCATCGCTTCCAAGCACTGGATTTGGCGTTGCATGCTACGCCCGCACGATGGTGGGGTATGCACAAGGACAGCTTCGATGAATGGCGAGATTACAGAAGGATGATGAGGTTGCGATTTGGTTGTCCTAAACTTTGACTGACCGAGAAGTACGATGGGAGAAATGATCCGCGTGATCATTTAGCGAAGTGGACTAAAGTTTATGGAATGGAGCCACAACTAGAGTGGGTGCACTTATTATGTCATACTTTGGATACAATCCCTATGAATTAGTACCTGGAAACAGTGCTCCGCCATGGCACCGCGAAGTGGGATATATTAAGGGAGATATTCCTAATGACCTTCAGTTTTGAAGATGGGTTGGAATGCATTAATGAAGCTCTGCAGGCGGTTAAGGCGACGATCTTCAGAATTCCATAAGATCCTTTGGAGTTGGTGCAGCCCGATTGGAGCACCCAGCTGCACCATGCGCTGGAATGCTATAATGTGACCGCTAAGGGGGAGGATGAAGATCCAAGAAATATCAATATTCCAGAGGCAGAAGGCCATCACGAAGTTGAAGGTCCGCAGATAGAGAACCCAAACATCACTGCGCCATTGAAAACCAAGCAAGTAAACATTGGTACTGAAGCAGAGCCAAAATTTGCAAAGATTGGGGACTATTGGGATGATGCCACAGTGGATAAAGTTGTTGAGTTACTCCACAAGTACCAGGATCTTTTTCCTACCAAGTTTTTGGACCTGAAGGGCATCATAGGTGACTTGGGTGTGATGAAAATTACTTTGAAACCAGACGCGAAGCCTATTAAGCAGAGGTCGTATCGCCTTAATCCCAAGTACAAGGAAAAGGTCCGCTTAGATTTGGATAAGATGCTTGAGGCAAGCATTATCGAACCTGTGGAGGAATCTGATTGGGTGAGCCCGATGGTGGTTCAAGAAAAGAAACAAAAGGGAGAAATAAGGATTTACGTAGATCTAAGGAAACTTAATGATGCTTGCGTCCATGATCCTTTTCCGACACCGTTTACTGATGAGGTATTGGATAACATTGGAGGGCAGGAGGCCTACTCATTCACTGATGGATTTTCGGGGTACCATCAGATCAAGATCGCGCCAGAGGATAGGAGAAAAACAACCTTCGTGAATGAATGGGGTTGTTTTCAGTATATTTTCATGCTATTTGGACTCAAGAATTCACCTGTGATATTCTATTGCGTAGTTATAGCAACATTTAAGGAATTCATCCATAAGTTCTTGGAGTTGTATTTTGATGACTGGAAAGTGTTCGGCTTAGTGAAACGCCATGTAGCAAGTCTGTGTCTGATGCTGGATACGTGCCGCAGATACCAGATTGTGCTGAACTTGAAGAAGTGTCTATTCTGTGTCCCCTTTGGGATCCAGCTAGGTCATGTGGTGTGCAAGCAAGGGTTGATGGTGGACCCTGCCAAGATCGCAGTGATCGTAAATTTGGAGGCCCCGAAAAGTGTCAAATAGTTGCTCACAACACTTGGGCATATAGGATATTACAGAAAGTTTGTCAAGGATTATGCTCAAATTACTGCGCCCATGGAGAAACTGTTGAAGAAGGACACTACATTTTGTTGGGATGAAGAATGTCATCAAAGTTTGGATGTATTGAAGGAGAATATGGTCACCGCACCAATTTTGGTCTTCGCGGATTGGAAAAAAGAATTTCATGTACATGTTTATGCCTCGTGCATTGCGTTGGGAGCAGTGCTAACACAGGCCAGTGAAGGAGAGATGGACCACCCTATAGCCTTCGTGAGCAGGAAATTATCAAAGGCCGAGAAGAACTACTCAACAACAAAGCACGAAGGATTGGCTATGGTGTACGCGCTTCAAAAGTTCAGGCACTACTTGTTGGGCGGACATTTCAAAATGTACACAGATCATTTTGCCTTGAAATACTTGGTCAATAAGCTTGTGTTGGGGGGCGGGGAGATCTTCCGATTGTTGCTACTATTCCAAGAGTATGACCTCGAGGTGATTGTGAATCTAGGTAGGTTGAATGCAGGACCTCACCATCTGTCACAGATTGAGATAGGAGAGGAGCCTACTAATTTGGAGGAAGGATTTCCCAATGCACAGCTCTTCGTGGTGCGCATCGCAGATAACCACTTTGCTAATATTATCCACTTTTGACTACAAGAACGACACCGAAAGAATACACCAGTCAACAAAAAAAGGAGTTAGTAGTGCGCGTGGCCGATTTCTCAATGATTGCAAGACATTTGTATAATATGGGTGAAGACGATATATTGTGACGATATGTGCCAGATTTTGAACAAAATAGCATGCTCGTTGAAGCTCATGGAGGGGTTGTGGGAGAACATTATGCAGGAAAAGCGACAATGCAGAAGATTTTGCGCACAGGACTATGGTGGCCTACGCTACATAAAGATTCTAAAGCATATTGTAGGTCATGCGATGCATGCCAATGAACCGGAAGACGATCTCAGAGGGACGAGTTTCCACTGAATCCTCAAGTATTGTTGCAGCCATTTGAAAAATGGGCAATTGATTTCGTTGGACCAATTCAGCCCCCAAGAAAGAAGACAAGTGCGCGCTATATCATCATCGTGACAGAGTATCTAACTAGATGCGCAAAGGCGCAACTGGTAAAGGATTGTACATGGGGTACATCAACAAAATTCTTGTTTGAGTATGTGTTGACCAAAATTGTTGATGAGTGATCGGGGTTCACACTTCCTAAACAAAACCATCAGCGTGTTGACTGAAGAGTTTCAGGTTTATCATCAGAAGAGCACACCGTATCATCCTCAGGCTAATGGAACAGTTGAGGCCTTTAATAAGATCTTGGAGAACGAACTGACGAATATTTGCAATGCATAGCAAAATGACTGGGATGTGCACGTACCTACAATGTTATGGGTGTACAGGACTACTTGCAAGAAGCTGTCAGGTCAAACACACTTTAGATTGGTCTATGGTGTAGAAGTTGTGATACCTATGGAATATGCCGTGCTAGTCTGCACATAGTAGCTTTCATAGGTATGGCAGATTGTGAAGCCTTGGAAGAACTGCTTGTGCGGCTGATGGAGCTTGAAGAAGATAGATTCTTGGTTAGATTCCATCAGCAAGTACAGAAGGAGCACGAAAAAGCATGGCACGATCGACACATCAAGCTGCGCACGCCCAAGGTAAATGATTTGGTCTTATTGTACGATAGCAAGTTCTCTAATTTTCCGGGGAAATTTCAAATGCACTTGCTTGGGCCCTATGTTATCAAAGATATTACAAATGGAGGCGCAATTTAGCTCTCGAAGCTGAATGGAGAACCTTTTCTGGGAAGTGTGAATGGCAGCGAATTGAAGCCATATACAGGGGATCTAGTTCAATGATGATATGTTGGAAGGATAGTCTGTTATGAAACCAGCTCAAGAAAAGATAGAAAAGATAGATCCACGCCTTAGAATTCAGCCTCTTCGAGGGGGCAACCTCCTTTACATTACATAAATGAACAATTCTTGGATGATACAAATGACAAAACCTCCTTTCTATATATAGGAGTCTAAGGAGTCACAATATAATCCAGCCGACCTAACAATAATAATATAAATCCACAAAAATAACAATAGAGGGATTCTATGGGGCACAGAAATAACAATATGGGGGTAATAGAGGCACAACAATATAAATAAGGGGTATAACTACAATAGTAATGGGGTAATCACTAGTATTATAGGGACCCAACATGCCCCTCTCCTTCAAAAAAGTGTTGTCCTCAACGCTTGAGTAGTTCTGGATACTTCTGCATAAAATTCTCATCCTCCCATGTGGAATCTTCAGCGGATAAGTTCTTCCACTTGATAAGATACTCTGAAATTGATCGATTCCGTAGCTGTCGAGTTCTTATTTTTATGACTGCTTCCGGTTCCAATATAATTTTTCCTTCCTCGTCAAGTTCTGGCAATATTGTTTGAATTGGGAGCTTGTCACCTATAACCTTCTTTAAACATGAAACATGGAAAATTGGGTGCAATCGAGAAGCTGCAGGAAGCTCCAATTTGTATGCCATAGTACCAATCTTTTGCAACACCTTGTACAGACCATAATACTTTGGTGATAATTTATTATCCTTCTTAGCTTGCTTTAGGGACATTTGCTTATATGGTTGTAGCCGTAGGAATACCCAATCACCTACATCAAAATTTCTTTCACTGCGATGTTGATCTGCCTGTTGTTTCATTCTATTTTGTGCCAACACGAGGTTATCCTTTAAGAGTTGGAGGACTGTTGTTGATGTTCGATGTGATGTTCCACTGCCTGAACCTTAGAATTTTCTCTTAAATATGATGTGATGGATGGTGGTTGATACCCATAAAGTGCCATAAATGGGGTCATTTTTGTTGTTGTATGGAAGGAAGTGTTATACCACCATTCAGCCAGAGGCAACCATTTGACCCATTGTGTCTGTTTATCAGATACAAAGCAACGAAGATATCCTTCCAAACATTTGTTTACTATCTCAGTTTGCCCATCAGATTGAGGATGATAAGATGAGCTATGAGCTAACTGAGTACCAAGACAAGAAAATAATTCTGTCCAAAAATTTCCAGTGAAAATGGGATCTCTGTCACTTACAATAATCTTTGGGTTTCCATGTAGCTTTTGAACTGTTTCCATAAATGCAGTAGAAACTGTACTGGCTTTAAATGGATGTGATAATGCACAAAAGTGTGCATACTTGGTAAGTCTGTCAACTACCACCATGATGACACTCTTTCCCTCAGACTTGGGTAAACCTGTGATAAAATCCATTGAAACCTCCTCCCAACGTTGGCTTGGAATGGATAAAGGTTGTAATAGACCTGGTGTCTTAATTGTTTCAACTTTATTTTGCTGGCAAACCAAACATTCCGCCACAAACTTTTGAATATCTGATTTAAGGCCATCCCAAAAAAATTCCTTCTTAACCCTGTGGTAAGTTTTTAAAAATCTTGAGTGCCCTCCTAAGGGAGAAGTGTGCAATTCCATAAGAATCTTTTGTTTTAGCTGGGAATTCTTACAGAGGTATAAGCGATCTTTGTACCATAACGAATCATTTTTCCAGCTAAATGTATCAGAAGTACTGGAATCTTGTTGTAGCTTTCGAATAAGTGCCCACACTTCTTTGTCATTCTTCCATTCCTCCCTTGCTTCGTTTATCCAATCTGGTTGGATAATAGAAATGGCACACAACAATGCTTCCACATCCTCATCCTTTCTTGAGAGTGCATCTGCCACCACATTTTGCTTCCCTTTTTTGTAGATGATTTCAAAGTCATAACCCAACATCTTTGTGACCCACTTTTGTTGCTCTTCAGAGGATAATCTTTGTTCTAAAAAGTATTTAAGGCTATCATGATCCGTTTTTACCTTGAAGTGTCTTCCCATTAGGTAGGGTCGCCATTTCTTAAGTGCATGGAGTATTGCCAACATTTCCTTCTCATAAATAGCTTTTCTTAAAAACTTTCCCTTGATTGGACGACTTTCAAAAGCAATGGGTCTTTCATCTTGCATTAGAACAGCACCAATTCCATTTCCTGAAGCATCACATTCCACAATAAAGGTTTTTGTGAAGTCCGGTGTAGCTAAGACCGGTGCTTGGCACATTGCCTCTTTAAGATGTTCAAAGGCCTTTGTTGCTTCCGGAGTCCATGAAAATGAATCTTTCTTCAATAATGTTGTTAGAGGTGCTGCTATTCTCCCATAATTCTTAACAAACTTGCGATAATACCCTGTCAACCCAAGAAATCCTCGCAGATGCTTTATGGATGTGGGGATTTTCCATTCCTTAATGGCTTTAATTTTGCTAGGGTCTACCTTAACTCCTTCATGAGATACAATATGACCCAAATATTCCACCTCCTGGACTCCAAAGAAACATTTGGATCTTTTTGCATATAATTGTTTCTCCTCCAATAGTTGTAGCACCCTGTCAACATGTTCAACATGATCCTTCCAAGACTTGTTGTAGATTAGTATATCATCAAAAAATACTAACACAAATTTTCTAAGGAATGGTTTGAAAATTGAATTCATCAAACCTTGAAATGTTGAAGGTGCATTGGTAAGGCCAAAAGGCATGACCAAAAATTCATAATGACCCTCATGAGTTCTAAATGTCATTTTCGAAATGTCTTCAATCTTCATTCTGATTTGATGATATCCCGAACGAAGATCCAACTTGGTGAAGTAAATTGATCCATGCAATTCATCCAGTAATTCATCAATAACAGGAATGGGGAACTTATCTTTAATAGTGAGCTTGTTGAGCTCCCTATAATCCGGACACATGCGCCATGATCCATCCTTCTTGTGCACCAATACTACTGGAGCTGAGAAAGAACTTTGACTCGGTTGAATTATACCAGCCTCTAGCATTTCTGCAACCATACGTTCAATTTCACTTTTTTGGACATAGGGATATTGTACGGCCTGATGTTTGGAGGAACACTTCCTGGAATCAGATGAATAGCATGATCATGATCACGCATAGGTGGGAGACCTTTTGGAGTCTCAAATACCTTGGAATGATTGTCCAGGACTTTTTGGAGATCTGGAGAAATAGATGATTCCAATGTGGAAACATCTAGCGAACATAATTGTGCAATTACACCTCTTTGCTCCTTTTTTAGAAGCTTTGTCATGCCATTAGAGCTGATTATCTTTCCTGGTTTCCCTGCAATACCCCTTAATTCAACTTCCTTTCCTTCCGTAGAAAATTTGATGAAAAGTTCTTGAAAATTAAAAGCTATTGTACCCAAGGATTGTAGCCATTGGACTCCTAGTACAACATCAACACTTCCCATTGGAATGGAAAGCATTGGGCTAGTCAATACATATTCTCCCATGGATAGCTTGATATTATGGCACTTTCCAGAGCAATTTATTGTTCCTCCATTTGCAATCATCACTTGACACTCTGGTGCTGGATATAGGAAGCAATTCAATTCTTTTGCTACCCTACAATGAATAAAATTGTGGGTGCTTCCTGAATCAATCAACACTATTACCTTTTTCTTCTTGATTTGTCCTTCTATCTTGATGGTTTGAGGAGTGGTAATTCCTGCCAATGCATTACAAGATATGGTCGGATTTATTTGTTCTTCATCTAGGCTTTGTTCCTGGAGTATATCTTCTTCTTTTGACCTTTCTTGCTCCTTTTCTTCTTCCTCTTCACAATCTATGTAGAATAATTTCTTCTCAGCACACTTATGACCTTTAGTGTATTTTCTATCACAACTGTAACAAAGCCCTTTTGCTCTTTTTTCTTCCAATTGTTGTGGTGTCAACCTTATAGGTTGTGGAAGACTAGGGGCAACAACACTTCTGTCTTTATAGTTGTGAGTGGTATGCTTCCTGGTTGCCATAATTTTTCTTTCCATTTTTCTTGCTAACCTGAATGCCTTCTCTAATGAATCAGGTTCCCAAAGGCGAACATCATGTTGGATATTATCCTTTAAAGACCCTATGAACACATCAATCCTATGCTCCTCTGGAATATCTTTTACCCTTATGTTCAATTTTTGGAACTCCTCAATGTGCTCCATTACTGAACCCTTTTGTTTGAGACTTATCAATTGGCTAAAAAAAGTGTTACTTTTTGTATCTTCATAATGTGCTATCAATTCTTCCGTAAAAATTGCCCAAGTGATAAATTGTTTACGAGAGCAAAGCCATTGATACCATACAAACTGATTTGGTTCTAAATATACAGTTGTCATGCGTACCTTTGGTGCATTTCGCACATTATTGAGATCGAAGAATTGCTCCATCTGTAATATCCATGTGGCAGGATCCTTGCCATAAAACTTCCTCATATCGATTTTTGGAATATGGTGATTCTTCGATCCAACATTAGCGTCTATGAAATCATGATTAACATTTCTTTTGTTCTCATCATGAGTTTCCTTTACTACCTTTTCACCATTAGTGACCCTTTCTTGTAGCAACTTCTTCAATTCTTCCATGTCTATCTTCAAATCATCCATCTTAGCTTCCATGCCCTTTATCTTAGATTCCACACCATTTATCTTAGATTCCACGCCACTTATCTTAGCTTCTGTTAGCTTTTGTGAGCGTGACATTTGTTGCACTTGTTCTTGTAATTTTGATATATCATGTAGCATTTCTTCCTCTTCTTCATGAGTCATGCTAGAGCTTTCCAGTTCCTTACTAGGTGTTTGCATTTTCTTTCCTCGGGGCATCAGTTACCGATAATAATGCTTTACTATGCCCTTTGAATTCCGTTAAACCAAGCTTACACAAGAATTTAAAAAAAAAACTACACACCTTTTTTCACTTTATAGAAGCCTGATATTGAATCTGATGTATCTCTATAATTTCGGATCATCCAGTTCTGAAATTGCTACCTATAGTAGCCTTCTGCGTCCTCTTTCCAATGCCACAAGTCTGAGCCAAATTGGATTCTCCAAGGAAGCGTTATGTGAAATCTCCCACAGTGACTTGCTTTTAGACTGGTTCAGCAGAGCGAACTTGTATGACGTGCCACGAGTCACTTTTTCAACCTTTGAATCTAAAACACACACACAAGAAACTGCAGTCCGTCCTCTTTCTGTACCTTCTTACGAAATTTCAATTTGATCCCCAGAGAGAACGTTATGACGATTTTCCCCAGGTCACCTGTTTTGAATGTAATTCAAGAGTCTGCAAAAAGACCAACTTCCTCAGATCATATCTCCGCAAATATCGCGCGAAAAGATCTGAAATTCGGACCCAAGGTTCAGCGCGATTTCTTCTCAAATGGGTTTTTTTTGTGACTTCTGAAACATCACAGAAAAAAGTTATAGTGAAAATGCCACAATGACCTGTTTGGAGCAGCGAAACCCTAGAATCCAAAGCTCTGATACCAAATGTTATGAAACCAACTCAAGAAAAGATAGAAAAGATAGATCCACGCCTTAGAATTCAGCCTCTTCAAGGGGGAAACCTCCTTTACATTACATAAATGAACAATTCTTGGATGATACAAATGACAAAACCTCCTTTCTATATATAGGAGTCTAAGGAGTCACAATATAATCCAGCCGACCTAACAATAATAATATAAAGCCACAAAAATAACAATAGAGGGATTCTATGGGGCACAAAAATAACAATATGGGGGTAATAGGGGCACAACAATATAAATAAGGGGTATAACTATAATAGTAATGGGGTAATCACTAGTATTATAGGGACCCAACATAGCCTTAGTGCTCCAGGCAGTTGCAAGGGAGTGCGGGACTATAAACTACATTTCCCGGGTTGGAGGATTATGTGACGAGCAGGCTGCGCAGAAAATTTTGAAGTCATGGGCTAAGACTCTGCGCGAAGGGAGTTGTGCTCCAAAGGCAAGTATCGTGCAGCACAGTAGGAAAGTGACCATTGGAGTCACTATTCATGACTTGACATCTAGGAGACGATTAAGAGGAGCGGATTGGCATTTAAGGCCAAAATCTTTGAATATCTGCCGCCAAAACGGCATTAATGATCGATTTTTTGGGGGGACGGTCAGATTTGAATTCAAAAACCCCTATAAATTATGTGTCTCTGTCCAATAGAGAACACTTTGCGAATTTAGAGTTTTTGAGTTGTCATGTTTGTTGTTTATGAACTGCTCATTCTTTGAGGATTTGGTCGTGAGCCCAACATTTTCCAATTTACCATAATTGAACCAGAAGTTTATCCTTAACACCATGTTAGGTCCAAGCCCTGCTAAGACCATGAGCACAAAGGGAGAATGTCGCATCGAAAGGAGTTGCTCCAAAGGTTGTGAGTGTGGAATATTCGGTGCCTATACCTACGGCGCCAAGGTCACCGAGGCCGAAGCCTACACCTATTAGAGAAACCCAAAAGCCAAAGAAGGATAAGCAAAAGAATCCGGTGTCGATGCGTGAGTCACCCAGAAAACATTCTGCCACTCAAAAGCAGAAAAAGGATAAGCAGCCCGAGAGGTTTTTCTATTTGGAAGCTAAGGAGGGCCATGGCACCAAAGTTCACCAAGGACCCAGATTCTGACAAGTTCGTCATCTCTATGCCCCTGCTGCCGGAGCAGGTTCCCTTTGAAGGTTTGTGCCTCGCACAGATCCCCTTATTGAAGATGGAGGATTGGGACCTAGTAGACCATGAGAGGTTCTCACACCTAGCAACCTCAAATTATGTGAAGCGTGTTTACTACCAGGATTCAGATGTCACCGAGTTGGAGACGATGGAATGGATCCGCGGAGTGGAGAATTCCAGGTTGTTGAACCTATTGTGGGTGCCCCACTATCACCTCACTACTATTAATACCACCTGTGTGCGGCAATTACTTACTCTTGTGCATGATGGTTGCTTATGGCTATGAGGGCCTATACCAATCATGGACATGCTCATCCACAAGATCACACACCTGCCGCATGAGGGCTTGAATCCGGCCAAGGGCTTTGGCAGAAAGGTAGGAGAAAAAGACTTTGCGGACAAAATGAAAAGGGAGTTTTCACTTGTGAAAAGGTCGTGCGGCTATTCAATTACATCTATGAATGATCCTGCAGTGTAGATTGCCACCCAAATCCTGGCACAAAAAGTAATGAGAAAGTGTCGTGCGGACGAAGTTCTGGCGTCTGTGGTATCGTTAGATACATAATGCGCGAAGGGTGTGCAGTTTAACTGGTCACGGTACCTATGGAATTCCTTGTGAACTGTCGCGAGGTCTAGCACAAGACCAAAACATTCCACTATGCATGGTTGTTGCTTTCAATCATACTAGCTGCATGGGAGCTGCTAGAGGACAGCTAGTTTCCTCTGCTGAAGGAAGGGTTGTCGGCGGTAGCGCAATTCGCCTCTTTGTGGGCCACGAAGGATCCCACGTAGATCACCGAAACAAATATTTTCTGGGTGTTGATGGAGTCCAACATCTGCATGGCCATCAACCAACACCCAAGGTTGTCCCCAACCTTGTATGAGCAGTTGTCAGCATATGCCACATTTAAAGATGATTTCCACCGCATCTACATTCGGGTGCGTAAGGACCCACAACAGAAATGGTACGATTTACCATACTTGGTCACATATCATGACATTCAGGAGGTGATCAAGCGCTAGCCGGCAGAGTGGTGTGCCCTGTCAGATTTGGATGCAGGAACTAGTAAGGGCACGGGTAGCTCGGCTGATAAAAAGAGGAAGGATGCAACAAAATAGGATGTGCAAAAGTTGTCCGCATAGGAGAAGAAGGAAGTTTCCAAGAAGGCTTGGATGGAACAGGAGCGCGCTGGCAAGGAGCAGGTTGGGCAGGAGCAGCGTCAATCATAGAGAAGCGGTAAATACCCTTCACCTGCGATAGAGGAGGAAGAACAATATGAGCAGGGCGACGGAGGATATGAGGGTCAGAGCACCCCATTTCGGCTGAGGAAGCACAAAGAACAGCAACAGGAACGTTCCTGCAAGAAGCAAAAGTTGGATTAAATGCAGGTGGATCCCATGACCTTGATGAAGGGCAATCTCGATGAGATCAGCGACAAAGTCTGGGATACTACAACTGAGTTGTTGCAATAGTTTGAAAAGAAATACATGTAGACACTGGGGAGCGTCCAGAAGGATCTGCTCGAACTGCAGATCCAAACTGGTAGGATACATGTCGGTGCACGTCAAGCAAGCATAGCACAAACGAGCCTGCCACCGAGGACAAGTCAAGCTGCAAAACTGGTAAGGACATTGGACCTTTGAACAGTTTCTCTATCGGAAGGGTCCCTGCACGCAGAGTCGATTGATGACCGAGTCATACTAAGCACCCTTAAGGACATCGCACTGAACATTGTAGTGCTCCCCAGTGAATTTCTTCATGCGCTGCAGGCAAGGGTAACGGAGGAACTGCGAGCTCGGGAGGAGCGTGCTCTCAACCTAATAAGCAGTTACGGGGTGAACAACGAACAGATGTTCTCTGAGAAAACGCAAGCTTTGAAGGAGAAGGATACTATCCAAGCTCAGAGCTCCCATCTGGAGGTAGCGGTTGCAGAGGCGTGCAGAATAGTGTCGGAGTTGCACATCTGGGAGGACACACAGCCAAAGGCTAAGATCCGAAAATTAGCTGCAGGAATGCGCGAAGCGAAGGCCGAAGTCAGGTGTGTTCAATTTGAACTCAATATGAATATTGCAGAGCTCCAACTTAAATTACAGCCTACGACTCTACCCGAAGTCAGAGAGTAGTGTGGAGCCACCATCAAGGAGGGGATGGCCTCTCTAGGCCGCGCAGTCGCTAACTACACGACCTTGTTTGAATAGGCGATGGAGTTGGTAACGACTCTACAGGAAGACCCAAACCTGCAGATCTTGAACACAGAGATTCACGAGCTCCAAAAGCAGTACAACGAGGTCAGGGCGATGTCGCGCTCATTGCTACAGCGCAACGCCTTGCCAAGTTTCAGGAGGGGAAGCAGCTCCTCGAACAGTTGGAAGCAGCTCAGAAGAAGGAGGCAGTACTTAAGGCCAGGTTGGGACCTTGGTTAGAAGAAGCTTACCAAGTATCAACCAACATTCAGGAGAAGCTGACAGGCTTAGAGGAGACACAGCAAAAGCTCAAGCTAGTCACGGAAGGGCCAACTACAAAGTAACTCGTCAAAGAAGTTAAGTAGGCAGCTACGCAAAGTGCTATCGAGATTGCAGTTGTGTAGGTGGAGCTGGGGGATTTTCGCAGTAAGATCACCACACTAGCCGACTGAATCGAGGGCGAGTCACAACCTTTGTGTTGGGGACCTGTTGGGATGGGGTCCTCTGGGTCAGTTTTGGGGTTAAAAACCTAAGTTTTGATGAAAATGTTGGTAAAAATATGTAAAGTCTATGCAATTTGTGGATGCAGAGCACGTAGATAATTAGAAGTCAAAAGGGGTTGTAGCCCCTTGGTTATGTAAAGTTGAGTCGGTTTTGAGATCCACCGATGGTCCATGGACCATGAGATTGTATGTAAATGCTATAAATAGGTGTGTCTTAGAGAGTGTGAGGCAGATAGAGAGATAGAGATGGATGCTTAAGTCCACGTCTGAACTGAACAGCAAGTAAGCCACGAGTAGATAGAAGGGAAAAGGCTTTGTAGCTAAGTGTGCAGAGGCCTAGAGTAGAATCCGTAGCTGAGTGCGCGAACCCCTACAGCTGAGTGCGTATGACAATTTTGAGTCTATAACATCATATTAAATATCAATAAAGAAGATTGTTGGTGAAATTCATGTGTCTATCTATTTGCTTTTGTTATTTATGTTTGTGATATATGCTATAATGGAATAAATAAATAGTGATGTATTGATGCGCGAATCTGTTGGATAAGTCTTGCTAACTGTACGCGATGTATGTTAAGTATTTACGTGAAGCTTATAATACATTCGGTTATGTTTATTGAATACGTAAGTAGATCTGTGCGAACTCAGATCTAGGGTTGCTTTATGGTGTGCGTAAGTGGTAGATTCATCTGTTCAGGGTCCACAAAACCTTATCGTAGACCTTCGTGAAGATCTAAAGGCCATTTAAGTGAAGTTGCGGTACCAAGCCTTAGGGGCTTATAGATCTGCGTGAAGGAAGATCCAGGGAAATAAAATACATCACACTGATCTCTGGATGTGGAAACTTGGTTCCAACATCCCCCCATACTGCTTTGGGTGAGACTTCAGCCTACGCTACGTGGGTTGATGCCGAAAGGGCCAGTGATTTAGGGTTTTGTTTAGCGCAATTAACTCTGAACCTAGGTCAAGACCCACTAAGCCAACAATGGCTATGAAATTACAATATTTTAAAAGGAAAAAATTCCCAAAAACTCTTTGAGGGCACTGCCCCCAAACCCTCGGTAAAGGGGGTCCCAAAGAATTGTCTTCAATCCCCACCCCCCAATAAACAACCTAGTGACTATAGTATGGGGGAAAGTCTTCCCATACCCCCCATCAAGAATTGCGGTCCAAACGTGGCTAAGAAAGACCTCTAAATCAAGGAGATAATTAAGCTCGACAACTAAAAAATGACTACTAAAAAGGAGACCATGAATTGGAAAACAAGCTTTAAGAGGCTACTTTTCAAAGGAATATTTTCCTTATAAACATTATAAGGATTAGCTAAAACATTTTGTAGAGATTCCATTTTATCTTTCTCAAACTGAGTCAAGAAAATCTGATGAGTTAGGGAAGACTAGCATATTGTTACAATATCAAAGGTGTTTTGGACAATAATTTTGGAACTATCAAGAAACACATATTTCATTAAACTTGGAAATATTTTATTACAAGGACATCACTAGAATTGTGTTTTTTGGTTCTTTTGAAATTCTAGATCCACTATTTAATTCCAAATTTAATGAAATATGTGTTAAGAGATATTATACATCTAGTCTAGGCATTATAAAGATTCTCTAAATATAAAACCATGGTTAGGTCTCAATGTAATGAGGGTATGCAACTTGAAGCAAACTAAAGATCAAAAATAGTGGCTCTTCAAACCTTGGTTGAAATTTTGAGCTTGTTTTATTCCTATGTAAACCCACATCAAAAAATTTAACCAAGGTATCACAAATTTTGACCAAATTGTCAACTAAGATTTTGTCTAGCTTACTAGGATTCCCATCCTAGAAATTATCTTTGATTTGGACAATTCTTTAGAGGTTTAAATCATAAAATAAATTGATAATAACTTGGAGGCTATTAAGTTGTCATAATTCTATATCAATCAATCTGCGGTTGCATCATAACCTCTCTTTCATGAACGAAGCAGTAATAAAGTGTATAGTTAAGGTTAAAACAAAAATGACCATAAAAAAAGTTATTTTGTGATAATAAAACATTTGTACAATTAATCATTAGTGTAAAATGTTAATACAAACCTTACTAATTATCAACATAAAATCAAATAGGGGGTGAATGGTACAGGGTTGGGGTAGAACCTAGTGTTATCTTATTATCAATTTACAAATTTAAGAGAGTCAATCACCATTAAACATAAATGATTTATGTTGTTGGATTCATCAGAATGAAACCTAAACTTAAAAAACTTGCAAGTTGCAATCTGATATCAGTGTTAACCATTGATTTCGATTTACCTCGCTCATATAATATATCAGAAGTGTAACATAATGCTAAATTTCATGTATGTCATTGTCCAATATGATTGTGGACATTCGACCTTAGCAATGGTAACCTTCAAATCAATAGAAGGTGCAACCAAGGTTGGAATTTCAAAACAAACTTACGTATCAAATTTGACGGTTTTCACACCTTCCCAACCCATCTTCACAAGTTAAATAAAAAATCGTGACAATTATAAAAAAAAATCACTGTCTTTGATGAGCAATTTTCCCCTCAAATTCCATCGAGGTTACAACTCATGTTTAAACATGGATGCAACTCAAGTTTAAACATTGATTTATTTCCATTCTGATATGACATATGGGCTGATGTTCTTTTGATCCAATGGAACCCTATCTTAAGTTCAAAAAGTATATACTTCTCATTTCGATATGGAACAACAGTCCTTGATCTACTTTATCTCACATCGTTGAATCCATCAGATCTAAAGCTTCCCTTTATAACAGGTTGACTTCCATTTTAGATATGTGAAGCCAATCATTAGTTGGAGGTCGTTTACAACACTTGGATCCATCGGATCCATATCTTGGTATTAAAGTACTATCATTTCACGTTCTGACATGCAATTACATTTGTTGATGGCATTTCTTGTCCAATCATAAGATCGATAAGAACAACAACTTGATATTAATGCTCAAGCATGTTATATATTTTAAGTTATCGATCAATTTGGGATTCCAGCCATAAAATCTCACCCTTATAGCTTAGAAATTCTAATTAATTTGAATTATAACACATATTTCCCACGTAAAGTAGAGAGTCATACTATTAAATAATTTCTTTGCATTTAATGTCACATTATTTAGGATTTTTATGCACAACACATTTAAGATTTGATTTAATTTTAGATAGCGAACAACAATTTTAAAGCCTTAAAGAATACTCTTTTTCCCAATTCAATGGATATGGTTATCAATTAAATGATCTCATATGAGATCATAGAAAACAAAATGAAAATCTTAGGAAAGTGAAATATTTATTAAAAAGGGAGAAATTGGTTATGATATAATGCAAAATAAATTGGAAAGGACTTGAAAACTATTATTATATATTTAGGGATGAATTTTAGACGAAAAGACTTGTCTTAAGATTAGGCCTCCATAATGTATGAGTATGGATGGTTGCAAAAATTGATATGAAGGTTTCCATGCCAACACACACATTCATAGGAATGAAGGCTATTACGACATATATGCTCAACTGAAAATAGACCTCAAACCATTTCTAATTGTTTTGAAAGATATCTAAAAAAAACTATTTTCTTCCAACCTTATGAATGTAGGGACTAAAAGTATTGAATTCACTTGTAAATCATTGTAGCTTTGAAAATTTGAACTAATATATGCATTATTGAACCATGGAAATGAATTGAGGAACGCATACCTTTGAATGCATTTTTGTTTCCTATTGTATGAAAACATATTATTATGTATGAATGGCTTCTACAACAACTTCTTCTATTGTATGTTTTTGTGTAGCAGCATATTCCTCCGTTCCAATAGTTTCTTTTGCTTGTCCATGTGTATCAATTGTTGCTTTTTCTATTATTGGTCCTTGTGGAGGAACAACAATGCATTCTTCCACTCTCGCTATTGGTAGTTATGAGGCAGTAGTAAGGCCTTCTAATTTTGATTCTTGTGTAGCAACAATAGGGATTCTTGATGTTGGTTCTAACAACACTAGTGTCATTCCTTAAACAACTCATGGTCCTTATCATTATTTGGATAACTAGGGGGTGTTGGAATGGATTTGAAATTTGAATGTTGTCATGGTTTAGTTGGATTGGTGAAGGTCTTGTATTTAACAAGGGTAAGGAGGGTATGCGAAAAACAAGAGATGGTGTGTTTATGAAAGGTAAATGTGATAATGTCCCATCCCCCCTATACCCCCCAAACTGAAGACATTTTCCATCCTAAAAAAAATGGTAAATGGTAGAAGAGTAGAATAAAAAAACAAAGAAGAGAGACTAAATTGATTTTCCAAATACAAATCTATGGCATTAAATGAGTCTGTTAAACAAATAGAAAGATGAAGCATACCTACACCTACCTAAGAAGTCCATAAAATTTTTAGTAAGTATATGATCTTCTATGGACAGTTCTTCACAAGTTTCCATGGCAAAGAGCAAACATCCTTGAGAAATTGTGTTAAGTACTATTAGAAAAGTTTCCTCCCAATTATGAGATATATTCATTAAAATTTGAGGGAAACTTCTGCAACATCTTGTTCTACTACAAGTTCTTGTTGGGCAGTA
The DNA here is from genome assembly GCA_031772625.1 of Pinus tabuliformis. Taxonomy (NCBI): domain Eukaryota; kingdom Viridiplantae; phylum Streptophyta; class Pinopsida; order Pinales; family Pinaceae; genus Pinus; species Pinus tabuliformis. Next base: position 1,098,164,552 of record CM062819.1, read on the forward strand.
GTTTATGCCTCTTGGAAAATTTCTTCAACTAACTTATTTATCATTGGATCGTGTTTGACAATAGTAGGGCATTTTGAGGTTGGTTCTTGTGTGGAAACCTTAGTGACTTTTGAGGTTGGCTCTTGTGTGCAACCTTAATAGTTTTTGAGGTTGGTTTTTGTGTGTAAACCTCAGGGCCTTTTGAGATTGGTTCTTGTGTGGCGACCTCAGGAAGTGTAAGTGTTGGTTCTTGTTTGAAAACACTTACTTCTCCTTTGTTATGATATTTCCTTTGTAGTTGGTTCTTGTGTGACAACCACAGAGATCATTGGTATTGGTTCTTGTATATTAGCATTGATATCATTTGTTACTTTTTTTGCTTCTATAGAAAGGGTGGATCTGTGAATTACTACTAAGAATCAAAACATATTGCAAAATTATCAACACGTTGTTAGATCTACCATGGTTTCTTTATCCCCTTTATGAATCCCTTTTTAATGAAGTTGCTCCATCTATTTCTGATCTAGATTTAGACAGCAATGCAACAAATTACAGATATAACCATAAAGACATAGATGCAGCAGAAATAATACTTCATTTCATTAATGCAAAATACTGAAATATGCTTACAAACTGAAATGCAAATAAACCAGCGAGGGCGATGGTAGCTTATCTCTGAGAAGAGATGTGGCACCTACATGCCTCTAAACTGTCTTACAATGAGGCTCGAAGGCCTATTTATTGTTGAGATACAATGGAAAACCCTAAACATCCAAAACCCTAACCCTAGGAGATGAAGCGCCAAACTATGGGCCCCGTTTTGGGTAAATTAGTACATCAACTTCCTGGGGTTGTAACTTTGGCATGCGATATTAGTTTGACGCGCACAATACCTCGTTACAAAAATATATCCAAGGACTACAACTTTGGGATGAGAAACATCAGTCCATGCACCCATGTTGCTCCCAGTTTTCCCAAAAAACATCGTTTAGGGCCTCAAAACGGCTTTGGAAGTTTAGGACCCGAAAAACTGCTAAAAATAGTAATTTGTGCTCCAATTAAGGAAACTGAAAAACTGAAAGATACAGTTATGGGGGTCCAAGTGGGATAGGTGGTTGGCCACCAACATCCACCCGGATCATTCCTCCCCCCTTAGGAAGCAATGGTCCCCATTGCGTTGAGTTCCTCCATGGGATGAGGAAACTTCTGCTGAACTGGGTCCCTAGTGAGTTGTTCTGCAACCTTTGGTGTGTCCAGTAATGATGGGAAGCATGTTCGAGGGCGGTCCACATTGAACACACGGTGCAAGTGAAGGAATGGGGGAATGATGTGCTCCAAAGCATTGTTTCCAATAACCTTGGTAATGGTGTAAGGACCATATTGGAGTGGTATGAGCTTCTGATGGGCTCTTGTAAGGCATTCTTTCTGCAGATGCAACTAGAATTTTCCGCCCACTTGAAACTTGTGTGGTACCTGATGTTGATCATATCGCTGCTTGTACTTGGCATTTTCCATAATGGAGAGGCGATATATCGGCCTGTTGGCTAGAGGTGCTTCGGGAGTCAAATCGATGCTTGACCTTACAGTGCAATGGTACCCCTATGGTTGAGGAGAAGATGTCCCTGTATTCTTTCATGACCATATCCACTTGCTTCTGCTATGTGGAGGAACCCTTCTCGGGGGCCATGGATGTGGCTACGATATTCCCCTTACTTTAAGGGTGAACCAGGCAGAAAATAAATTTCCTAGTCTGGGAGATGATCTTACTGCCTTTCTTAGCACAGATCAAAGAAGTGGCGGTAGGTGGGGCTACCTCCAGTATCCTATATGATGTATTACATAAAGAAATAATAACAGCACGAGGCCTTGACTCATACACAAAATGTTGCTTCCACAAGTATGGTTGGCCTAATAATACATCACAAGCATCAAGAGGTGCAACATCGCACAATACCTCATATGTGAAGGGCTTGATGATGTAGGGAAGGTGACACTGTTGGCGGACTCGGAGATCTCGTCCTTGGTGAAGCCACCTGATGTTGTATGGTTGCGAGTGTGGTATGGTTGGTAGTCCCAGCCGCTTCATGACCTCTGCTGAAATGAGGTTCTTTTGGCTCCCACTATCAACAATGAATTGCAGCGGCGAACCCTTGACCCACATCTATGAGTGGAAAAGACACTCACCCTCCTATGGATCTTCGGGCTCATTCTTTTGGACCTTGGTGGTGGCAACACTGGCGCTGGGCTATGCATCAATGCTTTGCTTCCCTTTTTCATTCCCCTTGTCAGGTTCTGACTCAAGGTTGGAACATGCATATGATTCTGAAGCCTTCAACTCGGCCACGAGTGATTGCTTGGTCTGACACTCACTTGTGTTATGAGTGGGGCTCTTATGGAACTCACACCACTTTCTTGTGTCCTTCTTTGACTTCGTGGTGTTGTTCTTTTCTTGTGGCTTCGACGAGTTGTTTTGGGTCACCCCGCCTTGGCTTTGTCCTTTGTTCTTCGGATTCGCATATCCAAAGTCTCACTTCTTTTGTTTAAAATTCTACTCGATCTTGACAGCGTATCGGTATGTCGTGCTGAGCGAGGAGATGTTCAGGAACTCCATCTCATTGTGGATGTATCTATGTAGGCAGCTACGGTATTTGAGTACCAAATGCAGCTTAGAATCCTTGATACCCAACTTTGTGTGAAGGGTATGAAAAGTATTTGTGAACTCCAGCACATCTTGGTCCCTTCCCTGCCACAGCGTGGTCCACTTTATGTATTTGTCCTCATAGCTCTTGACAGGGTAGTACTGCTCCTTGATGGCATCCCAGAATGAACTCCAAGTGGGTGCGGGAGAAAATAGTGAGCCTATACTTTCATCCTTCTGCTCGCATTAGGTTTCCCACCAGTCCTTGACATGGGGGGTTGCTTTGAGAAGTGCAAAAGTGATCTTTTCCTGGCTCGAAAAATCATGAACAAAAAAATAACCATGTAGCATATTTAACCATTTATCTACGACATTTGCGTCTATCTGACCCTCGAATATGGGGATTTCAAAGTTAACTTGTACCTTAAAGGGTGTGGCATTTCCAGCGTATCTATTGGAAGTAGATGTGTCACCCCAGGGTAGCCACTAAAGGATCTGGGAAAATTTTTCCATCATCGCGTTCCTTTGTCGCTTGAGGGTTTCTTCAAGCAATATTTTGATAGGATCTCCTGCCCCCTCATCTTTCTTTTCATCCACTATCAGAGGTCGTCGGGATTTGCGAGGCTAGTCTTGCAAGGGTTCGACCAGTTCAAGCCCTAACTCCTTATATCTCAACCTCGTTGGGGACATGCAAGGAAAAACAGAGAAAGAGCAGGTCGCTCTGATACCACTGATCCGGATTTAGACAGGAACACAACAAATTACAGATATAACCATAAATACAAAGATGCAGCGGAAATAATACTTCATTTCATTAATGTAAAACACTGAAATATGCTTACAAACTGGAATGGAAATAAACCAGCTAGGGTGATGGTAGCTTATCTCTGAGAAGAGATGTGACGGCTACATGCCTCTGAACTGTTTTACAATGAGGCTCGAAGGCCTATTTATTGTTAAGAAACAATGGAAAACCCTAAACATCCAAAACCCTAACCCTAGGAGATGAAGCGCCAAACTATGGGCCCCGTTTTGGGTAAATTAGTACATCAACTTCTTGGGGTCATAACTTTGGCATACGATCTTCGTTTGACATGCACAATACCTCGTTAGAAAGATCTATCCGAGGACTAGAACTTTGGGATTAGAAACATTCATCCATGGACCCATGTTGCTCCCAGGTTTCCCAAAAAATGTCGTTTAGGGCCTCAAAATGGCTCCGGAAGTTCAGGACCTGAAAAACTACTAAAAATAGTAAATTGTGCTCCAATTAAGGAAACTGAAAAAACTAAAAGAGATAGTTGTGGCGGTCGAAGTGGGATAGGTAGGTGGCCACCAACATCCACTTGGATCAAATTCAAAATGGGATAGGTAGTCAATTCAAGTAGTTGGTGACTGGTTTATGGAACAATATGGGAGTTTCATCGGAATATTTGGGGCAACCAAGTCTCCATACCTACTACCTATATCTGTAAATGATCATGCAGGCTTGCAAGAAATTTCCTATCAGGTTTACAAAGGTGTAGGTGGTACACTTTCAAGAACCAAGAAACATCCTTGGCCACACATGCCATTCCACATGGGGACATATCAGTTGAAGGATATCAAGACATCCAAAGAAGATTTAGATGCACTAACACTTTTCCATTTTTAGGATCTAATGTTTCACACATATTCTCCCAAATCCAAAGTGAAGGACCCTTGCAAGTCCTATAAATTCAAATGTGAATATCAATTAGAAACTCGTCCAGAGAAAGAACAACAAAAATATGCCTTGAATTTTGTAGTAGTTATGTCAAGAATCAATTACACCTCTACCACTCCAAAAGAAGAAAAGATTCATGAGACAATAGAGACATTGTCTCAACAGTACAAAGTTAAAGAGGAAGCAACCTAGAGGGAACAAGAAGATGAATTGAAGCAGGAAGAGGATGTATCTCAAAAATCATAAGAGGCTTCCAAAGTAGCTGAGGAGCTGGTGATTAAAGAGCAAAAGGAGTAGGAAATGAAGAGGGAAATGAAAAACAAATAATGATTTTTGAATAAGAAAAGAGGAAAGAGGTGAAATGACAACAAAATAAATTACAAAATGAAACAGAAGCTAAGGAAAATGAGACAGGTCTCCAAGTTCAATAAGTGGAACCAAAGTCAAAAATTAAACTAGACTCAGCTGCAATGGAGATATATCTGACACCTCCAGCAATCACAAAGATCAAATGAGGCCATCTTCCAGTGAAAAAAATGAGTATTACACCAACAAAGAGGAATCATGGTGCTCAATATGAACAAGTTTTGGTTTGGTCATAACATATACATAATTGTGGAACACGCAAAGGAAACTTATGTCACTCCACACTTGTCATTGGTGCAAATTACTACTGAGAGGCCTATAGTGTATGATATGAGGAAATATCCCCTGTAATATTCCCTTTTCTTGATAGGGTCAAAATGGACGAAATCTACCCACAATATTTACCATGGTATTTTCCCATGGGATATATGTTATAGACAATTTTGTGCCTTACAGCAACAAGCATGAATTGTCAATAATGCAAGGGATCCAAAGTTCCCTAAACATGATGTTCCTACCCCTAGAGGAACAAGGTCAGCAAACCAACAGCTCTCAGATCAGTTCTCCACCTGAAAACACTCAAAAACAAGCAATCCTGAAATCAAAGCAGGTGCTCCACTAGGTTTCTGCGCTGAAACTCAGTTGCTCCATGGTGTACCTGCGTTGCAAAGCAAGTGGGACAAAGGCCACCTGCGCTGAGCGAGAAGGGACAAGTGGCACAGTGAGTCATTGCTTTGGAATCTTCCAAAAATGACACTTGGATCAGGTATTTCGCCTTGTGATGAGTCAGAGGCTCTGTTTCTCCAAGTGGAAGCAAAGTTCTCCAAGTGGACTCAAGAACTGAAGATCAACTAAAGATTAACTGAAGAGAGAGAGGACACAAGGCAGCTACACATCAGTTGCAAGATGACTCATCTTTTCTCAATTCATCTATATATTGAGCTCTCTCCTATGAGCTCAGGAGGCTGGAATTTTGTGCAAAGTAATGATATGCTGTTGGTTTCACTATTGAGTTATTGGGTGATTGTTTGAGAGAGGTGAAGAAGAGCAATTCTTTCTGCTGGGAGGTGTTGCTGGGTTGGAGCCTTCAATGGTTGTAATACTCTCAGAACCTTTATTTCTTCATTAATAAAAGCTATTGAGGTTCTTCTATGTGCTCTTGTTTCAATTATATATTGTGATGATTGCATGTTTGGTTTACACTAATCCATGAACCAGTTATGATTGCATGCCTCTTGTAGTTTCCTTCTTTGTTATTTTGCAGGATCTCATCGTAGCTGGGCGAGCAGAAGAACAAAGAGCTAGGAGCAAGCGGCCAAAGAGAAGAGTTTGGATTCGACATTAAGCGCAAGGCAACGGTTAGTGCTTTCTCCATTCTCTTTTGCTTTCATAAAGAAGTAAACCTTAAGTAGTTTGTTTTACAGTTGTTGCTAAGGAACTGTCACCCTTAGAGTGGGATAGGGTCATCCGAGTCGGATACGTTTCCCTACAACAAACTGGCGACTCCACTGGGGATCGTATCCGTTTGATTGTGTTTGTAGTATTTTGCTATTCATTTCCTGAACAAAAGAGTACCAAATCGAAAAGCTTTTGACTATATCAAAAGCGAAGTAGAAGGCAGCTACTCTTGCTCATTTTCTGAGCAAATTCATGATTTGAAGAGCTGATCTACAAGGATCCTTGTAAGCTCTTAGTGATAGCTTTGCACCTTCCTAATCATCCCTTTGAGTGTGCTTGACTGATTGCTTCTGATTTGAGCAAAAACCGTGCATTTTTTAGAAAATTATGACCCGGAAACTGTGAAAACGCAATTCTCGTTTTCCAAAGCAGGTAGTACACATGCTACCTGCTTTGCAACGCAGGTCCCGAAGGGGCTACCTGCGCTGAGAGCCAGTTTGGCTGTGAAGAGCCTGCGTTGGCCCAAATTTGCCTAGTGCATTTGGGGTTTCCTCCTTTCTCTTGCCTGTTTTCACTTAGTTTTGCTGCTAGGTGTCAGTCTTGTGCCTGTTTTGAAACCAATATTACTTGCCATCATTCTGCCTCTGTTATATAACGAAATTGTACTTGTTCTTTGTATTTCTTACTCATTTACAATTTCCCATAACGAAAAGTAAACTAGTCATGCTTTTGGCCTTTTAGATCTGAACCTGTGTTAAGCATTTTGCTGGTCTAAAGAGTTAGCTTGTTTGCTGTCCATAGCTGATTAGTCATTTTACTTTCGTTAGTATGGTTTGATTTCATGTATTTCCAGTGATTAAGCAAGTGAATCTTAAGGTGTCTTTTGATTTTGGACAAACTTGTTTACTTTCGCTTTAAATCGAAATCAAAGTTATATAACCACTTTCTTTTTGTAATCCATCCACATTAAGAAAGGGAAAAGAAAATACATGCATTGTGCATTTTGCATTTGACTGTGTGCTTGACGATTTAGGAAAGATTTGCATTTTAGTGTGTGCTCTATGATCTGTGTGAAAAGATTTGCCTTTCTTTTCCCTCAGTAGTTAAGGTTTTCAAAGTTGAAAGATTGAAAAGTTTGCTTCTCATCTTAGACTGCATTCAGGAATTTGTTATATACATCTCGTGGTGATCCTTAAAGGCAAACTGATAAGCAAGATCAACATTAAAATAAATCCAATTTACATAACAACGCTTTGTAACATAACGCAAACACATAGAGGTCTAGGTAGAGACGTGTTCCGGCGTCGTTAAACTTAGTGACTGTCGATCTCTACGAAGGTGGGTGATTCCTCCTGAGAGTCGGTGGCACTAATACGGACTTGTGCTCCCACGTACCGTCGCATATATATTGGGAGACCCCTATAGGCAATTATCCTTTATCCATAGGAAGCCGTGTCGGCCGCCCTACTGATCGCGATGCAGTGAACACAGCATTCACGAAGATCGACCACCCGTACCGTAAAACGTATTCTGTGGTTTCGCGAAAAGTTTGGCACACCCTCTGCCTAGATCTCCAGAGAAGTTTCTTTTGGCTTTTTTCAAACTCTATAACTGAAAAAGTCCATCCGAGCATTTGTCACTTCGGGCTCGTTAAAACATCGAAGGCGACTAGAGTCATCTTTAGCTTTTTCTCGACTCTTAAAACATGAAAAAGCAAGTTTGTGTCTAAAAGCGTCGTTAATAAAATTTATTTTAAGCGGAACATAATCACCTGTTACTCCCACGTTGATCTTTCAGTTGAAAAGTATGGAGCCCACCAACCAAGGAAACAACCTTGGTGGAAGTCCAAATCCCTTCTCCTCTTGGGGAGATGTTGGTGCGCCTCATATGGCAACATTGTCGCTTCCAGGATTGACAATTGGCCTACCTGTATGGCTCTTTTCAACTAATGTAGTCCAGATCGCCACTAATCCTGAGCAGTCGAATCAACAGTCAGAACAGTCTAGAGCTACCCACCAGCCTTCCACTTCTTACAATTCTTCCTCTGATCCTTCATCTTCACAAGGAAGAGCCGGCAAAAGTCAGCCTCCCATGGAGAAGAAGGAAAAGAAGAAGAGAGAAAAGAAGCAGAAGGGGCCTATGGCGAAGGCGACTGGGGGCAAGCAAAAGACAGCTGACAAAAACCCACACACTGCACCAACCGGGCCTAAATCGCCATGTATCATTTGCAAAGGGGCCCACTTCCATCGTGATTGTCCCTGTATTCCCCGGATACTAAGGGACTGGTCCCCAAGGTTGCACAATCCGGTAGCATCAACCTCTGGTAGTCATGTTGATTGCAGTCCGTCAACTAGCGAGAGTGAAGGACGAAGAGGGAGACCAAGATCACCCTGTATATTGTGTGAAGGCAATCACGCCATCCACAAATGTCCATTCTTAGATGAGGCAAAGAGAGTTTTGGAAGATCGTCCGGTTTCACCGTTACGACTTCCTCCTGGATACCAAAAACTCGCGCCTAATCCCTCGGTAGTTGAAAATCCAGCTGACCCGCTCAAGTGGTCAGCTGAAGTGTCGGTCATTGAAAATGAACCTACTGAATCCAGAACAGACGAAAGTCTAAAGGTCGAAACGGCAGTCGACCCCGTTCTTCCTTCGGAGGTTTCACCCTCCAATGACCCCGTCATTGAAGACCCATCTTCAAATGACACCCTCACTGGAGAGGATAAGGATGACACCGTCCATATTCTTTTCATCAACACAGACTCTGATGAGCATCAGGACAATGCGCCCATTCCTTTATCGCAGGAAGGAACATCGTCGGGGTCGTATCCGGCCGTATATTCGGTCCCACCACCAAGCAACCTAGTTGTATCCTTTAATTGGAATCAACTAGGCAGACCCCGGTTACCAGCCAGTATCCCATTCAGAATCATAGTCCAAATCTACAGAATGGTGATGGCTGGAACTATCATTGATGAAGGGGCATCTGTGAGTATCCTTTCCTCTATTGCTTGGAAAGCACTGGGTTGCCCGGCGCTTTTACCTGAGATGAGAAATCTATCAGGTTTTGATAAAGGAACCAGTCACCCGTTAGGGATTCTCCCCAATGTTCCAGTTACATTGAAAGGGAAGACAGTTCATATGAACATCATGGTCGTCCAGGGACCCTTGGCATATAACTTACTCCTTGGACGAGACTATATATATTGCATGGAGGCAATAGTGTCCTCGCTCTTTAGAGTCATGTGTTTTCCGCACGAAGGAAGAATGGTCAAGCTCGTAGACCAACTTTCATTTCCAGGATCACGCACTGCAAATAGTCAAATACCATCCCTTAACGGTTTATTCACTCAAGGAATGCCACCGCCTCCGGTTCTACTTCCCGATGAATGCGAGTAATTCAAGAAGAAAAGAATGGGGACCCAAGGGGCATGCACCCTGGCCTGTCTCGGGCAGAGAAAACCTTAGGTATAAAGTTAATTTCCGCAGAAGAATGGACTAGTCTGTACCCCGTCCAAAAAAGGAAGAGAGGGTTGTTCTAGGATAAAATTCTTTTGTCAAAGTTATGTTGAAGCGGAAGAATCGCTCCCTTTGTCTAAAGAAGTGGGCTCTCCTAAGGAGGGGATCTATTTGTGGCAGCAAGAAGGCACCATCTTTGAATGTCAAGCCTCACCCATTAAAACAATATGTTTTAAAAGAGAAGTAGGGGCAGTCTTCAAAGAAAGAGAGGAAATTACTGCAACAAGTAGTCACCATCCTTAGCAACCTAATGATAGACATCGCCGAAAAGAGAGTTTAGTTTGCGGCAGCAAACAAAACCATTTTTCGGATAATAAGTAAGAGGACCTCTCCCCCGTAACACCAATGTTTTATCTGTTGCGATCTTTCAAAAATCAAAAAGTGAACTGATGGGAAGACAAGTACCATCGGCACCGAAAAATAACGAGAAGACAAGTATCGTTAAAAATATAGCAAGACGACAAGTAGAAAAACAAAGGTGGGACAGAGGAGAAGAAGAGCCTTGAAATTATACTTTATACCTGGGGGCATGCAAACCTTTTGGAGTGCAAGCACGGGACGACTATTTATTTTTTGTAAATTTTTAGGTCCTCCCTTTAAACCTGTAGGTCTAACCCGTTAAACTCGTAGGATTAGCCGTTTCCAGCTTGCATAAAGAAAGGATGAAGGGCAAAAGTTAAAACCTGCCAAATTGGAGTAATTAGTGAGGTATCGCTCCTTAAATAAGATTACCTCACCTAAAGCATTCCTTGTATTAAGACTGGTATAATCGAGCAGTTTTAGCAATGTTCATGCTCGTTAAAAAAAAAAAAAAAAAAAAAAAAAAAAACGCAAGAATCGAGCAGTTTTGTACAAAGTTCATGCTCGTTAAAAAATAAACACAAGTTGTGAGCAATCTTTCCCTACAGTTCAAGCTCATCCAGAAAAAATGAACCGGTAAACAACCTCGAGAAATGTAACCTTTGAAAGCCATATTAAAAGCCCTTGGTCGTGTTTATATGCCATCACCTCCATCCGTTCATTTGGCCAATCGTTCACCTCCATATGCTTGTTTACCCATTTTGAGGAACAGCTGCGAAGAGTGATTTCACTTAGCCATCCTTGTGACACTGCCGTGATTGGAGAATTCCAACCTGTACCTGGAATCTGCTGCTATCCCTGTTCATCACTCGTTCCTCAAAAGACGAGTCTTCTTTGAGCTCTTTTCACTGACTCGTAAAATATGAAAAGTTTGCCGAGTTTTGGCCTTCCAGCTCGTTAAAGGACAAGAAGAGCTATCCCTCCTCTAGATTCTAATATTTTTGGACCTGAGGGATTATTACACAAAAAGATCGAGCGCTTGTTTTGTTCGGCTCGTTAAAGAAATCGAAAATTCATCCCTTCTGTATTGTTTTATACTTTTTCGGACTTAAGGGATTAGAAGACGAAAAAGGAATTTTGGAGTTAACTTTTCGTACCTTTTCAGACTCTCTAAAAATGAAAAGGACCGAGTTTTCTTTGTCGTTAGACTCGTTAAAATGATTAAATAGCGACAAACTTGTCTTTAGACGAGAACGAGTTTCCCTATCGCTAGGCTCGTTAAAACATAGCGATGGGCTTGCCCGAAGGGCAGGTTATAGAACAAGCATATGTTATCCTCCTCAAACTTGACAAAAATAAAGAGGTACTGGTCAGCAATGACTGGGGAAAAATTGGGAGAACCTCACAGCATTAATGGTAGCAAGTCGCTCTTGAACATGACACTTTGTCCTCCGTATCACATCGGGTTGGGTTGTTTCATTCACCGGTCTCACAACCATGGTCTTCGCCACACCATCCACAATTGGGGTAATGCTACCAATCCATCACATCAGTGTCGTTATATGTTCAAGAGATGTGGTTCTGTAAAGAGTCAACCGTGTTCCACCCACTGCCATACATTATCCTTCATCCACTTCATGACCGCCACCCTGAATCATACATCACAGTTTGTTTTCACCTCATCACAATCACTAGCTCCGTTCCGTGTCACTGATGTGGGATTCATTAAGGCCCTCCTTTGACGGATCGCTCCTTGTCGACATCAGCTCATTATCCAAGGAGTTGATCTAGGAACACCCCCCTCAGTACTTTGAAGCTTGCATGCCTCAATGGCAAGTTTCTCACTTCCGGCGACAGGTATACATCAATGACCTTCGACCAGAAGATTTTGCATGGTGGTCGACGCCAAGTCCTTTATTCCCACCATGTGGATTGTACTGCCGTACCTTGAGGGTCATCATCCTTATAGGTGACTCCTCTCGCGCTTGTTAACGGTTTACATCATTGACCGGTAATCAAGCGATGTCTTTCCATGTTCGACTTCAAGAAATTCTCACATGGATCGACTTGTACATCGAGTGAAGATCGGAAGAGATTGAAGACCCCGGATCTAGTTTCATCCATCCGGGCTGCGATATATATTCAGGACATAAAGACATTTGATATGTACACCATTACAGCAGATGATCATCCTTCTCAAAGGATGATAATTTCAGCAGAGAATTATCAGTCTACAATCAGACGATCGTCTGTTCTATGTACCAAAATGTATTTATAAAGCTGAGCATGGGAATGCCCGTCTCAGCTAGATCATGAAAAATGTATGAAAAATAATGTATTGTATTGTATCTTATTACAGGACACTTCTCAGCAGATTGAATGAACTTCGGATCCTCTCAATAAAGCATTTCACCCGATAAACGACCTCATACTTTAGGGGGCATCTGTTATAGACAATTTTGTGCCTTACAGCAACAAGCATGAATTGTCAATAATGCAAGGGATCCAAAGTTCCCTAAACATGATGTTCCTACCCCTAGAGGAACAAGGTCAGCAAACCAACAGCTCTCAGATCAGTTCTCCACCTGAAAACACTCAAAAACAAGCAATCCTGAAATCAAAGCAGGTGCTCCACTAGGTTTCTGCGCTGAAACTCAGTTGCTCCATGGTGTACCTGCGTTGCAAAGCAAGTGGGACAAAGGCCACCTGCGCTGAGCGAGAAGGGACAAGTGGCACAGTGAGTCATTGCTTTGGAATCTTCCAAAAATGACACTTGGATCAGGTATTTCGCCTTGTGATGAGTCAGAGGCTCTGTTTCTCCAAGTGGAAGCAAAGTTCTCCAAGTGGACTCAAGAACTGAAGATCAACTAAAGATTAACTGAAGAGAGAGAGGACACAAGGCAGCTACACATCAGTTGCAAGCTGACTCATCCTTTCTCAATTCATCTATATATTGAGCTCTCTCCTATGAGCTCAGGAGGCTGGAATTTTGTGCAAAGTAATGATATGCTGTTGGTTTCACTATTGAGTTATTGGGTGATTGTTTGAGAGAGGTGAAGAAGAGCAATTCTTTCTGCTGGGAGGTGTTGCTGGGTTGGAGCCTTCAATGGTTGTAATACTCTCAGAACCTTTATTTCTTCATTAATAAAAGCTATTGAGGTTCTTCTATGTGCTCTTGTTTCAATTATATATTGTGATGATTGCATGTTTGGTTTACACTAATCCATGAACCAGTTATGATTGCATGCCTCTTGTAGTTTCCTTCTTTGTTATTTTGCAGGATCTCATCGTAGCTGGGCGAGCAGAAGAACAAAGAGCTAGGAGCAAGCGGCCAAAGAGAAGAGTTTGGATTCGACATTAAGCGCAAGGCAACGGTTAGTGCTTTCTCCATTCTCTTTTGCTTTCATAAAGAAGTAAACATTAAGTAGTTTGTTTTACAGTTGTTGCTAAGGAACTGTCACCCTTAGAGTGGGATAGGGTCATCCGAGTCGGATACTTTTCCCTACAACAATATACCCTAGTATTTGCCTTAATTTTTTGAGGGAATAGGTTTTTAGAGAGTCCCTCAAGCCTATTAAAGGGGATAAGAGCTATGCATTTGGATCATTCAAAGTTATCTATCTATTTTGTCTTTCTTGAGAACTTGGCGTGGTCAGTTCCATTTTGATCCCAGGTGTTATCACTCAGATTGTTCCCCAGGAAAATTCTAAGGAGGGAATACGGCCGAGGTAACCACTAACCAGTCTTTTAGCTGCAGATTCTAGCCAATCTGCAACCAAAGAGGGCTCTCTCTTTGTGATTTAGCTTTGTTTTTCTATATGTTAGGCTAGTTATGAAATGCAAGTATTTGTTTGATGTTTGGAAGGTGACATTCAATAAAACAGGGTTGCAAAGTATAAGAAGTTCAGACCATTGGGTTGATAGAGTCAAATGAAAATAAACTTCTGGGTATGGTTTCTTTGGCAAAAGGAGGAACTACAGAGCAAGATAATTAAACATGGAACAATCTTCAAGCTGGAATAAGATGAAATGAAGTCAGGGAATGAAAGGCAATTAAGGATCTTTCATTATGCTAACAGAGGGAATGTGTATGAATATTACCAAGGAGCAGTTAAGAATTCCTTAATTATATTCAGGGTGTAAGAACCAGGGAGACAAGAGCAGTCAAGAATTCCTGCCTATGCTAGTCCTGAAGAAAACATAAAAATTGACAGGAATTGAACACAGAGTACAACAAAGTAAATTTTGGGCTATTCTTTTTTCCTGCAATTCAGAACATGATATATGGATGATATATAAAACATAGGAACAATAAAACAAGAGTTAAAAGGACTTATTGATCCATAAGGTAACACGAGTATGCTGTAACATATTCTTCTGCCATTAATTCCACAACCAGCAAGTTCATCAGCAAAGCATTCCAGCAATCTTTATTCAGAAGAGTTCTCAAAATTTACAGTGCAAGTCCAGAATGATATTCACCAACCAACAACAATACATCTCTAGAGGAGGTATTTATACAAAAAGAGTTACAAAATATCTCATAGAGAAAATATCAAGCATTAACTTTATCTATCTAGTTCTTCAAAGGCAATAAATGACATTGAAAACAGAGCGCAATGAATGTAGGAGTAACTCTGCAGTACTGGCTGCCTTAGGTGGTCTGATATATTTGACTTTTTGACTCAACAAGTCAGCTGGTAGCTGTCTCTTTATTCCGCGTTCCTGCGTTGTTGTCCCGGCCCTTCCATATGTGCCTGATTTTGCTTTAAATGAGCTACAGTTCTAGCTTGATTGCCTTCCTCTGTTGTTTTCATCTTTATAATATGTGGCATGCGCATTAAATTTAATTAAATGCAGATGATCAAAAAGAGAGCTAAAACTACCTTGGTAAAACCTCTAACATGCCCTGCCACCATTGGTTTGTTGGCAACTGGTGTCTTTGTAGTTTTATCAATGTTTCATCAGCTTCAGTATACCTGTAGTAATTGGGCTGGACTTCAAAAAGATGTGTTATTTCATGCTCGATATAGAACAGATTTTCCAACTTGTCATATAAGCTCTGCCCAGAGGGAGGTACTATGTCTTCTGAAGTGCTTGATGATGTTGTAATCTGATTGGTAACATATGTATTCACCCTGTGAGCGTACTGTTCATGTATCAACAGTCTTCGATTGCTGATCAATAAGCTGGGTAACCCTTTGCTCTGCAAGACTGCAAACTTTTCTGTAAAGGCATTTATTTCTATCTGCATTTCTTGGCACTTTCTTTCCAGATTCTGTATAAAATTCCTCATGGTCAGCACCTTTTTCACTGTCAAAATGGTGCCTATTTTGTCCTTGATATCCAGAGCTGCTAGTTGTTCCCTGGTGTGAGTGTTTAAAAAATGAATTAGTTTATTGGCTTGTTTGGGCATGTTCCCTAATAATGCTCTGGAGTTTTGAATCTCAACTTGAGCTATTTCTATCAATTCAATTTGCTCATGGATAATCTGTATTGATCTCCATTGATCAGTGATGGACTGGCCAATGTTGGTCCACAAATTTTTTTTGATTTCTGACAAAGTTTTATGAAGAGTAAGGTCTTTCTCCAAGGATTTTACCTTATTTTCCAAGGCCTTTACCTCTCTTGTTTTTTCAGCCACAGTTATTTTTTATTTATCATAATTCACCTCTAACTTGGCTAGTTTCTCTTTGGCTTCCTTTAGCTCTGCCATTTGGAGTTCTAATTCTTTTATTTCTTTCATCAACTTTTCCATGCTCATGTCGGTATCTGGTACTATTGTTGTTGTTGTAGTTGTTGCTGAAGCTGAGGTACCTGCTATTGATGCTAGGACAGCGGGAGGGACTGCTGCTGTAGTTGTAGGAGGAGCTATTGTGCTTATTGGAGCTGTTTCTGGTGGCTGGGAGGTTGACACTCCCTGCTTTCCTTGTAGTGCTTCCTCCAATGCCTTCTCTGTTTCTACTAATCTCTCATTCATCCTCATCAGCAAACCCACCATGTCCTCCTCTTCTTTCTGTTGTGCAACTTCTGTGGTTTGAGGGTGCATTGTAATGGGCAGCTTCAATTGCTTTCTGAGGGCTGCAATATCTTCTTCTTTCTTCTTTATTAATGCCTGGATACCCTTGGGATCCTTGGGATCATGTCCCAGCTCAATAATAATTTCCTCCAAGGATTTGATCCTATTATCCTTGGCTAATGAGGAGGCCTTCTCCAACTCTAATTGGGCAGAGGTATTGTGCAATGAATTCTGCAATTTGTGAGCTAATAATGCCTTGTCTGCCAAGGTGGAGTACACCATTTCTCCGGTTTGTTTATGTAATTCAATCTGGTCCATTGGGTGGATGTCTTTAGAGAGAACTTCCAGATTGGTCCTGATATAATCAGCAGCTGACTGTGGCTGCTGCATTGTGGGCCTGAAGTGACTAAGAGTCATTTTTCCTTCTTGAATATCATAGGCTGCCATTAGCCTTTGTTGATTTGTGGGGGCTATTCTCAGCAATTGATTATAAAGTTGGATCCTTATTGGCTCATTTCTAGTCTTTATTTCAGTAAAGGTTTTCTTCATATCCGAGCCTTGTTTGCTCTATGGCTTGGTGGATGTAACTTCCACACCATGCTGCCTCTCTAGCTCTTGCTGATATGAGCTAGTTGATGTTTCCAAAATTGGAGGAGCTTGTTGTTCAATTCTTTCCTCACCGCTCAGGTTGCCTGTTGTCTCTCCCAAGAATTCCTCTTCAGAGTAAGGATTTAACCTTTCCCTCTTTTCCCCTTTCTATTCTGCTGATCCACTTATAGGTGTGTCTTCCTGCCTGTCTCTTTTCTTGGCTCTTTCCTCATTGAGAGGAGTTTGTAACACAAGGATTTCAGGTACCTTTGTTTGTGTTGAAGGGCCCTGCCCTTTTGATGCATCTAGTTGATCTGCCATTGTTTCCTACTCTGAATGCAGCACTTCTTTTCCTTTGGATGTCCCTGCAGGTGGAGTACTCTCTTGGGAGGGTTATTGTGAAGTTGTAGCAGATGATGTGCCTGCTCCAAGGTGTTGAGGCAATATGAAAGGGACCTGTCCAAAAGAGTCCAGGTCAAGTGTTTTTTCAAGCCCTTTCATTGCTTTTTCTAATTTCTCCTCTTCAGTAATCTCTTCAACTAATGTGCCTTCTACCCATTCTTGTTGATTAGCATATTGTTGAATTTCAGGGATTTTGTGGTGAACATATCCTGTAAGCTTGTTTTTGACTCTTCTAAAACTTATGAAATGTTCAGGGTCATATGGTGACCAATGAAAACTTTGTTTCAGCATAACTTGATCCCTTAAAATCTTATCTGCTTCTTCCCGGGCTTCTTAAAGGGCCCAATTGATTTCTTATCTTGAGCTGTGCCTTTTTCCTAGCACCATAGAAATGAGTCAAATCTGAACTAATAAATTGCCTGAAGTATTCCAGGGCAAACAGTCTCATAGGGACATACTTTGGCAGCTTGTAGGGGGATAATTCATAGCCATAAATCCTGATCACTGTGTGATTTTGGTAAAAATACCAGTCACCTATACTGTAGTCCTTTGAGAGATGTAAAATTTTCTGCATTTCAGCAGAGAGCCTGGCAGGAGGAGTTGTCATCAACAAAGAAGTGGCTGGATATATGAACAGGTCAATAAACTCACAATATGTATAAGGGGAGTTGTGGACTTCATGGAATACTGAGGTCCAGAAAATTACAGACCTCCTTTCTCCTTTGAAGTCCAATCTTCTAAGAGAAATTTGGAAACTATAAGGTTGATAGTACAGCAACAAATGGTAGATGTAGGATGTGTATTTGAACACTCTCTCTCTATCCAATTTCATGAATTTCTCATGGATTTTATTAGCTATGAAGGTGGCATAATCATATTTGACAGCAGGGGGCTGTCCGGGAGTAAATATGGACATCAACACTAAGA
Organism: Pinus tabuliformis; assembly: GCA_031772625.1. NCBI lineage: Eukaryota > Viridiplantae > Streptophyta > Pinopsida > Pinales > Pinaceae > Pinus > Pinus tabuliformis. The sequence continues at coordinate 1,098,182,393 of CM062819.1, forward strand.
CAGTTTCATCAATGTGCTCACTGGTTTTGAAACCCAAGATGTAGGAAATCATATCAGTAATGAGTGTTCCAGCTTCATTGAACCAGACTTGATTAAAAGGAGGTGGATTCCTGGGCTGGCGATCCGGTTTCATGAATAATTGAGCAATTCTGGTAATCTCTGAACTGGGCAGTTTGGCATTTGTTCAAGCAAGAGTCCCATGGTGAGGGGAGCCAGAGGCTGAGTTGGCTTAAAGTTCAGCATATCATTTATGGATTGAGGAGTGATGTAGAAGAGGACAGTCCCAGATGGAGCCATAATTGCTCTTTGTGTGGGGTCATAATTTGCACAGCATAAATGGATGAAATCAGGGAGCACATTTACTGAAGGGAGGTAGTAGATAGGCATGTTGGACTCCCAGATTCCAAAGACATCAGTATTGCTTCTGTAGCTATTCCTAATTTCGCAAAAGGCCTGCAGGTGAGGCTTGTCACCCATCATATCCTTGATTTGGAAATCCCTGTCAGCGAGGGGTATCCACTCCAACTCTTTATGTGGTGCACTCAAGGGGGAAACATTCAGGGCCACTCGAGCCTCCATTTTCAACAAATTTTATGACTTTTTCAACTTGTGATTAGGGCTTTTGCAGCAATAATATGGTAAAATGATAGTTTATGGGCTTTTCTGTGGAAATTGCAGGTGGAAATAGGCTTGAATTTTAGTTTAATGGGCAATTTTGCAGAGGAGAACAGAATTGGTAGGATTTCTTTGGAAAATGGGTAAAACAGTGACTTATAATGCAGAGGTTTGTAGGTCGCAGTGCATTTTAACTTGAATTTTAGTTCTTTGGGTGATTTTTATAGAAAAACTCGGAAAAACAGGGTTTATGATCGAATTTCGGGTAAATACCTATTTTATGGGCGCCTGGTGCGAAATGCAGGTAGAAGACTGAGCTGAGGGGCCGAGCTGCGAAGTGAATTCCCCTGGGTGGCGGACTGTGCAACGAAAATGGTGTTTTGAACGTAAATAACCATGCAGAGTTTTGCGCAGAAAAACAAAGAGAAATGGACAAAAACGACGTTTAAACGACTTTTTAACAAAATTTTGATTTTTCCGAGTTTTTGGCACGCTTTGGTCGGGTGGCGTCAGCTCTTTGTTAGGTATCGGGGGTACGGAAGGTGACTTGGTGCTGACGTGGTGGACACAGTGGACGAAACAGTGACGAGGTGGCAGCTAACGTGGGCGCTGACGGTGGCAATGACATGGGCGCTGACGTCAACGGCGGGAAGGGAAAGTGGTTTATGGTATTATCGCACTGCTTTATGTACTATGGCGGTTTTTGGCAAAACAAACACGATACAACATGGTGGCGACACGCATCCCGCAATACAGCGGGAATACCACTTTTCATCGGGGGTTATCTTTCGGTCATCGGGGCACTTTCGATATTGATGTGGATCGTCCGATGGGAAAGCCCGTATCGAACGGTTGACGGAGGGGTGAGTTGACAGCGGTGTATGACACGGGGCCCGCCCATTTAATTCAACATTTTATAACATTTTCGGGGTATTAAACATTGGTTTCTCGGGGTTTTTATATGGTTTATGTTGGCGGCTTTGGTTATTTGTTTAACCAAATGTTAAACAAATCCTGGTGGAGCGCACGGAGGGTTGTTATTGGCCCCCGGTGGACCAATAGCTCCTGACAAAAATTACAATATGGCCATAACTTTAGCCGCGGGGGGGAGATATTTATAATATTTTTGGGATTTTTTATGTAGTTTTACGTAGTATGGGAGGGATTTAGTATAGGGATTTTATACAATATATGTTAGGAATTAATATGGGTTTTGAGAGGAAGCGTTAAGTTGTAGAGTTAAGAACTTAGGCTTAGGGAAATGAGAGGGTTTTTAAGCAGCAAAGTTGGATAACTTAGGTTTAAGAGAAGATAAATGTTTTACACAAGAAATGTGGCTTTATTCTTTAAGCAAAATGCCACTTTACTTAAATATTTACATGAAGATGGAGGGTATTTGAGAGTATTGAGCAGATCTCAATCTCTTTAGGGGAGGTTAGTGAGTAATTGCTGTGAGAGGAATGAGGGGAAGTTAGACATGCAACATCTGATTTGGTCACCATATTTTGCCAAGGTATATATGATACCTTTGAGATTAATTATCTTTGAAAGACAATATTATTCATGAACCTGCTTCTACAACACCAAAATTACCTACCCATTCTATTACACCTAACATTTTTTCTTCATTTTGTTTGGGTGCATTTGTACTAGCAAACCCTGATTCTCTTCTTTTCTTTTGACTGCCCTCATATCTAAGTCTACCCTTATCTCTTCCAGGGGCTCAGATTCAGTTGTTGAGCTCTCTTTCTTCTCTACCTAACCACTGATCTACCAAGCTCAAACTGTTTGAACAGACCTTGTTCTCTAGTTCTAAAACAAGAAATTTAAACCTGGGGAGGCCAAGATTGAGTTGTTGGGCCATCCATCAAGTGTGACAACAGTCACTTGATTGCACATTCTGAACTTGCTTGCAAACAAAATAGGATAGTAGTCGCATTTTGACTAGCCACTTTCCTGGTCTTTTCTTTGGGATTCATTTTCTTTCTTTCTTGACCAATTCATTCTTTTTGCCCTTTGATTTTTCTTTTAGGGCATACCCTCCTTTCATTTTTTAAATTTTTGATTTTTATTGAAAATATGGAACCTTTGCAGCATGGAAAGGATGATCATATTTGGCATTTCCACAGTCAATCATGAAATATGACACTTATTGGTATAGGAACCTAACACCAGGGACAAAAACCCCATGGGTTTGATTTGTCTAGTGGATCCATCCAGGGTCCACAATTGTGCTTTAGTGTTTTTGTTTTCTCTTTGATGAGTAGTCGTGCATGCTATTGGATATTATTGTATGGGCATGTACTATTTTCTTCCATCAATAATATAATAAAGGGTTGTAGTTCTAGATCTTGTTTTTGTTCCTATTTCTTGTTGAAATCTTTTTATTTAGAACACTAAAATGTGCTAGATCTATCAAATTTTTTGATGTTTGGGATCTTACAGTGGTATTAGAGTTGGGCATCTTGCCAACCTGAGGGTTTATTGCAGACCAACTTCAGAGAACATCGAGGGTCTAGGAGAAACTGGTATTCGGTGATCCCCATAATCACCCCAACTAGAATCTCGGTAATTTCGGTGGTATTTGGTATCACCCTAATTGGCTTATTATTCTATAGGTGATCTTTGAAGAAGCCATTATGACAACCATTTTTTCAGAAGAAATATCTTTTTATTAACGAGGGAAACTATTATTTATTCAAATCCAAATTGTTTATTCTTTAAAAAGACCGAGAATTAAATTTTATAAAGCCAAACGTTTATTCTACTAGGTCGAATTATCTTTAAAGGGGCCAACTTTTACATTTTGTGAAGGTCGTAGGAGTTGAATTATTATCTTCCATAGAGTGAATTATTATTGTATAATCTTTAAGAGGCTGAAATTTATATATTTATACCAGAATTGGTGAAGGATTTGTAGTGGTTTCCATATCATATTGTTCTTACAGCAAGGCCGAATCATTTTTACAAGAAGCAACATTTATAAGCTTCCAGTACGCCGATCCCCACAGAGGATGAGTAGCTTGTACTGTAATTAATATTCATAGGGAATACCAAGCTCTACAATAACATATTTAAGTTTCCTATGCAAATATTAGAGACTGAACCTCACAAAGAGAAGAGAAAAGTTATTGACGGCCAAATTGTTTCATGCACATTGGAGGCACCTTCAGAATTTCTAGTTCCAAAGGAGGATTTCAATCTCTTTCGTTGAGGAGGGTCGATTGTTTTTTAAAAGGGGAGGCTAAATTTATATGGTTCTAGCATTTTTATTTCCAAGAGGCCAAGAAGCATATGTGAACATCTTGCATTGAGATTATAGTATCAATTTTAGAGGAAAGGTCGTACTATCTTCATATCAAACCGAGGTACCTTTGTAAAGAAGTCATATAGAAGCTTGTCTGGAGGATGACATTTATTCTCCAAGATGACAAGGCAACAAATTGTATTTCTGATGTCATTGGTACTAAAAGAAAATCATAAATTTTGTTAGTTGGAGCTTCACATTAGTTTTCAAAAGGAAGCCAAGCTCTCATCCAAAGAGGTTGAGTTTATTATTTCCAAGGTGTTGTTGGGAAAAGTATCCAATACGGAATGACCCTATCCCACTCTAAGGGTGATAGTACCTCAGCAACAACCAAATGCAAAGCTATTCAAGATTACTTCTTTATGAAATGTAAGAGAGAGGAGAAAGAGATCCACTAACCGTTGTCTTCCGCTAATGATTGACCCAATCTTCTCTCTTTGCTGCTTGCTCCTAGCTCCTTGCTCTTTCACTGGCCCAGCTACACAAAGATCCTGCAAAAGGGCAAGAAAGGAAAACTACAAGCACCATACATTCATAACTGATTCAAGGATTAGAATAAATCAAATACACAAGTATAACAATTCACCATTGAGACACATGCATATAGAAGAACCTCAAATGCTTTATTAATGGAAGAAGTAAAGTTCTGAGAGTGTTACAACCATAAGAGGCCCAATCCAGCAACACCTCCCAGCAGAAAGAAATCTCCTCTTCACCTCCTTCAAGCAAATCACCCAATAGTTCTATACTCAAACCAACAGCACTTCCTTACATTCACAAGATTCCAGCCTCCTTAGACCTCATGAGAGAGCTCTATATATAGGAGATTTGGAGAAAGGATGAGTCAGCTTGAGGCTGGCATGAAGCTGACTAGTGTCCTCTCCCACTTCAGTTATTCTTCAGTTCTTGAGTCCACTTGGAGGTTCTTGCTTCCACTTGGAGATCTAGATCCTCTTACTCATCACAAGGCGAATTCCCTGATCCAAGTGTCATTTTGGAAGCTTCCTGGGCATTTGACACCTTGAGGAATGACTGTGCCACTTGGCCAATCTCGCCCAGCGCAGGTAGCCTTCATTACTGTTGACATTCAGCACAGGTACAGAGTGGAGCAGTTGACATTCAGCGCAGATGCTCAGTGGAGCAGCTGACATGATCCAGAATTAGCTTGTTTTTGAGTGTTTTCAGGTGGAGAACTGATATTTAGTGCTGTGGTTTGCTGACCTTGTTCCTCTAGGGGTAGGAACAACATGTTTAGGGACTTTGGATCCCTTAGATTATTGACATTTCATGCTTCATGCTGTAAGGCACAAAAATGTCTATAACAGTTGCCCCCTAAAGTATGAGGTCGTTTATCGGGTGAAATGCTTTATCAGGAGGATCCGAAGTTCATTCAATCGCTGAGAGGTGACCTGTAATAAAATACAATACAATACATTATTTTTCATTCTACTTTCATGATCTAGCTGAGGCGGGCATTCCCATGCTCAGCTTTATAAATTCATTTTGGTACATAGAACAGACGATCGTCTGATGGTAGACTGATAATTCTCTGCTGAAATTATCATCCTTTGAGTAGGATGATCATCTGCTGTAATAATGTACATGTCAAATGTCTTTATATTTCCTGAATATATATCGCAGCCCGGATGGATGAAACTAGATCCGGGGTCTTCAAACTCGTTCGATCTTCACTCTAAGTACAAGTCGATCCATGTGAGAATTGCGCTGAAGTCGAACATGGAAAGACATCGCTTGATTACCGGTCAATAATGTAAACCGTTAACAAGCGCGAGAGGAATCACCGATAATGATAATGACCCTCAAGGTACTGCAGTACAATTCACGTGGTGTGAATATAGGACTTGGCGTCGAACACCACGCAAAATCTTCTGGTCGAAGGTCATTGATGTATACCTGTCGCCGGAAGTGAGAAACTTGCCATTGAGGCATGCAAGCTTCAAAGTACTGAGGGGGGTGTTCCTAGATCAACTTCTTGGATAATGAGCTGAAGTCGACAAGAAGCGATCCGTCAAAGGAGGGCCTTAATGAATCCCACATCAGTGACACGGAACGGAGCTAATGATTTTAGTGGAGGTGAAAACAATCTGTGAGATATGATTCAGGGTGGCGATCATGGGTGGATGAAGGATAATGTATGGCAATGGATGGGACATGGTTGACTCTTTCTGAACAATATCTCTTGAACATATAACGACACTGATGTGATGGATCGGTAGCATTACCCCAAATGTGGATGGTTTGGCGAGGACCATGGTGATGAGACCGGTGAATGAAACAACCCAACCCGATGTGATACGGAGGACAAAGTGTCATGTTCAAGAGTGACTTGCTACCATTAAAGCTTTGAGGTTCTCCCAATTTTTCCCCAGTCATTTCTGACCAGTACCTCTTTATTTTTGTCAAGCTTGAGGAGGATAACATATGCTTGTTCTATAACCTGCCCTTCGGGCAAGCCCATCGCTATGTTTTAACGAGCCTAGCGATAGGGAAACTCGTTCTCGTCTAAAGACAAGTTTGTCGCTATTTAATCATTTTAACGAGTCTAACGACAAAGAAAACTCGGTCCTTTTCATTTTTAGAGAGTCTGAAAAGGTACAGAAAGTTAACTCCAAAATTCCTTTTTCGTCATCTAATCCCTTAAGTCCGAAAAAGTATAAAACAATACAGAAGGGATGAGTTTTCGATAACTTTAACGAGCCGAATAAAACAAGCGCTCGACCTTTTTGTGTAATAATCCCTCAGGTCCAAAAAGATTAAAATCTAGAGGAGGGATAGCTCTTCCGGTCACTTTAACGAGCTGGAAGGCCAAAACTCGGCAAACTTTTCATATTTTATGAGTCAGGAGAAAAGAGCTGAAAGAAGACTCGTCTTTTGAGGAACGAATGATAAACAGGGATAGCAGCAGATTCCAGGTACAGGTTGGAATTTTCCAATCACGGCAGTGTCACAAGGATGGCTAAGTGAAATCACTCTTCACAGCTGTTCCTCAAAACGGGTAAACAATCATATGGAGGTGAACGATTGGCCAAATGGAATGGAGGTGGCGGGTGCAAACACGACCAAGGCTTTTTATGGCTAATAAATTTACGATCACAATGGTTATTTACCGGGGTATGTTCATTTTTTAATGAGCTTGACTGCTCAATCTTATGTTTATTTTTTAACGAGCATGAACTATGTGCTAAAACTGCTCGGTTCTTATGTTTGCATGCCCCCAGCATAATAACGCAAATCGAAGTGCATGCATATTGGTCACTATTTAAGCATAGTAACGCTTGAGGTACAACCCGTTACGAGGTTGCGCCAGTGGAATTCCGTCATAATCCACTAACTCGTAGGCTCCTTTTGCTAACACCCTTTTAACAATATAGGGGCCCATCCATAAGGACTTGAATTTACCTGCTCCCAATTTATCGGATTCTTGGTCATAAAGCAAGACCAAATCACCTTCTGAGAAGACACGGGGTTTGACATTTTTGTCGAACTGAGCCTTGACTCGTTTCTTATGGGCCTCGTTAGCCAAAGCGGCATCACGACGGGTTTCATCCAACTGGATTAGTTCTAAGAAACGAGCCTCTTCTTCTGAAGTTCCGGGGAGAAGATCGATTGCGAGTTTAAGCGACGAAATTTCGCACTGGATTGGCAAGACTGCTTCCAGGCCATACACCAATTGAAAAGGTGTGAACCCGGTTGCGTTCTTTACCGAGGTTCGGTAAGCCCACAAAGCTGAGTACAGGATTAGGTGCCATCTTCTTTTATGAACCCCAATCATCCTTTGCAACATACGCTTCAGGACCTTGTTGATTGCCTCAACTTGTCCGTTGGCTTGCGGATAATAGGGGGTAGAGCTGTCGTGAGATAGCCCTAGCTTGGCAGCTAATTCAACCATCATGTGATTGCGAAAATGCGACCCATGATCTGTAACTATAGCCTGTGGGACGCCGAACCTGGCGACTACATGATTGAAAAAGAAAAGGGTTGTTGTTTCACCAGTGTTATCCAATGTAGGCATCGCCTCGGCCCATTTGGTAAAATAGTCAACAGCGACTATAATATACCCATGCCCCCCGGTCGAGGTGGGGTTACATTGCATGAAATCGATGCCCCACTTGGCGAAGGGCCCAACAGCAACTATCGGCTGCAAAGGTGCGGGTGGTCGTCTGGTTTTGCTATCAAAAATTTGACAAGCATGGCAACTTCTGACTACGGTTATGCAATCTTTGAACATGGTTGGCCAGAAGTATCCTGCTCGTAAGATTATTTGTGTTGTTGCATATCCAGACTGATGCCCCCCACACGCGCCTGAATGACAATCATTCAGGGCTTTTTCGGCCTCCTCATGGGTAAGGCACCTCCTCAGAACTGTATCGACACCACGACGGTAAAGTGTATCACCGACGATCATGTAGTCTTTTGCTTGGTATCGTATATGTTTTTGTTCGGAGCGAGAGGTGTTAGGCCTGAACTTTTGGGTTTGGAAATAAACTATGATATCTCCATACCACTCATCGCTTACAGATATCAGAAACAAACTTTCGTCCACGATTGACTCTTCTGATGTTTCATCGTTGGACGACGATGGGAGATCGCATAATAATTCTGCGAAAACTAGAGCTTTCTTCGATTTGGATTTTACAAATTCCAGATCAAACTCTTGAAGGATCGCTATCCATTTTGAATATTTGCCCCCCAGCAACTGTCGCGACAGTATATAAGTCATGGGGTTGCAATCTGACAAGATGGTAGTTTTCCGAAAGAGGACATAATGTCGAAACCTTTGAATCGCTTGAACAGCTGCAAGCGCTAGTTTTTCCACATAAGAATATTTACTTTCTGTATCATTTAAGTTTTTACTTAAATAATAGATATGATGTTCGATTCCATCGACTTCTTGAACCAAAACCATTGCAATGGTCGTATCCGCTGCAGCCAGATACAGGTTAAAATCTCTTTGATAGTCTGGGGCGTACATTAATGATGCTTTTACTAGACAATCTTTCAGAGCATCAAAGGAAGCTTGCGCCACCTGGTCCCAGACAAAAGGTACATCCTTTTTCAAAAGACGAGTATAACCCTTAGCAAGTTCTGCGTAATTTGGAATGAACCTCCTCAGAAAGTTTGCTTTCCCTTGGAGTTTCTGAATCTGAAGTAAATTTGAAGGTGGAGGCAAATTAATGATTGCTTGAACCTTACAGGGGTCGAGACGAATCCCATACTTAGAGACTACAAAGCCAAGTAAACGACCAGAACCGACGCAAAACACACATTTGTGCGGATTGAGTCTTATCTTGTAGTGTCGGCAACGTAGAAATATCGCTCTTAAATGCTGGGGATGATCAGTCCGCTTTCGCGAGTGAGCCGGAAGATCGTCGAGATAAGGTTGAACAATGTTCTTGATGTCATGGAAGGCATAATTCATCGCCCTCTGAAACGTCGCCCCTGCGTTCTTTAAACCAAAGGGTAATTTTCGATAAGCGAATGTGCCCCACGGACAAATAAATGCAGTCTTTGACTGGTCCTGTGGGCGGATATTTATTTGATTATACCCGGAAAATCCATCCATAAATGAAAAGATTTCACATCCGGCGCATTAATCAATTATCTGGTCGATGAAGGGTGTAGGGTAGTTGTCCTTCAGACATGCTTGGTTTACATCCCTATAATCAACACACACTCTAATCGTCCCTTGTTTTTTCATAACAGGGACAATATTCGATACCCAATCGGTTAGAGGAACCGGGTAGATGAATCCAGCATGGAGGAGTTTTTCAACTTCCGCCTTAATGGCAGCGGCTTTCTTCGGGTGCACTTGCCGAAGCCGTTGTCTTACTGGTTTGACATCAGGATACATTTTAATTTCATGTTCAACGATACTCGAGTCAATGCCTGGCATTTCATCATATGACCAAGCAAAGACATCTCTAAATTCGCGAAAAAGAGCGTTATATATTTCCAGTTCTGAAGGGGAACAACCTTTGCCGACATAAATATTCTCTACAACATCTGTCTTAGTCGAGATATTTATGGCTATAGTCTCTTCAATATTGGATAGGTTTCGCTCGGAATCCACCGTGTTTACAGTATTTGTTAGGAATTCAAAAACTGAAGGGTGATAAAGGTCACTTTGAGTATCTTCTTCATATTCTGGAAGAAGGGAACGATGGTGGTGATCATTCCATGGTGCCCCCTCAATCATCATTGATTGTAAGATTCCTTCGTCAGTCCCATGTACTTTCGACCAAGGATCTAATGGGGTTCCATATTCTCTAGACCTATCTACCCAGACGCTTGACGAGCGTTGATTTGGGCTCGCCTCCCATGCTTGAAACATTGATTGCTACAATATTTCTAAAGGGCTTGGTGGCAAAACCATTGAACGATCCATGTCGACCTTCGTGGAAGATATCATGTTGCAGGTTGCTACAAACGGTACATTTCCTATATAAATAGGAGGTGGTAGCGCGAAAGTTCCCATCAATGTGGGGTCTTTCAATAATCCTACTCCGATATCTTGAATTGAATGGTTGCTCTCATGGAGCATGGGAATGCTTCCTGTAACTTGTGAACCATTAGGGAGGAAGTTCTGTTGGTCGACGACCGTAATCCCTCCTTCAAACGGGAATGCGATCTTTCTAAAATAAGTCGACACAACCGCTGCCATGGCATAAATCCATGGTCTACCCAGTAGGATGTTATAGTCAAGATTTCCATCAATGACCTCAACATCAATTTCTACTGTTTTTCCTCCAGGTTCAACTTTCAAGTTATTAAGGATACCGTATGGGGTATAAGTCCTTCCGTCGAAAGCTTTTAATGTCGTGGATGATCGAGACAAGGTTGGAGATCCTAATGTTTTCCAGCAACTCATCGACATAATACATGTCGATGCTCCCTCATCAATTATTGTTCTATGAACAGTTTTGTTGAGGGCTTTCACTTGAATAAGGAAAGCTAGCTGAGCTGGTAACTGAGAATCATATCCCTTGTGATCAAAGGATACAAGATTGGAATCCTTAGGATCAACCCCACCAATTGCTGATAACAACGCCTGCCTTTGGGTTGGACAATTTTGTAGTACTTCAAGAGTCGACATAGCGGATGGCGATTGGGCCAAATCTTCCACTATATTATAATGTTGCGCCGCTCTGGCACGAGGATTAAATGTCGACTTATGTACTACACCCTTTGGCGGTTTTATTGTTAATTCAGGGATGATGGGTGGTACAACTTCTGTCGAAGTTGTTGTCGAACTACTTGGTTGATCTTTACCTTTTTCGTTCGACAGCTGAGGATTCCCATAATCTTTGTTCCTTGTCGAAATCAAAGCATCATTCTGCTGTTTCGAAACCGACAACATAAGGACTTGCGACGGGGAAGCATTTCCACTATCAATCAGATTTTGACCTGGGTTGGGAAATGGATCAGTTAGCACAGCTGAGGTTTGGGAGCTTTTAAAGAACCTCTTTAACTCAACTTTGAATGGGCAATTCTTTGTGCCATGATCCTTATCATCACATATTAGACATGGATAATTTTGTTTCCCTTTGCCAGGAGGGTTTGAAGAATTCTTTCCAGGGGATGACTCACCCTGTTTCTTCTTCTTCCCTTTGTTTTGTTTCTTCTTGCTTCCTGGTTGATTGGTTTCTTTGCCTTTATCTTCTGATACGGCATTTACTTCCGAAGCAAGAATTTCTTCTTTTGCATTTTGATTCGAATTCTTATGGGCTTTCTTTGACGAAGCCTTTATCGATTTCGCATTTGCCATGCCAATCACGCCGTCACCGGCATGAGAGTCACTATTTGATTTAGGAGGGGGAGGAATTGAAAATTCCGGTCTAGGGGCGTCAGGTATTTTGTCATAGAGCGTGCCGGACTGAGTATAAACTAAGTCCAAATACTGCGCACGAGCAATGACTTGCTCCTCTGTTACGACTCCCCCCTTGGCCACATCTTCCATAATAGCCGGAAGTAACGACTTTATAAACCATTCAGCTAAAAGCTGATCGGGAACATATGTTTTCACCATCCTACGACGACGACGCCACTCATGTATATGATCAGATATATGGGTAGTAGTTGTCTGTTTGAAGTTGGTTAATATTTCTGTTCCCGTTTCGTACCTTATCGGTAATTGAAAATGGGTTAGGAAAGTCGTGGCTAGGGAACTAAAATTGTCGAAAGAGGCTCTTGGCAATTCAATATACCATTTAGCCGCTGGACCTGTCAATGTCCTCTGAAAAAGGCGAAGCCTTATCGAATCATCGTTAAGAGTGTTCGACGAACACCACAGATGAAAAGTCATCACGTGATTCGATGGGTCTTCACCTGGATTTCCATTGAATTTAGGAATGTCAGATGGAATTTTATGAGGAATCGCTGGCCACCAAGGGGCATAAGCAATCGGATCGTTGGTTAAACGGTGTAAATCGGGTAACTCTAAAGTTGCCACGAATGGTAACTGTTGATTCAGGTTAGGCGAAGCGTAACCAGGGTATGATGGAATCGCTTGAGCAGTGGGTCTTTGCATACCAGCATAATGTAATTGATGTTGGTATGACTGATACGGTTGGTGGACTTGACCACTGTAAAGTGGTTGGTTTTGACCGTTTTGGATATACGGTTGTCCACTGTTCGCAAAGATCTGTTGCTCAGAACCTTGGTACACTTGCTGGAACTGCGGTTGTTGGTATTGCACAAGCCACGGTTGTGACGCCATGTTCTGTTGTGCTATGCTAACCGTTGGACCGAGGTGTGGGGTAATTGTACCCGTTTGGACCTGTGTCGCCCCACCAGTTGGTGATTGTGGTTGTGACCCATGGTCAAGTGGCTGTTGCATTACAACCTGAGAAATCTGAGGTTGACATGCAACAGGTATCGCTTGAACTCGTGACACTGTTACAATAGCCGGTGTGGTTGGGATATTCGTCACAGGTACACACTGTTGCATAGAATATACAATCCTCGGTTGTTGAGGTAGCATTGGTACCCAACTACTTGATGCAATTCCAGTATAACCTGAATACTGTTGAGAACTGCCATATGGATATCCCCCCGAAGGGGGTAATGAAAGGGTATACTGCCCCCCATACGGTAGCAATCCGGAACTCAGAGGGATTGTTAGTCCTTGAGGACTGGATGGCCCAAATTGACTTCCATGAGGATCAATCTGTCGAGTTTCAACATAAGAATTACCGGGTATTACTCCGGATGAACAAACTGGAACAGACCATACTGTCGAAATAGTCCCTTGGTGGACTCCTTCTAGCTGTTGAGAGCTAGTTTGGACAGCTGGTATGTCGGCAAACATCGTCGGAGTGACGGCAGGGGCTTCTGTTGTCGCTGTGTCATTTGACACAGTCCTAGATGATGACGGTTGTTCAGACATTTTAAGTCTATCCAATAGATTGCCTAGCGATTCCACAGAAACTTCCACTTGTGGTGGATTAACCTCTGATGAAGGAAACAGAGTGACCCCGACTCCAAAATGAGTTGGAGTACTTGCTTGCGGATCCTCTGCAATTTCCTCTATCGCAATCAAACCCGGTGGAAGAGGAAGACCGTCAGGTCCGTAAAATATTTCTGGTGCCGAAGAAGTGGTTGCTTCGACAGCGACAGTTGTTTGAGGAACAAAACTTTCTGGACCGGTTACAGATGGAACTGGTTCAGTTATACAAGTATTTGCCCCCAGACTAGGATCAGTATTACTGTCCTTCTATGGCTGTTGAACTTCTTCTATGGAGGCAGGGTTTCCAGAAATGTTTGGAGTAACCGGAACCTCAGATGTAGTTGGAACACTTGTTCTAACTTTTAAAGGAGATTTTGAACCAGTTAAACGAGTTCGCTTTGTCCGTACTGTTTTCGATTCCGGAGACAAAGACGATTGACTCGTAAGCCTCCGCGAACGACGGGGTTTCAATTGACTTTCTTCCACGATTGTGGATTACTCGATCAACTAAAATATTAAAAGGGGAAATTTGTGTTTCTGAATTGAATGAATTTTATTAGACGCTTTTAGACACAACTTGCTTTTTCACTTTTTAAGAGTGGAGAAAAAGCTAAAGATGACTCTAGTCTCCTTCGATGTATTAACGAGCCCGAAGTGACAAATGCTCGGTTGGACTTTTTCAGTTATAGAGTTTGAAAAAGGCCAAAAGAAATTGCTCTGGAGATCTAGGCAGAGGGTGTGCCAAACCTTTCGCAAAACCACAGAATACGTTTTACGGTACGGGTGGTACTGCATTGCGACGGTACGTGGGAGCACAAGTCCGTATTAGTGCCACCGACTCTCAGGAGGAATCACCCACCTTCGTCGAGATCGACAGTCACTACGTTTAACGACGCCGGAACACGTCTCTAGCTTAGACCTCTATGTGTTTGCGTTATGTTTCAAAGCGTTGTTAGGTTCATTCAATATATTTTAAGTTGATCTTTTTAAAGTTTGCCTTTCAAGGTTCACCACGAGATGTTTTGATACAAATTCCTAAATGCAGTCTAAGATGAGAAGCAAGCTTTTTCAATCTTTTCGACTTATGAAAATCTTAACTACTGAGGGAAAAGAGCGGAGTCGCCAATTTGTTGTTGGGAAAAGTATCCAATACGGAATGACCCTATCCCACTCTAAGGGTGATAGTACCTCAGCAACAACTGAATGCAAAGCTATTCAAGATTACTTATTTATGAAATGTAAGAGAGAGGAGAAAGAGATCCACTAACCGTTGTCTTCCGCTAATGATTGATCCAATCTTCTCTCTTTGCTGCTTGCTCCTAGCTCCTTGCTCTTTGACTGGCCCAGCTACACAAAGATCCTGCAAAAGGGCAAGAAAGGAAAACTACAAGCACCATACATTCATAACTGATTCAAGGATTAGAATAAATCAAATACACAAGTATAACAATTCACCATTGAGACACATGCATATAGAAGAACCTCAAATGCTTTATTAATGGAAGAAGTAAAGTTCTGAGAGTGTTACAACCATAAGAGGCCCAATCCAACAACACCTCCCAGCAGAAAGAAATCTCCTCTTCACCTCCTTCAAGCAAATCACCCAATAGTTCTATACTCAAACCAACAGCACTTCCTTACATTCACAAGATTCCAGCCTCCTTAGACCTCATGAGAGAGCTCTATATATAGGAGATTTGGAGAAAGGATGAGTCAGCTTGAGGCTGGCATGAAGCTGACTAGTGTCCTCTCCCACTTTAGTTATTCTTCAGTTCTTGAGTCCACTTGGAGGTTCTTGCTTCCACTTGGAGATCTAGATCCTCTTACTCATCACAAGGCGAATTCCCTGATCCAAGTGTCATTTTGGAAGCTTCCTGGGCATTTGACACCTTGAGGAATGACTGTGCCACTTGGCCAATCTCGCCCAGCGCAGGTAGCCTTCATTATTGTTGACATTCAGCGCAGGTACAGAGTGGAGCAGTTGACATTCAGCGCAGATGCTCAGTGGAGCAGCTGACATGATCCAGAATTAGCTTGTTTTTGAGTGTTTTCAGGTGGAGAACTGATATTTAGTGCTGTGGTTTGCTGACCTTGTTCCTCTAGGGGTAGGAACAACATGTTTAGGGACTTTGGATCCCTTAGATTATTGACATTTCATGCTTCATGCTGTAAGGCACAAAAATGTCTATAACACAAGGAGGACGAGTTATGTATTCAAGAGGGTCTGAGTTTCTACTGCGGGTGCAAGTCGAGCTATTCCCTATAACTGATAGACGAGTTAAGGGTATGACGAGCGTTCTCCTTATTGGCAGCATAAAATCATTCCCTTCTTTGTGTGGGACAAGCATTTCCAGGGATTATTGCATTGTGGGTTTATGTGGCTTAATGTAGTTTGTTTTCTAGATTTGTTGTGCCAAATAGGTCGAGTCGTTATCCTGTAGAGGCTAAATCTACTTCCAATCCATTCATCTCTTGTTGGATGGATCGATGACTAATTTGGAATTGTGGTGCACTCATTGACTTAGGCAATTGTTGGTTAAAGACATTTCTTTTTTCAAAAAGGTTGCATACATTTTAGTGATTGCCCAAAATGTTGATTCCTTAAGAAACTCCATCATTGAAGTGAAATACTCAGGTGGCCACTACTCTTAATGGAGTTGGTGTTTCTGTTGAGAAATGCAGGCATGGAAGTTGTATGGATTAACAATTCTTTCCTAAAGCCAAAATCATTGTGCATTGGAAGTATTTTTTGAGAACGAATCATTGAAACTACTTTAGAAATTTACTCCCTTTAACTCATGTGCAATGATATGTAACATTATTTTCATTGGTGGGTTGCATTCTAATGTGATAGCAGACCTCTCCTTTTATGCATGAGTGGTGTTGTCTAAATAGGAAGTCAGTTGGAATTGTGTGGTCTTGTTTTCATTGGTGGGTTGCAATCTAATCCTATAGCAACTCGCTCCCACTATTTATATGCATTGTTTTTCATATAGGCTGACTTATTGGAGGTATTGTGATAAGAGCCAATTTTATACTCTAGATATAAAGACCAAATTGAAAGAACCTTTTTGATGCCTATAATAGCCTTATTGGGTTGTCCTGTGCAAAAATTGTGGTTTGAATCTACTCACACTTACAGCCGAGGACCAGATCTTCAACGGACTTGTACTCATGCCAGACTGAGGTTTCCTCGAAAATAAGTCACCTATAGTTGCTTTCATTCTTTGTTGTATATTGAAATATATAATTAAAGTCATAAATTTTGGGTAGTGTGTATATATTAATAATGTTGAAGAATCTAGGGCATTCAAATTAATATGATTCTTCTCACAACGATAACTATTTGTGACGTACTTTTTACTTTTTCTTATTAGCACAATCTTCTCTTGTCATTATTAGAGTGTGTTTTCTTACTTCATCAAATAGTTACCAAAAACAAAAGAAACAAGAACACAAGATGTTGGCTCTCTGCCATGGCCAAAACCTCTCACTCCTTGAGAGGAAAACCCGCACAAATTCTTCTTTTAGAGATTCCAAATAACAAATACCAAGACCATGACCCTTGACCTATTTAGCCACTCCAAGATCATGACGCCAATCCTCTTATTCATCATTGTTGAGATCATCATCATTACTACTGAAGTCATCACTGTTGCAACACCGAGGCCATCATTAATGCACTACTAAGATCTTCATTATTGTTGCACCATTGTTGCACCTTCACCGAGATCTTCATTACTATTGCACCATCGTTGCACCTTCACTGAGATCTTCATCATAATAATGAGATGTTCATACTGAGATATGTATGTATGTATGTATATATATATATATATATATATATATATATATATATATATATATATGAGAATATGAGATCTGCACCGAGATCTTCATCAAGATCATGACCGAGATCATGATTACAATTATGTCGAGATCATCACTGCGTCTAGAATGTATGCCGAGACAGAGTGTGTCACTTGTGGGATCACTGATATCCTCCTCTTCACAACTATGTCAAGACTATGACTATGTCTAGAGTGTATGCCGAGACTTTATACTTGTGAGATCACCTACATCCTCCTCGTCACAAATATGACAATACTGTGACTGCATCTAATATGCTGAGACAATGATCATCAAGACTGTGAGGAGGCTAAGGCTTCATCTCTATGGTACCCATCCAAAAAATATAGAGATATCTGCATCCTGCACCATGGACAAACTTCAAAAATTACCTCACTGTGGCATCTGAAACCCTTTTCTGTGACAGCCATCCGAAAACTTCAAAAGGATTTGAGTTCTCCACTGCACTTTTGTGAATACCTTAGCTAGGTATTTATAGTATTTCAACCCACATATTAATCTGACATGACAGTGCTAAGATATGTGTCTATTGATGCAAGTCGAAATGTTCTTCCTTTAATTCAATTTTCAAGCCGACTTCTTCAAGAGGGCTTGTGCCTGTATTTGGAGGGCTTCTAGAAATTTCTATAGACTTGTATACATTAAACGAGGCTCAAGAAGAGCTCTTCATACAAGACATTAATTCTAGACTCTAAATGAAAAATCCTATTATTCTAATATCACTTTCTCATGAAACCCATGAAGTAAGTTTACAATAATAATTTTGTCCTCTTTATTACATCATTTACATCATTCATAATTACTTGTCATTATGAAGAGTGAACCTAGTTACACTTTCTTCAACACTCCCTCTTAACTAGGGAGGTATTCATAATGGTACTTGGTCATTCGCAATCTAAATAATTTCTCATATGAAGAATCATATTGGTAATCCATTTGTATAACACCATAGTAACCAACAGTGTTTCCACAACAAGGCCTTGACTGGTGGCTCTATCTCTCATCAGATTAGAGGACAATGTTGGTGAGACCAATGATTATAAACACCTTCATCATTGTCTCTCAAGGTACATTCCCACCCGGGTGTTCACTAAGTATGAAGTTCTAGAACTAATCTTATCTTGGGTGCCCTACACATCCTCAAAGGCATCGAATGTTAGATTATTACCTAATTCTCCATTCTTCCCAAATGAAGAAAAGAAAGTTGTGTCTATCTCTCCCTCTCATCTAGGGAAGATATGCCCATTCCTGTAAAGGAATGTACCCAAGCTCCTTCTGACCAGGAACTTGCCCAAACTCCCTCTTAATTAGGGACTTGTTAGAGCTCCCTCTTAACTAGGGACTCTCCTTTGCATCAACAGCTTCTTCTCCGTGGGTCCTTCAGCTGCTTGATCAATTTCTTTCCTTGATGTCATGAAATTCAATCGAGCTTCTTCCTTGTAGGGAATTAGCCATCAATCACGTTCCTCCTTGGTTCGTCGTGTCATTCCTCTCTTCATGGAAAGTGGCCTTCTTGGTATATATCTAGAACCTTCGTAATATGGCTACTTCTTTCTCATCATACTTCTTTTAGGAATTTCCATTCACCACATGCATGCTAGTTGTACTTGTGCTTAAAACTCTTGTTCCAATAGCCCTGCATAAACTCATCCTGATATTATTCAAGAAATCAAAACATAAAATTAAATAAAATAGTACGTTACAAGATGGCTCTTCATCATGACATCTTCCAGTAGGTATCAACATCCTGCATGCATCTTGACACATATCCCAAAGATATACTTTGTCCAGGGTCTCCATCTTATTCAGACTTCCATCAAAGTCTTCATATCTTTCCAGGATATTTCCTAGTCAAATATTCTTGAACTTCTCGATGTTGATCACCTTCATCATGGTTTCATATCTCACGATCTCTTCCTTTCTTACACATTCCATTCCCAGGAGCTTCCAATCAGAGTTCCTTGATTGTATTCAACCACCTCATAATTCATATGAGGACATATTATGTTGATTTCATCTAGTGTGACTTATGCCTTCCTACATCCTTTCGGAGGAGGAGATCCTTTTTCCCTTGATCACACTTCTCAAGATAGAAGTAGTGATCCATGTTACCTGCAACCATACGACATGACTTTATAGTATTGAATACAAGCATACATACCTCATCTATATTTAGGTCATCTAGGCTTCTTCAAGAAGCTTCGTTGATTGAAAAGATCTTCAACCCCTTGATCTGCTTCATTTCTCATGTCATCATACCATCATTACATGAATTCCACAAGTTGGAGTTCCTAATGAAACACTTGCTTCCTCTCTAGATTAGTGAACCCTCTAATGAGGATTCCATCAAAGAATCTTGAGGATCTTGTATATCCCCATCCGACAGATGTTTCCTTTTTGAATCGATGTATGATGAGCCTTGTCCTGGATGACTTCATCATTTCCTTCAATGTCCAATGAGGTTCCCAAGAGCTATATTCTTCATGTTTGACTGCCATGGATTCATTTCCTTCTATCCTTTATGATTCCCATGGTGATGTCACGAGCTCTTGTTTCTAATACTTCCATGATGCCACAATGCATATTATTATTTATCATGGTCATATCTATAACAAAATATTTCGGAGCTTATGATAAGACCCTTTTTTTAGGGATACCATCTCAATCCTAGTAGAGATCTATTATGCCCTCTTTCATTGGCCCTTTTCTTTAGCTTCGTCCATCTTTCCAGTGATATGATCTTTCTTTCCATAAAATTGAATCTTAGCTATATTGTTTTTTCTTGTTTGGGGACCAGATTTTCCTTTCCTTTTTGTAAATGTTTGAGTCCTTTAAGTTTCAACACTTTTTCCCTCAACTTGTCTTTTTCTATCTAGCATAGAGACCACAAGTTGTCAAATGAGGTAACTTTAGTGCATTTAAGAAAAATGATGATTATATTCTTATCATCTCTCCAAAATCTCCCAATTGAGATCTTATAAAGATATCCTTCATTCTTTGATACCTTCAATTTGTGTAGATCAGGTCTAAGTGATATGACCTACTTTACTGCGTTTTCAGAGAATATATCTTCTAGCATTTCATATATCTCTTTGATGTCTCCTCTACTACATAGGGATGAGAGGACCTTTGACTAATTTCATAAGAATCCTATGAGTCCCTTGATCCTATTCAATGCATTCAAACAATGCTTGACCTTCAGAGAATTTTCCATAGATATCAATGACTTCTCTTTTGGGGACTATATTTATCCCCCTTTCGTATGCAAGGAAATTTGATGACCTATCCAACTTATAGATCTCCTTGAACCCATGAAGTCATTATACCAAATAAATTACTTAATGAAAGATACTTACTTGACAAGTGAAGATGAACTCTTCTACTTGATCACTGGTTGAAGAAGATGTATTAGAGCTTCCTCTTCGATGATCTTCTTTAAAATGAAAAATCCTTTCTCCAAAAGATTACTCCTTTCGATGAGGGTGATTTGTTGCTTCCTTGGAAGATCTTCTTCTAGGGAAAGCAGATGATCCTTTCTTCTTTTATGACCTTGAAGATGATGACGATGCCTTCAATATGCTTTGCCTTCTTTTGTAGTGCAGATCAGAACTGCTACTAGGGTTTCAACTTTCTCCAAGATGATGTGATATTCATTTTTAAGGTCCTTTGAGCTATCCTACTTTGTAGACAACTTGATGAGGGTCTTGGTGGCCTTTTGATGATGACTACAGAAACAAAAAGCTCTTGTTGTTGTAGACTGCTTCTTAGATCTAGGGTTTTATCAAAGTCAAGGTTTGATTCTTCAATGTGGATCTTGATCCTTTTCTATGACAACCTTCAACTTGCTTT
Source organism: Pinus tabuliformis (assembly GCA_031772625.1). Classification (NCBI taxonomy): domain Eukaryota; kingdom Viridiplantae; phylum Streptophyta; class Pinopsida; order Pinales; family Pinaceae; genus Pinus; species Pinus tabuliformis. Next base: position 1,098,203,500 of record CM062819.1, read on the forward strand.
GATTCCCTTCTTGAAACTTGATCCTTGAATGTCTCTTTGTTTCCCTTCCTTTGACTTCGGCACCTTAGCTTTGATACCATGTTTAATAATCTAGGGAATTCAAGTTAATATGATTCTTCTCACGATGATAACTATTTGTGAGGTACTTTTTACTTTTTCTTATTAGCACAATATTCTCTTGTTATTATTAGAGTGTGTTTTCTTACTTCATCAAATAGTTACCAAAAATAAAAGAGACAAGAACACAAGACGTTGGCTCTCTGCCAGGGCCAAAACCTCACTCTTTGAGAGGAAAACCCACACAAATTCTTCTTATAGAGATTCCAATTAACGAATACCAAGACCATGACCCTTGACCTATTTAGCCACTCCAAGATCAAGACACCAATCCTCTTATTCGTCATTGCCGATATCATAATCATTGCTATTGAATTTATCACTGCTACAACACTGAGGCCATCATTGTTGCATCACCGATATCTTCATTACTGTTGCACCATTGTTGCACCTTCACCGAGATCTTCATCATAACAATGAGATATCCATATTGAGATATGTATGTATATATATATATATATGAGAGTTTCACTGAGATATTCATCAAGATGATGACCTTGTAACTATGGCTTCATCAATATCTTGACCTGGATCATGATTACAATTATGACGAGATCATCATTGCATCTAGAATGTATGCCAAGATAGAGTGTCACTTCTAGGATCATCGAGATCCTCCTCTTCATAACTATGTCGAGACTGTGACTATGTCGAGAGTGTATTCTTGTAATATCACCTACATCCTCATCAAAAATATATCGAGATTGTGGCTGTGTCTAGTATGTCGAGACAGTGATCATCAAGATTGTGAGGAGGGCGAGGCTTCATCTCTGTGGTACCCATTCAAAAAAGACAGAGATATTTGCATTCTGCACCATGGACAGACTTCCACAATTACCTCACTATGGCATCTGAAACCCTTTTATGTGACAGCGATCCAAAAACTTCAGAAGGATCTGAGTTCTCCACTGCACTTTTGCGAAGACACTAGCTGGCTATTTATAGTAGTTCAACCCACATATTAAGTCGATGTGAAATTTTCAAGAGATGTGACTGTTGATGCAACTCGGCATGATCTTCCTTTAATTCAATTTGCAGGTTGACTTCTTCAAGAGGGATTGTGCTTGTCTTTGGAGGGCTTCTAGACATTTCTGTAGAATTGTATATATTAAACATAGGCTCAATAAGAGCTCTTCGTACATGACATTAATTCTAGACTCTAAATGAAAAATCCTATTATTCTAAAATCACTTTCTCATGAAACCCATGAAGAAAGTTTACAATAATAAGTTTGTCCTCATTATTACATCATTTACATCAATCACAATTACATGTCATTATGAAGACCGAACCTAGTTGCACTTTCTTCAATAAGAAATTCATCTACTGGGTTATTATTTTAACCGCTATTACATGTATGTGTTCAATTTCCTTATGGAGGTTGAATATTTTTATTTTTTTTTCTTTCAAGCCCAGTATAGATCGATTTCTCAAAAGGGTGTAAATTGATTTTATTGAAGAAATTCAAGGAGATAACTCTAATCCATAATGTCATCACTTTACTTTTGGAAATGCCTCAGGAATCAACATGGTAATATACCAGCTATTCCTCTGGGCTAAAATACTTCTACAAATCAAAAATGGGAAAAACTTACAGACCAGAAGCAAGAACGGAACAATAGGCCTTTCTCTCGAAAGGTCTATATTATCCTTCAAAATTCAAAGGATATTTGGAAGGAAGATGTAAAAAGTAAGTGTCTCTTCGCACTTACATTTGAATTACAATGAACAAAGTCAGACATAGACCTTCTTAAGTTGGAGGAATTAGGCACATATATGTCCAGGGTGGGGTAAACAGAATGGAAAAAAACTTGGTCTCTCAAGCCATCTATGCTTGCATTAATACAACCCAATCTTTGGGAGTATCCTTGTTAAGAGGTTAGGCTCATAGTTGCTTCTTGTCTCAGCATGATCATAGCTTTAACATCACCAGGGCTACCTTAAAATAACAATATCATGAGAGATATATTGAAACTAATAGTAGAAGTCCTTCAAGGGTTAGATAGCATCATGATTCCTACCTTTCAGAAGCAATGCGGAATCTTAGAACTCATGGCAGAGTTTAGATTTGGCATCTTCATGCTCAATCTGGAATGTGATGACTTAATATTTTAGGTGTTCCATATCTTTTACACCATCATTACCTCATCTCATCTAGACCATGTCAAAACAAGCATGAAAAATATTGTGTCCTTGTTCATAGAAGGAGATGTCGACATCTGCAAGATATTGAGATCCAAACTTTTGACCATTTGGAGGAAGAAACTAATTACATCACCATATGCCTATGATATAGTGGAGAATTTTGTCATGCAAAACATAAAAATTTTCAGAAGGGTATTGACTAAGAATAATCTTAAAACAATTGATGAAGGCAGCAAGAACAAAGGGAGTAAAACCTGCAGCAAGAATGAACTAAGAAGGAGGGGACTATGTTTTATCTGCAAGGGACCTTGGGAACATAACCATTCATGTCCAAGTGACAAAGAGTCCATAAGGGAAGAATAGTTGGAGACTCCTTCAGATGATGAGGATTCATCTATACTTGGGTTCATCAGTTTTCAGGAGAGCACCCATGAAGGATCCGAGCAGTCATGTACAGATGCTGAGCAGTAGCACAATGTTTTTCAGAGAGACTTACAGGATAGGACGATGATAATTATTCAACCTCACAAATTACATGGGGAAAGGAAGGAAGTAATTCCTCCTAACGATTTGGTAGACTCATGTACATTTGATTCCATAGATATCGAGGAGGACATCCATTAAGAGTATGGGAAATCAAGCGTAGATAAAATTCCACCAGTATATTCATGTTTGACAACTAGAGAGGGTGAACAACAGACTGTCCCCACATGTGGAGAAGGCCGGGAAGAAGACAATCAAGGAGACTCAAGTGAGGAGCCATTAGTAATAAATCAGAATGATGAGCATGATCATGGAGGGTAGAATAGAAAAATTACCAGTAGAGGACTTTTTGGAAAAGATCGTGCATTTGAAGACATATATAATGATGTTGAAGCAGAGAGTCTGAAAAGTACGAGACACTATCTTGCAGGAGAATAGGAAAACTGAGGAGCTCATAGGGGTAAGTTTCGAATCAACAGCTAAGTTGTCGAGTGTTGAGGAATGACTCAAGTCCCTCACAAGGTAGCAAGAGGAGTATAGTGGGGAGTTCCAGAGAAGCCCTCTACAAGAGTACATAGTTAAGGCTTGCATCACTACCAACTTGCCTTTATACATTGGGGAGAGTAGGGGAAGAGTTATCCAAAATGGATCGTGTTGGATGACCAAGTGGAGCATCATGAGTTGAGCATCATGCAACATCAACATAGTATACTTATTCCATGTATAAACATTCATGCATTAGATCCTTCCCACGAGATGGAATGGCGAGAGATTGTGAGTTGGAACTCTATCAATGGGATGATTCCTAGGAGGATACCCTTAGCCAAGGGCATATTGCATCTTGGGCCATTAGGCATGTGTAGTGATGGAGGTTTGAGATGGTACCATAACCCATAGGTCCCAGGACTTAGGTGGCATTGGGATCTAGGTGAATCTATTGAGGGCAAGATTGGTTGGAGGATTTGGGACTTAGGTGGAATTTGGATCTAGGTGAATCTATTGAGGGAAGGATTGGTCGAAGGATTTTTTGGGATCCAAGTATCGAAGGATCCATTCAAGATCATTTAGCAAGGAGGCATGGAGTAACACACTGGTTTGTATGGGATCCAGGTATCAGTATATAGATGCTTTTGTTGTAGATAGAAGTGGATTGCTTGAGGGCAAGTAATCTTTGGGCAGGAGGATTTGTAATATTCCCTTTTCTTAATAGGGTAGAAATGGATGGAATCTACCCATGGTATTTTCCCATGGGATCTTCCCATAATATTTTCCTTCATTTTTGGAGGGAAATAAGGTTTCTAAAGAGTCCCTCGAGCATATTAAAGGGGATAGGAGCTAGGAATTTGGATCATCTGAAGTTATGTATCTATTTTGTCTTTATTAGGAACTTGTTGTGGCCAAATCCAATTTGATCCCAGGGATGAAAACCTTGTGGGTGTAATATGTCTGGTGGATCCATCTAGGGTCCATGATTTTGCTTCAGTGTTTTAGTTTTCTCTTTGATGAGAAATCATGCATGCTATTAGATATTATTATATGGGAATGTATTATTTTCTTCCATTAATAATATAAATAAATGGGTGCAGTTCCAAATCTCATTTGTGTCCCTGTTTCTTGCTAAAATATTTTTATTTAGAACACTAAAATGTGCTAGATATATCAATTTTTTTGATGTTTGGGATCTTACATCCCCTCACCATGGCCTCAGCAAGTATATTTTTCTCTCAAGCCACTGAGAGGAATGTGAGAGATCTTGTAGAACAAATGAAAAGAAAATATGCTCAGGTAGCTAAGTTGTCGCAACATGTCATCGCATTGAAGGAGGAAACTAGGAAAAAGTAGTAGGAAAGCATCAAGGTAGAATATTACAGGGAATGTGCCTTATAGGTGCATGAATAATATAGTTCCCTCATCATATAGTTATATCATTGTTTTCGTATTTAAAAAAAGGCATCAACTTAGAAGTTACCTCTCTGGAATCTCACTAAAAGAGGCATCAAGTTACAAGGAGTATCGAATTATGTCACTCAACTAGAATAATGGAACAAATAATACCCTCAAGCTACAATTTAATGTCCTATAATCGATGCATATGAATTATTTTGTGACTCTATATCAACGAACTGATCTCTCAAGGTTCAAGAGAATATATCAAGGGACATAGCTCAGTCAGTGGCTCAATATGAGCAACATTAGTCCCTGGTAGAAAGGATTATTGAGATGAATATATTGCCTTCAATTGGGAATAAAGGATAGGCTAGAGCATATCAAGAAGTTAACAAGGAAGTATAAGAGGAATTGCATGCAAAATAATTTTCCTTTAGTTTGGTCACTAGTAAACTTGTTAAGGACAATATCATATAGCATTTGGTGGGCCCTACCAAGAAGCACATAGTGTTGAATCAATTTATGATCTCATGGAAGAAGGACGTCCCAGTCATCTCCTAGAGCACAAAAAAATATCGTGTCATTGTGGAGATTTTACTAACAAACAAAATTGTGATGACATAATCCTACTATCAAATCATGGTGGCATCTCTTCTAGAAACCCTGAAGACCTCGCTTGAAGGTTCAGTCAAAATCTAGCAATTGTCAACCTTAGTGCTAAAGTATATTAAAGCATTTTATTTTATTTTGTAATTTAGGAATTTGAATAGTTTTAATTACCTAACAAGAAACTAAACAATCACAAATTATAGTTACAAACTCAAATTATAAATATTGTGAAACCATGGGTAGAAATGGTTCTCAAACTTTGAATTGTTGTTTTCATTTTAGGAACTTGATGTAGCTATAGTTTTATGTTTTATTGATATATTTGTATATTATATTTGGGAAGCTTGTAATTCTGGATTCATGATTTAATATTATGAATCCTTGAAAGGCCACTATTGGAGCTATATTTATGCATGCATCGTGTATGTGTTTATAACTATTCTTGAATAGTTCACATATGTATGTACTTTTTGGGATGTATACTACAATGTCATGGAATAGTCTATAAATTATATAGTTTCTCTTACATGCTTAGTGCTCCCAATCATGTGGATTTCATTTTATGAGCAATTATTAGATCAGCATACTAGCTATTTTGGAGTTGTTCTTGTAAGTTAGGAACTTGTTGTAGTCCTGGATTTCAGCTAACTATTTCCTTGACTGTATAATTTTGTGTTTATAGGCTCATTTTTTCCTATTACTCTTATATCTTCCACTGCTAGAAAGATTACATTTTTTCATCTTAATGCATTACTTTGTTTTAGCTTAGAAATTAGAAATTCGCATAAACATGTTTATGAAAATTACCTATATCTCACAACCTTATTAAGAATACTAATAATAGTTACAAGTATAGAATTTGCATGGGTCTCTTATCCCAAATGATGTGAGGTCAAAATGGGACCTCATACCAAAGAGAACCCATTATTTGTTTTTGGCTCATTCTCCCTTGTCAACAGTTAATTTCTCACTAGATGAAAGGCCCTGAGGTGCATGGAGGTAGAATTCTAGTTTTTCACAAAGCAAATTCCCGAGGAAAATAGATTCCCACCCAACCACTCCACATTTCATCCACTTATATTGAGAATTCTAAGAGAGATACACGTTTTGAAATCATTGTCTTTGATCCTAAAAACTATTAATATTTCTAAATAGATTTATACTCTATTTCTCCTACTAAAGTGAACATCATCGGGAACATCACATGGGATTACTAAACAAATTGACAAACTTTATGTAGTTCCTCATCTCCCCAAGAAGAAGTCACTCAAGAGATCAGTCACCAAACACATATTCATGGTTAATTTTGTTCAGGATCTCATTGAACACAGCCTTGAAGGTATTTCAGGTAATTTTGATCATATCAGCCCAATCTCTTTCATCTCTCCCCAATCTAGTCACACAACATTTGATATTGGTGGTGGAACTAGTTGCATTTATCATCCTAATTCCTCCTCAAATCTAATGAAGAATTACATCTGGGATGTACACCATTTATAATGTCTGATCAACCTTAACCTCCATGGATGTCATAAGGAGCCCTAAGTATTGCAGGCATCAAGCATGATCATCCTGAGAAACTAGAAAGGTTGTTTCCCAAATTTGATCCTTATAAGGTTTCCTCACCTAAAGATCCCATTTGAAAAAAAAAAAAAAAAATCCCTTACGACTAATGAATGTAGAACATGAAAACAGTGTGCTCTATCATCTCTTCCTATACACCTTCGAGAATAAGCCTCAACCTGGTATTAAAAAAAAATGGTGCTTAGGATGATTTTGAATGTATTTTTATCAGCAAGTTTGGTGAAGAGAAATCATATGATTTTCTTTTAAAAGAGTTGATTGCCATTAAAATGCACAATAAATATAAGCTCAAATACTTCAATTAGCACTTCACCGCATTGCTAAATAAGATCCCTCCTAATTCTCACCTTGCAAATCATCTTGTTATCAACTACTACACTTTATCCCTACACACCTTCATAGCCATGATCATCAAGAGAGAAGAGAAGAAAACCCTAGCCTTGAACTTTGAGGGAGATAATAAAGTTGAAAAAGAGATGCTTTCCTTAGCTATAAACACCCCTAAAGAGAAATCTAAAGCCAGCATAAAGAAGACTTTGACCCTTAGTAAGCCAGCTAAGAAAGAACCCACCAACCTAGAGAAGATGTTGAAACTTGTCAAGAAGCTCTCGAATGGAGTAGTTGACATGAAGAAAGATTTAGGAGAATTATTATCTAGACGTCAGCCTTTCCACCCATTCTAGAAGAGGACTAATAATCAGGAAAATCCTACTGATAACTCAAATATAAACTTAAGCCTTGAAAATTTTGGTATGGATATTTTTTGTTCATATATTTGGGCTAATCACTTAGAGAATACATGTCTATATGGGGTTAACTCAATTACCCTAGTTATTAATCAAATTTTGGATTTCTTATCCTTGTCTAACGGCTTTTCCCACGAAGTATAAGAGGATCCAAGCCAAATTGAAGAAGAGACCAGCGAAGGCTCTATTATGTTCCTTTGGGATTTGGTCGTAGACACAAAGACAAACTATTGGAGAAGTATATGTTGGGGTAAAACAAAATTCTTAGATAGCCCATGAAATCATTGTCTTCGTAACAAAGAACCTATGCCTGAATCCTCTCAACCTGCCAAAGGAAAATCCCTTTTAAGGAAGCCACTTACTCCTCAATCCTCTATTAAATCTACTTCCTCAACCCTCAAGGTTACTTCCATTAATACCAATCCTATGCAAAACACTAAGAAGACTACAACTTTTGTGCCACCCACCAAGCCCACAACACTTGTGCAGAAATATAAGTCTCACTCTCCTCCAAAAAATACTAACTCATCAGTTTCTCCATGCCCACGGATCTGGAATACAACGTTATTGAAGGTATGGAGAATATCAAGGCTAACATTTTATTGTATGATCGCTACAATATTCCAAAACAGAGAGAAATTATTTTCAAGACCTTTTGTCCCTCTCATGCTTAGTCTTTGTCCCCATAAGCTGCAGACTTCTTTTATAGCTCTTTCCACTATAAACAACTCTAATAATGATAAGTCCATTACAAACACAACAAGCATTGAAGCATATTCCAATTTGTAGACCCTGCCTTTTCTTCTAAAATTTAAATTTTTCAACCACAATGTACATAATTATTTGGTATACTCTAGAGCTTCCTCCAATGTCATTCCCTTCTCTATGTGCAAAAATATTAATGTTGTCCCTGAGAAGACCAACACAAATATCATTTAGTTAAACAACTCAAAAGTAAAATTAATTAGTGAAATGAATGATGTTATGATATGATTGTCCTCTAACCTAGGAGTCCACAAGGTAATAAATATCATATTCATGGACATACCATAGGCATATGGTTTTTTGTTTAGTAGGGACTATTCTAGAAGACTATGGGAGTACTTTTCTATTAATTGGTCTCACTTATGGTTACCTTATAAAGTCAAGAGAAATCAAATATCGGTAAATGGTGTGACTCATATGAAACAAATGGTAAATCAACTTGAGGGGCCCAATGAGCCAATCAACTAGGTCTCAAATACATTGGGGAATTGTTTTCTTGAAATATCTTTAGTGACCATTCAACCTAGTCAACTCATCTCACATTAGAAAACCAACCTGGTCTCCTTCAGTTTTTATAGATTGGTGATAATGAACCCTGTATTTTAGTTGTAAATAGTAATGATTGTACTAAATTAGATGTGAATATTAATAGTTTTACTAAATTTAATTTTGGTATTAACATTTCAACATTTTTATCTGATAATTTTGAAATGTAGGACAAAGTTGGTGTAAGACTTACCTTGATCAACCAACACAAATAGAAAGCCATAGTAACTTTCTGATTCAAATCTAAAAATATTAATAATTCATAGATCAACTTACACTAGGTATTAAATATTAATCATGACTTACCTTTGCAACCAAAATATTACTGGCAAGAGGTATGCATGCATGTGTTATCTTTTAAATTTTTAAATGTTGTGATCATTCCTCATTTCTTGAGTCATGTCATTGATGTTCTTGTGATTACAGTTTTCACTCTCCCTTCCCCATGACATGTTGTTTTTGTTGTTTCCAAGTGGATCCTATATTGGACCCAATAGTCCAAAAAGAACTTAGAAACCTAATGGATGCACAAAGAGTTTTTCAAAATCAAATTCTTGACTTTTGGTTTGAGGCTTACATATGGGAGGTGATATCCTAACCAAGCTACTTTTGTTAGGAACAATGTATGTAGACCTTGAATCTGCATGTGATGCCCAAGAATCCTACTCTAGTGTCATAACCTCATTTTTTCTTCTAACAATATGATCACTACCAAGTGGGAAACACTTTGTACATAGTGAAAATGCTAGGTGGACATGGATCCAAAAACTGATCTGGTTGAGAAAGCTTAATTATGTTCCACTCTGATCTGAAAGCTTAAGCTCGGGTTGTGATATCAGGGAGACATACTTGCAACAAGTAATCTTTAATTTTCATAGAAAATCAACTTTGCTTCCATTTAGGATCCACTCATCCACCTTGTGACCAAATGAATCCAAAAAAGTAAAGTATAATAAATAAAATGTCAACGAATAAAATATAAAGTCTTGAGAATGGTTTCCTATGCAGTTGGGACATATAAATAACTTCATCAGGGCTATGGATGCTCGTTGGTAGAAAAGAAATGTTTGTGATTCCAAGGTGACTCTACCAGAGCTATGGATGTTTGTTGGTAGTGGAGATAACTCTAGAAATTCATATTTAATTCTTGATCATTCAATCTCCTAAAGTATCATTGTTTGTTGCACCAAATTCTAATTGAAGAGGCAAACTATAGGTAAAATATATACCATTTTGATCTATACTCAAGGTACATCCCAAATCAGTCAAGATGAAGTCATGCAACCCAACCTTCTACAGTTCTAAGTAGTGGTACACTCTTGGCAAGAATAATAATTCTTAAAGGAATATCAATCAAGAGTGATCTAGAATAGATTCTTGGAGAGTATTCAGATATTCAAGTATCCTACCAATGTCTCTCTAATTTTTGTAGTTGCTACAACAACCATTCTTAAATTCCTCCTAGTGCCTTATGTCTGGAGGGAATTTAAGGGACCACCTTTTTAATATAATGTAGAGATAATCTTGTCAAGTCTTCCAAGCTTCTGTGAGCCTTGATTAGCCTTTGTAACTTGAGATATTGGAGTTAGACTTGTGGTCCTAATTTAAACAGGAACGCAACAAATTACAAATATAACCATAAATATAGAGATGCAGTAGAAATAACACTTCATTTCATTAATATCCAATATTGAAGTATGCTTACAAATAGAATGGAAATAAGACTAGCTCGGGCAATGGTAGCTTATCTCTAAGAAGAGATGTGGTAGCTACATGCCTCTGAACTATGTTAAAATGAGGCTCAAAGGCCTATTTATTATTGAGAAACAATGGAAAACCCTAAATGTCTAAAAACCTAACCCTAGGAGATGAACCGCCAAACTATGGGCCTGGTTTAGGTAAATTGGTACATCAACTTCCCCGGTTCTAACTTTGGCATACGATCTTCGTTTGATGCGTACAATACCTCTTTAGAAATATCTATACAAGAACTACAACGTCTGGGTGGCCAACATCAATATATGGCCCAGGTTGGCCCCCGTTTTCTCAAAAAACGTCGTTTAGGGCCTCAAAACATCTTCGGAAGTTTAGGACCCAAAAAACTACCAAAAATAGTAAAGTGTGCTATAAATAAGGAAACTGAAAAATTGAAAGAAACAATGGTGGGGGTCCAAGTGGAATAGGTGGGTGGCCACCAATATCCACCTGGATCAACTTGTTAAATTAATTCAACTTGTTTGGCTTATCAAAAGCACTAGGAAACCTTTCATGTTCTTGTTTACCGAGGGAACCTTTTGAAAGAGGGTTTTACTTAGTATTTCTTGCATATTTCACTATTTTTGGCCTTTACTAGTGAGCCCTTGGGCCTTTATCCTACGATATAGCACCATATTGACCTTTATCTTAGCACTAAACCCTCAATTGAGCTTGAAACTTTGTTTCTGAGCCTTTACGCTCATTGTAGCTCCCTCTTGGACCTTAAGCCTGTGCTATAGTGCCCCCTTGATCTCTTGTTCAATGCAACAAGGAAAATAATTTCCTTGTTTTATGTCTCCCTTTAACTTTTTTTTGCTTTTTCAAGTCTCCATAATGCCATGATGACATCTTATGTAGCATTACACTCCACGTTTTTCCACTTTAAGATGCTTTTCACTCTCTCCAATCCTCCATAGAACTCTATTTAGGCTCTTTCTAGTGCTATATCACTCTAGAGAACCTCAAGAAAATGTCGATTTTTTTCTCTTAACTCAACTGTGGATCCTTCTCCTTGAGAATAGTACCTTGTTAAGCACTAATAGAGCACTATAGCACCCAACTAGCCTACAAGCCAGTGTTATATTAAATTGACCTTTAACTTGAGATTTTTGGAGTTTTTAAAGTTTTATTTTGCTTTTAAAGTTATATTTAAATATTTTAATTGATTTAATTTGAGTTAAAAAAATATTAGAAGGAGAAAAAGATCAAATGTGATAAATAAATTACTCAAGTTATCCATGAAAAGGCCCAATAAAGCACTTTAAAAGAAGACCAAAGCCCTTTCTTTTCCTCACACAATCTTAGCTCTATCTTTGGAGATCGAATCACTTGAGGTTAAAAGAGATTTTCATCTTGGTTTTCTAGGTCAGCGTTAGATATAGCAAGATCAGCCCCAAATTTATTTAAATTCTAATTTAATTTTCCTTTTTGTTATATGGTATTTTACCACAATTTTTTTACTCAAAATTTAATTTTACTGAATGGAATCTTATCTCATTCTTATCTGTTATATGGAATCTATGACTGTGGACAAAAGTATCTTCCCTAGGCCTCGTGGACTAACCTAGAACAACAGAAAGACAAAGAAGTTGATGTTTTCCTTAAAGTAATAGATAACGAGATGAAGCCTACCTAGAATCCATCGTATGCTTCGCTCCTTCCTTGGCTTGTGTGCTCCAATCCTATCTCTAATCACTATAATTAGAACCTTCACAGTCAGACAACACAAGCCAATGATCTACGAAATCTATGTAGCATTATCTAATCACTTTATTTAATATATCAACACAGTATTGAAATACATGAAATCATAACCTCATATATAGGAAAACAAACAATTCTTTTGTTTCAATTGGAAACTAGGGCCAACTTGCACCTTAGGATAGCTCATATGATGCAGATGATTATGTCATTGGATTCCTCTTTCGGAGAGGTACAATTTTGATACAAAGATCATCTCATTCTGATAAGCAGAAATGGAATTATGAATTTATTTCTCCTATGGACAAATTGTCAATGTCACCTCCAATCAAATGTAGGCTCATGAAGCCCAACAGATGTGTCTCTTCACCCTCAACGTTGTGTATAAATAGGAGAGACCTTAGTCTCATTCCGACATCATCATCTCATCACATTTTCTTCTCTCTCTCGTTTGGGTCAAATATCATTGGAGGCTTCTCCCTCTCATTTTCGCACATGTGGCTAGGCAGCTCCTCTTTATTCTTCGCACATGTGGAAGGAGGCCAAATTTGTGGTCATAACAAACCGTTGACTTTAGGGCATTGGCTAGCGCTGACCGAGGGGTTTTTGACTTGCGTTGACTTTGATTTTTGGGTCAAATTTCTGATTTCTCTAGGCTGCATTCTTTGGCATAGAAATCAAGGCATTTAAAGGTGGTTTACCAACATTGACTTTAGCGTTTAATTCAGTTTTGACCGTAGAAAATTACAGCAGACTTTCTCTCTCCTTTGACTAGGTTTTGACCAAAGAATTTGGGCTGAATTTGACTCTCCTAGAAGGGTGAATCGTACTACTGTTTAGAGGATGTTTTTGGGCAGCTTTGACCACCATTGACTTTCTGGTTAGCGCTGATTTGACTGTTGATTTAGCAAATATGTTTTGGGCTTATGATATTTGTACTCTCTCTCTCTATTGAACAATTGAAGAATAATAAGAATATTTTATCAAAGGGTTTCCCCACATTAGGGTTTGTCCCTGGCATCCACCACATCTTGTGTCCTCTTGTCTTGGCTTGTCTTTTGCATAAAATTTTATGTTCTATCTGCATTTATTGCCAATGTTTATAAGTTAATGTGATTGCTACTGGATATAATTGGAATTTGTCATTGGGCTGCTAAAGAAACATTGAAGTAAATTGTCTTAAGCATAGAACATACCATTGTTATCTAAAATTAACATCTTTTCATTAATAGAAGTTGAGTGAGTTACAACAAAAAATAGGTGTTGATCTTGTAAAAGATCTCCTCCAAGTTGACTTGTCCTTTCCTTGCCACAAAGTGAACCTCTAGCCACCCTAATGTGTGGAATAATATCTCTCACATCAACATCATAAGGGTAGAATCACTCTCCAAAAGCCAACCCCTTGCCTATGGATGGAAGTAAATATATAGGTGAATGAGGTAATTCATGAATTCTTATCCTTTTACCAATTTGGGCTTGAGATCCACTCTTGATGGGAGGATGGGCTCAAGGGATAAAGGATGAAAACTCCAAGGTAGGATAGGATAGGATTCGAGACTTTTATCCAAGGTAAATAGTTACAACATATCCTAGAAGCTTTTGGAAAAGGAAGCTTCGGTATTCTTTTTTATTTTCCTGAATTTCTAGAATTAGCGCACCCCTAACATTGAGTAACTTGTTGGTGATCAACGCAGGTGCAGAGTAGGGAAACATGGTAGTCAACGCTAGCCAATGAAGGGCTAGGGTGTGTTAGTCCTAAAAATGACTAAAATGAAGAAGTTTCATGTAGAAACTCAGGGATTAGTAAGAGTCATGCTTAAGGCTTTGTGTAGGGAGGATGACAAAGTGTTCAAAGGATGTGAATGATCTTGTTTGTAGGCCTATTGACCAAATGTGACAAAATTACCTATAACATTATCTTTTACTCATTAATGAGTTTTAAAAGATTTTTTATCATTCTTGGAGATTGAGTTATGTTCTTTTCTCATGGACTTGCACACTCACTAAGCCAATGCACACTTGTGACACTTGCTTCAACTTGTACCATCAAATAAAAACACTTTTCATGGACATAAAAACCTTTAAATATGATTCTAGAGCCATTTCTTCTATTAGCTAGCTCATTCCGTGGTTTTGTTCTCTCATTCTTTCCCTTGGTAAACCCATGGTTGCACCCTAGCTCCTCATCAACCACTTTTTAGGTGAAATAGCATTTGTTTGTTGCAGCAAAACCCAAGAAATGGCTTACCATATCCCAAGAATTCTCAGCTATTTATTTCCCTTGTGATACTTAGGGATTATCTCCAAAGAAACTAGGGTTTCTTTTCACAAAGAAATTTTGATGTTTCTAGCATAGTTATATGTTGTATTTTTAATTAATTTTATTTCCTAATTTGGATAAATGAGTATATACCTTTCACCCATTAACCCTATGTGTTTCCCTAGCCTCTCAATGATATTTTCCATGAAAAAAACATTCATCCATCATGGTAAAGATAGTTAAACTAGAAACTTTGTTTTTCCTCACCATTAAAACTACTTATTCTCTCTCAAACCCAGCCAACCCTAAAACTTAGAAACTTTAGTCACTTACATTTCATTTCAATAAGATAATCTCTATAATGGGTATTTTTTTCTTTTTTTTTGTTTTTCAAGAGACTGATGTCCACATCCAGAAGATGGGTTGGCAATGCATCAATAGTCAAATCCTATAATGATAAAGAACCCAGTAACTCCTCTACACCATAGTTTTAGGGTATCCTTGGAATATGAGAGAATTAAGGTAGAAGATTACAGGGCATGTTCCTAAGAGGTGCACAAATCATATCAAGACCTAGACTTACATTTATATCACTATTAATAGATTTTAGAAGGAATTGTCTTAGTCGTTACCTCTATGGAAGCTCACTAAAAGGAGAGGCACTAAATTATAAGAAGTATTAAATGTTGTCACTCAACTGGAACAATCACCAAAATAATAGCCTTAAGACCTAGTTGAATGTCCTAGAGTCAATGCACAATAATTACTTTATGAATCTATAGAAATCAACTGATCTCTCAAGGTTCATGAGAAGCTAAAAAAGGAATAGCTTAGTTAGTAGCTTTCTTTGAGAAGCATTACTCCCTAGAAGAAAGGATTATCAATATGAAAAAATTTCCTTTAATCAAGTATCAGGGATAGGCTAGATCAATTGAGGAAGTGAATGGGGAATTATATGAGGAATTGAATGCAAAAAAAAAATCCTTTAGTGTGTTCACCAGTAAACTCACTAAGAAAAATCTCAAAAAACATAAGATGGACCCTACCAAACACCACACAATGTTGAATTCATTTTTGTTCTTGTTGAAAAAGGATGTCCTAGTTATGTCCTAGAGCTCATTAGAATATCATGTCACTATGGAAATTTTTCTTCCCAACATAATCATGATGATATCATCCTCCTATCAAATGTTAGTGGCATAGTTTCAAGAAACTTTGAAGATCCCACTTGAAGATCTAGTCATAATCTAGCAGTTGTCAACCTCAGTGTTAACGTGTATTAAAAAATTTATTTTATTTTTTAATCTAGGAATTTGAAGAGTTGAAATTGACTCGAAAAGTAAAAAAATATTATCAATTGGTATTTACAATCTCATAATATAAATATTGTCAAAACCCTCAATAGAAAGTGTTCCCAATCTATGAATTTTGGTTCTCATTTTAGGAACTTATTGTAGTTATAGTTTTCTATTTTATTGATATAATTGTAGACCCAAGTTGGGAAGATTGTACTAATGGATTTACGTTTTAATATTAGGAAGCCTTGAAAGGCCATTGCTAGATTTATATTTATGCATGTGAATAGTTGACATGTGTATGTACTTTGTGGGATGTATTCTACTAGATCATGCACTACTCTTGGAATTAGATAGTTTATGTCACATGCTTACTATTTATAGTCTTGTAACTTTCATTCTATGAGCACTTATTAGATCAACATACTAATTATTTTAGAGTTGTTCTTGTAAGTTAGGAACTCATTGTTGTCATGGGTTTCAACTAACAGTTTCCTTGACTTTGAAAATGTGTGTTTACTATCTCATTGCTTCCAATTCATCTTCTATATTCCATTGATAACTCGCTTACCTTTTTTCATCTTAGTGAAATAGTTACTTTCAGCTTAGAATCTACATAACCCATATTGTAACAACTATCTATATCTCATATCATTCTTGAGAAAACCAAGAATGGTTACAAAGCCAATAATCAGATGGGTATATTATCCCAAATGGTGTGAACTCTAGTTAATACCTGATTGAGAGAGAACACCTTAACTATTTTCGGGTCATTTTCTGTTATATACCTAAGGGGGACCCGTGGTTCCCTCAATACCATCTATCTAATACCATGGGCCCTTACATTATTACTAACTACTTGTGGTCCCTTACATGATATGGGTTAACCACCTTATTTATTACTATGGCCCATCCCATTATTACATTATTCCCTTGGATACCTCCCTTTGTACCCCATGTTATCCCCCTTAGGTATATAACATTTTCACCTATTAACAGGGCCCTTCAAGTCAAGTTCTCCAAAATTAGTATGTTAATTTGAACCCTGTCAAGGCTTCAATTTTGGTATAGAAGGTTAGGGATATTCTTCCTAACCTCCCTCTATTATTCTAGAAAGAGGATTTCCTCTTCATTATAGCGGACAAAATAGGAAGATTCATAAATCAAGAGCCTAATTGAGCCTCTAAGACAAATCACCGATAGGCATGGATAGAAATGGAAATCAAGTTATGAGATGGTTTGTTGGGTTGATTAGAATTGGTGTTTTATTACAAAAATTTAGTTAAAAAGTCAAGTCCCACTAGCACAACCGGTTGAGGATGGACCTCATTAGCAAGGAAACCCAGGATCAAACCTCACGGGGTGTGGTTGTGCACTGTGCTAAGGGGTGGAGACATGCTTAAAAATCTAGTCTGCTTAGGGCTAGTGTGGCCCAGGCCGAGTGTGATACCCAGGTGACTTTGATGGATTAGATTCCCCTGGATCACGGCTCCTCAAGCCACAGGTCAAGCTTGGAGGATCAAATATAACTTGACAAACAAAAAAAAAAAAAAAAAACTTAGTTCAAAAACTCAATTACTGGAGACTTTCAATCAATTTCCATAGTTTCAACAAAAACAAGGCATATTCTAGCTCAATGTAAAAGGGCTCTCGCACTTTGGTAAGGAAGAAAAAAATATGGGTTAAAAAATATCCATCTTTAGATCTACATGGAAGTAAATCAAAGTTTGTTTGAAGGAGGCCAAAGGTGAGTATCCTTCAGTGTTTGTAACCCCATTCGTCGAGGAGGAACCCCTTCATTTTCCCATGAGGAGCTTTTCAAAAAGTCTCAAAAATTCCTAAATCCAATTCTTTATTGGGTTTCTAAAGTATCTATGGAGGAAAAGGCTATCTACCTAAATATAGAGTAGGTGAGTATCATTGCTTCCCCTAAGGATTATTCCCTTGGCCCTTCCCCTCATTTATGTTACCCTATTTTACGGGATTCTTTGTATCCTAGGTCCCCTCAAGCCATCAATGAAGCTCCTTTGGAGCTCAAAATTATTTCTCTAAAGTGTCACACCCACTTCCATCTACGTCAGGTCTCAAACCTTCCCCTTAAAAGGGTTACACCCTTAGGTTTCAAGTGAAGGTGAAAGAAGAATCCTCCTTGCACAAGGGTTTATCCCTAATTCAATAGCTAGTTAATCAAGTGGGGTGAAAATCCCATTTGTTCATTAAGGGAATTTTGAGGCAAAAAATGTGCTAAAAACAAAATATTTTCTAACAAACTCAGCTTTAAAATAACCAACAATATACAATATGATGGTTTCATCCCAATGTGTAAGTATTTTTGGAGGGAAATGTTGAACGAAATGTCGTCATTGATATCAAATGGCTTATATCATTGATATTATATGTAAATATCCACGTATATCAAAAGTGGGGTGCTCATGAAAAAGGTGAAGTTGAAATAAAAATGAAGTTATGTGAAGAAGGTCTAAAGTGAATTTATGTAAAGAAGTCAAAAAGTGAAATGTTGGTTTCAAACCCATGGTTTAGGAGGTCCATGGAATTTTCTCATGGTATTTGTCCATGGTATTTGGAAAAGTGAAATAAACATGGGATTTATTTATTTAATTAATTAATTGATGTCATTTTTGAATTAGCATGTATTTTCATGAAGTGTTGTGATAATGTATAAAAGGAGAAAGCATTCGAAGGAAAGTGTGCAAGAGAAAAACTGTAATTTTTGGAGTGAATGAGTCATATTGGAATTTTCACTATAACGTTTTTTATTGGATGCTTCAAATGGTGAAATTTTGGGCTTATTGAGGACACAACAAGAGGAACATCTAGTCAAAATTTCATACTTTGGTTCACTATAATTTAAGAGATATTCACAATGGAAGTTAGGATTTTTTATTGGTCCTAATATCAGTTTCAAATTAGTCATCTTGGAATTTTCACTACAATTACTTTTCTAAGATCTTTCAGACCACGAAGTTTGGAAAATATCAAGAAGACATCAAAAGGTATGTCTGCTAAAAAAATTATATTTCGGTTCTCTATAATTTCATAGATATACCTTTTGGAAGCGAGGGTTTTTTAAAGGTACTAAAATCGGCTTTAAACAAGTGAAATTGGAACTTTTGTTGTACTTCACTTTCTATGAAGAATCATATTGTTAAATTTTGAGAATATTGAGAAAATAGGTCAAGGTATGTTTCATAAAACTTTCATATTCAGGTTCATTGTAATTTTGGAGATTTACCCTATGGAATTTAGGGTTTGTTAACAGTCTTGAAATTAATTTCAAAAGAGTAATGATTCCATTTTCACTATAATTATTTTTTTGGGAACCTTTAGCTTGGGAAATATTCAGAGATCTAAGGACCTATAGAAGTGACTCGGGTAAAAATTTCAAAATCATATATAAATAATTGGACATGTGGCATGTTATAAAAGTTTTCTCTTGAAAAGAGGCTAAAAATTATCATTTTTTACAAAAGTTACCATAAATTTCTCTTGGGACATTAATCAACAAATTTGAAGAAGTAGCAAGCAGATATTGCGTTCTTGTGAGCAGAATAATTTTGAAGAAGTTCTATGAAATTTTGGTGTTGCACGAACAAAAAAATTAGTGTCTATTTCTAGGTTGGTACTTTGCAGTGGGGATTACTCTTAGTATAAGTGTGTTCTCAACATTTTGTATCAAAGTAGGTTCCTTCATAAACATTCTAACCACTAGAAGGTAGATCTCATAAGTACGCATGTCTAGTGCAGGAAGTTTCTCCACAAACAAATATCAATTATTCAAAGAAATGGACAAAATTATTAGCCTAAATAATCAACTAGAAAAAATAAAAAGGGTGGAAGAAGTGATGAGAATTCAGTTGAAGGAAAAAAGAGGAAAATTGTTGGAATTGGGAAACAAAAATTGTTTCTTTAAGAAAGGAGCTAGAGAAGTCAACTATTTCGTTGAATAGAAGTGTAGAGCTTGAAAAGAGTGTTGAAATATTAGATGATATCATGAGTTATCAAAGGTCACCATTCATTAATACTAGTCTTCGCTATGATATGAATTAGAAGACTCCTAAAGAAGATTCAAATTCTAAGGATACAAGTTCACCAAAGAAAGTGAATGAAGGGAAATATAAAAGATATGTTAATGTTCTCAAAAGATTCATCAAAAATGAAGGCAACATGAAGAAAATAAAATGAAGTCTCACAAAAACTTGACCTTCCTCACAAGAACAACAAGGATGAACTCATAATATCTTTTCCGCCAAGGTTGTGTTGCATAACTAAGTTCCAAAACTCTTTTTTTGGCTACTATTTTTCTTGCAATCACTTTGGTCATAAAGAAATAGATTATAGAGCACATGCAATACATAATCATGTATGGGACAAAAACATAAGTACTTGTGGGTTTTCAGATAGAAACTATAATTCATTTTCCCCATTATTTGATTACAATGTCATATGTTATAAGTGCAATAATTATGGGCACATAGCACATTTTTGTAAAATTTGTTTTATAGATTTTCCTATGCAAAGCAGGGAAGAACATACCCTTTCCAAATAATCCACAAAAGCTTGGAAAAATAAGGAGAAGAGAAGTAGAAATTTATGCGTCTATAAAGTACACTTCATGCCCAAAACAAAGGAAAACAATATTACATTGGCAATGGATGCTCAAGCCACATGATAGGTGACAAGAGAAAGTTTCTCACTTTGAAAAATGCTGACAAAGGTATTATGACATTTGGAGATAATTCTACCACAAGGATAGCTAGTAAAGGTACTAGTAATATCAATAATGGAAAGATTAAAGCATAAAATGTGTTATATATTGAATGTTTGAAACACAATCTTCTTAGTATTAGTTAAATATGTGATCAAGAATGCACTATCACATTTCATTCTCAATGTTGTAAGATAAAGAAGACAGACACAAGAAAAATAGTTGAAGAGGAAAATATAACATCAAATAATGTATAAATCCTCAATGAGATCGAGTGAGATAAATGTTATATGGGACAAGCAGATGAAAGTTGATTATGGTATAAAAGTATGGGCCATATGAACTTTGATAATATAGTGAAAATAAACATTGAACAAGTAGTGAGAGACATGAGAAAGAACACAAAAAATTCAAACATTATTCCTAAGCAATGTTATCATGGGAATGAGGCAAGAACAAGCTTCAAGACAAACCATTACTCAACAATTAAACCATTGGAATTAGTTGATGCAAATATTTCCAGGCTTACAAGAAAACAAAGTCTTCCAAGTGAAAATGACTTCATGTTGTTCATTGATGATTACTCAAGAATCACATGGGTTGTATTCATTAAAGAAAAATCAAAAGCATTTGAGAAGTTTAAAGCTTTAAAATCCTTGGTTGAAAACAAAATGAATTTAAAAATCAAGTGCTTGGGACCAAATCAAGGAGGTGAATATATCTCAAATGAATTTGAATAGTTTTATGAGCTTCATGGAATAAATAGACAATTTTTAGCTACAAGAAATCAACAATAGAATGGAGTGGAATAAAGGAAGAATTGAACCGTACAAGAGATGGATAGAACCATGTTGAATGAATAAAAGATATCAAATATGTTAAAGAGAAAATCAATTAGTGCCATAGTCTACATTTTGAATAGAGGGAGAACTAAAGTTAACAACAACAAGAGAGCCTATGAACTATGGAATGGTAGACCAACAATACTTAGATATTTAAAAAAATTCATAAGAAAGTGCTACATAAAGAGAGATGATGAGGATTTAGGAAAATTTGACTCTATAGTTGGTGAAGGTATCTTTCTTGGTTATTCATCAAGAAGCAAGGCTTATAGATGTTACAATAAAGAATTGCACAAAATTGTAGAAAGTACAAATGTTAAAGTGGATGAAGCAAGTCCTCAAAATGAGAAATCACAAACAAATGAAGCTCTTAACGAGACAAACTACAAGGAAGAAGAAGAAGAAACAAAGCATCAATATATAAATACACCATCTAGATTCATCCCGAAGAATCCTCTAATATTTGAGAGTGCATGATCAGGTGATCAGTATTTAGTTTAAAACTCAAAGTGCTTAGAATTACTCAAGACTTAAACGACCGTGTCTATCTCAGCGATACGATCCAAACAAAACTAGTTTCACTCAAAACGGAGCTCGTATGAGGAAGATATTGCATTTTGTTCGCTTTGCCAAACAAAAGAATTTTTGCAAAAAAAGGGTACAGTCACTGCACAGTCAGCAATCTGTACTACTGACCTAGTAGGTGATTGAACAGGTCAAGGTTGGTCAATGGAAAATGGTATATTTCCAAGCGGTGCATTTTGGTTGGTCTGTAGTGTGGTGATTTGGCTTGATTTCATTGGATAGAGGTGGACCAATGAGGAGGAGACATGTGGCAAGCCCGGAGGCCTCCATGTGTCCCTCCCCAAAGGTCGGTAATCTCAACGCGCAGTGGAAAAATTATGGGTAGGTCAATGGAGTTGAACCCAAGACCTCGCCTGCATAAACCCTGTGCCTTACTGTTCTACCATCGCTTTGTGACTTAACATGTAACGGTTACAAAACATATATAAATTTTAACATGTTGGCGGTTGGGGGGAGGAGAGAGCCAACCCCCTCCCATGTGACCAAACACTCAGAACCAGCGGCTAGTGCTACTGAATAATCGTTGGCATTTAATGCCACCATGTGGCCACATCATACCATCCGGCGGCCAGCACAAACCATAATCGCACAATTAGCACTAACCAACTATTAGTGCTTAATTAATCTTCGTTTATCAACTAAGTAATGTGCAGTTAACTTGGCAGTGATGTTGGTGGACCTGAAAAATCTGAGGATTCCTTCATTTTTGGTGGGATTAACTGGAGTTCTCCAGTTTTAGTGGAGTTTTCCTAGGGGAAATTGATTTTTCCATAACTTTTGCAAAATTCGACCAATTTGGGACCAGGAAAAGGCATTCCTAGATTATTTTGATGTTCTGAGCACATTGAATCAGGTTTCAGGAGTAATAGAGCATTTTAAATAGCACTTTTTCCATTTTGACCTAATAAAGAGACCTAAGCCATGGGAGCTGGACCAAGGAGATGTAGCCCAGGAGGGGTGAACTCCTTCATCAAAACACTGTGTTCAGTATTCATTTTGATGGTTTGTTGTACATTTGTTTGTTTTTGTTCAACACTTTACTTTCATGTTATTTTTCTCATTAATTTGACATAAAACTTGAAAAAATTTACCTGTTCATTCACAAACACCATAATGTAAACCTATGCACATGAAGCAAATGATAAGTAATTGTTTTTAATTATGAAGTTGAAATTAGCACAGCAAAACTAACATTCAACAATAAATCAGTGCAAAATAGATGTTGGTTAGTAAGTGGACTAGAACATGCACATTTCTTCTTTCTATCTAAATTTGAGCCTACATATTTCACAGAATCTAGCAAAGACAAGCATTATATTGATGTTATGGAAGAATAACTTAATCAAAGTGAGAAGACTAAGACATGGGAATTTATTGCATCACTAAAAGATAAAAATGGGATTGGCACCAAGTAGGTTCTCATAAATGAGTTGAATGAATATGGTCAGGTAATAAGCAATATAGCAAGGTTAGCTTACAAATTCTATGCTCAAGTTGAAGGTATTGATTTTGAATAAACCTTTGCCCCAGTTGCAAGACTAGAAGTTAGAATAATTTTTTGGCTTTTGTGTGTTTCAAGAACTTCAAATTCTATCAAATGGATGTCAAGTCATCCTTTCTCAATGGAAATCTAGAGGAAGAAGTATATATTGAATAGCTAGAAGGGTTCTTATTATTAGAAAATAAGGATCATGTGTGCAAATTGAACAAATCTTTTTGTGGGATAAACAAAGCTTCTAGATAATAGTATTCAAGACAACAAATATATAACAACAACAGGGATTCAAAATATGGATTGTTGATAATAATCTCTATATCAAGATATAAGGAGAAAATCAGTTTAATGTTGTGTTTTATGTATATGATATCACTTTTGGAGGTAGTGTAAACAAAATGTGAAAATATTTTGCAATGGAAATGCAAAAAAAATTGAGATGTTTATTCTTGATGAACTATTATTCTTTCTTGGTTTACAAAATTCTTATTCTGACAAAGTCATATTCATTTTAAAAACCAATCATATCAAAGAGATGTTGAAGAAATTCAGAATGGAAGATTGTGCATCAATTGGCACACTCATGGTCTCGAGTTGTAAATTGAGTAAATATGATAAATCTCTAGAAGAAAATCAAACATTGTACAAGTCAATGATTGGAAGCCTACTATATGTGATAGTATCAAGGCTAGAAATTATGTAAGCAGTAGCATTGGTTGCATGGTTTCAAGCCACACAAAAAGAAATGCATGTGCAAGTAGTATAAGTGTGTGCTCAAATATCAATATCAGAGCACACACGTATAATTTGTATCACCATTTGGTACCAAACCATGTGTTAATAATATTTTTCATTGATGTAAAAGGTATCAAAATATGCCTTGGAAGATTAGGTTTCAGGCACAAGAAGAAGAATGAAAATCAACACTAGTGGAGAGTGGTGCACAGACTTTTGAAGAAATTTCTAGTACATTATATCACTTCAAGAGTATATGGAACTCACTTATATGGGAAGAGATATGAGATAGATTTCCAGTGGTATGAGGAAGTCCATAAATGGCCTCCTGGATCACAAGTTATGGTCAATCAAAGTTAGGGCTCGAAAAGTCAAAACATTCTAGAGCTAAATTAGTTGGAGGACCGTTTTTGGTGCATTCCCCAAATATAATGGTTAAGGTTGGTATACCAGACAAAGGAGGACCAGGAAATCAGCATCAGACAGTAGCGCAAAGGGATTACTTTTAATTGGCCCAAGGTGGAGCCCATCATCTACTCCATGCTGGCGAAGATAGCCGGATGGATGTACCCAACTGATTTGTTTTACAGCGCTCAAGAAATAAGCGAGATGATGTTAGACGGGATTAAAGAGAAGGCAAGTTTGTGGCAGTTCTTGTGACACGTTCCCCCATATCAAAAAAAATGTGTTGGGTTAAGTGTGGCATGTGTTAATAGGAAAGGGGGTCGTGCAATAAGTTGTATTCCCCAAATCGTGGATCCAAAGATCAATGGAAAACATCATTTGTGCACCCCCAACTCTAAAACCACAATTAGCTGAAGGGGGGATGCACAAACCATGAAACAAGGTAGTAATAGTTTTAAAGAGTCAGGAAACATGGCAAGCGGAGGAGGGTCGGGCAGTGTTAAAAGCATCAGACACTTAGAAATTTTTAATTGTTTTTGCTCGCAAAACAAAGGACCACATGACCCTTCTCTCTCCTCTCTAACAGCGGGACAGGTGGCATAATTTGACTAGCCCTTAGAAGATGAAGGAGGTTAATCATGTGAGCATGACATAGACCAATCATAGGTGGACATGTGGCAAGAAGATTCAGAGTTTTTGGGTACCTAAATGGCCCATTTTTGAGTGACAGATGGACCAATCACAAGAAGACACATGGTACAGGCGATGTCAGCATGACATCTACCCACTAGTCAAAGCCTAGAATTTTTTGGAGCAACGCACAAAAATTAATGAGTTGACTAGGCGTCAGTATGACATGGGCAGTGTCAAAGATAGCTCAAGCCCAGGTGCAATGTTATTGGCTCATGGTTAGAGAGCGCAGACCCGACTAAACAACTTAGCTCAAAGGAACCAGCACGAAAGAAATATTAAAGGATCCCGAAGTTTTTTCTTCAGATGGTGAGTAGGCTGACCAGGCGTAGACATATTAGCGCTAACAAGGATTAGCGACAGCCAATGCAATTGAGGCAACACGGGCCCCACAAAACATATAAGCCTGTAAGCAGGACCCCAAAGGTTTTTAAAATGGCACACAAGAAAAGGCGTTGTTTTTTTATCATCGGGGACGTGGTTATATGAGACCAAGGGTGCAGATAGTTAATGAAGGAAATAAGCCCTTGAAAGCTTAAAAAGAGGTTTAGCGCCTGAATGGCTAGATAGTGGTCACACCACCTACTCCTATGGTGAAAAATAGGTTAGGGCACCATCGAAAGGGGATTAAGGATCAATTTTGGCAGAACAATTAGTTTAGTGGTTGTTTTGGCAATTAATTCAAGTTAAAAACCCGCTAACTTTGGAAAATCCCTATTAAAGCCTGTAAAATGGCCAGAAATGTTGAAATAGGAAAAATGTGTTAGTTTAACTTGCAAAAAAAGATGATTAAGGTCTGAGAACTTGTTGAACACATTCAGAAGACATATTGTGAATAGAAGAAAGACAAAATTAAAGGCTCATGCAAAGATAAAAGTGAAGATAACTCAAAAGCATAGAGGCCAAAAATATCATTCCAAATTCTTTATAAGCATAATCGATTGAGGAAAAAAAAAATTAAAAAAAAAAAATTACAAAAAAAAAAATAAAATAATAAAAAAATTAAAAAATTAAAAAATTAAAAAATAAAATAAAATAAAATAAATAAATAAATTCAAGAGTTTGGGTGCAAGACTTGTTGGTGAAGCGGTGTGCTGGTGTGATGGTGTATTTCTCAGTAATCACGGATTGTTGAAAGTAGTGTTGGACAAGTTATTTTATTTTGTAAGTAGAAATTGCATTCATGGTTCTAGTGTGAAAATGGATGAAATAGGAATCGTTGATTTCAAGCAAGTTGTAGCGTGCAGGTCAAGGGTTGGTGATCCTTCCAATAGTTGCTGGTAAATATTTGGGGTTGTAGCTCCATTCATTTGTAGCTGATAAATCAGGGAGTTGTAGCTTCATGTTGGTTGTAGCCAAAGAAATTTGTAATAGCAAGTTGTATCTTTCCTTGTGAAGGAATTGAATAACAGATTGAAGAATTTGTTTGTACCTTGGGTTACTTATATGATTTCATGTCATGTTCATGTGAATTAATTATTGACACTCTTTATGGTGTCCTAATATCATTGTATAAGTGAAGGAATTTTTTTAATTTGTGAAAATTCCTACAATGTTGATTCACCCCCTTCTCAATATTGTCCTAGTTTCTAACAATTGGTATGAAAGCCTAGTTACTTTAGATTAGTTTAACAGTTGGAAAAAAATATCAAGGACCATTAAAAACCAGGAAGGAGTATTTACCAACAGGGCACCTATGCTCAATGGAACTAACTATGTTTTCTGGAAAGTGAGGATGAATACCTACATTCAATCACTTGGAGTTGATGTGTGGGATGGTGTGGAAGAAGAACATCAAAATCCCCCAACATTAATTACCAAATATCAAAAGATGGAGTTCACGTGCAATGCTAAAGCCATGAATTTCCTACTTGTTGGTCTACCTGAATCAAAATTTGTCAAAGTAATGGACTGCACATCTGCCAAAACTATCTGGGATAAGATGAGTACATGTTATGAAGGTGATAACAAGGTAAAGAAATGTAAACTTCAAGGTTATAAGATACAATTTGAGTCTTTAAGGATGCATGATGATGGATATATTGCAAAGCAATTTTTAAGATTTGATGAAGTTGTAAACACCATAAGAGTTCTTAATGAGAAGAAAGATGAAGTTGTGGTAGTTCAAAAGGTGTTAAGATCTCTTCCTGAGAGATTTAATCCCAAGGTTTCGTCCATTGAAGAAATGACCAATCTGAGCACTCTTAATCTAGATCAATTACTTGGCATCCTTACTTCTTATGAGATGAGAATTTATAATGGCAAGTTGGTAACAAAAGAATCAACCTTCAAAGAAGATAAGAAGCCCAAGGAAGAGCATGATGACTCATGTTGTGAGTGAGATGAAGAAGAATCCAAGATTGTGAGGAAGCTCAAGAGAGGCTTGGGTAAATATAAGGGTAAGTTAACTTTAAGTGTTTTAATTATGGAAAAATTGGTCACTATGCATCAAATTTTCCTGAAAAGAAGAAGAAATATTATGATGCAAGAGAAAAATTTAGGAAAGTGCAAAAATAAATAAAGAAGGCTAAAAAGAGAGGTCTCTATGTTCAAGAAGATAGCTCCTCTGAAAGTGAAGCCAGCCAATCCTCAAATGAATACAGAGATGATGAAATCCCAAAAGAATTTGTGTTGATGGCCATATAGAAACTACAAGTCGAAGCTATTAATTTTGATGATGAAGAGGCTAAAGTGGACCTGGAAGGAGAACTAGTTAGTTCACTTGAAGAAATAGAAAGAGTGAGAAAGAAAAATAAATCTAAGGAGTCACTTATCAAATAAAAATCTCAATTTGTTGAACCATTGCTCTTGCAAATAGAATAAGGTAAGAAAATTCAAGAATCCCTAAACCAATAGTTTAATGAGAAGAGTCAATCTTGTGAAAGGCTAGAAGGTGAAATTGTTTTGTTGAAGGAGTTTGTGAAGGAAAAAATGCGGCTAAGTTTCAATCAGAAATTTGGAAAAGGAATAGAAATTTTGAATGAAATATCGAAAGCACAACGAGTCTCCAAAGATAGAACTGGTCTTTTATTTAAGGTTGAGTCTAGCGCAGCAGCAGAATTGAAACGAATGAACCAAATAATTTTGTATCAGCAGCAAAAGAAAAATGTTGGTCAAGAAAAACAAAATACTCATGAGATAGCCCAGCATAGAAGACAGACTTCCAGGTATGCTAATTTTTTCCAAGATATTGTTTCACCTGCACTAATTATGGTCACAAAGCAGCAAATTGCAGAGTAAACCTATCCTACAGGTGGCTCAGATCTAGAGGAAGAAATAAACAGATGAAAAGGAAACCCAGGTACAATAATTATTTTTCTCATTTGAACTATCTCGTTCAACATTTTAAGTGTCAAAATTTTGGGCATATAGCAATAGATTGTAGGTTTTAGGAGAGGCATGAATCATTTATTGAGCAAATTGAAAAAAAGCCCAAGGTTTGGAAAGGAAAGGAGAAAATGGAGCAATGTGATATTGTTTTGTATGCTTAGGATGAAGGGAGTCATTGGTATGTGGACAGTGGTTGTTCCAGGCACATGTCAGGAGATAGAAGCAAGTCCTTGACATGGAAACCAATGGACAAGGGTAATGTAATCTTTGGAAACCATGCACCTGGTAAGATTGTTGGTAAAGGAGTTATCAGCGTGTCTAATGGAAAAGGTAAACAAAACAATGTCTTATATGTTGATGGGTTGAAAAATAACCTCCTTAGTGTGTCACATATGTGTGATCAAGGCTATGATGTGATTTTTAAAGCTAAAAATTTTCAAATCAAGTCTACAAGAACAAGTGAGATAGTTGTTGAAGTAGTGAGAAGAGACAACAATGTGTACATTCTCAAGGAGAAAATAGAGAGGTGTTACTTATCAAATATTAATGAGAGTTGGTTGTGGCATAGGAGACTTGGACATCTGAACTTTGATAAGTTAGTCAAACTGAGCAAGAAGATCTCTATCACATATTTACTCAGGCTATCAAAACTAGAGAATTTCATTTTCAAGTCTTCTCAATTGGGTAAGAAAACTCAGGCACCATTCAAATCAAAGGAGAACTCATCATCAAATCCATTACAGGTAGTACACATGGACCTGTGTGGACCATAAGAACACAATCACCCATAGGTAAACAATATGTCCTACTAATAATTGATGATTTCAACATAATTATGTGGGTTGATTTTCTTAGAAAGAAATATGAAGCCATTGAAAATTTTATAGAGTTCAAAGCCATGGTTGAAAATGAAACTGATTGCAAAATCAAAAGCATAAGATCTTATAATGGAGGTGAGTTTACCTCAAAAGAGTTTGATGAATTTTGCAAGAAGCATGGCATTAAAAGGCAGTTCACAATAGCAAAGACTCCCCAACAAAATGGTGTTGTAGAGAGAGCAAACAGATTTGTATAGCAGTTGGGCAAAGCTATGATGGATGAAAGAAAAGTGCAGCAGAGATTTTGAGTCGAGGTTATTCACACAATAGTGGTGATATCAACGAAGTGCATTCCATACCAAACAGTGAAAAAAATTAGTATGATATTTGGTATCGGATACCTACAACTGTTAATCATTTTAGAGTTTTGGTAGCAAGTGCTACATCAAGAGGAATGATGACTAGCTGGGTAAGTTCAAAGCAAGGGTTGATGAAGGAATTTTTCTAGGATATTCTCAGAACAACAAAGGATATAGATGCTATAATAAGAATACCAAGAGGATTGTTGATTGTATTGATGTCAAAGTGGATGAATACCTTGAATCTGAAGACAAACAACTAGCAAATACCAACGCTAATGTACCAGTACAAATAATGATGAGGACCATGACCCACTTTCAGAAGAAGACAATGAAGATCCCTCTAGTCCTCAAGCCAAGGATCCTTCAAGGTATGTGCAAAAATATCATCTACTTGACCAGGTTGTTAGTGATTTAAAAATAGGTGTTCAGGCAAGAACGAAGTTGCTTAATTCCCCTGCGCAAGCACATGTAGCCCTATTAACCATGGAGGAATCAAAATATGTTGCACAATCTAGTCAGATCATAATTGTTTAAAAGTTATGCATGAATAATTGGACCAAATAGAGAAAAATCAGACATGGGAACTTGTTCCTAGACCAACAAACAAGAATGTCATTGGCATGAAATGGGTCTTCAAGAATAAGTTAAATGATCATGGAGAAGTGGTAAGAAACAAGGCAAGGTTGGTATGCAAAGGTTATGCTCAAATTGAAGGTCTGGATTTTGATGAAACTTTTGCTCCTGTTGCAAGATTAGAGGCAATTAGAATGTTTTTGGCATTTTCTTGTTTTAAGAAATTAAAAATATATCAAATGGATGTCAAATTTGTTTTTCCCAATGGGGAATTTCAGGAAGAAATTTACAAAGAGAAGCCAGAAGGTTTTCAGCTGACAGAGAAACCAAATTATGTTTGAAAACTTAAGAAGGCCTTGTATGGTCTCAAACAAGCCCATAGGGCATGGTATTCAAAATTGTACAGTTACCTTCTCAAGTGTATTTTTAAAATAGGTGCAGCTGACAACAATTTATATGTCAAAGAAAAGGATGGAAAACTCATAGTGGTGATTGTATATGTTAATGACATCTTTTTTTCCAGTGATTCAAATTTTCTAACCAATCAATTTGTAGATGATATGAAGGTTGAGTTTGAGATGTCCATGATTGGAGACCTTTCTTATTTTCTTGGATTGCAGATTGAAAAAACCCCCAAAGGGTTTTTCATTTCACAAAGCAAATATCTCAAGGAAGTACTGAAGAAGTTTGGCATCAGGGAATGCTCTTTAGTGAGAACACCAGTGGTGATAGGTTGTGAGCTTAGTAAGACTGATGAATCACCTGAATTCGATCAGACCCTATATAGATCCATGATTGGAAACCTATTATATTTGATGGCTTCAAGATCAAACATTATGCAGGCTATTGGTATTGTGTGAATATTTCAAGAAGCCTTGAGACAGAGCCATCTACTAGAATCCAAGAGGATACATAGATATCTCAAAGAAACAATGAATTATGGACTGTGGTCCCAAAGGTAAATACTTTTTATTGGTTGTTTATACTGATGTTGTTTGGGAAGGTGATATAGATGACCAAAAGAACACTAGTGGTGGTACTTTATTTCTTGAAGAATGTCTAGTTTCATGGTTTAGCAAGAAGCGAGCTTCTATCTCTTTGTTTATAACTAAAGTGGAGTATATTGAGGCATCTTCTTTTTGCACTCAACTATTGTGTATGAAGTAGGCCTTGAAGGATGTACAAGTGTTTTATGAGCATCCTATACCCATTATATATGACAACACAAGTTCCATAAGCATGTCAAAGAATCATGTTTTCCACTCCAAGACAAAGCATATTCCAATAAAATAACATTTCTTGAGAGAGAAATTTTCCATTTAGATTGTGAATTTGGAGTATGTCACTACAAAAGAATAGTTTGTTGGTATTTTCACCAAAACCTATCCATAGAAAATAGTTTGAGTACTTGAGGAAAATATTTGGAGTTGTTCCTCTTGCCTCCCTCCACTAGCTCTTCCTTCAAGAGGAAGAAAGGTAGCTAGTATATATTCACCATATCAAGATAAAGCTACCAGGTCCATAGGATCAACAAGATAGAGGAAGATTTTTTACTGTGGGAGCACGTTGGTGTCTTTTCCATTGATGTTAAATGGGGAGAGGTACTCAGTGATCAAACAAAATCAAGGAGAAGTCATGATGCATGATGAACAGCAGTCGAGTAGCAGTGGCATACCACAAGAGAAGTGCATCTCAGGGAGAGAAGTAGTCAAAGGAGTGATATGCATCCAAAGGCCATATTTGGGACAATTATAGTTGGTATTTCTTCATTAGGATGATTTGTTTGATCATGGTGTTTCCATCAATCCAAAATGGGGGGGGATGTTAGATATATGTTGTCATTGATGGAAAAGGTGTCAAAAGATGCCTCAAAAGATCAAGTTTCAGGCACAAGAAGAAGAATGAAAATCAAAACTAGTGGAGAGTGATGTAGATACTTTTGAAGCCATTTCTGTAGAAATTCCTTGTAGATTCAATCTTCTAATTATAATTTACTAAAACAATAGACTTGAATCTACTTTACTCATAAGCGGAAACAATTAAATGATCGCGAAATCAAGAAGCATACAAGAGTAATAATTCAATCAACAAATTACACAATTATTTCCTAGGGAAAGCCACAACTAAAAACCCCAGCTATTTGTATATTGCATTAGTCAGAAAATATGAGAAAATTACATTGCTTTGTTCAAGCTCGAGCAACCTCTACACCATCTTTATCTATCTCACATCTTCCTAGACAGGCCTTGGCAAATACTTAACCAATTTCTCGCTTGCCTAAGTCCCTATTTACTTGTGTTGTTTCCTTGGGAATTAGCTCCCTATTAATTGGGGAAATTCCTCAAAGAATTGCACAATCCATCATAGGCCCTCCTCTGACTGCATGCACCACCTGTATAATTCGGATGATTACACAATTGATAGTACATTGTCCCTAAAATCCAATCTCAACTAGGTAACTCTCAAATATGACATGCATGAGATAATTATGAGTGAATCATCAGTTAAATGGTTGAACACATGAAGTAGCACCCCACTGTCTAGCCTCCTACTAGTTCCTCCATTAGTTGGAACTAGTTTAACTGACTTTAACTCAGTTAAACTGAATTAATTAATTACAACTCAAAATAAACTCAACCAGGGCTCCTATAATGTAGGAGACACTCTACATGACTCAAGTTAGACACTCAACTCGAATTAATTGAGCCAACTAAGTCAAATTAACTTAGCTAACTAATACAAGTTGTCATGTGATGTGGAATTACAATTTTATTCCTAATTTAATTCAAGGACAAAATTAAATTAGGATTTTCTTGTTGCATTTGAACACTCCCTCTCAAGAAGAAAGGGATTATCTACTACCTCGATCTTGCCTCTATGAAACTCAAATTTGCATCTTGACAATGTAGAGTTTTCTTGTAGATTCAAACTACATATTGTAATATGTTAAAATAATTGACTTGAATCTACTCTACTCATCAATGGAAACAAAAATTGATCGATTAAATCACAAAGCAGAAAAGGAAGAATTTCAATCACACATAAAACAATAATTTCCTGGGGAAAGCCACATCTAAAAACCCCTACTATCTATATATTGCATTAATCAGAAGATCTGAGAACAAAACACAATGCTTGTTCAACTCGAACAATCTCTTCACAAGTACAATCTATCTCACTGCTTCACAAACGAGATCAAGCCAATTCTTAGCCAAATCTTTTGCTTTCCAAGCTCCTAATTCCTTGTGCAGTTTCCTAGGGAATTAGCCCATATTTAATTGAGAAAATCCTCATCCATAACTACGCAATCCATACATAGGCATTCCTTTAATTGCATGTACCACCTGTACAATTCAAATGACTATAGAACTGATAGTACACTGTCCCTGAACTCCAATCTCAACTGGGTATTTCTTAGAATTGACATGCATGAGTTATTTATGAGTGATTTATCAGTTATCTAATTGATCACTACATGTGAATTAAATCCAAATTAATTCACTTGACATCTCACTAGTTCCTCCATCAATTAGAACTAGTTTAACTAAATCTAACTCAGTTAGACTGAATTAAATAATGACAACTCAATAATAACTCAACCTGCGCCCCTAAAATTTAGGGATCACTTTACATGACTCTAGATAGACTCTCAACTCGAATTTACTAAGCCAACTAAGTCAACTTAACTTAGTAATTGTTACAAGTTGTTATCAGAATTAGAATTTCGATTTAATTCCTAATTTAATTCAACGACAACCTAAATTAGGATTTTTCTTGATTTTATTTTCAACTCTTCCTCTCAACAAGAAAAGAATTCAACTCTCTCTGAATCCGGTACCTTTGGAATGTTTTACACGCAACTCTTATCATTGTTTTTGTTGCTGCTGCAACATCTGCAACCAAAAAGCATCCAAACAAAATAAACTAAATCAATTGTTAGATCTTATGATTTTGTGATCCATATTGTAAATGAGAATGTATTTCAAATTAATGATGTGATTAATCTGAAAGACATTCTCATGAATCAACTGTGTCTAAAATTGTGTTGTTGTTGACTTTTCTATTGAGCATCTTGTTTTGTTGTCAACACTATTATGCACTCCTTAGTATTTGAATGACATTGATCATCCTGCTTCTAAATATTATGGGCCCCCATAGCAACGTAATGATCCATGAGACAAAAAACACCTTAATGGATCCTACCCAAATTTCTACACTCTTGGGACTATCGCTTTACATCTCCCTACCTATCACCTAGAGGTATGGCTGCATGTGATCCCTTTTCCCACTTGGATTGAAATTTCCCCCTACTCGAGGTCTCTGCTTGAGTGGATATCTCCACTTGGTCTCCTCATTGCTTCTCCAATTGTGGTTGCTCGACAACTTGTTGAGATTGCTTCTGAGGTTGCATGTTGAGAGGTAATTCATGCTCCCTCTCAACCTCCAAGTCTCTAACCTTTTCCTTTCTCCTCAAGGCTTTGCATGCATCTTGTACCTCAAGTGCATACAGGTTCTTGACTAGCACACTAATATGTTTTGCTTGTCCCATTCCGATGTGTCTAAGGAAAACCTTTCCTTTGCTAAATATCACATAGTATCCATGGTCTTTCAGTACCGCGACATAAACAACATTCTTCTTTAGTCCTAGAACATACATCACATCTTTGAGTCTGAGAGGGGAGCCAGAATCCCTCTTAAAAGTAATTGTACTGATATCAGTCACGTTATACCTCCCATCATCTCCAAACTCTATGTTCTACTTTAGGTGTTTCTCCTCCAAGTCACTGAAGAGATCTCTATTCCCCGTCATATGGAACGAGGCACCATTATTGAGATATCGAATGCTTCCCATTACAGTGCTTGCCATGCATGCAATGAGACTAAAATCAAGTTCAAATTGTGAAGCTAGAGCTTCACCTTTTGCTGCTACTGCAGGCTCCTTCTTGCTTTCTTTCTTATGTGGACATTTCGTGGCATAGTCCCAGAACTCATGACAGTGAAAAAACTTGATGTTCGAACATTCCTTCTTCTTGCCACCCTCCTTCCCTTGGGACTTCTTTCCCTTGGATTTATTTTCTTTGTTGACTAATGCAAATTCCTCTTCCACTTCTTTGGATGAGGTCCCATCTCTAGTGTTCCGCTGAATCTCTTCCTGTACCAAGTCAAACCACAATCACTCCCACTCTAGTAGCTTCTCCCTCCCATTAATTAAGTCCTTATAATTGTGATAGCTCTTGGGAAGGACTAGAAGTGATAGGCTCACCATATCATCTTTGATAATTGTAACACCAAAGCTTCCAAGCTCAACCCAACATTGGGTGAACTTGGTCAAGTACTTTTGTATTGGGTCGCCCTTTTCCATCTTGATCTTTCTAAGCTTTTCCTTCAATTCCACCTTGCTATGGTCACTCTTATTTTGAAATAAGTCTGTCAAGGCCTTCCACATTGCAAATGGAGTTTCTTTACCATGGAGATTCGAGACAATATTATCTCGAACTCCTTCTAGGATAATTCTTCTCGCCTTTGCCACACACTTTCTCCACTCTGCCATATCTTTAGCATCAGATCTTGGAGGCTTCGAGATATCATGATCTATGAATTCCTTTTGCCTGTTGTCTTCCAACACTACATCTATCATGTCCTTCCAAGTAATAGATTTCAAACTACCCTCAAGGGAATATTGAAGTATCAATTTGTAGAACGACATCTTGCTAGCTCTGAAGTATGATACTGCAAATTCAATTTCTCCTGCAAAACAAACTCGTATTCTCCTCTTCTATAGTGATTTCAAATTTGATACCATATAGAATTTTATTGAAAGATTCAAACTGTAGATTTTAATATGATAAAACAATTGAATTGAATCTACTCTACTCATCAGTGGAAACAAAAATTGATCGATAAAATCACGAAGCAGAAAAGGAATAATTTCAATCACACATAACACAATAATTTTATGGGGAAAGCCACAGCTAAAAACCCCTACTATATGTATATTGCATTAATCAGAAGATCTAAGAAGAAAAAACAATGTGTGTTCAACCTGAACAATCTCTACACAAGTATAATCTATCTCATTACTTCATGAACTAGCTTAAGCAATACTTAGCCAAATTTACTGCTTGGAAAGCTCCTAATTCCTTGCACAGTTTCCTAGGGAATTAGCCCATATTTAATTTGGAAATTCCCCTTCCACATCTTCGCAATCCATCCATAGGCCTTCCTCTGATTTCATGTACCACCTGTACAATTCATATGATTATACAATTGATAGTGCAATGTCCCTCAACTCCAATCTCAATTGGGTCTTTCTCATAACTGACATGCATGAGTTATTTATGTGTGAATGCTATCTAATTGATCACTTCATGTGAATTAAATCCAAATTAATTCACTTGACCTCTCACTAGCTCCTCCTTCAGTTAGAACTAGTTTAACTGAAATTAACTCAGTTAAACTAAATTAAATAATTACAACTCAATAATAACTCAACCTGGGCCCCTAAAATTTATGGATCACTCTACATGACTCTAGATAGACTCCCAACTCGAATTTACTAAGCCAACTAAGTCAACTTAAATTAGTTAATTGTTCCCTCGATCGGGGTGTGAGCCGGAGGGCAACCCCATCAAGATAGTTTAAATTATGAGTACATTAATTTACAACACCACCACCCCCCACACGCTCAAGGAAATCGGTGGCCTTCTACATGTATAAGGATACCAACACAGAGGAAGGTGGAAAAGTTTTTCGGGTAAATTATTCTAGTCGGTGGCGAATATAGTGGGAAGGGTGTTGACAGTCTCTGCGGCCAAGTGAGTGTGGTAGAGAGTTTGCGGCAGGGGAACTCTATAAACAGTTTAGTGTAGCATCTCCAAAAGTGAAGGAGGTTCCATTACCTCCAAATGAAGTAATCGGTTATGTAACCTATTTTTTCCTCCCCTTCATCATGCTCCCCTATGTCTAGTTTTGTATTTGGGTTTTGCAAGGTGGCAATTAGCTGGCGCGTGGGGGAAAATTGGGTTGGAGGAATTTTCTAGCGTCAGTAGTTTGGAAGAAGAACGTTAGCCCTATTGGAACCTCTTTGGTGTCAATTCGCTATGAAATTTTCCTCTCCTGCATGGGGTCAAATTGGGTCTGGGGAAGGGGTGTCAACCTTCGGGAATACTACTATCTAGTTTGGTTCAAAGACCAGGGGGTAGGGTGTCGGGATAATGTTAATGTTTGTTTTAACGTTGAAGCTTTATTTCTTATGGTCGGATGTCTTATAGGGTTGTACATCCAAGGGTTGGGTCGAAGGTTCTGTGGGGTCGTTGTTGCAGGGAAGTCTCATCTGGGGTCTGGGAATTAACATGAAACTAGAGTTGGTTATGCCAGACTCAGATTGTTGGGTGAAGGTTGTTTGGAAAATGGGTCCTTGGCTGGATGGCTCTGGGGGTTGTGTAACCAAGGCTTGCGTCGAAATGCCTGCGAGGTCACTATAGAGGGGATGTGCCACCCTAGAGTCTGTAGGGTCATTAAGGTGGTGTTGCATTACCTCGGTTGGGGGATTGGTCACAAAAGTGTTGGAATTGGTTATGAGGAGCTTGGAATTTTCATTTTGGGTTGCTTTGTTAAAGGGCTTGGGGTTGGTTGGCTGTCAGGGTTCCACGTCCATAGCCTGGGTCGAAGCGTCTGCAAGGGTCATAATGGGTTCAAGATTTTTATTTTTGTTTGTTGTGAAAAAGGACTTGGGGGCACGAGATTTCATGCACAGTTAGGGTGGTGAACTTCGGTGGGTGGCAAGGCCTGCGGGTGGTGAAAATAAAAAACATATTTTTTCATCAATTTTGGTTTATTGCTTCCATGACAGGTATGCATCGAGGTAATCCCTACCGAGCATGAGGGGTTCTGAGGCTCGCCTCCTCACCTGTGTTAGTTTCAGTGTCTTCACACTTCCATCCGTGATCAAATTTCTCTTTTGCATGCATATTAGGTGTCTCATTCGATCGGTTGCATTCCATTAGGTCATGGATCAACTCATGGTAGTGGTTTTATGTCAGTTTCCCTCATGACATTCACCTGCGGACCTGTTTACACATTTCTTTTAGTCATTCACAGTCATCATGTTTCATTTCATGTATAACAAATAGTCCTAAGGTTTAGTTCCATTAGGTATTAGGGTTTGTCAATCATGCTCATTCATAATTGAATAAAGAGGTCAGCAGGCACATGAGGAGAATAAAAAGGTTCATAGAGTCATAAGTTTACTTCTGTTATGCTAAATAAAGATCTTACACCTCAAAACTCTGTTTTGAGTTGAAATTGATCATTTGCATTTAATGAATCACTTGATGTAATTTATGTAATTTTATTGTCCTACTATGTAATTGAATTGCTCCTGATGACCTGGTGACAAAGTCAACTACTGCCACTACAAAAATTCAATGTAATAAGTCCACCTGCAAAAAGGCAAAAGTCAGATGTAAGTGAAATAGAGCATTTTGAAAAAAGCTATCAAAACTATAGAAGAGTGGGTCTTGGTTAATGAAAAATTAAAGGAGAAAGGTATAAAGGCCATTTCAAGTGTTTTTTTAACTTCATTGTTGAATTGGAGAGCTAAGGAGAGGAAAAAACATGATTTTGAGCTAAAGTAGAGAAATACAGGCGAGTTTGCAGTTTTCTCCCTGGTGCTGCGCATTATCTCCCTAATCGGCATTGCGCACCTGTGGCGGGTTTCCAGTGCAAATTTGTTTAGGCGCTGCGCATTAAACTGGCACTATGCACCTGTTGGTATGCGTTGCGCATCTGCTGGGAAGTTTAAAATTCATCAATTGGGTTATCAAATCGTCTTCTAAGCTACTCAAAGCTCATGCCAAGTAAGTATAGCCTATTATCTTGCACAAGAAAAGTTGTTTCTTGAGTTTTTGAGTGTGATTGTCATTAGTTCATCCAAACCCCATTAGCATTGAGATTTCTCTCATAAACCCTATATAAGCTAATCTACCTTTCATAAGCCATTAAGGATCATTTGTGGCCATTCTTCTCCATTTACACTTAGTTTACCAACTCATCTTCACTTTTCATCACTCAGCAAGCTCTATTCCACTAAACCCTAATTTCTACATCAAAACCCTACTCCCTCCCTCATTTCCCCCATTCCTTCATAAATCCTTTACCCTAATTCCTTCAAACATTCACCCTCACCTTACATCTCACTTACTTTATATTTCAAAATCTCTTCATACTCATCTATTTTCACTACAAATTTCATCGCCCATCATATTATCAAAAGCATGGAGAGAGATTCAGATTATGAGAGGGAAGAGGAAACTCTTAGTGATTCTTCCAAAGAAACTCGTGTGCCAAGAAATCCACACAAAGGGGGAAAGATCATCCGGGAGGAGCCCACCACTCTTACATAATTGCTTGCTTGCCCTCTTGTTGTAGCTAGCTTTAAACACCAGTCTTGTCATCAGTTTTTTGAAATGGTAGAGAGGGTAAAATTTCATCTTGAGCTTGCTAGGTTGTTTTTTATCCATCTCCATAATGGCCAGGTGAACCTTGTTGGTGTCTCTTTCACCTTGACACCTACCACCATTTCAGCAGCAACAAGCATCCCTAATGTAGGTGAGCAGTGGAATAAGGGGCAGTATGTGGGCAGAGAACATTATGAGCCTTAC
Source organism: Pinus tabuliformis (assembly GCA_031772625.1). Lineage (NCBI taxonomy): Eukaryota > Viridiplantae > Streptophyta > Pinopsida > Pinales > Pinaceae > Pinus > Pinus tabuliformis. The sequence continues at coordinate 1,098,243,616 of CM062819.1, forward strand.
ATTAAGGCTGGATATCATAGTCAAATCAGTAGGGTTTTTCCTTTCAAACACTTACAGAACATTTATGCTCCTCTCATGAAACTCATCATCAAGTATTTCAACTGTGAAGGAAGGTTTTCCCGCCTATATGCATATCATATCATGTTGTTGATTCGCTTCACAAGAGTAAGGATGATGAACCTCCCTTACTTTATATACAGGAATATTGAGAAGATGGCTCACTATGTGCAAAGGAAACCTTTTCCTCAATAACTCAGTAGTATTTACCACTTCTCACTGATCAAAATTTTTGTCTTGCATCAGCTAATATTGCTGAACATACCATGGGATACCTTTATTGCCCATGAAATTTTCAAAGGCCCTCAGGTGATTCCATCAGTGCCTCAAGCGGAAGGTGAACCTTCCGGGCAACAAAAGGAGCCTGAAAATAAAACAGAGGAGGTTCTTGTTCTTTTGTTTGTCACCTATGAAAGAGGCACTAGGATGCTCTTTACAGCTACCAAGCGAGTACTATCTCCACCAGGGGTGAAAGGGGCCAGCAGTCAAAGGGTAGAGATAAAGGAAAGCAAAAGATGCATGAGAAGAGCCCTCCTGAAGGGCGAGATAGAGAGTTTATTCTGATTGAGGAGGATGTTACGGATTTGGGCTCTCAAAGCTCAAGAATCAACGACATGATTATCAAAGAGAATGAGGCTGAAATACAAGCTTTATCACTGAACCTTGAGAGGGCCAAATGGATCATCAATTTTCTTGAGCAGGAAAACAAACAGTTGATAGATAAGCAAACTATTATGGAGCTGTAGATGATTAGGGAAGATAGGCAAGAGACAAGGAATAGAAAGATCGATATGACCTCCCTTGAGCAAGAAATTTAGAATGACCAAGAGACATGGTTGGAAAGGGTGAACATTCACCTTGAGAAGTTGCTTGAGAAAGCCAACAAAAAGAAGAAAATGTTGCGCCATATGGCCTATCACTACCTAACTCGGAACAAGATTTGCAAAACAAGGGTAAAGAGGCTAAAAGCCAAGCTAAAAATAGATTTGAGGAGCAAAAAAAATAAAGATAAACTCAAGATCTTGGTTGAAGCATCATTGGCCCATCAAAGCACCTAACAAGGATCATTCATGCCAAATTTCAAGAAATTTGGAGAAAATTTTGGTGGCGTTGCGCTTTTGTTGGGGGCATCCATTTGCAAAAAGTCTTATATATTTGGAATCGGCATGGAAAAATAAGCAAGCTCAGAAATAGTGAGGAATTTTGGACAAGTTTTAGGTCTCCAAAAGGACAAAAAACATCGAAAAAGTGCCCTCTCTGCCACTTTTTTGCCACACAGGAAGCAGTCTTAGGAGAATCAATTTTTGGAGGGGCAAATGAACTCCAAATTCAGAAATTCAAGTTGTTCCAGAAAGTAGACTCGACAAGCTTTCCAACGAGATATCCTGCACCTGATTTGGACTCCGGAAAGGCTTCCAAAATTGGCCTAGAAAAAGCGCTGCGCATTAAAATTTTGGTGTTGCGCATTAAATTGATTTTGCCAATTTTGCCTAGTTTTCCAGATTTTTCCTAGTTTTCTTGGGAGATCATTTTTTCCTCATTTCTTGGTAAATTTAAGCATGGTAAATGATGAATTCGATGTAAATATGGATGAAAATCACTTCATATGGTAGATACATCAAATTCAAAGTGGTTTCGAGCTGTAATGAATTGGTTTCCTTGGTTTTAGAGGCAAGTTGTTCCACTGCCTATATTCATATTCTTAGTTTAGATATGGTTGAAACCACCACTCTTCTCATGGATTCGACCCTGATAGCTAGCATGAGTGGTTTCCTTGCCTATATTATGTAATTTCTTAGTCATTTGTAAAGGTTTTACTTTGGCAGAAGTGTTGGCACTCATTGAACATTTGTATCAGTAGTTTGGCAAGGAATAAATCCAGGTTTCACAGTTATTTTTGTGGGATTCTTGTGACAGTGAGTTTATGAATTGTTTCTTCTTTTTAATGAGTTTTTTCTGATGTTTTATATGTATCCACATCTCTCTCTCTCCTCTAAACTAAATGAATCAATATGATTAGAAAAATACACTAATTTACAGTGCTTTGTCTTGGGAATGCATTTGGTTTTCAATGTTTTCAACTGTTTGAAGAGGATTCATAGTTTCTTTATGCCCTCCTCAACTCCTCAGCTGTCTTAATCTACCATCTTAATCCATTGCAAGTACATAAACCCTTGTCTACTTCACCCCACAGGACATGACTGTATCCCTGAGTTGATTCCCCGAACCCAATCTGCCTTCTCCAATTGATCCAGCAACCAAAACCTAAAAAATCAAACCAGAAACCCTAAGCTACTATACCTAGCCTAAAATATACATTAAATTCAGTCATCTCAAGCCCTAGTTGCCAATATCCTAATTGAGATTGACAAGGAGAGAGCCCTCTCCCGACCTGGTAGGGCTAGCTACCAGATTAAGCGTGGATTAATATTACCCTAGACCTACCTTCCTTCAGCCTGAGGTAGATCCAGGCACTAACAACCTACACAATGAATTGTCTTCTTTTTTTTATTACCAGGCTTCGGGATAGTGTGGAAATGGCTAGAACAATGAAGATAAAGGGTCGAGGCAAGAGACCTTAGGTGGATGAGCAGGAGAATGAACCCAACTCCTCGAGCGGGAGACACGGCAGAAATCCAATCACTAACCTCGTCAATGAAGAGGCCTCAGCAAACAAGGAGGGGACCAATGAGGAGATTAGGAGACTAATAGAGGAATGGGAAGCCAATTTGAACCACTAGGTGAGTGCGACCAAGATAGATATGGAAGGCTGCGATTTTTTGTGCTGGACCCTGGAAACACTTGAGGGCAAGTGACATAGTTCAAGAAGACCTTGTATTTGTATTGGCATATGAAAAGTCTCTAGGGAAATGCCATGGAGAAAATTTTGGTGAGCATGGCAACAGCTGTACAGGACTTTCCCAATTAAAAACAGGATTTCCAGAAGCTACAATTTCAAAAGTAGAAATAATAAGGATGCCTTGGCGGCATTGAGAAACACTTCCCTTGTTTGTTCTCATTGACAGAGTTTCTTGGCTCCAATGATAAATATTTGGCTCCGGTCAAATCTTCCTCTGCTGAGCAGGACGATTAGAATGTTTTCTTTCTGTCATTTTTTATTAGTATTTATGCAGATAACTTTTACTTTTCAGTTTGCAGTGATATATGCTTATAGGAAAATAGAGTATGGACATGGACATGATAATCAAACTTATATAGCTTGGATAGAAAGACTTAGTATTTTTTCCTATTTGATGGCTTATCATGTGGTTAGGTGGCCAACAAACTTGGTTTCTTGATGGGAAAGTTGAGGCCACCTAACCTGTTTTATGTGGTTGTAACTTGCTTATTGATTAATTAATGAAAAGAAAGGATATACCAAGCTTACAAAAAAAAAAAAAACCTAGTTAATTGTTACAAGTTGCTATGAGAATTAGAATTACAATTTAATTCCTAATTTAATTCAAGGACAAATTAAATTAGGATTTTTCTTGGTGATATTTTTAACATTTATTTTTTATATTTTCAACAGACAATGCCTTTGTCAAAATATATTCATCATGTTCCTCTGTAGGGATGTACTCCAACAACATGATTCTCCTCTACACACAATCTCATAGGTGGTGATACCAGATGTTGATATCCTTGGACAAGTCATGAAAAATGGATTCTCAGAGAGTTTGATACAACTCTAATTGTCACAGTAAATCATTGTATGATCCATCAGTTGACCAAATAACCTAACAAGGATATTCCTCATCCAGATAGCCTCACAAGTTGCTTGACTAGTAGCCATGTACTCTGCTTATGCCAAACTAAGTGCAACTGATCTCTGCTTCCTGTTGTACCAAGAAACTGTTGTTGACCCAATACTTAATATTCCCCCTGATGTGCTCTTCCTATCAGGTGAACCCCCTACCCAATCTATATTTTTGAAGCCTTGCAGCTTCACTCCCTTTGTCTATATGTACCAAAGAGAAAACTAAGTGGTGCCTCTGAGGCCTCTCAACACATGTTTATCTTCCTTCCAATAAAGTTTGGTTGGTCATTGCTTGACTAAGTTATTTAACTGCAAAACATATGTTTGTTCATGTGTTCCCCAAGTACATAAGTGAACCCACAAGATGCCTATAAATAATAGCCTCCACTACTTCACCTGAAGTAGCATCTTCCTTCCTCCAATTTCTTGCTAGAGGAGTCTCCATGTATTTGATGCTCTCCATGTGTAACTTCTTCAGTATCTCATTGTCATACTTTCCCTAAGAGACAAACATTTCCTCATCTCCTTGCCATATTTCCGTACCAAGGAAATAATGCATGAGCCCCATGTCCTTCATCTCGAATTATCTTGCAAGATCCTCTTTACAATATTTTACCAGCTTCTCATCACTTGTTATAATTAAATCATCGACATATAATACTATAATCAACAATTTACCTTAAACCACAATATGGTAAAGGTTCGCATCTACTTTAATTTTGGTGAAGCCCAGCCTAGTGAAATAGCTTTCAATCCTGGTGTACCAAGCACGGGGTGCTTGTTTCAATCCATACAACACACACTTGAGTCTACACAAATGCGACTCTCTGTTAAAGGTCTCAAATCCTTTCGTTTGTTCAATGTACACCTCTTCCTCAATCACTCCATTGACGAATGTTGTCTTCACATCCATTTGATGTATCTTCCATCCCATCTATGTCTAAAGTGCTAGAATAGAATTGATTGAAGAGTACCTTGCTACAGGAGAAAAGTTATCCTTGTAATCAATTCCCTCCATCTGAGAGAACCCTTTTGCCACAAATATGGACTTGAGTTTCTCCACACTCCCATGTGTTGCTTGCTTTACCTTGTAAATCCATCTAGAACTCACCATTGACTTGTCTGCTGGTCTTGGGACCACTTCACAAACATTTTTTCTAATAATGGAGTCATACTCCTCTACCATAGCCCATATTTTGCACTGCTTCGTCAAATGAGGATGTATCAATCTCTACACTCTCGCTCATCAAATCCACGTAATCAATGTACTGATCTGGTGACCTCCTCTGCTTGCGTTATGATGTGGGTGCTCCCACATTATCTCTAGCATTATGCATCAATATTCTATCCTTTGTGGTGTACTTACTTCCATGTTTGGTAGTCTTTGCATGAGTGGGTACTTCCACTCTCTTTTCCTTTACATGTGGCTGCTCCACAGCATCCTAAGGTTCTTCCTTTGGAGCTAAAATCTCCTCATCTACATGTAACTGAAACTCCCTCTCAAGGGAACATCTCATGGCCTTCTCTCCATCCAACTTCACATCTCTACGAACCATTTTCATCCTATGAGATGGCAGGTACACCCAATAGTTGTGAGGTGTATTAGTGTACCCCATAAATATGCCCAAGTTGTTTGCTCTAGCTTTTTCCTTGCATCCTTCGTAACATGAAAGTAAACTAATGAACAAAAGATCCTTAAGTTTGCCACATCTAGTTTCTTACCTGAAAAACTTATTTTGGTGTAATCATACCGAAAATCCAATGAGGACTCTTCTTCTGTACATATACAGTTTTTTTGCATGCTTTAGCCCACAAGTGCAACGATAGGCCTTGATCATGTAACACTGCCCGTGTAGCTCCCACAATACTTTTTTTCCTCCTTTTATCCACCCCATTTTCTTGTGGGTTATGGGGTGCTATTAACTCTCGCTGAATGCCTTCTGATGCATAGAATTTCTTGAATTCATTCAACACATATTCTCCATCGTTATTGCTCCTGAGAGCCTTCACTTTCCTGCCAGTGTGTTTCTCAACAAGTGCTTTAAATTCACAAAATTTAGAGAACATATGATATTTATTATACATGAAGAAAATACAACACTTACATGATAAATCATTTACAAATATTACATAATACATGTGCTTGGTCTTGGAGGTTGTCGAGAACGGTCCGTACACTTCTGAGTGAACTCTTTGAAGGATCGCTTGTGCTCGACAGTCCTTATCGTGAAAGGTGGATTTGGTGTACTTACCCAATGTAAACCATTTTCATATATCTCTCTGCTCTAGTGTACCCTTGGGAAGTCATGTAGAAATCTAATGCATGATCTTCAAAGCTCTGTGGTGCAAGTTACCCAATCTTCTATGCCACAACTCACCAATGTTTCGGCTCTACACCTTCTCTACTTTTGTGCTCAAAGCAACCCAATATTCTACATCCAATTTGCATAGGTTCTTCAACCGAACCCTGATTCTCTTCACTTGTCCTAAGACTGTGTGACGAACGAAAGCATTTCCCTTGCTAAATATCACATTGTAGCCACGGTCCTCCAAAATAGAACTGAAACCAAATTCTTCTTCAAACTCGGAACATACATGGCATATTTTCATGTGAGAGGAGAACCAAACTCCCTCTGAAAAGAAACAGTACTAATTTCGGTCACATTATACTTTCCATCATCTCCCACTTGTATGTGCATCTAGAGGTCCTTCTCCTCCAAGTAACTGAATAATTATTTGTTGTTGGTCATATGGAATGAGGCTCCACTATCCAGATACCAAACGCTACACATCATTTATGTCACCATGCAAGCGATGGAAGTGAAATCTAACTCAAATTATGAATCAAGATCTTCACATGCCTCTCCTCGTGAGGGATTCTTGTCGGAATTCTTGTGCCGGAACTTCATGGCATAGTGTCCCAGCTCATGGCAGTGAAAATATTTAATCTTCAATAAGTCCTTCTTCTTGCCGCCCTGACTGGAATTTGATTTGGAATGGGATGACTTCCTTTTCCCTTTATTTTCCTTTCCATCTAAGGCATAGTTCTCCTCATCATCATGCTTGTATGAGGTTCCATCTCTCGTGTTGCGCCAAATATCTTTTTACACTAATTCATACCGCAAATGCTCCCACTCTTGTATCTTCTCCTTCCCATTTACCAAATCTTGGTAGTTGCGCCAGTTCTTGGGAAGGCCTAGAAGTGCTAGGTTGACCAGATCATATTCAACAACTGTAACACCAACACTTCCAAGCTCATCCCAACATTTGGTGAACTTGGTCAAGTACTTTGGTATTTTGTCGCCTTATCCATCTTGATTTTTTTGAGCTTGTCCTTCAGTGTCAGCTTCCTGTGGTCATTGATGTTTAGAAACAGATATTTCAAGGCCTTCCACATTGCATATGGAGTCTCCTTACCATGGAGGTTTGAGACAATATGATTTGGAAATCCTTCTAGGATAATCCTTCTCACCTTTGCAACACATTTTCTCCACTCTGCCAGATCTTTAGCATCAGTTGGCTTAGGAATATCAGTGTCTATGAATTATTTCATCTCGTTGTCTTCAACACTGCCTCCATCATGTGCTTCCAAGCAATATAGTTCGAACTACCCTCAAGGGCATATTCGAGTCTCAATCTGTAGAATGACATCTTGCTAACTTTGAAGAATGATACTGCAAATTCGATTTCACTTGTAAAAGAGAAACTTGTATTCTCCTCTTCTAGAGTGATTCTTGCTTCGATACCATGTAGAAATTCCTTGTAGATTCAAACTACTAATTGTAATTTACTAAAACAATAGACTTGAATCTACTCTACTCATCAGTGGAAACAATTAAACTATCATGAAATCAAAAAGCATACAAGAGAAAGAATTCAATCAACACATTGCACAATGGTTTCCTGGGGAAATCTATAGCTAAAAGCCCTCGCTATTTTTATATTGCATTAGTCAGAAAAATATGAGAAGATTACAGTGTTTTTCTCAAGCTCGAGCAACATTCGCACTCTCTATTTGTCTAACACCTTCCTAGACAATCCTAGGCCAATACTTAACTAATTTCTTGCTTTCCCAAGTCCCTATTTCCTTGCATTGTTTCTTGTCAAATTATCCCCCTATTAATTGTGGAAATTCCTCAAAGTAATTGTGCAATCCATCATAGGCCTTTCTCTTATTGCATGCACCACATGTACTTTTCAGATGATTATACAACTGATAGTACACTACCCATGAAATCTGATCTCAACTGGGTAACTCTTAGATCTTATATGCACGAGTTAATTATGAGTCAATCATCATTTAACTAGTTAAACACATGAAGTATTACCCCATTGTCTAACCACCTACTAGTTCCTCCATCAGTTAGAACTAGTTTAACTGACTTAAACTCAGTTAAACTAAATTAATTAATTACAACTCAAAATAAACTCAACTAGGGCTCCTATAATGTAGGATACACTCTACATGGCTCAAGTTAGACCCTCAACTTGAATTAACTAAACCAACTAAGTCAAATTAACTTAGTTAACTAATATAAGTTGTCATGTGATGTGGAATTACAATTTTATTCCTAATTTAATTCAAGGACAAAATTAAATTAGGATTTTCTTGTTTCATTTTAAAGAATTTCTAGTGTAGCATATCACTTTAAGAGCATACGAAACCATCTATATGGGAAGAGCTCTGAAATACCTTTCCATTGGTATGAGGAAGTCTATAAATGGCCTCATGGATCAAAATTTATGGTCAATCAAGTCAAAACATTGTAGATCTAAATTAGTTGGAGGAACTTTTGGGTGCATTCCCCAAATAAAATGGTGAAGGTCGATAGAGAGGACAAAGTAGGACTAGGAAATCAGCAACAGATAGTAGTGCAATGGAATTATTTTTAATTGGCCTAAGGCAGATCCCGCCATCCATGACAGCCTAGCAAACGCAACCCGACGGATGTACCCCAACGAGTTTTCTTGTAGCACTCAAGAAAAGAGTGGGATGACGTCAGACGGGATGACACAAGCCAAAATTAAAGAGCCCCCACCAACATATCAAAAGGAATTTGTTGGTTCAAGTGCATCAAGTGTTAATAAGCAAGGGGGGTAATGCAATAAGTTGTATTCCCAACATCGTTGATCCGAAGATCAACAGGAGAGATCAATTATGCACCCACAGACTCTAAAACCACAAATAGTTGAAGGGGGTCGATGCAAACCATGAAACAAGGAAACGGTAATTTTCAAGAGTCAGGTAATGTGGCAAGCGAAGGAGGGCCAGGAAGCGTTAAAAGGACATGACACTTAGAAATTTATTTATTATTTTCTCACAAAACCAAGGACCACAGGACCCTTCTATCTCCTCTATGATAGTGGTACAAGTGGAAATATTTAATTGGCCCTTAGAAGATGAAAGAATTTGATGACATCAGCATGACATAGTCCAATCAAAGGTGGACACATGGCAGGAATATTTTATGTATTTGGGTACTCAAATGGCCCATTTTTTAGTGACACATGGACCAATCACATGACAACATGTGGCACATATGGCATCAGCATGACGCCAACTTGTTGGTCAAAGCCCACAATTTTTTGGAGAAGCACACAAAAACTTAACAGGTTGACTACGTGTTGAGGTTACATGGGCGGTGACAGAGACATCTCAAGCTTGGGTGCAATTCTATTGGATCATGGTTAGAGTGGATGTACCCCACTTCAACCTGCAGGAACAGCCCAAAAGAAATATTATAGGAGCCCGAAGTTTTTCTTAAGATGGTGAGTAGGCTAACGAGGTGTGGACATACCATGATTGACATGGATCAGTGGCAGCCAATGATATTGAGGCAAGTCGAACCCCACAAGATAACTAAGCCCATAAGCAGGACCCCTAAGGTTTTTTAAAGGGTGCACAAGAAAAGGCGTCGGGTTTTGAGTGTTAGGGACATGGTTCTACAAGACCAAGGGTGCATATAGTTAATGAAGGAAATAAGCCCTCGGAAGCTTAAAAATAGGTTTAGTGCCTGAAGGGATAGCCAGTGATCACAACACCTGATCTAGCCAATGATCACAACACCTGGTCTTATGGAAGAAAACATGCTAAGGTTCCAGCAAAAGGGGCTTAAGGATCAATTTTTGTGGAACAATCATTTTAGTGGTTGTTTTGGAAATTAAGTCAATTTAAAAGCTTACTAACTTTGTAAAAGCCCTAATAAAACCTGTAAAATTGCCAGAAATTCTAAAATAAGAAAAATCAGCTAGTTTAACTTAAAAAAAATAAAATAAATAAATAATAAAAATAAATAAATAAATAAAAAATTTGATTAAGGTCTAATAACTTGTTGAACACATTTAAAACACATACTTTGAACAGAATAAAGACAAAAGTAAAGGCTTATGCAAATATAAAAGTGAATATAACTCAAAATAAAAGAGGCCAAAAATATCAATACAAATTCTTTATAAGTAGAAGCAATTGAGGAATTTTGCAAGTTTTTTTTAAGAGTTTAGGTTCAAGAATCAGTGGTGAAGCGGTGTGCTGGTGTGATTTTGTATTTCTCAATAATCGAAGATTGCTAAAGGTAGTGTAGGACAAATTGTTTTATTTTGTAAGTAGAGGTGGCATTCATGGTTCTAACATAAAAATGGATGAAAGATGAATCATTGATGTTAAGCAAGTTGTAGCTTGTAGGACAGGGGTTGGTGCTCCTTCAAGTAGTTGCTGGTAAATATTTTGGGTTGTAGCTACATTCAATTGTAGTTGATAAATCAGGTAGTTGTAGCTTCCTTCTAGTTGTATGCCAAGAAATTTGTAACAACAAGTTGTAGCTTTCCTTGTGAATGAATTAAAGAATAGATTGAAGAATTTGTTTGTTCCTTATTTTGCTGATATTATTTCATGTCATGCTCATATGAATTAATTGTTAAATATCTTTATGGTGTCCTAATATCATTGTATAACTGAAGGAAAGTTTTAAATTTGTGAAAATTCCTACAATATTGATTCACCCCCTCTCAGTATTTTACTGGTTTCTAACACCATGCACTTATACTTTGTATCAACAATCGGTAATGGCTAATATGGTTTAATATTTTTAAAAGCATCGTGAAAGGATGAAACATGGACTAATCCCTACTGTCCAATTTGGGTATGCATGGATTGATGGGTGGTTGTGGAATGCTTTTAATGTAGATTTTATCCTCGTAAGATTAATTATTGCAAACATATTCTTAATAAAAATAGAAAAGATGTTAGACCTAAGGGTTAGCTCAATTGGTCGAGTTCCTGTCACTAAAGCACCTTGCCAATGGGAGGACATGTGGTCAATTCTCCTCAACCCTCTTGGGGTTAGGATCTGTTAATAATCTTGCACAATGTGATCCCTTTGGGTGGATTTTCCCAAATATTCCCTCGAAAAAAATATGTAATGGAAAACACACACATTAGCACACATATTTTACCTTGGAAATTTAAAAACAAGAAAAACCTAAAATATTTTTCAATATATATATTCTTCTTTATAGTATTACAATATAATACATATATCCTATGACATCCATAAAATGTCAATACAAGTACATAGTTCCTTCACCAAAACTATAAAACCATGAAAAAAACACCAAGTGCCACAAAACTACTAAAGGCAAAAACAGTGCGCTGAAAATAGAAAAAACGGATGCAAAGACTACCCCAAAAAAAAAATGTGGGCACTACCTTTGAACTCCTGCAAAAGAGGTATTCGGCCCCCCATTACATCAACATAATTTACAACATGTGGGGATAGTCATGCAAGGAATATAATACATTCCCTACACTGAATAGTTATTTTAGCACTTCATACATATGTTTCTCCTCGATTGTACAATCATACAACACTACCTTCCCTTACTACGAAAGAATTCACAATAGTTGATTTAGGATCAATTGAATATACCAGTTGAACAAGTTTCAATTGGGTGGTTCATTAACCGCACTTTGATTGTTTCCTCAATTCTTGGTTGCAGGGGGTGTTATTGAAGTTATCGATTCGGTTTGATATATTTGTCAATAGGTTGACTAGGATTTGTGTGACCAACTGCATTATGTTGTTGGCAGATTTGATTGTGTATTACTATGATTGATGAATACTATTGGCATAACTAAAACTATTGGATTGATAGATAATGGCATGCTCTTATCTAGCCAACTGATCTATCTGACCATGTTGTCTTGTTGTCTAGAAGTTGGCCTTCCCATATTGACCACCATGATTCGAGAGGATTTTATGCCAACCACCGTTATTCATCGAAAATGGGCTAGCCACTTGATCATGATAAAGAAGACTCTAGAAGATTCAATATTGTAACTCTAGTTAAGAGTTATATTAGTCAAACCTAACCACTAGTAGGCTATCATGTTGTGTTATAATAGTGCCACTAGGAAGAAAAGGGGTTCCATTCTATTTGTATGCATTTTGTTCCATAAATGAGTAGAATAGAAAAGAGTGGATAGAGAGAGAAAAAATAGAGACGGTTTGTGTATTGTAGCACCACACGGGCCATAGGTCTCACTCCTTTATATTTACATCCATATCCAGTTAGAGAAAGAGAGAGCAAAGCAACCTCGCCTTTTACCTATGTTTCCTCCCGTAAGCGTTTCCCATATCATATCTTGTGTTCATTGTGGTTTTTTAGTTTTATTTCATTTTTTTATATTTTCCATATTTTATTCATTGCATGCATAAGCATAACATAGTAATTAATGAATCTAGACATTTAAGAAGAAATTAACGTCCATTGTGTATATTTTGGGTTTTTTGAATGTATTTTAGTAAATATGTTGTCATGAATTGTCTATTGTAATATTCATGACAATTTACATTATAGACAGGGGGTATTGCAACAAGAGGGATAATTCTTATATATATAGAGATGTAAGTTGGGGAAAAATGGCTCTGACGGCGTTCGGTGAGTCAACCGCGAAGGGCTAGGATAGCCGCAGTCCGCAGCTGCAGGACCACAGGCAGGAGCAGTTCTCGGGAGATACGGTTTCGAGCGGTCGACAGATAGACGCCATCGGCGGGAGGCTACAGTCGCTGTCCGGCATGGCGAGTCAACGGGAAACGGACCTCGTGGATTATTCCGAGGATCCGTTGGAAGGTCAGTTCATTTTTCTTAACCCTAACTCTACTCCTCCGGGTTTCGCTCCACCGCCTTCCGAAGTTCCAGGTGCTCAGGGTTACTTGCCGGTGGTTTCCTTGCCGGATCCCTCATCATCATCTATCGGCCTGGAGGCACCGCCTCTCTCACCCGGCACAGCATATCTCCTTGCCTCCCAATCGCCTGATTCATTAGCTTTGGACCAGATCCCATCCCCGCCGCCTGATCCCCAGTCTGTTCAAGAGGTCCCGAGGGCTAATGTGAATAAGTCGCTCCCGGATAATGGGGAAAAACTCTCAGGTGCCTTCGGCACTCCGGTCATCAACCTAAAACCCTCTGGGCCCCCATCGTCTGGGGACACAAACCCGCTTGCTGAACATCCCTCGGCTCCCCGCACCAAGAAGCAGAAATCGAAGTGTGTTAGGGCAACTTCGAAAGACATCACTGTCTTCTACGACAACTCACCGGGATTTGAGGAAACAATGGTCATAGCGCGCACAGTGTTGGTAGGGCATGTGCGGGGGCGTTCATACACGGTGGACAGACTGACGCGCTGGGTGAAAGAAATCTGGGGAGTCCTTCTCACACAGGTGCCGGAGGTACAGGTTCTCCCACGAGGGTGGTTCTCCCTACATTTCGCAAATGAAGAGCACACGAACGCAGTACTCGAAAGATTCTGGCATATAGAAACAGCTCCTGTGCTACTAAAGAGATGGAGTCCGTTATTCGATCCCGAGCACGAGCAAATAGCAGTAGGGCCTTTATGGGTACGATTACCGGGGCTTCCTTTACAATACTGGAGCGAAGAATCCTTCATCAAAATCGGCAATGCACTAGGAACATACTTGGATCATGATCGATCCTACATCGACTCTCAGAAGAAAACTGTGGCCCGAATTCTGGTGCATCTGGATACCAGAGAAGGATTGGAGGAAAGTATTACTCTTCAATGGGGAAGGCTCAGGCGTACTCAGATTCTAGATTACGAAGGAGTACCCTTTCGATGCAACCGGTGCCATCAAGTGGGTCATCTCTACAAGGACTGCCCATTGATCAAGCGCCCGGATAGCTCACCGAAAATCTCCCCCATTGCATCCAGAAGGACCTCTCCTTTCATCTCTCAACCATCGCAAGGTTTCACAGCATTCCAAGGAGCACAGGAGCGCCCGGAGATGATCAAAAAGGATGCACCATCGCCTCCGATGACTCGGGCTCGGGCAGCTGCAGCAGCCGTGCAAGCCTCCGGTACAAATTATATCTCTCCCTCTATCTCAATTGCACAATCATCTGAATTTGTTTCCTCATTATCATGCTCCATGGCACACTGCAACATTCCCGTGCCCCCCTTGATTCCTTCCATGTCTCCCCCCTCCTTGCCTCACTCTTTGTCTCCGCCTTCGTCGCCCCCCGCTGAGTCCTCTGTAAGAATAATCCCCCCCCACCCTTATTCTCTTCGCCCCCGGACCTCCCAGCCGGATCCTTCCAATCCACAGATTGGGCTGGGCATTGTTCCCTTGAGTGCTGGCTCCTCCACCACCAGAGGGAGGAAATCTGATTTAAACAAGGCTATCAGACGAGCAGGAGCTGAAGTCGTATTAGGTCGACAATCCACCATTGATGGGGTCCTTAGAGCAACAAACCCCCCGAAGAGGGGTCCTCCATGAAGTGCCTCTCGTTTAACTGCAGGGGTTTGGCTAGTCCCCCCAAAAAACTAGCCCTCAAATGACTTTTTGAGGTCGAATCCCCGGATGTCATTCTCCTTCAAGAAACCCTAGGTCCTGCTGAGGCCATCTCCCACTCCCTGAGTATTATTTCGCCCAGATGGAAATACATTGCTATGGATGCCAATGGTAGATCGGGTGGGCTGGCGATTGGATACAATCCAAAATCCATCAGACTAGACTCTTCCTGGGAGGGAGTTGGATTTATGGGGGTGGACATCTTCTCTTTGGACCTGGGTCTCTCCCTCCGCATCATCAATACATACGGTCCAAGCCATCAGAGGGAAAGCTTTTTGAGAAAGCTTCTCAGCAGGAGTCTGATGTCACTAGATCGCATCATTCTAGGGGGTGATCTGAATTTCTCCTTAGGGTTTCGTGAGTCTTGGGGATCCCAGGCGCAAGTGGACTCCATCTCAGCCTTTGTGAGAAGCATTCTGGAGCAGCATGATCTTATTGACATCCCCATGCAGAATCCCCTCCCAACATGGAGAAACAAGAGGGTGGGGACAGCGGCCCTGGCTCGCAGACTTGACCGATTTTTGATGAAAGGCCCGCTGATACACCAATTACACTTCTATAAACAGTGGGTGGGATCCGGAGGCATTTCGGACCACTCTCCAATCTTAATGGAGATCAAGGGTCCCCTCCCAAAGCCAAAAGCTCCTTTTAAGTTCAATCATCTATGGCTTCTGGACCCAAGCTTCTCCAAAATAGTCTCGGACTACTGGCATTCTCATCCCATTGACAAAGAATCATCGATGGCAAGGGGTTTTGTCAAAAACCTGACTGAGCTCAAACACATTGTGATTGAGTGGGCTAAGGCAAAAAAGGCAAGGGAGGAGGAGCAGCGCATTATGGTGGAAGAAGATCTAAAAACACTCCTGGATGAGAGAAGCTTGGGGTTTACCTCTGAGGAAAACAAGCTTCGACTTGTGGAACTGGAAAAGCAAAAGCAAAATATCCTCAAGCACAGAGAGGAATCGCTTAGGTTGAGGAGCAGGGCTCTGTGGCTAAAAGGGGAGACGAAACTCAAGATTCTTTCATAACTACGCAAAAGGAAGGAAAGTAGCAAACACCATTTGGAACCTCCCAACCCCAGAAGGAGGAGTGGCGGACACTTTTAACAAACTCTCTCAGCTTGGTATAGCACATTTCAGAGAGATCTTCAAGAGTCCTGCTGGCACCAATCTAGCTGAAATTATCAATGTGGCCACTCACTTTCCCAGGTTTGTAAACAATGAAGACTCTGACGCTCTTACTGATCCTGTCTCTATGGAAGAACTAGAAAGTACTATCAAGTGGTTTCAGAAGGAAAAGAGTCCGGGACCTGACGGATGGACCATAGAGTTCTACATTGCATTCTTTGATATCTTAGGAGGAGATATCCTGAAGGTGGTTGAGGAGAGTAGAACCACGGGTCAGATCTATCATGCTATAAACTCCACCTTCATTGCTCTCATCCCCAAATCGGACTCCCCTTCATCTTTTGACGACTTCAGACCCATCTCCCTGTGCAATGTCCTCTACAAAATCATATCTAAAATCATCGCCAACCGGATCAGGCCCATTTTGTCCAAACATATTGCTCCCCAGCAATTTGCATTCTTGGAAGACAGGCAAATCCATGAAGCCATTGGATCTGCCCAGGAAGCCATTCACTCCATATGGACCAAGCGCCTTAAAAGCATTCTCCTCAAGATCGACCTATCTAAGGCATTTGACCGGGTTAGCTGACTCTATATCAAGATGATTCTCATCCATCTGGGCTTTCCCCACTCCCTCATCAATTGGATCATGGCATGCATTACATCCCCCACCTACAGCATCCTGATTAATGGAGCAGCCTCTCATTTCTTCCACTCTGAGAGAGGGCTTCGACAAGGTTGCCCTCTATCTCCTCTCCTCTTCCTCCTGGTTATGGAAGCTTTAAGCCGCCTGATTATCTCTACTAAAAGGGAAGGCACTATCAGGGACCTTAAAATATCAGAGGATTGCTTTCTCACTCATCTATTGTTCGTTGATGATGTCCTCATCCTCCTCGATGGCAGCATTCAAGACACCTCGACATTCAATAGGATCCTAAAGCTTTTTGCTCATGCAACAGGGATGGATATCAACCGGGCAAAGTCTACTATTACATTGGTGGGCACCTCTATCAATGAATCCTACTCTGCTAGCCAAGCTTTCCCCTTCTCCACTCAGCCCCTGGACATAGGGTTAAAATACCTTGGTTTCTGGTTAAAACCCACCTCCCAGAAGATTGCGGACTGGGTCTGGTTGATCACCAAAGTGGAAAAAAGGATAACATGCTGGTGTTACAGATATCTATCCAGAGCAGGTAGACTAACACTGATCAAATCTGTTCTGGAAGCCACGCCAGTCTTTTAGATGGCTCTCGCATGGATTCCTCGGAACATCCTTTCAAAACTCCAGCATCTCTGCTCCAGATACTTATGGGCAGGCAACCAAGATAAGCGCACATTTGCTTGGATCGGATGGAACAAGATTGCTCTGCCCAAGAAATGGGGTGGCTGGGGACTAAAGGATCTCCCCCACTTTGCTAGGGCTCTGGCAGCCAAAATGGGCTGGGCTCTGCTAACCTCTCATAGCTTATGGACAAACATAACCTATCATAAGTACATATGGCCCCTTAACATTATGGATTGGGCTAGGCTACCAGAGTGGAACAAAACTGGCATATCTTCTATATGGAAAGCCCTTCTACACTCTCTACCGCTGATCAGGAACAACTTAGTTTGGAGAATTAGAAATGGAAGCAGAGCCCGTATTGGATTAGACCCCTGGAGTGGCAGTGGGGGGAGACACCTTCTTCCACAAGCTCTGGTGGAATTTCTTTCTGCCCAGGGCATCAGGGTTATTGCACAGATAGCGGATCAAGAACAATCTGACATCTTCCATCAGGCCTGGAAGACTGCCATTCACCTCAACCTCCCGCAGAGATGGCACACTGCTTGGCGCGAATACTGTGCGGCCCTAATGGAATCCCATATTCGAATCATAGAGGGATCGGATGAGCTTATTTGGCACCAGGCGGACAGCGGGATATATACACCTAAGGAGGGATACTTCCAACTAATCAAACAGAGGAAACCTGAAGTATTAGATAGATGGTGGCAAAACATTTGGAAGCTATCTGCCTCCCCTCGATCGAAACTCTTCACATGGTGTGTACTCAGGAACAGAGTACCCATGGGAGAACACCTCATGCAAAGAGCCCAATTCGGACCAACGAGATGTGTTCTTTGCAAAGCTGAAAGTGAATCCACTGAATACCTATTCCTGCGTTGTAATACAGTACAGCTCGTTTGGAACAATATAAAACCGCTTGTACATTACACAGGGGAATGGAGCGGTACTGATCTTATCAATGCATGGGTTGAATGGGACAAAAACCACAAAGGCACGAAGGCCGTAAACCTGCCCATCATTGTAAATTGTTCCATATGGAAAGTCAGGAACCAAATGATATTTGAAGAGAAGGCCATTCACTGGCCTCTTATTGAAGCAGGCATTATCTATGCTTTCAACGAGCTGCCGGAACCGCCTCCTCCAAAATCCCGCAGGCCAAATCCACCTCCCATCATCGATCAGGGTACACCTTGGGCATACTTCGACGGAGCAGCCAATGTTCAAAGCAGCGGGGGTGGCTTCATCCTGCATCTATCTGAAAATCACTCCTTCCACATTAAAGCCGGTTTGGGGGCTGGAACGAATAACTATGCTGAACTCATAACTCTGCGACACCTGCTTCACTTTGCCTTAAGCCATCGCTGCACTAGCATAAATATATTTGGGGATTCACAGATCATCATAAATTGGTTCAATAATATCTCTACATGTCACATGCACACACTCAATGTCATACTCGATGAAGTACTACAGCTTAAAGAGGCATTTAACCACATTACTGTTTCACATATCTACAGGGAACATAACCAGGATGCTGACAAACTTTCCAAGGCGGCCGCGCTGATGGAAAGAGGACACTGGGAGATATCCGAGATTTTTTATCAACAGGAACAAAAGTTTTATCATCGCCCATATATAGACCCACAATATCCTACTGTGGTTCTACACGCGACTTAACTTATAACAGCAGCATGACAGCAGCAGTATATAGGACTGATTTTTGTATAAATCATTCTGTAACTGAAGGATGCCATAATGGCATCAAACTCTATTGACTACACAGCGAAATTACAGCGGTAGAAACAACAGCATATACATGCAATTTTTGTAAAATGTACAGAGATATCTGTGAACAATGGCATATGCGAAATGCATCTACATATGTAATCTTTCATAATAATGAAATGTTTACGGATTTTCCCAGTGGAAAAAAAAGAGGGATAATTCTTTCATTGAAAACAAAGGGAATATTTAGCAAGGGGGGGAATTATTTCTATTCCTAGTGGATTATGTGTTTCGATGTAGGATTTCCGTCAGTGACAAAGTGGAAGATTGTTAAACAGATTTTTATCATTAATGTCAAAGAACTTATATCGTTTATAATATATATAAGTATCCAAGTATATCAAAAGTGAAGTTCTCATGAAAAAGGTGAAGTCAAAATAAAAAATGAAGTTACTTGAAAAAAGGTATAAATTCAATTTATGTAAAGAAAGTCAAAAAGTAAAATGGTGCTTTCAAACCCATGGTTTATGGAGTCCATGGTATTTTCCCATGGAAGTTTTTCATGGTATTTGGAAATTTTAAATGAAAAATGAAATTAGTTAATTAGTTAATGGATGTGACTTTTTGAATTAAATTCTCTTTTCATGAACGATTATGATAATGCACAAAAGGAGAAAGCCTTGGAAGGAAAATTTGTATGAACAAAAATATAATTTGTGGAGTGAACGAGTCATATTGAAATTTCTACTATAAACTTTTTTGGGGATGCTTCAAATGGTGAATTTGAGCATATTTAGGAGAGATCAATGGGAACATCTAGTTAAAATTCCATACGTTGTTTCACTATACTTTCAAAGATATGCATTATGGAAATTAGCATTTGTGATTGGTCCTTAAATCTATTTCAAATGAGTCATCTCAAAATTTTCACTATAATTTATTGTTGGCAATGTTTTAGCCCATGAAATTTGGAGAAGATTGAGAAGGCATATCAAGTTACATATAGTAAAAATTCATATTTTGGTTCATTCTATATTCAGAGATATATATTATGCAGGTTAGGGTTTATGAATAGTCTTGAAATCAATTTTTAAAAAATGGACTTGAACATTTGTTTTAATTCACTTTATGTGAAGAATCAAATAGTGAAATTTTGAGAATATTGAGAAACAAATCAAGGTATGTTTGGTAAAAAATTCATATTCTAATTCATTTTATTTTCAAAGATGTACCCTATTTAAGTTAGGGTTCTTGAATGGTCCTTAAATTAATTTCAAAAGAGTGATCATGGAATTTTCACTATAATTGTTTTCTAGGACACTTCAACTATGAAATTTTTAGAGATTTGAGGAGACATATAAAACTGACTCAGGTAAAAATTTTAGAATCAGATACAAAGAATTGGACACACGGCACGTTATACATTTTTTCTCTTGGGAAGTGGCTAGAAATCAAACAAGTTTTGTTGTAAAATCCCCACAACCATCTGTCAGGTGATGTACTGCCCTTGTTACCTTTGTAGTGATATTTTATGCAATTTTTATTTCTTTCTTATGTGGTATGTGTAACTAAATGTGTTTTACCATGCAGTTCTCTCTTGTACAGGTGCATAGACACATAATTATGCCATTATTTTATATGCATATGCAATAGACATAAGTAGATAATTTATCGCAACATAATTTCAATTAAAGAATTAAATTAACACTTATCTAATTTATATATGCCATTGGCTTCATACCTTAGACATTCCTCCTATCCATAGACCACGCTACTCATTCTCTCTCAATAATGGGTCACCCTTGAGCTGGGGATTCAAATCCATGGGGAAACATCTTCTCCAAAACTAGGTACATGCCTAATACCATATATAAATAGCGCCAAGGTAACAAACCCTGGCAACATCAAACCAACAAGCTTAGATCACCCATCATCCCCACACCAAGTGGTTCACCCCTTTCTCAACACTTGCAGACCCTCCAGTTTTGTCGCTAACTCTAGGGTGTCTAACTCAGTTGGCCAAGTATGTATAAGATCCCTGTGGCTATAGGATTTCATATTGCCCTCAAGGGTCTCCAAGTACCCTCTAAGTTCCCACACCAAGTAACTTGTCCCCCTTGTCACAAGATCATCCCCTATTTTTTCATCAAGGTGTCTAGTCCCTTTCCCCTAGTGGAATCCTATATAATGTATGTTCATAATACCAACATCCTAAATTTTATGTCCATGTCCCTCTCTTGACACATGACACCTATCAATTTCACTTAATGGACTTCAATTGAAAGCATGTGCACTTTAATAATTATTAAGTCATACAAATGCCCATTTTTAATACTCATGGAGTCTTATCCCCTATACTCTTTTTGTCTTACTCGGCTTACAACAGTAATGTATTCATTAATGTGCATGGAATTCCATACTTGTAAAACTAGGCTCTCCAACCTCAAAACATATAATTATATGACATGACCATATCTGGCCCAAAACATATACACACACATGCACATGGGCACATCAACCCTAAAAGTAATCCTCAACTCACTAACCTATTAATATGTACCAAAACACTAGCCTAAGTTTCTTATGTACATGTTATTTGCAATACAAGGGTCAAGTTGGAGTGTTAAATTCTCATATGTACATGCTATTTACAATCAAGGGGTCGAGTCAGGGTGCTACATTCCCTCACCCTTATTTATGCATTTTCCTCAGTGCAGTATATATACACATATATACAATAAAATTATCCAAAAATATGATATTACTCTTCCCTAATTACATCGTCATGCTCCCATGTAGCATCCTCAAGACTGAAATGTGTTCATTGCACCTTTACCAAGGCAATGACTCAATTTCGGAGTATTTTGACCTTCATGTCTGAAATTTTCACTACATGGACCTAAAAGTCTCCCTCGAGATCCAACTAAATCATATTCTAGTCAATTACATGGTTATCATTAGGAACATACTTTTTAAGCAATGAATATGAAATATGTTGTGAATATGCACGGATTTTGACAATATAATATTGTTTTCAATTGTGACAATCCTCTCCAATATTTCAAATGGCCCACAATATCTAGCTTCCAACTTTGTGCAGGTACCTAGTTGCAATGAAATTTTCTTTGCCTTCATTCTCAATAATACATGATCTCCAATTCTAAATTCCCTATTTAATTTTTTCTCATCTACATCGATTTTTTTTCTATCTTGGGAAATCTTCATATTTTTCTTGCTTTTTATCACTTTCTCTTCCATTTCCCTGAGAAAGTTTGGCCCAACAATGGCCCTATCTATTGGGTTGTCTCAACTCATAGGTTTGATTCATTTCCTTACATACAAGACCTCAAATGGACTCATATTCAAAGATGCTTTGCACCCATTAATATAGAAAACTCCAAGTGAAAATACTCTTTCTATTTGGATGGTTTTTCCATCACATATATTCCCAGCATATCTTCAGTCATCTTATTGACTCTTTCTAGTTGACCATATGACTCTAGATGGTATCTTGAAATAAAGTTTAAATTAGTTCCAAATACCTTAAATAAAACTATTCAAAATTTAAAAAAAAAAAACTTTGGATCCCTATTTGAAATAATTGTCTTGTGCACATCATGTAGCATAACAATTCCCTTCATATAATTTTCATAAACATTTGTTGTCTTATGTGTTGACTCCATTCGAATAAAGTTAGCAGTGCTAGTGGTTTTTTCCACCACTACCATGATGGAATAATGTTTCCTCACAGTCCTATAAGATGTGTAATGAAATCAATAGAAGCAACTTCCCATTTCCACTCAGTATTGGGTAATGAATGTAGAAATCTAGTTGGATGTCTATGTTCAGATTTAATTTTTTGGCATTACAAACATCTAGATATATAATAAACCACCTCTTTTTTCATACACGTGTTGATGGTGTTGGACCAGCCAACATGTCAAGGGATCTCCCTTCTAAGAAGTCCCAATTAGACCTCAGACCGTTTGGTATAGGAGTCCCAATAGTGGATCGTATGGCAATGCCTTGACCGCAATTTTGCACAGAGGCAAGTAAGATAACTCTGTTGGTAGCAAGGGTGTGACAACTTCAGCGAGCCAAGGAAGGCGCTAGAGAGGTTCTAACACATGGGGGTTGAGATGAGTGTGCCCCTTGGAAACTTGTGATAGCACGCAGTTAAGAAGGGAACACATGAGCAAAGATACATCACAACATGGAAGGCAAGTTAGCAAGCAATCCAAAGTGATGGTTAAACCAACATCACATTTCAGAAAGATTCATACATACATACACAGATAGCTATACATGCATTCATAAGCAAACCAATACATATATCATTTAGAGTAAACCAGATAGAATACAATACAACATATGCATGAAATGTGTTGGCTCTTGTTATATTAAGAAGTGTAAGTTCCAGTCATACAATACATCCATGTCCAACCACTAGTTCCAATAGCAGAATGTTACAACCACAACAGCCTACTCCTCCAAAGATATGTACTAGCTCTGCATAGCGGAGAATCCAAGGCTTGTTACAACACTGTCCAAGCTCTCTCCAAGATAGTCTTATCGGAAGCTTGGCTGACAAAGATCCCATACAATGAGTTATGAGGGACTATTTATAGCAAAGGGTGGGGTGACCCTTGACATTCCCCTTTGTGATAGTTCAACTACCCTCATGACTCTTCATCTACTCTATGACTGTTACATCCAACTATCAACAATTGACTTACACTTGACATGACATTACATTATGATGCACATGTACCCATGTGAGACAAAATGGCTTGAGCAAGCCATGTTAGACATCACTCTGACTTAGACAACCATGGAAGTCCAACTCATCAACATCCTCGCACTGATCAACAGTAACATACTGATGCCAAGATCGATAGTCCTTGATGGTGTCTGTGTGCTCCAAGGTGACATCTTTCTGGAACCTAAATCTTTCCTCCATAGCATCTAGGTACACTGCTCGAGGTCCCCTGTCCAACTCATTTGTAAGCATACACATCATTGTCTTCAATGCGGCTGGACCAACAACATACTTGTGCATGATGTTTGCACTAATGGGCAAGTCTGGGCTAGTAGCAATGCGCATCAACTCGTCGAAGTATGAGTCAAGCTCTAGTCGAACCAGTGCCTTTGTCTTCACCTGGGTGAGAGTCCCAATGGATGGGACCGCATGTGCACACACTACAACATCCATGCACTTGAACACACGTGCATGGGAAGCATGTATACTAGTCATGAGCTGCGGGAGCTCTTCATAGTTCCGAATCTGACTTTGGATACGTGCTTTCATCTCAATCGCATTGGCCTTCATCATCTTAGCAAAGTGAAGTGAGGCTCCCTTGTATCTCATTGTTCATTCTTGCATGTAGTCAATGGCAGCATGCAATTTCGTCAAGGTATGTGCTCTCTTAGCACATCACTACTGCAATCCATTAAGATGGACGACTACCTTATGCATGGTGCCAAACTTGGAGTACAACGCTCGCATAATTGTGTCAAGGGACAGTACTTCATCTAGTGTTGCCTTCTTCATTTCAGCTCGGGCGGACACTGTCACCAACTCTCCTCCTTGCTTGGCTGTCTGTAGTTCCTTAGCCATTTGCTCATTCTAAGCTATTAGAAAGCAGACACTTGAGCTAGTGGCTTTGGCATACACTCTAGTTGCATCAGCCAAGGCTACTAGATGTTTGTGCACATCAGACACGATCACTCATTCCTCAACTTGCACAGGAGATGTGTGATCATCCGGAGTTGACATTCTATGAGACTGCACAACTCTATGTTGAGATTCGTCGAATGAGATTTTGTACACCTCTTCTTCCAGATGATCTCTGAGGATCTCAGTTCCTCCTCGGTCGCTTGATACTTTCTCATCATCTGGATAAGGTGAAGTAGGTAAGTCGACCTCTTGGTGGTGAGGCATAAGGTCGATGTCTTGTTCCGATTCTTGTTGCTCCATATCCGTATCCAACTGTTGAAATGCTTGTTCTCTCTATTGAGAGAAGTCATGCTCCTATGATGGTTCACCCTGTTTGCCTAATGCTAGTTGTTATGATGAATCAACTACCTATCTGGACGTTGTTTCATCTGTTTGCACATGTTACACCCCCTACTTTACCTTTTGTTGTTGCGCTTCCTCTCTTGTTTGTGCAGCTCTTGTTCCTTCCAGAGTTGCTCCTTCAACTCATGCAACTCCTTCTCTGCTTCTTCCATTCATCTCTTATCCCTCTTCTTTTGCGTGATTTGCTTATCACACTATTGCCTCTTTGCCTCTATATCCATAGCTACTTTCTCCTTAAGTGGATCTGCTTGGAATTTACAGCTTTGTTCTTCCTCCATGTGATCGACAATCTTCCTCTTGCCCTTGTCACGCACTGGTATGCTTGCCTCTGTTGTTGCTACTACTGATGTTGGTGCTCTCCGGGATGTTGCTTCACGTTTCTTTGCTAACCACTCCACAATGAAGACGACTGGTTCATTGAGTCTAGAGAAACTGTAGCAATATATCCATGGGTCCTCCTCAGCCCAATGAAATGCCCCATAGATCCTGTTGAATTGTACTCTCATGGAGTGATCTTTTATAATACAATGTGGATCATACAGATTATATCTTCGGAGCTCGAATGGATACTTCTTCATCAGTTCTGCTTTGACATCTGCTTGCTTGATACTCTGGATCTCATATAACCCAATCCGCAACAGAAGAGCGGGCCAAGGTGCCTTCTTCTACCAGTGCAGTCTAGATGTCAATCCTACTAAGATGTGATATGCTACTTCCTGGATTTCAAGTATGTCTAAGGAAAACTTCAATAGAACATGCGGAGGCTTCTTCGTGATGAAAATTCGGATGAAGGTGTCAGATGGTGAGGCATACCAATCAGCAATGTCTATCAGTGCCTCCATTTCTTCCTTCGACATGCAGGGTGGATCCTATTCGAATATCATCTTGTAGACTGGGGTGACAAAATGATTGGATAGTTGTGTGATTACTCCTCTGAAGCTGCATTTGGAAAACAACTTACAATATGTGTTCATAGCAATCTTCGTCGATGACCATGCCCACTCCAAGCCCAGGAACTCCTGTTGGGCACAGATTGCATCTAAGATGTAGGCGAACATGTAGATCTTTGCATGCATACCTCTGGGTGACTATCGAGCCTTTGCTACTTGTTCCCTCAACTAATGAGCCAACATTTTGGACTAGTTACATGGTTTACCCTCTCTAGCCAGTTGGTCCAGTGTGATCACCCAACTCTGTGGGAAGGTTTTCGTGCTTTCTTGGCCACATAGTCAGCATGCAAATATGACCAAGTATTGATACACTTTCCGCAGTATCTTCATCTTGTATATCTGGTTGGGTGTCATCCTAAATATGGCAGCTCCTTTACCTAGTTCTTCAGAATGTCTCTGGAGTTGGAATTTCTTCTGGGTAAGCTGAAAGCAGTCACCATGATAGTCACAGGCTTCAACATCTGATACACCTCATCATAATCATGTGCCCAGAAGATGACAAGCTTCATCCCGCTGGCACTGCTCAAGGTCATCATCTCAGGATCAGTGTGCAAGACGATCCAGTGTATCATGTCTACACATGGGAACGTGGGGTATCTACATGCAATCTGGTATAAGTCAGACTTGTGAATGTTCACGTACACCTGACGATCTTTGAAGACTTCCACAAAATTTCTTACAAATTATTCATTGACCTCTTGCCATTTCAGCTTGATGTCCTTGTCTAGAAACATCTTGGTATCTTCATAGATCGTAGACATGTGCACACTTGCTCAACTGCTGCTCCAGTTGCACTTCAATCAGTTTCCTTTGATCCTGCTTTCTTGGAGGCCATTGATCCTGTATTTTTAAGAGGTGGATGAACACTTGAAATATCTGGAGACAAAACAACATGCATGGCAAGAAATATATCAGCGAAAACCAAAGCAAATTTGGGGAATGACTTAACACATACTTGGGGAATGATAGGCAAAGATTGCGCAATTTCTACTAGGAGGTTGGGTGACTAGCTGCTAGACTTGTGCAAAAGGTAGTTTGGGCTGTCTGGGAGGCAAGATTGGATGCTAGATTTGTGCAATGCGCAACCTAGGCTGACTATTGACTATTTGGATTGTGTGATGCTCAATTCCAGCTTGCAATGATTGCAGGCTCAGGCACTGCATTGCGCAATTTTCTGGGCCAGCAGTCATTGTCCCTTAAAAATGCGGAAAAAAAATATTGAAGGACAGTGTCTGGGAAGAAATGCACATTTCTGGAGTGGAAGACAAAGCCTTCCTTCTCCAAATTGTGCAATGCTTTATGGGTGAGGCAGAGTCCGGGCCAAGGCTGCCCAGACCCGTCGATGGGAAATTGAAATCAAATATGAAAGCAAATGCATGGCGACACTACGTGAAAGTATAAGTGATTGATTTTGCATGCAAACGTCGAATGAAAGATTCAGTGAATAGATCAACATGTATGTGGATAAAGCGAGTCGTCAAATCGGCGATCGTTCGTGAAAAACGGTTTCATGCATACGACAGTAGTGAGATAGAAATGAAAACCAAAACAGTGCTATTACAAGCTAGTATGCATGTAAACGATAGCAAGCATTCAAATAAATCAAGCAAACAGCACACAAGCGAAAACACAAAAAGCGATAGAAATGCTAAAAAAGACAAGTTGAGACCACTTACCCATGAATAGCTTAGCCGGATGTGTCGAAGAGTCTTGGATGTGTTGTGGGATGTCAGAGCTCCAAGATCAATGTAAAAAATGAGCTCTGATGTGTCAAATAAATAAGTTTGAGCTCATGACGTGCATGGCACAAACCTAGGAAAAAGCGACACTTGGAGGAAAGTTTCTAAAATGAACTTTACATGTAACCTCCAGCTACTAAAAATAGATCCCTAAATCATGGGATTCTTTTGCATGTTTCCTTTTTGTATTCGAGGAAAAATCAATCCATGCATGCAAATCAAGTTTCCTTGGTCCTGGGTGGAACTGGTCAACCCAACTGCTCATGCATGAGGCTTCTTAACTGCTGGGAGGAAATGTGCATTTCTAGCTGGGAGCTCGGTTGGCTGCCCAAGAGATTTGCACAATTTCTGGGCAAAGCAGCTAACTCTTGCCTAGGATTTTGTAATTCCTGGGCTGACCAGGCTTGCTAGGGAAAATTGTGCAATTTTCTAGGTGAAGACTGTCTGGCAAGATTGCGCAATTCTGGAGCCCAACAAGCTGCCAAATAGAATTGTACAAGTTTTGGAGGGAAGGCTAGTTTCCCTCTAGAATTGTGCAAATTCTTGGGGGATCTACTCAGCCTACAGCTGGACCAAGTTCAGGTGATCAGCCTATGAGGGGAATGCATCAAGCTTTGATCGGAAGGTTTTTTTTGTGCAAGAAAAACATTGAAGCTTGTGTACTTGACGAAGCAAGACAAGGTGTTGTGAAAGTTTGGTAGGGAGGCTCCAAAACAAAGCTTAAGGCAAAATTTTGGAGGGTGGTTGTAGCTGCTACAACACTTGGAAACACACTAGTAGAACTCCAGCTCTCTAAATGGACCTTGTTCGTGAAAAGCAAGTATAACTCCCCGGAATTATTGTTTAGTTCTTAGTTCGTCTTGGTTTCACACTAGCCTGATTGTAAGATGTAGCATATACCAAGCTCTTGGTCGATTGACACGCATTCCAAGCCAAGGAAACACAATTGTTTCGATTGGGGTTGAGGGGTATATTGGTGCTCAAGCATTACAGTCGTCGAAGTCTTAGTTTCATCTCTAGTGTTGCTCTACTGCGAGCAAGCCTGGACAGTACCCCGACAGAGTCACATAGGAACACAAGCATGGCTCCGCTACTAGCAAGCTTGGTCAGTACCCCAGCAGAGTTACTTGCATCACCTCTCTGCACAAGAAGCCTTTCTCTTCTTTCGCCTTATTCATTTTTCATTTTGATTTTTTTTTACTTTTCATTCTTTTCAACTATGCATAGCATTTATTCATTTCAAAGGAAGAAGAGGGATCCTGACTTATTGAGATTAGAAGAGGTTGTTCCAAGAGATAATTAGTTTATTATACCTCTGACATGCTTGTTAAGGTTTTCCCCCTCACCATACAAGGGTTAACCCAAAAACAACCGACTAGAGTAGTGACACTAGTTAGCGCGTAAGCGTTGTGTTTTCACCAAGGTTCACTTCGAACAGTACGTATTTTCCTTCAATGTATCATGGACTAAAAGTAACAAGTTCTTCATACAGAGGCAGGATGACAGATAACCAAGTGGTGACATTTGTACAATGCCTCTTGAATTTTACCCAGTTTGTTTCAAGAGTCACACATGGTTTCATGTGAAACTAACCTATGAACAAACAAGCAAATGAACAAACAACAAAGCAAAGCAAGAGCAAAAGCAAAAGAGAAAGCAGAGTTATTAAGCAAACAAACAAACAAATAAACAAATCAAGTAAGCAAACAAGCATGTAAGAAAACTGACTGAAAGAAAACACTACTCCTACTCCTAAACTAATGGTGCATGGGCTTGATCATGTGAAGTGATATTTCTAATGCATCCACCAGCACATTGGTTGACCCATGTTGGTGAAGGATTGGTCCGTGAGCAACCCAGTTGCGTGAACCAACAAGCAAGAAAGATATAACAATGAAGACAAGCACACTTTGTGTTTCAAAGTGCCCACGGAACACAAGTGAGTGCAAGTGTATGAAGACTAGTCCATGGAATTACCATGGTGTTGTGTGACACCGTGTGTAGCTTTGAAGAATAAGCACACTCTTGACTGTGGCATGCAAGCAAACGAAGGAAACAAAGACAACGTGTGTCATGCACGTGTGCTTGCAATGTAAGATTCCTCTGATGCATGAGCGATAGGATCGTGCGGTTCGAGTGGAGGAAGCATGATCTGTGTGTGAGATTGATCTTCAATGCATACAGCTGAGTGATGAGGAGCTTTGGGTGATTAAACAATTTCCTGATAGGAGGTGAGACTCACCCCAAGAGAGCGAGGACCTGACATAACCATCAGCTTGGTCTGAAGTGCCTCGACAATCTTAGGTGTTTCAACTTCATCGTTAGATAGATCATCATAGACCGGTGGCTTTGAAAAATCAATTGTGATAGAAACATGATCATGATCAAATATGGGAGTAAATGGATCACGACAGCCACGATCAATACAATCAATGATTTCATCGGCATCCTCATGGTCTGATGAATCAAACAGAGGGGTAGATGAGAAGTGAACAAATTCATCCTCTGTGTTTCCAGAAAAGGCAGATGAAAGATCAAGTGGATTTTCAATGAAACACTTATCCTCTCCATTGTTGGATGATGGACCGACATTCGATGTGTTCTGCGAGTGATCAAAATGGGTGCATCCATGGATGAGAATACACATGTGAAATCTTAGATGGCAGCTTTACCAAATATGTTAGGAAAGAATGGAGGAGGCTCGGATGGAAGGGAGTCATCCTTCGCCATGTGTTTATGCTCAAGCTCCCATTCATATTCTTCATGAATGACAGTGCATGTTGGTTGTGCGACACCAACTCTGTTAGTGGCCTGTTCCTCGTTCACAACAAGTGTAGAGTCCATAATGGAAGAACACAAGATAGTATCATTGATAGGAACAACCGAGTACAAAGACGAGGTTGTGGAACAAAAGGCATATGATGAATCGATGGACTCACAACCAAATCTGCGTGAAAATTAAGCAAAGTGATGTTGGGAGGATGTGACAGCTGAGCAGGTATGTGAGCATGATCCTCAAAGTCACTCTACAGTGGTGGAACTATTTGATGAGGGGATGGAGGACAGTCACTTGTGACACTGACCATCTCTATCTGAGATTGCATAGTTCCATCACTGAAGAATGTGGAGCAAGGCTTGATTTCAAACTTCTTCTTGGGACGGGCAGATTTCTTAACATAATACTCGAACCGGTCCCAAACATACAAAATTTTCATCTTGCTCTTCAGAGATTGAAACTACAAGTCACGGAAGCATTGCCAAAAATCCATGATCAATTCATGTGGAGCCTTCCATTGTTGTAATAGTTTTTAGTCAAGATGGTCTGGATCAAAATGATAGAATGTCTTCAATGAGATCACATAAGTGCTCAAGAGAGTGCACATTGTTAGCTGATAGGCTGCACAACCATCGAAATGGATATTCCCGAAGTGTGTATGTAAGCAGAAAAATGGCATATTCATCAGAACACCCATCTTCCTCATGAAGCATGGAAATAAAGTCATGTAAGAACTCAGGCCAGGCCACTTCGCCTTCACAATCATATGTGTAAGTGCACAAGAGATCAAAGAACTCCCTCGTGATGGTGACATCTTCATGATTCAAAAAACAAAGTGGAGGGAGAAGAGTGCAATAATCCATGATAGATATGCAAAGGTTCAAAACAGGATGAGAGGACACAGCTTGTCATTTGGCCCTCCTTCTAGCACCAGAATGTTGATGGTGCTGGACCCGCTAACATGTCAGGGGATCTCCCCGGTAAGAAGTCCCAGTTAGACCTCATACCATTTGATGTAGGAGTCCTAGCAGTGGGTCGTATGGTAATGCCTTGACCGTGATTTCACACAGAGGCAAGTAAGATAACTCTGTTGGTAGCAAAGGGTGTGACCATTGTAGCGAGCCAAGGAAGGTGCATGAGAGGTTCTAACACACAGTGGTTGAGATAAGTGTGCCCCTTGGAAACCTGTGATAGAACACAGTTAAGAAGGGAACACACGACCAAAGATACATCACAACATGGAAGGCCAGTTAGCAAGCAATCCAAAGTGATGGTTAAACCAACAGCACATTTCAGAAAGATTCATACATACATACACATATATCCATACATGCATGCGTAAGCAAACCAATACATATATCAATTAGAGTAAACCAAATACCATAGAATACAATACAACATATGCATGAAACGTGTTATCTCTTGTTATATTAAGAAGTGTAAGTTCCAGGCATACAATACATCCATGTCCAACCACTAGTTTTGATAGCAGAACGTTACAACCACAACAGCCTGCTCCTCCAAAGAGATGTACTAGCTCTGTGTAGTGGAGAAGCCAAGGCTCATTACAATATTGTCCAAGATCTCTCCAAGATAGTATTTTCGGAAGCTTGGCTGACCAAAAGCCCCTGGAATGAGTTATGAGGGACTATTTATAGCAAAGGGTGGGGTGACTCTTCATCTACTCTATGACTATTACATCTAACTATCGACATTTGACTTAAACTTGACATGATGTTACATTACAATTCACATGTACCCATGTGAGAGAAAATGCCTTGAGCAAGCCATGCTAGACATCACTCTGACTTAGACAACCATGGAAGTCCAACTTGTCAACACCCTCGCGCTAATCAATAGTAACATATTGATGCCAAGATCAGTAGTCCTTGATGGTGTCGTGTGCTCCAACGTGACATCTTTTTGGAACCTAAATCTTGCCTCCATAGCATCCGAGTACACTGCTCGGGCTCCCCTGTCCAACTCGTCTGTAAGCATGCACATCATTTTCTTCAATGTGGTTGGACCAGCAACATACGTGTGCATGATGTCTACACTGATGGGAAAGTCTGGGTTGGTAGCAATGTGCATCAACTCGTTGAAGTACGAGTCAAGCTCTAGTCAGACCTATGCCTTTGTCTTTGCCTGGGTGAGAGTCCCAATGGATTGGATCTCATGTGCGCGCACCACAACATCCATACTCTTGAAAAAACATGCATGGGAAGCCTGTATACTAGTGATGAGTTGTGGGAGCTCTTCATAGTTCCGGATTTGACTCTGTATATGTGCTTTCAGCTCAAGTGCACTGGCCTTCATAATCTTAGGCAAGTGAAGTGGGGATCCCTTGTATCTCATCGTCCATGCTTGCGTGTATTCAACGGTAGCATGAAAGTTCGTCAAGATACGTTCTCTCCTAGAAAATCATTGTTGCCATCCATTGAGATGGACGACTACCTTATGCATGGTGCCAAAATTGGAGTACAACGCTCTCATAACTGTGTCAAGGGAAAACAATTCATCTAGTATTACCTTCTTCGATTCAGCTCAATTGGACGTTGTCACCAACTCTCCTCCTTTCTTGGTCATTTGTAGTTCCTTAGCCATTCACTCATTCTCAGCTATCAAAAAGCAGACACTTGAGCTAGTGGCTTTGACATACACTCTAGTTGTATCGTCCAAGGCTGCTGGATGTTTGTGCACATTAGACATGATCACTTGTTCCTCAACTTGCACAGGAGGTGTATGATTATCTGGAGTCGACACTCTCTGAGATTGCACAACTCTATGTTGAGATTCATCGAATGAGATGTTGTGCACCTCTTCTTCTGGTTGATCTTTGAGGATATCATTGCCTCCTTAGTCATTTGAGACTTTCTCACCATCTGGATGCGGTGAAGCAGGTAAGTTGACCTCTTGGTGGTGAGTCATAAGGTTTACGTCTTGTTCTGATTCTTGTTGCTCCATATCTGTATCCAATTGTTGAAGTGCTTGTTCTATCTCATGAGCGAAGTCCTTCTCCTACGATGGTTCACCTTGTTTCCCTGATGCCAGTTGTTCTGATGAATCCACTACCTGTACAGACATTGTTTCATCTGTTTGCACATGTTGCACCCCCTTTTGTCCCTATTGTTGTTGCACTTCCCTCTCCTGTTTGCATAGATCTCGTTCCTTTCCGAGTTGCTCCTTCAACTCATGCAAATCCTTCTTTGCTTCTTCCATTCTTCTCTTATCCCTCTGCCTTTGCATGATTTTCTTGTCGCAATATTGCCTCTTTACCTCTATATCCATAGTTGCTTTCTCCACAAGAGGATCTTCTTGGAACTTGCAGCTTTTCTCTTCCTCCATGCAATCGAGAATCTTCCTCTTGCCATTGTCGCGCACTGGTATGCTTGCCTCTGTTGTTACTGCTGCTGATGTTGGTGCTCTCTGGGATGTTGCTTCACCTTGCTTTGCTAACCACTCCACAGCGAAGTTGACCAGTTCATTGAGTCTGGAGAAACTATAGCAATATCTCCATGGGTCCTCCTTGGCCCAATGAAATTCCTCGTGGATCCAGTTGAATTATACTCTCGTGCAATGATCTTTCATAATACAATGTGGGTCATATGGATTGTAGCTTTGGAGTTCGAATGGATACTTTCATCAGTTATGCTTCGACATCTACTTGCTTGATACTTCGGATCTCATATAACCCAATCCACAATGGAAGAGCAGGCCAAGATGCCTTCTTGTTCCGGTGCAGTCTAGCTATCATCTTTCCGAGATGTGGTATGCTACTTCCTGCATGGCGAGTATGTCCAAGGAAAACTTCGGTAGAACATACGGAGGATTTTCCGTACTGAACATTCGGATGAAGGTTCCAGAAGGTGAGGCATACCAATCAGCAATGTCTATCAGTGCCTCCATTGCTTCCTTCAACATGCAGGGTGGATCATGTTCAAATATCATCTTGTAGACTGGGGTGACAAAATGATTGGACAACTATGTGATTACTCCTCTGAAGCTGCATTCAGACAACAACTTACAATATGTGTTCACAGCAGTCTCCACCGGTGACCATGCCCACTCCAAGCCCGGTAACTCCTGTCAAGCACAGATTGCATATAAGATGTAGGCGGACATGTAGATATCTGCTTGCATACCTCCGGGTGAATTTTGAGCCTTCGTTACTTGTTCCATCAGCTGATGAGCCAACATGTCGTACCAGTTACATGGTTTACCCTCTCTAGCCAGTTGGTCCAGCTCAATCACCCATTTCTATGGGAAGTTTTCCGTGCTTTCTTTGCCACATAGTCGGCATGAAAATATGACCAAGTATTGATACACCTTTTGTAGTATCTTCATCTTCTAGATCTGATTGGGTGTCATCCTGAATCTGGCCATCTCCTTTACCCAGTTCTTCAAAATGTCTCTGGAGTTGGCGTTGCTGCTGGATAAGTTGAAAGGAGTCTCCATGATAGTCACGGGCTTCGACATCTAATACATCGCATCATAATCATGTGTCCAGAAGGTGGCAAGCTTCATCCCACTGACACTGCTCAAGGTCATCGTCTCGGGATCAGTGTGTGAGACGATCCAGTGTGTCATGTCTGCGCATGGGAACGCGGGGTATCTGCATGCAATCCTGTAGAAGCTGAACTTGTGAATGTTCACATACACCTAATGATCTTTGAGGTCTTCCACAAAAATGTCTACAAATTCTCCATTGACCTCTTGCCATTTCAGCTTGATGTCCTTGTCTAGAAACATCTATCTTCATAGATCAGTAGACATGCAAACACCTACTCAACTGTTGCTCCAGTTGCACTTCCTTCAGTGTCCTTTGATCCTGCTCTCTTGGAGGTCATTAATCCTGTACTGTTAAGAGGCATATGAACACCTTAAAGATCTGGAGACAAAACAATATGCAAGGAAAGAAATCTGTTAGAGAAAACCAAAGCAAATTCAGGGAATGACTTAACACATACTTGGGGAATGATAGGCAAAGATTGTGCAATTTTTGCTGGGAGGTTGGGTGATTGGTTTCTAGAATTGTGCAAAAGGAAGACTAGTCTAGCTGTTGGATTTGCACAATGCGTAATCCATGCTGACTACTGACTACTGGGATTGCACAATGCGCAATTCTAATTGGAAATGATTGTAGGCTCAGAGACTGCATTGCGTAATTTTCTGGGCCAGTAGTCATTGTCCCTCAAAAATTTGCAAAACAATCCTGGAGGATAGTGTCTAGGTAGAAATGTACATTTCTGGATAGGAAGACAGAGCCTTCCTTCTCCAGATTATGCAATGTTGTTTGGGTGAGGCAGAATGCAGGCCAAGGCTGCCCAGACCCACCGACGGGAAACTGAAAGAAAATTTGAAAGTGAACGCATCATGACACTAAATGAAAGTAGAATTGATTTATCATGCATGCAAACATCGAATGAAAGATTCAGTGAACAGATCAAAATGCATGTGGGTGAAGCGAGTTGCTGAATCGACGACCATTCGTGCAAAACAGTTTCATGCATGCGACAGCAGTGAGATAGAAATGAAAACTAAAGCGGTGCTAGTACAAGCTAGTATTCATGTAAACGACAGCAAGTGTTCAAACAAATCAAGAAAACAACACTCACACAAGCGAAAACACAAAAAGCGATAGAAATGTTGAAAAAGACAAGTTGAGACCACTTACCCGTGAATTGTTGAGTCAGATGTGTCAAAGAGTCCTGGATGTGTTGTGGGATGTCAAATCTCCAAGGTCGATGTGAAAGAATGAGCTCTGATGCGTCGAATAAATGATTTTGAGCTCATGACACGCATGCCACAAACCTAGGAAAAAGCGACACTTGGAAGAAAGTTTCTAAAACGAACTTTGCATGTAACCTCTAGCTGCTAAAGATAGCTCCATAAATCATGGGATGCCTTTGCATGTTTCCTTTTGCTATTCGAGGAAAAATCAAGCCATGCATGCAAGTCAAGTGTCCTTGGTCCCGAGTGGAACTGGTCAACCCAACTGCTCATGCATGAGGCTGCTCAACTGCTGGAAGGAAATGTGCATTTTTGGCTAGGAGTTGGATTGGATGCCTAGGAGATTTGTGCAATTTCTAGGTAGAGAAGCTGACTACTACCCAGGATTACACAATTCCTAGGCTGAGCAAGCCTGGTGGGGAAACTTGCGCAATTTTCTGGGTGAATACTGTCTGGCAGGATTGCACAATTCTGGAGCCCAATAGGTTTCCAGACATAATTGTGCAATTTCTGGAGGGAAGGTTGGTTTCCCTTCAGAATTGTGCAATTTCTTGGGGGAGTTGCTCAGCCTACAGCTAGACCAAGTTCGGGTGATCATCCTATGAGGGGAATGCATCAAGATTTGATCGAGAGGTTGTCTTTGTGCAAGAACAACACTGAAGCTTATGTAGTTTACGAAGCAAGACAAGGTGTTTTGAAAGGTCAGTAGGGAGGTTCCAAAATGAAGCTTAAGGAAAAATTTTGGAGGGTGGTTGTAGCCGCTACAACAACATGGTAAAAGTATTATTTTTTTACCAATAAGATTGTCTTTTGGTACCATGGGTGTCCAATGTAAGGTACCTTGTGCATCTCATTTAACACCAAATTTTCCAACTCCTGAGAATTTGGCACATAAATCCTATTTATGTACAAAAGAATTTCATCTTTTCCCAATTCATAATTCATCTACTTTTGTTATAAATTACTTTGTTGTAGGTTTCCTTTTATTTCCATGTATTGTTGACCTAAATTTTTGGCATCCAAAATTTTGATTTTTAAATCCAATTTGCATACTGTTATGATTGTACCATACATTATATGCACCCTTTTTCTAAGTGTATCATCCATCTCATATTCCTTACCTTTTATGTGCTTAATTTCATAGTCATAATCAACCAAAAATTCCAACCATCTAATTTGTATAGCATTTAAATATGGCTATCCAAACAAGTGCTTCAAACCATTGCGATCAATTCTCAATTCAAACCTTTTCCACATGAGGTAATGCCTCCACATTTTTAAGGCGTGTATAATGGTTACCAACTCTAAATCATGAGTGGCACAATTCCTTTGATTCTCTTTCAACTCTGTTCATTTATAACATATCACATGTCCATTTTTCATGAGGACTCCTCCAAGTGCCTCCATACATGCATTGGTGCACACAATGAAAAGTTTATTTGGATAAGTTATCTTATGTATGGGTGCTCTTGTTAATAACATTTTTAAATGTTGAAAGGCATCTTTGCATTTATGAGAAAAATTTAAATTTAACACCTTTCTTTTGCAAGGAAGTCATAGAATGGGCTATTATTGAGAATCCATCAATAAATATTCTAAGGCCATGAAAGATCACACCTATATCACATTTTTGGGTGTTGGCCACTCTCTAGTTGTTTTAATATTTTATGGGTCTACTATTATCCCTTCCTCTGAAATGATATGACCCAAATAATGAATTTGACTTTGATAAAATGGTAATTTACTCGACTTGGCATATATTTGATTCTCTCTAGGTACTTGTAACACCATCCTCAAATGTCATTCATACTCTTCTTTATATTTGGAATATAACGCCAAGGAAAATTTTAGGGGCGAAATTTCGCTAATTAGCTATTTTTGGACATTTTCTAACAACAATATTCACCCATTTGATTAAAAATTCACCTGTTTTTTACATATATATGATTAAATGGATAATATTCACCAAAAATTTACCAATTTTAATAGTAAATTACATGTTTTATATTGAATATTTGTCTAGATATATATATATATATATATGACTTTTCAAACTAGAATAGTCACCTATAATACTATAAATAGGCATAATATTTGAATCAGTAAAAAAAAACCTTGTATAACACAATGTCATCCAAAAATATAATAATAAAATTATCCAAATACTTCTGAAAAATGCCATCATAAAACACATCAAGACACCTTGTGCATTAGATAACCCAAATAGTACCACCACGAACTCATAATGGCCATATCGAGTTTGAAATTATGTCTTATTAATATCTTCCTCCTTAATCCATAGTTGATATTACCCCGATATCAAATTGATTTTGAAGAACACCTTAGCTCCCCTAAGCTAATAAAGCATGTCATTAATTCTTGGAAAAGGATATTTATTCTTTGTTATTATGTGCAGTTGACTAAAATCAATACACATCCTTATTGTATCATCCATCTTTTAAATAAAGAGCATCAGGGCACCCCAAGATGACACACTTGGGTGTATGTACCCTTTCTTTAAGAGTTCTTATATCTACATTTATAATTCTTTAAGTTATGGTGTGCTCATCTTGTAAGGTGTTTTCGACGTTGGGGCAACTCTAGGTACCAACTTTACAGGGAAGTTAAAATCCCCTGGAATTTTGGCGAAAACATTTTCGAAATCCTTAAGTACCCAATTGTCTTAATGCATGATGTTTGATCCTTGGTCTTCCCCTCTACGTAGGCTGCAATAATTTGGCACCCTTTTCTAAAAAAAAAAACTTCAGTTGCATGGTTGATATTTCCCTGACAAAAATTTGCCTTCGAATCCCCTAGACTTGTCTCTATCTCCCTCCTCCATCAAGGCAAGTAAATGACTTATTATAGCAGTCTAGGATTGCACGATGTTTTTCCAACCAATCCATACCAATTAGGAAATCATATGATCCTAATGGTATGATGTTCAAAACTGCAATTGTGCTTAACCCATTCATATTGATTTGCCATTATTTTACAAGTTCAATTACTCTTATTTTAGCTCTTGTAGATAAATGAACTAATCAATTCCTACCATGTTTAGTTTCCCTTAAGTTAAATATTTCAACAAGATTAGGATCAATATAATTATTAGTAGCTCGAGAACCAATTAAAATGGAAATGGGATAGTTATTTATCTTACCTTCAACTTCAATGATGCACCCTTAATTGTTATTTTGCATGTTATCCAATGTTGCATAGACCCTGGGCATGCTTTTATCTATGACATCCATTGTATCAACTCCTTGAATGTCATGTAAAGTCCTTTTTTTCTCTCATTTGGAAGGGTGGTCCCTATAATGTGCTCTCTTTTACAACTCCAACACCTAATGGGCTAAAATATTGGTCTCTTACTTAATGAATGACCCCACATTGGCTCAATATGGGTTAGTTGAGTTTGTTGTTTTGTCTGGGAATTTCTTTTAAAATTGAAGATTTGAACCCCTTCTTATTTTTCTCCAACTAGGTTCTTTTGTTTTCACCCCAAGATTTTTGAAGGTTGGTTTGTATTTTCCCTATTCATAAAGGTATTGTACCTTCCTCATTGTTTCATCTAAGTTCCTTGATTCATCAAATTAAATTATGTCACCATAAAATGGTGGCAACCCATTCACAAATATTTGTATTTTTATCTTTTAATCCTTTATAAAATCAACATATATCAACAATTCGGTGAATTTCCAACCATACTCTTCCATTGTCATATTTCCTAACTTCATGTCAAAGAACTCTTGCATTTTCCTTTCATAGTGGTGCTCAAATTGGTATTTCTTTTAGAAGTAATTTTCAAATTGCCTCCATGAAATGTTATTTTCATTCAAGTGTTTGATTTCTTTGAGTTTTTCCGACCACCAATTATCTTTTCCTTTCAAGTGGTAGATTTCAATTCAAGCCTCTAAATTGGGTGAGTATTATGTACTGGAGGTATTTTCTCATTTCCAAAAACCACACTTTAGCCTCCTCTCCCTTCTTGTACTCACCATTATATATGGGAGGCTTGATCTTTTGGAGCTCTCCTTGTAAACTATCTTAGTCTCCTTCTTGGTTGCCTCACTAGTGATATGCTTGGAAAATTCCATGATTGTGAGGAAACATAAGATCTCTTAGTTTATTTCCTTGATGTGTGATGGTGCTTCCTAGCAGGACTCCTAGAGTGCCTTGAATCTCTAGAATCCTTCCCCCTAACTCACAAATCATGTTCGTTTTCCTACATATAATTAGATCTCTAGTCCATTCCCATCTGTACTTTATTTAGTATCTGTAAAATTCGAGTGTTAATTTGTTGGTTATCTTGTATCATCCTTTCATTATCATCCTTGTAGTTCAGAATCTCCATTTTAAGACTCCTCAAGGTCTCTTCTGGGTCCTATCCTCTAGCCTAACCCTTCCATGCCCACTTGACTCTACTTTATCATTACCCATGCTAATTTTCATATCTATGACCTCTTCTTCATGGTTATAGGATAACTTAGCATCCGTCATACTTTCAACCCTCATGTTGGTTCTTCCCTATAGACCACCTACAACCTTCTTTTAAATTTATGATAAATTTCCTATCTCAAACCAAAATTCTAGGTTGATAGACATATTCTCCTCTTTAATATATTTCTATTGACTATCCCTTTTGTTGAATTTTGGTTCCAAGTTGAAATTTATGACTTGTGAAAGTTTCGGCCCATTCAGCCCAATTTCCCATGTTCTATCACAACAATCCTCAATCAATTTTTTGAATAATTATGTATCATAATTTCAAATACAGCTCTATGGTTGTTTTTATTGTCCAATAGTTTCTTATTAAATACTTCATCATCCCAATTCAAGCTTTGGTTTCAAAGTTACACCTTTTTCAAGTGATGGAAAACGTTATTTTCCCCTTACACTATTTCAGACATAACTTTTTCATATTGGTTATGTTTCATGATTTTAATATGTCATTGGAAATTTCTCTTCAATATATTTATTTGAGCTATAGACACGACCTACAAAATCGATATAGGAAATTTTTTGGTTGTTCGCTACCTAAAAACATCGTTTAGGGCCTAAAAAATGCTTTGCAAGTGGTTAACTCAAAAAATAGGAAAAAAAATATAAAAAATTGCCTTTTTTTTGTTGTTTGAATCCCGAGATCAATCAATTTTGCATAAAACATTGTTTTGGTACTATTTTTAGTTATACATACCTCCTCATTACACCCTCCCTTTATTGGAAAATAAATTTTTTTGTGTATATTTTAGCCTCTAGTTCTTATTAGACACGAACTGAATTTGCATGCATTTCCTTAAACACCTAGCCCACATGCATCTTCCCTCTTTGCATTTTAGTCCCCATTTAGGCTCCATGGTTCACATGGTACCTTCCACATAACATTTCTTGACTAGCAACGGCTACACACAAGGTCCATACCCACTTTTCTTCCATTATGTGCAATTTTTCCCTCACAAATCTGATGGTTGAGATCACTTCAATCCAACAATCCATATCCCTATCGGATAAAAACATACACAATGGATAAACTAAAGTTTCATCCCTAATGGACTCAATGGTTGAGATCATTTTGATCCAACAGCCCGGATCCATATCAGATCTAAACATGCGTAGGGGATAAAATAAAGTTACACCCCTGATGGATTTTATGGCTATGTTCATTCCCCGTCAATGGTCTAGATTGCACATTAGGTTTCAATAAGAACATAAGATAAAATGAGGTTACACTTCCGATGGATCTGATGGCCATGATTATTTCCCATAAATGGCCCATATTGTCCATCAAGATCCAACAAGTGTGGAGGTTGTAGGTTTCAACCCCGTACAGAAATTACCTACATACAAATTCTAAAACACAAAAAATAAACAATGCGAGAGCATAACACATAAAACACATATACACAGAGATTTTCCCTTGAATCCCAAAACCGGGACCACCAGCTTGATTTTTCATTATCTTCCTTTCAATGATACAATACATATTTATACATGATGAAGCATCCAATACCATGGACCGAAAACCATCGCATCCAAAACCATGGACCGAAAACCATCGCATCCAAAACCATGTGCAAAAATCATGCACAAAACCATAGGTAGGTCCGCCCAACGTAATATAGGGTCCCAAAAAAAATTCAGAGGGGGGCTACCCACCCCCCTCTAACCTTTCGATTGACTACATGGGCTAGTTGTGGAAATAATATAACACAACCCAAAATTCTCCCACTTGTTGTTTTCTTTCCACAGGGGGCCACAGGAGATCTTACTCGTTTATCTAGCCCTGCAATGCCCATTGTTTCTCTACACCAAGAGAACTTCTCAGAGCTCACAAATTTTTTCAATGCATTTGTAGTATTCTTCATAGTGTCCCCCTTTACCAGAAACACCTTTTTGTCTTCTATCATATCCCTCACAAAGTGATACTGAACATCAATGTGCTTTGTCTTTGAATGGTAAGCAAGGTTCTTTGCCAAGAAAATTGCACTTTCGCTGTCACAGCCTATCCTTATAGCTCCCTGTGCCAACCCCATACTTGAACACAATCTTTGCAACCAAACTGCTTCCTTGGTTGCATGAGTGGTTTCCATGTATTCTGCCTCTGTACTTGATAGTGCCACTAAAAATTGTTTCTTACTCATCCAACTGACTGCACCTCCAAATAGGTTAAACACATACCCACTTGTATATCTTCTCTAATCCAGATCTCCAGCCCAGTCTGCATCAACAAATCCATGAATATCCAACACTCTGTCCAATCTCGGTCTTCCTTGGTAGCACAAGCCATAATCACTAGTGCCACGTAAATACCTGAAAACCCGCTTCACTATTCTCCAGTGCTCCTTCCCTGGTTTTGACATAAATCTGCTCAATACTCCCATTGCATGTGCAATGTATGGTCTAGTACAGAACATTGCATACATTAGGCTACCCACTGCACTTGCATATGGAACACGGGACATGTCCTCTTCCTCTTCTTGTGTCTTGGGACACTGTTCAGCAAATAACTTCACACCTACAGGAATAGTAACCTTCACTGATTTACTATCTTGCATATTAAACCTCTGCAGTATTTTCTCGACATACTTCCTTTGGTTTAACTAGAGCTTCCTCTTTCCTCGATCTCTTTTAATTTCCATGCCCAAAATATAGTTTGCAGCACCAAGATATTTCATGTCGAATTTGGAGGAAAATTGGGTCTTCAAATCCTGGATAATTTCTTTGTCATTCCCAACCAACAACATATCATCCATATACAAGACCAAATAAATAACACAGTCACCAATTAATTTAAAATACACACAGTGATCTACTTTTCTTCTTGTGAAGCCAAGTCCCCGTATAAATGTATCAAATTTTTGATACCACATCTTTAGTGACTGTTTTAACCCATACATATACTTCTTTAACTTGCATACCAGTTCTTTCTTACCCTTCACCACAAAGCCTTCAAGTTTCTTCATGTAGATCTCCTCTTCCAGATCCCCGTGAAGAAATGTTGTCTTCACATCCATCTGTTCTACCTCAAAATCAAAAGCAACAACAACAAATAAAAGTAATCTAATAGAAGTTACATTGGCAACAGGAGAAAAAATATCACCAAAATCAATTCCCGACACCTGGGAATAACCTTTTACTACCAAACGAGCTTTGTATCTCTCCACATTTCCTTCTACATTTGTATTCTTCTTGAACACCCATTTGCTACCAAGGGGTTTCCTTCCAGCTGAAAACTCCACCAGATCCCA
The DNA here is from genome assembly GCA_031772625.1 of Pinus tabuliformis. Taxonomy (NCBI): domain Eukaryota; kingdom Viridiplantae; phylum Streptophyta; class Pinopsida; order Pinales; family Pinaceae; genus Pinus; species Pinus tabuliformis. The sequence continues at coordinate 1,098,287,460 of CM062819.1, forward strand.
AGCCTCATTTTTGTGCAAAGATGACATTTCATCAACCATGGCCTCTTTCTAGAGTTTTCCATCCTCTGAATCTACTGCTTCCTTCACAATTCTGGGATCATCATCAGTAACAGATAAAGCAAAATTTGAACAAAAAGCAGATGGACTATACCTTTCCGGCTGCCTTCTTTCTCGAACTGATATTCTCACACCCAGAGTTTGTGGCTCTTCATCTTCTGATTCCTCCTCTGTTGTAGAGTCTGATTCTTCCTCCTTAAGCTCAAACTCTATCTTCTCAGTTTCCTTTAGTTGGACTTCATGTTTAATAACATATTTCACCTCTCTGAACACTACATCTCAGTTGTACACAACCTTCCTTGTTACTGGGTTCCAAAGCTTATAACCCTTTAAACCATCCTTATACCCAATAAAGATGCACTTTTCAGATTTACTATCCAACTTGGTTCTTTTCTCCTTTGGAACATGTATATATGCATCACATCCAAATACCCTCAGATGTGAAAGAGAGGGTTTCTTACCATTCCATACCTCTTGTGGAGTCTTATCCTCCAACGTTGATGAAGGTGATCTGTTGACTAGGCAACATGATGTCTCCACCGCCTCTGCCCAGAATTCTTGTCCTAACCCGGCACCACTGAACATGCTTCTTGCACTTTCCATAAACATCTTGTTCATTCTTAATGCAAATCCATTTTGATCAAGTGTGTATGGAGTATTCTTCTGTCGTGCTATACCACACTTCTTACAGAATTATTCAAATTCCTTGTTGCAAAACTCTCCACAATTATTTGTACTCAACACCTTTATCTTCTTCTCTGTCTAGTTTTCCACCAAAGCCTTAAATTATTTAAACCTGTCAAAGACTTCAGATTTCTTCTTGAGGAAATAAATCCATGTATTCCCTGAGAAGTCATCTATAAATGATACATAGTACACAGACTTACCCAGTGATGGAACCTTCACAGGTCCAAACACATCACTGTGCACAAGCTCTAATATTTGTTTCGCCCTCTTACCACCAGAGGGGAAACTCACCCGATTCTACTTCCCATATACACAATTTTCATAGAAATCAAAATCCAAAGAGATATTAGTCATACCTTCTACCATACCTTTACCATGAAGTATTCGAAGGCCCTTCTCTCTAATATTTCCAAGCCTTTGATGCCATAGCATGGTATTTTCTCCATAGACCACTAGATTTTTTGTTCCACCTTCAAGAACCACAGAACTGTTCCACCCATCAATAACAGTGCTACCTTGCAGCTTGTACAGAGTTCCAATCCAAACTCGCCACATCAATACTAGTGCTCCCTGAACCATCTTGTAGGTATCTTTCTCGAACACTGTTTTTACACCTACATCATCCAGCTTGCTTACAGAAATCAGATTTCTGTCCAATGCAGGAATATAAAGAACACCTGGAAGTGTTCTAACCCTTCCACCTTGCAACTTCAACTTTACTTTTCCGCGACCAACGAATCTAGCCTTCCTATCATCCCCTAAGAAGACATCACCACCATCATATTTCTCATACTCGCAAAACCACTCTCTATGGGGAGTGAAGTGAAAGGATGCACCTGAATCAATCAACCATGCCTCATTATCTATAAGTGTACTTGAAGAAGCCAAGTACACATCCCCACCTTCATCTGAGGTGGTTTTCGCCTCTGCAGAAGGAGCATCATCAGATCCCTTTCCTTTGTTAGGAGCTTTAGATTTACAGTCCCTTTTGTAGTGCCCTTCCTTTTTGCATTTCTAGCAAACCACCTTTACAGGTTTTCCTGGAGATTTAGATCTCCCTCTAGATTTATATCTCCCACTCGATGACTTATTTTTGTTTCTGTTCTGGGACCATCCTCGTACAGACAAGGCATCACCATTCTGGCTCTCCATATTTTTCTGTCTCATCTCCTCCGTCAACAAGGATGAGATTATTTCATCAAACTGCAAGGTAGTTGCATTGCTACCTATTGAAATAACCAGACTATCCCACGAATTTGGTAGAGAACACAACAAACAGATGCACTTATCTTCATATGAAATTTTAATACCAACAGATAATAACTTACTTACAACAGTATTAAATGCGTTCAGATGCTCTGTCACTGAGTCTCCATCTTTCATCCTCAGGTTATACATATTGTTCCGTAGGAACAATTTATTCACCAGAGACTTAGATTGGTATAAAGTCCCTAACTTGTCCCACAAAGCCTTAGCCATAGCTTCCCCTGATACATTCAATAATACTGAATCTGAGACACACAATCGTATTGTGCTCTTTTCCTTCCGATCCAACTTCTTTCGTTCTTCATCGAACACTCACGTTGGTTTAGCACCCGGATATATCGTGATCCACTGAGCTCTATCCACCACTAGATCCTCCATCTTGAGTTTCCACATCTCAAAACTCTGACCATTAAATTTCTCAACCTCTATCTTTCCACTGCTCGCCATCTTCTTTCACCACCAGAATCGATCCCACAGATCTCCCATTGAACATGGTCTATCACAGGCCCGAGCGAAACCCCTCAGCAACAAAGGCATCCCCTTGAAGCCAAAACAGATGTGATACCAAATGTAGGTTTTAACCCCATACAAAAATTACCTGCATACGAATTCTAAAACACAGAAAATAAACAATGTGAGAGCATAACACATAAAACACATATACACAGAGATTTTCCCTTGGATCCCAAAACCAGGACTACCAGCTTGATTTTTCATTATCTTCCTTTCAATGTTACAATACATATGTATACATGTCGAAGCATCCAATGCCATGGACCAAAAACCATTTCACCCAAAACCATGGACCAAAAACCATCACGTCTAAAACCATGGACCGAAAACCATCGCATCCAAAACGATGTGCGAAAATCATGCACAAAACCATAGGTAGGTCCACCCAACCTAATATAGGGTCCAAAAAAAAATTCCCAGGGAATTTCCCCGGACCCTGTAGAGGTGGGCTACCCGCCCCCCTCAAACCCCCTGTGTCCCCCCCACTGTGCAATCGATGCAACGAAGGGGGGGCTCTGCCCCCCCTTTAACCACTCAGTTAACTACATGGGCTAGTCATGGAAAGAATATGACACAACCCAACAAAGGTTAAAATGAAGTTGCATACCTGATGTATTTGATGGCCATAATCATTTTTCATCAATGACCCAAATTTCCCATGGGGTTCTAAAAAAGCATGGAGATTAAAACAAAGTTGCACCCTCTTGGATATGACATCTAACAACCAATTAGGTCAACGATCAATATTGATATTGTCTTCAAAGTTGTAGGAGACTTAATAACTCATCAAAGTTTGCTAGTGTTTGGTTGTGCCAATAGTCTTCCACCCAGCCCCCTCCACCTTCCAACTTAGTTTCCACCTAACATCACCAACTCACTACCGACGTCATAATTTTTTTGTTCTCTTTCCATCAATAGTGCTTAGTTTTCTATAATTTTTTGTATGTATGAATTTAGCATTTCTATAACTAAAATTTACTCATCGTTGTTGGGTATGTAACAATAAATTTAACTTGTATATCTACCCCCACAAAGGTTTTCACCCCAAAATTTAGATATTTTTCCATCTCCATTTCCTGCAAATTTTATCAAACAGTGGCCCAACAATCTGCATTTTTCCTTTATAGTGAAGTTTGACCCATATGTCTTTAGTGTTATAAACCTAGGCTGTTATAGGATTTTGCAATTCCCCCACAATAGGATGTTGGGCATTTTATTACACTACCACCGTAATGAGGCAAGGAGGCCTGGCTCCCTAACCAGGGACACACCACGGGAGAATACCCCCATTGGTTGTACCGAAGTGAAGAAGGGAAGGGTGGGGAAATAAAGTGGTTGTTACCCCTGTAGTGATATTTTTTACAAATTTTCTTTTTATTTATTTCTTGTTCATGTGGCATGCATAACTAATGCATTCTACCATGTAATGCTCTCGTGCATAGGTGTATAGACACATAATTATGCCATTATTTTCTATGTATATTCAACAGACATAACTAATTTTTTGTTGCAACATTATTTTAATTAAACATTTAAATTAACACTTATCTAATTTATAGATGCCAACAAGTTGTATACCTCAGACATTCCTCCTAGTCGTAGACCATAGTGCTCATTTTTCTTAGTTGTGGGTCACTCCCGAGTTGGGGTTTCGAATCCGTTAGTAAATAACTTAGGTGAAATTAGGTATATGATCATTACTATATATAAATAGGACCAAGATACCAAACCCCGACAACATCCAACCAATAGGCTCACATCCCCCATCATCCCCACACCTAAGTAGTGCACCTCGTTCTCTACACTTGCAGTCCCCTGGGTTGTGCCACTACCTCTAGGGTATCTAACTTGGTCGACTAGGGATGCATCAAATCCGTGTGGCTTTAGGATTTCTTGCTACCCTTAGGGGTTTCTAGGTACCCTTTAGGCCCTCACACTGGGGAATGTGTCCTCCCCTGTCACACTTTCATCCCTTATTTTCCCATCAAGGTGTCTAGTCCCTTAGTCCCTTTCCCCAGTGTGAGGTCTTAAAGGGTACCTAGAAAACCCTAAGAGAAGTAGGAACTCTAGGAGGCACACAGATCTGATACATCCATGTCTGAACGAATTAGATACCTTGGAGGTAGTGGCACAACCCAAGGGACTGCAAGTGTAGAGGAGGGGGTGCACTACTTAGGTGTGGCATTGATGGGGGATGTGAACCTATTGGTTAAGGTTGTTGGGGCTTGGTACCTTAACCCTATTTATATGTAGTATTGGTCATGTACCTCATTTTAGGTAAGTTTTCCCCCATGTATTTGAAGCCACATCTTGGGAGTGACACGCTGCTGAGATAAATTAGAAGTGTGGTCTATGGCTAGGAGAAATTCCTAAGGTCTACAACATGTTGGCATCTATAAATCATATAATTGTTAATTTAACTATTTAATTGAAATTCAAATGTAATAGAAAATATAATTATGAATGTTTCATATGCATAGAAAAAAATGACATAATTATGTGTTTATGCACCTATGCAAGCCAACATTACATGGTAGAACACATTTAGTTATTGTTGAAGGTTTTGGATCCGCCAACATTCAAGGTATCTCCCTAGTATGAAGTCCCAACTAGACCTCACACCATTTGGTGTAGGAGTCCCATCCAGTATGATTGCTCGGTTGCCATTATCTTAAATATATGTCTTATCTCTTGCTTCTCAGCACATGAGAGTGGTATACTTAGTCTTCAAACATCTAGGTTCGTGTGCCTCGTGAGTGCTTAGTGTAACTTGTGCCTAATTTCTTTCACTGCAGAGGGAGAGGGTGAGAATGAGTCTTCAGTCGATGTAGAGACACACAACACAGCAGGATCTGTGCAGCTTCTGGTGGAGTAGTCCACACAGATGCGACAATCACAAACACAAAGTGAAGAGAGATCATGTACAACACCCAGCGGAGTAGTTCACACGAGTGTGACAGACATTATAATAAGTTTACAAGAATGATTTTGTCTAATGTCCGGAGGAGTAGTCCACACAGGCGAGACAAAAATAACAACTGATACAACACATTTCCAACAATGTATGCACTAAAACAACCGAAATAGTTCAACTATCTTAGTACAATTTAAAGAAACATTCATTCCAAGCATCCAAAGAATAGTCTTATAAATGACTACAATACATGTGTGAAAATGTGTTGTCATGTTAACAGGTTTCTGAATTAAGCGAAAGTTCCAAGACAAATTCGTACACCATATATCACTAACCCCATTAATGGAGAGTTGGAGCCACTTCTTGCTCCTCAAAAAAAAGACTACAAATTCTCAAGGCTACATGGGAGGAGCCAAGGTGAAAAGTCCCTTGTTGTACAAATGAAGGGTTATATATAGCCAAGGGTGAACTGACTCTAATGACTGTTCGACTTCCCTCATGATTGTTCAACCTACATCACTCTTCGACTTACATGAATATTTCACTTAATCAGTGGGTCTCTTGGACTTCCATGTTACACTAAACTAATTACAACAAGTATGGCCCATAGTAGTGATGTGGCCGAGATGACTCATGATACAACTCGACATGACACTGCTAGTATTCACATGTTGTTTGTGATTTTTTTGTCAAGTTGTTGTGTTCCTGAGTGATGAGTGTGCTCTCGATGTATCATATCTTTACCTCCACATGACAAAGTGTGTGGGGTATTTGATGGTATTGGTGTTCACTTGATGTTTCATGCATGTGCATGTGTCTCCCTCGCTTGCTACTTGATATGATTCGTGTGTTCATCTAACCGCGAGCAAGTCTTTTAGCATGCACTCCTTGTTCATCCCATTCGTCGTCCCGCCATGTCTCATCCATGTACCTATTTCTGCAATCACTCATGACAAGATGACATCAAATCCAGAAATACCATATTCTACCATGATGCATTGTCTTTTGTTTCTGGGTACAGGTGACTAGGAGACAGGATAAGGCTCTGAAACAGCACAGATCACATGTCAGGCCGGGATGTGAGGCTCCGAGATATTTTTGGGAAAAACTGCGCAAAGGTCACTGGGAGGTTGGGTTGAGCAGTCTGTGATAGAAGTGAAATTTGTGGGAGACGGCTCAGTTGGGAGGCAGAATTGCATAGTTTTTCCACGAAGGTAGTGTGGGCAATAGGCAACACAGGCAGTGAAAACTACGTAGTTTTCCATAGGAGGCTAGGATCAGGCTGCAAGAGCTTTCTAGTCAAAAATACATTGTTCTAGGAGGTAGTCAAGAGAGACATGACTGCGCAGTTTCCGAGTTGAGCGGAGTGTCAGGCAGTAGGTGGACTGTCAATGAAAAGTGCGCAGTTTCTGGGCTGAGCAGAGTTTCGAGCAGTAGGTGGACTATCAATGAAAACTACGCAGTTTTCAGGAGGAGTGGAGGGTAGGCTAGCAAGGGTACTGCCTGGAAGAACTGCGCAATTTCCCAAGACAATGTAATGACAGGAAACAGGTTCCTACCCCTCATGTCTGCGTAATTTCTGTAGGCAGTGCAGGTAAGTAGGTTGGACAACTACCACGTATTTTTGGAGATGATTACAGCCCTGGGTCATAACTCAATTCAAAGTTTTTGGTTGACTAGCAGGAGGTTCGATGGATAGGCTTGCGAGAAGCGCAGACTGAAATCGCTTCTTGGCCAACTTCTGCGTTGTTTTAGGTGACAGTCAACTGGCTTGATTCTGGAACTGCGTATTGCAGACTTCCTAGAGGACAACCTTAAGATTTGCGTAGTTCTAGGCAACAATGCAAGGTCACTGAGGGCTGAGACTGCACAGTGCAGCTCAGTGAGGTCTGGTTGATGGAGGGTGGTTCTGTCGACAAATCTTCGGAAAAATTACTAAGTGTGTGAGTGATTGAACACGTGTATACATGACCTTGCAAACACACACTCAACATGACTCACCAACAAGACACCTCAAACCGACAAGACAACATATGCTCAGCATGACCCTCTGTGAGACTATCAAATGGTGAAAGCGACAAGTGTGACACTTGGGATAGACCTTCGGATGACCGTGACAAAATACGAGATAATGCTTACAACATTGTGTGTGAGTGTGACAGGTGTTTACATAGTCAAAACAACTCATTCACACAAAGACAAACCTTCATTATCACTAGAACAAGGTCGCAATCTTGACATAGCAATCAACATGCCAAAGACGACAATTGGTCAAACAAGCAAAAAGGAAGCAAGACATGTAGAGGAAATGCATGAAATTACCTTTTTGTTTACACACATGCATGTTGCTAATGACATGATGATATGACAATGACAAGTAGTCCTACAAATGTAGCTAAGGGATGTACTTCGAATGTTGTTCTTTACTTACCATACTCACCCTCGAGATGATCATGCATCCAACAAAGTTTGCATGTGGTCCTGATCTTTTTCCATCACTTAGTCTCTTGGTCCTTCTCCTCAACTCCTTTGGGTGATCTTAGCATGTCACCTTTTCCTGTAGTCACTGAGAGATATATCACGCAGTTTCATTGGGTAGTGACTACTGTAAGGATGAGGCCCATCTGCACAGTTTCTGAATGCAATACAAATAGGGAAGCTTGGACAACACTACACAGTTTTAAGGAATAAGACACCGCTCTGGGATGGGGTCCTAGGAGGACACCTCTACACATTTTTTGAGTGCAGTGCAGGCTAAGAGGTAATACTACGCAGTTTATGGATGCAAGGCACTATTGCAGGATGGGTTCTGGGAGGACACATCTGCACAGTTTCAGGTTGCAAGGCACACTAAGCAGCTGAGGGACAATACTCCACAGTTTCTACAGATAGTGGGTTCCGGCTAGGGGCAGGACACTGGAGGAAACCATTGCGCAGTTTTGGATGCTAAGGGAGGCTAGGGTCTCCATGCACTATGCATTTCCAGCGGGCAAGGGAGAAATCCTGAGGGTTGCAGAAGTAAAGTGCACAATTCCGGGAAGCTAGATGAGGCTAGGTTTCTCGGGAAATGGATAAGTGTGAGATCATTGACATGGATGTAAACAGTGATAAGACTTGACTATGATCATACACGAACACTTAGTGATACAGCGTAGACCATCTAGAATGTATAAAACATACTCTTCTTGATGCAACAACCTTCGTGACAAGAGTGCGTGAAGTGAGTGTGAAACATGTCTATGTGATGATAACAACTCATGCATGCATGCTTTCCCTTGAAGCAAAACAACATCCCCTTTGCATGACAAACAACAATCCCTATGCCTAAATATGGCACATGCTACATAAATATGAGAACGTGGACAACTCTTAATATCAAGTAGGGGAGCTTGAGATGATGATCTTACCAACAAGTGACCCCAAAACAATCGATCGCAAGATCCAAGGTAGGCTCTGAAATTTGCGTTCAAGCCAAAATTTTGGAGGGTGGTTTTATCCGCTACAACATTGGCGACACACTGGTAGAACTCTAGCTCTCTGTATGGACCTTGTTTCATGAAAAGCGAGTCTAACCCTTCCGAAAGTATTGTTTGATTCTTTAATTGTGATGGATTCCGCACTAGCTTGTGTGAAAGATGTAGTCCCTACCATTCTCTTGATTAGTCAGCACACATTCCAAGCCAAGTCAACTTAGTTGTTTCGATTGGGGATGAGGGGTATATTGATGCACAAGTAATATAAATATCAGAGTTTAAATTTCATCTCTGGTGTTGCTCTGCTGCCACCAGGCCTGGACAGTACCCCGGTAGAGTCATGCAGGAACACAAGCATCGCTTCACTGCTAGTGATCATGGTCAATACCCCGGCGGAGTTACTAGCATCAACTCTCTGAGAAGGGAGCCTTTCTCTTCTTTCACCTTTTCATTTTTAATTTTTTCATTTTTAAAGAACTATGCACTGGCACTTAATTATTTCAAAGGCGAAAGAGGGATCCCAACTTATTGAGAGAAAAAGAGGTTGTTTCTTCAGACAAGTATGTTATATATATCTCTAACATACTTCTTAAGTTTTTCCCCCTTACCTTACTCTACCTGATTGAGCTGACAAGCGTTAACCCAAAATAATCGATTAGAGTATGCGATACTAGTTAATAATGCAAGCATTGTATTTTCACCAAGACTCACTCTAAACAGAACGTATTTTCCATCAAGGTATCATCGACTAAAGAAAACAAGCTATCCATAAAGAGAGATGACAACAGATAACCATATGTTGATAGTTGTACAAGTCCTCTTAGATTTTCCCGACTTGTCTCGGGAGCCAAATACAGTTTCATGAGAGGCTAACATATGGGTACAAGCAAGAAAAGAAAGCAAAAGAAAAAATGCAAAAGTAAAGAAAAACAAAAAACAAGTAAGCAAAGAAAGAAGCAAGAAAACCAAACCAAGTAAGCAAGCAAACAAACATGAAAACCATAAACATAGCAAAGAAAGAAATAAAACACTACTCCTACCCCTACACTAAATATTGCATGGGCCTGCTCATGTAAAGTGATATTTCCAATGCAGCCATCGATGCATTGGCTGGCCCATGTTGGTGAAGGCATGGTAAAAAAGAAAGATATGCATGTAAACCAATGAACAAGAAAGATAGAACAATGAATACCAACATGCTCTGGGTTCTAGATCATCCACAGAAAAGAAAAGAGAGAATGCACAAGACAAACATTATGCGGATGTACCATGGTGGTGCTACGTACTGCATGCAAATAATAAACATACACACTCTTTGAACTGTGACATACTAGAAAAAATGATAAGGAGAGACAACTTATGCTTTACAAGTTTGCTTGTTGTGTAAGAATCCTCCAAGGAATGAGTGATGGGATCATGTGATTCGAGTGGAGGAATTAAACTTTGCATATTAGATTGATCTTCCATGCAAACAAGAGAGTGTTGAGGAGTTTTTCCACTTCATCAATAGATATATCATTGGGGACCAGTGGCTTAGAAAGATTGTCAGCGATTAAATCGACATAGTGATTGAGTAAGGAAGTACAGAGATCATGACAACCACGATCACAAAATTTGGGATGTTCATCGGCATCCTCATGATCTGATGAATCATGCAAAGGGGTTGATGAGAAATAAGGAAGTTCACCCTCTATTTTTTCAAAAATGGCAGAAGATAGATTGAACAAATTTTCAGAGGAAGATGTGTCCTCTCTACAATGTAATGACAGTATGACATCCGGTGTGTCGTGAATGATCGGAAGTAGAAACATCTGGAGATGAGTTTTCACAGGGAAAATCAAAAGTGGCAGAATCACCATAGATGTCAGGATGGAGCGGATGACGCATGGATGGAAGGGAGTGATCCTTCACCGCAAGTTCTTAATATTACCACACAAACTCATCATGAATGACAGCGTAGGTTAGTTGCACAACACCAACTCTGTCAACAACTTGATCCTCGTGAACACAAGATGTGGAGTCTGGAACGGGAGAACACAACATAGTACAATCCGGAGGATCAATGGAATGCGGAGACGAAGGTTGAGGGAACGATTCCACCTGACAACCAGCAGGATTGCAAGCCACATCTGCACAGATATTGAGAGCAGGTGGAGTGGGAGGATGTGACAATTCAACAAATGTGTGCACACCTTCTCCCACCTTGCATTGCGGAGCTAGATCTATTTGATGAGAAGAGGATGGATAGTCACTTGTGACAATGGCCTTGTCCGTCTTAGATTTGGCAGCTCTAACCCCGAGGTATGATAGTAGGGATTCAAATGATTCTAATAATTGCAGATTTTCATATATGTGAAGAAGATACTTAAATCTTCTATCGAGAAATTCCCAATCAATTTATTCTTCAAGAAATCGATATGCAAGATTAAAAAAGCGTGTGTGAAATTGCTCAATAGATTCATCAGGTTCTTTCTATAATTTCATAATTTCTTTATTGAGTTCTTTACGATCAAAATGATTGAAAGCACAGGTTATCTTTGTGAAGAATTGATGGAAAGAGTAAATAGATTTCTCAGGCGGTGTGGCACACCATAGCAGTGGGCGCCTTCGAAGCGTGAATGTGAATAGCATGCAGGTCATGTAATATTCTTGGATTTTATGCCTTTCATAAGATCCTATGATGGAAACTATGTGTCTAAGCAAGATTGCTCCACCTTCACCATCGTATATTTTATGTGACAATTCTTTCCAGATATCCTCCGAGATTTCAAAGTTATTTCCATAATACATACACTTCAGAATAGGAATTCTACGGTTAGTCATGATAAGTATGTGAAGATTCAAAACAAATTGTGAGGACTCATCTTGTCATCTGGCCCTCCTTCTAGCACCAAAAATGTTGATGGTGTTGGATCCGCCAACATTCAGGGGATCTCCCCGGTACGAAGTCCCAACTAGACCTCACACTGTTTGGTGTAGGAGTCACATCTGGTATGATGGCTTGGTTTCCATTATCTTAAAGATATGCCTTAGCTCTTGCTTGTCAGCACATGAGAGTGGTATACTTAGTCTTTAAACAACGACGTTCGTGTGCCTGGTGAGTTCTTAGTGTAACTTGCGTCTAAGTTATTTCACTGCATAGGGATAGGGTGAGAGTGGATCTCAAGTCGAGAGGGAATAGTCCCAACTCAGGTAGAGACACACAACACAGTAAGATCTACACAGCTTCCAGCGGAGTAGTCCACATGGATGCGATAGTCACAAACACAAAGTGAACAGATAGCATGTACAACACCCAGCAAAGTAGTCCACGTGAGAGGGGTGGACGTTATAAAAATTTTACAAGAATGAGTATGTCTAATGTCCAGCAGAGTAGTCCACGTGGGCAAGATAGCAATAACAAATGATACAACATATTTCCAATAGTGTATGCACTAAAACAACTGAAATAGTTCAACTATCTTAGTACAAGTTAAAGCAACATGCATTACAAGCGTCCAAAGAATAGTCTTACAAACGGATACAATAAATGTGTGAAAACATGTTGGCCTATTAACAGGCTTCTGAATTAAGCAAAAGTTCCAAGACACATCCGTACACCATACATCACTAATCCCAGTAGTGGGGTGTTGGAGCCATTGCTCGCTCCTCAAAGAAAAGACTATATACTCTCAAGGATATGTGGGAAGAGCCAAGGTGAAAAGTCCCTTGATGTACAAATGAGGGGGTATATATAGCCAAGGGTGAAACTGACCCTTGTTAATGTTCGACTTCCCTCATGATTGTTTGACTTACATGACTCTTCAACTTACATTTCTCTTTGACTTCATATCTGGGTCTCTTGGACTTCCAAGTTACATTACATTGATTACAACAAGTATGTCCCATAGTAGTGATGTGGCCGAGACGACTCATGACTCAACTCGACATGACACTGCTGGTATGCACATGTTGGTTGTGTCATTCGCGTCAAGTTTTTGTGTTGTTGAGTGATGAGTGTGCTCTCGATGTATCATATATTCACCTCCACATGATGAAGCGTGTGGGGTATTTGATGGTCTTGGTGTTCGCTTGATGGTTCATGCATGTGCATATGTCTCCTTCGCTTACTACTTTGTATGCTTTGTGTGTTCATCCAACCGCAAGAAAGTCTTCTAGCATGCGCTCCGTGTTCATCCCGTTCGTTGTCATTCCATGTCTCATCCATGTACCTGTTTTTACAATCACTCATGAAGAGATGAAATCAAATCTAGAAATCCCCTAGTCGACCATGATGCATTGTCTTTCGTTTCCAGGTGCAGTTGACCAAGAGAGAGTACAAGGCTCTGAAACAGCGCAGAGCGCATGTTAGGCTGGGATGTGAGGCTCTGGGACACTTTCGAGAAAAATTGTGCAAAGGTCACTAGGAGGTAGAATTGCGCAGTTTTTCTAGGAAGGCAGTGTGGGAAGCAAGGAACATTGGCAATGAAAATTGTGAATTTTTCCAGAGGAGGCCAAGATCGGGCTGCGGGAGCTTTCTAGTCATAACTACATAGTTCTAGGAGGTAGTCAAGAAAGACATGAATGTGCAGTTTCTGGGCTGAGCGGAGTGTCGGGAAGCAAGTGGACCATCAATAAAAACTTCACAGTTTTCAGGAGGAGTGGAGGGCAGGCTAGCAGGGGGGTTGCCTGGAAGAACTATGCAATTTTCTGGGATAGTGCAGTGACAGGCAGTAGGTGCCTTCCCCTCATATCTCTGCAGTTTCTGCAGGCAATGCAAGTAAGCAGGCTATATAGCTACTGTGTAGTTTTGGAGATGAGTGTAGCCTTGGGTCACAGCTCAATTCAAATGTTTCGGTTGACCAACGGGAGGTTTGATGGATAGGCTTGAAGGAAGCACAAACTAAAATTGCTTCTTGGGAAACTTCTGCGTTGTTCTGGGTGACATTCAGTTGGCCTGATTCTGAAACTGCGCAATGTAGACTACCTGGAGGATAACCTCAAGCACTGCATAGTTCTGGGCAACAGTGCAAGGCCACTGCCAGCTAAGACTATGCAGTGCAGTTCAGTGGAGGTCCGATTGATGAAGGGTGGTCCGGTCGACAGATCTTCACAAAAATGGCTAAGTGTGTGAGCAAGTGAACTCATGTATACATGACCTTGCGAACACACACACAACATGACTCGAAGAGAAGACAACATATGCTCAGCATGACCAACTGTGGGACTGTCTAATCGTGAAAGTGACAAGTGCGGCACTTGGGATAGGCCTTTTGATTATCGTGATGACACTTGCACGACAGTTCTTACAACAGTGTGTGTGAGTGTGACGAGTGTTTACATAGTCAAAAAAACTCATGCACACAAAGACAAACCTTCAATATCACCAGAACAAGGTCGCAAGCATGACATAGCAATCAACATGCTGAAGATGACAGTTGGTCAAACAAGTGAAAAGGAAGCAAGACATGTAGAGGAAACACATGAAATGACTTTTGTGTTTTCACACATGCATGTTATTGAAGACATGATGATATGAAAATGACAAGCAGTCCTACAAACTAAACTAAGAGATGTACCTCAAAAGGTGTTCTTTACTTACCATACTTACCCTCGAGATGATCATGCATCCGACGGAGTTTGCATGTGGTCCTAATATTTTTCCATCACTTAGTCTCTTGGTCCTTCTCCTAAACTCCTTGGGGTGATCTTAGCATGTCACCTTTTCCTGTAGTCACTAAGAGATAGATCACACAGTTTCAGCGGGCAGTGACTACTGTCGAGATGAGGCCCTAGGACGCCCATCTGCATAGTTTCTGAATGCAAGACAGATAGGGCATCTTGGACAACACTGCCCAGATTTAAGGAAAAGGACATTATTGTGGGATGGGATCCTTGGATGACACCTCTGCGTAGTTTTTGAGTGCAGTGCACGCTGAGAGCCAATGCTGCACATTTTCTGGATGCAAGGCACTGCTGCCAGATGGGTTCCGGGAGGACACATCTACACAGTTTCAAGTTGCAAAGCAAATTGATCAGCTGAGGGACAATAGTGTGTAGTTTTTTGAGACAGTGAGTTCTGGCCAGGGGAAGGACACTGGAGGAAACCACTATGCAGATTTGGATGCCAAGGGAGGTTGGGGTCTCCACACACTGCACATTTCCAGCAGGCAAGGGAGAAATATTGAGGGTTGCAGAAGAAAATTGCACAATTCCAGGAAGTTGGATGAGGCTAGGTTGCTCGGGAAATGGCTAAGTGTGAGATCAATGACAAAAATGTAAATAGTGATAGGACTCGACTATGATCACACATGAACACTTAGTGATACAACGTAGACCATCCAGAATGTATAAAATTTATTATGCTTGATGCAAAAAACTTCGTGAAAAGAGTGCATGAAGTGAGTGTGAAACATGTCTATGTGATGATAACAACTCATGCATGCATGCTTTCCCTTAAAGCAAAACAACATCCCATTTGCATGACAAATAACAATCCCTATGCCCAAAGATGACACATGCTGCATAAATATGAGAACATGGACAACTCTTAATATCAAGGAGGGGAGCTTGATATCATCATCTTACCAACAAGTGACCCCAGAACGATCGATCACAGGACCTAAGGTAGGCTCTGAAATTTGCATGCGAGCCAAAATTTTAGAGGGTGCTTGTGCTGCCACAACAATTATGCATACCACAAGAACAAGAAATAGAATAAAAAGAAAATTTGTAATAAATCTCACTACATGGGTAATAAGAGTAGTAAAACACCCAATATATGGTTGTGGGGATGTTACAGAATCATATCAAAACCCAGTTTTACAACACTTAGGCCTGGTTTGAACTTCGCTACAAAGGAAAAATGTAAATTTTTTGTGAAACTATTTGATAAAATTTGCAGGGAATGGAGATGGGCAGATATCTAAAATTTGGGATGAAAACCTATGTGGGGATAGATATACAATTTAACTTTATTATGACATACTCAATAATGATGAGTAATTTTTAGTAACTGAAACGCTAAATTCACACATATGGAAAATTCTATAAAATTAAGTATTATTGACAGAAAGAGAAAAAAATATATATATATATATATATATATATATATATATATGATTTGGCATTTACATCAATAATCTATAAGAGTGGTTGGAAGCTATGGGGTGAATTGGCCCCAAGTTCCTTAATATGTTCATTAGTCTTCTCATTTATGGTGTTGATATCATTCTTCTAACCAGAAGCCATGATGATCTCGACAAGCAGCTTAATATCCTCCATGATTATTGATCCAAGATCGGTATGACTGTTAATACCAACAAGCCTAAAGTCGTTATAATTAAATCTAAAAATATCAACCATGATAAATTATTCTATGATAACAATTACTTGGAGAATTTTTCTTCATACAAATATTTAGGTATTGACGTTTGTCATCAGCTCAACCAGAACTATAGCATTGAGAAAAGGATTATTAGAGTTTGGAAAGCTTGTTATGAACTTGAAATTAGGTGTATGTCGATTGATCTTTAGGTTTGGAGTAAAAATAAAATCCTCTTTGAGACTCTCATCACCCCTGTTACATTATATGGTTGTGAAGTTTGGGGTTGCAATATATCTAGATAATTATCGAGGAATATCGAGTTAATCCAAAAGCAATTTATAACCTACAACCTCAAGATTAAAGGAAATACTCCCTATCTTATCCTCTTGATTGAAGCTATCCTTTACCCCATCGAAATTAAGGCTATGATTAGGTATCTGATGCATAATAAGAAGATTTATAACATGGAACCAAAGAGGTTCCCCAAAAATGCTTCTACCCTAGCCAAAACCCCCACCTCTAGATCAAGTGGGGATGGCACAAGGATTCCCAATATTAGCGTGACTATTGGGGAATAAAGGAGGATATCATTTTGGAGAAGGAGGATAATATCAAATATATTATTACTTCCAAATTTAAGGATAATTTGTGGGGTGATAAGGATTTATAGGGGAAAATGAAGCTAAGGTATTATAAGGAGGTGATCAAACCCACCCTTGTTAACCAAAATTATATTTCTGCCTTAACCAGTGCTAAGAAGAAAATGAACATTGTGAAGACAAGAACTAATTCTCATGAACTTTGAAGTGAAATTAGACATTGTTCTATTCCCGAAACACCTTAGGATGAAATAACTTGCTACCTTTTTTATACTAAGAGCGTTGAAGATGAAAATCACTTCCTCTAGGATTTCTCGGCTCTTACTCACATTCGTTCTCATTTCCAAAACATTTTCCACAATACTAACCTTCTATTAATTTGTTATCTTAATATCTAATAGGTCACATTGGTCTTAGTGGACGTTAATCATCATCAATATATATATATATATATATAGACAGATAGATATGTCAGTAATGAGTTGGTGATGCCAGGTGGCAGTTGAGTTTGAAGGTGGAGGGGGCCTAGTGGCAACCCACTGGCACAACTAAACACCATATAATTTTTATGAGTTATTAGGGCCCCTAAAAATTTAAATTCTATATATTTATGGATCATTAACATAATAGGGTGTCATTCGCCATATTGATGAGGGGTGCAGGTTTGTTTTAACTTTTGTGCTTGTTAAAACCCCATGGGAAATCTGGTCCATTGATGAAAATTTATTGTGGCCATAAAATCCATCGGGGACGCAACTTCATTTTAACCTCCATCTTTGTTGCAACCTAATGGGAAATATGGTCCATTGACAAGAAATACTTATGACCACCAAATCCATCAAGGGTTCAACCTTGTTTTATCTTTTGTGCTAATTGAAGTCGAATGTGCAATTTGGACCATTGATGGGGAATGATCATAGTCGTCATATCCATCAGGGGTTGAAACATCATTTTATCATTTGCGCATGTTTGGACCCGATATGGATCTAGGCTATCATATTGGAATGATCTAAACCATTGGATCCAATAGGGATACAACTTCAGTTTATCCCCCACACATGTTTGGATCCGATATGGATCTGGAACGTTGGATTGGAGTGATCTCAACCATCATATCTGCAAGGTTACAAGTTTCACATAAAGGAAGAAAAGTGGAGGATGGACCTCGTGTGTAGTCATAGCTAACAATTACTATCATGTGGAAGGTCGCATGTGATCCATGGGGCCTATGTGGGGATCGAAATGTAAAGAGGGAAGTTTCATTTGTACTAAGTGTTTAAGGAAAGGCATGTGAAATCAGTTTGTGTCCAATGAGAACTAGAAACTAAAACATACACAAGAAATTATTTTCCAATAAATGGAGAGTGAATAAATGAGGTCCATATAAATAAAAATAGTCATAGAGTAGAGTTTCAAGCAAAACTAATTGGTCCAAGGCATTAAAACAACAAAACATTTAGCAATTTTTCAAAATAAATTATCGATTTTTCAAGTTACCCACTCGCAAGGCATTTTTTAGGCCCTAAACGAAGTTTTTTTGTAGAAAACAATGAAGACAACTCCTTGTATTGATGGTATATGTAGCTTATGAATCTTAAATAATTAAAAAGCTTGGAGAGATCTTTCTAGTGACATATTACAATCGTGAAATACATCCAATATCAAACTTATGATTGAAACGGTGTAAGGGAGAAATAGGGCGTGCAGTCATTTGAAAAAGGTGTAACTTTGCAACCAAAGATCGATTTGGGATAATGAAGTAGTTAATAGGAAACTATTGGATAATAGAACACGACCATGGACTTGTATTTGAAATTATGTGTTTCTGGGAAAACTACTGTGCATTCAGAGCTGCTAGTCCCACTAAGACGGGTAGCTATCTTAGAAACAAACAATTCAAAGTAACTTGTGTTTTCCTTTATGAGAGATAGATGAGAGAGAAGCAGAGAGTACCAATCTCAATCTTTTGCTTGGCTCCTTTCTTGTTTCCTCTCTCCTTTGATAAAGCTTCGCCACTCCTTTCTCACTTGTCCCGCTTCAAAGAACACCTGTAGAGTCAAAGCAGCAAAATACCATCAAAGCATAGAGATCTATAACCATAAACAATGCAGAATTAGATGTACATTAACCATACAAATGCATACACAAATACAAGATTCAGAAATATACAAGTATATGGAGGAAAACTCAAATAGAATTATTGATAGAAGTAGTAGAAGAGAGGATTACAACCCAGTTGTCTGATCTAGCATCATCCTCCCAGCATGAAAGCCCTCTTCACCTCATGAAAAGCTAGATTACCCAACAATACAATGTCTCGGAGATAAACCAACAGTACTTCCTTAAAAATTACAAAATTCCAGCCTCTGGATCTCTAGGATGAGGGATCCATATATATATATATATATATATATATATATATATATATATATATATATATATATATATATATATATATATATATATATATATGTTTGCAGGGGAGTGAGTCAGCTTCTGGGATTTTGATTAGTGTCATTTCACTGATAGTTCTTGGTTCCACTTGGAGATTTCATGATCTCTTACTCATCCCTGGGCGAATTCAAAGAGGCAAGTGTCATATGAGCAGTTTCTAGAAGATTCTTTGAGTTTCCACATAGCAAATTGCCTTTGCCATTTGTCTTCTCTCGCTCATCTCACCCTACAGAAGGGCTTTTCAGTATGCATCGCACCCTTTGTGCGTTGCGGGTGAGATGCATCGCACCCTTAGCATGGAGCAGTCTGTATGGTCCAGTTTTGACCAGTTCTGAGCAGTTTTTCAGGGAGAACTTCTGGTAAATGATGTAATCAGTTGACCTTGATCCTTTAGGGTATGGAACAACACTTTTATGGGTTTGAGAGCCCTTGTTTTATCGACATATGCGATTGGGGTTGTAGTGCCCAAATATGTCTATAATAGTTGCCCCCTAAAGCATGAGGTCATAAATCTTCTGATGTTGGGTGAAATGCTTTATCATGAGGATCCGAGGTTTTTCGAACTGGAAGGTGACCTGTAATAAGATACAATACAATACATTACATGCTCAGCTTTATAAATTCATTTTCATATACATAGGACAGACAACCGTTTGTGTGGCAAACTGATGATTATGGTAGAGCCATCATCCCTTAGCTTGGATGATTATCTGTGCAGCTATGGAGTACATTTGATGTTTTTATTTTCCTGAATATATCACAGCCCGGATGGATGAAAATAGATCTGGGGTCTTAAAACTTGTTCAATCTTCACCCGATGTACAAGTTGATCCATGTGAAAAGATGTTCTGGTGTCGAACATGGAAAGACATCACCTGATTACCAGCCAATGATGTAAGTTGTTAACAGGTGCGAGAGGAATCACCGATAATGATAATGATCCTCAAGGTACTGTAGTACAATTCACGTGGTGTGAATACATGAGTCGATGTCGAACACCATGTAAAATCTTTCGGTCGAAGGCCATTGATGTAAACCTGTCGCCGGAAGTGAGAAACTTGCCATTGAGGCATGCAAGCTTCAAAGTATTGAAAGGGTTGTTCCTAAGTCAACTTCTTGGATAATGAGCTAATGTCGAAAAGAAGTGACCCGTCATAGGAGGGCCTTAATGAATCCCACATCTATGACACGGAACGGAGCAAATGATTTTGTGGAGGTGAAAACAATCTGATGATACAAGGTTCAGGGTGGTGGTCATGAAAAATGGAGCGTGAAGGTATTGCAGCGGATGAGTCGTTTACTGGGTTGGTGAATTCTCTGAGTGACTTCTCTTAAACATATCAGCAACACTGGAATGGATTGGTAGCATTAACCCCAAAATGTATGGTACAGAGGACTAATGGTGATATGACCAGTGAACGGAATAACCCAACCCGACTCAATCATGGTGATGGAGTGAAAGTGTCATGTTCAAGAGCAACCTGCTACCAATGAAGTTCTTCAAGTTTTCTTCCATTTTTCCCCAGTCATTGCTAACTAGTACCTCTTTATTTTTGTCAAGCTTGATGAGGATAAAATATGCTTGTTCTATAATTTTCCCTTCGAGCAAACCTATTGCTATGTTTTACCAAGCCTAGTGACAGTGAAACTCGCTCTTGTCCATACGGACAAGTTGGTCGCTATTGTTTTAACGAGTTTAACGATAAAGATAAATCGGTCCTTTTCAGTTTTAGAGAGTCTAAAAAGAGACAGAAAGGAAACTCCAGTAGTCCCTTTTCGTAGTATAATCCCTTAAGTCCGAAAAAGTATAAAATAATACGAAAGGGATGCCGAAAAAGACAAGCGCTCGATCGTTTTGTGTAATGATCCCTCAGGTCCAAAAATATTAAAATATAGAGCAGGGATGGCACTTCCAATCACTTTAACAAGCTGGAGAGGCCAATTGCTCGGCAATCTTTTCATATTTTACGAGTCTAAAAAGAGCTTAAAGGAGACTCGTTTTTTAGGAACAAGTGATGTTTTTGGATAGCAACTAGTTCCAGGTAAGTTTTGGAACTTTTCAATCATGGTAGTGTAAAGAAGGTGGATAATAGAATCACTCGTCGCAGTTATTCCTCAAAAGGGCAAACAATCAAGTGGAGGCGTATGATCGGCTAAAAAGTGGAGGTGATGGTAAGAACACGACCAAGTCCCAAAAAGCTGATAGCAATGCGATCACAAAGGTTATTTATTGAAAGGTGGGTTCATCTTTTAATGAGCTTGAACTTTGGGGGAACCATTGCTAGGTTTATTTTTTAAGGAGCTTGAACTTCGTGTAAACCTGCTCATGCCAGTTGTATAATAAGGATGTCTCTCATCAGTAGGTTCATTTTTTAGGGAGCTTGCCCCATGCGAAACTTTGCTCCGAGCCTTTTGTATGCAAGCTAGGAACGACCAACTACTATCCTAAGGGTTAAAGAACTACTGAGGTTAGGTAGGATAGTTTCTCGACGAGAAACATTTCCTTTGCTTTGTCGTTGTCGTTGGTCCCGGCAAAGGTGAATGGTGGATCAGACCAATCACCTAACTTAAGCAGTTGAAGTTAGTAAAACTACGGGGTTAGAGTTACGCTGGTCACTTTTCACTTGCGTAAAAAAGGTTTGCATGCCCCCAGGTATAAAGAGAAGTAGAGTTTCCAGGTTACCATATGGAAGTTCTTGCATTAAAGCAAGGTTGTTTTGTCCACGTAGCAGCCAAAACACTTCCTTGGCTTTGTCCATCGAAATAGACAAAGGTGAATGGTGGGAGCTTCCAATCACATAACCTTCGACGAGGAAATCTTATTCCAGACTGATCCCATTTTCCTAAATGGACGGGTGTGTCAGATTGGTCATATATCCTACGAGGAAACCTACCTTATATCTGGGGTTTTCCTGCCGAAGCAGACCAGGGTGCATGCCCCTTGGGTTTATTCACATTCACTGAATCACTCACGATCATCAGGTGGACGGACTGGAGGTTTATGAGACATTCCTTGTGCAAAAAGACCATTTAGGGATGGCATTTGACTAGTATTCGTGTTTGAACCGGGGAATGAAAGTTGGTCAACAAGCTAGACCATTTTGCCTTCATACGGGAAACGTATCACCCGAAAGAGTGAGGAAATAATAGCTCCCATGTTGTAAATGTAGTCACGCCCAAGGAGTAGATTGTAATCTAGAGACCCTTGGACTACCATCACGTTTAGATGAACGGTTTTCCTTCTCAAAGTTATAGGCAAATTTGGAAGGATCCTTAACAGTCGACTGGTTCCCTTATTGAAGCCTAACAGATTTCGAATCTCAAGCAGAAGCGATGGTGAACCAAGCGCTTTCCAAGCAGTTGAGGAAAGGATACTCATAGAGGCCCCTTCATCTATGATAGTACCAGCCATGATCATTCTGTAAGCTTGTACTATGATTCGGAATGGTACATTAGATGGTATGCGGGGTCTCGCTAGTTGATTCCAATCAAAGGAATTTCTAGATTGCTTGGAGGAGGGACCGAATAAACGGTCGGATGAATCTCTTGAACTGAGGAACTTCCTTCCTGTGGGAGAGGAACGGGTAGATTGCCCCCCTGTTCATTGGATTCTTTGTTAACAAAAATAATTTGAACAGTGTCGTCCTTATTCTCTTTGGAGACTATATCATATGAAGGTGGACCTTCTGAAGACAAAACTGGGTCGACTATTGTCTCGACCTGTTGACTTTGGTCCAGTGTGGACTCAGAGTGTTTATCTTCAATGATAGGTGGTTCGACCGACAACAGAGGTGTGTAAGTCGGAATTTCAACTAGCGATGAACTTGGCAAGAGTTTTCTGTATCAGGAGGAAGTCGATGTGGTGAATCAGGACGGTTATCCAAGACTCTTTTAGCTTCGTCTAGGAAAGGGCAACGGTGTAGGGCATGATTGCCTTCACACAAACTACAAGGAAACTTAGATCTTCCTTTTTCCCATTGACTCCATTTTCACTAGTTGACGGTGTGCTCTCAACATGATCGACAGAGGTTGAAGACACTGAATTGTGCAAGCGAGGAGACCAGTTTCTTAAGATCCACGGGATGCAGGGACAATCTCGATGATAGTGGTCTCCTTTGCAAATGACAAACGGAGATTTGGGTTTGGATAGTGCAGTGTGTGGATTTTTGCCAGACGATGCATGGTTTCCCCCTTTCATCTTGGCTTCTTCTTCTTCTTCTTCTTCTTCTCCTTCCCTTTCGTCTTCTTCTCAGTTACTTGGTTTTTAGTGTTACTAGTTTCACCAAGCGAAGAAGAAGAAGGAGAGGGAGAAACAAACAAAGTGGAAGGAGGGGGAGAAACTTCAGTATCATCTGGTTGCTAATTTGATTGCTGAGGATTTACGGTGTTTTGAACAATAGAGGTCGAGAATAGCCATACTGGCAGGCCAATTGTGAGTCCTGGAAGGGACAATGTAGCCATGTGTGGAGCACCAACATCTCCCCAAGAGGAGAAAGGACTAGGATTTCCCCCAAGGGGAAATCCTTGATTGGTGGACTCCATTTCTCAACCTAAGACCAACGAGGGAACAGTGATGTTATTCCGAATAAAATAAATTTTACGATGCTTTGACACAACTTGCCTTCTCAATTTTTAAGAGTCGAGAAAAAGCTAAAGATGACTCTAGTCGCCTTCGATTCTTAATGAGCCTGAAGTGACAAATGCTCAGATAGACCTTTTCTTTTAAGGAGTCTGAAAAGGAATGAAAGTGACTACTCTAGAAATCTAGACAGAGGGATTACCAAACCAATCGCAAAACTACAATATACACCTCAGTGGTAAATTATAGAGAAAATACTGAGGACTTTACGTACGGTAGTCAATCTTCCCGAATGTTGTGTTCAGTGCATTGCGATCGATAGGGCGGCAGACACGGCTTCCTAAGGATAAAGGATATCAGCCTATTGTGGTCTCCCAATATATACTCGACGGTACGTGGGAGCACAAGTCCGTACTGGCACTTGTCATATCAAAGAGGAGGAATCATCCAACCTACGATGAAAACGATAGTTACCAGGCTTTACGACACCAGAATACGTCTCTAGCCTAGACTCCTAGATGTTGTGTGTTAGGTTCCAAAGCGTTTTTATGTTCATTGAGGTTTATTTTATAGTTGATCTTTCTTAAGAAGTTTTCCTTTCAAGGTTCACCGCATATTGTAGATGTAAAACTCCTAAATATGCAATCTAAAATGATAAACAATCGTTTATTTTCTTTTAGCAATGAAAATCCTAGCTACTAAGGAAGGGAAAATATGATTCTTTCAACATAGAGCAGAGAGCACACACTACATGCACTTTTCCTAAATCAATTTCCGCATGCAATATAAATGCAAATGCACATGCATGTATTTGTTTTTCAGTTCCCTTAATGTGAGAATGACAAAAAGAAAACTAAGTACAAATCTGAACTACTTTTCTTCAAAGCGACACTTTAACAATTTCTTTTCAAAAATGAAAGGAAGACTAAGACAACACTTCTTCTTTCGAATGGAAAACTGCTTTCGACACTTCAAAGAATTGATCATTCAAATCAAATACAATGGCAAAAGTGTAATCAACTATCTAAAAGAAGAAGACTTTACGACACTCTTTTTCGTGACTGAAAAAGACAGTGGTGACACTTTCAAATCAAAAGATGACAATTCGATTAAGCTATTGTTTGCAAAGGAGGACTGTAAATGATGAAAAATACATAAAAAAACATTCACGATTCCTTATCAATGGAGGCTGAATAATGTGAAGGAAGAAGGTTTCAACAGTGATATACTGATCACAGACAGTAAAACTACTGAATAGAGCTGAAAACAATGAAGAAAAAACCAAAATCTGGAGGCAGAAACAGTCTCATTCAATCATCACACCTATCCTTAAGGGAAACAAGGATGCATCTCACTTGCAGCACACGGGAGGTGCGATGCATCCAGACTGCCAATGAGAGATAGTGCGATGGTCCAGGGATGAGACTGAGCTTGGTTTTCACCCACAGTTTGCAACTAAGTTCAGGGATTTAGGCCGAGCTTATGATAGACAGTAAACACAAAGTATATGGGCTAATCTAATGAGGTTATTGAGCTACCACCAGGGCACTTGGGATGTTTTCAAGTCAGATGTTCAGTTCATAAACCAACCCGGAGATTGACTGAAGCTCGTTGATATACTTTGCAGTTTCATATCAAAAGCAGTTCGAAGGGTAGCTGGCTTAACTTCAGGCTCCGTCTGTAGTTTATAAAGCAAACAATAGTAACAAAAAAACAAACTATTCGCTCCCCAGCGGAGTAGCCATTTTGTTTCTGGGAAAACTAGTGTCCATTCAGAGCTGCTAGTCCCACTAAGATGGGTAGCTATCTTAGAAACGAACAATTCAAAGTAACTTGTGTTTTCCTTTATGAGAGATAGATGAGAGAGAAGCAGAGAGTACCAACCTCAATCTTTCACTTGGCTCCTTGCTTGTTTCCTTTCTCCTTTGATAGAGATTCGCCACTCCTTTCTCACTTGTCCCGCTTCAAATAACACCTGTAGAGTCAAAGCAACAAAATACCATCAAAGCATAGAGATCTATAACCATAAACAATGCAGAATCAGATGTACATAACCATACAAATGCATACACAAATACAAGATTCAGAAATATACAAGTATATGGAGGAAAACTCAAATAGCTTTATTGATAGAAGTAGTAGAAGAGAGGATTACAACCCAGCTGTCTGATCCAGCATCATCCTCCCAGCATGAAAGCCCTCTTCACCTCATGAAAAGCTAGATCACCCAACAATACAATGTCTCAGAGAGAAACCAACAGCACTTCCTTACAAATTACAAAATTCCAGCCTCTAGATCTCTAGGATGAGGCATCCATATATAGATGTTTGCAGGGGAGTGAGTCAGCTTTTAGGATTTTGATTAGTGTCATTTCACTGATAGTTCTTGGTTCCACTTGGAGATTTCATGATCTCTTACTCATCCCTGGGTGAATTCAGAGAGGCAAGTGTCATATGAGCAGTTTCTAGAATATTCTTTGAGTTTCCACCTAGCAAACTACCTTTGCCATTTGTCTGCTCTCGCTCATCACACCCTATAGAAGGGATTTTCAGTATGCATCACACCCTTTGTGTGTTGTAGGTGAGATGCATCGTACCCTTAGCATGGAGCAGTCTGTATGATCCAGTTTTGACCAGTTCTGAGTAGTTTTTCAGGGAGAACTTCTGGGAAATGATGTAATCAGTTGACCTTGATCCTTTAGGGTATGGAACAACACTTTTAGAGGTTTGAGAGCCCTTGGTTTATCGACATATGTGATTGGGGTTGCAGTGCCCAAATATGTCTATAACATTATGATACATAATTATTCAGAAAATTAATTGAGGATTGTTGTGATAGAACATGGGAAATTAGGTTGATTGGGCTAAAACTTTCACAAGACATAACTTTCAACTTGAAACTCAAATTTGAGAAAAGAAATAGTGAAATAGAAAGATATTGAAGAGGAGAATACATATATTAACCCAAAATTTTGGTTTGGGATAGGAAATTTCTCATAAATTTAAAAGAAGGTTGCAGGTGGCCTATAGAGCAGAACCAACATGAGGACCAGAAGCATGGTAGAGGCTCAAGCATATTATATCCATGAAGAATAAGTCATAGGTATGATAATTAGCATGGGTAATTCTGAAATAGAGTCAAGTGAGCATGGAAGGGTCAAGCTAGAGGATAGAGACCTCGAAGAGACCATAAGGAGTACTAAAATGGAGATGCTCATGATAATATAAAAGCAACAAACAAACACTCAAACTTTACATAGCCTAAATAAATTATAGATGAGAATGGACTCGAGATTTGATTCCATGTAGACAAAGGAACTTGATTCATGAATTAGAGGAAAAGGATGATATATATTCAAGGCACTCTAGGATGGATACAAGGAAGCACCATCATGTATCAAGGAAATCAACTAAGAGAGCCTATGTTTCCTAAGAACCATGGAGTAGTCCAAGAATATCACTAGTGAGGAAACCATGAAGGAGACCAACTTGGATAGTTTACAAGGAGAGTTCAGGAAGATCAAGCCTCCCATATTTAATGATGAGTACATAAAAGGAGAGGAGGTTGAATCGTGAGTGTTGGAGATGAGAAAATACCTCTAGTTACATAATTATTCATCCTATTTAAAGGCCCAAATTAAAATATACTACTTGAAAGGAAAATATAATTTATGGTGGGAACAACTCAAAGAAGTCAAACGCTTGGATGAAAAGAATATTTCATGGAGGCAATTTGAGAAGTACTTCTAAGAGAAAAACTTGTTTGAGCACTACCATGAAAGGAAAATGTAATATTCCTTCGACCTCAAGTTAGGAAATATGAAAATGGAAGAGTATGGATTATGAAGTAATCAATAGGTTGGTTCCTACAAATATTTGTAACAATAGGTTGGTACCTAAAAGAATTATAAGAATAGGTTTTGTGGTTTTCTCTCAAAAGAGTTTCCATGTAAATATTGTATTCCATGTTCTATAGATTATAATATGTCTCATATGTGATTGTTTTCATATGTTTCATGAATGTTTAAATAAGTAAAAAATTCTTTATACTGATTCACCCCCCTCATCTTTGTATAATTGTGTGCTCAATAGGAAAAGAAGAAAACTACTTCTTTTAATTGTATTTTTAAGTTATCTCCTAATAGGTTTACTCAAATGTCAAAAGTAGACACCCATTAGATGAGGAATTAAATTTTGCATTCAATGAGTACCCACTCTATATACTATTGAGTAGACCCACACCGACAAAAAAATGAAATATGAAAAAAAATGTGTTTTCAATGATTTCATGTATTTTCAATTTTTTTGGTGCGAGCCTAGTCAAAACTATGCAGAGTGGGTATTCATTGGATTTGGAATTTAATTTCACATCTAAAAAATTCCTAATATTGATATTTGAGTAAACCCATAAGGTTACAAATCGAAAATACAAT
The DNA here is from genome assembly GCA_031772625.1 of Pinus tabuliformis. Taxonomy (NCBI): domain Eukaryota; kingdom Viridiplantae; phylum Streptophyta; class Pinopsida; order Pinales; family Pinaceae; genus Pinus; species Pinus tabuliformis. Next base: position 1,098,315,741 of record CM062819.1, read on the forward strand.
AATAATAATAATAATAAATAAATAAATACTTTTCTTTCTTTTCCTTTAGAACTTCATAACTTTTATCTTATCATTTTAACTATTATTTCATTATTTTCCTTAGGAGGCCCATTTGAGACCTCAAAATTCTACTAATGAAAGGATTAATAGAAGGTGACTCAAGATATAAAGAAAGGGAGGAAATCCACCATCTTGACGGTCCTTGGAATATAAAAATCCCTTACGAAATTTTATTGATTATCATTCTCTCTTTCAATGCTATAGGGGTTGGGGGCTCCAAAAAATAACTTGACCTCAAAAGAATGATCAATAGTATTAAGTTAGCTATCATCTTTATTCATCAGATGATGGTGGATGACAACAAAGCAGTGCCTTTTTATATCCCTGGCTCAAAAATTGGTCCGTTTATTCAGTAGATGTGGAAGGTCAATTCAAAGGTTTAATTATTGGATGGATCCCTACTTTCAAAGCTTCATTCTCTTCATCATTTAATTCTTCAAACTTGGTCTCCCTATAAGTGAAATATCTAGGTATCATGTTGACGGCCATCAATAATTAAGGTCCTTATGTTGAGAGAGCCCATTTTGGGTAAGTCTAGCAGAGTTTGGAGTTTTGGATGATCCTCTTATTCTTATAGGAGGGGATTTAAACTTAGCTCTTTCCCCAAGGGAAGTGTTGGGGGATGAATCCCAAATAGGATCCCCAAAGGGGTTTCTTTTGTGTTTTTTTTTAAGCATCACTCACTAGACATTAAACCTATCAAGCTCTCTCCAACCTCGACGAATTTTTGTATCAATAATGATGTGGTTTCAAAAATGCTTGATTGTTTCTTAATTTTGAAAGTTCTAGGAGGCCTTATTTTTTCATTTAATCCCTACTTGACTTCAACAGTTATATTAGATCACACCATGATTATGTTTCATATGTTGTTGGACAATGAAAATCCACTTTCTCCTTTAAATTTTAATCACACTTGGTTGCATGAAGAAAAATATAAAAAAATTGATGTCGATTAGTGGGTTCATTTTTATTCCCCTCATCCATCCTCTTTCATGTTCCAATTTGCAAAAAATATTTCTAGGGGAAAGGTTGCAACTAAATGGTGGCTAATTTCTCACAATGGAAATATCCAATCCTAGTTGAAAGAGATAGAGTTTCAAATTAAGAAAATGCATGAATAAAAGGTGTCAAACATTTTCTTGGAGAGTGAGCTTTCCCAATCATGGGCTCTTGAATCCTGTCACTAAGTTATGTTGGAGAACGAAGCATTAGCAAGGCATTTAAAGATTCAAGCTATCTAGTTAAAAGAGTGGGACAACAATACAAAAAAAAAAAAAATCGTCATTTTGCAAATTTTTAAAAGAATTTAAACACAATCTAGGAAATAAAAATTGTGAAAGGTTCCTTTTCCTTGCCCTTTAAGGATAAGGAATGTGAGGGGGTTCAATATTTTGAATCTCTTTATAAGGAACCGATGGGGTGCCATATTTAGGAATCACTCAAGGTGCTATCAAAATTCACTCATACTTTCTAAAGAGATGAGATGAATAATTCCTTAATGGGGGATGTTTTGGAAGCCAAATTTTTGGCTACACTATCCTCCATGCAGAAAGGGGAAATTCCTAGCCTTAATAGTCTCATGGCGGAATTTTATGTGGGATTTAATGATCTCATTAAAGCCAATCTTCTTAAGGTGGTTAAATATATTTAGCAACTAGGGAAAATGTTGGTGGATTTCAACTCCACCTTCCTAACCCTTAACCCCAAAAAGCAAGATGTTGTTTCCTTTGATTAATTTTAGCTTATCTCATGTTGTAATGTTATTTATGAGATAGTGGAAATTTTATAGTTTCACATGTCAAGGCCATTTTAAGTGGGGTGATTTCTAAAGAGAAATTCAAATTCCTTTATAAATTGTAAATCCATGATGCAATGTCACTTGTTGAAGAAGTTATTCACTCCACAAAATTATTTAAGCAATCTTTGATCATCATAAATCTCAATCTATCCAAATCTTACAAAAATTTAGTTGAACCTTTCTTCAACTTCTTATAAAAATGGGATTGAGATTTTTAGTTGTTAATTAGATAATGGGGTGCATGTGCATTCGGTTTCTTTTGCATTCTTTATTAACAAGGATCCTTCTAGATTTATCAGGGCTTCATCAAGGTGGCCCTTTGTCCCCTTTCTTCTTTCTCAAGGGAGTCAAGATCTCGGCTCAAGAATCCATTTCTCATCTACTTTTTGTAAATGGCGTTTTATGTTTTGTGCAATTTTTCAGGGACATGAATGCTCTTAAGAGCATCCTAGAATTATATTCCAAAGCTACTGGAATGGAGATAAGTTTAAATAAATCTTGTATCCTTCCTAATTATCTTTCAAATGATATTCTTCATCAAATTATAAATGTGATTTTTTTCTTGTTCAAAGATCTAGAGGAAAATTGTAAGTATCTTGGCTTCTTCTTAAAACCAAATAGATATAATCTTGTTGACTAGTTGTGTTTATATGAAAGGCTTGAAGCTCATATATCATTTTGGGCTAATAAGGTTCTATGTAGGGGTGGGCACCTCATCCTCCTCAACTCTTTCTTAGAAAGAATATTGCTATTTTATGTCAATTTTTGCAGTGCTAAAAGCAATCATTTCCAAAATTTTCAAGATCAATTTCCATTATATTTTACCAAGATCTAGGCAATCTAGTGGCATACCCCTAGTCAAATGGAGTCAGGTGGCTTACCATAAGAATTTTTCAATTGGGGAATAAAAAATATCTTCCTATTTAGCAATTTTCTTTCCACTCATAGCCTCGAGAGGTTGACCGACAATTCTTCCTTATGGGGTAGGGTGATGAAATCTAAATATATATGTGACATTTCTATGGAATTTTGGTTTAGACATTTTAGGAAACTAGCTAGTGGATAATCGGTTTGGAAATCCCTAAAAGTAGCCTGACCTATAGTCAATAACTGAACTATATGGCATATTGAGCATGCTAGAAAGGTGAAAATTAGGGAAGACTTGTGGCTTAAGGTAGACAATGAATTTCAACTTTCTTGCTCACTCCGTCGATCTCTTCACTAGGATGGAATCTATTCCCTGGAAGATGCTAAAACTAAATCCCCTCAATTAAACAAAATGTTGGGTTGGAAATCAGTGGGTGATCTTGGGTTGAAAGAGTAGGAAGCAGAAGTATGGAATTCATATATTAGAAAATTGGTTTCCAACTTTATTAGGCTGAGAGAAGGAGAAGATGATGAGGTCTACTGCTCCAAAAACAAATTGAATGGATAATTCACATCCAAGCTTGGGTACTCTACCATGGCGGAACCCTAGCACAATGGGGAAATAAAATGGTGGTGGAGTCATTTTTGGAAGCTCCATGCTCCTCTTAAATACAAAATCACTTTGTTGTTCACCCTAAACAATAAGGTTTTGATTTGGGATGTTTGTTTAAAAATGGGTTGGTTTGGTCCCAATACATGCACTCTTTGGAAACATAATGAGGATTCACTACTAAATTTAACCAATATGAAACCTACTCAAATCCATTATTGGTGGATTGTTTGAAAGAATGGATGGAAGATAAATCAATGATCCAGTTGAAATCTTTCCCTTGTTCTTTTTGTATGGTATTTAGTGGGTACACAACTCTAACATCTTCAAATATGTTGATATTCTACCAGATGTATTTACAAGTATGATCATCCATCTTTCCAAGGAATACAGAATTAATCCCAAGTATAAAAGGTTGAAAGTGTTGTTTTCCCCTAGTTTGGACCATGAAATCTCATGGGGTTTTTTGATGGCACTAGTCAACATCCTCTGATATGTCGGATTGGTGTTATATTATTCTTTAAGCATAATCATCATTTTCATATTAGGTGCGCACCAAGTTGAGGATCATCTAACAAAGTTTAATTTATAGCCCTCTAGTCTCCTCTTTTTGTTTCTTGAAAAAACGAGTACAAATTTTGTAGGTGATGGGTGATTTGAAGTTGGTGATAGGGCCCCTAGTAAAGGCTCAATGAAATGTGTTTGTTTTTGTCGTCTCCTTTAGGAGATATAGAAGAAAATGTTAAATTATGAATTGCTTTCTTTATGTCATGTTCTCATGGAGCTCAACCAAAGTGAACAGGAGTTGTCAAAAGAAAATCTCTTGTTGCCAAAAAGTTCTTTTGGTATTTATAAGTTCATGGATGGTGAGGAGTCAATGCCTCGAAGTTACTATTATAGTCTTCTTATCAAGTTTTTTTTCTTTGTTATAATCATATGATGCCTATTAGCACAGTAGGTCCTTCCTTTTGAAAATCCAGGTTACATATCAACTTCTTATTTTTTTGAATAGTATGTAACGAGCAATGTAACTTTTAATGGAAAAGTAGTATCCATTTCTTTAATGTCTGTGAAGATAAATCAATCCATTACCTCACTGAAAAATGTATATTCAATTCTCATCAATATTAACATATTTTTTTCACTTATTTTATATAATATATGCATAGATAATATTGGGAAGTAGAAAACATCTCTCTCTCTCTCTCTCTAGAAAACATCTCTCTCTCTCTCTCTCTCTCTCTCTCTCTCTCTATATATATATATATATATATATATATATCTAAGACCTTGAAAGAATTACGTTCTTTTTCCATTAATTGAATTAGAAAGCACTTATTAAACGAATAAGAACTCTCTCTCTCTCTCTCTCTCTCTCTCTCTATATATATATATATATATATATATATATATATATATATATATATATATATATATATATATATATATATATATATATATATATAAGACCTTGAAAGAATTATATTCTTTTTCCATTAATTGAATTAGAAAGCACTTATTAAACGAATAAGAACACCCTCACTCTTTCTCTCTCATTTCATGTTAAAATATTTTACTTAACATGTACATTGAAATATTTGATTTATAACCAACATAAAACATTTTTTTGTTATTAATATTTTTTAAATGGAATATATTAATTCCATATTAAAAATAATAAATTTCACATCTCCCTCGCAATGAAAAGTGAAAATATTAAGAAATTTTAATTCAAATTATTTTATTTTTCTCAATATAAAGTTGATATAAAATTATGTTATTAAATATGTACATTGAAATATTTTATTTAAAGCTCACACTTAAATATGTTTTTGTTATATATATATATATATATATATATTGCATAGAGTGAATTACACATGTAATATCAATAATATTATTTTCACATACCATTCATCAACTTAGTCATGACGAAATTATATAATTTTCTCAAATTAAAAAGCGAATTAATTATTTTTTTTCTTTGAATTACTTTATCTGGATTTGATGTAAAATTAAGGTAGAAATTGAAGATTTTATTTATGGTTAACATTGATTTTTTTTGTTATTACTATTTTTTAATTTGTTAATATACGTATTATTTTATTATTTTTAAATGTAATCTTACATCACTATCATATTAAATTTATTAAATTATCAAATTATATTAATTATTAATATTATTATTATATTAATTAAATTATATTTAATATCAAAAACTTTATTAAATTATATTAAAAAATAAAACATTTAAAAACAAATTATATTGACCATGTGTCATAATAATTTAGGTTGTGTTACAATACCACAAGGCAATACCACATGCCTAAAAACCATCACATTTATAATCTAAATGTGATTTTGTCCATAAATATTTGATATATATACCATCACTCATTTCAAAATCAAAATATTTTAATTTAATTTTATAACATATTTTAAATTAAAACTTAATGCTTAAAATATAACAAGATTATTAACCATGGATATTTACCCGCATTTATCCATGGATATTATTAACTTGTAAATAGGCTTTGTTACAATATACCATGGCTTATCAATACCACTTTCCAAAAAATCATAACTCATTTTAAAATCAAAATATTTTATGCATATTTTTTTATTTTATTTTATAACATTTTTTATATTAGTTTTTAATATTATATTAATTTATATATATATTTGGGGAGGCAGGAGCGGGAGGGTTTCTCCTTCCCCCGATGGAGTAATTGAGAAAAAAGTTCAAATGGGGTTTGGGCATTGCCTCAAAAAACCAGGTTGTATAGATATATTTGGGGAGGCAGGAGCGGGAGGGGTTCTCCTTCGCCCTGATGGAGTAACTGAGAAAAAAGTTCAAATGGGGTTTGGGCATTGCCTCAAAAAACCAGGTTGAAGTATTGGACTTTAACAAGGGATAAATATTGTAGTGGTTGGCAGAATCCACCATTTAAGTGTATTTGGAGACTCTCTCATCACTATCCAAAAATGATACAAATTGAAGAATTGTGAGGAAAACAAATATACGCCAATGTATCAAAGAATACAACTCCTTATGTATAAATTTGAAGATATTAACTTCTACCAATAATCAATTGGCAGATAACCAAGCTAATATAGGGGTCAATTTGGCTCAAGGAAATTTGATGGAGGGGCAAGGCAGATCATCAATATGTCATATCCCATGATTCCATATATCCTAAGGACTTTGATCCAGATGAATTTCATCAAGGCAGAATATGTTTTTGACAGGGAGCATAATTTCAATAATAACTCCCACGCACTAAGGAGCTTCGACGATCGTTCCAGCAGGTTGTTCAAACCCATTAATCGAGTTAACATGTGGGATAACATGAAGTGTCTGGATGGGTATATGAACAGGTGGAGTGGTTTCAGCCAAGTTTTAAAGGCAACCAAAAGAACAGGATCCACTCATACCATCTTAGAGGAGGATCGGTCCCTCACGTCCGTGTGTGATATCAAGCCAGCAAAAGCAATAATGCAATTACAATTATTCTCAAAGTAGTGGAAGGAGGGTAGTAGTAAATGTGAATGGACTCATCCTACCACCAATATGGAACCAAATTTGGATATAAAGGGATATCTTAGCATGTTACAAACGTAGTGGCTCTCCATTCGATTTGATTGAGCCGAATGCATGGCTTCCGCTTCAAGGAATGGCATCGATAATCCTTCAGATCATGAGTAGGTGCATGCATTGAAAGAGGAATTTGAGGAGATAATTACCAAAATTGGGGAGAAAATTATCTCTGAATCTCGTTCCCCATTTTTCTTTGGTCACAAGCCAGCTTGGAAGTTTAAAAAAGGATGTTAAAGTGGATAACTCAGAATTCAAGGTGCAGTGATTTGTCATCAATGTCTTGATGGATGCCTTTGGTCTCAGTGAGCCTGCTGAATAGAAAACGGAGTCAACCGGAGGCGATCATGCACTCCCTCCCTTGCTTGATGAACAGATGGTGTTGCAGCGGGAACGGGGATAGGACGTGGCAGAAAAATCACTCCAACAAGTGGAAGAAAATAATGCAGGAATGGAGGAATACAATTGGACTCAGGAGGAGGGCTCTAGGTAGTTTTCTTTCATTGCTTAAGTTTTGTTATGTTGTGTAGTTTTGTTAAGATCAATGGGGTTTTTTTGGAGCAGATATAAGAAAAATGTTGTAGTCAATTTAGAAAGCATATCTCTAAATATCAAAAGATAATGGTAAGAGCAATTTTGGAGGAATATGCAAGAATTGATGCATTTGAATGTAATGGCACTGGCCAGATTCCAGTTTGATTAATACAAAGTTAATTGTTTCTTTAATATATGTGTGTGTGTGTGTGTGTATGTATGTATATATATATATATATATGTGTGTGTGTGTGTGTGTGTGTGTGTGTGTGTGTGTGTGTATGTATGTATACATATATGTGTATATGTGTGTGTGTGTGTGTGTGTATTTTAAAATTATCAATTACTTTTTGCATAAGAGATAAGTACTAAGCAGCAACGTTTCATATTACATTTGTTTACTATTCACATTATATGAGTAGAACTTAAACTAGCAATTGCACTAAATGTTGCAAAGGAAATGTCGTAAGGCCATAGCATATAACATTAATTTATGATTCTTTCATAACTATTGAAAGACAAAGAAATATCAAGAAAGAGACAAGACATGAAGCCAAAGAGATCACAACTTCAAAGCATGAAGAAGAGGAAACTTCAACCCAGGTATCAAATACAAGTGCTATTATTGTGGAAAACCTGGTCATTATGAGAAGGATTGTAGAAATGAAGTATGAATTTTCTAATGCAAAGTGTGAAGAGAAGAGAGATCTTAAACTCTTTATTACTTCACTATTGACCAAACATATGCTTAAGGAGATATTAAATAGACCACATGACACTAAAAAAATGAGTGGTTTGCCTAATTGAATGAAAATAAAATTCATCAATAAAGAATTACTTCAAGAGATAAGAAGACATGGTGAAAGGCAAAGGAACAAATCCAATGAAAGTGCATAATGGAGGTGTTAAAGATATGGAGTATATACGTAGTGGGCCTAAAGAATAAACCATATCCAACAAATATTAAAGCATCATTCCAAGATTAATTATAGTGGAAAGTTGTATCACCAAAATAGGCTACATAATTATTTACCAATATATTTATAACTCGACAACTGACTTCTATACCAATATATCTATCACTCGACAAGAGACTTCTACAGGAGCATGATGAGTGCTACCATAAAGAGACATGATAGAAGCAAGCTAGGCTGCCATTTTATTTGTGGGGTCCTTCACTGTAGCTGCAAAGAAGTCTTCCATTTTTCCACTTCTTAACACAAAACAAGGCAAATCATTACTGGTCCCTTCTAGCTAGTTCAGAATTTGACCAAGCGTAGGAGGAAAAGCATGATCCCAATGTGACTAATCCTTTAGATCCAATAGCATAGGTTATTTTAATTAGCACTTCAAAGAATCAACATTGATCATGTGATCAAATTCTCCAACCTTCTATATAGGCTCAACACTCAAAATTGAGGACATTAGTACAAATGCTTCAATTAAATGTGAGGGACGAGGTGACACCTCACAATCATTCCCTTCTGATACATGAGAAAGCCATGCCTATTGTAGAATATCAAGAAGTGTATTTACAACTGAAACACAACCAGAATGAGAGCTCATGCTACTAAGAAAACTTATTGAAGCCCTTAGAAACAATGTATATCTATTTTTTTAAGTCTTTTTTTGTGATCATAGTTGTTTCTAGTATTGGTATACACGAGTGCTAGTGTGTCTCTAACATTTTCATTCAGGAATGACTCCAACACCCTTGACATGTTCTATAATGAATGTAGGAATCGTTTATAAGCCTTCTTTCAATATGGGCTTATACAAGTTATCTACTAACTCTTTTGCAAAGTCTTCTTTAGTTTTTCCTAGCAAATGAGAGCAATAATGATGGAGGTCATCTGTATGCAACACAAATGGTAGTGGTAAATCAAAGTTTTGATTATTGATATAATATCACATTGCCTTCACCTGACTGACATTGGCATATGAACCATTATTTGACCGAAGACTCCTCAAAACTATTAGCAGAGCCTTCAATGTTAGAGAGATCATGAATTGTAGCCAGTGCAAGAGTAGTGGGAAATGTGGCCTTTGCAGCCTTGTGACTTTTCCATAAAAAAAATAGATCCATAGTGAATGCCATGAAGACTGGAAAGATCCATATATCTTTAAATTATCTCTCAACTATTTCCCTCATTCCATATCCACTGGTAAGAAGTTCTGGAAAATAACATAATAGTATAAATACATACCTAGCTTGTTATGTCAATGTGGGGGCATTATTTTTTGTGGAATGTGAAGCACATTCAAACCCGAGTAAAAGAAGAACTATAACCATGTTATCAACACCAAGTGATATTATGTAGAATTAATAGAAATGTGTTGCTAAGTACAGAACTGTGTGTCAAATAACTGATCGATGAAAATTGTGATAACCAAAAAAGTGACACAACTATGTCAAATGGACTAAGTGTCCTATCTGAATGGATCATGTTTCAAAAAGAAACATTGCAAAAGTTAGCATAGTTGAAAAAGAGCATAAACAACTATCAAATCCAATCATATAGAGAACACCAGAGAATTCTAGACACGTGATCTTATTGTCAGTTGGAAATCTAAATTTCATTTTAGCCTAAAATCTATATGATTTGATCTAACCATATTCAACCATAGAAGCAAATTTCATAATAAAATACATGTGAAGACAATGCCTAAAGCACAAATAAAATACAACTTAAAATATCAAAAACTTTGTAAGCAAGAGACCAGGAGCTACTTCCCCTTAATCCCCCTCCTCTTTCTTAGCTTCTTGAGATGAGGTTCCCATGAGGCCACCATGAGACAACGACTACTAGATTGTAGCATCTGAGAGAGAAAAAAGATAAATTCAAATAAATAGAAACCTACTTCAAAAGTTATCAACCTTTAATAACCTTAGACGAAGTTGCTATGAAAAAGAAAGATTCCCCAAAATGAATAGTTTAATTCCAAGCATTAAAGTTCAACATTATAATAGTTACACACTTATCTACAGTGATTCAACATTATAATAACTACCCACTTAATTACAACTAGTTTGCTTGACCTCTGAATAATGTTATATACTTGAGTTTGTACACCTTGTAGTTACAATTTCCTTGGAATTATGGGTTAAGTGTACAATAATTTAATGTGACATATAAATCTACACTGGCACGAACCTTATCTATACCATTGTTTAAATTTATAATGAAAATGGTACTTGTAATTCATTCCACAAATGTTGAGAAATATGTACTATATTGATCTTGGAATATCTATTGAAAATGAAGGTCTCACAGACCCAAAGGAAGCTCATGTGTAGCTATGATTCATGTATAGTTACATTTGATTTTCTAGTGACCAGAAGTTTGAATCTTGGTAGGTTGTTGCAGACTTTTCTTATTTATAACTGAAAATGAGGGAACACTGGGAGGTTGTTGCAGACTCTTCTAGTTTATAAATGAAAATGATGGTTTAGAAACCAAGGTGGAGGTTACATCTAACCATTCCATTAATTAAAGAACACCATGCAACCTGGCACTATGCCTCTTATCTACTTAACTGTAAGTACAATAATAATCCCCAAAATAAATTAAACATTGTACTTGGGCAAAGCAGGCTGCCAAAAAACCCAGAGAGGGTAGTCAGGACTCTTAAGTTAATTACACCTAAAATAAGTAGCAACCAATATTTTCAAAGTAAATTGCACAATATATGTAGTACCCAATGAAGAAAATTCCATGTCTCAATATATGTAGAACCAAAGGGAAAAAATTAACACACATTCATATTCCAGCCATATAAATGAACAAACAAATTGCAATTGTGTAGAGAAAAGAATTGAGAAGAGGGAGAAAAACTTATTATTACCCATGCCCTCACAACATGTGATGGTGAATAGATGAATATGAAAAACAAAGATGAGTCTTGATAAATGAGAGAAGAAATTAAATTTTATTGAATATCATCTCTTATTTTTTCCAATTCATATTCAACACTTGTTTCTTGATAATCTTCTTTGGATATGCATATCAGGGACTTATAACTTTGCCTCCCTTGGAAGTCTTCTTCTTCTTGGACTTGGAAATGGCCATTTATCTCTTTCACCCCACCCATCTGACTGTGGCATGCCCTGCCATAAACTGTTCCCCCATTCCTACAAGTCCAAGATATGAATCTTTCAGAACAAACAAATAGACCATATAAGTACAAACAAAATTTCCTATGAAATCCGATCGAATTGTTGGGGTTGGGAACATCTTACAACCACATCAAATGAATTAAAAGGATAGCAATAGGATGAGGAGCATGGACTCAAAAATGCAGAAAATATTCCAAACAATGTCGTTGATGCCCGATTATTAGATTCGAAACCAATGCATGTTCATTTTCATCCGTCCAAATCCCCGTTCCCTTCTTCGTCCTCAAAGCTTGTTGCTATTTTTGATTCTCTTCTTTCATTAATTCACACTACTATCTCTACACTCCTAATTAATTTCAATTACTAAAAATGACTGAATAAATAAATGACTTATGGTCCAACTCATAAGTCTACCTACATTAAATGGAGATGGAAAGTGACTAACGATGCAGAGAAATTGTCACAGCAATACGAGTTTCATGTTCAAACCCTTTAGAAGTAGATATGAAAGACATTCAATAGAAGAAAATGATTTTCAGGTTCAAGAACCTCCCCTGCCTAAGAAATTAAATGCAGGGTTTTTTACAACTTTAAAGAAATGAATTTTTACAAACACACTCAAAATTAAGGGAAATCCAAATATTATACATTTTTTTCCCTAGCTCATCACACTCAGTTGCTGCCAGTTTGCTCAAACCATTAACTCACCTAATACAGAAGACATACAATCCTCATATCACATACATCAGATGAGCTCCAACTTTGTGACATGGCAGTACCCTTACTCTCATTATGAAATCATGTCAGCACAAAGGACAAATTCACTTAGAGGCAAATCTATCCCCCTTGCCAAAAGACTATAGCCCCTGCATAATGGAATGAAAGGGAAGCTTACAACATCACATAAACAACAACAACTGTTGATCATGAACACGGATCCATTAAAAACCATCGTTCAATCAGACAAAAAAATGGTTACAGAACATGAAAATACTATTCCATGGTTGTAGGCTTCACAACAGCCAAAGTGGGCATTTGAGAATTCGATCGTGAAGATTTGAAACTGTATTCATTTAGCTGAAATTGTATTAATCTGAGGGTAGAGAATTGTTCAATAGTCTAATAATGGATTTGACACTGCAAAGTGATGAAAAGTGGCATCTAGGGGAGTTCTTCCCAAAGGGAACACGTTAAAGCGTAACAAGACATTGACGTTTTTGTGAAAAATAATATTAATCTCATATACACCAAACCTAAATACTACTTAAAGATATCTCAGCCTAATTCTTTAATATCAATAATATTAGCACACAACATTAACTTTCTTGTCAATATTACTTAAACACAAACCACGAATTTTTCAATAATAAACTATGACCCTTTATTTTTTAATTAGAATTCAAAATTTGCCATCTCATAAACCACTAAGTAACTTTATTTTATTAAAACAACACTCGTATAACTCCACATTTAAATTTTGAAATTATATCAATAAAAACTAAATTGATTAAATGCAATAAGCCAAAGTTAGAAGAGATATGGTTGCAAGGGTAGAAGATTAGTGTCCAAATTCCTCCTTTTCCTGGCCATAGCCATGGCTTCTTCACTCTTGTTCTCCCTCTACCCCTCCCCATGTCCTCACAAACCTTAATGTACTAGTTTTCCTACATGTTTATTAGCACCTGTAGCACCTTTGATGAGATTACAGAATAGTAGAGGTCTTACTTCTAGGAGAAGGTTGGTTGTTTGTATGGCACCTGATGAAGAGGAAATGACAAAGCGCTCTCCACTGGATTTTTCCCTTGTAAGTGAGTTGTCCTCACAGACAAATTTTATTCTATTTTATTTTTTGCTTCTCTCGAAACAAGTTATATTTTCAATTAGGTTTCCTTCTACTGAGCTGAAAATAATTTTTCAGATTAGTCCTCAATCTCCATGTAAGTTGTTCATATAGAAATTATCTGCAATACTCCTTTACATTTCCTGTGGAGTAATACTCATTCGATGTCTTTTCTGGGTTTAATTTCCTATTTAGTTTGTGTTTCTAACAACACTCCCTTTTGTTTTGTTGGATATGGTTGAAAAAGTTATAATTTCCATTGGGTTCCCTTCTGCGAAGATGAAAATAGATTTTTTGATTATTCTTAAATAGGCACGCAACGAGTTAATCTAAAATTCTCTACAACGCTCCTTTGCATGTCTTGTGGGTTTAAATTTGTATTTACTTCCTATTTGTAACAATACTTTGTTTCGTTTTGTTGGATATACTTGAGAGAAGTAATACATGAAGAATTTATTGTTCAAAAGCTTATGTTCTTAAATATTTTTAATATAAGGCAAGAGTGCATAACAAGGACTTCCCAAAGGTCAGCTTAGGTATGAGGTCTCAGGGACTGGTAAGCTGAACTTTCAAATACAATCATTTTTGGTCCAACATAGTTAAAAACCAAGTCAAAATGATTGATTTATTGTTGGAACTATGTCGTACAATCGCTGGCATGGCCCGGGAAATCCATTTCAAGCCAATGAAATGTGTTTCCAACATGTGGGATGCCTTATGCGGCTGAAAACATGTTTCAAGGTTGGTATGGTCCTGTATTATATGTTTCTTGCAACATAGGATGGGATGACATGATCCACTGCTTTGTCTATGCCAACCAACCATCAACAAAAAATAGCACAAGCATGAAATAGAAAAATAATAGGTTTTACCAACCAAAAGTAGTTTTAACTACAACAAAGGCCTTGATCCAAAAAAGTAGACTTATGATTCCTTTCCAAAAATGTATGAGGCTTCATAGAGGTTGGTGAGGCAATACTATGTGAGGGAACATCTGGCATGAGCATACCAAGTGTAGTGTCAAGATTACGATTCACTTTATGTTTCTTTGCTTGTTGTGCCTATCCTGAGTCTGATGAACTAGAATCATTTCCTGTGTTGTCTATATGATCCAAAATGGATTTTGGATAGACTCCTAAGTCTAAGTGTTCCCCACATAGGAAAATGAAAGTCCAAGGAAGTTCCTGGAAATAGCCCCATTGCAGAGATCTTTTCCTTCTGAATCTACTACAACTTGAATAGGCTAAAACGGACTTAGGATGCAGAAGTTATTGCAGAAAGAAGATGCCCTATTTATTTGGAAAAAGAGGCAAAATCCCTTAAAATTGGCAGAAAAACCCTTATAAAGGGAAATCGTATCGGGAAAAGGCAAAAGACCGAACTTAAGCGGAGGCGGAAGAAACCCCGATCTGCCGACCCGATGTATCGGATCGGAGGCAGACACATATGCGATATTGAGACCTTGGATCTGGCAATTGCAATCATGCGATACGTCGATCGCCAATGATCGGATTGGTGAATCGGCATCAGCGATGCACAGAACCCCGGGCCGAGCGACATCGCGATCGCCGAAATCGGCAGATCAGCGATGGCATGGGACTTAAGGTGGGACCCTGGGCTGAGCGACATTGCGATCATCGTGATGAGCCCCAATTTTTGGTACAATTTGGGCTCATTTGGCCTACTTGCTCTGCTCAACTCATTCATTTTTTATTGCTTATGCATTCATTTCTTGGTTTATTCGTGTTGTTTGTAGGAAGAAGGGTAGGCATTCTATCTACGTGACTAATACATGATGATTTCAGGTTTTTGGCATTAAAAGGGAGCAAAGACCACGAGAAAGGAGACAAGGAGACAGTAAGGTGGCACTGCTGGTTTTTAGGAGAGGATGTCCACAGTCTTGGGGACCTTCCTCGTGATTCCCACCATAGCTCCGAGCTCCAACCAATCTCCCCACCGAACTTAGAGGCAGCCAACCGTTCTACAGGAACAGCAGTTACAACTGTTCTACAGGATCAGCAGTTTAACCTTCAGTTGGACAGCCGAGCTCCACAAATCAAGGAAACCTGTTGGATTATCATTTTGCATAAATACTGAGGCCATAGCCTTTGATAGGAGCTTTTTGAACTTTTGCATTACTCTTGTAATTTGGAAGTACGAGCTACAGCTCGGTGTTGGTTCTTTTTGTAAGCCAGTTTTGGCATGACATCAGATTTTTGGTTATGAATAAAGGCAGGCAGATTTTGATCTCATTCTGAGTTTCTAAGGGAGCTATAGCTCTTAGGTTAGGGCCCAACCTGAGAGCAATAGATCTCCTCGGTGTTGTAATGTTATTTGCCTTTCGTTCCAGCACTTCGTTTCTTTACTTTGACATGCAATTCGAATTTACAGTCTGCTGATGTAGTTTTTATGAGATTGAATAGGATTAGTTTATGGTGAATTTGCTTCCAGTTGCTTAGGTTAGAAGAGGGTAGTTATAATTCATTGGAGCTCCAGAAAAAAGGTTGTTAGAGATCACTGCCATCTCTGCTTAGGGATTGGGGTGCAGTCCATATCAACCACCAAAAAGAAACGCAGTTCTTCTCACGTTCATGCAAGCTGCAACAATTGCTTTAGTCGTAGATCCATCCATGCACTTTGGTCTTGATCATTACTTATCCATTCCACTTCCATGCACGAGTTTCTTTCACAAATTGCACTGTTGTTCATTGGTTCAAAATAGCACAGTTAACATAGGTTAAAGAGTTCTCGTTTTTGGTGACATTCATAGACAATTTGTTTCATCTACACTGCTCCACACCATTCCATTACCTTCCTCGTCTTTTCAACCACACCTGAAGCCACTCAACCAACCTCTGCTCATCTTGTTTACCTTCCAGCTCTCCCATTACTCACATAGCTCCATTTACTTAACCTTTCGTTGATCCCATCCTTCCAGCCATCAACCCACTGCATGCACTCTTCCTCCATCTGACTTCTCTGCTCCTGAGCCATCACCAGTGCCATCTCCATCTCACCTATCCTCCCACACCACTCCAACACTTCACCATCCCCCAAAACTCCCACGGTCAAACATCCTGTAGAATTGCACAGACTTCCTGTAGAATCCCTGAGTTTCCTGTAGGATCCCCTGCAAACTTCCTGTAGAAGCCTACAAACTCGGTTGCTGAGCATCCGAACGTGGTAGACTTCTGTGGACTGATGCTGGAGACCCTCTGGGACCTCCCCTAGCCATCCTGACCTTGCCCATGCTTTCCTTCCACTCGAACCGCTCCTGCACAACCAAACCCTAACCAAAAGCATCATCACAATAAATCCAACCACTTAATGAAAAAATACAAAAACATGTCTTTTCAGATGCAAGTAGCTTAGATGCATGTATTTCAGCTCACTGCAAGTAATGGCATTATTGGTAGTAGTTTCATTCACAGTTTTGCATTGTAAGGGCCTAGCTAGTCAAATTAGGGTTTACTAGGGTTTTCATGCTTTGTTGGCTTTCAGTTTCTTTCTGCAAATAGACTAGTCTCCTTTGAGTTAGCTTTCGTCCATCATTCATAAAGCTTCTTCTGTGAGCATATAGAAGTTGGCTTGAGCCCTAGCGGACTTGTGCCAGCTGACCAAGTGACAGCTGCGGCAAGAGCTAGTACTTGTGCATACAGCACCGTCGCTTCCAAGTTTGTACGAACTACCGGGTTGATAAAATTAGAGATAGGAAGCTCCAGGAGTTGTAGCATTATTGCTACAATACTGGAGCCCACCACATCGAAAACAGCAATCGGCGATCGGCGACCCCTGATGCCAATAAAAAGGCCGGACCCGATGAGATTTCAAACCCTGATTGTAAAATTTGAAATCCGGAAATTCAGATTTTTTGTGTATTAATGTTTTTCGGTGTAAAACCTGAAATACATAGGAAAACACCTGAAGGCGATAAAGCAGACCCGAAGGGGAATTCTAAGCCCGATTGCAAAGAAATTGAGTTCCGTAAAGGCAGGTCTCGGGCAGGCCTCAAGCGGTAAATGGTTTTGGGCTGGCTCCGCCCAATCCCACACAATGAACGACGCGTGTCTTGGCGGAGGAATAGGAAAACCGCCTTTGCGGGTGGGTAACCTCCATACTCTAAGCCGCCCGAAAATGCATGATGACCATTGGATCAGAGATCTAGTAGATCGACGGTGGAGAGCGCGATAGCGGCCAAAGGCAGACCTAATGGAATACAGGGCGGATTTAATGATATTTCAGGTTCGATAAATGGCATATTGGAAATTTTTCCCGTGTTTTATAGTGTTTCTCTGTGTAAACAGGGAACAACCATTTCTAGGGATTTCAAGCGCCAATGATTCCTTCCATTATAGAACAGGTGGCCACCATCCCTGAAGGCATTTGGAAATGATTTCTAACGCTCAGAGGGGGATTTGAGCGGACAGGGGTCGGGATCCAGAGAGCCCAAAAGGGGAAACGAACGAACAGCGTCGTTTCGCTTAAAAGTCATAGAATGACAGAGACAGAGAGGGAGGCAGAGACAGAAGCACAGAAAGCTGAGCCAAAGCAGGAAACTAAGGCGAAAGAGAGCTCAATTGGGAGAAGACTTAAGCAAAAAGAGGCCAAGGGAGCAAAAGCAAATGCGCAGAGCAGCTTTTGGAGTCACTTGGAGGTCAATTGAAATCCCAGAGAGCTAAAAGGAGGCAGAAAGCCAAAGCTAGAGCCGAAGAGCCAAAGATAGAGCCAAGAGCCAAAGCCAGAGCCGAGAGCCAGAGCCAGATCCGAGAGCTTCAAGAGCCAGGGATAAAATGGTGTCTAAACCCATTGTTTTTGTGTAAAACAGTGGAGTTGAGCCAAGAGCTTATAAAAATGACTTTGCCATAATCCCAGAGAGCCTAGTTGAGTTGACTAGAGCTCACGAAGATGTAGCCCAAGAGTTTTGGGTGAACTCCTAATTAAATTGTTGTTTTATGTGTTTGTTTTACTGTTGCAATTATTTACTGTTATATGTATTTATATATCAGTTTAGGAAAATAAATTCACAACACATAAACATTTCTAAAACAGACATAAGCATACACCTATATTGTCAAGCACACATTTAATTCCGCATTGGTTAATCAATAAGACTTGGGAATATTTAAGCTTTGGAAGTGGGAGAGGTCCTTGCAAGTTAGACAAGAAGCCTAAGTGCCCCATTTTCAGATCAGGTGGTATGAGAGCCTAAGTTTGGTTAACCCAACCTTCAAAGAAGGTTATATCAGAAATGCTTGATTGACAAGAGCAAAGATTGCTTGTCGGAAAGGTGTTTGGGCAGTCAAGGATTGATTGGCTGATTGATTGTATGCTTATTTGTAGACTGACTATTGTTTGAGTTTGCAGAGGTGTAGGGAAAGCTATTGATAGCTCATTCCAGGAAGGACAAGAAGGAAGAAGGGCTAAAGGAATTCTTCTATCCCAAAGGACCTCAAGGCAGTCCTTAAAGCACAAAAGGTTTGTTGCAAAAGGTTGCTTAAATAAGCTCTTTAGTAATCTTGTTTGAAGTTCTTTTGTTCATTGGTGTAATGAAAACTTCTACAAGTGTATCCTCAAATTCCTCCTTCATCACAAGACTCTATGATGGAGACTTGAAGCAAGACTTGTTCATCATGATGGAAAAGGTGAGAGAAATGTATGAGGATGGAAGGAAGAGCAACATACATAGAGAGCAGCTGAATTCCATGAAGGAAGAGAAGTAGTTTCTTTCCGACAAACTGCAGGAAATGGAGAGGCAACTTCATATTGCAAATATGAATATGAAAAGGATGCATGAATTGGAGTCATAGCTCTTTGTTGCCAAAGAAGCCTTGGCCAAGTATCAGCTTGAAGAAGAGGTAAACTATTCCAGTTTGTCTTCAAATTCTTCTAAGAATGCTTATATTGGTTCTTTTGAAAAACATACTAGAGGCATAGGTTCCAAGCTAATGTCCATGATGGGCTATGAAGGAAAGGGCTTGGGAAAGCATGCACAAGGTATTGTTGAACCAATAATGGTTGAGGAAAGGCCTAAGTATTTGGGTCTTGGCTATGGACAGTCTTATGGAGAGAGTTCCAAATCTGCCATGAAGGCCATTGAAACAGTCCCAAGAAGGAGTTTCATTTCATGTCCTCTACCTCAGAAATGTGAAGATTGTATTCAGGAAGAATCCAATGGCTTGAAACATCACTTGCAGGATGCAGGGTTTAGAAGAACACACTTGAACCAGAGAGTTGTGGAAACTCTAACAGCCTTGAAGAGATTGATGGTGTTCCAAAGGGAGCCACTTCTTCATTTGCTTCACCTCTTCATGAAGTCAATAAAGGTGAAAGAGGCAGGTATAAATCTGGTTCTAAACACATTCCTTTTGATTTTGCAAAGCATGGTAAATTTCCACATAAGCATGGGAAAATAATTGCATGTTCCTTTTGTGGTTTGGATAGCCATCATGTTTCTAGATGTTGGAAGAGAATGGCCACATACATGAAAATTTTGAAGGAAAAGAAGCAAAGAGCCAAAGGTCCATTGGACAAGGCAAATCATGCTGTCAAGAGGATGCACATGTGTTTCACTTACTTCCATAAGCAAGGGCATCTTGCTTAAAGGTGTTGGACTCTGAATCCAACAATGCTTCCACAAAAGTTGAAGAAGGTGGAAAGAGAAGATGGCAGAAATGGAAAGGAAGTTTCCATGAATGGTGTCTCAAGATTATTCACATTTTGATGCCGATGTGCAGACAAAGGAAAAACCTTTGAACTGGATTGGTAAGAAATGGTTAGAGTTCTTTTCCAATTAAGGTTGCATGTCTATTGATGCATCTATTTCCATTTCTTTATTGATGAGATGCAAGTTGCAGGGTTCTACCAAGATGGTGAATGGAAAAAGGTTGAGTAGGAAACTCACTTTGTTGCTGCAACATTATATTTCATTTCAGCTTCGAAAGTACAGTGTGCTTAAGTGAAAGTTGAAGGATGAAATGCATGCATAAGCATAATGTGCATGAACATAGGGATGTTGATGTTTTCCTTGTATTTGAACATGTGTGTAATTAACTTGAAGGGTTTATTACTTTGTTGTAAACATGGATGTAATATTGACTTGGGAAAAGTTGACTTGGTCTCCAAGATGGAGATAGTGATGAAATGTTTCATATTTTGAAAAGAGTCCTAATGGTCTTTTATACATGCTTGACTTGAAGGGTCATTTGTTTTAAGGGCATGTTTTGTGGGCTTGTTGTCTAGTCCATCATTTGTATGCCTTCATTGTCAAAGAACCGGTCATATGATCTTCCAGATGACCGATTCTTTGACCGGTTCTTTGCTCTTGTTAATCAAGCATTTCTGATATAACCTTCTTTGAAGGTGGGGTTAACCAAACTTAGGCTCCAATACCGCCTAATCTAAAAGGGGGCACTTAGGCTTCTTGTCTAACTTGCAAGGACCTCTCCCACTTCCTTTTCTTGATTTTTCTTTCTTTTAATTTCTCATGGCTCCAAGGAATGAGAGCATGATGCATATGATATGGCAGTGAATACCCATTTAAGGTTAGGTATTTCATAGCCCACTAGGTGTTGGGACAATCATGGGTTCCATAAGATGTAGGGGGCTCATATAAGGCCCTAGGAACTAGGGTGATGACCATGATGATAAAGGGGTAGAGTTCATGTTTGGCTTTCGCCCACGCACTAAATTTTATGTCCCAACCGTCTTTTGCATTTTGTGGTACATTTTTTGTTGTAAGTGGCCAAATTATGCTTTTAACTTTCTTTTTTAGCTGCATCAACCTCCAAGGCATTGTTCCTGGCTCGACCCAAAGTGTGGACAAGGGGATGGGGGCTAACTCCTTGCGGACCCAATGGACATATGTGGACCTGGATGGGAAATATGTGGAAAGGGATTATAACGAGTGGAGGGGAGTGATATATGTGGTGTCGGAAAGCAGAACCACACAGCCAAAATCGGGGTTTCATTAGGGGAATTTTGAGTTTTAAAATGGGTCTCCTAAGGAAATTATAAAATAATAGTGGAAATAATAAAACAAGATTAGGTTACATCATCAAATTCTAGAGGGAAAAAAGAAAAAACTACTTTTTCAACTCGTATTTTCAACTTATCTCCCTATTAGGTTACTAAAATTAGAGCAGTAACACTTGTTGGATGCATAATTTGATTCCTTATCCAAGGAGCACCCATGTTGCATACTTTCAATGGACCCTGCTACACGAAAAATGAGAAATACATGAAAAATGTTATTGCAATCACATTTTTTCATGTATTTCTCATTTTTTGTGTAGTAGGGACCATCGAAAGTATGCAACATGGGTACTCCTTGGATGAGGAATTAAATTTTGCATCCAACGAGTACTCCCGCTCGAAATTTGAGTAAACCCTTAGGGAGATAAGTTGAAAATACAAGTTGAAAAAATAGTTTTATTATTTTATTATATTTTAATATTTTTACTTTTTTACCCCAAAAATGGTGAATCATCCCCCATGGTTGACATCATCATCTTGAATCGTATTGGTTCTTATAAATTTTATTTTGATTGTACATTTTTCTTAGGAGGCTCATTTTAGACCTCAAAATTTCTCTAATGCCTATGCAGTGCCACTCCTAAAGCTAGTAGTCAATAGAGGAGATCCCATGGGTTTAGGATACAAGACTAACCACCCAGTTTGGGACTAGGGAACAAGAGTACATCCAAGACCCTTATTTCCGTCGAATCCCCCCACTAATCCACGTCTAAAAATGTCCATGATAAGTAAGCAAAAATACCCAATTACATAATGAAAGGCCATATCGTCAGGGTTGGAAGGCCCACCTTCAAACATACGATCATGAGAGATGGGCAAGGACACATAACGGCTAACTCAGGTGGTGGAGGATGGTGGCTGCAAGGTGTTGTTGGTCGTCGGCTGAAGACAAACCTAGGAGAAAAATTCCCCTATGCATGTCACCCACTGGTGGTGGGTAACATCTAGCTCCAACTTGGACACAAGCTCTCAGTAGAGTGCACAAACATACACGAATGGGGAGGTCATACAACACTAGTAATCTCTTAGGGTCGTAGACCTATTATCTACACATCAAAGATTAAGTACCCATGGTAGCATGTTTTTACGACGTCTTTTGATCTCCCATGCTTTTGTTAGGCCATAAATATCAATAGGAAATAAAATCTAGTTCTAAATGCAATTTTAATCTAAATGCAATATAACCTAGCATGACAACGTAATATGGTGTTAGTTATAATGCAAAGTCAACATTCCATGCATCCTACCCTAACATGTGTATTGCACACTTGAATACTAAGTGTAATCATACAGCTAATACAGCCAACATATCATTAGATTAATATAAGGATTCTCGCCCAATGCATATGATTACTCATGAAATATATCCAAAATCCAGCGTAGAAATAATCATGTGGATGATTCAAGTGGGAGGCAAGAAAATATGATATCCATATGGTGCAAATAGGAATCGTGGATGAGGGGAAGGATACCAAATTAGAAGTTTGGAGCCTTTCTTGCAAGCATAAAATGGATGAATGAATGATCAATCTTAATAACTCCCTCTCACGATCATTCTTCACATTGTCATGCTTCATAATTATTATAAGGTCATGATTAGGAGATAAAGGAGGCAGGGGCAATGAAGTATCATATTTGACATGTTCCCTTTCCTCAAATTCATATTCCTAATGGGGAAACGCTCATCATTAGAAGGAGCTTTGAGGAAAGGGGCTACACATGAGTCAACTACATCCCTAGGATCATGAGAAAAGACAAGGGACCTATTGTTATCATCATCATCAATATCATATATATGCTCCCCATCAAAATGATTCTCATTGATTTGCCACTTTCCTTTCTAAACATATAAGTACTCATTGATGTCAACATGTGAGGGGATAATGGGGAAATTATTAAAATAAGACATCCTATTGAGTTACGCATATCAATTATGTAGGAGTCGCCATGGTGAACTAAAGGTGCCTTGATAGATGCTTTCTTCACCCTAAAAGCATCGGATTTGAAGTTGAATAAAGAAATAGGGCTTCATTCTTCCAATGGAATCACCAAGAATGATATGTCAATATTGTCGTACATGTCTCGTGTCCCCAAGAGCGGCGCCAAAAATGTTATTACACAAACTAGCAAGGGTTCTAAAAAGGGAACCTAAAGGGACAAATACTAGGAAACAACAATATGAGACAAAGGCCCACTTTCACCACAGCGTATGTCCCCTTCTATTCCTAGATTTTCACCGACGGGAGGAGTCTTAGTGTCCCTCATTTGTGATAGATATGCCTAAGATAAGGTTAAAGTGAGGCAAGATGGCTCATTCAATGGAAAGGCTCAAAAAAGATGCAAGCTTTGGGAGAACCTAAAAAGGTTTTCCATGAAAAACCCCTTATAATAGATAGCTACACGAGACCTAGGGTTGATGTATATGCCAAAATATGGGTTCATCCAAGGTCAGGGTATTTCAGAGAAAAGGATTTTTATGTTGTACCTCAACAAGTAGTTAAGCATGAACCTTCAACAAATCCCTAAGTCAAGGCAGCTTCATGGTTTCCCACTTCGTACGAAGGCTATGGAATCAAATATCTTGAAATCCAACAGTGAGAATGACCCCAAAACTAGAGGAGACCTAGAGGAAAGACCAGCGCAGAACACTGTTGGACTAGTTTTGTGAGGTCTCACTCCAAGGGAATTTCGTACCAAGCCCTGGAG
The DNA here is from genome assembly GCA_031772625.1 of Pinus tabuliformis. NCBI lineage: Eukaryota > Viridiplantae > Streptophyta > Pinopsida > Pinales > Pinaceae > Pinus > Pinus tabuliformis. The sequence continues at coordinate 1,098,339,899 of CM062819.1, forward strand.
GGGCTACCTATTCTTGAAGGGACGAAGAATGAGGAAGAGAAGAAGGTGAAACAATGATGTTTCATTAAGTGATATGATCATCAAGGATTTCCATACTATTGCCTGACCATTGGGAAGACAAGAGTCGCAAAAGATTTCAATAAAGACATTTCGCTCTTCAAGGAGACCTAGAAGCAACTTTGATATCCCTAATGAAGCAGCTACACAACACTTTTAGATATTTACACTTTGCTGGAAATTATAAATGGATTTTTAAGGAATATAAAGTGCATTATTTCCCCTAAGAACATTCATTCATTCGTTATCCATGAGTAACACGTGAAAAATTCACAATAGCTTCAACGTTCCACCAAAATTTCCTTAATTAGGGTACATTAAAGACCATGAGACAAATTCCATGCATTAGACATTTATCAAAATTCAGAAATATAGCATTAAACAGCACCCACAAGACAACGAAGAATATATACATCCATTATAATGCCAAAGAAAAACTCCAAGAGAGATAGTGAAAATATCTAGACATCGAAATTGATTCAAATTACTCCAAAAAAACATTCCACAATTGCATGTATGAATTCCTCTAATGAGGCCAAAAATCCAAGTGATGATGATTCAAATGAGAGTGAGTCTCTCATATTTATAAAATCTCTAGTAGATCGAATTCCTAATTAGAAATCCCATAAAACATAACAAATGATGTGAAGACCCTTGGTTACAAGCCAACCGAGATAGCTTAAACATTGATCATGATTTATTTTTCCATTAGCCCTCGTAATTAATGTGAAATTCCCTCCAAGGCTAGGTTTGAGGCCTCATGCTCTAGGAATGAGGGGAAGGGCCTCAAAAATGATTTCTAAGAGAGATATACCTTCCAAATGCTGTAAAACATCACTAAACCCCAAGTTGGCCTTTGTGGGCTCCGAATGGGTCTCATGGGTCTCCAAGTGGCTCAAGATCAAGTTGATGCTCCATCAATGAGGGATAGAAGATGATGCATGACCTCCCATGTCTCCCAAGGTGTGACAAAACCCCATTTGGGCCTTGGATCAAATGTGGAGTGTTTGGTGCAACAGGTATGTGGCCTACTAGGCAATGTCGTCCCATGCATCATTATTTCTGCATGACTGGGGCACGAACAAGCATAATGGGGTGTTGAAGAACCCCATGGTATGGCAATCAATGTTGTACTGTGGAGGAGGCCCATGGCTCTCAACACTCACCCTACAAGTGCCATCATGACCCTCTATATGGATTGGATTCTGTATAGGGAGACCAAGTCCAAGATGTAGACCCACCTGCATTCCTGTATAAGATCCAATGTATCTCCTCACCTCCTAGTACAACAATTCATCAGTGCAATATACCAAATAATCTTACACATTAGGGATACAAGTGGACACTTCGTAGTGGCATGCCCTTCCACATGGGTTTTAGAATGTACAGATGTTCCCAAGCTCAAGATGGAGGTTAACAAAGGACCCTATTAGGTAGTTTCAACCTTTAATGGAGCGATAGGTCCATGGTACATCTGTCAAGTGGCAAGTGTCATGTGAAATAATGGTGGAACGGAGTGGAGTAGCAGGGGAAGGCCCCAAGCCACATGCCATGGTACAAGGATATATTTAATGTGGGGAAGCCCATGGTACATGAGTTACCCCGACCTTTGTTTTTTCCACCCCTCTCCATATGCCTTTTTCCTTTTCTTGATTTTTCTTTCTTTTAATTGATCATGGCTCCAGGGGAATGAGAGCATGATGCATGTGAGATGGCATTGAATACCCCTTTAAGGTTGGGTAGTTCATCACCCACCAGGGGTTGGGACAATCATGGGTTTCATAATGATGTGGGGGGCTCATATAAGGGCCCTAGGAACCAGGGTGATGACCATGATGATAAAGGGGTAGAGCTCATGTTTGTATTTTTCCCAAGCACTAAAGTTTTATGTCCCGACCATATTTTGCATTTTAGGGTACATTTTCTGTTGTAAGTGGCCAAATTATGTTTTAACTTTCTTTTTAGCTGCATCAACCTCCAAGGCATCGTTCCAGGCTCAACCCAAAGTGTGGAAAAGGGGTGGGGGGGATAACTCCTTGCGGACCCATATGGGAAATATGTGGAAAGGGGTTATAACGAGCGAAGGGGAGTGGTATATGTGGTGTCAAAAAGTGGGACCACGTAGCCAAAATCAGGGTTTCCTATGCAGTGCCACTCCTAAAGCTAGTATTCAATAGAGGAGATCCCATGGGACTAGGATACAAGACTAACCACCCAATTTGGGACTAGGGAACAAGAGTATAGACCAATCCCCTTCTTTCTGTCGAATCCCCCCACTAATCCATGTGCAAAAGTGTCCATGATAAGTAAGCACAAATACCCAATTACATAATGAAATGTCGTACCTTTGGGGTTGGAAGGCCCACGTTCAAATATACGATCATGATAAATAGGCGAGGGCACATTATGGTTTGCTCAAGTGGCAGAGAATGGTGGAACATTGAGCTATCAGGTGGCTACAAGGGGTTGTTGACCACCGGCTGAAGACAAAATCTATATAAAGGGGACCTCTTCTCCTCATTTGGCACATTGATTTTGTCTTGATTATCTCTATTCCAGCGAAGGAAAAAGAGGAAAGGAGAGCCGAAATTTCAGAAGGATGGAAGAGAGGCTTGGCAGCTCTTTATTTCTGGTTAGAGGTTATCTTAATGTCTTATTTCTGGATGTAATGATGAATTTTGAAACTCTCTTTCATAAGGAAATATTTTTGGGTTTTCCCCTTGTGGTTTTTGCCCTAGACTTGGGCCTAATTTCTGTCTTTTGTCTCGTTGTCTCATGGTTACTTTCTACTGCTCTTTCATGTTATTGGTTGAAATTTTCTTCCATATAATTGCTTGATGATGCTATGTGGAATTAATGCTAAACTAGAAGTAGTTATCATGTTGAAGAAAAATGTTCTAGCTTGTGCCCTTGAAATATAAACATGATTTGGTAATTATAACATGTTAATTTATATGATATGATATAGTTTTAGTGACATGGAATATGCAATTTGGCAATTAACAAGTTAATTTGTGCATTATGTAATTTTCCTTTCCTTCCTACCCTGAAAAGAGTAGAATAGTTGGTAACCTACAAGGATCGTAATCATCACGATATTATTCACAACACATGAAAATATTAAAGTATTTATCGACCTACAACAAAATCTTATCATAAGAATATTTCACTACAATTCTAGTGATGAGATTATTTAGTATTCACATTAAGCTAGTAGAGTAGTTAAGTAGAATGAAATCCCATTGTATAACAAAGAGGTGATTCGCAACAAACATACAACTTAATTAAGTTTAGTCAATTAAATATCATCATACAATTACTTGGTGAATTAAATTTCATGATACAAATATATACAAGCACTCCAATCCCTCAATTCCCATTGCTTGTAGTGTGACATGCACTCCTACTTTATATTTCACGTGTTTACTTTCATTAACCAATCTCGATTCATAATTATATGAGATGTATGTTGTTATGTGCATCATCTATGTTTGATTTCACAAATATAAATGTGGCTCGACTTTATACCTACCAATGCTTAAAATCATCCTCAAATCTCAGATAATCTTCCTCAATTCACTTATAAGTTAAGCAAGATATATTAATGTTCCATATATATATATATATATATATATATATATATGGTTTAAACATTAGATTTTTTGTTTCCTTAATATTTTGTATTTTTAAAGTGCCACAAGTCGATGATACATTGAGCATTAAAGGAATTACACTTTCCTCAAAGTACCTCTCTACCAAATAAAGGTTAAGAGATATGATAGTCAAGTTAATAATGATGAAAAAGATCAAGTTGTGCTAGTATCTTTAAGGGTAACTAACCAAGATGGAGATGGAGTATTTGAGTTAGTTATTAGATTTTGTGCTTAAGGGTTGTTGTACGATGTGTAGGGAACTTTATCATTCACCCTCTAGTATGCTTGCTCTAATCTTGATATTTACAAACAAACACTCTTGACATTGAGTTGGTCATGTTGTTCATGGGAGCTGAGATCGATGCAAAAGTTGTCATTCATCCTTTATTCTTGATGTCCCTTATTTGAAGAGTTCCCTACTATGGATTTGTGCATCTTAGAGCAAAGGATGAGTCATTCTAGGATGGGTGCCACCATGTGGTGATAAAGACCATCTTCCCACTACTAACTAATATAGTATTGCTTGCTTACAATTGGCATCAATATTTTATTATTTGTTTTGATGTTCTGGTATACAACTTTAATGAGCTAACACTAATTGTAGCCCTATTTAGCATCATTTTTAGCTTATCACAATTATTAATAGTGGAGTTCGTCCTCATGTAAGGTATTGCGTAGTTCTTTTTCCTTTGGTATAAAACACATATTCCTTGGATCATAAAAATGAGAAATATTATAGTCGATATCAAAAAAAAAAAATGTCTCAAGGCAATGAGTTGACTTCAATAGGCATGTTGGAACCATGTTTGGGGTCCACTTTATATGTTATAACTAATGTATTGCTAAATATTGGTTGGTTTAATCTCTTCATGAGGGTTTCATGTGTCATTACTTTGTAAGGTTTCCACTATGACTATGGTCAACTATCCACAATATTTAGACAAGTGGCCTTAATGTGAGCAAGATGAATACACAAACTTGAAAGTATGTTGTACTTGTGATGAATAATCATAGAAATTTAATATCATCAACTCTAAGTTGTGAAGCATTTAGCACTACAAGGAAACAATTGGAAAAATGGGTAAAACATATATAGAACTATGAAATATTGACCATTAAACTTTTCCCAGAGTGGTTACTTATCAAGATGATGGGAAGAGTGAACTTATTCATGAGACATTGCATAGTTGGGTTTGAAAGCAGCTTCCTCCATTTGGGTTTTACCACTCTTCCAGCGAAGTTCTAACAAATCTTTATGTATATTAAGAATAATTTTGATCCATCCTAAATGCCCTCAAAAATTTCAATAAAGCAAATCAATTTTCCTACACAATATTGTGCATGCACCATGGTTTGAGAAAGCCATTGTTGACCTTGATAGAACAAGCCTTGTATTACATCCAAGAGTATTCATTTCAGATTTTTGATAATGTAGAAATCTCACTATAATATGGATATTATTCATAATGGGAAAAATTTTCATATAACCAACAAACTGCTAGTCACGATAAATTTCATTAATTACAAGTCGACAAATTTATAGTTTATATTCACTAATATAATTGCATATTTCAATTTTTGCTTTAATTTTTCAAGCAATTTCAATCTTATTATTTGGTATTTAAAATTCAAGTATCACAAACTGCAATTGTGTAATCTAAATACACTTTAAACAAAGCAAGTTACTAATCCGTAGGACATATTTTCCTTAGTTGAAGAAAATAACTAAGCAAAATACAAGAATAAATAATTGTAATAACTATAAATGTATTGATGGTCTAATTTTCATGTTTGCGGTCTAAAAAAACCACCAAATAGCTCAATTCTTTCTCACCTTCAATTCCCATTAAATATCAATTGAATTTCTATCAAGTGCACAAAACTAGGTTTTTTTTTCCTACCTTTTTTTCCAAAGAAGCCTATGTGGAAAACTCTCCAAGTAATGGATGGTAAATGAAGTAAACTCTCAACCCCTGTTACAAACACTAACCCCAAGAGGATCAAGAGAGTTGACCCTATGATCTCCACAATTTTGGGAATGGTAATGGAGTAAACCCTTGGCCCCGGTTACAGATACCAAGAGGATTAAGAGAGTTCACACTATGACCACCCCAACTTTGGAGGAGATATAAAAAGTTTGACATCTGACTCATGAATATTTGAGATAACCCTTAGTATTAAACCAAGCTTTATTCTATGTATATAGAGAACCAAATATCTAACTATACTAAAACTATTTTACAACAAATTTATGCTATGTAAAAACATGTAATCAATGTATATCAAATTAAATTTATAATGTAGATATGTCTACCAATTTTATATTAAAAATAAACTAAAATTCTATATTACACAAAATTTACACTATAAAACCATAAAATTAAATACATGTACCAACTCCTATATCACACTAACCATATACATTTACAAACTCTCATTAAAAAACTTACATACCTACACTAATCTCTATATCACACCAACCATATATCAGATACATTTACTAACGTCTCTATTAAACCAAATTTTTAACCTATAGAAACATATACCCAGTAGATTCTGCAAAATTTTAAGATATTGAAATGCTTGGTTCAAATATATATAGCTATATTAAAATCATTTTAAAAATAAATATTATGATTAAGCATGAAAACCTCCTCACAATCAGAATGTTCGTTCTCCAACGTCACAAAAATGACCACTAATGATTTTATTTTATTTTAGTTTATGGTTTTTATTTTTGTTTAAATGAAAAATGGCTGATCAGGAATTACCTTTTTTTATATTAAAAATTCATATTTCAGTTTAGGATGAGACGTCTCAAGATTACTGGAACCGGGATCCCAAATTCTAACAGGATGTTTATTGTTCCAGTCATATGGTTTTTATTTTTATTATATATATATATATATTTCTTTATATTTATTTTTATATATACGGTTATTTACATGATATAGTCACGTGTCAAAGGTCATATTTTTATATATGCATTAGTCACATTTAAAAGGGTGGGCTCATATTTTTATATATAAGTTAGTCACGTGTAAAAGGGTAGGCACCCGTAGAATAGGAATTTCAAATCTAAAGCAGCTGTCATTAAATGTGACAGTTTCTGAAATTAATATTTTTTTTATCTCTAATATTAATTTTGATATTTTAACCCAGAATGTTAGGTGGAGAAATTTTTTTATTGTGTTTGACTCACTAATTAACTTGGCACATCAAAATTTGTCCATCATATTCCAACCCTAAACTCTGGTGTGATTTTGTCCATCAAATTTCATCCCTAAGCACTGGTGTGAGAGACTTACATGGAAAAATTCCAACCCTAAACTCCGGTGTGATTTTGTCCATCAAATTTCATCCCTAAGCACTGGTGTGAGAGACGAGACTTATGGAAAACAACTTAAGAAGTGAAATTGTTTAGCGACATAAACATTCCCATCGTTGTTATGGACATAGATATGTTCGAACTAATTATAGTGAAATATTAACAGGCAAGGTTTTGCCAGATTGTTGACCCAAATTGCAGACAATGAGATGTAGAATTGTATATCATGTAAACGAGAAAAATACTGTACAAATTTATCACGGTTATAATCAGAATCTAATTAATAGGACTATGATTACAACAATGATGAAAAATTAAGATATCTGAATCAATGTGAGCTGCCATTGCTCTAACTTTTCCGATTTTCAATGCCACAACTTGGTACAGAACCCATTGGGTAAACTTTGCGGCCTCTTCTTAGAGACCATGTCCGAGAAAGTATCGACCAGCTGTTCAGCTAAGCTAGCTGGATCGTCTAGCAAATTCTCAATAAAAGCATAAACCATCCCCCTCTGCTCAGATGTTGCGCGCACGCTGAACCATGTGAGGAATTTCTTTCTGAACTCTTCCTCTATATGACCTCGACATTCCAACCAGCGAATCACTCCCACGCTATCTTCATATTTCTTTTCCAGACAATCGGGTGTGTCTGATGGAGATTCATGACAACCATTCAGTAGAGCCCCATCACAGCCGTGCAAATCACCATATGTACTTAGACTTCTTTTCCTTGAGACAACATTTTGTGACTCAACAGCAGGAACTTCTCTGATTGGCTGCACAGCCCAATTTTCTGAGTCACTACCATTAGAATGTGCGCGTCCATTCCTTAATATTCTAGTTTTTGGATCATCTGACTTGCATGTGTCCAGAGGAAAAACAGGATATGAACAATCCAAAGGTAAAACCGCCAGGTCATTTGCAGCTAATAGATTACACTTTCTCTTAATCGGCATTTTCTTTGAAATTGTCACCTTAGATTGATATTCTTGATCCTTTTTCGACAGTTTGATTGCGTGACTCTGAATATTTGATTTTGATGAATCCTTTTGAGATCTTCGACGAGCATGTGACATTTTCACTGTTCCCATTCCTGCCATGACACTTTCCTCATTTAAAGCAGAAATTGACTCCGCTTGTCCACCTGCGGGTTCTGCAACTTGAACCAAGTTACAGCCAATCTGATCATCTCTAGATACCTCCAACGGTGACGTTAAAACAATATTTACTTCGCCATCACTGGAGACAAATGGTTTATCTGAATCACAAGCCTCAGCTTTTTCAAAACAATTAAATGGGTTGATTGGCATGTTCTTCTCAGTGCAGTCAATTTTGGAAATTAAGTCACGTTCTTGAACCCAAGCTGCACGGAAAATCTTGCCAAGGTCTCTAACTTTAAAACTTGAGAAACCTTCATTAGGCTGGCTTTCAAGTTCACCCTTTGCACTCGGGGACCTGAAATCTTCCGTACCCGTGTTTCCAGGCTTCTTAAGGACTTGTTTGGTCGATGGTCTAATATTTCTGCGAAATACTTCCACACTTTCGGTGAAGCATTTAGCCTCACTGAGACCCAAGTCCCCTCTATTAGTATATGAAACAATCCTGAAGGCATACTCTGTGCAGGGGCGAAGATTTGAAATTCGAACTCTTGTTTGTGTTCGGGGAAGAACACAACTAATTTCCTTTGGATATTTCAAGTCTCTGCTTGTACGGTGCCACAGTTTGTAACCAATAACATCTTCGGCTGACTTTGGATCAATTTCTTTGAACAAAACTACAAGAGATGTTGATGAAATTCCTTCAAATTCTACTCTGCAAGCAGCGGGTAAGGAATCCTCTGCTGCAGGAACAAAAGAAATCACATTACATTCCGAATATTACATTTATTTTGACAATACAAAATGTCTTATTTTTTTGTTTTCGAACTAGGCTTGAATCTAAGCTAGGCCAGTTTCAATATTGGATAGAAGAACAGTTTATTTATTAATGGTAAAACTTGATCCAGTTTAAACGCTCTTTAAATAATTTAATTCCCAAAAATAACTCCATCCTCAATGCCTCCCATAAAAAAATTACACATTTGAAATCCCTTAATAAAATATTATTTATTTTACATCCCTTAAAAAAGCCTTTTCTACATAGGCCATACCAAAGCTTTCCTGTAAAATTACTCTTTTATAATGTGGCTGAAAAGAAAAAAAATACGCATGAAAAATTGCTAAATGATTTAACTCTGGGAAAATTTTCTTATAAACTGTGCATACAGACACTAAAAACGTAGTCTCACCTCTCAACGTCAAATCCTTTCCCGGCGAAGATACCAATGAAGCCAAAGATTCCATTTTCTCAATAGCCAGTGCACAAAGTTTTTGCACTTCGTTGCCAGAGGAAAGCCTACTGACAATGCCGCGAGCCATCGTTGAAGATACCCCATTTATAGGTCCCACTTCCTCTTCAAGTTTTCTTGCTGCCCTGAGCACAATGTCATGGGGTTCTTTGAACTGTTCAGTACCATTGAGAAGCCTCTGGGCCAGAGAGATACGATAACAAAGAATGTCCACCCTCCGTGCCTCCTTTGCAATGGTCAACTGTTTTTTCCAGCATCTGCAGAGAATGAAGCAACGAAATTAGATCACTGGAATGTTTAAGCTCGTGTCACAAATGAAGAGGATATGCACACAAATCAAGCTCGCGGAAGCCCTTGCAGCTATTTTAGACGAAAGGAAAATGTCAACCAAAAAAAACTTGCATCCAATTTTTGGTCATTATTTTATATAATGAATATAATAGTTAAGATTTATTTTAATTTTGGATTTATTAGGCGTTAAGATATGCAAATTTCATTTTTATAGTGAAACTTGAAAAAAAAATTGCACACAGACAAATTTATCTTTTTCTGACCTTGATAAATCCAGAGTTAAAATGAATCCACGCTGGTTTAATTATATTTTATTTTTATGTAATTTAAATATAGTTAAATAATCATTGTAAAATAGATCTTAACTTATGGTTGCTACTTATATCTTATATATTTTAATGTAATATGTATATTATGATTTTCTTTTATCTAAAAAGTTATTGGTAATTTTATTAATAAAAGTAAAATTACAATGTAACAAATTGAATTTTATTATTTTTAACTTTTTACAAACACAACATCTACTCTACACTGGGCTCTATTATTTTTAACCTATATGTAAATGTTTATCAATCTTTTACATTAACCAAAGTCTTCCAGTAGAAATCAAATAAGAAAAATTTTTGGCCAACGTGTTTCGAATCAACAAGTGTGGTTCATCATCAGGGCCAGATGAACCACACTTGTTGGTTCTAAATGCGTCGACCAAAAATTTCTCTTATGTAATTTCTACAGAAAAACTTTGCTTAATACATTATGCATCACAAAAACTTGAAAAAAAAATCTTTTACATCTTATAAATTTGACATTATATTACACCTACACATTACCTTTATACTGAAAGGTAGAGCATCTCTCGGCATCTCTCGGCACAATGACACTATTCTCTTGGAAGCTTTGGCTAACATTAAAGAATCTCCGATAATAAGGTTGATCGGGTTAAAATTGGGCTCACGATAAAATTATATCCTACCGATCCTATTACCCAATAAAAAAATTATGTGAATGCCAAACAATTTTTAATTCCTATTACCAATAAAAATTTATATGAATGCCAAACAATTTTTATGTTAAACCGGCAAAGCTCAAGTCTAAAATGTATCTCCATGCTAATAATCCATGCTTATTAGGCACCCATGTTTTCCACTGATTTGCGAGGACTGCACTTTTCAATCACAGCATAGCCACTAATAATTTTGTGCTCTCCAAATCACCCTCCTAAAAGGATCAAACAAATCCTTCTCAGAGGGGGAGGGTGAGCTGTAAACGTCCATTCCACATTCCCATGCCCTCAGAGAGGGATGCCAATAAATGAAACGCACGAGCAACACCATTGAGCTTGAAGCTATAGCATTCTCAGTTCTCAGTGGAATAAAACATGTGCAATAGTGCTTATCATAGCTTTACATGTCCTAATTAGAATCTTTGATTCAGGATGTGAGAAATTGTGGCCTGTTATCTAGGTCACTTCTATGCATAGCCTGTAACGCGGCCTCTTTTTCAAGGATAGAGGGAAGTCTCAGCAATGAATGATAATATAAGGAAAAAAGAACATCAGATGTCAAATTTTCTTCCATTTTATTTAATTAGTGTTACATAGATGAATGGAAGATGAATGGAGGAAGAGTCGAACATCTCTCCCGTCACTATGCTGTAAGAGCATCCCATTTCTCTCAGCGCAACAAGGTACGAGTTAGTACCAACTATCATGCTGTCTGGCTATATTGTTTGCAACAAAATGGGTGCCACATTTGAGCTAAATGAAAATCTCACTGTTGAATAAACCAGCTTCGTGACCTGACTACAATAGAATGCATGAACGAAAGCCTTGTGTAAACTGCAGCCCATGAGAATCTTAAAGAAAACTATTTCATAAGATCTGATATGATGCTAACTTCAGTCACTGTAGTATATCAAATTGCTTGCTAATCAGAAAATACTATAAAGTTTGGCCATGTATACCCTACAATATCGTTGGCCTTGGTATATGCACAGAATATATCAGCGGGATATGCAAATAGATAACTATGGTGAATATTGAAGATAAGGAATAAGAAAACCAATTACCCCATAAGCCCACTGACTCTGCCACAAGATGGACAACAATAGCTTCCATCTAGCTGCATATGCTGTGCAACCTTAGCTATGCCTGAATTTTCATGCTGAAGGGCACATTCAAGATGACAAGATAAGCCACATGAAACACCGTCACTGGGTGACTCTGAGGAGCAAACCAACCAAACACTAGGATCTTTGTTGTCATCAAACTTGTGGCAAATGCAGCAGGAGCACCGTTTGCAAAATCTATCTTCCAAACTTAAAACAGCTCTACAAGCATAGTTTTTGCAAACACGAGTCACATTAGTATCTGCCTCGTTAGCACACAGGGATAGTGCTGTAGCTTCTGGGTGTCGCGATGGATGTTCCCTCTTTCTCTGCCTCCGAAAGGGACCTGGCGCATTTGCTGGAGTCGAGCTCACCAAAGAGATTCGTGCGGTCTCTTGTGGTCTTGATTTCTTCAATGCTACAATTTTCAGAAGATGTTCTATCATCTTCCACTTTGGCAAGCCGGTATACTTCCTCTCTTTTCCCATCTCCGCACAGAGGATATGCAAAAGCTCTTTCCGTGTCCAGGACTGAAGTATTTCGGGGCCACCTTCCGAACCCCTAGCAATCTCATACACTAACTCATGTTTTTCTGGCATACTCAGACCATCAGGTCTTGAAGCCTCCAAAATAGAACCTGCAAGAAGAAAAATAGGAAACAAATGAACATAGAAGTATTGAAAAAGCCTACAATGCAGCAAATACAAAATATTTACAAATGCTAGTCAATTCCATCTTGCATGTGACTGCTTATTCCATGGCATCAATGAAAAAGAAACTTATCTGTTTTTATTCAAGAATATGGATAAACAGATCATGTTACTGCATGAGCTCAATAATATGGATGAACAGATTTTCTTACCACTTACAACGTTTTCAATCCCGGAAAAGGACGGTTCAAACTATGGGAAAATAAAGTGTGCCATGAACTATTTTCAAAAGATAGAGATCTGTTAGAAAGTTCAAAAGTATGATTCTGAAGGATTTTCACTTGAAACTACAAGTTCTTATCCAAGCCACCAAGAAAGCCAAAATATACCAAAAAAAAGCTTCAAATCCTCACAAGAATATGCCTTTCCTACAATCACATCGGGACATATTCATCTTCAGAAAAATATTCTTCAAGGAGTACAGTTTTAATAAAAGCATTTGGAATCCAGATTCCGGCAAGTAACTTGTAACTGACTAGTTATTGTAATATTTACAAAGAGAGCTCTTTCTCTGGCATCTGAAATCGAGAAAATAAATATACTCGCGACAGATCAATGCAATTTACAAGGTCTAATCCCATTAGGGAGTCTCATTATGTGTTGCATCAAAGTTGTGAGCATTGCATTTAGGGAGTCTCATTATGCGTTGCATCAAAGTTGTGAGCATTGCATTTAGGGAGTCTCATTATGTGTTGCATCAAATTTGTGAGCATTGCATTTCAATGACCAGGGAATGATAGTTATCAGCACTGCATTTCAATGACCAGGGAATGATAGTTATCAGCATTGCATTTCAATGACCAGCGAATGCTTATTCACATTAAACAAGGGCTAGGGCTTAGATGCTGAACTAGAACATGCAAACATAACTGCTATAAAAACGGTCAACGTTCAGGATTATGGGGTGTCCACTGTCTATGAGTTTCCTCCAGATCGAGAACTAGCTGGTACCAATATATTCATCGTGAGATAAAACCAAATTAAAATGGGTGGCAAGTGAAATTCTCTAGAAATAGAACTGAAGAATATAAATCAAACCCAATAACCTCAAAATAGATATGCAAGATATCACTATCCAAGTATTAAGCGCCTTAACAAAGAATTACCTGAAATTTAAAGTAAATTTGTATATTAACATGTAATAGTTAAAATGTACAAGCATATAAGAGAATCCCTGATTCAAGCATTGCATTAAATTCGAAACATAATTCCCATGCATTGCTGTTATTATCAAGTGGGCATACAGACACCTAATGTCAAATTTTGAAAAGATTTACGGTCTTATTAACAACAGATTTTCAGATTCATTACTGCTATCCTGCTTCACATGATCCATACCTTGCACGGTACCTTTAGTTTTTTCTCCATAGGCTGCTCCCTTCCTGCCAGTAAGAGGAGAGCATCAAACTGGCCAACAGCGCCACTGCTGGGCATTCTGCAACAACTGCTCTGAGGGTAATATCTCCCAAGTAGGCCCGCAAATTTGGAACCAATCCACAGGATACTTTTTCTACTCCTTCTGAAAGCCGTTAAAAATACTCCCTATCAATCTGAAAAAGTTTGTCTTGAATTTAGTGTGCACAATCTTGTTGATTATGTATTTGTCTTGAATGTTTCTGCTCCTCCTGAAATCTGTTAAAGAATACTACTTATCTTATCAATATGAGGAAGCTTGTCTTGAATTTAGTGTGCATGATCTTGTTAATTATCTATTTCTCTTGAATTTAGGATACATGATCTGGTTGATTATTTATTTTTGTCGGTTGCATCCCTTCGGTGAACATGAAACGGACTGGAGTTTGGGAGCTTGAGAGACATTTGAATGGCATGTGGTTAGTATCATAGTTTTAAAAACCGGAACCGACCATCGAACCAGTCGTCTATCTAACCATGATTCCAACCAGAGCCAGATCAAACTGGATGGAACCAGATTCAATAAACCAGAATTGGAAAAATACATAAATAATTAATTTTTAATGAAAAAACTTATTTTTAAGATTACAACCATGATTCCAAATCATTAGAGACAAAATATTTAAGTCTTTTCATCTATATACAATGTAAAGGTGCATATAATAAAATGGCACCGAGTGCAATACATATCAATGATATCATCGACAAAATACATAACCAATGAGACTCTAAATGGCCTCTACAGTCCAAAAACAATGCTGCAATGAGCCTTTAAATGGCCTCTAGAGTCCAAAAACAATGCTACAATGAGGCTCTAAATGGCCTCTAGAGTCCAAAATCAATGCTACTACTCAAGCTACTAGGCCACTACAAATCACTGATCAACATGATCACTTATCGAACTCATCACCACTACTATACATGGGATCATCACCAATAGCTACATAAACATCATCTAGATCAGAGTTTGCGGACTCCTCAAACTCCTCTCCAGCCTCAATAGCAGTACTAGTAGTAGCATGAGCAACAACTAAGCCTAGCAAAACTAGAAGCACGATTTTGCCAAGTTGCACGACTACTGCTTCCCTCCCAAGTCACCATGTGCCATGCTTGGTCTTGGTGGTTCACTTCCTTCAGCTCCTGATTCAACTACAAAATTTGCATCGGGCTCAACACCCCCCAACTCCACTAGACAACTCCAAACCAGCTCCAAGAAGACAAAGAACCTCCAGACTTCTTGTTGTTTCTCCAAAACTCAATATTGTTGCAGAATTGTCCAAGTTCTCATATGCTCACTAACACTAGAAGTCAAATGTGTGAGGCAAATAAGAGCTTAGGCATCCTTTTATAAGCTTAGGGAGCCAGATTTAGGAGGGACAATGCCATGGTTTACCAAAAACTACCTCCAAAAACCACATGCATGTCCCATTAACATGCCCAACCATGTGGCTTCCAAACTGGCCAGTTTTTTACAATATCGGTCAGTCAGGACCATTTAACCGATTTGGTACCAAAACTGGCAGGTTTGGTACTCAATCGGTCCTGACCAGCCAACAAATTGGATTTATTGGACCGGTTTGATATCTCAAAGAGCTAACCGGCTAGTTTGACCAATTTTTGGTGTGACCGGACTAGTTTTTAATACTATGATTAGCATTTGGAATCTAAACAATAATTTCTTCATGTTTTGATTTAGGGACTCTGCCAGTTGCATGTCCATCATTCAGCAGGGTCCATGGATCTATAACAATACTCTTGCAGTATTTCCTTGGTGGGGTGAAGACTTCTCTCCCCAGGCTTCTTCAAATATTCACAATTTCGTTGCCTTATGTTTTGAGGTTAGAGCCTTGCTTGCAATTTTGGCATCTACGTTGAATTTTTTCATTAGGTTTGCGAGCCTTTTAGCATTGCTATGACTTTGCATTGAATATTGAAGCCGTACAACTTCTTAATCTATTGCTCACCATTTCCAATGAGGCACCCATTTTTAAGTTTGAAGTTGTATTGTTGCATTGCATATCGTTGCATGTGCTTTTGAGCTTTTGAGTCTAATATTCACTTTACTCACTACTCATGCATTCTCTTCAGCCACTTAACCTTTGCATATAATAAATGCAGCCTAGGACTCTGTATTCTGGGAGGAAACACCCCAATGAGTGTACATATCTTGCACATTCTTCCTATGTTTTGCTGGAAACTACTTTGCTTGCCCCACAACATTCATTTCCTCCATTGCATTTTAACATTCTTTTATTTTTTTCAAGCTTTAATAGCATTGAAGACGCAAAAAATCAAATATAATAAAATTGAGTGTCCATATCTTGCACATTCTTCCTACGTTTTGCATATGTTCTATTTGCTTGGAACCACTTGCTTGCCCCACAATACTCATTCCACCCTCATTTCCTCCATTGCATTTTAACATTCTTTTATTCTTTTTCAGGTGTCCATATCTTGCACATTCTTCCTACGTTTTGCGTATGTTCTATTTGCTTGGAACCACTTGCTTGCCCCACAACACTCATTTCCACCCTCATTTCCTCCATTGCATTTTAACATTCTTTTATTCTTTTTCAGGCTAAAATACACAACAACAAACAAACTAAAAATAATATCATAAAAATAGAGGAGGAAAAGAATACAAACCTTTGTTTTATTGCCAGTTGTCCTGAGTTGTTCTCAATATCATAAGTATCTCTACTCATTACTCGTGCCATTGTGCAAGGTCTCCATTGACTTCTCACTAAAAGGTCATCTCTTATCGACTATGACACATTGCTCTAAGAGCTTGACCTAGATTCAATAGCACCTTGGGCCTATTTTCATCATTGGTAGATTACCTTGTACTCAGCAGATGAAATTCCACTTGGGCCTATTTTACACTTGCTAGAATGCACTAGATATCTTGATGACCATTATCACTTGAGTAAATTGTCTCACATTTGTTAATAATATACATCAATAACAGCTCTGCAGAATCCATCTTTCCGTGACTAGGGAAACCCTAGCCGCCCTCTAACCCTATTGCGCCTAGATTATGTGATTAGACAACATCGTCGTCATCCTGTTCGCCCTGTTGGTGCAGTGCTCTGTGAAGTAGCTTCTTACTCATGGATTGACTCGCGTCGGCCTTGATTGCTGTGAGGGTTTCGAGGGAGTTTTGTTTTGTCGCATTGAAGCGTGATCTACAAGTCACTCTTCCTCGATGTTTCTAATCAACTCTGGGTGACAACATAGATGTGTCAAATGTAGTTTGAACGCAGGTTTGCTTGCTATTTCTAGTGTTGATTTATGTTGCCATAATATGGTCTGGTGGTGCTTTTCCAGCTCCTAAACGGTTGAGAATATTTCTTGTTCAATGGATCAAACAAAGTAACTTTGTGAAAAAGACAGTCAATTCCTTTTGATCCAGCGTTTTCCTCCTCTGCAAAAAAGAATGTGACTTCATTAAATGAAAGAGGGTTGATTAGTAAGCTTACTGGCCTTTGGCCTAGCTATGGTTGTGTTGACGAATGGTTTACTGCTAACTGGGTAAATCATGAACCCATTGATATTTACTATTGTGGAAATGGGTATTATGTTTTTCTTTTTGAAAACCAGGAGGATAGAGATCAGATCTACAGGTTGGGCCTTAGATCATGGGTACCAGAGGAATGTTTCTCACCCACTCGTGTTTGGATATCAATCCTACTAAGGAAATTTCTTCAGCACCAGTGTGGATCAGATTGCCATAGATCCCCCTTCTTTGTTGGGGTGAAGATATTTTCAAGGCTATAAGAGATAGAATGGGCCAATTTATTTCTAGTTTTATGGAAAATGCTAATAACTTCTCTTGTGCTAGAATTTGTGTTAAAATGAATTTTTCGAAAGGTCTTCCTAAAGCGATTCAGCTAAATTTGGATGGATGATCCCACCCTTCAGACCCTGGATTATGAGTAGGTTCCCTTTAAGTGTAATTTTTGTCATGAATATGGACACTTTGCAAAACGTTGTCCTAAGGTTTCAGCTTCTCAACCTTCCTTAGATCCTCCACCATCTCCTTAGAGTAATGATGAAAAAAGAGCATTCAAGCCAGTTTCAAGAAAACACAAGAAGCATTAGTGAAAATGCAAGCTAGTAAGCCAAATTCTCACTGGCAACCTTCCTCCAGTAACAGATATGAAGTCCTGTATTCCCTATAGGCAGAAGTTATGGATGATGAGGTTCATGTTGATCAGCCAATGCCAGAGGGAAAGGAGGCCCAAGTTCATTAGTCAATCACATTTCAAGAGTCTCCAAATAACAAAAAAAGTCATGCTTTTAGAGGAAGTCTTCCTCTGAATAAATCCCTCCTGCAGAGGAGAAAGAGGATAAAGATGGAATACAGAATGTGGATCTTTTTTAGAGAACCTGGCAAATAAAGGATCTTTTTTAGGTAACGTATGCCCCAAAGTCACGTTTTGAATTGGTAAAACTTGGCAAAGTAAAAGAACAAAGAGTTTTAATCGGATCAAGATAAATTGAAAACAATTAGATAAATATAAAAAATTATAAAAGATTATATCCAAAATTCCGTAGTATCTGACATGAGTTAAAAAAGGATTCAAGTTTTCAACCAATAATTAGAACAAACTCCATATAAAAATTAATAAATACTGAATATTATAAATATTTAAAAAGCAGTTTCTCCCGTCTTGAGCACAAACCAATAACTGGAACTATCTGCTTATAAAAAGTTAACTCAATTAGTAAATACTATACTTAACAAAGCCTAACTTGGGCCGTTGGACATTCAAGGTTTGTCAAGTCCTCAATGCAAGAGGAGGTAACTTTGCTCTCTGTAGCTGTGTTTGTCACTTGCAGCCAACCGGCAAATGGTAGATTGTTTGCTGAAACAATCACTGAAATCGCACTGAAGGGGGTTTCAAAGGCATCCTAGGGACCCAGACGAGTCAAACTCAGTCAACGGCGAGTTTGACTCAAGCGATTCGGAAAAATTCTTCTACTAGCCACTCCAATCAGAACTCGTGATCTGGAAAGTTAAATCATGACTTATGGTATGCGCAGAAGAATTTTCCCCGTCTGTCATAGGAATCAATGACAAATGCTTACATTCCCTTTCATATCTGTGATATTATTTGGCTTGAAGGATGATTTGTTTGGGTAATTCACTATGGTTCCTTGAGAGTTTTATTGTGATATACGTCATAAATCTTAAAAAGATTATCTTATCCTATCTCGAAATCTTTGTCTCCATAGCAACTGTTATCTCCTGGCTGCAGGTATATGTCTCACTGGAGATCCACCAGAATTTGAATTATTGATCAAAATAGCCACATGCCCTGAATAAAAAGACAATTTGATATCTGGGATGATGAATTCCACGCTAGAGTATACCTTTTGTTCTTTATTATTATTATGTCATTAACTCGTTGAAGAGCAGAACTAATTGCAAAGTAATACCTGGTCCGCTCGTTGATTAAGTTGTACATTCAGTTTAAAGTCTTGCGGTCCGGAAGAAGAGGTTCTTCCTCAATATCCTATTTTGTGGCCTTTTTTCTATTTCTCGTGAAACATAGTGGTCTTCCGTGATAGCCTTGCTCTCCTATCTTACAGTCTTTGATAGCTTGTGTTTGTTTGGGAGGTGTTACAAGCTTTAAAGACCAGTCACTATGTTGGGATTTCTTTCGCATTGAGATCTTTATCAATACACCTCTTTCTTTTCAGTTTTTTCCATTTGTGTTATTCGTCCTTCACTTGGCTACACAATGCCTTTCAGATTACCAGACCTTAGTTATGTCCATCTCTCTTTTCCTCGCTTCATGAAGATATAAAACAAACATAAAATATCTGAAGAAAATTTGAAATCATATATGAATGGACTTTATTAAGTTTGTCAAGTCATGGCCAAGTCCAAATTATGTGACTTTGTATGAAAGCCTTGCCATTCTAATGTTTTTACCTAGAACATTACAATATTAATGTACAATTTATCAAATTCAATATTAGTCAATAAGTTTCCAAAAACAACCAAGAACTCAATGGGTCTCCATTAAGATATGAAAAATAATCCAAAAGTCCATATATACAAATTAGGTGATCAGGCATAAAGGAGAGGAATCAAGCATATGGTTGCAATAAGTTTGACTACGGAATGTTACCCATCAACTTCATGCTCCTGCACCAAATTTGATACGAGAGAGACATTTAGACTAGCTTGTATGTTACACATGGGAGTCCAAGGGTACGCAATAATTGACTAGTATGTTGGAAACCCTTGGATGTTAGCAAGCATGCTCATCCTCAAACTCCCAAGTAATAGTCACAACTCGCAAATAACTTGGTCAATGCCCAATACTCTGTTCGGAGTAGGGCTCATTAATTGTTGGTTGCATCCATTGTGGGCATAATATGGCAATGTCCCATAAAAAGAATCATTATATTCCGTTTCCACGAAGTTACCCAAAATTTTCACTTCCCACAAGGATGTTAGTTTTTGAACTTGGTAATTAATTGTTTTAGCAAATTTATCACAGATCTACTGAGAAAAACTACAATTGGGTTCTTAACATAAGCAGAAATTTATATTCAGCAGAAGCACATTAAATCAACCAATCTTGTACAAGCACACAGAAAATTCTGCCCAATCAACAGTTTTTCATTTTATTAATCAGAACCTACTTAGGCTTCTTTATTGGGAAAATTGTCCAAACTAAGGAAAATACATACAACATTCTGGTTCCGATCCAGCTGATCAAACCCCAGATTTGGCTGATCTGGATTCTTGCTGCCCCGTTGCACTATCATCAGACCCAGCACACTTGAGTAGAAGCCCTTCTCCACCCGCCACTAAGATGTCTCTCATGCTTTGTGGCCCTATGTGTTGTGTCTTCTCTCTTGGCTTGCCCTTCTTTTATAAGCTTAAATTATGACGAAATGCACAACTCTAATTTTAAAGTGATTCACGGTTGAGATTAAATCTCGCTTCTAATTTTAAAGTGATTCAGGGCTGAGATTAAATCTCACCTCAATTAAGTTCAATAATTAAAATTTATCTAATTCAATAATGCAAATAACCTTTACATTAAATTACATTAAACTCACTTTTTTCTTATAAAAAAAATTACTTTAATGATTAAAGTAATCTGCTAAAATTCAATGGCTATAAGATGATTTCTTGCAAAACCAAACACTTAAATTTATGCAAAAATACCTACTCAAATTACTTAAATATATTCAAAATTACCTACTCAAGTTACAAACATCAACGTAGGAGATACAAACAAATCCCAAAGAAGTTACCAAAATATCCATTTTCCCATAGGAAATAGAAACACAAAGTCTTACCTCAAACATTGGCGAAAGTAGACGTATAATATATTTTCCATGTAATCGCTTGTATGGTTCATACTAAAAGCTTCTAAAGTCATCATAATGAAAGAATATGATATATAATCAGACATCATAAATAAAATTAATTTACTTCATTTACCATTAAACTTTTATTAGAAATAATACAAATCAAATTAATATCCAGACTTCCCCTAAGACTCTGAGAATGGCTCTTATCGAAAGAAAAACAACCTCAATATCAAGAAGATGTCCTTGAATGCAATGATGATGTTGTCACCTCAAGTGAGTTATTACAATAATTAATTAAGGGGGTGACTACTTAATGGGGTTAATGGGTTAATGTTTTTAGAAGAAAGAATTTCATTACGTTATTTTATTTTAAATAGTAAATTTTTGTATATTAATATAATTGTATATGTAAGCTCTAAGGGTTAGCTTAATTGATCGAGTTCCCATTATTAAAATTACTTTGCTAATGGGAGGTCACGGGGTCAATTTTTCTTGACACTCTTGGGATTAGGTTCTGCAAATGAGCCAGCGGAAAATGATCCCTTCAAAAAAATCTGCCACCAATATAAGACGTATATGAACTATACATTAAAAAGACAAATCAATTATATATATGAAAATAATAAAAAGGAAAAATATTATATATATCCATAGGCCTTCTTGGTAAGATCAGTAATAGTGTGATATTAAGACAGCGTACAAAAATTGTAATCAAGTTGACCTATTGTGTCAATAGCCAGGATATCATGATTCATGACCTACCAAAGACCTCTTTACGTGGAAGACCATAACCACCATGAACCAATAGAATGGAATTGATGACTTACTAAATACCTCCACCATGAACCAATAGAATGGAATTGATGACTTACTAAAGACCTATTTATGTGTTGGTTGGCACTCTCCATGAATATAGTGGCCATGAATCTTCGATGCATGTGAACCACACATGCACCACACTAAAAAAAAATCAATTGTATGTGTGAAAAAAATAAAAAATAAAAATATTGTATATATCCATGTATTTTCTTGGTAGGATCAGTACTAGTGTGATATTAAGACAGCGTACAAAAATTGCAATCAAGTTGAATCATTGTGTCAATAGCCAGGATATCATGACCTACCAAAGACCTCTTTATGTGAAAGACCATAACCACCATGGACAATTGGATGGAAAATGAATAGTCCATCCTTTTGATCAATATTCAACAAGTTATATGCTTTCAAAGAATACGTCACCAAAGTAAACCTTTATTTCGACATATTACAATTACCCTACATATATTCCTTTATTTAGAAATTAAACTTTTCTTTATTAATTACATAAATCACACGTCACTTCTAAATAGTTTTGACTTTTTATCTCGGTATGCGACATGGAACACCAAGAGATCCCTTCATGATGGACAACACCACCAATAAACATCCAAACACAATTTTAGAGAAAGCTAAAAATCCCTCAATGCCCTTTCAAGGATCTAAAAACAATTGAAATACTTGTTTAGGTTTTGTGAGCAATTTCAAAAACGTAAAAAGGCCTTATTGAAAATTAGCATGCATTGTATAAATTGCATATTTTATCCCTTTACCTACATATGTATGTATGTTATGGCCACCTCCCGTTTCATGTTGGTTGGCACTCACCGCAACTTTGCGGCCCCTAGGACCCCTCCTTGTTTGGTTTCCATTGTCCTTTTAGTCGAAGTCTTAAGCCTTTCTCTTTTATGCCATTGCTCCTGCTTCACAATCATGTATATTTTCTTGCTCTATTCCCCATCCCACCATGTGCTGAGGCTCTACAAACTGAGGCACTGGCAATGTCAAGGCCCGATATAGAGCCTTCACGACAACAAGGAGATTTCATGCCAACGCTCCTAGCCCTATCCAGAGGGGCTTAGATTGTGCCACCACTGCAGCCATGGCAAACCGCAATGATTTCATAAGCGTTGAGATTCTTGCCTCAACTATTGAATGGCTCCCTGATCCGAGAGTCTAGACACACCCGCAGTAGGCAAAATCAATACCTCTGTACAATAGAGCTTTACTGGCAGATGAAAGCCCGCTTGCGCCAAGTGCCAGCAGACATCCATGAAGCCCGCAAGGAGATCTATATGTCGCTCAAGACATCATGGTAGAGAATCAAGACATGGATATGGAGCACTGTGACTTGGCCATGCGATTGGGACATCTCAAAGCCATCCTCCTTAGAGGAAAATGACCTGCCTCACCATGAACACTTGCAGCTCCGATTGACGTCTCCACATCAACATAACTTTTCTGATGTGGGAGCGTCGGAGCACCCTTAATCCAAATTTAAATTCAAAGCTGTGAAAGAGGAAACACGGACAATCATTGCAAATCGGGGCAAATTCTATTTAAACAGAGCTAAATTGATGGAATTGATAAGTCTCTAGAAGGCTCGATTAAATGTAATTATCTGCCATGTATGCGAATAGAGAGATTTAGGGGTATGATTGAGCGATTTGTGGGAGGAAATTGTGGATCCTAGATGATCCGTGCCTTAATAATTTCCTATATAAGAGAGTCTGTGTTATGTGAAAGATATAGATAGGTATACAATGTAGCCACAAGGCAATTTGTGATTTGGGCCGTGAGGCCTTAGCCTATAATCGAATTCTGTATATAATTAAAATATGCGTGTTATCCGAATTTTGTGTGTCTATGTATTGTTTACATATACGTTCTTTACTGTAAATTGATTAATATGCGTGTGCGAGTGTAAGGGACGAAGTTCTTATGAACTTCACCTTAAACAAGTATGGCAGAGATAAATTTGTGTTGTAACGCAATTCCACCGATAAGCGAACGAGAGATCCGTTGGATCTGAGAACAGATCAACGGAGGAGAGTTTCAATCGCAACTGGAGTCGATTGAACAACACAGCGGAAACCGTCGGATCGGCCAGATCTACGGATAATAATGGCAGAAGAGGAATGGCAGAGATAAACACCACGTGTTAACTGAAGGATGGAGCAGTATTCCCAAGTGGGAAGTGGTATCTCGCGCGACCTAAAGGTGGGAATCGTTATTTCTATAATTCATGCAATTAACCTTAGCGGTCGACACATAGCACGAGAAAACTACTTTTCTCGCGTGCTCGCGTCTTGATAACGATCATACAAAAATATGCGCGAGATTGCGTGATAGCCGTTGGATCACACAGGATTGATCGACGGTGGAGATCAGCCAAGCTCGTTGGCGAGCAAGTGACGCGATAGCCATTCGATTAGACGGGTCAGATCTGACGATGATCGCATCGGAAGATACACGTGAGTTAAAATTAGAAATGGACGCGATAAGGTTTTATACAACAAGATTAAAACCTCGTTGAGTTTCGGCCATCAAGACCGTTCGATGGTTGATTGATCGGACGATAATCGCACGTGAACATGTGCGTGGGTTAACGGACCTGAGCGGACTCGATATGTTATCAAAGAGGGTTAAATTTTATTTGGGTTCCAGTCATAAACGTCAAAGAAATCGTGTTCATTCCAGATGTGATAAATAAAATAATAAAATGTTGTGGGCCCATAACCCACAGGTCTGCGAATTGTGTAAAGATGCAATTTTGTTGTCATCATTTGGGATCAGAGCAGGGAAAGGTTTCCTGCGAGAAAGAGTTTGCGTGCAAAAGGAGGTACAGTTATGTTGAAGATTGGTGAGTTTGTGGTCTTTATATTGTCGTACAAGTAGCGGCAGAAGAAGTTGAGAAGATTGCAGCAGCTTAGAGCCAGGAGTGCTCAAATGGTTCCAAAGAAGAGAGAACCAGAGAGATGTCGAAAGACTAAGCTCAAAGGAGAGAAGCTTGGTGAGGTATCGTGTAGCAAGGAGGACTTGTTACTGTTGAGGTATTGTTGTAGCTCACGGAAAGATTGTAAAGGCAATTCCACAGAGGATGTGGATAGAATTGCTAAGGGATGAAGGAAGCATATGACCGGGAGGTCATAAATTTTTGTACCTTGGGAGTCTGATGCAAGAGCATCGGAGAACTCTTAATCCAAATTTAAATTCAAAGTTGTGAAAGAGGAAACGTGGACAATCATTGCAAACCGGGGCAAATTCTATTTAAACAAAGCTAAATTGATGGAATTGATAAGTCTCTAGAAAGCTTGATTAAATATAATTATCTGCCATGTATGCGAATAGAGAGATTTAGGGGTATGATTGAGCGATTTGTGGGAGGAAATCGTGGATCCTAGATGATCCACGCCTTTGTAATTTCCTATATAAGAGAGTTTGTGTTATGTGAAAGATATAGATAGGTATCAATGTAGCCGCAAGGCATTTTGTGATTTGAACCGTGAGGCCTTAGCCTATAATCGAGTTCTGTATATAATTTAAATATGTGTGTTATCTGAATTTTGTGTTTGTGTATTGTTTACGTATACGTTCTTTACTGTAAATTGATTAATATGCGTGTGCGAGTGTAAGGGATGAAGTTCCTATGAAGTATGGCATAGATAAATTTGTGTTGTAACGCAATTCCATCAATAAGCGAATGAGAGATCCATTAGATCTGAGAACAGATCAACGGAGGAGAGTTTCAATCGCAACTGGAGTCGATTGAACAACACAGTGGAAACCGTCGGATCAACCAGATCGACGGATAATAATGGCAGAAGAGGAATGGCGGAGATTAACACCACGTGTTAACAGACGGATGGAGCAGTATTCCCAAGTGGGAAGTGGTATTTCGCGCGCCCTAAAGGTGGGAAGCGATATTTCTATAAATCACGCAATTAACCTTAGCGGTCGACACATAGCACGAGAAAACTACTTTTCTCGCGTGTCTGCATCTTGATAACAATCGTGCAAGAATTTGTGCGAGATTGCGCAATAGCCGTTGGATCACACAGAATTGATCAACGGTGGAGATCGGTCAAGCTCGTTGGCGAGCGGTTGACGCAATAGCCATTCGATTAGACAGGTAACATCTGACGATGATTGCATCGGAAGATACGCGTGAGTTAACATTAGAAATGGACGCGATAAGGTTTTATACAACGGGATTAAAACCTCGTTGAGCTCCGGCCATCAAGACCATTCGTTGGTTGATTGATCGGACGATAATTGCACGTGAACATGTGTGTGGGTTAATGGACCTGAGCGAACCTGATATGTTATCAAAGAGGGTTAAATTTTATTTGGGTTTCGGTCATAAACGTCAAAGAAATCGTGTTCATTCCGGCTGTGATAAATAAAATAATAAAATGTTGTGGGCCCATAACCCGAATTGTGTAAAGATGAAGTTTTGTTGTCATCATTTTCTTCAACAATTTCTTGACATGGTTTTTGTCGCTATCTTCTATTCGCAACAACGTTGCTTCTATAGTATTCACAAGTATTTACTTTTTTTTAGTTTATGATAGGGTTTTGAGTATTTAGATTATGGTTCAAATAACCTGAATAGTTTTAAAATAGAAAAATACACAATAGTGTTCTTCGATAATGATAACAAGTGAATGGATAATAGTACCATTTTAAAGGGGCACTTTATGTTTACAAAGTAACTCTTCATGATCCCTAGAACTAAATTTCTTTAGTATACGAAAGAGACCAAATGTACAATTACAAATAGTAAAACAACCAGTAATGAAAACAATAGTATAACAATTTTAAAATAATGGCCCAACACCTAGGGTTTTAACATACCACACCCCTTCAAAAAAATGTAACAACCAATAATGAAAACAATAGTATATCAATTTTAAAATAATGGCCCAACACCTAGGGTTTTAACATACCACACCCCTTCAAAAAAGTGTTGATTAGATGTAGTGCTTCTATATGAAGAATTCATCCTTCCAATTTAGGTCTTCTATTAGCAGGTTTTCCAACTAATGAGGACTTCCATAAATTATCTTGGCATGTTCTTCCACTTGGAAGGCGCTGCAACTTTTGTTGCTCCTACAAATACAATCTTGTTTCTCCCCCGTGATAATGGCCCTTTTTTATGTACTTATCCTTAAATGGTGCCAAAATTAATAGATATTAATATCCTTCCTTCGAATCACCATAAACTAGGCTTCCAATCAACAATTATGATCATTTTAATTTGAAACACCTAGTAAAGCCCTAGTTTGGGGATTGCACACTACTAGTTGACCTTGCACCAATTACAACATCACCAATTCTAATCTTCTGTGACAAAAATTTTACAGAAAATACTCCAATATGTCCTCTTCAAGGTCCCTCTAATCTTCTAGTATGTCTTCATTGCAACGCCATAGGTGGCAATCGATTTATACCTCACAATCTCCAAATATGACAGTTTAATCAATACCACTTGTTTAAAGGGGAGGGGCTATTGTTACATTATTGTTGCCATAATTAGTCATCTCAATATTTGTAATTGTTCATTGTCTCCTATATATACCAAGAAGATATAGTTTTAGGAATCATCAAGAATTATTTGTAGATTTGTAAACCTAAATTGTACCGAAGATTGCATTATTTATTCTTTCCATTTTAATGTCTCTAGGTAAAAATTTCAAATCTTGATTTGCCATAGTTTGGAGTTACATGCTGTAAAAGTTACAGTTGTACAAGCTAAGGAATAAACAAAAAAACCTAACTTTCATAGCCCTAACTTGTACAACCTGTAACTCCTAAACTATAGTGAACCAAATTCTGAAATTTGTATCCAATGAAAAAAAAATAAGTAATGCAACCTTTATTACAACTTATGTTTACATTTAACTATTAATGTTTCTTACTGTATGTCATTCGTATATATAAGAATGGTCCAAGTTATAAGGGCTTAACATAACACCCCTAGGTGAGGTTGTTTACAACCCCAAAGCTATGTCACAGGGTTCACCGAATTTGAAGGTTCAGGTTTGAAATTCGGCGAACCTAAAAAAAAAATTGAAAATTGTTCAGGTTCGCCGAACCTAAAATTCGCCGAATTTGAAGTTTCAAGTTCAAAATTCGACGAACCTAAAAAAAATTTGAAATTCTTTCAGGTTCGCCGAACTTGAAATTCGAACCTAAACGGCAAACCTGAACGAATTCAAACCTAATCCGAACCCGAACCTGAAAGTGAACCTCAACGAACATTAACAAAAAAAATTTGAAGTTCGACGGCTTTTTTGACGGTTTTTTTTACGGTTTACGAGAAAACCATGGGTCGCATACTGGTTTTCTGCAACGCTTCCTGCCAAAATGTTCTTTATAAATGATGGTGCTAGAAAGATTTGGCACAAGCTGTCGATGGTCGGTCGAGTGCGTTTGCTTGCGTTGTATGCTGTGCAATGTGTTGAGGAGATCGTTGTGGTCTTGTTGTCGACACCTTGTGAGTTCAGTCACTAGCTCACTGCTAGAGACTACAGCCACGGAAATGCGAGGAGAAGCAAAGTTCGGAAGTATTAGAGGAACAGCAATGGAAATTCCAGTAGCTGTACCAAAATGAACATTTTAAAACAGAAATAAGGGATAGACCCTGTTCCCTGCAAAGGCCAAGCGCTATGAGACGCTCAAATCCACAAGCGAAACCATTGTCCAACACCTCCTGTATATTTAAAATCGGGTACTCTAGGTCGACTCGCCTGTAGATGGGGTTCAAGCCAAATTGAAAGACCTACAACCTAGCGACCCGCATTTTTAAAAAACACGAGCTTTGCGCTCGCCGTTGTTTCTATTCATCCACCCCATAGCCCTGGTTTGCTTATTTTTTACGAGGAGCTTTCAACATCGCTATCACTCTTCATTCAAGTTTTCGCCTGCCGAATTGGAGCTAGAAAATAAAAATAGGAGATAGGAGATGGTTGGGATGTCCAGTTAATAAAAAGTTGTAAGCCGTCCTCTCATTATTTTTTCATGGTTAAAGGACCTAATATATAAAAAATTTGCTTATATTTTTGCACAAATATTTATGATACATTAAAAAAAATATTGAAAATGGCATTTTTATATAAATTTTTATGATTATATTTCTAACCGTATAGAAATTTATGAAGAACTTATTTATTATCTTACACTTTAATGGCTAAGACGTTATTTATTAAATGATGGTCATCTCATCTCTCATATCTAGATGTTAGAATGATTACATTATTCATGTATGTTTACTAATAAGAATTTGTATTCATGTGTTTATGGATCGATTTTGAATTTTTTATTATTTTGTCATATATAATTATATATATAAATATATATATATTTAAAAATATGTATAGTCGAATCTAATGTAGAACATCATTCAAACCTGATCAGAAAATTCGAATTCGAATCGAACTTAATCATTGTCGAACTCGAATTCGAACTCGAACCGTGTGACATAGCCCCAAAGTACAATATGACCTGACATGCACATAAAGATTAGGGAAGACATTTAATCGTTTCTTTGGCAATTAGGAACCTAAAGCTCTTTAGCCACTTGGTTAACATGGACAAGTGGTAACTTGGTTTTAATACAAGACTTTCGGATTATCAAATCTCATAAACCCTTTATACTAGAGCATCATGCTCCATGCTTGAGTTGATGCAAAGATTCATGAAAATTGAGTTGGGAAGGAATTGAGTGGAGGCGGTATTAGTTTAGTCAAAGTTTAATTTTTTTGCCCTTTCATAGGGGACTAAAAGACTTAGGGAGCCCAAGCCTACTTGTGGAATTGTCCCATAGGTGGAGGACCTCATTCTCCTCAGTTTACGACATCACCTGGAATTTGTGTGCCTTTTCCTTTATTGCAAGTGGTAAGAGTCAAGACTAACTGCAGAATTGGTATGGTAAGAAATTAAAAACCATGTCGCTGTGAATCCTATGATCTTGCTGAGTTCAGAAGAATTTTACAGATGTTGGCTCAATAAAACAAGAACTTATAGGATGCAATTTCTCTCCATGACAACATGCATAGTCAATTTGAAGACTTGAAGGCTAAGGCTGGGGATTTGGAGTGAGAATGGCAATTCAAGAAACATGGATAGAGAGATTGACTTTGAAACATAATATGTTTGCCCAAATAATGCCAGATTTAGCAACAAGCCTCAACTTCAATGGCTTCTCTATGAGATGAAATAGAGGCAGCAATGCTCAAGAGCTTCTGAAGAGCAAGGAGAACAACCAAAATGTCCAACATGGCTAAAGCCCCAATTAATCATTCCAGACTTTTATGCTTCGCACAATAAAATAATATTTTCTGTCTTGCACAATAAAATACAGATTAGGGAAGTTCGTTAGAATTTAGTGTTAGAACTAATAATTTTTTAAAGAAGATTAAAAAGCGAGGTAGGTCTTTGATAGCCCCCCTGCATATTTTCAGTTTTTGAAATTGCAGAGCTAGATTTTTCTTATGGATTGTATTAGTGTTGTGTGGTGCAACCACAACTCTTCAATCATATAATTTTTACTCATTTCAGTTAAAGTAAACAATACACGTCCCTTCCCTTCAAATAAGTGTTGTTCTTAACACTTAAATTAGTTATTTGAATCTGCTCTACTAGCTGAACTTAAAACATGTTACAACTTCACCGCTTCTAATCCTCTGTTGATGAATTTTTTACAGGATGTACTCTAATATCTGATCTTCAAGCTCCCACTAATCCCATATAATTTGGACCTTCCAAGATAAAGGTATGGGAACTGCTAGAACTGTACAAACTGTCACTTTGCCAATATTTTCCTAACATGTCTAAAATTTGGGGTTGAAACACCATGGCTGTCTTCTATGCAATGCCACCAATGGCACTCATTTTGGAGATAAAAGTGTATATAGATTAATGAGGTTATATTCAAACCTCAAGTTAATAAACTTAGCCTGTGTAATTTGGAGAAGTTCTTATACAAATGCTGGAATGATGGCTTTGAAGATAGTGACCAAAAAGGGAGGATATTATCGGTGAGAAAGAAGACTTAGACCATCAGTTAGGCCAAGCGGAGAGGAAATCTGCATGAAATTAGTTGGTTGAGACTTGGCTAAATCAAAACAACAGTATGGGGAAGGAAACTTTGGTGTCCCTAAGCAAAGACTTCTATGACTTGTATGGGTCCGTCATGAATTTACTCCTTAGCACAGTGAAGTTAGTTTTTGATGAAGGAAAAGTTGCCCAAAGACAACACAAATCTGAGGTTGGTTAAGAAATATGTCAAGGTTGAGGATGGTAATGTGTGCTTGATGAGTATTGCAGCTAAATTACACTATGTGGATGATTCTTTCAAGGTAATGGTAGCAGCGTATAAAGAGTTGAACTTTAGAGGATTAGAGTAACATTATTGGGGTGGGTTTTATGTAATTATTCAATAGTGAGCCAGACTCATTTGATGTACATATGAAATAAATTTAGGTGTAACTAGGAAATTAGCTTAAGAAGTTACTCCAATGGACACCAACCTTGCATTAAGAACCATGGATAACGAATGTCATTGGTAAGGTACTAATACAACTATGTGGAATCATACTAAAAAGTAAACAACCAAAAACTCCAACCCTAATCTCTCCAAAAAGGCCATGGCATCCCTATGTTTATTTTGAACACCTCATAGTCTAGTAAGGCTCCTCAACTCCATAATAGGATAGTCAAGGACAATCAACCCAAACTGGAACACCATTCCTTCCAGCTACAAGAAGAATCCCACAAACATTTCCAAAATAAAATGTCGTTCTTGCTCAACCTACAAGCCTAAAAACAAGGCATCTCAGCAACACAAGACCCCTAAACCTACTAGCTCCAAATGGGCATTCTAGCTAGATCCCATCCAACTCTACCACCATCCCACTGCCAAAAACCCAGCTTACGAAAGCCCTCCAAGAAGACCAAATATTATGGAAAATAAGGGAACTAGAGACCTGAAATAATTGGGGAGAAGAGATAATACCGCATAAGTTTATAACCTAAATGATCCTCTGAGCCTAATAGAATGTTGAGCATTGATCATCATCGTGTGCCAAAACAAAATTTCCCTAGGAGGATATTTCCACAAGGATATTTCCCTAAGTTGCAACTTGCAACACCAATCTAACCAAGACCTACCCCACCGCCACCAACCTTAGGCATAGTATAAACATCTTGAGGTGCATCGCAAGACCCCTTTGACCACCTTACTTAAACCACAAGTACGACCACTAAATCTACTCTAATCACCAAAACTAAGTCCTACTAAGGAAACAAAGAGGGATAATAAACATGGAAATCATGAAGAATGTGTCTTATAACAAAGAACTTTCTAGCAAAGGAAGGTCCTTGTGATGCTAGATGTGCAACTTGCTCTAAAGTCTTTGAAGACACCAATCCTTGATATGGGTGACAAATCAAACCCTAATGAGATACAAAGATAGCTCACAATGACACCAACCTAGATATGAATCCAAGTTGCAAGAATCCAATCTAGCAAGGCATCCATCCCAACCAACAAATAGTATATCTTGTAGGCTCTAACCACAAAACTAGAAGTTGCACAACATGTGTCCAAGCAATCATGTAGGAATGAAAAATCCACAATGTAAAGGGTAAATTCCCCTTAAGCAAAACCAATCTACTCCTAATGCAGCATATACCATGTAATTTAACAGATCCACAAAACCAAAACCTTAGATAGGATGCTATAGGTGATTGAGTAAAGTAATAGGCCACTATCCCCTACTAGAGTCCCTTGAAGCATTCTTTTGCATAAATTTTTCAAACCTGAAGGACTTGGAATGTCTATCCATAGTTTTAAAAATCAATCGGTCTGAACCAGAAAGCCGATTCACTGGGTAAACCAGTGAGACCGGGCAAAGAACTAGGTTAAAGGCTCAATTTCACCTTTTTTCACAAAAAACAGGCCTAACCAACTGGTTTATGACAGAACCAGTCAGTTCCGTCATAAAACAGTCGGTTCATTGCCACGCCGACCGCGGACCCACCAAGAGGCTTTTTTGCGGCTTCTAAGGTGGTTTGGAGGGAAACCAAGGGTTGTTTCCCTCCGAAAACACCCCCTCTCATTTGTCTCACACATCTCATTTGGAGTTTTTGTGAGTTTCATTGGGAGCTTGGAGAGTGTTGAGTTTTTGCTAGAGTAGTCATCTTGGAGGCTCAGAGTTAGACTTGGAGCTATTTTGGAGATAGTTTGGAGTTATTAGTAGACTTGGCATCTTCAAGAGGAAGCTAAGGAAGCTAGCTTGCATTTCCAGGTAAGGATTTTCACTTGAAAAAATCCATATTTCATAGTTGTCCATGTATTAATTTTTTTATGTGTTCTATGCTACATTGTTATCAAATCTCTAGTTCCTTGCTATCAAATTTTGTGGGCTAAATATGCCCCAATTTTTTCCCAAATTTATCTTAGGTTTTCCATTTTTCTTAGCTGCAAATTTTTTTAATTGGCAAATTTCAAATATTTCTAGCCACCATGACTCCAAAAGCCAAGAGGACGCTACATGGGCTCATTGTGATATGATTGATGGAAAAATGATATGCAAATTTTGCAATAAATCTATTGGAGGTGGGTGGGGGGCGGTATTCTCAGGTTGAAACAACACTTGGCTAGGATAAGAGGTCAGGTAAAGCCATGTGTTGCACCAAATGAAGTGATAGGTCCTATTAGGGTAGAATACCTTGCCAAGTTTGGGAAGTTTGGGGAGAATAAGGCTAGGGAGAAGGCTTTCCAAGAAGAAATTGCAAGGAAGAAGGAAATTTTACAAGCCATGAAAGAGAGTGGGTATGATGATTTTGAGATTCAAGGCTCCTCTTCTATCCCTTCCAAGTTCCACCAATGACCCCTTTCACTATCTTTTTCCTGCTCTTGGGTCTTATCATCAATGCCAACAATCTAAAGGAACAAAGAGGTCAAACATCCAAAGTTATTTCTCATCCTCTGCCGCCACTACCTTTACTAATCCCACTTCCTCCCAACTTAGTCATAAACCCACTTTGGATGAACATTGGAAAAAACAATGCAAAGAATCTTCTTTTCAATACATTGCTAGATGGTGGTATGATGTAGATATCCCATTTAATGTTGCTCGCTCACCTTATTACCAAGCTATGTGGGACTCTATTATAGCTACAGGAAAGGGCTTCAAAGGCCCTACTATGCATGACTTGAGGGGAGCTCTTTTGCAAAAAGAGATTTCTTCCATTGATGAGTATTTGGTTGAGTATAAAGAGTCATGGCTCAAAACAAGTTGTTCAATCATGTCAGATGGATGGACCGATGGAAAGAAACACATTATCATTAATTTCCTTGTTTCTTGCCCTCAAGGAACCATGTTTTTGAGATCAATTGATGCATCTAATAAGGTGAAGGATGCAACCCTTCTATTTGAGCTTTTGGATGACATTATTAAGGAAGTGGGGGAGCAGAATGTTGTGCAGTTCATCACAGATAATGCCTAAAACTATGTTTTTACTGGAAAGATGCTTGAGTCCAAATATTAGACCATATTTTAGACTCCATGTGCTGCACATTGCATAGACCTCATGCTTGAGGACATAGGCAAAGTGGAGTGGGACAGAAACACTATAGAGCATGCCAAATGCATTACAAAATACATTTACAACCACTCATGAGTATTGAGCCTAATGAGGAAAAACACTAGGGGCAAAGAGCTTGTTAGGCCTGCAATTACGAGATTTGCAACTCACTTCCTCACATTGCAATGTCTCAATTCTCAACAAAAAAACTTGCAGAAAATGTTTTCTTTTGATGATTGGACTTCATCTCAGTGGGATTGTAGACAAGACAGCAAAGACACCAAAAAGAAAGTTTTTGATAATTATTTTTGGAACAGGTATGCAGAGCTTATGAAAATTATTGAGCCCCTTCTTAAGGTGCTACAAATGGTGGATGGGGAAAAATTGGCCATGGGCTACATTTATGAGGCTATGGATCAAGCAAAGGAACAGAGACGGGAGCTTACAAGGACTCCACCATCCAACTCCATCATCCTGTACATGCGAGCTGGGTATTTTTTGAACCCAAAGTATCATTATAAAGCTTGGTTAGGAGATCTGTAGGTTGGGAAGGTCAAAGATGGATTGCATGATTGCTTGCAGCGCATGGTCCCTAACCATGCAAACCAGTTGGAAATGCATAAACAACTTATTCTTTTCAGTACGGCAACAGGTACCTTTGGCAAAAACTTGGCAAAGATGGCAAGAGATGTGGATCAACCAAGTAAGCAATTCCAATTTGTTTTTCTTTTAAAGTTCAATTGTTTATAAATTTACAATTCAAATTGTCTGTAAATACTTGTAAATAAGTAATGAAATGAACTAAGTTACTAATTAATGTCTTTTTCTTTGCAACACATTGGTGGGAGTCATTTGGCAGCTAATGTCCTTAATTGCAAAAGTTCGCAGTTAGAGTCCTCAACCATTCTTGTGGTGCTTCAAGTAGTGAGTGCAATTGGTTTGTTTTTTAGCGCATACACACAAAGAAGATAAACCTTTTGGAACAAAAACGGTTAAATGATCTTGTCTTTGTGCAATACAACCTTCGACTAAGGCGCAACCAACTAATGGAAAGAAGACTTGATCTAGATCCCATTATGTTGGACGATATTGATCCAACATCAGAATGGGTGGAGGAAACTGAAGATCCTGAGTTTGATGTTGAATTTGATATTGACATGGTGTTAGGGGGGGATCAAGCAGATTTGGTAGCGGCAGCGCTGTCGGAACTAGAATTAGTAGCTGCATCAAGCAAAGGCAAACAACCAATGGAAGGCACTAGTCATGCAACTCGACCAACTCGTGCTTCCATTAGGTCCACTTCTATTGTTATTGGTGGCAATGCTACTATTGAGGTTGTAGATGAGGTTGAGGCATCCTCAGACTCTAATCCAAATGATGTTTATGTAGCTCGTGTTGATGATCCTATATCTAGGAGTGGTGATGAATTTGATCATGATGAGGAATGATCGTGTTGATCACTGATATGTACTAGTAGACTTGTAGTTTTGTAGTAGGCCAATGGCCCCATAGCTTGTAGCATTGTTTTTGGACTTTATAGGTCATATTGGGCCTCATTGCTTATGTATTTTGTCGATGATATGTATTGCACTCGGTGCCATTTTGATGTATTCACCTTTACATAGTATATAGATGAGCAGACTTTGCATATTTTGTCTCTATTGGTTTGGAATCATGGTTTTAAATCTTAAAAATATTTTTTTCGTTAAAAATTAATTATTTCGTGCATTTTTTTAAAAACTAGTTCATTGAGATTTGACCAATCCCGGTTTGATCGGTTCCGGTTTGAAACCCAGTTTATTAGGTGGACCGATCTAGTCACTAATTCCAATTTTTAAAACTATGTGTCTACCTAAAGAAAAGACTTTGGAGACCAAGTAGCAAATGGAATCCCACATGACCTTGTAAAACTCACAAGGAATGTCGTTTATGTCCAGCAACTTGCCACTCTTCAGGAACATCAAAGCAACACAACTCCACCATAAAGTCTCTATCCAACCTGTCATGATGACCACTAGAGACCTTGTAGGGAACGACCCTACAACATGCATCTATATCAACCACCATCCCATCTATCAAAGTATAAGGAGCAAATATATGTTGGCAATGAGAACTAAACATAACTTTGACCTCAAAATCATCTTCTAAAAGAGAGTTATTTGGCCTATGAAAACCAAGCACCTTGTCAATAGCCACCTTCCACCTGAGGAAGTCAAGATAGAATTTGGACCCTTCATCCCCCTCCTGACTCTACTCGCAAACCATCATTTGAAACCAGCCACATGTAAACTTAACAAGGATGTGATTGTGTGCAAGCTAGATTGGGCTAATTCTATGGACCCCGAGAGGATTCAAAACTTCAAACCATGATTAGTAAGCATATATTAATTATTATTATACAAATAGTCTTATGTTTGATCTTACTAAGAGGAATTGTGGTATAATCAACTCCAAGCTATCAAGACAGACTTATATCTAGCCACTTTTATATTATCAAAGTAATGTATATAACGTTAAGTTGAATGTAACAATGGCAACGTTCAGTCGCTCCTACAAGCACCCATAAATTTGATACTCACAAACTAGCAAAAAGCCCACTCAAAGCCCTAGAAAACATGAATGAAATCACCAATAAAATAAGAATAAATACAATGAAATAGGGGTTTTATCCACCCATAAATCCTAGCTATGAGTTTTGCGCACTATTACGACCTTACCTAAGTTCCCCACATGCAAAAGAAGGAAAAAAAAACCCAATATTGTAAAAATCAACGAGTGCTTTGGAATAACTTCAAGAGCATATTGGCAACACATTGAGTGTAAAAATCAGTGTGTTTTGGATTAACTTCAAAAGCATATTGGAAACACATTCAGTGTCCGAAGAGCATTTCGAGAATGCTTCCCACAAAGGCCGAGAGCAAAATTTATCACTAATAATGAGAATGCTTATCACTAATAACTAACCATTGGTCAAATAGTAGACAACAATCTAAAAATTAAAAAAACTACAAAAAAATAGTCCAAAAAAATACAAAACCCTAATGGAAATGAAAGTAACAATTGTGAATCACTAATGACTTATCACCAGTCAAATAACGAACAAAAATGTAAAAATATAACGTCTCTAAATAAATAGGTCCAAAAATATATAATAAAAAACCTAAATATTAGGAAATAAAGGAAACGATTGGAAACCAGTGGTTGATCGTAGTCTAAAAATAAATGCTCCTAAAGAATAGGAAATCCTTGACAATTCGAAGATGAAATGGGTAGGAGAAACAAAAACTAACATCTTACAATTAAGGAAAAAAACTAATTTTTTGCATAAGACTAATCGTGAGGTTTAACTCTACAATAAGACACTTGACATGCACACCACAATGCCATTCATAAGCGAGGATATACATGCTAAAATTGCAAAAGAAATCAAATCAACGAGAATTCCTCCTCCAAAACGAGCATATGGCCATTCAAAGTCAACAAGTAGCTCTAATAATCCAAGGAGCAAGAATGAAACAAGGATCAAATGGCAGATGGAAAATTGGGCACCATGTGGGCCATTGGAGGTTGAGAAGGAAGCTAATAGCATGATTGCAACGTGCATTTTTTCATGTGGGATCCTATTTTATGACAAGCTTCAATTGTCAATGAAGGACGAGGGGGGCACAAAGGCCCCAATTATGTAACCCTGCTTTATAAGGCAAGGAATCTTGTTGAGGATGGAGGGTATAAAATTCGATTGGAATTAATCTACAGTTTCCATTATTCCCAAATTATGACCAAGCACTGAATGTAAGCAATCGGTCAATATCATTGCTTGTTCACCAAAATAGTTCATATTCGTTTTTGACACATACTGTTCACTAAAGCATAAGAATGCAAAAGTTTCAATGGAGCGAATGACAAAACTAGACCCCATTTATTGGTGTAAGTTGTCACAAACAATCCACTTGTTTGTAAACTTGCATCGTTGATTGTGGATAGCACACACCCCCGCAATTTTTTGGACTCCATGTATAGTGCATAGCTTAAACCATGTACGAGTGTAATAGCTACTTTCATTATAAACCACCACGTGTCTAGAGATATTTTCATGGAATTCTCTAAAATAGAGTTATTGAAATAATTAACACTACATCTGCTTCCTCCTTCATTACGATGACACATCTTATAGAGGTTAAACAAGAATTGGTAAAAATGGTTGTTAATGAGATGTGAGCTCTTTGGAGGTCGTAACAATCTAAGAAGGAAAAATCCTTATTTGACCCAGCACTCTTGATGAAGGTTGGTGGCAATAGATTGAATTAGGTATTGCTTTCAATGGTTTGATCCGAAACGCAGAGATAACGAGCCTAGATTAGGGGTATTTATGTACACTAGATACCATGATAGTGGGAAAAATAGATATCCTGGAGTGGGAGAATGTAATGAGTGATATCATGATGCAAGCTTCATCTTGCATGACAAGGGTATTCTAATTGATAGATAGGAGAAATTTAACACCCCTTTACACATTTTGACACATGGTAGTGACACGAAGAGCAAGGCCTATGTGCACAAGAGTAAGGGCAATAATTCAAAATATTTTCTCAGATGTTAGAAGAGGCTACGCTATTTCAAATTAATTTAGAAAGTTTGCATCTAGAATGGCCTCAATTTTAGATATATCTATTTTTCAAGACAACAATGTACTTGTCTAGTGATCAATTTATGGTATTGGATTATATCATTTAATGAAATTGGCCATTTGTTTCCTTTTGCAAGTGGCAAGCACATGAATAGAATTGGAGAACTTACAAGTTTATCCATTCCATAAAGCGCAACAAGTTAGATTCACATAAGCTCAAAGACTTTGTCTACATTTTACTCTAATCTGTAACTCATCTCTCCTGAGAAAGTTGGGGCGTAGATCTTGAGAACGATGATTTGGAGGCAAATTTACAAGACCTTACCTTGTCTTCACAAGAAAAGGATACTTCAAGTATTGGAGGATGTTCTTATGCTTCAGGTTCCACAATAAAAACTGAGACTATTGGCTATCAAATGTACGCCGACGTAAGACTTCATGATCTTAACATGTTGTGTCATTTTCAAAAGTTTAATGCCTGTGAATAGGGCCCTAAATGGTGACATGTAATGTCTTTTTTTAATGTATGGGTTAGTCCTAATTTACCCTACTTGTTAAGTAGTCTTATTCAATTATGCAGACAGATTTTAATTTTCTACTCAACTACCTATGGATTTGGTGCTTGAATGATGAAATAAATAAATATTGGTGACTACAATTTTTGGGGAAATTTTTTCTATATTTTTTATATTTTCTCTATCCTTATATAAATGTATACACCATGTTTGCCCTTTCCTGAAATTTTGAAGTTGTCATCTCCAGAAGCCAGACCCATTTCGGAAACTTTTGAAAATCAAATATGTACAGATTGATTTGCAATACAGACGTGGAATTTTCCTTCTTACTCTCTTGTTTCCCTTAATAATGTTTTCATATGCCAGTTACACCAATCAGTGAGTAAAATAAACTACAGATTCCACAACATTGAGAGAGGATTATGTTCCAAAGCTTGATCTCACCCCTGAAGATATAAACATCAACCAATTAACCCTAAGTGCTGCAAACAACATTCATCATGTTGCATAAACCACAATACTTGTTAGTCTCACCCCCATTTAGCCCCATCAAAAGAAAATTGAAAGACGGGGGGGATTGTTTACACAAATAATGCTTCAAGACAATCTCTGCAAGGCCCCAGAGCTATGACTCAAGCATAAATACTACCATACCATGGATCTACAGTTGTTGAGAAAACCAAAAAATACCCATCTCATGCCTGGCCAACTCCAAAAGCATCCTTCTAAGTAGAAGACTTGTATTGATTTCATCCAGTAGGCAGAAGCATTGCAAACCTTGCAACATACTCAACTCCGGAGCTTTATAGAACAGGCCACCAGAGAAAGCAATTACCACAACAGCAAAAAGCAAATGTTCATTAACAACCATTTAGAACAGATTATTGACTCAGCTGAATAACACAAATGCTCATTAAGAACCATTTAGAACAGATTCTTGACTCAGCTGAACGACATTCTTCCAAAGACTTATGCAGAGTTAAATATTTACTGCAAAAATATTCTATTGGAAATAAAGCAAGAGAAAGCAACCATATTCCAACCTATATTCCTGGAAAAGAATGACTCTCAATGTGGCATCTGATAACATTATTTGTGAATACTTATTCAATATACTTGCGAAATCAATTTCTCCTGGAAGTATCAAAATAGAAGCTAGAATTCATGTTTTAAACATAAACTTAAGATTCCCCCTGTTTATGAACTTTAAAAAGACTTGGTCTATTGGGCTTCAGTCTAGTGGTCGAGATGGGGCATCACCACGATAAAGACCCAGGTTTGAACACGAGCAGACATTGAGACCCAATTGTTGTTAAAAGATAACCAATATAACAGACCTCGCATTATTGTGGGCTTGCCACAAAAGGCAGAGCTGGGAATGAAAATCTCCTATTGATGAAGAAAAGGTTGTTTATCCTTACCAAGAGATAAATAAAGAAAAATAAATAAAAAACCTGTGTCTTTTCTTCTAGATATAATGCATATAATCGTGGCAGAATTGAAAATTTGTCCTATCTGCAGCAGAGTTTTGTTAAATAAAATGTGAGGGCAACCAATAACACAATGAAATTAAATTCAATCTCTTGTTCTAAAT
Organism: Pinus tabuliformis; assembly: GCA_031772625.1. Taxonomy (NCBI): domain Eukaryota; kingdom Viridiplantae; phylum Streptophyta; class Pinopsida; order Pinales; family Pinaceae; genus Pinus; species Pinus tabuliformis. The sequence continues at coordinate 1,098,381,291 of CM062819.1, forward strand.
ATAAGGTTTCAGGAAATACAAGTAAAATTCATTTGTAGCATTTGCAGTTTAACTCTCCCCCGGAAATAAAAGTAACATATCATTGTAGCATTTGCAGTTGGGATTGAAAATCTCCTATGGATGAAGAAAAGGTTGTTTATCCTTACCAAGAGATAAATAAGGTAAAAATAAAACCTGTCTTGGCTTCTAAATATAATGAATATAATCGTGACAGAATTGAAAATTTGTCCTATTTGCAGCAGAGTTTTCTTGTTAAATAAAAAGTGAGGATAACCAATAACACAATGAAATTTGGGACGCTAATAAATTCAATCTCTTGTTCTAAATATAAGGTTGCAGGAAATACAAGTAACATATCATTGTAGCATTTGCAGTTTAACTCTCCCCCGGAAATAAAAGTAAAATATCATTGTAGCATTTACAGTTTAACTCTTCCTATCAATATACTGAAACGTGTAATACCAAAGAATTCTGGGGCACCAGATGAAACCCATCATATTATGGGACATTTTCCTTGGAAAGTTCATCTTTGTATGGTTATGCAGCAGGGTATTCTCTTATGAAAGATAAGTTTAGACCGTCTTCACAGGATATTTATTCTTCGTTAGGTTCTGCAAACAAAGTTTGTCTACAATTTGCAAAAAAGTTGATCAATTTTTCATAAAATACATTCTGTCATGTTCATCAATTTTTTCCAGATAATTCCCATTCTACTCATGTTTCCTTTTTTTCCTAAACATTGATAGTATGGTTCCTCCGAAATTAAAAATATATAGAGCTCTACACTGGAATTTAATGAACATAGCAAACAAATACACAGCTACATTGAGCACTTGATTATAATAAATCATTTCGCATAGTTCAGTGGAACAAGCATTGATTGTCATTTAATGCCTGAGAAACTGTGCAACAACTCACTGGGCTATAGATAAATCGCAAGCTTGAGCATAACATTTCACATAATCCAAAACACTTGTAATTTTAGTTCAAAGAAAGATCAAACAGATATCCAAACTGCGAGAAGTGGCACAATATGGAGTATAGTTTTGCTCCATTCGACAGTCAAAGTAAATAGCATATTAGTACGTAAAGGTAGATTCCCCTCGATGTTTGAGTTAAGTTTTAAAAATCATATGCTACTCTAGTAGTCGAATTTTACTTTAGCATAACTTTCTGAAGAAATTCAGAATAAGTGAGAGTAGCCCATATAGTATCTAAAAGAAGTTTCACCTAGAAGGTCATAGAAATGTTAGCTTCAAATGCAGATTAGCACAATCATCTGTGGGAGCTACTGTTTAGTGTGTTACTTTCTTCATCATTCGGTATTTCTCGCCTATATGAATCGATATTCTAGGAGGGCATCGTAGGATGCATGTGGCAAAACAAAATCCATCAATGTATTTCAAGCACCTGCCCCTGAATCAATTACTGAATGAAACCTTGATTTGATTAATTCATGAAAACACGAGTGCAATTCCCCAATGGACACATCCTCACGTCTATTTAGGTTATATTAACTATAGTCCAGAAGTTTATAGCATAAAAAGGGCTACCCTCCATGTCAAAATTTGTCCAACATGTGATGATGTCAAGCAGATTGAAGTATCCCTCCATAACCATTTTATGTCTTGTTTGTTCTATGATGTATATAACCAAACAAGAAGCTTCCAATGTTCATTGTTCAATATGATGACAGCAGTTTGACTTGAGCTCTGGCCCAGGTCACCTTTATATTTGGAGTTACTTATAATTACTCGAACAAATAACTCCAGACCAAGCATGCAATCCATATCACCTCCGCAATTCTGATGAATTTAAGCTGATTCTTAAAAAAACACGCAGGTACCACCCCATAACATGATGTCAGTATCTCATGAAAGGAAGACTAATCAGTGGGAATTCAGCAGAAGCCTAAAACATGGGTTGAAGGCCTGTGATCTGAAACAAACACTAAATAGGCCGGAAACCACTGGGACAAACACTGACGTGGAGTGGGCCCCTGTCACCTCATAGAGCTGAAGTCATTGGTTCCCCTGAGAACCATTCAAGGAGAAGGAGATTCCGCAAATGTACCCAAACATGCATAAACAACGCAATCATGCCCCCTTGTAAATGAAACCTCAAAACTAAAAGCTACGAAATGGGTAAAAGCGAGATCTAAAAATAGCAAAACCCAAATAACAATTTCAGGTTTTGAGATGGACGAGATTAGAAAATGCAGGCACGTACCGTTTACCGAGGAGTCGAGAGTTGCAGATTTGATTCCGGGCCTGGACATCATTATTGACGCAGAAATCAGCAGCAAATCCCAATAAGAAGAATGGTGCCCAGTTGTTCCATATGCCTGAAATTCTCTCTCGCATATATAAAGCGTTTATTGCCTCGCCCGATCCCACAGAAGAAGATTAAGGAAGGAACCCATTACCACTGGGTGGATCTCCCAAGAGCCATTGTTGGCCAACAAGAACAAGAACAAGAACAAGAACCAGATTCACACTTTGCTAAAAAGCAGATGCAGGCAGGCAGGCAGGGAGGGCATGTGGGTCAACTCCAACTCCCCTATTGGCCTTCAGTTATGCGAAAAAAAAATTAAAAAATAATGCGAATGAATAGGGATCTGCGGGGGAGGGGAGGTTGTACTATGTCCCTGTGAGGCTATATATAAATGATGGCGAAGTGGGAGTATGGGCAGAGCAGGAAGTTATTTGAAGAAGAAGAAGCAGCAGCGGCAGCTCCCCTTCACGAGCGAGCGAGAGAGAGCACCAATCCAATTAGAGAACACTCATCCAATAGAACTCTTAAAATCCCTTCTAACTCCCTCCGCATCTAATTCCCTATTTCTCTCCTTTATATAATGATAAACTATTTTGCTCCAATGTTAGCGGGATCTTAAGCGTGACTTCTCTACCACCTTATTAAGTAAGGGGTTATTTTTGAAAATAAAAAATATTATTACGTGGGGTTAGTGGCTACCCAGTCTACTATGAGCTTTTCCAACCGTTGATGTGGGGTCAAAATAAGCAGATCTTAATCATTTTGGGAACTTTATAATATTATTGTAGATTATATGCAGCTTAGTTAAAGATGGTCGTTGGGGTTTCAGTAAAAAAGGACAGTTTTTTAATCTTTCATTGTACCTGTCATTGTTTGATTGAATAGATTTTTAGCGTTTGTTTACTGATAAGATGTGTATTGAAGTTTGACTGAGCCAATTTGAAAGGCATCCCCATGGTACATATCCCATGCTCCATTCGGTTCTTGTTCCCATCATAAAGCAACTACTCGGAGTGTTAGTGGTTTCAAGATTTTACACCATATTCATATCTAGATCAGCAACACAATCTTGCGCTAACAAGTGTCACATGGTGTAATTTATGTCATGTTTCTTTGTCTTTTTCTCAATACCTTGAGTTGCACAAGTGAAGGTTGTTGGTGTGGGGTTGTTCATCATTGTAAAGCATGTTTGTGGGTGTTGGAATTGTGTGGCCTCTAAAAACCCTATAACCACTCCTAACATGTAACTACCTTTTTAATGTGCTTTCTCTAATTACTTTATTTTTTCAAATGGTATTGGGTTTGAACTAGTTTATCAGATGGTGGTGAAATGTGGTTTTTGTAATTATTTTATTTGAAATCTGATGTTAGAACAAAAGAATAAATGGTATTTTTATATTTTTAATGTTTTTAATTTAAATTTATATCCATTAATAATTTATCAATTTTACATTCATACACATTTATAATAAAATAAATAGAAAATATAATCAAATTGGAGAAAATTTTGTACATATATAAAGAAAACATTGTTTAATTTAATAATAAATTTAAAATATACTTTGACCTAACCAAATTCTGGCTAGAAGTATAAATTAGCTTTACAATGTATAAATTTTAAAAATTAGAAGTTGTATGAAAATGGGATACTATTTTTTAATCCAATATAGATTTAATATTTTTTAAAGTTGGTTTGAGATTTATAATTTTAAAAATCCCATTTAAAAATATTTTTTTAAATAATATGGAAATCATATTTGTTTTAATAGGTACTTTTTACCATTAACTATTATGATGTTTGAAATTTGTAGAAGGTTTTGTATGAATTTTGAATGTTCAATGTTAAATGTTAGACATTTTAAAAACATAAATATTCTAATTTTTAGAAATTTATTTATTTTATTTTAATTTTAGGTTTGAGAAGTTCTTATGTATAAGTAGGACACAAGGGCTCTCTCTATTTTGTACATATGGATTTCTCAATATTTTATTAAAACAATAAAGTATGTCTTCTTAAATTATCCCTTTTGGGCCTAATACCACGATTCTCAATATTTATCCATGTAATTTCAACTTTTCCTTCTTTCAATCCATGTAGTTTCAACTATTTATATATAGACACATAAAAACTATAGTTTAATGTTTTCCTGGTATTTGATTATTATAGAGTACTCTATAAGGGAAAATTGATAAAGGCATTTTACAATCACACTAAAAATAAAGTTTAAAATAGATAAAATGTTTAAATTAAATTTATAACTTGAAAATAAAATTATTGTCTACTCTATATGAAACATGATTGTACTTAATTAATTGAGCCGAGATACGAGGGAGATGTTATTACGTAACATTACATTAAAAAAGTAGAGTGTAAGAAGTATATATATAAAAGAAGTTTAAAGAGGTATCGTAAATAAATAAAAATATATCAAATAGGATTAGAAATCAACATCTAATTATATACCAAGCCTATGGGCAAAATATCATGGTAAATAAAAGAGATATGATAAATAAATATAAATATAAATAAACCAGAGGTATGGTAAATAAATAAAACCTCTTTTTTATATTTACCCCATAAACCTCTTTATACTTACTATCACTCAAAAAAGAGGTTTTCTTTAGGTGAAGCCTATGGACCAAATACCATGGGCCAAATTATAATTAACGCCATGCAAAAAAATATTATTGACCCTAATATTTATATTAAAGTATTAATATTATTAAATATAATATTCATATTAATATATTATAATATTAATATTATTAAATTTAATAACTTTGGATTAATACAATATTAAATTTGTTATATTATAATACATATTAATATATCATGATATATATTAACTCTAGGAATATATGGGAGGGAAGAACGAAGACATAGTGTCATAGAGGTGGAGACATAGGGGGAGTGACAAGGGAGAGATGGAGATAAACTAAATGAGAGGGGAGAGGAGGAATGAAGAGAGAGAGGGGGAGATGAGTGAGAGAGGTAGAGAAGGGTAAGAGAAGGAGAGTGATACACAAAGATGGAGGGGCAGAGAGCGAAGGAGAGAGGGAGTGAGATAGTGAGAGGATTGGAGGGAAGAGAGGGAGAGAGATAAAGAAATAAAGAGAGATGGGGGAAGAGAGAGGAAGGTAGGAGAGAAATGGAGAGAGAGGAAGGATGAGAGAGAAGACTTGCAAGAGAGGGACGGATAGAGAGATGGAATTGGAGGGGGAGAGGGGGAGGGAAGAAGAAAGACATAGAGAGTTAGAAGTGGAGAGAGAGAGGGAGTGACAAGGGAGATTTGGAGAGAGAGAGTGTATGTTTAGGGATGAGATAAAGAGACAAAGAAGGAGAGATAGAGAGAAGGGGGGGAGAAGGAGAGAGAAGGAGAGGGGGAGGGATATAATAACATAGTTGGAGAGAGAGAGTGTGTGTGTCTGAGTGATGGGGGGAGAGAGAGGATTGGAGGGAAAAGAGAGAGAGAGAGAGAGAAAGAGAGAGAGAGATGGGGGAAGAGAGATGGAGGTAGGAGAGAAAGGGAGAGAGAGGAAGAAAGAGAGACAATACTTGAGAGAGAGGGTGAGAGTGATGGGGGAAGAGAGAGAATTGGAGGGCAAAAGGAGAGAGAGATAGAGAGGGGGGGAGGTAGGATAGAAAGTGAGAGATATGAAGTACGAGAGAGCATATTTGAGAGAGAGGAGGAGAGAGGGAGGGATAGGGAGATGGAGTTGGAGGGGGCGAGAGGGAGGGAAGAAGAAATACATAGAGAGTGAGAAGTGAAGAGATAGAGGGAGTGACAAGGGAGAGACGGAGAGAGAGTGTGTATGTTTTGGGGGTGAGATAAAGAGACAAAGGAGGATAGATAGAAAGAATGGGGGAGAGAAACAAATAAGAGAGAGGGAGGGATATAGTAATAGAGAGAGAGAGAGAGGGGATGTGAGAAAGTGGAGAGATGGAGGGAAAGAGAGATGGAGATGGAGGGTGAGAGAGAGGAACGGAAGAAGAAAGAAATAGAGAGAGAAATGTGGAAGAGAGAGAGAGGGATAGAGGATAGCAGGAGGGAAGAGAGATAGAAGCGTGGGAGAGCGAGAGAAGGGGAAGAGAGAGAGAGAGAGAGAGAGAGAGAGAGAGAGAGAGAGGGAGAGGAGGAGGGAGGGATAAATAGATATATTGGAGAAAGAGAGTGTTTGTTTTGGGAGTGATATAGAGAGACAAAGGGAGATAGAGATATGGATGGAAAGTTAAGAGAGAGAATAAGAGAGAGATAGAGAGAGGGAGGAAGGGATAGAGAGATTGATATATATGGAGTGAGAGAGCATGTGTGTTTGGGGGGTTGAGATAGAGAGACAAAGAAGGAGAGATGGAGGGAGATATAGATATGTATGAAGGGGGGAGAGAGGGAAGAATATTTCTTGCACTAGATGCATCGATTTCAGTGTAGATGCTAATTTCTAATCCTATTTGCTTGCTTGCACTAGATGCATTGGTTTTAGTGTAGATGTTGACTTCTAATGATATTTGATTACTTGCACTAGATGCTTTGATTTCAATGTAGATGATTTATAATCATGTTTAATTGTTTGCACTAAATGCAACATTGATTTCAGTGTAGATGGTGATTACTAATCCTATTTGATTGTTTGCACTAGATGCATTTATTTCAATGTAGATGTTGAGTTCTAATAATATTTGATTGCTTGTACTCGATACATTGATTTAAATGTAGATTATTTTTAATCCTATTTGATTGCTTGCACTAAATGCATTGATTTTAGTGTAGATGGTGATTTCTAATCCTATTTGATTGCCTTCACTAGATGCATTGATTTCAGTGTAGACGATGATTTCTAATCCTATTTGATTGCTTGCACTAGATGCATTGATTTCAGTGTAGATGGTGATTTTTGATCCTATTTGATTGTTTGCACTAGATGCATTGATTTCAATGTAGATTGTGGTTTATAATATTATTTGCTTACTTGCACTAGATGCATTGATTTGAGTGTAAATGTTGTTTTCTACTCTTATTTGATTGCTTGCGTTAGATGCATTGATTTCAGTGTAGATGTTGATTTCTGATTTGATGTAATTGGATGTATGATGGTACATTAATTTTAAAGTGATTCCTCAGATGCGGGTGTTAATTACGATAATTAAGCTGATGAGACGGGGCGACGGCGGACGGGGCGCCCACATGGCCCTCTACAACCTTTCTAAGGTCACCATGAATGGCATTCATGGCACCTCGCAGGAGTCATTTAATGCCTACTCAAGTCGAGGCAAGGCCATTACCCGCTTAACCATGGAACCGGAGAACTTTCCTATTATTCTGCCCCTGATTCACTGTGTATGCCCTCCGCAGGCGGGAGAGCAGACTGAACGCACCAGCACTGGGCGCAAATGTTGGCTTGTGAGCTGCATTTATTTGGGTAATGGCTTCCACCATTCACACACAGACCTCTGTAATTCAGCTCACGACCTCCAGCCCTCTGTAATTCCCGCGCAAAGCTCTTCTGTCAATTCCTCTTCTTCTCCTCCTGACTCTCTACTTGTTCCCATATCCACCATGGTCCGCCATCGTATGCGCAGCCGACGTGGTGGCACACGAGGCGGAAGTTCTTGTTCCCCTGCTTTGCATAGCCATGACTCTGCTTCCCCTGCATCCTCTGCCGAAAATCCCCACCAGCACAGTTTTGCAGGTCAGTATCCGGATACAAGAAGTGGCAGAGGCAGAGCCAGCCTCCACAACTCAAGACGTGAAGCTGCAGCTGTTCGCACTACAACCTTTCCTCTGCCTCCACATCCTATTCCTCACACAACGCAGTTTCGGTTTCGCAGCTCTTTGAACCGCCCGGTTATTGTAGCCACTGTCTCAATTTCCATTACAGAAGAGACCGAGCAGCATATTCCCATGACCATTTCTACGGAGGAGGCGAACAGAGCTGGCCCGAGCAGGAACAGGGGCAACAATGACGAGCAAGTAGTTGATGGAGGTCGGAACAGAAGGCACGGTAAAGCCATTGCTAGCAATTCGCATGTTGAGATGGGCGTTCACAGTGACACGCAGGCCTTGGCAAGCCATTTGGATGACACGTTGGGCCTACATGTTGAGGTTGACAGCATGGAGGAAGGCCATCAAGTGTTGGGACATGGTGAGTCGGACAACCCGGATGACTGGGCGTGTCCAATTGTGGAGGAGCCTACTCCAGAAGACTTTGCGCCGCGTGTCATGTCTGCCAAGTGGCATTTCTTCTAGTTCTTGGTTTAGCTTTGTCCAGTCTTATGTGTCCTCAGGATAATCTGTTGGTCGGCTGGTCTAGTTAGGATAAACTGTTGGTTTTGGTCAGTTGGTCTAGTCATGAAAAACTATGGGTTAATTTTTGGATATATTCTGGACATATCTTTGGACTGGTTTCCCCTTTGTTGGGGCAGTCTCAGACAACTATCATGGATGCGTGTTGATTGAGGTCGGGTTCCTCTGTGGCCAAGAATCATTGTAATTACTTTTTTTGTATCATATTAATAGATTAACCTTACTTAGAAAAAAAAATTAAAGCGATTGGATTAACATTGTGCATTGATTTCAGAATCAGCACAATTTTTTTTGACAATGTACATTGATTTTTGTGTTATAGTAATTCAAACATTAATATTGGAGAGAAAGGGAGACAAGGTATGATGTTTACTACAATAGCTCGAGCTAAAGATTTAAATGCTTTATGATTTAACCTGTGCTTTTCATATAATCGATATGAAAAGATGACAAAAGTAAGGGTGACAATAAGAATAGTAGAAGAAAATAGTTTGAGATTAATCACAATGAAGACTATTTATAATTGACTATATTCTTATTATTCACATTTTCTATCATTCAACACTATTACATTGTCACTTTACATTCAAAATATTATATTGTCACTTTACATTCAAAATTCTTATTTCATCATTTTTCATCATTAAAGTGATTAACAATATTTATCATCTCAACAAACTGAAGTAACTAAGCAAATTTAAAATTAAAATGACCAAATTAATCTAGGACATATTTAACATATTTAAAATGATTATATTAATATTAGATGAATTTACACATTATTGATAAAATTAATCATATGTTTGTTAGATTTTCTTTGGTCGCACACAACTGAAGCCAACCTAGATCCATCTTAACTTTGGATCTATCAAGCTCCGAGAGGGATCAAATCTCTTGAGGTGCAAACCTTTCCTAGAGGGATCAAATCTCTCGGAGTGCAAACCTTTCCTAGAGGGATCAAATCTCTTGAAGTGCAAACCTTTCCTGAAGTTTTTCACTCAAAAAAGAGGTTTGCACCTGGAGAGAGTTGATCCCTCTCGAGGCTTGATAGATCCGGAGTTAAGATGAATCTAGGCTGATTTATAAAAAATTAAAATAAAAATAAAAAATAGAGTGAACACTCCACCTATAATGAGAAGAAAAACAAACTATAATGATAATAGTGAAGAAATAAAAGCTAGTAACAAAATTTAAAAGTTTTAATAACAATAATAATGAAATGAGAACTAATAAAAAACTTTAAATAAACAACATGGAAGGATAGTCGTTGGGATAAATCATAAACCAGTAGACGATGAAGATTAAGAATAATATTTTCAAAATAAAGTTAAAAATGACAATAATAATATATATTGTTTACTGGATCAAAGAATAAACAAAGCCAAAGGAAAAAAGAAAAAATTTCAATTGCCAAGTTAGACATGGTTAGCACAAGTATAACTCCATCTTAACCAAAGATTTAACTAGAGATCTGGTTAGCAAAAGTATAAATCCATCTTAATCGGAGATCTAGCAAGAGACCAGAGGGATCAAATCTCTTGAGTTACAAATTCCTTTTAGATGGCAAAACTTAAAAGGTTTGCACTTTGAGAGATTTGATCTCACTCCACACTTGATAGGTCCATGGTTAAGATGATCTATATTGGTTACACGCAGACACAAATGCTATCTATATTTTTTCATTATTGCATTTTTGAATGCATAAATAGATTCAACACCTTGAAAATCCCCTTGAGTATTTGGATTGAGTAGACTACATAACTTAAATTGACCCTAAAAAGGAGCCAAAATGTTAAATAATAAGAGTATTGAAAATGTTTTAACCAAAAGATTTTACTTTATATAACATACATGTCAAATTTTTCTAACCATATATAATTTATGCATAGTTGATATTAAAATATTTTACATAACATGAACATTGGACTATTTTAATTATAGATTATATTCTTCACATTAAAGTGTTTTCTTTTTATTAATATATTTTTAAATATTTTTTGATATTACTTAATCTTACATATCTAATTATATATCTCTCCCTTGTTACTTTTATTGCTTTTATTGGGAAGTAACTGAAATTACTTGCTTTTAAATACTTCTTCTCTTTAAACATTAAAATAATTTATCATAGTTTTTTTCGACTTAAAATCCTTGAAAAAAAAATTTGAATCCGTGTAATGGTTATGTGTCCTACGTAACAACAATTAATAGACAAAAAAAAATCGAGCTCTCCTCCGCAGTTGTTGAACGAGTGACCTAGCCTGGGTGATCACAATTCCCAACTGTATTCCAACGACCCACTGCTGCCTCAAAGGAGCAAATGGATCCTCGAAAAGATGGAGATCAATCAATAGACCATCAACAAGAGCAAGAAGATACAACAAATGCATTTGCATCTCTCATGCTATTGGACCTCCAAAAACCAGGCCGTCATTAACCAAGTTTGTGAAGAAACTTGATGACATTTCGGAGATATCCCTCCCTCCGACTCTCCCTTGATGAGCAGCGCTGTCCCTAGCGGAACGTGGTCTAACTGGCTAGTTCACAGGCTTATGTCCATCCCGTAAATTTGTCCAGAAATGGGTAGAAAGAAACTGGACTTCATCAATCACTGGGAAAATCCCCATAATATTTTGCGGAGGAGGATATTATACCTTCCATTTTGAAACAAAAGAAGACCGCAATTTAATCTTCAGGAATGACCCATACTTCATGGACATGCGAGAATTATATCTAAACCGATGGACCCCTGATTTTGATCCTGAAATGGATGTTCCCAGCGCCGTGTCAGTCTAGGTTAGACTACCGCATCTTCCTCTTCACTGTTGGGGAGATGAATCAATAAAAGTTATTGGGAATGTTGTGGGGAAATACATTGACAGATGTGAACCAAAGGAGAACATGCATGTGTGCACAAGGATCTGCGTTGAAGTGGATCTAGTGAAAGGCCTCCAAGAGACAGTAAAAATCAAAGTAGACCAATGGACACATATACAACAGCTGGACTACGAACAAATCCCCTTCAAGTGCAAGGTATGTCATGAATACGGTCATTTCGCAAATAGATGTCCAAAAAAGCAAGAAAATGATAATGTTGAAGAACCTAAAACCAAATGGGAGCAAGTCAAGCAGAAAAAATCATGCAACAAACAGACCATTCCCCCTTCGTCCCAACCTCAAGACTCCTCCAAACCTTCTCCATCATCGCCCAGTGTTGATAACCCTTCCTCCCTTGTAAACCCCAACCCCTTCGGCCCCTTGGAAGAGCCCTCAGCTCCCCCCTCCTCCCCTCATCCCCCACTCTCCTCCCTCATGCCTTCAATCCCTATTAACCTTTGCACCCCTCCTCCCCCTTCAGTGGATAGAATATTAACTAGAAATCAATCCAAGGAATCCCTCCAAACCCTTGAACACCAAAAAAAGCAGGAAGGAAATCCAACAAGGAGCTGAGAGATGAAGCAGCAGCAAAAGAAATGGCATTAGGAACACAACAACCCATGGACTCCTTCTTTGGAAAAGTTCCAGGAATAATGAGAAAAATCCAAATCAACATAAAGGGAAAGGTCCCTCATCTCACCAAACAAACAAGTAATGATTGTGATCTCCTGGAATTGTTGTGGACCAGGAACACCCTTCAAAGTGAATGCAACAAGAGATATTTTAGCAAAAGAAACCCCAGACATATTCATGCTTCAGGAGACCAAAACAAGCAGCCAGGAATAAAAAAAATGATAAAAAACTTAAAAAATTATGATGGAACAACAATACAGGCCATAGGGGCCTCAGGAGGAATTTGTACATTATGGAAGAAAGGAAAATAGGAAATACTTCAGCAAAAAAAGGAACAACATAACAGATTTAAAGGAAACAAGCAACAAGGAGAATATTGTATTATCAACGTATATCCTCCAAACCACTACAGGGAAAAAGAACAATGCTGGAGCACAGTGCAAGAAACTTTAAATGAAACACAAAATAGAAAAGTAATTTTGGGAGGGGACCTCAACCTAGTTCTAAATATTGAGGAGAAATTTGGAGGGTCCTACCATGCAGACCCATCTAGGGAGGCTCTCGAAACAATCATGGAACAAAACAAGCTAATTGATATTCCACCAAGCAATGGAATGTACATGTGGAATAACAAAAGGGTGTGAAAAAGCAATATAAAAGAAAGATTGGACCGAATATTGGTTTAAGAAAACACCATCTCAAGTTTTAATTTAGCAAGATAAAAAATTATTCATATCACGACATCTAATCACAAGCCGGTGGCAACCACTTTGGGAATGATGGATAACCAAGGGCTGTTACCTTTTAAATACTGCCCAATATGGGACAGCAGTGAAGAGTTCAGAAATTTAATCTCAGAAGTGTGGTCACAGAAGGTCACAGGTTCGCCTCACTTTGTGTGGGAAACCAAGCTAAAAAATTTGAGAAAAGAAGTGAAAATATGGGCAAGAGAGAATGAAAAACAAAATAAAAAAAGAAGAGTTGAGCTGATTAAAAAAATGGACAATTTACAAGAGGCAAAGGAAAATAAAGAGGAGGATAAACAGGACTATCTACAAGAAAAGGAACTCTTTTGGGAAATATACAGAGAAAATAGAAAAGAAGAAGAAGAGATGAGATTAAAGTCAAGAAGCCTATGGCTGAAAGCTGGGGACAAAAACACAACATTCTTTCACAACTCCATGAAGCTTAGAAGAGCAAGAAATCAAATTGACAAAATCCAAGTAGATGGACAAGAAGTTAAGGGAGTGGAGGAACTAAAAAAAGAACACATAACCACTTTAAAAACCTCTTAACAACAAATGGAGAAATAACAGACCATGATAATTTTCTGCAACATACTCCAAAAAAGATAAGTGAAGAACATAATGTAGAAATAATGAACGAAATTTCAGAAGAAGTAAAGGCAACAATATGGAGCCTCCACTCGGATAAGGCACCGGGCCCAGATGGCTTCACAATAGCCTTTTATAGGCAGCACTGGCAAACTATAAAAAAGGACTTATTAAGAATGGTAAGGAATGTTTTCAAAAAAAAAATGGGAGGCAACACAAAATCTTCCTATCTGGCATTAATACCAAAGGAAGCTAACCCCTCCACTTTCAGTAGATTTTGGCCAATCTCCCTATGCAATTCTTCCTACAAGATGATAACAAAGATCGTAGCCAATAGAATAAAGAAAGTCCTTTCGGAAATAATATCGGAAAACCAAGGAGGTTTTGTCCCAAACAGGCAAATCATCGACAATGTAATAGTGGTCCAGGAAGCCATTCACTCAAGCACGTTGAGAAAAGGAAAATGAATTATTATAAAATTAGACATGGCCAATGCTTTTGATAGAGTCAGCCTCCCATACCTCATGGATGTCCTAAAGAAATTCAGATTCTCAATAGAAATTATAGAGGTCATAAAGGCTTATATCATGGATCCATGGATAACATCACTAATAAATGGAAGACCTAGTGACTTCTTCCAAAGTTCTAGAGGATTGAGACAGGGATGCCCACTATCTCCTTTCTTATACATCATAATGGTAGATACTCTAAGTAGAGAACTAGATTAAAAAAGGAGAGAAAGAACCATAACTACCATGCATATTTCAAAAGGAATCAAAAGTATCAACTCCTCTTTGTTTGTTGATGATACTCTATTGTTGGGAGGCACCTCAAGCATAATTGCTCAAAGATTTAAAAAAGTCATGGATAATTTTTTGCAGGTCTCTCGTGGTCTTTTAAACAATACTAAGTGTAGAATTTATGGTTGGAATACCTATCCCAGAACCATGCAAAGAATCTCATAGATTCTTGAGATCCTTATTCAAGAAAGTTGGAACCACTTCTTTTACCTTGGACTAGCCATTTCAAAAGAAAATTTGAAATCAGAGTTGTGGAGTAAACAAATTGAAAAAATGAAAGAGAAAATTCAAAAGTGGGGAATGATGTGGCTGAACATGGCAGGCAGGGTAATTCTAATCAAAACTTTGCTCACAGCGCTCCCAATATATCAATATGCTACAATTTTGGCACCGGCAAGTGCACACAAACAAATGGAACTAATTGTCAGAGGCTTCCTATGGCAAGGAGGGAAGCAAGAGAATAAAAAATTCAGTTTGGTAAAATGGGAGCAAGTAACTTTGTCGTATGATAAAGGAGGCTTATCTATAAGGTTGCCCGACCTGATGAATGTTGCCTTAGGAATTAAAATCATTTGGAGAATGATAACCGGCAAGGAGAGCTGGTGGAAAAAAACTCTAGCTTCAAAATATATGTACCACTCAAGAACAAATTTTTTGCTTGAAAATATTCCAATAAGACCGTGCATGCAAGTATGGAAGTTTGTAAAGAAAATGATACCAACAATTAGCAAATATATCTCAAAAATACCAGGCAACGACAAAAATGTCATGATATGGGATGACAGAATAATGGGGAAGGAGCCTTTAAACCTTCTCACGGGCCATGAAAACATACAAAATTGGATGAAGAACAAAGGATTCACAACTATTCATTCCATCTCCAGCTAGGAAAATTGAAATTGGCAAGAATGGTACATTCCAAGTATCCCTCAAAATCTAAAAGGGCAATGGGACAGCCTTCGGCATCACCTCAAAGGAGTAGCACCAACAAGCATGGAGGAGGATGACACATTTGTATGGGACTCGAGTGGAGGAAGTTATACAGTTAAGGCCGGATACACAACTCTACAAGAACAATAAAATCAACAAGATTGGGCGCCATGGAAGTCTATATGGAAAACTGAAAGCCTCCCAAAAATCAAAATTTTCATATGGACCTTGCTAAAAGGAAAAATCCTTACTACTGAAAACATCAAAAGAAAAGGCTTCTCTGGTCCATCTAGGTGTCCGATGTGTTTAAAGGAAGAAGAGACTATCCAACACCTTTTTTTGGATTACACGGTCATAAAAGAATGTTGGAAGCAGCTGACAACTCCTTTGGAAGTTAACCTAAACTTCTCCAAAACCTTCATGGATTTCTTCATAGATTGGAAAAAAGTTTATCCCTACTCAACAAAGAAAAATGCAACTATTAAAAGGTTTTGGGAATGCCTCCCAACTGTTCTTTGTTGGCAAATATGACTCTCAAGGAATAAAAGCATCTTTAAAGAGCAGGCACCAAAAATTGGGAGGATATTATAAAAAACATGGGGTCTCACCTCTAAATTTTTAAATGTGAAGAGCACAATAGCAATAGATAACAATCTCCTACAAGAAGAAAGGAACTGGATTAGCAAGGCAACAGTAAAAAAACAATGGAAATAAAAATCTCACGGGCACACCTACAATACAGAATTGGAAGATCAGATTAAATGAGGAAGAGTTTACAACTTGGAAAGGAAACCAAAATATATTTTTCTTTTTCTTTGATGGGGCCTCTAAAAATAATCTGGGGAATGCAGGTGTTGTAGGAACCATAAACGACCCCTGGGGGAAATGTTGGTCTCCTATGAATGGGGACAGGGGGAAACTACAAACAACATAGCAGAGGCCTACAGTTTGTTATTAGGCTCAAGGATACTTAAAAAATGAGCTATCAAAGATCCAATAATATTGGGGGACTCAGCTATCATTATTAAAGTAATGGCCAGCAACAAAAATCATTCAAATGCAGCGATGAATGGGATTTTTAAACGAATAAGGAAGAATCTGGTCAGTGCAGGCAAAGTCACATTCAAACATATATTAAGAGAGCATAACATTGCCGCTAATCATTATGCTAATATGGAAATTACTAGAATGGAAGGAGAAATAAGAGAAAATGAAGAGTTCTACCATAACTCAGTCCCTTAGTTCTATCCAATCAATGATCATGACAAATAACACATTCCTAAAAAAAATCAGAAGATCAACAAAAAGAAGATCCAAAGGACCATAGAAAATCAGTGCACAGATACATCAACAACCCAAAACTCATGGAAAACTCATGATTTACTCCAGAAAATCCTGAGAGAATCAAATTTCGATCCTAGCTCGAAGTCCAAGGAGGATAAGCCACTCTTTCATTGGGAGATTTGCACGAATCGCACTTTCTATGACAATAATTCCCATCACCTTTATTCTTTAAATTTTGAGACTATCCTCCCCTTATTCATATGAAGCCCTGTCAATGAGAATACTGAGGCCTCTGTTTTGCATTCCCCTCATCGATTCCCCAGATCCTTTGCTTCACATTCTCCACATTCACTTAAAAGCCTGAGCATTTCCCTCATCAAAGCTCTTTCAATCAATCAGTGTGAGGAGTCTCCCTCCTTATGTGTTCACACTTCCGATAGTGACTTGATCAATATCCCTTTGTGTGTTAAGAATTTTAAGGTAGAGATTTCTCTCAAACTTGCAACACTCATTGCAACTCTCCACCAAGCCCATGGTGCATCTAATCATCACATTGGTCACTTACTCCAGCTCTTATCAACAATACAAAGAAGTGGGAAAAATCAATCAGATAACAGTCAGCAGAAGAGGAGTCATTAATTTAAGAGAAGCAAAAATCGATTAAGACTCACTGCACACAGGAACTTCAGGGAGCACTACAATACCACAAAGAATCAAACTTCAGAAATGGAATTCAACCCGGTGGAGAAAGCTGCTCAGAATGACAATTGCGCCACCTGCAAAGCAAACAAATTCATGATCAGCAGACTCAAAGAAACAATTCAAGACCTCAGATCTGAGATGAAGATGGAGATCAACTACAAAAAGATGCAGTTTGAGAATCATAAAGTAGAAAACATAGCCCTCAAAAATAAATGTATACATCTGGAGGAGGCTGTTACATTCATCAAAAACTCCACTCTGAGCCAGGAGGGAGAAAATTCAATATATCAGGGCAAAATGCAGAGGTCCCAGCAAGAAAACTCTGTAAACCAAGACTAAGCAGTTCTAGTTCCATAATAGTCTATAAGTAATATGTCATGTAAGTTTATTTTGTTACTATGTCAGTTCGTTAGGCAATATGCCATAACAGTCTTAGGCTCTATCAGAATTTTGGGATTCAAGCACTCAAGTATTAGGGATTTCACTCTCATTTTCCTACTAAGGCTTGATTTCAAACTTTCTAATAGGAGTTAGCTCCTTTTCTTTTTTTGGAAATAAAAAATTAATCGATCTTGTAAAAAAAATGATTATAATTCAGGGAGGTTGGAGCACGAGGGGTTCTCTATGGCCTTGACGAAGAAAGAGAGTCTCAATTCGCATGGGGGTTGGGTGTTGCAACAAACAATCAAGTCAAGTATCTAGCCTTATGGCAAGGTCTAGATCTAGCGCTCTCTAGAGGTGTTTTCGATCTGTCAGTATTTGGAGATTATAAGCTTGTTATTCAACAAGTGTCCAAATGTAGGAAGAATGACGAGTAATTTCCCTTTCTCATTCTTCATAGAATTAAAATGTTAGTGGAATAATTTGATTCCATAGCCTTTTATCATATAAGAAGGAATTTAAACGAGATTGTGGATTCCCTAGTCAATCGAGGCTCGCAGTTATCGCAAGGAGAAATAAGGTATGAGAATGAGACTATTATAATTAAGGACATCCATAAAAATGATAGTCATTGTTAAATTGGTTGAAACCCTGGGGCAAGCGAAGCAAGGGACAAGAAGTCGGATCAATGCATCTAACACCATAACACACAATCAAGTAGGTGTCCTCAAATCTATGAAGCCAAGGCTCTAGAAAGATATGGAGACTCGTGTCATTCTTGATAGGTGGGAAAAGAGCGTCCCTTCGAAAAGGACACCAAACAGATGGAGTGATGTGGATAAGGAAATTGGGCAGGTATTCTGTGTGAAATTTCATTCTACAATAACAACCTTCAAGGTGACAAAGCCATTAACATCGATTTTTGGAGGATTCATCTTATTTTCATTATGGACTCTGCAAGTGGTGTTTTGGCGAGGCATGTTTCCATTAATGCGGAATGGAATGAGATTGAATCGCAAGGGGGAAAATGGGATGGTATATATAGAAAGTTTGGGGGCTCTAGAATTTAGTGAACGAGAATTAAGGAGTTGCATTAGTCATTCTCATCATTGTCTCTAGAGTTGGCTTAATATAATGGAGAATTCTCTGAGACATAGGGAAGAGGACTTCAGCTCAACCCTTGCAAAATTGACAAAATTACTTGAGTTTATTATATCTTTAATCTCACATCACGCGGAGTTGTTCTCAGTAGGAGCAAGGGCTCAAAATGAATTGATGGCTCGTCAGATGAATTTTCTAGAACTTAAAATTGACGAGCTTTAGTTGGCCATGGAGATGGTGGAAATTTCGTTTGGATAACTTGCAAAGGGAAAAAGAGTGAGGCATGGAGGAAGATTCCGTTTTCAGATAGTAGTGAGGAGCGAATGGAACCTAGGTCACTCAATGAAGACTCATCTAGATGTCGTGATGACGAAAGAAATGTCCCAATAGGCACGCAAGAAGGCAATCCCTTAGAGGGTGCGAAGGCAAATGAAGAAGCAAAGGGGAACCAGGTCTTAGGGGTTATGTAGTTTCTCTTTTTTGGAATTTAACTAGGTTATGTAGATATTCAGTCTTTGGAGGGGTTTTTTGGAGAATCTATGGAATTCATTTATTTAGTATAGTTAGTTGTAGAATAGAGGACAACATAGCTTGACTTATTTTGAAATTTTGGAACATATGGCCTGAACAATGTGCATTCCATGACAAAATAGGTAAAAGGTATCGGTCTTCAAAGAAATGTTCTTAATAGAATGAATGCCCATTTCTTTAATATATATATATATATATATATATATATATATATAGATATCAACCACATTAGATGGTTTGAAACATCAACCAAAAACTAATGATGTGATTTATCCAAAAGACATTTACAATAATAATATGGATCACATAAGTCTCAAAATCAATTAAATTTATTATAATATATATATATTATATATATATAGACACACACGCACTTGCTCTCTCTATATATTGATACTAAAATAAATTAGTTAATATGAATATTCAAATCATTTGTTTATACCCTATATTGAAATATAAAAATATAAGGTTGGGTTTTTTTTTTTTAATTACTTGATATTTTTAAAGTTGATATAAATTTTGTGATTCATATGAATATAAAAATGTTTTAATTATAGTTAAGAATAAAATATGTTTACCATATCTCCTCAGTACCGATTGTAATATTAACAACCCAACAATCACAATAAGTGGGACTATGTTTTACAATATCCATTTTATTTTTTTATTATAGCCGACAATGTTTTTAATTAAAAGAATATTCTATTTCTATTTTAAAAGGGACATGTATCAACTCCACATTGAACACCTAAGAAATCACACTTCACCCTGGGCTATAGAATGGGCAACGCCTAACCAACCATACATAGGGTATTTAATGCCTGGGGATATGCACGCAGCTTAGCCCGATAACACGCGAAAGCCCAAAAATTATTTAATGTCGAAACTCCCCGCTCCGTGTGATCGCGTTAACCAGCGTGCATATCTCCGGGCATTAAATACCCTATGTATGGCTGGTTAGGCGTTGCCTATAGAATGCACCTCTAAACACAATAAATCATTAAATATGTAAGTAAACATTAGAGATTAAAAATATTCTATTTAAATTAGATTTAAAATGGCAATAGTAATATATTTATTTTATTGAGTCATTTAGGATTAAAAAAGAGAGAGAGAGAGAGAAAAAGGAGAAATGCTCGTTAATGTAAAAAGTAAAAATGAAAAGGAAGTTAATGAGATAATAAAAGTTATGGATAAGAAGCATAGTCTTAAAGCAAATGAAAGTAAAAAGAAAAGGAGCTTAAAATAGATTAATGAAATTAAGATATGATAAAAGTAAAAATGAAAATGATAAAAGTAATGATGAGTAGAAATAATGAACGAAATTTCAGAAGAAGTAAAGGCAACAGTATGGAGCCTCCACTCGGATAAGGAACCGGGCCCAGATGGCTTCACAATAGCCTTTTATAGGCAGCACTGGCAAACTATAAAAAAGGACTTATTAAGAATGGTAAGGAATGTTTTCAAAAAAAAAATGGGAGGCAACACAAAATCTTCCTATCTGGCATTAATACCAAAGGAAGCTAACCCCTCCACTTTCAGTAGATTTTGGCCAATCTCCCTATGCAATTCTTCCTACAAGATAATAACAAAGATCGTAGCCAATAGAATAAAGAAAGTCCTTTCGGAAGTAATATTGGAAAACCAAGGAGGTTTTGTCCCAAACAGGCAAATCATCGACAATGTAATAGTGGTCCAGGAAGCCATTCACTCAAGCACGTTGAGAAAAGGAAAATGAATTATTATAAAATTAGACATGGCCAATGCTTTTGATAGAGTCAGCCTCCCATACCTCATGGATGTCCTAAAGAAATTCAGATTCTCAATAGAAATTATAGAGGTCATAAAGGCTTATATCATGGATCCATGGATAACATCACTAATAAATGGAAGACCTAGGGACTTCTTCCAAAGTTCTAGAGGATTGAGATAGGGATGCCCACTATCTCCTTTCTTATACATCATAATGGTAGATACTCTAAGTAGAGAACTGGATTAAAAAAGGAGAGAAAGAACCATAACTACCATGCATATTTCAAAAGGAATCAAAAGTATCAACTCCTCTTTGTTTGTTGATGATACTCTATTGTTGGGAGGTACCTCAAGCATAATTGCTCAAAGATTTAAAAAAGTTATGGATAATTTTTTGCAGGTCTCTGGTGGTCTTTTAAACAATACTAAGTGTAGAATTTATGGTTGGAATACCTCTCCCAGAACCATGCAAAGAATCTCATAGATTCTTGAGATCCCTATTCAAGAAAGTTGGAACCACTTCTTCTACCTTGGACTACCCATTTCAAAAGAAAATTTGAAATCAGAGTTGTGGAGTAAACAAATTGAAAAAATGAAAGAGAAAATTCAAAAGTGGGGAATGATGTGGCTGAACATGGCAGGCAGGGTAATTCTAATCAAAGCTTTGCTCACGGTGCTCCCAATATATCAATATGCTACAATCTTGGCACCGGCAAGTGCACACAAACAAATGGAACTAATTGTGAGAGGCTTCCTATGGCAAGGAGGAAAGCAAGAGAACAAAAAATTCAGTTTGGTAAAATGGGAGCAAGTAACTTTGTCGTATGATAAAGGAGGCTTATCTATAAGGTTGCCCGACCTGATGAATGTTGCCTTAGGAATTAAAATCATTTGGAGAATGATAACCGGCAAGGAGAGCTGGTGGAAAAAAACTCTAGCTTCAAAATATATGTACCACTCAAGAACAAATTTTTTGCTTGAAAATATTCCAATAAGACCGTGCATGCAAGTATGGAAGCTTGTAAAGAAAATGATACCAACAATTAGCAAATATATCTCAAAAATACCAGCAACGACAAAAATGTCATGATATGGGATGACATAATAATGGGGAAGGAGCCTTTAAACCTTCTCACGGGCCATGAAGACATACAAAATTGGATGAAGAACAAAGGATTCACAACTATTCATTCCATCTCCAGCTAGGAAAATTGAAATTGGCAAGAATGGTACATTCCAAGTATCCCTCAAAATCTAAAAGGGCAATGGGACAGCCTTCGGCATCACCTCAAAGGAGTAGCACCAACAAGCATGGAGGAGGATGACACATTTGTATGGGACTCGAGTGGAGGAAGTTATACAGTTAAGACCGGATACACAACTCTACAAGAACAATAAAATCAACAAGATTGGGCGCCATGGAAGTCTATATGGAAAACTGAAAGCCTCCCAAAAATCAAAATTTTCATATGGACCTTGCTAAAAGGAAAAATCCTTACTACTGAAAACATCAAAAGAAAAGGCTTCTCTGGTTCATCTAGGTGTCCGATGTGTTTAAAGGAAGAAGAGACTATCCAACACCTTTTTTTGGATTACACGGTCATAAAAGAATGTTGGAAGCAGCTGACAACTCCTTTGGAAGTTAACCTAAACTTCTCCAAAACCTTCATGGATTTCTTCATAGATTGGAAAAAAGTTTATCCCTACTCAACAAAGAAAAATGCAACTATTAAAAGGTTTTGGGAATGCCTCCCAACTGTTCTTTGTTGGCAAATATGACTCTCAAGGAATAAAAGCATCTTTAAAGAGCAGGCACCAAAAATTGGGAGGATATTATAAAAAACATGGGGTCTCACCTCTAATTTTTTAAATGTGAAGAGCACAATAGCAATAGATAACAATCTCCTACAAGAAGAAAGGAACTGGATTAGCAAGGCAACAGTAAAAAAACAATGGAAATAAAAATCTCACGGGCACACCTACAATACAGAATTGGAAGATCAGATTAAATGAGGAAGAGTTTACAACTTGGAAAGGAAACCAAAATATATTTTTCTTCTTCTTTGATGGGGCCTCTAAAAATAATCTGGGGAATGCAGGTGTTGTGGGAACCATAAACGACCCCTGGGGGGAAATGTTGGTCTCCTATGAATGGGGACAGGGGGAAACTACAAACAACATAGCAGAGGCCTACAGTTTGTTATTAGGCTCAAGGATACTTAAAAAATGAGCTATCAAAGATCCAATAATATTGGGGGACTCAACTATCATTATTAAAGTAATGGCCAGCAACAAAAATCCTTCAAATGCAGCGATGAATGGGATTTTTAAACGAATAAGGAAGAATCTGGTCAGTGCAGGCAAAGTCACATTCAAACATATATTAAGAGAGCATAACATTGCCGATGATCATTATGCTAATATGGAAATTACTAGAATGGAAGGAGAAATAAGAGAAAATGAAGAGTTCTACCATAACTCAGTCCCTTAGTTCTATCCAATCAATGATAATGAAAAATAGCACATTACTAAAAAAAATCAGAAGATCAACAAAAAGAAGATCCAAAGGACCATAGAAAATCAGTGCACAGATACATCAACAACCCAAAACTCATGGAAAACTCATGATTTACTCCAGAAAATCCTGAGAGAATCAAATTTCGATCCTAGCTCGAAGTCCAAGGAGGATAAGCCACTCTTTCATTGGGAGTTTTTCACGAATCGCACTTTCTATGACAATAATTCCCATCACCTTTATTCTTTAAATTTTGAGACTATCCTTCCCTTATTCATATGAAGCCCTGTCAATGAGAATACTGAGGCCTCTGTTTTGCATTCCCCTCATCGATTCCCCAGATCCTCTGCTTCACATTCTCCACATTCACTTAAAAGCCTGAGCATTTCCCTCATCAAAGCTCTTTCAATCAATCAGTGTGTGGAGTCTCCCTCCTTATGTGTTCACACTTCCGATAGTGACTTGATCAATATCCCTTTGTGTGTTAAGAATTTTAAGGTAGAGATTTCTCTCAAACTTGCAACACTCATTGCAACTCTCCACCAAGCCCATGGTGCATCTAATCATCACATTGGTCACTTACTCCAGCTCTTATCAACAGTACAAAGAAGTGGGAAAAATCAATCAGATAACAGTCAGCAGAAGAGGAGTCATTAATTTAAGAGAATCGAAAATCGATTAAGACTCACTGCACACAGGAACTTCAGGGAGCACTACAATACCACAAAGAATCAAACTTCAGAAATGGAATTCAACCCGGTGGAGAAAGCTGCTCAGAATGACAGTTGCGCCACCTGCAAAGCAAACAAATTCATGATCAGCAGACTCAAAGAAACAATTCAAGACCTCAGATCTGAGATGAAGATGGAGATCAACTACCAAAAGATGCAGTTTGAGAATCAGAAAGTAGAAATCATAGCCCTCAAAAATAAATGTATACATCTGGAGGAGGCTGTTACATTCATCAAAAACTCCACTCTGAGCCAGGAGGGAGAAAACTCAATATATCAGGGCAAAAAGCAGAGGTCCCAGCAAGAAAACTCTGTAAACCAATACTAAGCAGTTCTAGTTCTACAATAGTCTATAAGTAATATGTCATGTAAGTTTATTTTGTTACTATGTCAGTTCGTTAGGCAATATGCCAGAATAGTCTTAGGCTCTATCAGAATTTTGGGATTCAAGCACTCAAGTATTAGGGACTGCACTCCCATTTTCCTACTAAGGCTTGATTTCAAACTTTCTAATAGGAGTTAGCTCCTTTTCTTTTTTTGGAAATACAAAATTAACCGATCTTGTAAAAAAAATGATTATAATTCAGGGAGGTTGGAGCACGAGGGGTTCTCTATGGCCTTGACGAAGAAAGAGAGTCTCAATTCGCATGGGGGTTGGGTGTTGCAACAAACAATCAAGTCAAGTATCTAGCCTTATGGCAAGGTCTAGATCTAGCGCTCTCTAGAGGTGTTTTCGATCTGTCAGTATTTGGAGATTATAAGCTTGTTATTCAACAAGTGTCCAAATGTAGGAAGAATGACGAGTAATTTCCCTTTCTCATTCTTCATAGAATTAAAATGTTAGTGGAATAATTTGATTCCATAGCCTTTTATCATATAAGAAGGAATTTAAACGAGATTGTGGATTCCCTAGTCAATCGAGGCTCGCAGTTATCGCAAGGAGAAATAAGGTATGAGAATGAGACTATTATAATTAAGGACATCCATAAAAATGATAGTCATTGTTAAATTGGTTGAAACCCTGGGGCAAGCGAAGCAAGGGACAAGAAGTCGGATCAATGCATCTAACACCATAACACACAATCAAGTAGGTGTCCTCAAATCTATGAAGCCAAGGCTCTAGAAAGATATGGAGACTCGTGTCATTCTTGACAGGTGGGAAAAGAGCGTCCCTTCGAAAAGGACACAAGACAGATGGAGTAATGTGGATAAGGAAATTGGAGCAGGTAGTATGTGTGAAATTTCATTCTACAATAACAACCTTCAAGGTGACAAAGCCATTAACATCGATTTTTGGAGGATTCATCTTATTTTCATTATGGACTCTGCAAGTGGTGTTTTGGCGAGGCATGTTTCCATTAATGCGGAATGGAATGAGATTGAATCGCAAGGGGGAAAATGGGATGGTATATATAGAAAGTTTGGGGGCTCCAGAATTTAGTGAACGAGAATTAAGGAGTTGCATTAGTCATTCTCATCATTGTCTCTAGAGTTGGCTTAATATAATGGAGAATTCTCTGAGACATAGGGAAGAGGACTTCAGCTCAACCCTTGCAAAATTGACAAAATTACTTGAGTTTATTATATCTTTAATCTCACATCACGCGGAGTTGTTCTCAGTAGAAGCAAGGGCTCAAAATGAATTGATGGCTCGTCAGATGAATTTTCTAGAACTTAAAATTGACGAGCTTTAGTTGGCCATGGAGATGGTGGAAATTTCGTTTGGATAACTTGCAAAGGGAAAAAGAGTGAGGCATGGAGGAAGATTCCGTTTTCAGATAGTAGTGAGGAGCGAATGGAACCTAGGTCACTCAATGAAGACTCATCTAGATGTCGTGATGACGAAAGAAATGTCCCAATAGGCACGCAAGAAGGCAATCCCTTAGAGGGTGCGAAGGCAAATGAAGAAGCAAAGGGGAACCAGGTCTTAGGGGTTATGTAGTTTCTCTTTTTTGGAATTTAACTAGATTATGTAGATATTCAGTCTTTGGAGGGGTTTTTTGGAGAATCTATGGAATTCATTTATTTAGTATAGTTAGTTATAGAATAGAGGACAACATAGCTTGACTTATTTTGAAATTTTGGAACATATGGCCTTAACAATGTGCATTCCATGACAAAATAGGTAAAAGGTATTGGTCTTCAAAGAAGTGTTCTTAATAGAATGAATGCCCATTTCTTTAATATATATATATATATATATATATATATATATATATATATATATATATATATATCAACCACATTAGATGGTTTGAAACATCAACCAAAAACTAATGATGTGATTTATCCAAAAGACATTTACAATAATAATATGGATCACATAAGTCTCAATATCAATTAAATTTATATATATATATATATATATATATATATATATATATTATATATAGACACACACGCACTTGTTCTCTCTATATATTGATACTAAAATAAATTAGTTAATATGAATATTCAAATCATTTGTTTATACCCTATATTGAAATATAAAAATATAAGGTTGGGTTTTTTTTTTTAATTACTTGATCTTTTTAAAGTTGATATAAATTTTGTGATTCATATGAATATAAAAATGTTTTAATTATAGTTAAGAATAAAATATGTTTACCATATCTCCTCAGTACCGATTGTAATATTAACAACCCAACAATCACAATAAGTGGGACTATGTTTTACAATATCCATTTTATTTTTTTATTATAGCTGACATTGTTTTTAATTAAAAGAATATTCTATTTCTATTTTAAAAGGGACATGTATCAACTCCACATTGAACACCTAAGAAATCACACTTCACCCTGGGCTATAGAATGGGCAACGCCTAACCAGCCATACATAGGGTATTTAATGCCTGGGGAGCCATACATAGGGTATTTAATGCCTGGGGATATGCACGCAGCTTAGCCTGATAACACGCGAAAGCCCAAAAATTATTTAATGTCGAAACTCCCCGCTCTGTGTGATCGCGTTAACCAGCGTGCATATCTCCGGGCATTAAATACCCTATGTATGGCTGGTTAGGCGTTGCCTATAAAATGCACCTCTAAACACAATAAATCATTAAATATGTAAGTAAACATTAGAGATTAAAAATATTCTATTTAAATTAGATTTAAAATGGCAATAGTAATATATTTATTTTATTGAGTCATTTAGGATTAAAAAAAAAAGAGAGAGAGAAAAAGGAGAAATGCTCGTTAATGTAAAAAGTAAAAATGAAAAGGAAGTTAATGAGATAATAAAAGTTATGGATAAGAAGCATAGTCTTAAAGCAAATGAAAGTAAAAAGAAAAGTAGCTTAAAAGAGATTAATGAAATTAAGATATGATAAAAGTAAAAATGAAAAGGAAGTTAATGAAAAAATAAAAGTTAGGGGTAAGAAGGTTAGCCTTAAAGCAAAGCATAAGAATATATTGGTAATTCTTCATTGTTTGACTCTCTCTCAACCATAAATAAAATATTTCCATATTCATATGAAGTAACATAGTTTTATATCAACATTAGGGAGATAAAGCAATTAAAAGTAAAACAAACTTATATTTTCACTTTTGAAGCCGAAAAGATGTATAATTCTTATAATTTTTATAAATATTTACTTAAATAAATTATTTCAATATCCATATCAACTAATTTATTTTGATATCAACTTCATATATATGTATGTGTGTGTTGTCAACCATAATAAAATATTTCAATGGTCAAAGAGATAAAGTAATTTAATGTAGAAAATTCAATTACTTCCTAATAAAAGTAATAAGAAAGAGGGAAATGCCTATTTCATTTAATTCTTAATATCTTTTTGTAAGTTAATATTGCATTCATGTGATATCCCCAATTAATGTAAATATTTATTTTACTGCAAACCAAACAAACCGTTTAATATTTGAAGTAACTGTTTTACTTGTTAAGTAGTTAGGAGAGACAATTATCTGTGCCTAACTAATTTCTTGAGGATTTACTCAAGAAAGATCAAGAGGATAAGCAAGAAATGCCTAATTCATCTAATTCTTAATATTTTTTTTGTAAGTTAATATTGCATTGATGTGATATCTCATATTTATTTTACTACAAACCAAACAAACCGTTTACTATTTTTAATTATAAAACTATTTCTTGAATTTAGTTATGCAGAAGTGAATTTAGCAATTATTTGTAAATATTGTTTTACTTGTTAAGTAGTTAGGAGAGACAGTTATCTGTCCCTAACTAATTTCTTGAGGATTTACTCAAGAAAGATCAAGAGGATAGGGGTATTTGAAATCAGGAGGGAATAGTGAGAAAGAAAGAAAAGAACAGAAAAGGAAGAGAATATGTGCTGAGACGTTAGACAATTTTCTGTATAGCTATGTCTTGTTAGGATCAGATAGTAAAAATAAGAAGGTCCCTGTGACCAGGAACAACTCGGGGTGATCAGGAACAGCTCGGGGGGAGACTTACTGATATAGTAGTCTCAAGGTTGGGAGGAAAAAATAACGAGCAGGTCTAGTTGCAGACCAAATCTGGTAAACAACATGAGCCAGATAAGTGAGAAATCTCATTATGATAGAAATCTGATATAAATCTTTATATAAGCTATGCCTGTTAGTTGCTATTTGATAATAGATATGGGCAGGTTAACTCGAGAAATTTATAGGTAATTTTTACATTTCTAGATGAGTGGTATGATAGAAATTTGATATAAATCTTTACATAAGTTATGCGTTATTTGATAGTAGATATGGGCAGGTTAACTCGAGAAATATATACGTAATTTTTACATTTCTAGATGAGTGGTATGATAGAAATTTGATATAAATCTTTATATAAGTTATGCGTTAGTTGCTTTTGATGGTAGAAGAGGAGCGGTTAACTTGAGGAATTTTAAGGAATAGTCCATAAGTAATTTTTACATTTCTAGATGAGTGGTAGATTAATTTCTTGTACTAAGTAAAATGTACAGTAAAATACAGTAGACAAGTGATAAAGAATTTGATAGATATGTATATTTCATGATACAAGACAATTAGAAGAAGAAGATTATTGTCGAGCCTCCACATAGATTTCATAATTACATATAAATATACAAGAAACAGTATGCCAAAACCTCTTATTAAGTAACACAAAACCCCGAGCCCAAGGGTAAAAAGGAAAACAAATATTTATACAGGTATACATGATCAATTAAACATTCGTAGTGTATACAAAACCAAAAGGCAATTTAGGAAACATACTTGCCGAAAATTAAATAAGAAAGTTGGAAAAACATTAGAATGGAACTAGCCTAGAATTTAGAGTTTGTGGTAGTTATACCACAATAATTTATTCTTCACTCATGCTTTACCAAAACCCTTACCCTCGCGGGCCAGGTCGGAAATAATTATCTTTACAAAACACAGTTGAAGATGGTTTTACAGTCTCAACTTGGAGCTAGTACAAACAAATATACTTTAAAATTCCTTAAGGATATACCGAGGTAATTACGGTGAAAACATTATATTAATCCCGAAAACTGATAAAAGATAATAGTTAAATGGAATCCAAGATCTATAAACTAGCCATAAATGTATTCCTCGCAACAGCAGTGCGAGGTTGTCCCAAATCTACCAAGCAAACAGAGTCAACCGGGTTACAGTCCTACAATTCCTTCAATTATACAAATTGCATAAAGCCCGTTTAGGGTCGGCGATATTTTTACACAATAAAAATAAAAGCGAAATAATTAACTGATAAGTTAAAAGTTGCAAATTAAGTCTTCCCTTGGAGTCTGAAATGCATCAACAACAAGAAAAACCCTTATTCGAAAACTCTAGGCTAGTCTCAAATACCCAATAATGAGCTGGGCAATCGACACTGCGCACGACGGGCCGAGTGAGGGCTTCCTCCAGCTCTTCAACCGAAAACTGTAACACCTGCAAAACCTCCATCCCAACTGGGAGGAGTAGCATGAATTAGAATTTTCATATCAATCAATAGCTGGGTATAAGCTGGAGACTGGACACAACAAAGTAAAGACAAACACTCTGAGTTACCTATAATAAGTCACATGTAAAAACCCTCTTCGCTGCCGAAATGCTGAAGCTTGAGACCTTGTATGTCTGTCAGAGGAGCCATAGATGAATAGAAAGGCCTATCATGTTGACGAAGAACAAATACGGGCTCCACCAAAACCCTAGCAGCAAGTGAAAGACCGAGGAATACCTGCGCATGGAAAACCCCCTTGCAAAGCAGACTGAAACCCATCCCCGAGAGGAAAAACAATGAATGGGTACCGAAACTATATCCGAGGCATAGAAACCCGAGTTTCGTATCCACCGTCAGATCAACGCAATAGTTGGAGACCGTAGATGTGGAGCAGAACCCAAGGACGACGACGGAGCTGTCCAACATTGAAGTCTCCAGAGGGGTAGTCTTATCACCTAGGCCATCACATTAGCCAGACATTAATACAACATTAAGGAGGTCGAGTGGTGCAAATAAATGTAGCAATGAGCTGATTATAATTAAGTTCAGGTTTAAATTATAAAGTCCTGGCTTAAGCCAAATAGATTATGTCATAAATAAAGTGGTATCGGTAGTGGCCAGTGGGCTTGTTGGTACATTTAGAACCTGTCAAGTATTAAATTCCACTTAATCTTAGTCACGAGAAGTATATATGAAATTATGGTTGAAATGTTTGTTAAGGGCCCTATCATAATAAAATAGTGTATCGAAGAAATAATAAAGGTAATAAAGTTTACAATTCTGTCGAAATCATAACATCAATATAATAAATATTCTATGCTTTCTATATAGTAAATTGTTCAAAATTTTACTCATGCTCATTTAATATGTGGATGTGTGACAATTGAAATATCAAATGATCACAATTGAGATACTTTTCTTGTTATCTTCAACTTTCCACACGAGAAACCAACCAGAGACAGAAGAATAGAGAACCTAGAACACCATAATTGAACCATAGCTGACAATCTAAGACTTGAAATTTCACATAGATAATGTTGCCCCACCATGGGGGAAAACCACAACAAAAAACAAAAGGTACAATTTTGAATTCTATAGAGTCTAAGAGAACATAATCAAAAACTAAATATAAACTCTGAAAATAAAGTGCCAACATCCTTTGTGGGAAAACATGAAAACCAAAGGAATAAAAACGTAAAACATAAGAAACATGAGCATCGAGAAGTGATCCGGACTTAAACAGGAACGCAACAAATTACAGAGATAACCATAAACACAGATATACAGCGGAAATAATACTTCATTTCATTAATGTAAAATACTGAAATATGCTTACAAACAGTAATGGAAATAAACTAGCTAGGGCGATGGTAGCTTATCTCTAAGAAGAGATGTAGTGGCTACATGCCTCTGAACTGTGTTACAATGAGGCTCGAAGGCCTATTTATTGTTGAGAAACAATGGAAAACCCTTAACATTCCAAAACCTAACCCTAGAAGATGAAACGCCAAACTGTGGGCCCCGTTTAGGTAAATTGGTACACCAACTTCCCAGGTTCGTAACTTTGGCATACGATCTTCGTTTGACGCGTACAATAGCTCGTTAGAAAGATCTATCCGAGCACTACTACTTTGGGAGGCAACATCATGGACCATGTTGCCCCAGATTTCCCAAAAAACGTCGTTTAGGGCCTCAAAACGGCTCCGGAAGTTCAGGACCCAAAAAACTGCTAAAAATAGTAAGTTGTGCTACAATTAAGGAAACTGAAAATGTTGAGAGAAAAAATGGTGGGGGTCCAAGTGGACTTGGCAGGTGGCCACCAATATCCACATGGATTAAGAAGATAGTGAGGTGTCGAGGTTGATGGGATGTTTCTCAACCTTGCATTGTGGGGGAATAGGTAAAATGGGTGGATATCCCATCTCTAGCCTAGCAAGGTATCCTTCCACATCCAACATGATTCTTGAGCTCATTCAATTGGTGCATGACCTGGGTTTGTCTTCTATCCACAAGTATCTTATGCAAGAGTAGCTTGACATGTCAATATAGGTCCATTGTATGAAGATAATGGTTATGTCATCCCTGAAAGTTGCCAGTGTCACGAACCCAAGGCGCAATACCTATCATAACCTATGAGTCTAACGTCACCTGTCTTTTTTATTGAATTTCCTCTTGAATATCTAGATGGGTGTGCTCATAAAAGTTGTGAGTTGAAGACTCTACATAAAATATAGCTCTAGAACCACCTAAATCTCCTCGACCTCCTCCTCCACATTAGTATTGAGTGCATTGGTGCATCTTGGTTATTTCACTAAGGCCTGGTTGGACTTGGATGGGAAGCTACAGAAGCTTGTAGTGAAAGAATTTAACTAGAAGGTCATGGTAGGAGGGTTACATCATCGATACATTTGGGGCAAGTCCTTCTCTGTCAGAAAAAGCTGCCAAAGGTGGAGGGAAAGCCAAAGAGGTCGAAGAGGACCCCCAAACACGGGTGACCATGCAATAGTTAAAAGTCATGGCAAATAGAGGGAGCATCAAAAAGAGGCGTTGGAGGAATAGAAGAAAGGTGAGCATATTACCAAGAATAAGGAACATGGTGGAACTTATAAATCATGTAATAGAGTTGAACGTTAAGACGTTCTGGGGAGCCTCTATTGCCATCCTTGGGAGGCGAGGTCTCATAAATGAGCCTTTATAGTATGGCGTGTGAGGGGGAGGGGTGGGGGGAGGGGGGGATCTTGTCATATCATACCGTTCCCTCATTACAACTACCATAACACCCCCATCACTCATTTAATTCCTAATATAAATTAATATATGACATTAAAAATATTAATAAAAAAATTAATGTACATCATAAATAAAGTATTTCAATATAAGGTTAAGTAATATTGATGTACCTAGATGCGGGTGTTTAAATTGTAATCTCATCATATTTATGAGGATAGGCAGATATGAGTAGTGCACATTTATACATGGAAGAAATGGGAATGAAGGTGAATGGTATGAGCATATTTGGCAGCCTTTGGCATGAATTGGGTGCTAGCAAGATGATAGGCACACTCATTGAGCTCACCATAGTAATTACTAAAACTTTATTTCAGTCAGTGGATAATTGTTTCTATTTTGAGCTCGGGCCAAGTGAGTCTCTCTCGATGTGTGTGAAGTTTTTAACCCTATACATACATTACTTGCAAACGAATTCTTAAAAAAATAGAAAATATACAATGGCGACAATAGAAAATATACATAAAGATTTTTCTCTTGGAACTCAAAGCGAGGAAAACCAGATTGATTTTTCATTATATTCCTTTCAATGTTACAATACATTATATACATGCCAGAGCAGTCATAAGCCCCAATCCATTAACCCTAAATTAAAACATAACTGTAGTTCCCTTAAATGAATCTACAAAATACCATGGGAAAAACCATCATGCCCAAATCCATGTGCATAACTATCGGTAAGTCTCCCCACCATCCTTGGGTCCATCCCCCATCCTTAGGTTCTCCTAACCATCCTTGGGTTCACATATAAAAAACATCGAGGCATTGCCTCGAACCTTGTACATGGGGGGCTATTGCTCCCCCTATGACCCCCCTGCGCCCGACACAACATAACATTGTCTAACACTAGTTATTAAAATAATATAACACATACCCAACATTCTCCCACTTGTTATTTTCTTTGCACATATGGAGATGCAAAAGTATATAGTCATTGGTCCATGGCCGCAACACTTATTATTTCTCTACACTAGGGAAACTTCTCATTACTCACAAACTTTGTCATTGCATCTGCAATATTCTTCAAAGTGTCATCCTTTATTGAAAACACCTTTTTGTCTTCAACCATATCCCTCACAAATTGGTATTGGACATCAATATGATTTTTCTTCGAATGATAAGAAGGGTTATTTTCCAAGAAAATTGCACTTTGGCTATCGTAATCTATCCCTATAGCTCGTTGTACCAACCCCATACATGAACACAATATCTATAACCAAGCCTTTTCTTGGCTTGCATGAGTGGCTGCCATGTATTCAATCTCTGTAATTGAAAGTGCCACTATAGACTATCTCTTGCTCATCCAATTCACTGCTCCTCCAAATAGGTTAAAAAAATACCCAATTGTAGATCTTCTCTGATCGAGATCTCTAACCCAGTATACATCAACAAAACCACATATGTCCATCACTTTGTCCAATCAGGGTCTTCCTTGGTAGCACAACCCATAATCACTAATGCCACACATATATCTAAAAACCTGCTTTATTGTCATCCAATGCCCCTTCCCTAGTTTTGATATAAACCAACTCAATACTCCTACTTCATGTGCAATGTCTGGTTTGGTACATACCATGGCATACATCAAACTACCGACTACACTCGCATATGGAACATTGGACATGTCCTCTTCCTCTTCTTGTCTCTTGGAACATCGTTTTGCAGATAAATTTACACCTACATGAATACAAACCTTCACTGGTTTACTATCATGTATTCTAAACCTCTGCAATATTGTCTTAACATACTTCCTCTAGTTTAACCAAAGTGTCTTCATTGCTTGATCTTATTTAATTTCCATGCCCAAAATGACATTTGCAACATCAAGATCCTTGATGTCGAATTTAAAGGACAATTGGGTCTTCACATCCTGCATAATTTCTCTGTCATTTTTTATGAGTAGCATATCATCCACATATAATACGAGATAAATAACATGATCATCGAGTAATTCATAATACACACAGTGATCCGCTTTGCTCCTTGTGAAGCCAACTACTTGTATATATGTATCAAAATTTTGATATCATATCCTTGGCGATTTCTTTAACCCATACATAGGTTTCTTTAACCTTCACACTCATTCTTTCTCACATTTCACTGCAAAGTCTTACAGTTGCTTCAAGTAGATCTCTTCTTCCAGGCCCCCTTGTAGGAATGGTGTCTCCACATCCATCTATTCTACCTCAAAATCAAAAGTAGAAGCATTAGATAAAATTAATCTAATAGAAGCTAACTTGGAAACAGGAAAAAAATATCACCAAAATCAATTCTTGACACCTGGGAATAACCTTCCGCTACTAACCAAGCTATGTGTTTCTTCACTTTGCCTTCTTCATTCATATTATTTGTGGCATCCCCTCGTTAATATCCCCTCATTGTAAATAATTGTAATAATTTAAAAAGGCTGAGAGAAAAGGGACACATATTCCAATTGCTTGAGGAATTGGTGAATTTAAATCATCAACCATGGGTTGGCCGAGAAGCATAAATGGTTTGAACGTGCAATAAATTAACTAAAAAACAAAAGGACAGGCCTAATGTCCTTTAGCTTTGACAACAAATAAATATGAAAAAACATCAAAGAACAAGAATGGGTTGCACTGTTGAAGGCAATTAACCTATGTGGAGCCTTGAAAAATACAGATAGTTAGTCTGTTGGGGGGGGCACCAAAAAAATTTAACGAGGAGAGAAGAGAACTCATTCAACGCTTGCAGAGTGGAAGAACATACAATGGTGAGCACTTGGTGAAATTCCTCCAAGCATGTGAGGTGTATCGAGAGAGCAACAATCAGAATCACTGTGATCAAACTTTGGAGAAAGTGAACCAGCTGAGGAACCCTCAAAGAGGCTTACTAGGTGAAAACATTATAGAGATCAATGGCTTGGTTGAAGGCTGAAGAACCACTAGAAGCTTGTGTATTGATGAACCTGTTGGATTCGAAAGAGATGCTTGGGTATTTGTGAGGGTTGATGAACCACCAAAAGTTGCCTTGGGGTTGAATTTCTAGTGCTTGACTCACTAGTGAAGTACCTAGAGAGGTGATATATTTACCCATCAGTAGTTTATCCATTGATGAACCTTCCCTTGATGTGAACTATCTTCTCCTCAAAGTGCATTGAGACTCTATGTATTGTTGTATCCTAGCACGGATTTTAATCATGTTTGAAAATTCGGGAAAGACTAAGTGGAAGCTTGTGTAGTTGGTGGATGAAGGTGGAGTGACCTTGTGACATCTTGTTTCAACTGTCAATATTAGTGAAGTTTCCTATCAAAAGAACTCCACCTCAAGCATTGGAATGCGGCTCGAGGGTGACAACTACAAGTAAAAGTGGTTGTAGCTTATCTGAGGTTGGGTGGAGAGATAGAGTCTCAATCTCATTTGCAATATCTCTTATAAGATAAGTATTCTCTTATGTCTTTGAGCATGTGCTTATCATGTCTCTATTTATTTTGCTGAAATATTGTCATGATAATGTTGAGGAGTGTTCTTTTCTTGCATGAATGGGGAATATCATTATCTTGTGTAAATATTTTAAGGAATGACTCATTTCATGTGAATATTACTGAGCTGGAAATTAACCTAGGAATGCATGAGCATGAAGAGGTGGGAACCTCTGTTAATGATTAAATAATTGCACTGACATGTTTGGTTATCTTATCACCACGTTGATAAATTATTCATGTTGATAATAAGAACACGCTTTCTTGTTTAGAAGTGCTTCTTGAATATTTTCCTAGGAATGGGTTTATCCTTGTTTCCATCTCGAGCCTACAAATTGGTCTAAATGGCTTGTGTATGAAGAGATGGATCAATCTTTATTAATCAACGAATGCCTGCATCAAAATGTTTTGGCTATCAAGCTGGTATTTACCCATAAGCTCAAGAGGGATAACATTCGTATATGTATATGTACATTATATAAATATACATGTGTTTTTGCAGGTTGCAAGCTGAGTTGGTTGAATACTCATATACATATCAGAAGAGATAGCATAATTACTTATATATATATATATATATATATATATATAGTGGATTAAAGGCCATGGCCAAGTCTTGGTAAAGCTCAGGAGGGATAGCCCTAGAAGGGCCTGCTTATACCCTGGTATAATTATAGACCATGCATCGAAGGCCTTGGTAAAGGCCCTTATACGTGCGTTAACAATTACTAAGTGTAGGGATAGAATTCTTAAGTCTAAAGCGCAAGAATTTGGAAGGAAATGGCTTAACCCTCTTTGATCATGTGACCAAGTGCAGTGATCCAATGCTTAGATATGAGTAATCTGAGTTATCAATGGATAAGTGCTCATGGTCGTTGGGTGACCCTGAGACATTTTCCTCGGAGTTTTGGTACCCTAAAGGTTTGAAAAAGAGTCCAAGGTAAAACTCCTGGTATCAAATCCCTGGGATGATGTGGCAGAGGGGTTCTTGTTAACACTCAGAGAAAGGTTATGGAAAACGACACATTTCCAATACGACGAGAATTATGCACTTCGCAAGGGGCCTAGAGCCTTTAGTGGAAACCATTGTCACGTGGCACATGACACGAAG
Organism: Pinus tabuliformis; assembly: GCA_031772625.1. Taxonomy (NCBI): domain Eukaryota; kingdom Viridiplantae; phylum Streptophyta; class Pinopsida; order Pinales; family Pinaceae; genus Pinus; species Pinus tabuliformis. The sequence continues at coordinate 1,098,418,722 of CM062819.1, forward strand.
GGCATGAAAATAGAATATGTCACCCCAGACTCTAGATATTTTGGTCGAAGGGCATGGCAAAACTCTTGGGATTTAAGCCTCAGGGTGATTTGGCACACGGGGCTCATTCACTGGGGAAAAGTGCCACATGGCATAAATGATTTCATGTATAGGTCAAGGGAGTGGCTAAGCTTGATCGAAAGGCATATATCACCACGTAGCTTGGAAGGTTGTCCCCAATAGTTTCAACAAGGAATGATATTGAAACTTGTCGGTATTCGATTCACAAGGTGACATGGCCATGGAGGGCCCACACCCGCTTACCTTGTCTAAATCACATGTGTTATAGGTTGGTCTGTATGGACCATGGAAATGGAATTACACGTGACACGATGTGAACGGGTCAGTATTGGCATAGAATTGTCACGTGGATGGTGATGAGGCCACAAATTGAACAACCATGTGGGTGGCATATGAAAGGTTAAATGTCGTGGCACTATCTAATAGGCCAATCTTTAAATGACCATACCTTTTGATCCAGGAGTGGGATTGAAACAAATTTTATATCGTTGGAAAGTTCTGAATGAGATGAAACAACAATGTCATCTATTTTAAGTTTTGAAGAAGTTGTAAAAGATAAAAAAAAAATTAGATCCCATTTCCATAACTGGACTTTGGTATTTGGGTCATTTTCATAACTGACTTATTCTACCCTTGATAGGGGCAAGGGATAGTAGGGGGTATGTTATAGGGTGATATCAGAGATTCCAGGTTCAACACTTGGATTGGTGGGCTCCATTACATAATTAATAGAGTGAAGGTTCAACATTGGACCTTTGGAGATCAAGTGAGGCCACAAAGCCTTGTGATAAGCATTAGGAACCCAATTCTTATGTGGATTGATCGTAAGTGTTGTTTGATTGTGTCAATTGCATATAGCATGGTACTAATATTTGGATAAGCTCTTGGAGGTGCTAACCTTGGATGTAATGTTGTAACTAGCTTTACACCAGCAAATTTCCAACAACATGCCAAGGTGATAATCTCTATTATGCATGTGAGACTTGTTAAAATCTAACAATTATGTGAATGTATGATAGCACATGAAGGTTAAACACCGCATGAATATAAAAGGATGGTACAATACAGAATTGAAGGAGAAAGGAATGAATAGTAGAATGGAGCAATATAGCTCTAATCAACCACAACATGGATATGAAGAAGAAAGAACAATTAAAGAGGAAAGATCAGGTGAGAAATGAGGAGGGATAGACTCTCCTGATTGGATGGACACATTGAGGAGCTTGATAGCTCAAATAAGGAGTTGTAAGGATGATAACGAAAGGCTTGTCAAAGCATAAGAGAGACAAGCAGAAGTCAATGCAGTCATACTGTAAAGTCTAATAGACTTACAAAGGCAGAGGTAGCATGAGTTGGGAATTAGTCATAGAGATAGGTAGAGTCCCTTAGGACAAGAAGAAATAACTAATGGGGCAAATGAGAGTAGATCTAGAAAGAGGCACAAGTTGTCAAGCGAAGACATTGTTAAAGGAAGTACTCTGCTAGGTACTCTTGAAAAGGATTTAAGCACATATGAACAAGAGTGTGATAACATTCACAGGAGGCTACATCTTCATCATCACTATCATCATCATCATAGGAAAAGAGGGAAGAGATAATATGTACCCAAGGAGTTTAAGAAGGCCAATCCACCTACATTTGATGGTGAAATAAGAAAATCATAAGATGTTGAGGCATGGCCTTGGAATGAAGAAGTTCTTCAAGATTCACAGTTATTCAAAGAACATGAAAGCAAAGGTGTTGAAATATAGCAACAAGAATATTCCAATTTAATTTGTCCTTGAATTAAATTGTGAATTAAAATCGAATTTAGTCTTAACAGCTACTTGGAAATAATTAATTAATTTATTTTAAATTAATTAGTTGGAGAAATTCAAGTTAGAAGTCTTTCTGAAGTCATGCAAGAGTTATCCCTTAAATTAAGGAGATAAGATTGAGTTATATTTGAGTTGTAATTAGTTAACTGAGTTTACTGAGTTAAGTCTAGTTAAATTAGTTCCAAACTACTTGAGGAACTAATAGTGAGTTAATAGTCAGTTGATGCATTAATGCACTCAACTATTGCTACTCCAGTTAACTGAAGATTCCCTCATCAGAAACTCATGCATGTCTATTCTGAGAAAGACCCAGTTGAGATTAATGTTCAAGGACAATGCACTATCAGTTGCATGTGTTTTCTCATGGAGAAAAATCATGCATGCAGTCAAGGATTCATCCTTGAGGATTGCACAGTTTTGAAGGCTTGGTTTTCCACTTGGTAGGCAAATCATCCACAAGGAACAATGCAAGGAAATAGGAGCTTGGAGGGCAGAGAGGAAGGCTGGAGAGAAGCCAAGATTGCTTGTGAGCATATGTGAGGATTGTACTGAGAGCTGGCTAGCTGTGAGAGCTAAGGCTTTGTATAATTCCTATGTATTTCCACCATGTATGATAATATAATAGTGTGGGGTTTTTAGCTGAGGCTTTCCCCAAAGTATTTTCATGTGTATTGTGATATTGATTCTTCTTCTTCTGGTTATATGGCTCAGCTCGATCTTTAAGCTTCCGCAAATTGATAGTAGAAGTAGGTTATAGTATTATGCTTTGATTTGTATTACATTATAGGGTTAACCTATCACATATTTTCTACATGGTATCAGAGTTGTGAACAATATACTGAGAAGAGAATTCGAAGTTTTAAGTTCGGGGTTACAGGTGCAAATCGAATTCATATCATACTTCAAGGTTGGCCAATGGTGTTCTATCGCTTGAGACTCGAGTATGCCTTGGAAGGTAGCTCGAATTACATAGCATGGAAAGATAGAATGGAGGCTGTATTATAAGACAATGGCTTGAAGGAATTCATTGATCAAGAAATCACAAAGCCAGCGTCAACTAATGTACAAGAGTTGGTTGATTGGAAGAAGTGTGTGGCAAAGGCAAGATGGATCATCCTTGAGTGAGTTTGAGACCATATTGTCTCGAGTATCCATGGGAAGGATACTCCATTTTCAATGTGGAAGACATTAAAGGACCTCTATTAGAACAGTAGCGACGAGAGGAAATTGGCGCTCAAGGATAAGCTTCGAAGAATCAAGATGGAGAAGGGTGATACTATTTCCACATATATGAACAAGCTCACCACCTACAGAGATGAGCTTGGCAGTGTGGGAATAACTACTACCGATGATGATATGGTGAGCCTAGCTCTCCTTGGCCTTCCAAAGAGTTGGAATAGCTACCAGGACTCTGTGAATGAAAGGGAGAAACTGTCGGATTTGGAACAACTGTGGTCGGATCTTATGCAAGAGGAGATCAGGAGGATCACACGAGATTGTTCTTCATCCAAGAATGATGATGAAGAAAATCTGGCGTTAGTAAGTAAGGCAAGGAAAGGGAAGGGGAAGGCTTCCCATTTCAAATCGAATTCTTCTCATGGAGGGAAGAAGGGTGACATGTATAAAGTAAGATGCTTTAATTGTCACAAGATGGGACATTATGTGACTAATTGCCCATCGAAGAAGTCCAAGAAGGGATCCTCGAAAGGATCGGAAGGTGAGGCATTAGCCTCTCAGTTCGAAATGGACTTTACCCTCATCGCATGCATGGTGTCATCGATGATGGGTTGTGTCTGGTATCTTGACAGTGGAGCCTCATTCCACATGATCGGTGATAAAAATTTATTCAGTGCCTTGGAGGATAAAGACCTCAAGATGCACATAGAGATGGGTGATGACGAAAGGTATAGTGCTTCAGGAGTGGGCACGATTGCTTTTCAGAGGGAGCATGGAGCTCCTCTCACCTTGACAGATGTGATGTATATGCCTGGACTAAAGAAGAACTTGGTATCGGTCACGATGTTGGAGGACAAAGGCTATGATGTTGTCTTCAGTAAAGGAAAGGCATTCCTAAGACACATAGCCACGGGTCAGACCAAGAAGATAGGGATTCAGGTGAAGAATCTCTATAAACTAGAGCTAGATGATTGTGCAACATTGAGTACGAAAGCAGAATTGGTGCAAAGCCAAGACATTGGCGAGTTGTGGTATAGGCGGTTGGGCCATTTGCATCATGGGGCTTTGAAGATAATGCAACAGATATCTACAGGACTTCCCAAAGGTAAACTTGAGCAAGTTGACACATGCAAAGGTTGTACCTTGAGAAAGTACACCAAGTCTTCCTTTCATGATTGAGACATTCAAGTAGAGGCTATCTTATAGTGAGTTCATACTGATTTGTGTGGACCATTCTCGACGGCATCCACAACGAAGCAAAGGTATTATGTGATTTTCATTGATGACTATTCTCATAAATGCTAGATTTATTTCATGCAGAAGAAGGACCAAACTTTCACAAAGTTTTGTGAGTTCAAAGCTTTGGTCGAGAAAGAGTCAGGGAAGAAGATCAAGGCCTTGAGAAGCGACAACGGTGGAGAATATGTCTCTCAAGAGTTTAAGGGCTTTTGTGCGGTGGAAGGAATTAAACGAGAGTTGACGACACCTCATAACCCACAGCAGAATGGGGTGGCCGAGAGGAAGAACAAAACAATTGAGGGGTACCACGGGCAATGCTGCATGACCAAGGCCTACCACTTCACTTGTGGGCTAAGGTATGCAACACAATGGTCTATTTGCAGAATAGAAGACCCCATTGCATACTTGGAATGAAGACAGTAGAGGAAGCTTTCTTCAATAAGAGACCAGATGTGGGTCACTTCAGGATCTTTGGCTCATCTGTATATTTCCATGTGACAAAGGATGCACGTAAGAAGCTTGAGTTGACAACAGAGTTGGGGATATTTGTGGGGTACACTGATACACCTCACAACTATCGGGTGTACTTGCCTACCAGTTGGAGGACAGTGGTTCACAGAGATCTCAAGTTTGATGAGCAGAATGCCACACGAGTTTCCCTTGAGAGGGAGCTCCAACTACAGGTTGTGGAGGAACTGTTGGTTCCTAAGGAGGAGGAGCCTCAGATTGATGTGGAGCATCCGCATGCAGAGGTTCCAGGAGTGGAGACATCCACTCAAGCAGAGTCTTCCAGAGATGGAAGGAAGCGCACAAGAGAAGCTGGCAGATTGTTGGAGGATGTGAGAGAGAATGTGGGAACTCCATCTTCTCAGCGTAGACAGAGGAGGTCACCTGAGAGGTACATTGGATACATGGCCCTTGTTTGGGAATGTGTTGAGATCGATGCATCTTCATTTGAGGAAGCAATGAAGCAACCGATTTGGGTTCATGTTATGGTGGAGGAGTATGAATCCATAGTTCGTAACAATGTTTTGGACATGGTTCCGAGGCTGGAGAACAAGTCAGTTGTGAGTTCCCGTTGGCTTTACAAGGTAAGCAAGCTGCTGATGGTAGTGTGGAGAAGCATAAGGCAAGATTTGTTTCCTGTGGCTTTTCACAGGTTGAGGGGATTGACTATGATGAGACTTTTGCTCCTGTTGCAAGGTACTCATATATCAGATCTATGTTGGCACTGTCAACACAGATGGGTTGGAAGATCCGTCAGATGGATGTGAAGACTGCATTCCTCAATGGCTAGATTGAGGAAGAGGTGTACATAGAGTAGCCAAAAGGTTGAGACCTTCGATCGTGAGTCACATGTGTGCCGACTCAAGAGAGTGTTGTATGGGCTGAAGCAAGCACCTCGTGCTTAGTACACCAGGATAGATAACTACTTCACCGGGCTGGGCTTCACAAAGAGTGAAGCGGATGCGAACCCGTACCACATCGTGGTGAAAGGTAAGCTGTTGATCATCGTACTTTATGTTGATGATCTCATATTGACTGGTGATGATCAGTTGATTGTGTCTTGCAAGGAGGACCTTGAAAGAGAATTCGAGATGAAAGACATGGGTTTCATGCATTACTTCCTTAGCATGGAAGTGTGGCCAAAGGATGGGGAGTTGTTTGTGTCTTAGGGAAAGTATGCCAATGAGATACTCAAGAGATTCCACATGGAGAAGTGCAAGCCCATGCAGACTCCTCTAGCAGGTAACTGGTAAAGGCTACAATGTACAGGCAGCTTGTGGGTTCACTGATGTACTTAGTGAACACACAATCATGATTTGTGTTATGCGGTGAACCAGCCGAGTCAAGCGATGCTTCAACCTACCAAGATGTTTTGGAAGGTGACAAATCATGTATTAAGATACCTCAGAGGCACATCTCAGTATGGATTATGGTACATACGAACAGACGGAGTGAAGCTACAGGGCTTCACTGATGCAGATTGGGCAGGGAGTCCATCAGATCGGAAGAGCACATCAGGAGGGATTTTCAACCTTGGGTCAGCAACAATTTCTTGGTACAACAGGAAACAGAGGTCGGTTGCACTCAGCTCGGCAGAGGCAGAATACATGGCTGCAAGTTAGGTAGCATGTGAGGCCATATGGATGCGGAAAATCCTAGTTGGTTTGTTTGATCAGAGGATGGATCCAACTATGATCTATTGTGATAATTAGAGTTGTATCAAACTCTTTGAGAATCCAATATTTCATAATAGGTCCAAGCACATTGACATACAATATCATCATCTCAGAGACTATGTAGCGAGGAGGATCATGTTGCTGCAGTATATTTCGACAGAGGAGCAAGACGCTGACATTTTGACAAAGGCATTGTCAAAGTGTAAATTCAAGTTCCATAGAGACAGGATCGGGGTGGCAGATAATCCCTTTCTTGTTGAGAGGGAGTGTTGAAATATGGCAACAAGAATATTCCAATTTAATTTGTCCTTGAATTAAATTGTGAATTAAAATCGAATTTAGTCTTAACAGCTACTTGGAAATAATTAATTAATTTATTTTAAATTAATTAGTTGGAGAAATTCAAGTACAAGTCTTTCTGAAGTCATGCAAGAGTTATCCTTTAAATTAAGGAGATAAGATTGAGTTATATTTGAGTTGTAATTAGTTAAATCAGTTTATTGAGTTAAGTCCAGTTAAATTAGTTCCAAATTGCTTGAGGAACTAATAGTGAGTTAATAGTTAGTTGATGCATTAATGCACTCAACTAGCGCTACTCTAGTTAACTGAAGATTCCCTCATCAGAAACTCATGCATGTCTATTATGAGAAAAACCCATTTGAGATTAATGTTCAAGGACAATGTACTATCAGTTGCATGTGTTTTCTCATGGAGAAAACTCATGCATGCAGTCAAGGATTCATCCTTGATGATTGCGTAGTTTTGAAGGCTTAGTTTTCCACTTGGTAAGAGGCAAATCATCCACAAGGAACAACACAAGGAAATAGGAGCTTGGAGGGTAGAGAGGAAGGCTAGAGAGAAGCCAAGATTGCCTGTGAGCATCTATGAGGATTGTACTGAGAGCTGGCTAGTTGTGAGAGCCAAGGCTTTGTATAATTCTTATGTATTTCCACCATGTATGATAATACAATAGTGTGGGGTTTTTAGCTAAGGCTTTCCCCAAAGTATTTTCATGTGTATTGTGCCATTGATTCTTCTTCTTCTAGTTATATTGTTTAGCTCGACCTTTAAGCTTCCGCAAATTGATAGTAGAAGTAGGTTATAGTATTCTGCTTTGATTTATATTACATTATAGGGTTAACCTATCACATATTTTCTACAAAAGGTAGCTACTTTCAGCCTATAAGTTAAGGCTGACATCTGATGGAAGATATAAAAAATGTAAAAGGAATAAAAGAAGAAGAGTTGTCCTAGAAGGAATTTGTGGAACATTCAAGGACAATCATCTATCTGAGAGATACTTCAACAACAAGGCTAAGGATTTCTATGAGCTCTGATTGGGACAAATGTCAGATAAGGAGTATACCACCAAATTCTTAGAGTTGCTAAGGTATATTCCCTACCTTAAGGAAGAAAAAGAAAAGATTCAGATTTATGTTAGTGGACTACCACAATCCTTCAAGGATAAATTGATTTCGATGAGCCCAAGACATTAAAGGATGTAATTCAAAAAGTTAAGCTTTGCTATGAGCAGTCTAGGTGTAGACCTGAGTATAAATCAGATTGGAAATTCAAAATCAATGTCAAGTTCAAAGGAAAAAGGCATAAAGCAACCAAGGGGATGAGTGTGACTCATGTTAATAAAGAACATCAATAGAGGTCCAACAATGCTAGCAAAGACCGCTATACTCAATCTATGGGGGAAGAAGCCAAGAATTATGATAAGGGCCCATATAAGTTTTGGAATTGTGAAGGGAATACTTGAGGAAGGTTTTCCTATAATACAAGCCAATTGGCCTGAGACTATACAATGCACAGGAAGCAAAGACAATCAAGGGCATGGCACAAAATATAGCCAAAATTTATGCAGTGGTGGATAATTGTTAAGATGATCACCAGGAAGCGATTATGGAAATGGAAGGTATGCTCTGCGACCAAAACATTTTAGTTTTGACTAACCCTGGTTTAAATTTGAGTTACATTAGTCTCGCCATTGTTGAAAAATGTGCACTGAAAAAGGAATCCCATCTTGAGCCTTGGCTAGTTCAACTGGCCATGGGGACGAGATGGAGAATGGAGCACATAATAAGTAAGTTAAATGGCATGTCGATTGTTGCTAATTTTAATGTGTTGCCACTCGGATCTTTATGGCACACTACTGGGGATGGATTGGTTGTATACACATTGCACCAAGGTTGATTATTTTGAGAAGACCATCGAATGCCTCGATGAAGCCGAAAAACATAGAATATTGTGGGGGAAATTGAAACCTACTTTTGTGAGATTAATTTTGGCTATGCATTCTAGGAGAAGCCACATAAAAGGATGTCTTTTATTTATTGAAGCTAACTGTAGCATTGGGAATGATGACAATGATGTTCCGAGGAAATACCCTATTTTAAAACAATTTTCAAATGTCTTTCCTGGAGAGATGCCTGGGTTTCCTCCTCATAGTGAGGTGGATTTCTATATTGAATTAATGCTAGGAGTAGCTCTAACATCAAAGGCTCCATATAGAATGAGTATTCTGGAGTTGATTGAGTTGAAGTTTCAACTCAATGGATGTTGGACAAAGACTACATAAGGCCAAGCATGTCTCCATGGGGAGCACCCGTTCTATTCGTGGAGAAGAAGGATGGCACGCTTAGGCTATGCATTGACTATAGACTACTGAACATGCTGACCATAAAGAATAGGTATCCCTTGCCGTAGATTGATGGAGTAACAATCTTCTCCAAGATTGACTTGAAATCAAGTTATCATATGTTGGAAATGTAACTAATGTGAGTCTTCATTACATAATTCAAATGTACTATTGATGTATTTATTATATTCACTATTATTATTTCTAGTCAAAGCATGTTCTTCATGGTTATAGGGTCAATTGACTCAAAAGAGAATTTATTATGAGTAAAATTAATGTAATTGAGTTAAAGTACCATTTGGACTTATTGTAAGAAAAGGAGATTTTTTAATTTATTTTTGTTTTTTTTTTTAATATTTATTTATTGTTATTATTTATTATTTATTTATTTTTATCTTGAGTTAGAGAGTCAAATTGTCAACCACAATACCAAGTCGGCTCTCCTTGACTAGTCGGCCTAAGAGGCATCTTTTCAACCTCCTGGACAACTATAAATATAAGTCAATTTCACTGCTTGAGGAGCCAATCAACTCAACCATCATCACGTCATGCCAAACAAGAAGAAGAAGACGGTCGAAGTCAAAGGAGAGAGAGAAGACACAATTTTCTACCCTTGTTCTATTCACACGTGTGAAATTTTCTGAGGTATTTGAGGACCGAAATTTCAGGGCACCAAAATTTTAGGAGTTTACTAGATTTTAGAGATTTTACCAGAGTTGACTATTTTTAACTTTAACTTGGTTGGAGGAGATTTGGAGGAGGGTTGACTTGGGTCTTTGTCGTAACCTTGGTCTTGGTATTAGTTCTTAGATATCTCATTTTGATCTGATTCTATATGAAGAGGATTTATTTATTTATTATTATTTTTTTCCATTTTTCCCCTTTGTGGGGTTTTGCCCTGGCTTGGAGCCTAATTTCTTTTTTTCTTTGTATTTTCATGATATTTATGTTTTGGTAACTGCTTGATGAAGAGAATATAATTTTAATAAGAAGCCAAGAAAAATTCACAAGTAATTATCAAGTAAGAGAAATCAATCATTATATATTAGCATCTTGGTTTCTCAACATGGTATCAGAGCTAAGGTGAAAAGAAGGAAACTTAAACATCACATCTTGTTGGCATACTTTTTTTTAAAAACCGGAATGAGTATAAATTTATATTAAAAAGTTGTGCCCGTTTGCAAACCAAGAAATTACATTAATTTATCCAAGCTTCAAATAGCTGGTAATGTTTCCTTTGTTCTTCAATTATGCTACTAGAGGTGTATCTATTATTCCCACAAAAGTTTCTCATTCCGATGCTTTTACGACTGTATATACGAAAAAATTGTAACACTAGATATATACATTTACATTGCATCATGTAGATAACTGTTGGGTGCAGGAATTGCACTTAAGCAAACTCCTCAACACTTAATTATCAACCCGGGGGATTCGTAAACTTAGAGACGAAGCACAGGCAATGCCAGAGATGGTATGAATTTTCCTGATAGAAATTCCTATTTTCTTAAAGAAAATCTTGTAGAATCGAAAGAGTAAAAGATAACTGAATCATCAAAGTAATCTAGTGCTGGAACAAGAAAGAATGCATTTGCAAAGGAATCAAAATAAAAAGGCAATCACTCCAACTGATCAATTTTTAATTACTGAGTATGTGTTATGTTTTTCTTTAGCAGAGACACTTGGAAGTCTCATAGAATGGGCCCTTAAACCTGCTTCTTTAGAAATTTCCTTCTTGCACTAATCTGTCCTGCACTATCGTAGTCTGCTTGCACTAGTGCAGGAATAGAGGTTTATGCAGGAGGTATAAATGGTGTCTTTACCAAATGCTTTTTACTTCATGCAAGGGCTCGAACTTCCAGGGTTCAGAGCACTCAGATCCTATGACAAGAAACTAGTTCTTACACCTGATCAGAGCTTCCTGCACTTAGCTATTAATTCTTAAAATGAGTGCTTAATTATTGCAAGTGTCAAATTAAATTGCACACATAAAAAGTGAATGTTCCTGATCTTAACAGAATGCAATAATGAAGAAACAATCAATATACATTTATCCTGTCATAAGCATTTAATGAAAGAAAAGAAGATTGCGGGAAGTAAGCTAAAAATTCTTGCTGCAACACACCAACGTGCACTGGTGCAGGTTCATTTCTCCTGCTTGGACCAGGTAGGGAAAACCAATCAAACAGAATTGCAGGAAAGGAATATCACACCAATGTGCACTGGTGCAGGTTCATTTCTCCTGCTTGGACCAGGCGGGGAAAACCAATCAAACAGAATTGCAGGAAAGGAAATATCACACCAACGTGCACTGGTGCAGGTTCATTTCTCTTGCTTGGACCAGGCGGGGAAAACCAATCTGAAATCAAGTGCGGGAAAAGAAATTGCAGGAAAAGGAAATTTATCTACTTCACACAACGGATCCACTTTCACTCAGACAGGAATGCATGTGCTGGAAATTAAATCACACTTGACAATGTTAACACAAATTACAGGGAAGCTAAATGGGGTAAACATGCTGGGTTGGCTGGGCCCTAGCCAACCAACGCGTTTCCCTTTTAAATAAAAACGCTGCTCAGTAACTCAGGTAAGACTCATTTGTTTAAAGGAACAAATAAGATTCGAAAAGCATGAGGTGGAGCTCCGTATTCCTATTAATTCACAAAGGCAAAGTACATCATGAAATACAGAGTCCAGCCTAGATTTGGGTGATAAAAAAAGGTACAATCTCCCGTTTAGAAACACAATCCTATTACCGCCTCTCCCCCCTACGTGCATAATCGCTCCTCCTTTTATAATATGTTTACATGATAACTAATCGTATCCTTTATAAATAATCATGGGGATTTCATCCCAACTAATTCTAATTAAATAGAATATCAGTACAACCATTCCCATATTAAAAAAATACAGATTTAATACGAATTTTCCAAATTTGGGCGTTTTCTAGATTTCTGGAAAATTTGGTATTTTTAACAAACTACCTCCAAAGACCTCTTCATATCTCCTCAACTATTACGCATTTTGGAAAACGGCTCACATCTTACTCAATTTCCTATACTGGGAAAAAAACCCATGTTTCAGAATTTTTAGATTCGCAACGATCGGCGTGGAAATTGAGGAGTAAATCGGCTGTCAAGAAACTGCTGTGAATTCGGGTGGAAGTTGTAAAATCTGAACTGGTGCAGGAATCCTACCGGTACTAGTGCAAGAATGTGTGGTGCAGGAACTTCGCCTCTATCAGAATAGGCATATAACCAACTTTGTAAACCTGCAAACACACAAACTATTATTAAATATGCCTTTAATGTTTAAATCTCATTAAAACAAAGGAATAGAAAATACTTACTTATTATCTCCGAGAATGCACAAAACTATGACAATGAATAGTCAAGCTAAACAAAAGCATGAGTGATTTCGAGTAAAAGGTGATATAAAGCAAGGCAAAACAGAGGCCCAACAATAACAGGTAAAAAAAAAGAAATTGGTGAGAATTAGATGTCCATTGGAGCTGCATTGTTTAGGTCTAGGCCAAATGTAGCATATTTAGAGCCTTGGTTGTTGTCCTGATTAGTCACGTCCTCCATGTTTTCCTTTGTGCTTTCCTCCATGGTTTCCACTTTTAGCTTTAGTTGTTTGAGTTGATGCCTAAGTGCATCAACCTCATCTTCTAATTGCCGAATCCGTTCCCATTTCTCAAGCTCCCTTTCCTGCATAGCCATGTTCTCGTGGAGTTGTTGGTGCATACTGCATTGGAGTTCAGTCACAACCTTTCTCAGATCCCAGTGATCCTGCACACAGGTGATGCAGGAAGTTCTGTTCTTTCCTCCCGTCATTGAAGAGCCAGCCCATGGGCCCCCAAACCTCGGTCTGTGGCCACCCCACGAACCCGACCATGAACTGTTGTCAATGTTTTGCATACTAGTTTCCAAATTTCTGGTTTTTAACCGACTCTAGAAATTTTTGGCACTTTCCTCCCGTCTAGCACCCTCGCTGACCCACTGGTTGTAGTCCTGTTCCCCAACTGTTGTGCTCCACCCGACCTCACACCAGCTCAGGAGAGTTACAACTTCCCACCCAATATCCCCATATAGACTTTCCAAAGCCCTCAAACTCTTGGATGCACACAGACACTTCAAAACACACAAACTCTCGATTGTACCCAAGACCTCATATTCGCACAGACTCCTAATTTCACACAAAACCTCAATTGGATATGCCTTCAATCCCTCATGCAGCTCCTCAATTACATACTGCCCAACACCCCTAACTCAGATCAATCTAACAGTAGCCTCATCTCAAGCCGCCAGGCTTTTGCAAAGGCCACCTTCTCACCATAAACCTTAATTCATACAAACCCAACATACAATTATGCCTTTTATAGATGTTGCCAGACAAAAAGGTGATGTAGAGCCGAGCGAGGAAGATGATGTATCTTAGATCCCAATAATACTACATCATAACTATGTCGTCCTCCATTAAATTCCCACAAATCTCATGATCGATTCTATCCAACCAGACTAACTTCCTGTTGGGCCTTCAAAATCTCTTCAAAATGATATCCACTTTCACCTTTATCGCCACCATTTCACTCACATGTCACAACTCCATAACCATATAACCTTTCATTAGCCACCATTTTCATAAATATATGGGTTATGATCCTTATTTACCAAAGTTATTTATTTTATGTGTTTAAAGTGAATTTATGATTAAAAACTAGGAAATTAACATGGTTTCATGTATCTATATATGTGGCTTGAGTTTCATGACATGTGTAGGTCATTTGGAAGCTTCCAAGGCACCCTTATGTGGCCTTCAATGCTCAAATTCGAATTCCCTTCAAAGGAGATTTGGATAAAGATCAAAGAAGGATATGTGTCCTATTTGGATTGTAACTCTATGAGGTGTCTCATCATTTCTTATTTGGATTAGAACTCTATGAGACAATTAGGGGATATGTGTCTCATTGTGAGTTATTTGGTTGTAACTATATGAGATTTTAGTGGATCCTCATTAAATATGGTAGCTTCTTATGTTTTTGTATAAATAGGAGAGCCTTTTCCTTTGAAAGGCATGTGTAAAGTTGGAGAAATGCTCATGTTTTTAATAGAGAATTTGGAGCTTATACTTGGAGATTTGAAGATTTAGTTTTGCTTGCATATGGAGCTTCTTCACTTGCCATCCTCATACACCATTGGAATGGCCATCTAATGATTGTGAGATTTAATTGTTTTTATAGATTAAAGTTCATTCGCTTTCTTAGTATTAGTTTTAGAATGACTGTGTAATCTTTGCTTTTTTAAAAACATTTCAATAGGGAAGATTTATGTATTTTCTAATTGGATTAAGTTTGAGGCAAGTGCTCATAGTTATTTAGTTTCATTTCATGTTCTGTTATTTACTTTCTTAGATCAAACCATTAATTCATTGTATAATTGAATAAAAGATCAGACCAAGAAGGTGACTTCAAATTTGGTGATTGAATGTTCAACCTATGCAATCATTGAGCTATACTTTTTCATGCTTTCATATTTGTTTTTAAGATCCTCATTTAATTGCATTAACTGATATTCCTAAAGATCATTATAAGAAATTGTTTTAATCATATTTCAAGATTGAATGGTTGAATATTTTATACATGCAATTACTGAGTTATTTTCTGCACACTTTACTTGGTTTTTTAGGACATTAGAAGTCAAAGTGTAAATAGATGCTTACACATCATCTCAAGAAGGTAACACTTCATAACTGAATGCTGAAGTAACTAAACATACATTAGTTGTTTTTGATTTCACAGGTTAGTTGAATTTCATTTTCATTATTTGATTTCATATATTAGATGAATTGGTTTTCATTATTTTGTAGTTAGATTGATCTAAATTGAAAGACAATTTCTAGCACACACAGTGCACGCATGCTTCACAAGTTTACAAAACCCCCGGGTTGACAAATTAAATGACAGGCAATCACTTTGCCCCAACATTTTGGTGTCGTTGCCGGGGAAGTGTCCATAGGAACTAACTTCTAGTTTAGAGTGTATTTTATTTGTTTTTGTTTTTACTAACGATTTATGGACAAAGGATCTAGAATGCAGCCGAAAGACTACATTGAGGAATGGTATCAAGAAGCAGTTACGCCACAATATTCATCAATTCTTCAAGAGATCTTTGCGGCAAATCTAAATGTTAAAATGATTTCTCATGTCCTCATGCACAATCAGGTACATTTCACAAATTTGGATATGAATATTTTAGAAAGATTAATTCGTAAATGGCTCCATTGGAAACATTCATATACTTACAAAAAAAAAAAAAAAAAAAAAAAATTCAACTTAGGATAAACTAGGAAATAAAATCAAGCTTGATTGCATTTTTTTTTAGAGTTCTTGATTGCATTTTTAAAAGTTTTTAGACTCTAAAATCTTCTAGAATTTTATTTATTTTCTTGCATTTTTTCATTAACCTCACAAAAATATTTTCAATAAAAAAATAAATCGTGTTTTGATTCTAAAAAAAAAATGTTAGATTTTCAATAAAAAAAATAACAAAAAAAAAAAAAAATCACATTTTTGAATAAGGGAAACGTAGAATTTAAATAAAAATGATCAATTGATAAACTGGCTCTAATGCGACCTGCAAAGAAAAAAATTTGTTAGCTTGCAATCCAAAATTCAAAAATCCATCATAATAAAAAATAAAAAATAAAATCATGCCTGATATACATCTGAAGGTTGCAAAGCTCAAGGATGCTCCCTCGAATCGCAGATTTGAATGGCGGGATGAACGTTCCCATATGTCTCCGGAATCCATAACAGGGCTGAAAGATGAGCCTTAAAGAAACACACCTTTGTCTTGTAAAAACCAGACTGCGATGTCTCTGGGGAATTCAATCCCAATGTAAACCAATGTCAATGCACAAGGGAAAAACCACTGACCAGCCTAGTATCCATCCTTGTGTCATCCACTCTTTCACACTACAACCTCCTATTCTGTCCTTGATGAATATTCTCAGTACTGCAACAGGCTTCCCTTGAATCGCCTCCCCCCTGCAGTCATTGCATATCTCTGAGAGTCCACCCAAATGAGAAGCATATCAAGGTTGCGAAGTTCTAATATGTATATCTCGAATTCTGAACGTTACTAGTGGCCATTAAAAATAAAGAATAGCAGTTGAGTTGCAGATCAAATCGAACCCAGAAAGCCAGAGTCTAATACTTGCAGAGGAAATGCGTAACAACTTAAAAACTTCAATTTTTAAATGCAATTTTCGGCCAAATGAAAACAAATTTAAGAAAACCGAGACATGGGTTTTTTCAGAAACAGGGTGAATTAAACAATGTAAACTTTGAAACGGGAACTGCTACTGTTACCCGTTTTGTAGAGATAGCAAAAAAGTGACCCGATTTTGAAAAGGGGTGATGCAGAACACACATGTTTTTTTTTAAAGCATAGTTTTTGGCACTTTAATTTTTTTTATGTACATTGCGTTTTAAAATGGTAGTGACTTTCATGCTGATTTAAAAAAGTGGTTATTCTGCATCAGACCATTTTTTTAAAAGACCTATTTTTTGACTTTAAATTTTTCTAACAGATGAAATGTAAATAATTATTTCGTAAATTTAATAATTTTGGAAGTAGTCTTCTTTTTCATATTTTCTAGTTTTTATTTCAATTTTTATTTTTTTTGTAGTGGGGTTTTTATTGATTTGCATATTTAAAGAAGAAGGTCGATATTTTGCATTTTCGATATACTACATATTTATACATCGTTAATTAAATTTTCAATCCAAATGAAATAATTGTCTCTAAAAAAAAATATAAAAATATATGTAAAAAAGACAAAAATAAAAAATAAAAAATGTTAAAAAAAATTATCTCACAAACCATAAAAGAATTTGGAAAAGAAAAAAAAAAAAAAAAAAAAAAAAAAATATATATATATATATATATATATATATAAAATTAAGTAAGTAAATATTGAAAAATTAAAAAAAAACATTAGCAAAAACTAGGGAAAAGAAAAAAAAAATTAAAAACAAACTAGTTTAAAAAAATAAATAGAAAAATAACGAAAAAATTAAAAAAATAGTAAAATTAATATTAAAAAAATAAAAAATGTAAAAAAAAAAAATCTCACAAACCATCAAAAACTTTGGGAAAAAAAAAAAAATTAAAAAAAAATATATTTATAAAATTAAGTAAGTAAAAATAGAGAAATTAAAAAAAACATTAGCAAAACTAGGAAAAAATTTAAAAACAAACTAGTTAAAAAAAAAAAATAGGAAATTAACGGAAAAAAATTAAAAAACTGGTAAAATTAATTTAAAAAAAACTCAAAAACAAATTTAAATTATTAAAAAACCCCAAAAAAGCGCGTATTTTTTATTAAAAAAAGAAAAAATGCAATTATTTTTATTAAACATATATATTTTATTTAAAAATAAATAAATAGTTTTTTTTTTTTTAAACAATCTTTGTTTTTATTAAAAATAAAAAATAAAAAAAAATTTAAACAATTTTTATTTGAAACAAAAAAAAATTTAAAACGATTTTTTTTTATGTGAAAAAATATATATATTAAATTTTATTAAAAAATAAATTATTAAAAAAAATTAACAAATAATTTTAATAATTTTTTTTTTTTTTTTTTTTTTTAATAAATTTCCGCGCCACCCCCGGGTTGAAATGATTTTTAATTAAAAAAAATCATTTAAAAAAAAAACAAACAAACATTTTTTTTTTTTTAATTAAAATTATTTGATAAGTTTTTTTAATAATTTAATTCTTATTGATGATGATGATGATGATGGTTAACGTCCGCTGAGACCAAACAATGGTCTATCGGACCTAAAGAAACAAATTATCTATTTTGATTTAAGATTTTATTCCTATGTTCAAAAAGCTTGGAGAGGAGCCTCCCGAGCTCACTATAATTTTGACATTGTAAAAGGCTAGGAAGGTCAGTATTGTAACAAAGATTGTGAAACTGAGATCTAATGTGGTTATACGCGGGGCACTCTAAGAGGAAGTGGGTTTCATCCTCGATGTTCCTATTCTCACATATATGGCAGATCCTTTCCGTCCATGGCGTTTTAGGAACTGCCCAACGACCTGTTTCACTATGGAGCTCATGAGAATTCGTTCTAATCTTTGCTATATTAATTTTCTTCTTTGAGCTAGCTAAAATAGAGAGATACTTTTGATCTTCTAGGATGGGGTTGATGACCTTCTTATAATAACTTAATTTTCTTTTAGCCGCTAAGTCTTTCTCACCCCACATTTTTTCTTTGAACTTAGAAATAACAATATCTTGAATGTTATTTATGTTTTGCAATGCATCATTTTCGTTGATCTCCCAATAATTTAACGAGGCCCTTGTGTCTTTATGCCACCCT
This sequence comes from Pinus tabuliformis, assembly GCA_031772625.1. Taxonomy (NCBI): domain Eukaryota; kingdom Viridiplantae; phylum Streptophyta; class Pinopsida; order Pinales; family Pinaceae; genus Pinus; species Pinus tabuliformis. The sequence continues at coordinate 1,098,437,238 of CM062819.1, forward strand.
TGATTGAGCCTTAGGTGGTTTTGGCTAGAATTTAAAGCTAGCTTAGGAAGTCTATGATCGTCTATGTTACTGATTTTGTGCTTGTACAACAGAAACCTAAGCATAGCTAGGCTCTCAATAGGGGAAAGACTTGCTTCTATAAGGAGAATAGGATAGGGTGTATTACTTTTAATTTTCAGGTTATAAGTTATAAAACGCTTATGGATTTGCTCAATCTTTCTCCATGATTCTCTAGAGATGCTGCAACCCCAAACCTCACAGCCATATAAGATAACAGGAGTGACTAAAGTTTCAAAGAGGAACTTCTTTTTATCCCACATTACAAGGTTTGCTATTTTACAATTATTTTCAAGACCAAAGTAAGCTTTCCACCCCCCATTAATCCTTTTCTCAATGTTATGGTTCCAGTTGAGCTTGTGATGAATATCAATTCCTAGGTACTTGTAAGAATACACTTCCTCCAAGTTATTATTGTCATACATAAAATTAGCGTAAGTGTCCTTCTTGGATTTGATAATCATAACTTTTGTTTTGTCAGTGTTAAGAGTCATACCCATGGTAGAGCAGAAATCCTTAAGAAGCCTGAGTTGCTTATTAAGATCAGATGGGCACCTTGCCAAAAGAACAATATCGTCAGCATAAAGAAGAAGGATGACGACTATCCCAGCTAAGATCGTGCCATCAAATCCTGCTTCCTCTAAATAGCCTTCGAGCTTATCGATTTAAAATTTAAGTTTTATTAAAATTGTTTATTAAATTAAAATTTAATAATTTTTGTTAAAAATTTTTAATGATTTTTTTTGGTTTGTTTTTAAATAAGTAATGAAAATTTAATAAAATTTTTTTATTTTTATTTTTTAAAAATCAAAAACACATTTTTTTTAAAGTTTAAAATGTTTTTTAATTTTTTAAATTTTTTTTTTTAATTGGAAAATACGTATGTTTTTAAAATTTTGATTTTTTTTTAATATTTTGAGCTTATTTTTATCTTTTTTGTTTTTTTTAAATGCTTTTAATAGTAATTTTACTAGTTTTTATTTTATTTTTGTTAATTTTCTAATTTTGTTTAATCTAGTTTGTTTTTAATTTTAATTTTTTTTTTTTGCTAGTTTTTGCTAATGATTTTTTTAATCTTTCTATTTTTACCTACTTAATTTTATATATATATATAATTTTATTTATTTATTTATTTTTATTTTTTTTCTAAATTCTTTTAAGGTTTATGAAACAATTTTTTTAAACATTTTTCATTTATTTTTTGTCATATATATATATATATTTACATTTATTTTTTTAAGTAATCATCATTTTAATTTTAATTTCACTAGTTTTTAATATTTTTTTGTTAATTTTCCATTTTTTTTTTAAATCTAGTTTGTTTTTAATTTTCAGTTTTTTGTTAATGTTTTTTTTTTTTTTTTTTTTTTTAATTTTTCTATTTTTACCTACTTAATTTTAGAGTTTTTTTTAATGTTTATTTTTTTCTTTTTCCAATTTTTTTTAGTTTACATATTTGTTTTTTTGTTTTGTTTTGTTTTTTTTTAATATGTTTTTTTTACTATTTATTTGTTTATAATTTGTAATTTTTTTCTAGTTTTTTAATTCTTATTTTTTATTGGTTAATTTTGTTTTTTATTTCCATTTTTATGATTGATTTTTATTTTTTGTTGTTGTTGTTGTTGTTGTTTTTTTTTTTTTTTTTTTTTAAGTATATATTTTTATTTATGTTTTGTTATTTTTTTTGTTTTGTGTTTTTTCATTGTTTTAATTTTTTTTTATTTTTTATTTATATTTATTTATTTTTTCTATATGAAATTTTAATGTTTTTCGGGGTCATGATAAAATATTTTATGCTATTATTTTGAAATGTTGAAATTTTACCCTTGAAAAACAATTTGTTATCTCAGCATCAACACTTTTCGTTTTGAGGGTGTTTTCTGCACAAAATTTACCATTGAGAAAAAAAAATGTCATTCGAACATCAGCACTTCATTTTGAGGGTATTTTTTGGATAATTTTTGCACAAAAAATTGGTTTTCACCGCCATTTTTAAAACATGTTGAAAATTTACCCTGCAAAAAAAAAGGTGTTATTCCGGCATCAACACTTTTCGTTTTTAGCATTGTTTTTGATGTTTTTTTCGGGGTTTTTTGGCCAGAGTTCCCGTTTTGTGTTTATAGTTCCTGTTTCAAAGTTTACATTGTTATTAGATAACCCAGAAATAGTTTCCTCAATTTCGCAACTGTTTGAGAGAAATCTGAGATTCTTCGGGACCCTATTTCATTGATTACGTGTGACCCGGATTTAAACAAGAACGCAACAAATTACAAAGATAACCATAAACACAGATATGCATCGGAAATAACACTTCATTTCATTAATGTAAAATACCGAATTATGCTTAAATAGTAATGGAAATAAACCAGCTAGGGCGATGGTAGCTTATCTCTGAGAAGAGATGTGGCAGCTACATGCCTCTGAACTGTCTTACAATGAGGCTCGAAGGCCTATTTATTGTTGAGAAACAATAGAAAACCCTAAACATCCAAAAACCTAACCCTAGAAGATGAAACGCCAAACTGTGGGCTCCGTTTGGGTAAATTGGTACATCAACTTCCCGGGGTCTTAACTTTGGCATATGATCTCTGTTTGACGTGCACAATATCTCATTAGAAAGATCTATCTGATAACTACAACTTTGGGAAAAGAAAAATTGGTCCAAGGACGCATGTTATTCCCATTTTTCCCAAAAAACGTTGTTTAGGGCCTCAAAATGGCTCCGGAAGTTCGGGACCTGAAAAACTGCTAAAAATAGTAAGTTGTGCTACAATTAAGGAAACTGAAAATGTTGAAAGAAACAATGGTGGGAGTCCAAGTGGACATGGCAGGTGGCCACCAATATCCACCTTGATCATTCCTCCCCCTTAGGAAGCAATGGTCCCCATTGCGTTGAGTTCCTCCTTGAGATGAGGAAACTTCTGCTGAACTTGGTCCCTGGTGAGCCACTTGCCTTGGTGAAGGAGTTAGCCTGCTTTGACAATTCGATACAGTTGGATATTCTGTTGGCAAGTATGCTTGATCTGTGTGTCCATGATTCGATCAGTTGCAGCTTGTTCCATGCAATCTGGATTTAATTTTGTCGGTGTGAGCTGTTCTGCAATGTCGGATGTGTCTAGTAATGGTGGAAAGTATGGCCGAAGGCAGTGCACATTGAACACCGGGTGCAGGCCAAGGAATGGGGGAATGCTGAGTTCAAATGCATTATTTCCCACAGCCTTAGTAATGGTGTAAGGACCATATTGGAGTGGTCTCAGTTTCCGATAGGCTCCAGTAAGGCGTTCCTTTTGCAAATGCAACCAGACTTTGTCGCCCACCTGAAACTTGTGTGGCACCTGATGTTGATCATGTCGCTGCTTGTACTTGGCATTTGATTTCTCCAAAATGTCATGGACCTGCTGGTGAATATGTTGGATGTGCTCAATGAAGCTGGTTGCCTTATCTATTTCAGACTGGACATGAGCCAAATCTGTGTGAGTAGCTGCAAATGGCATGGCCACATCAATGGGGCATAGTGGCTGGAATCCCAAGCCCACTTGAAAAGGGCTGTGGCCAGTCGAGCTGTGAAGAGCTCGGTTGTGGCTGTGCTGAACATAGGGGAGGCTCTCATCCCATGTGCATGGATGCTTTGAGTTGTACATGCGCATAATGGGTACAATCATCCTGTTGACAACCTCTGTCTGGCCATCAGTTTGAGGATGGAAGGCTGTGGACTCTGTGAGTTTGGTGTCCAGCATCGACCAGAGACTGGACCAAAATGTACTGAGGAACCGACTGTCCTGATCTGAGATGATAGACTATTGGATTCCAAAGTGCACCCACACTCGTTCAAAGAAGAGTTTAGCAGTGGCTTCTGCTGTGATATTCTTCTTGTAGGTCGCCATAACGACCATCTTCGAGAACCTGTCGACGACCACAAAAACGTAGTCGTTTCCATGCTTAGTGGAAGGGAGGCCTGACATGTAATCCACGGAGATGGATTCCCAAGGTCGACTAGGGGGAGGCAGCGGGGTATAGAGTCCTTGCTTCTTGATGGTTGGTTTGGCAATGGCGTAGGCAGTACATGATCTGATGTACTTCCCGACATCTTGTCGAAGATTCGGCCAATAGAAATACTTTTGTAGTACTACCACCGTTTTCTCGACCCCGAAATGCCCAGCAGCCTGACTGTAGTGTGCTTCCCAAATCATCTTGGTACGCTCGCTTGAAGTAACACAAAGGTGACCCAGGTGGCATAACAGGGCATCATGGAGGTGAAAATCTAGAACATGCCGACCCTCCAAGAGTGTCTGGTATGTGTGGCCAAATTTCGGGTTGCTTTTGTAGAGAAGTGGCCAATCAAAAGTCTCGTGCCCACAAGAGTTGAGCATGGTGGTTAACACCATGATTGGTGGTCGACTAAGGCAATCTGCAACATTATTGGTGTTGCGCTTCTTATACTTGATATTCAAATGGAACTGTTGCAGGTATGTAGACCACTTTTGATGGCGATCATTCTGCAATTTCCCTTGGGTCTGTATGAACTGCAGGGGTCGGTGGTCTGTGTGGATGATTGTTTCCTTCCCCAAAATGTAATGTTTCCACTGTCGGCAGGCCTGCAAAATGGAATACATCTCTTTGTCATAAGTGGGATACTTCTGGACTGTGTCTGAAAGTGTCTCACTGTGATATGCCACTGGATGCCCGTGTTGAGTAAGGACTGCCCCAATAGCATAGTCAGAGGCATTTGTCTCGACCTCAAATGGTTGTTACAAATCTGGTAACGCGAGCACTGGTGCCGTGCAGAGACGATCTTCAACTTGTGAATGCCTTTTGTTGAGATTCAGACCAAAAGAATTTTGCTTTCACTCCTCCCTTGGTGACTTGACTCAAGGGCCAAGTGATATGAGAAAACCCCAACACGAACCTGCGGTAGAAGTTGGCAAGACCTAGAAAGCTGCGAAGCTCTGTCAGAGTGGTTGGAGATGGCCAATCCCGAATGACTTGGATCTTGGCTAGATCCACATGCACCCCCTATTCATCAATAATGTATCCCAGATACTAAACTTGGGTCATGCCAAAAGTGCATTTCTCAAAATTAGCACATAGCTTGTGTTGCCGTAGTGTTTGGAGAACCCGTCGGATGTGGTGGAGGTGTTCTTCCCAACTCTAGCTGAAGATCAGGATGTCATCCAAGTATACCACTACAAATGAGTTGGTGAATGGCCGCAAGATGTCATCCATTAGCCTCATGAAGGTTGCAGGAGCATTCGTCAATCCGAAAGGCATAATCAACCATTCGAAAAGGCCCTGCTTGGCTTTGAAGGCAGTCTTCCACACATCAGAGGGTTTGATTGATACCTGGTGATATCCTGACTTCAGATCGATCTTGCTAAAATATTTTGCCCCCTTTAGTTGGTCTAGGAGGTCATCAATCCGGGGGATCGGGTACCTATTACGGACCGTGATCTTGTTCAGCGCCCGATAGTTAATACAGAGTCTCTAAGTCCCATCCTTCTTCTGTACCAACACAATCGGGCTCCCACAAGGCGATGAACTCAGACGGATGTAACCTTTCTGCAGCAGCTCTTGAATCTGCCTCTTGATTTCATTGTTCTCCAGAATGGAGCACCGATAGATTGGTCCATTGGGTAGTGGTGCACTTGGGGTCAGATCGATGGAGTGCTTAACTTGACAGTGTAGAAGAACCCCTGCGGGGGAGGTGAAGATGTCCTCGTACTCCTCCACGACCTTGTCCATTTGTAATTGTCGTGTGGAGGGGCCTTGTCTGGAGGTCGTGGTCACTATCTTCTTCTTTCCTTGAGGGCGTATTATCAAGAAAACAAATTTCCCGGTTTTGGAAATGAGCTTACTGCAATGTTTTGCAGTAACCAAAGAGATGGCGGTAGGCGATGCTACCTCCAGTATCCTGTACAACTAATTTCCCAATGTAACAATAACAGCATGGGGCCTTGATTCATACACAACATGTCGCTTCCACAAGTAGGTTTGTCCTAATAATACATCACAAACTTCAAGGGGAGCAATGTCACACAATACCTCAACCGTGAAGGGCTTGATGTTGTATGGAAGGTGACACAACTGGTTCACGCGAAGATCCCGCCCTTGGTGAAGCCACCCGATGGTGTATGGTTGTGGATGTGCTGTGGTCGGTAAGCCCAACCGCTTCATGACCTCTACCAAAATGAGGTTCTTTTGGCTCCCGCTATTGACAATGAACTGTAGTGAGGAGCCCTTTACCCACATTTGGGAGTGGAAGAGACGCTCCTCCTCCTTTGGATCTTCGGGTTCCTCCTTCTGTATCTTCGTGGTGGCAATGGTGGCGTTGGGCTCCGCATCGATAATCTGCTTCCCTTTGTCATTCCCCTTGTCGGGTTCTGACTCAGAGTCGGAACATGCATCTGATTCTGAAACCTTTAGCTCAGCCACCAGTGACTGCTTGGCCCGACACTCACTTGTGTTGTGAGTGGAGCTCTTATGGAACTCGCACCATTTTCCTGTGTCCTTTTTCAGCTTCGCGACACTGTTCTTTGCTTGCAGCTTTGGCGGGTTGTCTTGGGCTGCCCCGCCTTGGATTTTTCCTTTGTTCTGTGGTTTAGGGGCACCTTTCCCTTGCTTCGGATTCGCAGATCCAAAGTCTCGCTTCTTCTATTTAAACTTCTGCTCGACCTTGACTGCATATCGGTATGCTGTGCCGAGCGAGGAGATGTTCAAGAATTCTATTTCTTCTTAGATGTACTTGTGCAGGTAGCCGCAGTATTTGAGTATCAAATGTTGCTCCGAATCCTTAATACCCAACTTTGTGCGAAGTGTATGGAAAAGATTGGTAAACTCTGGCACGTCTTGGTCCCTTCCTTGTCGCAGCGTGGTCCACTTTATGTATTGATCCTCATAGCTTCTGACAGGGTAGTACTATTTCTTGATGGCATCCCGGAATGAATTCCAAGTGGGTGCAACTGAAAATAGTGAGCCGATATTTTCATCCTTCTGCTCGTAGTAGGTTTCCCACTAGTGCTTGACATGGGGGGCTGCTTTGAGAAGAGCGAAAATAATCTTTTCCCGACTCGAAAATTCATGAACACAAAAATAACCCTCTAGCGGATTTAACCATTTATCTACGGCATCTGCGTCTATCTGACCCTCGAATATGGGGATTTCAAAATTAACTTGTACCTTAAAGGGCGTGGCGTTTCCAGAGTAGCTGCTGGAAGCCGGTGCGTCGCTTCTGGGTACCCGCTGAAGGATCTGGGCAAAGTTGTCCATCATTGTGTTCCTTTGTCGCTCGAGGGCTTCTTCAAGCAAGATTTTGATAGGATATCCTGCCCCCTCATCTTTCTTCTCATCCGCCATGGGAGGCCGTTGGGATTTGCGAGGCTGGTCTTGCAAAGGTTCGACCAGTTCAAGCCCTAACTCCTTATATCCCGACCTCGTTGGGGACATGCAAAGAAAAACAGAGACAAAGTAGACCGCTCTGATACCACTGATCCAGATTTAAATAGGAACGTAACAAATTACAAAGATAACCATAAACACATATATGCAGTGGAAATAATACTTCATTTCATTAATGTAAAATACTGAATTATGCTTACAAATAGTAATGGAAATAAACCAGCTAGGGTGATGGTAGCTTATCTCTGAGAAGAGATGTGGCGACTACATGCCTCTGAACTATCTTACAATGAGGCTCGAAGGCCTATTTATTGTTGAGAAACAATGGAAAACCCTAAACATCCAAAAACCTAACCTTAGAAGATGAAACGCCAAACTATGGGCCCCGTTTGGGTAAATTGGTACATCAACTTCCCGGGGTCGTAACTTTGGCATATGATCTCTGTTTGACGCGCACAATATCTCGTTAGAAAGATCTATTCGAGAACTACAACTTTGGGAAGAGAAACATGGGTCCATGGAGACCCATGTTGCTCCCAGTTTTACCAAAAAACGTCATTTAGGGCCTTAAAACGGCTCCGGAAGTTCAGGACCCGAAAAACTGCTAAAAATAGTAAGTTGTGCTACAATTAAGGAAACTGAAAAAGCTAAGAGAAACAATGGTGGGGGTCCAAGTGGACCTGGCATATGGCCACCAATATCCACTTGGATCAGCGTGAGGAAAAACAATTTTAATTAATGCACAGTTGCAGCCATATTCCAATTTCTCTGAGAAATATCCACCCAGATTCGATTTCCCTAGCTAAATTCTAGCTTGAGACAGTTGGAGAAAACAATTTGAGTATGGGTGCCCCAATCGCTTGTGCCAAGTCATCCACTGTGCGTTGACATTGTTAATTTCCTCCATTGAAGGAGCCACCGTGAGATAGAATGAGAAGGAATTTCAAGAGATCGAATAACGGTTAAGTGATATTCACTATTTTGATACCTCATGCAGTTAAAGAATGAAGGAATTAATTGATAAGAAGGTTGATTCTATTTCATTACAGCCTCAATACACATTTGAACATAAGAAATAACATGGATTCTCTAAAGCAGCAACAACGCCTTCCTGTTCTGATCATCCAAGTATCTTGGTTTCATTATCTCGACGTTGTATTTTGAAGGGGACGATATGTGAGAGGAACCATATATCTCGTATGAAGTACTATGGAAGCTTTAATGTATCCCTTGGAAGGTTCTTGCAGGATAAATTATCTAACCAAATTTCCAGCCAGCAGATGCACATAGCCTTTGCCTTTGCTAGCAGTTTTGTAACCCTTGCTTATGTTTTTTTCTCGGTAACAAGGCTAATCTATTAAATATATACAGAGTGAAAAATTACATCAGGTAGGACCAGTATGCTCTTGCCCTTGAGGGGCACCAGACATAGACAAAAACTTAGACTGAAAAAGACCCAAACATAATTCCTCATAGCAAGCCCTCGCAGGGGTGGTTCCATGAAGTTCCAAGACTGTCCATAGACGGAAGCCCGCGCAGGGGTCTTAGACAAAAAGAACTGTTCAAGTCATCCCGCGCAGGGGAAACAGTAAGTACTTTCATCATTGACACAGAAAACCAACAGCTTTGACATCCTAAAAAAACATTGACTGAAACAACAACAAACTAGGAGACGGCAACTAAGTCTGGAGCGACCTGGTAGAGCAAGGGCGCCGACGTGATTATTCACTCGGCTCATCCGGTTGCTCTTCCACAATTGGGTACTAGCCGTAGTAATCCGGCTCAGCATGAGTAGGCGAGGTCGCTTCCGCTTTCCCAGTAGTAGCATTAGGAGCATTCTGGGAATGCTTGGAATTTTCCTCGACGTTGGCCCGACTCTTTTCTTCCCACTCCAACTCAGCTGTTGGAGCCTGCTCTGCATCCCCATGGTAGTCCTGCATCCCATGCTCCCGAGCTTCTATGGGATCATCCACCTCAGGAGGGTTCTCGATGAACAGAATGGAAACATGAGCACTAATTCTTGGGTTTGCCGTAGAGCTGGTGAAGTTGAAAATAGTGGAGCCAAAGGCTGGCAAGGAGGCCAAGCTAGATGCCCCGACATCCATATGTTGGCTAGAGTGCAGGGGAATGGCTCCAATGGAGCTTGCCAGATTACAGTGGCAGCAATGCCTCGTTTCATCTCTCACAGGTCTGCTCGAACCCCCGCCTCTGGAAGAACCACGACGGCTCAGCAACCTCTGTCTGGGTCTCACCATAATGAGATGAGACTCCCTGCAAACTGCCAAGTGAACCAGACTGTCGATTACCAGAACCAGCTCCGTAGTATACCCAACCGCCTGAGAAGGGACCGCTTCAACGGCAGAGAGGCCAGACAAATGCAACACGACCAAAATTCCCTGCTCCAAACCGGATATATGCTCTTCATCGTCACCTACCCACCTCGAATTCCCATCCGCCATTACTGCAGCAATGCTCTGGATCGAGTGCACTCTCCGGGCATTCACTGCTGCCGTCCCCCGTCCCTTTGTATTAAACCGGGATTGAACTCGTCGTCCTCTCGCATGGAGTGCCACGTGATGCCCGTGGAGCGGCATGTGGCCAACTTCCAACTCCCGTCCCATCGCTCTAAACACCCGCATCCGGGGTAACCCTTGCTTATGTTGATTGTGTTTGTTTGGGTTAATAGCTTTCTGCTAAACATGTTTTTATGCAAGAATGATCACGTTTCTTTTAGTCTTGCAGGTACAAAAGACGAAGGCATTACAAATGAAAAATCTTATGCCATGGCACGACCAATGAAGATTGACAAGATTTTAGCTATAGAAACTATGCACATTCTGCAGCTGAACAATGATTCTGCAGCTAATCGAAAATTTTGCAGTTGAATAGCGATTCTGCAGCTAATCGACAATTCTGCAGCTATGCATTTAAATCAATGATTTATTTTTCAAACAATGCATTCTAACCATTTCATTTGCTTACATCATCTTTCACTGTAGCATCATGTTCCCATGCCACATTTTACATGACAATTTTCACTGTTTCATAAAATTTCATAACAGTCTAACTTTCTCATACGGCATCGGAATTCGATGATTCAAGCGTCATTAGAAAGATATCGATGAGATCTACAAAATGAGGAAGCTATTATCAGATTTTGAAACAACAAAGAATGAAGAAATTGCTGAAAAGAAACAACGGGTAACTTGAGGCACTACTTTCAACACATGTATAAACTCTTTTGGTTTTCTTTCATGAACTTGTTTAATAGTACCGATATATATATATATATATATATATTTTAATTTTATTTATTTATTTATTTTTATTTTATGTAAATGTCATTAACAGAGAAATTGATCACCTCTCTATTTTGATAACCTTACAATCCATTGGAGAAGAAGTACTAGTTTTTGCAGGTTCCAAGAAGAAGAACATATAACTATAAGCAAATAGTGTCTCTCAAAGACCACATTTATTTCACAAGAAGATGATTAGAACAACAACAGAGATGAAACATCAATGCATGAACACATGCTAATGCATATCAGATCCAGCAGTTGCAAGCCTTTCAGATGTCAGTGTTTCCATTGCATCCATACTCCTTTAGTCAATAAAACTTTCATCTTATTTCGTTTGCAGTCGCATTGCATTTCACTTAGTCAGTCAATAAAATTCTCATCTCATTTTCCTTCATTGCTCATTTTTATTCATAGAAACTATATTTTCCTGCCTTGCTTTCACTAACTCATAACCCATTTTCATAAAGACATTCAGCTCACTTACACGCTGATTTGTCCTTTTACTTTCCATTCACTTGTCATTTTCCTTTCCATTAAATAAACCTTGATCCACTGCAAGATTTTCCATTCATAGTCCTTCAAAATCATTGTTTCATGCTCGCGTTAGATGATGGAGGATTCCTTAAGGCCTTCCTTCAAACAAGCCTTGGCCTATCGACATCGACACATTATCTTGGTTCAGGGCTAGAGTACTCATTAGTACCTTGAGGTTTGTATGCCTTAATGACATGTTCTCTCACCAACAATCATGGGAATACATCAATGTCCCTTGATCGTTGGATCTTGCAAGTGGCTTGACATCGGCTCATTTATTCGCCCTTTGCAAGATGTACTTAGGTACCTTGGCACTCGTTGACATTAATGGCGAGTTTGCCTCACATTGGTTAACAACATTCATCAATGGTCAGTAATCCAATGAACTCTCTTCATGCTCGACACAAACACATTTATTCACATGACTAGAGTTGTACCATCGATTTTATAGCGATTGAAGACTATATCATTTCAACATTTTCCAGCAGATACAACAAATTTAGCAACAAAAATAAAGAATCCACTTCACAACCTCATCCATCATTTATGCAACCAAGAAGCAGATGAATTATACATTTCATGATCTAGAAGCAGCCACACTCTTTAAATTTCCATAACTCATGCACATTGAAGGTAAGTGAAGGTATGTGGTTTTATAATTTTTAGTCATGCAATTCCTTAAAATACTAAAATTGTAACTTTGGGAAATTCCTCACTTCCTCTTTCACATTATCATATCTTTAGTTGGGGGCAAGGGACATCATTTCATATTCATATATCATACACCATGACACATTTTCATTTCATCCTAACATAGTTGTCATAATCAATTATGATTGCATTATGGTTCAAAAAGTTATATGATTTTCAAATAATGCCTAAATTATGAGCACACTATATGGCTGATTTTAAAGATGCATTCTTAAATATGTTCAATGAATCTTGCTGCAACAAAAAGAAAAAAGATATTGAAACACAAGAACCAATACCAATTTGTTGGCATTATGATGCATGTGTTGTACTTAATGGCAACCCACTTGTAGCAGAACATCTCACTTATATATATAACTAGATGAATCTATAGAAGAGATATCAGATGTGACATAATACATGGGTTGCAAGGCAGCTCAAAGGAATCAGTTCAGATGTAATGTACAAAGACAGTCCATTAGATGACAGTTCTCAGTATGGCAAGCTAGCTTTGCCATCAAGTCCAAAGGGGGAGATTGTTGGCATTATGATATAGGTGTTTTCCTTGATGGCAACTTACTAAGATGATAGATCATAGTTCAATCTCTTAGAATGAAGAAAAAGGGATATACGTAGGTCCCCCTTGATAAAGCCGCGTATACATGCAGGTTAGCCGACCAAAAGGTGCGTATACGTATACACGCACTTTCATGCAAGGGAACGGGCGTACATTGGGTTTTGGTCTGTGGTATTTGGACCATGGTATTGGTCCAAGGTATCTTGTCCGACGTGTTGATCCCAGGTATTTGATCCAAGGTTTTGGTTCTAAGTGGTTTTGGACCATGGTATTGAGTAAGGCCTAAGACTATAAAAGGAGGAGAAGATCATTAGGCAAGGGCACTGAGAAAGTCTTGAATATTTGATGAAGTATGAGATCCAGTATGCAGGTTATGGGTTCATGATGCTTTGACTAAGGAGGAATCTCACCGGTTGACAGAGAACAAGATCTAAGGATAGATCGGGATCAAATGGTTTGGAATGAATCATCTCTATATGGTTTGATTATGCTTATTCTAGATCTGTATACTGACACATGTAATGTTCTGATCTGGGTATAACTTAATTTTGAAATAGTTGCAACTCATGAATGGATATTTACAGATGTATACGCTGGTTTACTTTGATAAAAGTGCGTACATACGCATGTTATATACATCTAAGTAGCGTATACCATATACACTATGATATTTGAAGTTACAGGTGGTTCTGGTAGTTGATGCAAAGTCTGAGTTCTGGTGACTGATTACTGGTGTCAGTATTCTGCATATTCAGTTTGGTTGATTATGTTTAGCTTCAGTGTTGATGGATGAGATCTATAATGGATCAAGATCATAATGACTTATCTTTATGTGATCTGATGGACTAAGATCTGATTGCTAACACATGTATTATCCTTGTATATGTAATGATCTGGGCATGTCTGAAGTCATGAAGTGCAACGAAGCTATAAGTAAGTAATTGTTGACATATACACTGGTTCACTTTGGTGAAGTTGCGTATACACGCTGGTTCGGCTCTTCCAAGTAGCGTATACACTCTGATGCATGATTTTTGATGATACAGTTAGATTTGAACATTGTTGCAGAGTTCTGTGTTCTGCTTTGTGTTCTGGTGACTGCAGTTGTTGACAAGGTTTCAGTGATTCAATATTGGGTGATTCAGAGATTGATGATGCTAGTGTTAATTGTGTGCTTCAATGATATTGATGGGTCCAGTATGAAAATTGGATGAAGCGTGGCCTTCAGATTATGGTGTTGTGCTTCAGGAGTATCCAGTCTGAAAATTTATGAAACATGGTCCTTGGAAGAAAAGAGAAGGTTGTACCATTCTGTAGGTCAGAACCTACGTACTAGTACCTCAGCTAGTACAAGAGCTAAGGGGGTTGTAGCTCCGTTCCAGGAGAATCTGGAGAACGAGAAGGTTGTAGCCTTCTACAGGTAGAAGCTTGTGCACTGGTATAAGACTGCACCAGTACATAAATATTAGTTTCTTATTAAAAGAAGATAGAGACGACTTGTAGCAGGTGGTTTTCACCCACATTGGGTTTCCACCTTACATCATGGTGTTCATGTGTGATTCTTGTGTGTGATGATCTGTTTTGTTTTACTGCACCTGTTTACTGTTAATATGGTTAATAAAAATTCTGATGCACTAACTAAAGATCAACATTTAATGGATTAAATGAATCATAAGTTTACTGGATATACGCTAGTTGCATTAGACACAGTTGTGTGTACACGCAGGTTACCTTAATTAAAGTAGCGTATATGAATTAGAGTATGGAAATGAAAAAGTTACTGATTCACCCCCCCTAGTATTATTTCCAACACAATTTGAATTTGGTTGAAACACAAGAACCAACCAAAAATGTTGCAATTCAATGTATGACAATGAATACTTTGAAAAAAATAAATAAAATTGTCATATACAAAGTTTAAGGACATATGAAATAAGCCAAGTTCATTCAAAAGCAAAGATGTTGCGAGCAAATCAAGGAATTAATGCAATATTTGCATGAGGACATGCAATTACTCTAGTTGGGGGGTATGTTGGGCCTTCAAAATGTTTTCAAAATGACATCCACTTTCACCTTTATCGCCACCATTTCACTCACATGTCACAACTCCATAACCATATAACCTTTCATTAGCCACCATTTTCATAAATATATGGGTTAGGATCCTTATTTATCAAAGTTATTTATTTTATGTGTTTAAAGTGAATTTATGATTAAAAACTATGAAATTAACATGGTTTCATGTATTTATATATGTGGTTTGAGTTTCATTACATGTGTAGGTCATTTGGAAGCTTCCAAGGCACCCTTATGTGGCCTCCAATGCTCAAATTCGAATTCCCTTCAAAGGAGATTTGGATAAAGGTCAAAGAAGGATATGTGTCCTGTTTGGATTGTAACTCTATGAGGTGTCTCATCATTTCTTATTTGGATTATAACTCTATGAGACACTTAGGGGATATGTGTTTCATTATGAGCTATTTGGTTGTAACTATATGAGATTTTAGTGGATCCTCATTAAATAGGGTAGCTTCTTATGTTTTTGTATAAATAGGAGAGCCTTCTCCTTTGAAAGGCATGTGTAAATTTGGAGAAATGCTCATGTTTTTAATGGAGGATTTGGAGCTTATACTTGGGGATTTGAAGATTTAGTTTTGCTTGCATATGGAGCTTCTTCACTTGCCATCCTCATACACCATTGGAATGGCCATCTAATGATTGTGAGATTTAATTGTTTTTATAGATTAAAGTTCATTTTCTTTCTTAGTATTAGTTTTAGAATGACTGTGTAATCTTTGCTTTTCTAAAAACATTTCAATAGGGAAGATTTATGTATTTTCTAATTGGATTAAGTTTGAGGCAAGGGCTCATAGTTATTTAGTTTCCTTTCATGTTCTGTTATTTACTTTCTTAGATCAAACCATCAATTCATTGTATAATTGAATAAAGGATCAGACCAAGAAGGTGACTTCAAATTGGGTGATTGAATGTTCAACCTATGTAATCATTGAGCTTTACTTTTTCATGCTTTTATA
Source organism: Pinus tabuliformis (assembly GCA_031772625.1). NCBI lineage: Eukaryota > Viridiplantae > Streptophyta > Pinopsida > Pinales > Pinaceae > Pinus > Pinus tabuliformis. Next base: position 1,098,452,825 of record CM062819.1, read on the forward strand.
TTTGCTTTTAAGATCCTCATTTAATTGCATTAACTGATATTCCTAAAGATCATTCTAAGAAATTGATTTAATCATATTTCAAGATTGAATGGTTGAATATTTGATACATGCAATTACTGAGTTATTTTCTGCACACTTTACTTGATTTTCTAGGACATTAGAAGTTAAAGTGTAAATAGTTGCTTACACATCATCTCAAGAAGGTAACACTTCATAATTGAATGCTGGAGTAATTAAGCGTACATTAGTTGTTTTTGATTTCACAGGTTAGTTGAATTTCATTTTCATTATTTGATTTCATAGATTAGATGAATTGGTTTTCATTATTTTGTAGTTAGATTGATCTAAACTGAAAGACAATTTCTAGCACATACAGTGCACACATGCTTCACAAGTTTATGAAACCCTCGAGTTGACAAATTAAATGACAGGCAATCACTTTGCCCCAACACCTCTGTTACAGGGAAAAGTGTCTATATAGAACTGCTCTATCCCATTAAGGTGTGACAGCTGCCTTAGAAACAAACAGAGAAAAACTACTTTTGTCTTTCCTTTATGAATTATAGATAGAGAGGAATAGAAAGACCAACCTCTGTCTTGTGCTAATCCTTCGATTCGATCCCTCTCTTCTTTGATAGTCCTCAGCTACCTGCTCCCTTGCACGCCTAGCTTCACAAAGTACCTGTAAGATCACAGAATCATAGCACTATACAAAGACATGGATCTATATTCATAAACAATCTAGGATCAAATGTAAATTGACCATACAAATGTAACAAGCATCAATGATACAAAAGCATGGAGGAAAACTCAAATAGTTTTTATTGATAAACAAGAAAAGATCCAGGAGGAGTTACAACCAGTTGTTCCGACCCAGCATCAACCTCCCAGCAAAGAAGCCCCTCTTCACCTCAAACAAAGCATAGATCACCCAACAATGTGATGTTTGTCTCAAAAAACCAACAACAATTCCTTACAATATGCAAAATTCCAGCCTCTGGATCTCTGGGATGAGGGATCCATATATAGATATCTGTAAGGGGGATGAGTCAGCTTGTGATTTGATTAGTGTCTTCTCTCTGATAGTTCTTGCTTCCACTTGGAGACTGAAGGCCTCTTACTCATCCTTGGTCGAATTCAGTGAGGCAAGTGTCACAGGAGAAGATTCTGGAAGCTTCCATTGCCTCTCCACCTCGGGGAATGACACTGCCATTTGTCATTTCTCGCCCATCGCACCCCACAGAAGGGACTTTTGAAATGCAACGCACCCTCACAGTGTATTTAGGTGCAATGCAACACACCTAGCCAGTGGAGCAGCTGAAATGATCCTGTTTTGACCAATTCTGAGCATTTTCTCATGGAGAACTTCTGGGAGAAGCTGTAATCTGTTGACCTTGTTCCTTTAGGAGTTAGAACAACAATTTTAGGGACTTAGGAGCCCTTGGTTTATGGAAATTTCATGCTTGTGGTTGCAGGGCACAAAAATGTCTATAACAGTTGCCCCCTAAAGTATGAGGTCGTTAACCTTTTGGTGTCGGGTGAAATGCTTTATTATGAGGATCCGAAGTTCTTTCAATGCTGGGAGGAGACCTGTAATAAGATACAATACAATACATTATCTTGATACTATTTTCATGATCTAGCTGAGGCGGGAATTCCCATGATCAACTTTATAAATTCATTTTCATGTACATAGGACAGACAACCGTCTGAGTGTAGACTGATGATTCTGATAGAGCCATCATCCTTTTGAGTGGATGATTATCTGTGCAACAATGATGTACATTTAATGCTTTTATTTCCCTGAATATATATTGCAGCCCGGATGGATGAAACTAGATCCGGGGTCGTCAATCTCGTCCAATCTTCACTTGGAGTACAAGTCGATCCATGTGAGAAATGTTCTGAAGTCGAACATGGAAAGACATCGCTTGATTACTAGTCAATAATGTAAACTGTTAACAAGCGCGAGAGGAATCACCGATAATGATAATGACCCTCAAGGTACTGCAGTACAATTCACGTGGTGTGAATAAAGGACTTGGCGTTGAACACCACGCAAAATCTTTCGGTCGAAGGCCATTGATGTAAACCTGTCGCCGAAAGTGAGAAACTTGCCATTGAGGCATGCAAGCTTCAAAGTACTGAATGGGGTGTTCCTAGACCAACTTCTTGGATAATGAGCTGATGTTGACAAGAAGTGATCCGTCACAGGAGGGCCTTAATGAATCCCACATCAATGACACGGAACAGAGCAAATGATTTTAATGGAGGTGAAAACGATCTGGTGATATAAGGTTCAGGGTGACGGTCATCAAAGAATGGAGTATAATGTATGGTAGTGGGTGAGACACAGGTGAATTCACTGAATGACTTCTCTTGAACATATCGGCGACACTGATGTGATGGATTGGTAGCATTAACCCCAAATGTGGATGGTATGGCGTGACCATGGTGATGTGACCGGTGAATGAAACAACCCAACCCGACTCGGACACGGAGTGGAAGTGTCATGTTCAAGAGCGATTTGCTACCAATAAAATTTCTTTGAGTTTTCTTCCCAATTTTCCCTAGTCATTGCTGACTAGTACCTCTTTATTTTTGTCAAGCTTGAGGAGGATAACATATGCTTGTTCTATAATTTGCCCTTCGGGCAAACCCATCGCTATGTTTTAACGAGCCTAGCGATAGTGAAACTCGTTCTCGTCTATAGACAAGTTTGTTGCTATTAATATTTTTAACGAGTTTAACGACAAAGATAACTCGGTCCTTTTCAATTTTAGAGAGTCTGAAAAGGAACGTAAAGGTAACTCCAAAATTCCTTTTTTGTCATCTAATCCCTTAAGTCCAAAAAAGTATAAAACAATACAGAAGGGATGAATTTTCGATACTTTAACGAGCCGAACAAAAAAAGCGCTCGATCTTTTTGTGTAATAATCCCTCAGGTCCAAAAAGATTAAAATCTAGAGGAGGGATAGCACTTTCTATCCCTTTAACGAGCTAGAAAGGCCAAGGACTCGACAATCTTTTCATATTTTACGAGTCAGTTGAAAAGAGCTTAAAGGAGACTCATCTTTTGAGGAACGAGTGATAACATGGGTAGCAGCTGATTCCAGGTACGATTTGGAATTTTCCAATCACGGCAGTGTCACAAGGATGGCTAGTGAGATCACTCTTCGCAGCTGTTCCTCAAAATGGGTAAACAATCAAATGGAGGTGAATGATCAACCAATGAAAAAGTGGAGGTGATGGTGCAAACATGACCAAGGCTTTAATGGCTGAAGTACTACATTCGCGATGGTTATTTACTGGGGAATAGTTCATTTTTTAACGAGCTTAAACGCGGGTGGAAACATTTGCTCATGTCTTATGTTTATTTTTTTACGAGCTTGAACTATGTGCTAAAATTGCTCGATTGAATGGTCCCTTTTTTGATTTTACCATAAATAGCTTAGTTCTTTCAAAGATTGTACTGTATTTTCAACTGCTTCATCAAACTAGTCAGAAATGAACAATATATGCTTGAAAACGAGTTATAACACTAATATTTTACTTTGAACTACGTAAAAAGTAATGAAAAAGTGTTTTTACCTCTCATTTTACCATTTCATTTGAACTTTGGTTCGTTGGAGCTTTGGAGGTGCTTTTCCCCCTTGATTTTCATCAGCTGATTTCGGGAGATTCTATGGACGATTCTCGGTGCCATCTTGATCAGGTAGGAGCTAAACCTGAGCTCTTTCATTTCATGGTTTCCATTTTGCATTCTGAGCTTGATTCCTAGTTTTTCTGAGCCCCTGGGGTTTGAAAAACTTGTTCTGCCTTCAGCGCACCCTCTGTGTATCGAAAGGTGCGTTGAATGTTGGTCAGTATAAAGGCCATCTGACATGCAACGCACCCAGAGTACTGCTACAGGTGCGATGGGCGCAGAGAAGGAATTCTGTGCACAATTTTTAATGGAAATTTTGCCTGTTTCTTACCAAAATCAGGATCTAACTCTTCTCTTGTTTGTTTTTCAGAGATCTTTGGAGTAAGATGACCATTACATGGCGAGAACGTGAGCATGAAGAAGAGGACATGCTTTCCCTCCATGATCCAGTTACAGTAAACGCACTGCGGAACTGTGGCTTTTTGAAGTTTTTTTCGCATTTCTAGCATGAGACAACAGATTAACTTACTGCAGTATTTGCTCGATGCTTGGGATCCTACCAACCAGGTTTTCCAGATCAGGGGCAAATCTATCCCCTTGATTGTAGTAGACATCTATTTCTTGACTGGCTTGTCGAGGCGGGGTGCCCCCATCTCTTTATCAGGTTCGGCCCGAGGAGGTGACTCGGTGAGAGATTATGTTCGCCGGTACTGCAGAGAAGGATCTCAGCCGAGTAAAGACGGCAAGATCATCATCCGTGATGTCACTGACAGGTCCCTTAGGACTATTCTGTTTACTTTTGGTAGGATGGCCGGTGGTGCAGCTCTTCATGTAGCCAACCGATCTTATATGCAGTATGCCTTGGAATGCCTCCAACCGAAGGTGTTCAACTAGTGCAACGCAGTACTTCTTGTGATGAAAGAACAGTTGACCAAGATAAAGAGCGGGAGGTTGAAGAACTTTGGGTATGGTTCTATTTTGACCGCCTTTGCGTTGGAGAAGATACCACTGATGCAGCCCCAGTACATTGCACTCGATTTACCTTCTCCTACTGAACCACGTATGCAGAGATGGGTTGACCATATGTCTAGGCATGCTGGCCAGTCCCAGATTTCATTTTCTGATACCTTCTTTAGGTGGTTTGATCGTCAGGAGATGGTTTATTTCGAGTATCCATACGCTGGCATGGACTTCCGGGGTGATCCAGATTTGGTACTGCTGGATGGTGAACAATGGGGCGCCATTGGTAAAATCTTTGACCATATTCCTTTTTATCGTTTTTTTTTTGTTTATAATGTCCTTGTGCTTTATTCTATCAAGACTTTAATCAAACTCATGTGTACATGCAGATGTTGGTCCTGTTCATCCAGCAGTTCGCCTGAGAGTACCAGCTGCTGCCCCAGCAGGAGAGGCCGTCGGAAGGGCTATCCTTCGTGACCTCGACGTGGCTGAGACTCTCACAACATTACAGGAGCAAGTTGAGGGCCTCACTCTCGGTATTCCAGATGTGAGGACTGACGAGCTACCTTTGAGGTTACAACGGCATACTACTGGTGTGCCAAGACGATGGACTCGTCTCTTACGCATGATCGCACAGGCTGTGACTTGCTATCACAAGCATCATTAGACTAGGGTGCCCCCTAGCATTTTGAGTTTTTTGGTCATTTGACTGATTTTGTCTTGGTTACAAAACATTATATGTAAACCATAAACATTTATATATATTTTTGATTTTCGGAGTTTTATTTTGGTTATGTTACATGATCTAAATGTAAACATTGATGGTATGTTTCTTTTTATAAATGTTGCAAATGTCTATCTAACACAAAATTTGCTAAGGAGTCAGTTAATGTGTTTAAGTTTATGGAAATATGTTGATATTGAATAAAATCAAATTGTCTTTCCAAAATCTTAACCCTTAGGAACATGCGATAAATAGCTGGATTTCAGACAGAGTAGATACCAGTGAGTTGTAGTATTACGAGTTGTGAGTCTAGCCTGACAATTAGTCGGCGTATACCATGTGTGATGGCATCAGAGAGAAGTTCTATCAACGCGCTATATTCAGCGATGTTATTTGTTGATCGACCAATACATACCCCTCTGAAACTTACTAAATCGCCGCTTGGATCAAAAATAGCCCAGGCTGCGGAAGATAGGTTCCGCGAACTACGACTCGCTCCGTCGGCATATCCGACACATGACTCCAATAGGCTTGACATCTGCAACAAATGTAAAAAGTGGATTACTTGACCAAAATAAACACTTTAGTGAAAACAAAAACATAACAAAAGCATACAGGTTACCATTACGCATAGTAATGCTTGAGGTACAACCCATTACGAGGTTGCGCCAGTGGAATTCCGTCATAATCCATTAACTCGTAGGCTCCTTTTGCTAACACTCGTTTAGCAATATAGGGGCCCATCCATAAAGACTTAAATTTACCTGCTCCCAATTTATCAGATTCTTGGTCATAAAGCAAGACCAAGTCACCTTCTGAGAAGACACGGGGTTTGACATTTTTGTCGAACTGCGCCTTGACTCGTTTCTTATGGCTTCGTTAGCCAAAGCAGCATCACGACAGGTTTCATCCAATTGGATTAATTCCAAGAAACGAGCTTCTTCTTCTGAAGTTCCGGGGAGGAGATCAATTGCGAGTTTGAGAGACGAGATTTCACACTGTATTGGTAAGACTGCTTCCAGGCCATATACCAGTTGGAAAGGTGTGAACCCGGTTGCATTCCTCACCGATGTCCGGTAAGCCCACAAAGCTGAGTACAGGATTAGGTGCCATCTTCTTTTGTGAACTCCAATCATCCTTTGCAGCATGCGTTTCAGGACCTTGTTGATTGCTTCAACTTGTCCGTTGGCTTGCGGATAATATGGAGTAGAGTTGTCGTGAGACAACCCTAGTTTGGAAGCTAATTCGACCATCATGTGATTGCGAAAATGTGATCCATGATCTGTGACTATAGCCTGTGGTACACCGAATCTGGTGACTACATGATTGAAAAAGAAGAGGGCAGCTGTTTCACCAGTATTATCTAATGTAGGCATCGCCTCGGCCCATTTGGTAAAATAGTCAACTGCGACTATGATATACCCATGCCCCCCGGTCGAGGTGGGGTTACATGTCATGAAATCGATGCCCCATTTGGCGAATGGCCCAACAACAACTATTGGCTGCAAAGGTGCGGGTGGTCTTCTGGTTTTGCTATCGAAAATTTGACAAGCAAGGCAACTTCTGACTGCGGTTATGAAATCTTTGAACATTGTTGGCCAGAAGTATCCTGCTCGTAAGATTTTTTGCGCTGTAGCATATCTAGATTGATGCCCCCCACATGCGCCTGAATGACAATCATTCAGGACTTTTTCGGCCTCCTCATGAGTGAGGCACCTTCTCAGAACTGTATCGATACCCCGACGGTAAAGTTTATCACCGACGATCATGTAGTCTTTTGCTTGGTATCAAATACGTTTTTGTTCAGAGTGGGAGGTGTTTGGCCTATATTTATGGGTTTGGAGGTAAATGATTATATCCCCATACCACTCATTGCTTGTAGATATCAGAAACAAATTTTCGTCCACGATTGTTTCTTCGGATGTGTCATTGTTGGACGACGATGGGAGATCGCACAATAATTCTGCGAAAACTAGAGCTTTCTTTGACTTGGATTTTACAAATTCCAGATCAAACTCTTGTAGGATTGCTATCCATTTTGAGTATTTGCCCCCCAGCAACTGTCGCGACAATATATAAGTCATGGGGTTGCAATCTGACAGAATGGTAGTTTTCCGAAAGAGGACATAGTGTCGAAATCTCTGTATCGCTTGAACAGCTGCAAGTGCTAGCTTTTCAACATAAGTATATTTGCTTTCTATATCATTTAAGTTTTTACTTAAATAATATATAGGATGTTCAATTCCATCGACTTCTTGAACTAAAACCATTGCGATGGTCGTATCTGCTGCAGCCAGATACAGGTTAAAATCTTTTTGATAATCAGGAGCGTACATTAATGATGCTTTCATTAGGGATTCTTTTAGAGCATCAAAGGAAGCTTGCGCAACCTGATCCCAGACAAAGGGTACTTCCTTTTTCAAAAGACGTGTATAACCTTTAGCAAGTTCGGCGTAATTTGGAATGAACCTCCTCAGAAAGTTTGCTTTCCCTTGGAGTTTCTGAATTTGAAGCAAATTCGAAGGTGGAGGCAAATTTATGATTGCTTGGACCTTACATGGGTCGAGACGAATCCTGCCCTTGGAGACTACATATCCAAGTAAACGACCAGAACTGACGCAAAATACACATTTGTGTGGATTGAGTCGTATCTTGTAGTGTCAGCAACATAGAAATATCGCTCTTAAATGCTGCGGATGATCAGTCCGCTTTCGCGAATGAGTTGGAAGGTCGTTGAGGTATGGTTGAACGATGTTTTTGATGTCATGGAAGGCATAATTCATTGCCCTCTGAAACGTCGCCCCTGCGTTCTTTAAACCAAAGGGTAATTTTCGATATGCGAACGTGCCCCATGGACAAATAAATGCAGTCTTTGACTGGTCGTGTGGGTGGATATTTATTTGATTATACCCAGAGAATCCATCCATGAATGAAAAGATTTCGCATCCGGCGCATTCATCAATTATCTGGTCAATGAAGGGTGTAGGGTAGTTGTCTTTTGGACAAGCTTGATTTACGTCCCTATAATCGACGCACACTCTGATTGTTCCTTGTTTTTTCATAACAGGGACAATATTCGATACCCAATCGGTTAGAGGAACCGGGTAGATGAAACCAGCATGGAGAAGTTTTTCAACTTCTGCCTTAATGGCAGTGGCTTTCTTGGGGTGCACCTGCCTTAGCCGTTGTCGTACTGGTTTGACATTTGGATACATCTTAATTTCGTGTTCAATGATACTCGAGTCAATGCCTGGAATTTCACTGTATGACCAAGCAAAGACATCTATGAATTCGCAAAAAAGAGCGTTATATATTTCCAGTTCTGAAGGAGAAAAACATTTGCCAACATAAATATTCTCTACAACATCTGTTTTGGTCGAGATATTTATGGCTATATTCTCTTCAATGTTGGACAAGTTTCGCTCGGAATCCACCGTGTTTACAGTATTTGATAGGAAATCAAAGACTGAAGGATGATAAAGGTCACCTTGAGTATCTTCTCCACAATCCAGAAGAAGGGAACGATGGTGGGAATCATTCCATGGTGCTCCTTCAATTATCATTGATTGGACAATTCCTTCATCGGTGACATGCACTTGCGACCAAGGATCTGAAGGGGTACCATATTCTTTAGACCTATCTATCCAAACGCCTGATGAGCGTTGATTTGGGTTTGCTTCCCATGCTAGGAACATTGATTGATACAATATTTCCGTTGGGCTTGGGGGCAAAACCATTACATGATCCATGTCGATATCGTTTTCTGAGATCTTTGTAGAAGATATCATGTTGCAGGTTCCTATCGACGCTACTTCCGCTAGTTGATTGGAGGTGGAAGGGTGAAAGTTCACATTAGTATAGGATATTTTAATAGGCCTACTCCGATATTTTGAAGCGAATGAGGGCTTCCATGGATCATGGGAATGCTTCCTGTAACTTGCGAACCATTTGGGAGGAAGTTTTGTTGATTGACGATTGTAATCCCTCCTTGAAAGGGAAATTCAATCTTCCTAAAATAGGTCGACACAATAGCCGCCATAGCATATATCCATGGCCTTCCTAGTAGGATGTTGTAATCAAGATTTCCATCGATTACTTCAACATCTATTTCTACCGTTTTCCCTCCTAGTTCAACTTTCAAGTTACTTAGAATACCATATGGGGTATATGTCCTTCCGTCGAATGCTTTTAATGTCGTCGAAGATCGTAACAAGGTTAGAGATCCTAAATTTTTCCAGCAACTCATCGACATAATGCATGTAGATGCCCCCTCATTAATAATTGTTCGATGAACGGTTTTGTTGAGGGCTTTCACTTGAACAAGGAAAGCTAGTTGAGCTGGTAATTGAGGATCGTATCCTTTATGATCGAAGGATACAAGATTGGAATCTTTTGGGTCTATCCCACCAATAGCTGATAATAAATCCTGCCTTTGGAATGGGCAATTCTGTAGTACTTCAAGAGTCGACATAGCGGATGGATATTGGGCCAAATATTCCACTACATTATAATGCTGTGCCGCTCTAGCGCGGGGATTAAATGTCGACTTGTGTACTACTACCTTTGGCGGTTTTATTGTCAATTCAGGAATGGTAGGCGGCGCAACTTCTGTCGAAGTTGTTGTCGAACTACTAGGTTGATCTTTATCCTTGTTGTTTGACAGCTGTGGATTCCCATAATCTTTGTTCCTAGTCGATATCAAAGCATCATTTTGCTGTTTTGAAACCGATAACATTAGCACTTGAGACGGGGAAGCATTTTCACTTTCAACCAGATTTGTTCCTGGATTTGGAAACGGATCAGTTAACACTGCGGAGGTTTTCGAATTCTTGAAGAATTTTTTAACCTCAGCTCTGTGTGGACAATTTGCGGTCCAATGATCTTCATCGCATATGAGACATGGATTTTTTGGTTTCCTATCTCCAGGAGGGTTTGAAGAAGATTTTTCAGGCGATGACTCCTCCTGTTTCTTCTTCTTCCCTTTGCCTTTCTTCTTGCTCCCTGGTTGTTTGGTTTCTTTGCCTTTATCTGTCGATACAACATTTACTTCCGAAGCAAGAAGTTCTTCTTTTGCATTTTGACTTGAAATCTTACGGGCCTTTTTGGATGTAGCCTTTGTCGATTTCGTGTTTGTTGTGCCAATCACGCCATCGCCGGCATGAGAGTCATTGTTCGATTTAGGAGGAGGAGGAATTGAGAATTCCGATCTAGGGGCGTCAGGTATTTTATCGTAGAGCGTGCCAGACTGAGTGTAAATCAAGTCTAGATATTGTGCATGAGCGATAACTTGCTCTTCTGTTACGACCCCCCCCTTGCCACATCTTCCGTGATGGAAGGCAGTAATGACTTGATAAACCATTCAGCTAAGAGCTGATCGGGGACGTACGTTTTTACCATTCTACGACGACATCGCCACTCATGTATATGATCAGATATGTGAGTGGCCGTTGTCTGTTTGAAGTTGGTAAGAAGTTCTGTTCCCGTTTCATACCTTATTGGTAACTGAAAATGGGTTAAAAAGGTTGTGGCTAAGGTACTGAAGTTGTCGAACGAAGCTCTAGGCAATTCGATGTACCATTTTGCCGCCGGACCCGTTAACATCCTCTGAAAGAGGCGAAGTCTTATCGAATCATCATTTAAGGTGTTCGATGAACACCATAGATGAAAGGTCATCACGTGATTCGATGGATCTTCACCCGGATTTCCATTAAATTTAGGAATATCTGATGGAAGTTTATGCGGAATCGCTGGCCACCAAGGGGCGTAAGCGATTGGATCGTTTGTTAACCGATTTAAATCAGGTAACTCTAAAGTTGCCACAAAGGGTAACTGTTGATTCAGGTTAGGTGAAGCATACCCAGGATAAGATGGGATTGCCTGAGCAGTTGGTCTTTGCATATCGGCATAATGCATTTGATGCTGGTAACTTTGGTAAGGTTGGTGGGCATGACCATTGTAAAATGGTTGATTTTGACCGTTTTGAATGTACGACTACCCACTATTAGCAAAGATTTGTTGCTCAGAACCTTGGTATACTTGTTGGAATTGCGGTTGTTGGTATTGTACTAGCCATGGTTGTGAAGCCATGTGCTGTTGACCGATACTAACAGTTTGACCAAGATGAGGGGTAACTATACCCGTCTGAACCTGTGTCATTCCACCAGTCGGCGATTGTGGTTGAGTTGCAGGGTCAAGGGGCCGTTGCATTACAACCTGAGAAACCTGAGGTTGGCATACAACAGGCAGCGCTTGAACTTGCGACACCGTCACAATCGCTGGCGTAGTCGGTATGTTTGACAGAGGCAAGCATTGTTGCATCGAATATACAACTCTTGGTTGTTGAGGTAGTATTGGTACCCAACCGCTTGAGGTAATTCCAGTATAACCTGAATGTTGTTGTGAACTCCCGTATGGATATTCCCCGGGAGGGGATAATGAAAGGGTATACTGCCCCCCATACGGTGGTAATCCAGAACTCAAGGGAATTGTCTGCCCTTGGGGGCCGGACTGCCCAAATTGACCTCCCAATGGATCAATCTGTCGAGACTCAACATAAGAGTTTCCGGATATTATTCCGGATGAACAAACAGGAACAGACCATACTGTCGAAGTAGCCCCTGAGTGGGCTCCTTCTAGCGTTGAGAGCTAGCCGGGACAGATGGTATAACGACGAACATTGTCGGAGTGATAGCAGGGAGTTCTGCCGTCGCTGTGTCAGATGACACAGTCTTAGATGTTGACGGTTGTTCAGACATTTGTAGTCTATCCAAAATATTACCTAGCGATTCTACAGGAGCTTCCACTGGTGGTAGACTAACTTCTGACGAAGAAGGATATAGAGTGATCCCGACTCCAAATTGCGTTGGAGTATTTGTTGGAGGATCTTCTACAATTTCTTCTATGGCAATCAGGCTAGGTGGAAGGGGAAGACCGTCAGGTCCGTAAAATATTTCTGGTGCCGAAGAAGGTGTGAAATCGACAGCGACAGATGTTTGAAGAGCAAGACTTTCGGAACCAGTTGTAGATGGAACTGGTTCGGTAACACAAGTGTTCACTCTCAGACTAGGATCAATATCACTGTCCTTCTGTGGCTGCTGAACTTATTCTGTAGAGGCAGGGATTCCAGAAATGTTTGGAGTAACCTGTTATAGACATTTTTGTGCCTTGCATCACTGAGCATGAAATGTCAATAATCAAGGGATCCAAAGTCCCTAAACATGTTGTTCCTACCCCTAGAGGAACAAGGTCAAGTAACCACAACAATTCACAAAAGTTCTCCACCTGAAAACACTAAAAAACAAGGCAATTCTGGATCATGTCAACTGCTCCACTGAGCATCTGCGCTGAATGTCAACTGCTCCACTATCTACCTGCGTTGAATGTCAACTGCAAAGAAGGCTACCTGCGCTGGGCGAGTTTGGACATGTGGCAGAGTCATTCCTCAAGGTGTCAATGCCCAGGAAGCTTCCAAAATGACACTTGGATCAGGGAATTCGACTGGTGATGAGTAAGAGGTTCCAAATCTCCAAGTGGAAGCAAGAACCTCCAAGTGGACTCAAGAACTGAAGTGGGAGAGGACACTAGTCAGTCTCAGACCAGTCTCAAGCTGACTCATCCTCTCTCTAATATCCCTATATATATATCTCTCTCCATGAGGTCTAGGGAGGCTGGAATTTAGTATTTGCAAAGAATTGCTGTTGGTTTGTGGCTGGAACATTGGGTGTGTTATGCCATGAAGGGAGCTGAAGAAGGAATTCCATTCTGCTGGGAAGGAGATGCTAGGTTGGAGCCCTATGGGTTGTATCTCTTCCTGAACCCTGTTACTTTCAATAAAGCTATCTTGATTCTTTCCTATATGCTGGTGTATTTTGTGTAACTACATTAGTATATTTGATTTACTTCTAATCCTGAATCATTTATGAATATGTATATCTGCCTTTGTATTGTGTTCTTCTCTTGTTGCAAGTAGTTGTTCTCTTGTCACAGGTAGCTGTTCTCTTGTGATCTCGTGGGATTCAAGTAGCTGTTCTCTTGATCAAGCGAGGAAGCAAGTAGCTGTGGACACACAAAGAGAAGAGGATCTAGTTCGAGGGACAACCGAAAGACAACGGTAAGTCTACCGATCTCCTCTCTTTCATATTTCATAAAGGAAGAAATCATGATAGCTGTATTCGTTTGTTGCTAAGGCGCTGTCACACCTTAGGTGGATAGGATCGTCCTAAATAGGCATTTTTCCCCACAACAAATTGGCGACTCCGCTGGGGAAGAACTTGTTTATTCATTTCATTTGTGTTTCCGTCATTTGTTTACTTCATAGACTTGACAGCAACTCTTGAACTGCATCTTTCCCGGATGCAAAGTAAAAGTTGCTGCTTTGATCCAGTATGTTGGACTTGTATATTATTTAAACTAGATCCACAAATGATTTGATTGATCCTTGTGATAGTCTTTAGTACCCTATCAAAGCATCCCTCTGTTTATACCGTGCTTGTGTTTCTGATTTGGCCTGAAACAGTTGATTTTTGAGCATTTTGTGACCCAGAAACCAAGGGAAACGAGAGTTTCTCTCTTCAGCGCAGGCACTGTGAAGGCAGTCTGCATTTCAACACAGGTCCCGAAGGGGCTACCTGCGCTGAATGTCAAACTGACAGTGTTGGACCTGCGCTGAACCAGTGTGGCCTTGTGCAGCTGGGGTTCTTTGTCCTTTCTTGCCCTGTTTTGATCTCTGTTTTTGCAGCCTTTAACCAAGTATAGGTGCTGGTCTGATAACCCTTTTCTTTGCCTGAATTCCACCCCAATTTTTGTACAAAAAGATTGTGAATGCTTTTATGTGTTTGTGCGTCATTTACAGTCTTCCTTTGCATGAGTAAAGTAGTCTTTCTGTAGCCTTTGATTCAGATCTGATTGAGAGTGATCTTAGAAGAGAGTTCATTGGCTATTTGTTCAGATTGATTATAGTTTTACTTTTTCTTATTGGTTTGAATTTGTTCTTTTCAAAGTATCAAAACGAGTCCTTATTTCGAAAATCGCAAAGTGATTGTAATCTCTTCTACCCTTGTTGATTTCGAAGAAAGTGAACTTGTTTATTTTGATCATTGTAAAAGCAAATTCAAAGTTGTGCAAAAAGCTTTCTTTGTAGGCATTTATACTAAGAAAGTGAAAACAAACACCTGCATTGTGCATTTTGCATTTGATAAGTTTGCATGTTGGATTTAGGGAAAGTGCATTAGAGTGTGCTGATTGCTCTTTGAGAAAAGATAGTCGCTCTCTCTTCCCTTAGTAGCTAGGATTTTCAAAGTTGAAAGATTGTAAAGCTTGCTTATCATCTTAGACTGCATTTAGGAGTTTGTATAATACATCTCATGGTGAACCTTGAAAGGCAAACTTTAAAAATATCAACCTAAAATAAACTGAATGAACCTCACAACGCTTTGCAACATAACGCACAACATAGAGGTCTAGGCTAGAGACGTGTTCCGACGTCGTTAAACATAGTGACTGTAGATCTCGAAGAAGGTGGGTGATTCCTCGTGAGAGTCGGTGGCACTAATACGGATTGTGCTCCCACGTACCGTCGCGTATATATTGGGAGACCCCTATAGGCATATATCTTTTATCCTTAGGAAGCTGTGTCGGCTGCCCTACTGATCGCAATGCAGTGAACACAACATTCACGAAGATCGACCACCCGTACCGTAAAACGTATTCTGTGGTTTTGCGAAAGGTTTGGCACACCCTCTGCCTAGATCTCCAGAGCAGTTCCTTTTGGCCTTTTTCAAACTCTATAACAGAAAAAGTCCATCCGAGCATTTGTCACTTCGGGCTCGTTAAAACATCGAAGGAGACTAGAGTCATCTTTAGCTTTTTCTCGACTCTTTAAAACTGAAAAAGCAAGTTGTGTCTAAAAGCGTCGTTAACAATTTATTTTAAACGGAACAATCACCCTTTAATCCTGCATTGATCTTTAGGTTGAAAAGATGGAGCACACCAACCAAGGAGTTCCCTTGGGTGGAAATCCTAGTCCCTTCTCCTCTTGGGGAGATGTTGGTGCGCCCCACATGGCCACATTGTCGCTTCCAGGACTGACAATTGGCCTACCAGTTTGGCTCTTTTCGACCAATGTCGTTCAGAATACCACCACTCCTGAACAGTCGAGTCAACAGTTAGATCAGACAAGAGTTGCCTCCCAGCCTTCCACTTCATCTTCCTCCCCTCCTTCCTCTTCGCTTGACGGAACTGGTTGATCAAAAAATCGGGTTCCTAAGGAGAAGAAGGAGAAGAAGAAGAAAGAAAAGAAGAAGAAGGAGCCTAAGGCGACTGGGGGCAAACAAATGTCGTCTAACAAAAATCCACACACCGCACTTGTAAGGCCTAAATCGCCATGCATCATATGCAGGGGAGACCACTTCCATAGAGATTGTCCCTGTATCCCACGGATACTAAGAGACTGGTCCCCCCGTTTGCACAATTCGGGAGCATCGACTTCTGATAGTCATGTCGACTGCTCGTCGTCAACTAGTGGGAGTGAAGCTCCAGGACAGAGCGGGAAAACTAAATTTCCCTGCAGACTGTGTGAAGGCGATCACGCCATCCACCGTTGTCCCTTCTTAGACGAGGCAAAAAGAGTTCTGAAAGATCGTCCGATTTTACGAGCGAATCTTCCTCCTGGATATCAAAAACTCCTGCCAAGTCCCTCACTAGTTGAGAATCCGGCTGAACCACTTAGATGGTCAGCCGAAGTACCTGTCATCGAAGAAGAACCGTCTGGATCCATGCCTGACGAAAGTCAAAAGGTTGGTACGGCAGTTGACCCGGTTTTGCCTTCAGAGGCTCCATCTTCGAATGACACTGTCACGGAGGAGAATCAAGACGACACCGTCCAGATTCTCTTCATCAGCACTGACTCTGATGATCAAGGGGGCAATGCCACCATTCCTTCGTCGCAGGAAGGAAGTTCATCAGAGCGCTATCCGGCCGTATATTCGGTCCCACCACCAAGCAACCTGGTTGTGTCCTTTGATTGGAACCAACTAGGCAGACCCCGGTTGCCAGCCAGTGTGCCATTCAGAATTATTTGTCAAATATACAGAATGGTAATGGCTGGCACTATCATTGATGAGGGGGAATTTGTGAGTATCCTTTCCTCTATTGCTTGGAGAGCGCTTGGTTCGCCAGCACTCTTACCTGAGATGAGAAATCTATCAGGTTTTGATAAAGGAACCAATCGACCTTTAGGGATCCTCCCCAATGTGCCTGTAACATTGAAAGGGAAGACCGTTCAAATGAACGTGATGGTCGTTCAAGGACCCTTAGATTATAACCTACTCCTTGGACGAGACTATATATATTGCATGGGAGCTGTAGTCTCCTCACTCTTTAGAGTAATGTGTTTTCCGCATGAAGGAAGAATGGTCAAGCTCGTGGACCAACTTTCGTTTCCCGGATCACACATCGCAAATAGTCATATGCCATCCCTAAATGGTCTATTCATGCAAGAAGTGTCTCAACCCACGGTCCGTCCTCCTGATGAGCGCGAGTAACCCGGGAGGATATGACTGGAACCCAGGGGGCATGCATCCTGGCCTGCTTCGGCAGGGAAACTTTGGGTATAGGATAGGTTTCCGCGGGAGAATATGACTAGTCCGTACCCCGTCCGGGGGTGGAAGAGGGGTTGTTCTAGAATAAGATTCTTTTGTCAAAGTTACGTGTTTGACAAAGGTCATTCACCCTTGTCTATTTCGGTAGACATTGCCGAGGAAGTGTTTTGTTGAAAAAATAACAGGACAATCTTTGGGTAACCTAAAAGAGGTAAGCCTCTCTCGATTAAAACAAATGTTTTGGCGGAGGGTAAGTAGAGGTAACCTTGAAACTCTGTTTTATACCTGGGGGCATGCAAACCTTTTGGAGTGCAAGCAAAGAGCGGTTATTTATCTGTTTTTTGGGTTAGTCGTTTCCTAACTTGTATAAAGAAAGGAGAGTGAGCATAGCTTTGGTAAGGCGCAAGCTCTATAAAAAATGGGATCTTTCATGAGACACTCTTATCAAAAGACTGGGTAATCGAGCAGTTTTAGCATAAAGTTCATGCTCGTTAAAAAATAAACGCAAGATCCGAGCAGTTTTAACGCGGTCTTCATGCTCGTTAAAAAATAAATATAAGCAGTGAGCAATGTTTCCTCCAGAGTTTAAGCTCATTTTTAACTAAAAAATGAACCTATCCCGGTAAATAACCGCTGTGATCGTAAATTTATCAGCCATAAAAGCCTCGGTCGTGTTTGCACCCGCCACCTCCACTTTCATTTGGCCGATCGTTCACCTCCATATGATTGTTTACCCATTTTGAGGAACAGCTGCGAAGAGTGATTTCACCTAGCCATCCTTGTGACACTGCCGTGATTGGAAAATTCCAACCTGTACTTGGAATCAGTTGCTATCCCTGTTTATCACTCGTTCCTCAAAAGACGAGTCTTCTTTAAGCTCTTTTCAACTGACTCGTAAAATATGAAAAGATTGCCGAGTTTTGGCCTTCTAGCTCGTTAAAGGACCGGAAGAGCTATCCCTCCTCTAGATTTTAATCTTTTTGGACTTGAGGGATTATTGCACAAAAAGGTCGAGCGCTTGTTTTATTCGGCTCGTTAAAGTTATCGAAAACTCATCCCTTCTGTATTGTTTTATACTTTTTCGGACTTAAGGGATTAGATGACGAAAAATGAATTTTGGAGTTGACTTTATGTACCTTTTCAGAATCTCTAAAAATGAAAAGGACCGAGTTATCCTTGTCGTTAGACTCGTTAAAATTATTAAATAGCGACAAACTTGTCTTTAGACGAGAACGAGTTTCACTATCGCTAAGCTCGTTAAAACATAGCGATGGGCTTGCCCGAAGGGCAGGTTATAGAACAAGCATATGTTATCCTCCTCAAGCTTGAAAAAAATAAAGAGGTACTGGTCAGCAATGACTGGGGAAAAATTGGGAAAAAATCAAGAAAACTTTGATGGTAGCAGGTCGCTCTTGAACATGACACTTTTCCTCCGTATCACAATTCGGGTTGGGTTGTTTCATTCACCGGTCACATCACCATGGTCTTGCCGTACCATCCATATTTGGGGTAATGCTACTGATCCATCGCATCAGTGTCGCCATATGTTCAAGAGAAGTCGTTCAGAAAGAGTCAACCGGGTCCCATCCACTGCCATACATTATCCTTCATCCATTCATGACCGGCACCCTGAATCATATGTCACAGATTGTTTTCACCTCCATTAAAATCATTAGCTCCATTCCGTGTCACTGATGTGGGATTCATTAAGGCCCTCCTTTGACGGATCACTCCTTGTCGACATCAGCTCATTATCCAAGGAGTTGATCTAGGAACAACCCCTTCAGTACTTTGAAGCTTGCATGCCTCAATGGCAAGTTTCTCACTTCCGGCGACAGGTATACATCAATGACCTTCGACCAGAAGATTTTGCGTGGTGTTCGACACCAAGTCCCTTATTCACACCACGTGAATTGTACTACAGTACCTTGAGGGTCATTATCATTATCGGTGATTCCTCTCGCGCTTGTTAACGGTTTACATCATTGACCGGTAATCAAGCGATGTCTTTCCATGTTCGACTTCAGCGCAATTCTCACATGGATCGACTTGTACTTAGAGTGAAGATCGAACGAGTTTGAAGACCTCGGATCTAGTTTCATCCATCCGGGCTGCGATATATATTCAGGAAAGATAAAGACATTTGACATGTACATCATTGCAGCAGATGATCATCCTACTCAAAGGATGATAATTTTCACCAAAATTATCAGTCTACCATCAGACGATCGTCTGTTCTATGTACAAAAATGAATTTATAAAGCTGAGCATGGGAATGCCCGCCTCAGCTAGATCATGAAATCAGAATGAATCATAATGTATTGTATTGTATTTCATTACAGGTCTCCTCCCAGCAGATGGATGAACTTCGGACCCTCCTGGATAAAGCATTTCACCCGATAAACGACCTCATACTTTAGGGGGCAACTGTTATAGACATTTTTGTGCCTTGCATCACTGAGCATGAAATGTCAATAATCAAGGGATCCAAAGTCCCTAAACATGTTGTTCCTACCCCTAGAGGAACAAGGCCAAGTAACCACAACAATTCACAAAAGTTCTCCACCTGAAAACACTCAAAAACAAGGCAATTCTGGATCATGTCAACTGCTCCACTGAGCATCTGTGCTGAATGTCAACTGCTCCACTATCTACCTGCGTTGAATGTCAACTGCAAAGAAGGCTACCTGCGCTGGGCGAGTTTGGACATGTGGTAGAGTCATTCCTCAAGGTGTCAATGCCCAGGAAGCTTCCAAAATGACACTTGGATCAGGGAATTCGACTGGTGATGAGTAAGAGGTTCCAAATCTCCAAGTGGAAGCAAGAACCTCCAAGTGGACTCAAGAACTGAAGTGGGAGAGGACACTAGTCAGTCTCAGACCAGTCTCAAGCTGACTCATCCTCTCTCCAATATCCCTATATATAGATCTCTCTCCATGAGGTCTAGGGAGGCTGGAATTTAGTATTTGCAAAGAATTGCTGTTGGTTTGTGGCTGGAACATTGGGTGTGTTATGCCATGAAGGGAGCTGAAGAAGGAATTCCATTCTGCTGGGAAGGAGATGCTGGGTTGGAGCCCTATGGGTTGTATCTCTTCCTGAACCCTGTTACTTTCAATAAAGTTATCTTGATTCTTTCCTATATGCTGGTGTATTTTGTGTAACTGCATTAGTATATTTGATTTACTTCTAATCCTGAATCATTTATGAATATGTATATCTGCCTTTGTATTGTGTTCTTCTCTTGTTGCAAGTAGCTGTTCTCTTGTCACAGGTAGCTGTTCTCTTGTGATCTCGTGGGATTCAAGTAGCTGTTCTCTTGATCAAGCGAGGAAGCAAGTAGCTGTGGACACACAAAGAGAAGAGGATCTAGTTCGAGGGACAACCGAAAGACAACGGTAAGTCTACCGATCTCCTCTCTTTCATATTTCATAAAGGAAGAAATCATGATAGCTGTATTCGTTTGTTGCTAAGGCGCTGTCACACCTTAGGTGGATAGGATCGTCCTAAATAGGCATTTTTCCCCACAACATAACCGGAGTCTCTGATGTCGTTGGAACACTTGTTCTAACTTTAATAGGAGATTTGGAACCAGTTAAACGAGTTCGCTTTGTCCGTACTGGCTTCGATTCCGGAGACAAAGACAATTGACTTGTAAGCCTCCGCGAACGACGGGGTTTCAATTGGCTTTCTTCCACGATTGCGGATTACTCGATCAACTAAAATAAAGGGGAAGTATGTTTCCGAATTAAATGAATTTTAGACGCTTTGACACAACTTGTTTTTTCAGTTTTTAAGAGTCGAGAAAAAACAAAAGATGACTCTAGTCTCCTTCGATTTTTAATGAGCCTGAAGTGACAAGTGCTCAGATGGACCTTTTCCGTTAAGGAGTCTGAAAAGGAATGAAAGGGACTGCTCTGGAAGTCTAGGTAGAGGGAGTACCAAACCAATCGCAAAACTGCATAATACTTTTTACGGTACGACAGTCAATCTTCCCGAATGCTGTGTTCAGTGCATTGCGATCGATAGGGCGGTAGACACGGCTTCCTTTGGATAAAGGATTTAAGCCTATTGGGGTCTCCCAAAATATACGCGACGGTACGTGGGAGCACAAGTCTGTACTGGCACTTATCGTCTCAAAGTGGAGGAATCACCCAACCATCAGTGAGAACAACAGTTACCAGGCTTTACGACGTCGGAATACGTCTCTAGCCTAGACCTCTAAATGTTGTGCGTTAAGTTCCAAAGCGTTGTTAGATTCATTGAATTTATTTTAAGTTGATCTTGTTTATGAAGTTTGCCTTTCGGGTTCACCACGAGATGTAGATGTAATTCCTAAAATGCAATCTAAGATGATAAACAAAATTTTTATCTCTTTTATGCAATGAAAATCCTAGCTACTAGGGAAAAGAAAGACAGAATCTTTTCACAAAGAGCAAAGAGCACACTGTAAATGCACTTTCCTAAATCAAGCCAAACAGACTGTCTATATGCAAATGCACGTGCATGTATTTGTTTTCGACTTTCTTAATATATGGATGCTAAAAAGAAAGTTGATGCACAAATCTGAATTTCTTTTCAAGCGACAAATATAAACAAGCTTCTTTCCGAAATAAAAAATAGAGATGATTACGACACCTTATGATCTTGAAATGAATACTCGTTTTTTGGCACTAGAAAATCACAAATTCAGACCAAAAGCAATAGTAACAGGATAATCAACCATCAACAGCAATCAAACTCTTTCCTACGATTGAAATCGACACTTGCGACATATTCAAATCAAAGGACGACAGTATGATTATGCTACTTTTGCAAAGGAGAACTGTAAATGACTCAACAAACACACAAAATCATCTACAGTTCTTTTGTACAAAGGAGGCGGAATAACAGCAAGGAAAAGGAGTTTCAAACAGAAATATAATGATCACAAGCAGCAAAATTCAGGAATAGAACTGGAAAGAATGAAGCACAGAATCCACAGCTACACAGAGCTAGTCTGATCAGCGCACCTGTAACACAGAGAATATGAAATGCAACGCAGGTTGTCCACTCCGGAAGTGTGCTGAAATTCAGAATCTCTTAACAGTACCTGCGCTGGGCCAGAAACGAGACTCTGTTCGGGTTCCGGGTCACAGTTTGCAGTTCAGTTCTTGGTTTTTGGCCGAGTAAAAAGCAATCAGTAATTCAACAATCGGGGGTAGATCTAAGGAGGATCTAAGAGCTATCACAAGGGCAATCAGATAGTTTGTGAATCAGTTGTTTAAATCATAAACAAATCCAGTGAATGGATTGAAGCAGCAGTTGTCTACTTTGCATTTGTTATGGCAAATGCAGTTCGAATGCTACTTATAAGTTTATGAAACAAACAAGCAAAGAATGATAAACAAACAAACTAATTAGCTCCCCAGTGGAGTCACCATTTCGTTACAGGGAAAAGTGTCTATATAGAACTGCTCTATCCCACTAAGGTGTGACAGCTGCCTTAGAAACAAACAGAGAAAAACTACTTTTGTTTTTCCTTTATGAATTATAGATAGAGAGGAATAGAAAGACCAACCTCTGTCTTGCGCTAATCCTTCGATTCGATCCTTCTCTTCTTTGATAGTCCTCAACTACCTGCTCCCTTGCACACCCAGCTTCACAAAGTACCTGTAAGATCACAGAAGCATAGCACTATACAAAGACATGGATCTATATTCATAAACAATCTAGGATCAGATGTAAATTGACTATACAAATGTAACAAGCATCAATGATACAAAAGCATGGAGGAAAACTCAAATAGTTTTTATTGATAAACAAGAAAAGGTCCAGGAGGAGTTACAACCAGTTGTTCCGACCCAGCATCAACCTCCCAGCAAAGAAGCCCCTCTTCACCTCAAACAAAGCATAGATCACCCAACAATCTGATGTTTGTCTCAAAAAACCAACAACAATTCCTTACAATATGCAAAATTCCAGCCTCTGGATCTCTGGGATGAGGGATCCATATATAGATATCTGTAAGGGGGATGAGTCAGCTTGTGATTTGATTAGTGTCTTCTCTCTGATAGTTCTTGCTTCCACTTGGAGACTGAAGGCCTCTTACTCATCCTTGGTCGAATTCAGTGAGGCAAGTGTCATAGGAGAAGATTCTGGAAGCTTCCATTGTCTCTCCACCTCGCGGAATGACACTACCATTTGTCATTTCTCACCCATCGCACCCCACAAAAGGGAATTTTGAAATGCAACACACCCTCACAGTGTATTTAGGTGCAATATAACGCACCTAGCCAGTGGAGCAGCTGAAATGATCCTGTTTTGACCAATTCTGAGCATTTTCTCATGGAGAACTTCTGGGAGAAGCTGTAATCTGTCGACCTTGTTCCTTTAGGAGTTAGAACAACACTTTTAGGGACTTAGGAGTCCTTGGTTTATGGACATTTCATGCTTGTGGTTGTAAGGCACAAAAATGTCTATAACAACCTCCCACGAGCGAGCCAAGCTTCAGTGTGTTCTTGAATAAATTTCCGCTCTGAAATTCTCATTCGCTTGCACATACTCAAGGTGTTGCGTCGCCCTTTACCCCAAGAACCAAGGTAAGGGAAATGAAGCCGCATGCTGTGGCTCCAAACTAGAACAGGTGTGGTACTAAGATGACATACTCCACCGCGTATCGACTGTAGGTGAAGGGCGGATGTGCCACAAGGCTTCATGGATGTCACGAACATGCATGGGATGATGCGACAGGGGGAGGAGGTGATTGGGGTGGAGAACATATCATGGAGGGGTGGAAGGGAGAGGTATGCAAGGGAGGTGGGAGGGGAGTGGATAGAAGAAGGGAAAGGGGGGTTAAATAAGAAGGAAGGGGAGCAGAGTGGAGGAGGGTGGGGGGAGGGGGAAGGGAGAGGGAAGGGGAGAGCAAGGGGGAGGGCGGAGGGGAAACATTTCCAATAATTTCAAACTTTTTAAGTTTTTAACCTTCCTTGCCTTCCTTCGAGTCATTATCAACATCCTACAATTGTCGCTCTTCAACATCTTAAGGGATATTTGTCGTGCTCTCGACATCATTTAGTATACATTTTTTTCTCCCAATTGGCATGCTTGTCGACTTCTTGGTTATTTACTCTCAAGGCATGGTAGAAGGACACTAAATCAAAAGAAGGGAGCATGTTTTGGGCTCTGTTAATTATCTGGGTCAGGGTAGTGTTCTTACTTTTTGTAGTGTTGATCATATGTCTGATAATGATCATGGAATCTCCTAACACCTGAATTGTTTTTATGGCCTTTCTTTGTGCCAGGTTTAGGCTCAGAAGCAAGCCATATGCTTCTTCTTGATTATTTGTCTTCCATCCAAGCCCCCAAGCATATATGCATTTAATGTTTCCTTCTGGATTAATGAGAATCCTCCCACTCCTTCCACCCCAGGATTACCTTTTGGCGCACCATCAAATTGGAGGGTCCATTTGTTTTTGCATCTTATCCATTCCACTAGACCTTCCGAAGAGAACCTCAAAAATCCAATTGGCCCAAGAATAAGAGGTACTTATTGTTCAGTGGTTGTCATTGATGTCAACCCAAGCAGCACATGGGGCTACCCCGATCTTGCATGGGCATTTTGACTTGAAAAATCATCCTATTCTAAGTCAAGGATATTTTATATGGATTCTACTCATCGAGATGTTTCCATTGATATATGGCATGCCACGTAGTTCTTCACAGTTTGAGAGTTATTTGTGTTTGAAGTTAGTAACCCGAGTTAGTGGGCTAAAACCCCATGGGGTTGTGCCATGGCACTCACCATTAGTTGTGGTCATGGAATAGTCAATAATTAATAATGTTTTATGCTCCTAAAATCTCTCCAATGTTCACTTGTTGAGGACCCTCTCAACTCAAGACATTTCTATAAATAGTGACCCTCATATACTCCTCATGCAAGCACTTTTAACGAACTATCTTGTGAGAATACCTCTGTAATTTTTTGGCTCTCATGAGCTTCTAATGTAGGATCTGTTGTAGGGAGATTAAGGTTTCGTTGAGTTCTAGTTAGGGCACAAAATTATGATGAAGTTTGAAGGTCTGTTTTGAAACAAGTTTAGAGCCTTGGATTCTAGGATTTCACTGCTTCAAACAGGACATCATGGAATTTTCGCTATAACTTTTTTTCTACGAAGCTTAAAAATATGAAATTAAAACCCATTTGAGCCAAAATCTAGATGAACCTCACGACCTAATTTCAGATCTTGATTTGCTATATTTTCGGAGATATGATCTAAGGAAATTATCATTTTTGCAGGCTTCAGAATTCCATGTCAAACATGCAACCTTGGGAAAATCGTCATAACATTCTCTTTGAGCATGGGATTCAAATTTCGTAAATAGTGACAAAAAGAGGACAAATTTAGTTTGTTGGGTATTGTTTTCAGGGCCGAAGGTAGAAACAGTGACATATGGCACTTCGTACAAGTTCACTCTACTGAATTAGTCTATAATCAGGTCATCGTGGGAGATTGGGTATAAACCTTTATTGAAGAATCCAATCTTGATAAGACCTATGGGGTTGGAAAGAAGACTTAGAGGGCTACCACAGAATGAAATTTCAGACCATGAGGATCCAAAATTACATATATATAATAGATTCGATATCGAGCTCCTAGAAGGCAGAGAAAGGATCACTGCAGTAGGACCACACATCAACAGTCAAGGGTAAGTTTGCTACATCAAGGTATGTATGATTAGTGTTTACATTTAAATTTTGAATATCATCTCTGACATGTGTTTTTTCAGGACATTGTAAGTATTTTTTTTGTGTATTGATTTGGGTCTTGTTCATTAATGCATGTGCAGGAAGGAGGACACTTTAGGACAACTCAGACACATACTAGAAGGACATGTAGCACCAAAGTACCATTACTTGAAGAAAGCACGACATTACCTCAAAAGTTGCAAGTGATCGAAGAAGCCATGTCAAGTCAAGCATCATTTCTTGTCAAGAGTCAATATTGTAAAATATCATCATTGTAAACTTGTAAAAGAGTCATTATTGTAAAAAGTCAATATGCCTAGAGTTGAAGAGGCATTGTTGGGAGGTATAGGAGTCATTGTTGGATGATGTCATGGTTAGGTTGCAGGTCATAGTGTGATTCGGTAATTGGTCAAATACAAGAAAATCATTATAAATTATATTGTATCGTGGATCATTGTCCCTCGTACGGGAGTCCACACTCTTGTTTCATTTCTGGTCATTATAGGGTGGCAGGGAGGTGCTAGGCAGGTGCATGAAGTCGCCTATAGGTTGGAGCCTGTGAACACTTTAGGGTGGTAGGTTGGTATAGGATGTTGGGGCAACCATTTAGTTGACTACTGAAGAAAACAGGGCATTGGGGTGTCCTTCCAGTGGGAGGTGGAGAAGAATGCTTTTCTAGAATTCTAGGAAGTTGTAACTTTCATTTTAGTTGGGGCTGAAGATTAAAGATTTTATTAGAATTTATTAGAAAAGTGTTCGGTGATTTTTGACTCGGAGGGGGTTTTCCTTCTAAAATTGTTGTGCCTACTATGTTTTATTGTTTACTGTTGTTACTGGATAAACATTAATAATAATTGAAGATTAACTAATGCTCTGAAAAGATTTAAAAGTATTATTTGCTAAGAAATACTGATTAACCCTCCTTCTTAGTATTTTAACAATTGGTATCAGAGTTTGGTTCCTTGAATAATAGTCTAACAACTGGAAGAATATCATGGAATATACCGAGAATAGAGTTCCTTTGTTCAATGGAAATAACTATGCACTTTGGAGTGGAAGAATGCAGGTTCATTTGTTGGCACAAGGATATGAAGTATGGGAAATCATTGAAAAAGGCTTCACATCAACCCTGAATGAAAAAGGTAAGAAAAATATGGTATATGATGAAAATGCTAAAGATCTTATTATCAGTGGGCTTATTGAATCTATCTATCTTAAGGTATTGAGTTGCAAAACTGCTAAAGAGGTATGGGGCAAGCTTGAGAATATATATGTAGGTGACTCACAAGTGAAAGAAGCAAAGCTTCAAATTTTCAGGGAAAAATTTGAGCAACTCAAAATGAAGGAAGATGAAGATATTGTTGCATACTTTTAGTGTGTTGATGAAACAACAAATACATTGGAAGGTTTGGGAGAACCTGTCGACACAAAAATTGTTGTCCGAAAGATCCTCAGAACCTTGCCAACAAGATTCAACCCAAAGGTATCTGTCTTGGAAGATAGATTGAATCTGACCAATCTCAGCATAGATGAATTGCATGGAATTCTCATGGCATATGAAATGAGGATTGAAGAAGAGGATGGTACATCTCACTTAGAAACAACATTTTCCGCATCCAAGAAGACTAGTAAGGATAAGTAGACTCCGAAAGCGAAAACTTGCAGTTGTAAAAATGAAGAAGATGAAGAAGAATTTTCAGATTTTTTTTTTTTGCTTACTTCACATGAAAGATGAGAACAGGTACGAGAAAATTCAAAGTTAAACTTCCATTGATATGTTTTGATTGTGGCGAGGTTGGGCATTTTTTAGCCAAGTGTCCTCACAAAAATGAGGATTTATTAAAAGGAAATAAATGTCCTAGGAAGTTCAACGAGCAATGTGAAGAAATGGTTTAAGAAGAGTTTCTTCTCCAAAGAAGATAGCTCCTCATCCGATCAAGATAGTGATGACAAAGAAGAAATCAATGGAAGAGTATTGTTTATGGCCAAGCACAATAAGAAAGAGGCATTTGGTGAACAAGGAGACGGAGAAGAAGAGATGGCTAAGGTTGAATTTCAAAATGAACTAATCAAGGTTTTCAAAGAGCTCAAGGCCGAGAAGAAGCACGTTAACACTCTTGAAGATGAATTAAAGACAGAAATGGAACAAGTCCTAAATCTTAAAATCAAGGTTGAAGAATACAACCGAATCGAAGAATCACTCACGAAAGAATTAAAGGAAAGAAATAAGGAAAGAGAGGCATTTGAAGCTGAAATAGTCTCTCTACGAAAAGAAGTAAAAAATTAAAAAACTCTTCAAAAATATGCCAACAGCTCAAAGGCATTGGAAGAATTCATCAACAATCAACGATTATGCAGTGACAAGAGTGGCTTTGGTTACAAACAAAAATCCGATAAGGAGTCAAGTCCTTCTATGACAACAAAAGAAGATGGATATGCAAAATCTACCAAGCAGGTAAATCCTTCAGTTAAATCAAGAGATCAAGACTCATAGGAAGAACCATGGAAAACAATTCCTCAAAGAAGATTTCCTCCCAGTTATCAAACTGTCTTTTATGGTCATTGTTATTTATGTGGAAGGTTTGGGCAAAGCACTGTAGAATGTCACATGTATGTTTGTAATGAATATAGTTCCAGGAGATCTCTCAAAAATGGATATTCCAGAACTTAGCAGAGTAACAATAGATTTTATCATTTGAGGGATGATGTCGAATGTTATAAATGTAACAATTTTGGACATATGGCTAAATATTTCCGACTTGGAAGCTCTTCAAATGAATTCTCGCAAAATCAGAATGAACAAGTATGGAAAAAGAAGACTGAAAAATGTGTTATCGCTCTCAAGGCTCAAAGCAACAAAATTTTTGGTATGTTGACAGTGGTTTCTCAATGCATATGACTAGAGATAAAAATAAGTTCATATCCTTGAAGGAAAAGAAGGATGGAACAATGTCTTTTGGAAATGATGGGTCTTCAAATGTCATAGGAGCAAGTACGGTCACACTTGGAAGCAAGGATGCATTAGCGAAGGATGTGTTGTTGGTTGAAAATATGAATCACAATCTGCTCAATGTTGGACATATGTGTGATCAAGGACACATGATGCCATTCGACTCTAAGAAATGTGAAATCAGGAAAGGCAAGTTTGCTAAAATTGTAGCTACATCAAGCAGAGCTCCAATTGGTATATATATTTTGGATGAGGCACCTAAAGGGTGATTTTTAGTGAAAGAAGATGAATTTTGGCTATGGAACAAATGAATGGGACATATAAATTTCGACAAATTAGTCAGGATCAACAAAAGGAAGCAGTAAGAGATATGCGGAAAATTTCAAAACCTACCAATACGATATGTGAAGCTTATAGAAAAGACAAATAGACGAAAGTAAAGTTCAAGACAAAAGAACACTTTGCATCACGTCCATTGGAATTAATACATACTGATCTCTGTGGTCTTGTGAGAACAAAAGGTTTAGACGGAGAATTATACTTTATGCTATTGATAGATGATTACACCAGAATGACAACTGTTAGTTTCTTAAAGAAAAAGTCAGAGGCATTCGAGTGTTTTAAAATCTACAAGGAATTGGTTGAATGAAACTAATTTGAAGATCAAGTGTCTGAGACCAGATAATGGTAGAGAATTCACTTCCAAGGTATTTTAGCAGTATTGTGATGAAAATGGAATAAAAAGCCAATTCTCAACAACCATAACACCACAAAAAAATGGAGTTGTTGAAAGAAAAAACAGAACGGTACAGGAAATGGCCAGAACAATGTTGAATGACTCGAAATTAGATGATAAATTCTGGGTTCAAGCAATCGATACAGTTGTATTCATTATAAACAAAGGTCTTCTTCAGAACAATTGTAACATGACTCCTTACGAACTATGGAGAGGAAGACCGGCTAACGTCAAATACTTCAAAATATTTTGAAGTAAATGCTACATCAAAAGAGAAGACTGAAATTGGGCAAGTTAGATTCCCGTGTTGACGAAGGTATTTTCGTTGGTTATTCACGTAAAATAAAGGCTTATAGATGCTACAATATGAGGCGAAAACAAATAGTTGAAAGCATAAATATTACTTTTGATGAAGACTGTGTTCTAAAGGATAACAATGAGATCATCTCTGAGGGGCTTGAGGTAGAATCTGTGAAGGATGAAGAAGAAGCTCTAGAACAATACCAATCAAATAAGGAAACAACAGTCAACTAAGAGGAAATAAGAAATGATCAGCAGGATGTACAAGAAACTTCTCCAAAAGTTTTAAAAGAATGGTGTCAAAAGAATCATCCGTCAAATCAAATCATCGGCAACATAAATGAAGGAATTAGAACCAGAAGAAGTCGAAAACTTCGTTCATCACAGCAAGCCCACCTTGCTCTTTTAGCAACTTTTGAACCTAGAAATTTTGAGGAAGCTAGTCAAGATGAACACTCGGTAGCAACTATGAATGAAGAACTGGATCAAATTGAGAAGAACGACACTTGGGAATTGGTTCCACAACCAAAGGATAAAAATGTTATTAGAACTAAATGGCTCTTCAGAAACAAATTGAATGAGGACGAACATGTTACTAGGAATAAGGCAAGATAGTCTACAAAGGATATGCACAAGTAGAAGGAATTGATTTTGAAGAAAAATTTGCTCCAATTGCCAGAAGCGAAGCTATTAGGATGTTTCTCGCTTATGCATGCTCGAGAAAAATCAAGGCGTACCAAATGGATGTTAAGTCAAACTTTCTAAATGGTGAATTGGAAGAAGAATTTTACATTGAACAACACAAAGGTTTTCTGCTCTCTGACAAGGAAGACTACGTTTGCAAATTAAAGAAGGGCACCAAGATAACCTAACAATTATTGGGGTATATGTGGACGATATAATCTTTGGAAGAAATGATGACAGATTAAGTAAAAACTTTGCCACAAAGATGCAAAGTGAGTTTGAAATGTCTTTACTTGGCAAGTTGGCATACTTTTTAGGGTATCAGGTATCTCAACAGGATAAAGGAATATTTATATATCAAACCAAGTACATCAAGGAAATGCTCAAGAAATTCAAGATGGAAGATTGCAAGCCTGTCCTTACCCTAATGGTAACACGTTGCAAGTTAAGTTTAGAAAATTTGTCAAAGGATGTGGACCAAAGCTTGTATAGATCTATGATTGACAGTCTTCTATATGTGACAACTTCTTGGTTTGATGTAATGCAGGCAGTTGGACAAGTAGCAAGATTCCAAGTAGCACCAAAAGAATATCATATTAATGCCATCAAAAGAATTCTTCGATATCTTAAGGGCATAACATAATATGGTTTATGGTATCCCAAAGGAAATGATCTAGTTATCCAATCTTATATAGATGCAGATTGGGTAGGAAGTGTTGATGATCAAACGAGTACTAGTGGAGCAACATTCTATCTAGGTGGTTGCCTTGTTTCATGGTTAAGTAAAAAGTAGTCTCCAATCTCGTTATCCACAAGGATAACATAATATATTGTGACAACAACTTGTTGTACTCAAGTTCTATGGATGAAGCAAAATTTGCAAGATATTCAAGTCAAGTTTGATGAACCTATTCCCATCTTCTGTGATAACACCAGTGCCATCAGTAGCTCCAATAATCCTGTGATGCATTCCAAAATAAAGCACAATCCGATCAAATATCATTTCCTTAGAGAGCAGGTCATCGAAAACAATATCAGGCTTGAATATGTTGGCACAAAGAAACAAATTGCTGACATCTTTAACAAACCATTACCTCGTGAAGCATTTGAGTATCTTCACCAAAAGCTTGGGATTCTCCCAAGTTCTCATTAGACTCTTTCTCTTATGTAACTAAGTAAAAAAGGGGAGTGGAGGTGTGTACAGGTCCACATGATGATAATTTGTTAGGGGGAGTTACCCTTTGACATTGATGACAAAGGGGGAGAGAAGGCAGTAGGAAGAGATGTCATGATCACAGGGGGAGTACTTGTGTTGCCATCAATGCCAAAGGGGGAGATTGTTGATCAGTGGTTGTCATTGATGTCAACCCAAGCAACACCAGGGGCTACCCTAATCTTTCATGGGCATTTTTACTTGAAAACTCATCCTATTCTGAGTCAAGG
The DNA here is from genome assembly GCA_031772625.1 of Pinus tabuliformis. Taxonomy (NCBI): domain Eukaryota; kingdom Viridiplantae; phylum Streptophyta; class Pinopsida; order Pinales; family Pinaceae; genus Pinus; species Pinus tabuliformis. The sequence goes on from CM062819.1 coordinate 1,098,484,590, forward strand.
ATATTCTAGATGGATTTTACTCGTCGAGATGTTTCCATTGATATATGGCACGCCACGTAGTTCTTCACGGTTTGAGAGTTATTCGTGTTTGAAGTTAGTAACCCCAGTTAATGGGCTAAAACCCCATGGGGTTGTGGCATGGAACTCATCATTGGTTGTGGTCATTGAATAGTCAATAATTAATAATGTGTTATGATCCTAAAATCCCTCCAACATTCACTTTTTTAGGACCCTCTCAACTCAAGACATTTCTATAACGAGTGACCTTCATATCCTCTTCATGCAAGCACTTTTAATGAACTATCTTGTGAGAATACCTTTCTAATTTTTCGGCCCTCGTGAGCTTATAACGTAGGATCTATTGTAGGGAGTTTAAGGTTTCTTTGAGGTCTAGTTAAGGCATAAAATTATGATCAATTTTGAAGATCTGTTTTGAAGCAAGTTTAGAGCCTTGGATTCTAGGATTTCGCTACTTCAAACAGGCCATCATGAAATTTTCTCTATAAAATTTTTTATACGAAGCTTCAAAAGCTTAAATTAAAACCCATTTGAGATGAAATCTTGATGAACCTCGTGACCAAATTTCATATCTTGGTTCACTATATTTTCAGAGATATGATCTGAGGAAGTTAGGGTTTTTGCAGGCTCCTGAATTCCATGTCAAACACGTGACCTTGGGAAAATCGTCATAACTTTCTCTCTGAGCATTAGATTCAAATTTTGTAAATAGTGACAGAAAGAGGACAAACTATAGTTTGTTGGGTACATGGCAATTTGTACAAGTTCTCTCTATTGAACTAGTCTATAATCAGGTCATCATGGGAGATTGGGCATAGCTCTTTCTTGAAGAATCCAATCTGGATTAGACCTATGAGGTTGGAAATAAGACTCAGAGGGCTACCACAACACAAAATTTCAGACCTTTGAGATCTAAAATGACATTGATACAACAGATTCAATATCGAGCTCCTAGAAGGAAAGAAAAAGGATCATTGCAGTAAGGAACACACATCAACAATCAAGGGTAAGTTTGCTACAACAAGGTATGTATGATTAGTGTTTGAATTTGAATTTTGAATATTATCCCTGACATGTGTTTTTGCAGGACACTGTAAGTGTAGAGTCTCATGTCTGTTTTGTTTTTGACACCATTTCCATCCATTTTTCCTCTTTTCATCATTGTTATCAACTCAGATAAACAATAAAACTATATATTTTGACATGGTAAGGTACTCATATGTCTTATTTTTCATATTTATTAGTGTGCCATATTATTAAGTTAAAGATTGTAATAACTATGAAATTAACACAATTTTGCATATGTTTCATGATTCTGTAACTATCTCCATGGTTTGTCGGATTCCAGTACATCAACCAAGCAAAAAATCACATGGGAAAATGGGGATTGATCTCCTCATGGATTTCCTCCTATTCACCCTATCCAAATCATCAAGGAAATTTCCCAGTGGCACAATTAAAGAAGCAATTCAACATGTGGATAAACAGAGCAACGAGAGTTCAAATAGATCACAACTCTCCGATTTGCTTTCCAAATAGCAAATCATCAAGAAACATTAAATTCTCCGCTATAAGATTAACATTTAGATTAGGATTGTTTTAAGTTTTTAAGGCATGATAGTCTCAATCTGTTGAGCACAAATGCTATATATATAACTCTGTAAACAAAAAGCGGGACACACTGACATATATGTAATCTTTAATTGATAGTTTGAAGTTTCATAACTCTGTTCCTTTTTAATTGAAGAAGCATTTTCATCGATATCATGCGCAGTTAGCTCTTGAATTAAAATTGTAAAACCTACTGTTTTGTGGAGGGTCCCTATAGATAGTCGAGGTTCTTTCTTTTATTTTTAGTTCAGTTCATTTCATTTTCGTTATTTCCAGAATTGCATTATCGTAGCTTTCATTTCTTTGTAATTACTTGTTTCCAGCCTTTCATTTGATGTATGTCAATTTCACATCATTTGTATGCTTTCTAAAATAGGACTATGTACATAATTCTCTTCTTTCCATAGCAATTACGTTTGATCAGAACGAATTCATTTTGTTTTTGATTTATTATTTCAAATAGAAGTGTTACTTGCAATGTGTGTATATCTTAATATAGATTGCTTTATAATTTCATTCTTGAATAGAAGAGATTCTTTTTAGAGTAGAAGTAATTGTCTTTCTAGAACATAAGTAGTTTAGTTATAGGTTCCAGAATAACTTTATTTTTAGTTCTTTTAAAAAACATAATTTATCTTTAAGAAGCATTCACAACATTTACAAAATAGTTTTTCTTTTCCATCACCTTGCATAGTAATTCTTTTGAAACTAACAATAATCAGTTAAATAGGATCATGATAGCTTGTCTTAAGTTCCCTTTTAAGAGTTGATCGTAGGAATTTAATTGTAAATCTTCAGTTTTCATTAGGAACATAGGAATAAAGAAAATCCTAAAAACAACCATAATCATTATCTTAATAAATTAAAAAAGGCTTCTGGCATATAGAGTGCACTTGCACTTCACAAGTTTACCAACTCCGGTCGATAAGACATGTAAGCAATTTAAGAACATTGAATTGACTAAACATTTTGGCACCATTGTCGGGTAGTGCAAATAGAAGTCTTGATTTCTTTAAAAAAAAGAAAAAAGATATGCATAGGGAAAGAGACTCTAGGGGTAGATTTGTAGGTAGACGAAAGAGCTCAATTCCAATACCATCACTTACTCCACTACAAAATTGTAGTGCCTCACCACCCATACAAACTCGAATTCCATCCATAATAGGCCAACATAAAATTCCTGAGGTATTAAGATCTAAAATCCAACCTAGAGACTCACCAACTTCATCAATAGACACTGTAATTGAAGAAGATCCCATATCCCCAACAATAGGAATAATTTTCCCATCTTCAACTGGAGAACAACTTCTAGCTCAAGAGTTGGAAGTTCCTACTAAAGAAGAAGAAGAAGAAACCTACTTCAAACCATTGATAGAAGAACTAGAGGAGATTGAAAACCCAATCTTAGAACTAGAATTAGAACCTTATATTAGCTTTGAAGAATCTACAATGGCTGGAGAAGGGGAAGGATAGGTACATAATTTGAATGGTGAACAACCTAGGATTGGAGGGGGAAGAGGAGGCGGAAGAGGTGGAAGATATGGAGGAAGAGGAAGAGGAGAGAATATAAATCCAGAACCTTTTGGATTTCCAATCCTCAATGAAGATACAACTGTAACAATGAAAAATATCTCATCCTCTATCCTTCCAAACTTTCATGGATTAAGGAGTGAATATCTTGAATCATTTCTCTTTAAATTTGAAGTCTTGTGTAGATAACATGATTATCTACATGATGCTCAAAAGTTGAAATTATTCCCTGCAACCCTTAAAGATGCAACATTAAAATGGTTTATGGGTTTAGGAATAAACTCCATAAGAACATGGGAACAAATGAAAACTTCATTCTTAGAGAAATATAAGGATCACTGTATGCCCCATAACATTAAAGATGAAGTCTTTAAAATGACACAAAAAGAAGATGAAAATCTTGAAGATTTCATTGAAATATTTGCTTACAATGTAAAAAGGGCAAAAATGAATAATCTAGATGAGGAAACTTTGAAAGCTCTCTTATTGAAATCAATTAGAGATGAATGGATTGATCTTCTCAATCTAATGGGTAAGGGAGACATTTCTCAGTTATCACTAGGAGAAATTTGTGAGTTGTGCATACACATTTCAAGAGGCAAAGCAAGAATCGGGAAAAATCCAAGAGATCCTCTTCTATCAAGGATTAATAAATTTGCAGCTCGGACAATAAGTAGAGAAGAATTAGGAAATTTGCTTGATAACTTAAAAAAAATTATTTTAGGGAGTCTTAGTGAACAAATTGACACCCTCAAAATACAAAACAAGCAAAAAGCTGTAAATGCTGCATTGTCTATTTTTTTGTCCCAAGTGCAGAAAGAAACATGCCATGAGAGAATTTCCTCTTGATTTAAAAAGTATAGAAAATTGTGTAATTTGTGCGGAAAATCATGATACAAAAGAATGTCCCTCAATACTAGGTCTTAAAACTGTTTATCAAGAAGAAGTAGTACCAAATCAGGTAGATCCTCTCTATTTTATTGCTAAAAGACCTTGGTAGAATCAACAACCAAATACATCTCATGTTTTTAATCCTTAACCATTTGCACAATCTTCGCAAAGTAACTGGATTGACCCAATGGATTGGCAATATTGGCCACAACCTTGGTCACAAGAATGGAAAAATCCTTATCGAAAATTCCCTAAATATCCTCAATTTCCACAATCATTTCCTACTTTTCCTCCACAATATTATCCTCAGCATGTTCAACAAACTCAACCTCATAATGTGAATCCACAACTTTCATTACCATTTCCTCAAAGACCGAATCATTTGTCTGCCCAACCACTTCCAAATCCAAATAACAATAAAATTCACAACCTGTTTACAACATGGAAGGACAAAATTTTCAAACTTACATGATAACTCCACTATATTTGAATAATGTTCAACTTAGATCTGGTAGAATATTAGAAACGAAGTCCCCCTCAATTGTTATTCTAGAAAGTGAAAAAGAAAAGATCCCTGAAGAAGAAAAGTCTCTTAATAATAAAAAAGAAGAAACTAAAAAACAAGTTACTCCAACACATTCAAATAACTCAACTCCTATTATGGAACAACCTTCAATATCTGTTTCAAAACCAACTTTCCTTAAAAGATTAAGAATTGATGAAGGGGAGGAGAAACAAATTTTATTGCCTGATAACGACATGTTAGATGAACTAAAGAATGTTTGCATAAGATTTCCTTTGCTTCAAGCCATCAAATAAATACCAATTTTCATAAAAACAATTAGGGACTTGAGCATAAAAAGACCTGGAAGAAAGAGAAAATAAATCAAAAGAATCCAACTTGTTGGAAAAATTGAAGATATCATGATGGGTAAAACAACAATTCAAAAATATCTTGATCCAGGAAGTCCCATTGTGAAAACACACATCAATGGTGTAGAGATACCAAATACATTGATTGATCTAGGAGCATCCATAAATATCATGAGAAAACAAACTACGAATCAATTAAAACTTTCTAATATTCAATATACACCTACACTATTACAATTGGCAGATAGATCTGTAATCAAAACTGATGGTGTATTAGAAGACATATATGTATCCTTATATTCTTGGGAATACCCTGTTGATTTTATGATTTTAGCACCCAAGAATAATTTAGGAGGACATCCATTGATTCTATGAAGACCATGGCTAGCTACAGTCGAAACTTTCATAAGTTGTAGATCTGGTGACATGTTCATTTCTGATGGGAGTACAACAAAAAAATTCACACTGTATCCACCAACAAAAACAATTGTATCCACCAACAAAAACAACAATAAAGGTTGAAAATGAAGAATGGATAGATGATGACTTCAATATAAGACCAATCTTTGCTACTTCACAATTATATGAAGAAGATCAAATTTTAAATTTAATGGAAAATAGTGAATCTTCATCATATTGTGAATCTAGTCAGATCTTTCAAGAGCAATGCAATATTTAATATTTATCATATCGTCAACTATCCTTGCACTCTATGGAAAAATTTGGCAATTCTACAATTGAAATATTTTCAGGAAAAACTTTGAATATCAACAATAATTTGGAAGAATTTCAAAAGAAAGAATTAATCAAGATGTTACAAGAACATTCATCTGCTTATGCATGGGAATATACTGACATGAAAGGAATTGATCCTAATACTTGTAAACATCATATCTACATTGAAGAAAATGCCAAACCAGTTCGATAACCTCAAAGAAGAATGAATCCAAATTTAAGGGAAATTGTTAAGGAAGAACTAAAAAAACTGTTGAATGTCAATTTTATCTATCCTATATCAGATGGTCAGTGTGTTTCACCCTTAGTAATTGTCCCTAAAAATAATGGAAAATGGAGAGTGTGTATTGACTATAGGGAATTTAATAAAGCCACTTTAAAAGATCACTTTCCACTTCCTTTCATAGATCAAGATTTAGATACATTGGTAGGAAAGAAATATTTTTCATTTTTATATGGTTTTAATGGGTATAACCAAATTCAAGGAGCCCCAGAAGACCAAGATAAAACCATGTTTACCTGCCCATGGGGAACTTATGCTTACCAAGTACTTCCCTTTGGATTGTGTAATGCTCCTGCAACATTCCAAAGAGCAGTATTAAGCAATTTTTTTTATCTAATTCATGATTGTGTGGAAGTGTATATGGATGATTTTACAGTTTATGGAAATTCTTTTGAAGAAGCTCTTAAAATTTTGGAAAAAAAGTTCTCATTAGATGTAAAGAGGAAAATCTCTCATTAAGCCATGAAAAATGTTTTATGATGTTTACTAAAGGAATTGTTCTGGGACACCATATTTAAGAAAATAGAATTAGAGTGGACACATCTAAAGTAGAAGTTATTTCCAAATTACCAATTCCAACCTGTAAACGAGATGTTAGAAGTTTTCTTGGATTTACAGGTTATTATAGAAGACTTATAGAAAAATTTACAAAAATTGCATCTCCACTTTTCAAGCTACTCACAAAAGACTGTGAATTGAATTGGAAATATGATTGCCAAAATGCCTTTGAGTAATTAAAAGAGAAAATCTCTGAAGCGCCCATTCTTAAAGGACCAAAATTGGAAATTACCTTTTCATATTTCGACTGATGCTTCAGATACAACTTTAGGAGCTGTACTAGGACAAAAAGACTTAAATCCATATGACATTTATTACACAAGTAAGAATTTGACTTCTGCAGAGTTAAATTATACTGTCACATAAAAGGAGTTTTTAGTTGTTGTTCATGCCATCAATAAATTCATACATTATGTTACTGGCTATGAAACTTTTGTACATACTGATCATTCTGCAATTAGATACTTAATGAATAAATCAATCATTAATGGAAGAATCACTTGATGGTTATCGTTGCTACAAGAGTTTAACATTACTATTTTGGATCAACCTGGAAAACAAAACACGGTTGATGAATTTTTATCAAGGATTCAAAATGATAACAATGACATGCCTGTAGAAGATAATTTTCCTAATGAATATCTTTTTGCAGTATCTACTAAATCTCCGTGGTTTGAAAATATTGCTAACTATTTGGCTATAGGAAAATTACCATCACACTTATCTCCTTGAGAAAAAAGGAAGGTAATTCAAATTAGTGCACCTTATTCATGGATAAATGAAGAATTGTATAAAACAGGTCCAGATTTGATCATCCAAAGGTGTGTGAGAGAAGATGAAGTACCAGAGATATTGAAGGCTTGTCATGGTGAGCCATGTGGAGGACACTTCACCGACAAAATAACTTCTTACAAAGTCCTTCTCTTAGGATACTATTGGCCTTACCTTTTTAAGGATGCCATAGAGTATGTTAAGAGATGTGATAGTTGTCAAAGGATAGGAAAACTTGTTCCTTCTGATGAGATGCCTCTACAACCTCAAGTACTTATTGAGCCTTTTGAAAAATGGGCTCTAGATTTTTTTGGTCCAATCAATCCACCTTCGAGACAAAAAAGGTACATTCTTGTTTGCACTGATTATGTTACAAAAAGGGTAGAAGCTAAAGCACTTCTTTTTGCTACAAAACATGCTATAGTTCCATTTCTTTTTGAGGGTGTCTTTACTTGTTTTGGTGTTCCAAGAGAAATTGTAACATATCAAGGTACTCAATTTACATCCAAGTTGGTACAAAAGATAATGGAGGAATACAAAATCAAACATCGAAAGTCTACTCCATATCATCCTCAAGCAAATGGACAGGTGGAGTCCACCAATAAAGTCATTGAAGCAATTCTCACCAAAACTGTGCATTTGCATAGAAGAGATTGGGCAGAAAAGCTTCTAGAAGCTTTATGGGCATACCGTACCACATGGAGAAATACTACAGGACATACTCCTTATGAGTTTGTCTATGGAAAACAAGTCTTGTTTCTTGTTGAGTTTCAAGTCAAAACTTTCAAGACAACAATCAAATTGGGTCTTGATCTTTCAGAAGCACAAAAAAAAATAATGGGGCAACTAAATGAACTTGATGAGATAAGACAAGATGCAATCCAAAGAACCAATTTAGTTCAACAATAGAGATCCAGATGGCATGACAAATATATCAAAGAGAGAAAATTTTAGCCACGAGATTGGGCATCACTATTTGATTCAAAGCTCAAAGATTTCCAAGGGAAATTTCAAACTCATTGGCTTGGGTCTTATGAGATTGAAACAATATTTGACAATGGTGGAGTCAGGATTAGAACTATTGATGAAGAAAGGATCACTTTTCTTGTGAATGGTCATCAATTGAGAATCTATCATAAGCCATTGACCAAGGAAGAATTTATCAAATATTTGCAAGATAACACTGATTTAAAGTTGGTGAAGAAGGATTTTCCTTCTTCTCCAACTTGATCTCCAAAAATCTTTTTCTTTCTGAAAAAATATCATAATAATAATAATAATAATAGTAATAATGAATAAACTTGAAAACTAACAATAGTTGGCATGTTTATACAAAAAATCTAAGGTGAAAATCAATTTTTGACACCTTAATTTTCTTCACATCTGTTCTAAACCCATTTTCTTTATGTCCCCCTCTTTTCTTTTTCAAAATAAAATAGCTACAAAATTATTTAGTTTCTGCAGCTCTAACAATTTCTGCATCCAATTTGACATAGATTTCTAATGGAATAATTGAAGAGTGTTTCACTCCCCTCATTGCAAGGCACCTGAAGACAATACAAAGGACAACAACCAAAGGTTAGAAAGCAATAATTCAAAGGTATGCAATTCTTTAATTTGATAATAGGGACAAAAAATCATTAATTATATGAATTCTATAGACATCATACTACCAAATTCAAAATCATTATTATTAAGAGTTGAAGTATCGTGTCAAATCGGATCTAATCCGCCATTCACTCCTCATCATTATACCTACACTCCAACCCACATCCCAATTTTATTGATCTAATCACCCAAATCATGCTCATTCACGCTCTCAACTGTTAGATTATATCACACTTCTTCATACCCTTACCACTCACACTCCCATCATTCACACTCTTGTCCTCATTACTCTGAAACCCTCATACCCTGTCAAACGAACAATCTTGAGACAAAGCTTCTCAGCCATGGGATTTATAGTTAGAACAAAGCCAGTAGGAAGAAATTTTTTACAAGGATATCCGCAGACAAGAGAATTGTTGCAAAAAGTGCAGTGGCTGGAGTTTGTGGAGAAATTTGACAATTTCCGCAAAGAAGTAACCAAATCCTTCGCCAAAGACTTTGATGGGGTGGAAGTCGAGATAGGGGACATAAATTTTATAGTGACATAATCCTTTGTTGCCGAAGCTACTGGATTGCCTCGAATTGGAGAAAAATGGTTTAAAAATAGAGGTATTGAGAGAGAAGACTGGAAGGTTTTTCTGAATAACCCTAGCATGTGTAGGTTTTAACCCCGTACAGAAATTACCTGCATACGAATTCTAAGAACATAAAATAACCAATGCGAGAGCATAACACATAAAACACATATACGCAGATATTTCCCTTGGATCCCAAAACCGGGACGACCAACTTGATTTTTCATTATATTCCTTTCAATGTTACAATACATATATATACATGCCGAAGCATCCAATACCATGGACCGAAAACCATCACGCCCAAAACCATGTGCAAAAACCATGCACAAAACCACAGGTAGGTTTGCCCCACCTAATATAGGGTCCAAAAATTCCCCCCAGGGCGCTACCCTGGACCCTTTAAAGTGGGGCTACCTACCCCCCTCAAACCCCCTGTGACCCCCCCGCTGCACAATCGACGCAATGAGGGGGGGTTCCACCCCCCCAGTTAACTAGGGGAGCTAGTCGTGGAAAGAATATAACACAACCCAACACCATCAACACCACCATTTTCAAGAAAGGAATTCCAAGCACAACATTGAAAAATAAGTGGAGAAATTTACTTCTGATAATTCAAAAATTTGTTACTTGCGAAAGGAGGTTTAGATGCATGCTTTATTGAGGATAATGAAATAAACCTTCCATATTTCTTACTTAATAGCCTAAGAAAGATGTCAGGGAATGTTCAAAGGAAAATTCAGTTTATAGAGAACACCATGTATCACCATGGTCTTATTAAAATCCTTGTTGAATTTTATCTTAAAACTATGGGTGATAATTGGGAAAGCATTTTAGTGAGGAACCATTTTAAGGAAGATAACCAAGAACAACCAAGCAACAACAAGGCTAAGAGAGGGAGAAAAAGAAAAATTGAAGAACCAGTAGAACAAGAACAACAACAATCACAGGAGCTATCAGAGGAGGACATTCCTCTTGCAGAAATTTTAGAGAATATGAACAATAAAGATGTTAGAAGAAATAATGTCAGCCAAAAGACAGAGAACCCATCCAAAACAGAGAAGCCTAAGATAGAAATAAAGAAAGAAAAATTCAAATACCTCCTGTGACAATATTAAGAAGAAGTACCAGACTTAATCCAACAACAAAAGAATGACCTTCAAAAAGTATGGAGCATATCAACTTAGAAGCAGACGAAGATTCAAGGGTTTCTCCGCCAACTTTTATCACACCTCGTCAGAGTCCAGGCCGAAGAACACATGAAATTGATCATTTACAGCAGGAGATTTATGATTATATTGAGTCTCTGGAGAAAAGAGACGTGGAAAAAACATTAGCTTCAAATCAAGAAGAAGTCCAGTTTAGTAAACCACGAGAACCTCAAGTAATAAATGTTTTAAAACAAGAAATTTTCGAGTTGGAGACACTAAAAAGGTACATTCAAAATGAGAATCAAACCCTAAAGGTGTAGAGTGAAATCCAAATGGCTAAGAGTGACAATATCCTTTTACACCTAAATCTGTGGTATAAGAAAAACAAGAAGCTGAAGCAGAAAAATAGAGCTCTACAAAGGCAAGTCATAAACGTGAAGTACAAGATTCTCATGAAAAAGCCAAGGATAGCAGTGGGTGGAAAGAAAGAGAAAAAGATGAAGTTGGATGTACTTGCAGAGTTTTAAAAGAAATGCAGTAATTAAACATGAGACATCAATTTTGTGTTTTGCATGAGGACATGTAAAGACTTCAGCATGGGGGAAGGTAGAGTCTCTTGACTGTTTTGTTTTTGACAACATTTCCATCCATTTTTCCTCTTTTCATCATTACTATCAACTCAAATAAATAGTAAAACTATATATTTTGACATGGTAAGGTACTCAGATGTCTTATTTTTCATATTTATTAATGTGCCTTATTATTAAGTTAAATATTGTAATAGCTATGGAATTAACACGATTCTGCAGTTGTTTCATGATTCCGCAGCTATCTCCATGGTTTGTCGGGTTCCAGTACACCATCCAAGCAAAGAATCACATGGGCATATGGGTATTGATATCCTCATGGATCTCCTCCTATTCGCTCGAGCCAATTCATTAAGGAAATTTCCTAGTGGCACAGTCAAAGAAGCAGGTCAACACGTGGATAAATAGAGCAGTGAGATTTCAAATAGATCACGACTCTCTGATTTGCTTTCCAAATAGAAAATCGTCGAGAAACGTTAAATTCTCCGCTATAAGATTAACACTTAGATTATGATTGTTTTAAGTTTTTAAGGCATGAAAGTCTCAATCTGTTGAGCACGAATGCTATATATATAACTCTGTAAACAGAAAGTGGGACACATAGACATATATGTAATCTTTAATTGACAGTATCAAGTTTCATAACTATGTTCCTTTTTAATTGAAGAAGCATTTTCATCAATATCATGCGCAATTAGTTGTTGAATTAAAATCGTAAAACCTGCTGTTTTGTGGAGGGCCCCTGCAGACAATCAAGGTTCTTTCTTTTATTTTCAGCTCAATTCATTTCGTTTTCATTATTTCCAAAATTGCATTATCACAACTTTCATTTCTTTGTAATTACTTGTTTACAGTCTTTCATTTGTTGTCTGTCAATTTCGCATCATTTGTATGCTTTCTAAAATAGGAATATGTACATGCTTCTCTTCTTTCCATAGCAATTACATTTGATCAGAACACATTCATTCTATTTTTAATTTATTATTTCAAATAGAAGTGTTACTTGCAGTGTGTGTAGATCTTAATATAGATTGGTTTATAAATTCATTATTGAATAGAAGAGATTCTTTTTAGAGTAGAAGTAATTGTCTTTCTAGAACATAAGTAGTTTAGTTATAGGTTCGAGAATAAATTTCTTTTTAGTTCTTTTAAAAACGCAATTTATCTTTAAGAAGTATTCATAGCATTTACAAAATAGTTTTGCTTTTCCATCACCTTGCATAGTAATTCTTTTGAAACTAACAATAGTCAGTTAAATAGGATCATGATAGCTTGTCTTATTTTCCTTTTTAAGAGTTGATTGTAGGAATTTAATTGTAAATCTTCAGTTTTCATTAAAGGAACATAGGAATAAAGAACATCCTTAAAACAACCAGAATCATTATCTTAATAAACTCAAAAAGGCTTCTAGCATATAGAGTGCACTTGCACTTCACAAGTTTACCAACTCCGATCGATAATTTATGTAAGCAATTTAAGAACATTGAATTTACTAAACAATAAGTATTTTGTTTGTGTATTGGTTTGGGTCTTGTTCATTAATGCATGTGCAGGAAGGAGGACACTTCAGGACAACTCAGACACATACTAGAAGGACATGTAGCGCCAAAGTACCATTACTTGAAGCAAGCATGACAATACCTCAGCAGCTGCAAGTGATCCAAGAAGTCGTGTCAAGTCAAGTATCAGTTCTTGTTAAGAGTCAGTATTGTAAAATATCATCATTGTAAAATTGTAAAAGAGTCATTATTGTAAAAATTCAATCTGCCTAGAGTTGAAGAGGCATTGTTGGGAGGTATAGGAGTCATTGTTGGATGATGTCATGGTTAGGTTGCAGGTCATAGTGTGATTGGGTAATCGACCAAGTACAATAAAATCATTGTAAATTATATTATATCATGGATCATTGTCCCTCGTACGGGAGTCCACACTCTTGTTTCATTTCTGGTCATTATAGGGTGGCAGGCAGGTACATGAAGTCGCCTATAGGTTGGAGCCTGTGAACACTTCAAGGTGGTAGGTTGGTCTAGGATGTTGGGGCATCCATTTAATTTGAATACTAAAGAAACTAGGGCATTGGGGTGCCCTTCCAGTGGGATCCGAAGAAGAATGCTTTTCTAGAATTATAGGAAGTTGTAACTTTCATTTCAGTTGGGGCCAAAGATTAAAGAAATTATTAGAAAAGTGTTCAGTGGCTTGTGACTTGGAGGGGGTTTTCCACCTAAAATTGTTGTGCCTACTGTGTTTTATTGTTTACTGTTGTTACTGGATAAACATTAATAATAATTGAAGATTAACTAATGCTTTGAAAAATTTAAAAGTGTTAATTGCTAAGAAATATTGATTCACCCCCCCCCCCACCTAACCCCCTAGTATTTCCAACAATTGGTATTAGAGCTTGGTTCCTTCAATAGCAGTTTAACAACTGGAAGGATATCATGGAATATACCAAGAATAGAGTTCCTTTGTTCAATGGAAATAACTATGCACTTTGGAGTGGAAGAATGCAAGTTCATTTGCTGGCACAAGGATATGAAGTATGGGAAATCATTGAAAAAGGCTTCACATCAACCCTAGATGAACAAGGTAAGAAAAATATGGTATATGATGCAAAGGCTAAAGATATTATTCTTAGTGGGCTTATTGAATCTGTTTATGTTACGATATTGATTTGAAAAACTGATAAAGAAGTATGGGCCAAGCTTGAGAATATATATGCATGAGACTCACAGGTGAAAGAAGCAAAGCTTCAAATTTTCAGGACAAAATTTGAGCAACTCAGAATGAATGAAGATGAAGATATTACTGCATACTTTCAATGTGTTGATGAAACAACAAATACATTGGAAGGTTTGGGAGAACCCGTCGACACAAAAATTTTGTTTGAAAGATCCTCAAAACCTTACCAACAAGATTCAACCCAAATGTATCTATCTTGGAAGATAGATCGAATCTGACCAATCTCAGCATAGATGAATTCCATGGAATTCTCATGGCACATGAAATGAGGTTTGAACAAGAGAATGGTACATCTCACTTAGAAACAACATTTTCCACATCCAAGAAGACTAGTAAGGACAAACAGACTCCGAAAGCGAAAACTTGTAGTTGTAAAAATGAAGAAAAGGAAGAAGATGAAGAAGAATTTTCAGATAAAGAATTTGCCTACTTCACACGAAAGGAGAACAGGTATGGGAAAATTCGAAGGTGAAATTCCAATGATATGTTTTGATTATGTTGATGTTGGGCATTTTGCAGCCAAGTTTCCTCACAAAAATGAGGTTGTTATAAAAGGAAAGAAAGGTCCTAGGAAGTTCAACAACAAAGGCAAGAAGAAATGGTTTAAGAAGAGTTTCTTCTCGAAATAAGATGGCTCCTCATCTAATGAAGATAGTGACGATGAAGAAGAAAACAACAAAAGAGTATTGTTTATGGCCAAGCACAGTTTATGGTCTAGCACAATAAGTAAGAGGCATTTTATGAACAAGGAGACAAAGAAGAAGAGATGGCTAAGGTTGAATTTCAAAATGAAGTAATTCAGGTTATCAAAGAGCTCAAGGCTGAGAAGAAACACGTCAACACTCTTGAAGAAAAATTAAAGACAGAAAGGGAACATGTCCTAAACTTAAAATCAAGGTTGAAGAATACAAATGAATTGAAGAATCTCTCAGGAAAGAATTAAAGGAAACCAACAAGGAAAGAGAGGAATTGGAAGCTGAAATAATCTCTATATGAAAGGAAGTAAAAAATGAAAAAACTCTTCAAAACTACGCTAATAGATTAAAGGCATTGGAAGAACTCATCGGCAATTAGCGATCATGCAGTGACAAGAGTGGTCTTGGTTACAAAGAAAATCTTGAAAAGGAGTCAAGTACTTCTATGACAACAAAAGAAGATGGATATGAAAAATCTACCGAGCAGGTAGATCTCATAGCTAAATCAAGAGATCAAGACTCGTGGGAAGAACCATGGAAACAATACCTCGAAGAATATTTTCTCCCAGGTATCAAAATATCTTTTATGGTCATTGTTATTCATGTGGAAGGTTTCGACATAGAGCTGTAGAATGTCGCATGTATGTTTGGAATGAATATAGTTCCAGGAGATCTTTCAGAAATGGACATTCCAGAACTTAGCAGAATATCAACAGATTTGATCATTTGAGAGATGATTTTGAATGTCACAAATGTAACAATTTTGGGAATCTGGCTTTATAGATTTGGAAGCTCTTCAAAGGAATTCTCACAAAATGAGAATGAACAAGTATGGAAAAAGAAGACTGAAAAATGTGCTATCACTCTCAAGGCTCAAAGCAACATAAACGTTTGGTATGTTGACATTGGTTTCTCAATGCATATGACTGGATATAAAAATAATTTCATATCCTTGAAGGAAAAGAAGGATGGAACAATGTCTTTTGTAAATGATGGGTCTTCAAACGTCATAGGAGCGGGTACAATCACACTTGGAAGCAATAATGCATTAGCGAAGGATGTGTTGTTGGTTGAAAATATGAATCACAATCTGCTCAGTGTTGGACATATGTGCGATCAAGGAGACACTATTCTATTCAACTCTAAGAAATGTGAAATCAAGAAAGGCAATTTGGTAAAATTGTGGCTACAACAAGCAGAGCTTCAAATGATAGACTCCTCGTCCATCTTGGTTTCTTGCAGGAGGGTGATTTCTGGCCTTTCTCTGATGATAAGGGATTTTACTTCCGTGATTATTCTTACTTAACCCCAACCCCTATAATTCCAAGATATAATATTCATTAATCACTTTTTTGGGTTGCCCGCCCCCTTGCTAGGGCCCGTGTTTTTACATTTCTTCCCCCACCTCCTTTGTTTCCTAATTTTCTAGCTGAAGTGGGATAGTGTGTTGGACTCCTAACTCTTTGTCTTTCTTGGTTTATTCCCTTTTAACTTCATTATTTATTTTTCATCCTGATTTATTCTCTTTCCTGGGAGGCTATTTCTGTCTTGTCCCTTCTATTCTATCGCCAGCCGGGCTTAACTGCATCGTTGGTCCCTTACCTTTGGAAGAGATCATAAAGCCTTCCAATTCCTCATCTTCATCTGATGATTCCTCGGAACTGCTATTGGTTTCAGGGCTTGAACTAGACTCCTTGTGACCTTTGGGGGTGGAGTATAAGGGAGCAGAACGAGGGGTAGAGGCCCCAGGAAACAAGGGGGGTGGGGTAGGGCCGGGGGTGGATCAGTAACTTATACCCCATCCATAGAGCCAGATATTTAAAAACTATTCTTAGATTCCAAACCGAGACCACCCCCAACCGGCGAGCTCCTTATGGGGGCCGAGGCCACTCCTATGTTAGCCTACACCGAACCAGGGGTGATGGCGAGAGGAGAATACTTTAAGGACTTGCTACGCTTAACCTAAATCCATTTATCTTTAGGTTCTCCAGAGAGATTCTCTGTAGAGTCTCCACCTTTAGGGAACCGTTTCGTAAAGTGCCGATATTCATGGCACCACTTACACTTGAAGGGAAACTGATCATAATCAATCTCTTGTACATGCATCCAGCTATCCATAAAGAGGTTGACAACCACTGGTAGACCCTTTTCAAGATCCACCTCCACACAGATTCGAGCATAGGAGATCAGGCTATATTTAGGCTTAGAGAAGTCAATGTACTTCCCCAAAGAATTTCCAATAAGCCTGAAAGTCACATCATTCCAACAATGCAGGGGGAGGTAAGGGAGTTTCACCCATACGGGAACTGAGGAGGGAACATTGCATTCAAGGTTGAAACTGGGACTCCACTGATCTAGATAGAACCCCTGGGCTCCCATAAAATACAGACCGCTCCAAAACACAAAGGCCTGATCCAAATGGTTCTCAAAATAGAAATTGTAGAAACCTTTGCCACAGAAAGAGGAAATAACAATGCCCTTAATCATAGGGTTCCAGTTCTTCTCCACCCAGGCCTTAACCATACAAGGGGAAGGCTAGAGGCCCATGAACTGCCTGATAAGGCCTTTGTCTTCCAACTGCAGAGCCCTTGAGCATGCCTAAGGGGCACATATCTCAATCTTGGGGATTTCATCAGCTTTCTTCACAAACTTAGAATCACCTTGCTTGTTGAACTTAGGGGAAGAGTCTACAAGGGTGTTATCGGGAAAAATAGTGTCTATTCAGAGCTGCTAGTCCCACTAAGACAGGTAGCTATCTTAGAAACAAACTAATTAAAGTTACTTGTGTTTTCCTTTATGAGAGATAGATGAGAGAGATGGAGAGAGCACCAACCTCGGTCTTTCACTAGTCTCCTTGCTTGTTTCCTCTCTCCTTTGATAGAGCTTTCACCACTCCTTCCTCACTTTTCTTGCTTCAAAGAACACCTGTAGAGCCAAGGCAGTAAAATACCATCAAAGCATAGATATCTATAACCATAAATAATGTAGGATCAGATGTACATTAACCATATAAATGCATACACAAACAAGATTCAGAGATATACAAGCATATGTAGGAAAACTCAAATAGATTTACTGATAGAAGTAGTAGAAGAGAGGATTACAACTAGGCTGTCTGATCCAGCATCATCCTCCCAGCATGAAAGCCCTCTTCACCTCATACAAAGCAAGATGACCCAACAATGTCTTCAAAGAGAAACCAATAGTGCTTCCTTGCAAATTACAAAATTCCAGCCTCTGGATCTCTTGGATGATGGCTCCATATATAGATGTTTACAGGAGAGTGAGTCAGCTTCTGGGATTTTGATTAGTGTCATTTCACTGATAGTTCTTGGTTCCACTTGGAGATTTCATATCTCTTACTAATCCCTGGGCGAATTCAGAGATGCAAGTGTCATATGAGAAGTTTCTAGAAGATTCTCTGGGTTTCCACACACTGCTTTTGCCATTTGTCTGCTCTCACTCATTGCACCCTACAGAAGGGCTTTCCAGTATGCATCGCACCCCCCGTGTGTAATAGGTGAGATGCATCGCACCCTATGCATGGAGTAGTCTGTATGGTCCTGTTTTGACCAGTTCTGAGTAGTTTTTCATGGAGAACTTTTGGGAGATGATGTAATCAGCTGACCTTGTTCCTTTAGGGTATGAAACAACACTTTTAGGGGTTTAGAAGCCCTTGGTTTATGGAAATATGTGATTGGGTTTCCCCCTAAAGCATGAGGTCGTAAATCCTTTTGATGTCGGGTGAAATGCTTTATAATGAGGATTCAAGGTTTTTCGAACTGGAAGGTGACCTGTAATAAGATACAATACAATACATTATCTTTACAATATTTTCATGATCTAGTTGAGGCAGGCATTCCCATGCTTAGCTTTATAAATTCATATTCATGTACATAAGACAGACAATCGCCTGTGTGGCAGACTGATGATTCTGGTAGAGCCATCATCCTTTAGTTTGGATGATTATCTGTGCAGCAATGATGTACATTTGATGTCTTTATTTTCCTGAATATATCGCAGCCTGGATGGATGAAACTAGATCCGGGGTCTTCAAACTCATTCAATCTTCGCTCGAAGTACAAGTCGATCCATGTGAAAAGATGTTTTGATGTTGAACATGGGCAGACATCGCCTGATTACCAGCCAATGATGTAAGCTGTTAACAGGTGCGAGAGGAATCACCGATAATGATGATGACCCTCAAGGTACTGCAATACAATTCACATGGTGTGAATACATGAGCTGATGTCGAACACCACGTAAAATCTTTCGATCGAAGGCCATTGATGTAAACTTGTCGCCGGAAGTGAGAAACTTGCCATTGAGGCATGCAAGCTTCAAAGTACTGAAAGGTTTGTCCCTAAGTCAACTTCTTGGATAATGAGCTGATGTCGACAAGAAGTGACCCGTCATAGGAGGGCCTTAATGAATCCCACATCTATGACATGGAACGGAGCAAATGATTTTGTGGAGGTGAAAACGATCTGATGATACAAGGTTTAGGGTGGCGGTCATGAAAAATGGAGAGTGAAGGTATTGTAGCGGATGAGACGTTGGATAGGTTGGTGAATTCTCTGAGTGACTTCTCTTAAACATATAGGCGACACTGAAATGGATTGGTTGCGTTAACCCCAAGGTGATGGTACGGTGGACCAATGGTGATATGACCAGTGAATGGAATAACCCAACCCGACTCATTCATGGTGATAGAGTGAAACTGTCATGTTCAAGAGAGACCTACTACCAATGAAGCTATTCAAGTTTTCTTCCCTTTTTCCCTAGTCATTGCTGACCAGTACCTCTTTATTTTTGTCAAGCTCGAGGAGGATAACATATGCTTGTTCTATAATTTTCCCTTCGGGCAAACCTGTGGCTATTTTTTAACGAGCATAGCGACAGTGAAACTCGCTCTTGCTTGCATGGACAAGTTTGTCGCTATTGTTTTAACGCGTTTAATGACAAAGATAACTTGGTCCTTTTCAATTTTAGAGAGTCTAAAAGGGATAGAAAGGCAACTCCAGTGGTCCTTTTTCGTAATGTAATCCCTTAAGTCCAAAAAAGTGTAAAATAATATGAAAGGGATGACTTTTCGATAGTTTTAGCGAGCCGAATAAGACAAGCGCTCGATCTTTTTGTGTAATAATCCCTCAGGTCCAAAAATATTAAAATGTAGAGGAGGGATGGCACTTCCGGTCGCTTTAACGAATTGGAGTGGCCAATTGCTCGGAAATCTTTTCATATTTTACGAGTCAGTTGAAAAGAGCTTAAAGGAGACTCGTTTTTTGAGGAACGAGTGATTTTTTTGGATAGAAACTGGTTCCAGGTAAAGTTTGGAACATTCCAATCATGGAAGTGGAAAGAGGGTGGCTAATAGAATCACTTGTCGCAGCTGTTCCTCCAAAAGGGTAAACAATCAAATGGAGGCGTATGATCGGTTGAAAAAGAGTGGAGGTGATGGTAAGAACATGACCAAGGTTCAAAATATGATAGTCATGCGATCAAAATGGTTATTTACCGGAGGTGGGGTTCATTTTTTAATGAGCTTGAACTCTATGGAAACGTTTTCTCATTGCTAGGTTTATTTTTGATGAGCTTGAACTTCACTTAAAACTACTCATGGTGAGGTTTATTTTTTAACAAGCTTGAACTTTGCGTAAAACTGCTCGTGCCAGTCGTATAATAAGGATGTCTCATCAGTAGGTTCATTTTTTAGGGAGCTTGCCCCATGCACAACTTTGCTCTGAAGCCTTTTGGTATGCAAGCTAGGAATGACCAACTACTGTCCTAGGGGTTAAAGAAATACCAAGGTTAGGTAGGATAGCTTCTCGGCGGGAAACATCTCCTTTACTTTGCCGTTTCTGTTGGTCCCGGTAAGGTGAATGGTTGATCAGACCAATCACCTAACTTAAGCAGTTGAAGTTAGAAAAACTACGGGGTTAGAGTTACGCTGGTCACTTTTCACTTGCGTACGAAAAGGTTTGCATGCCCCCGGGTATAAAGTAGAGTTTCCAGGTCACATATGGAAGTTCTCACATTAGCGAGATTGTTCCATCCGTGTCGTAAACAAAACCTTCCTTTGCGATGTCCATCAAAATGGATAAAGGTGACTGTTGTCAGTCACAATCACATAACCTTTGACGGGGGAATATTTTTCTAGTCCAAATCCATTTTCCTAAACGGACAGGGGTATTAGACTAGTCATATTCCTACGCAGAAACCTATCTTATATCTAGGGTTTTCCTATCGAAGCAGACCAGGGCGCATGCCTCCTGGGTTTCAGTCACGATCACCGAATCACTCGCGATCATCAGGTGGATGGACTGGAGATTGATTAGACATTCCTTGTGCAAAAAGACCAGTTAGGGATGGCATTTGAATAATAGCTATGTTCGAACGAGGGAATGAAAGCTGGTCAACTAGGTGGACCACCTTACCTTCATGTGGAAAACACATCACTCGGAAGAGTGAGGAAACGATCGCTCCCATGCTATAATGTAGTCACGTCCAAGGAGCAGATTGTAATATAATGGCCCTTGGACTACCATCGTGTTCAGATAAACGATTTTCCTTCTCAAAGTTATAGGAAAATTTGGAAGGATCCCTAACGGTCGACTGGTTCCTTTGTTGAAGCCTGACAAATTTCGAATCTCAGGCAGAAGCGATGGCGAACCAAGTGCTTTCAAAGCAGTGGACAAAAGGATACTCATGGAAGCCCCTTCATCTATGATAGTACCAACCATGATCATTCTGTAAGCTTGTACTATGATTCGGAATGGTGCATTAGATGGTAGGCGGGGTCTCCCTAGTAGATTCCAATCAAAGGAAACGACTAGATTGCTTGGAGGTGGGACCGAATAAACGACCGGATAAGTCTCTAACGAACTTCCTTCCTGCGGTAAAGGAATGGGTAGATTGCCCCCATGTTCATCAGAGTCTGTGTTTACGAAGAGAATTTGAACGATGTCGTTCTCATTCTCTCTGGTGACAGTATCATCTGAAGGTGGACCCTCTGAAGGCAAGATTGGGTCGACTGCTGTCTCGACCTGTTGAATTTGGTCCGATGTGGACTCAGAGGGTCTATCTTCAATGATAGGTGCTTCGACCGACAACAATGGTGTGTCAGTCGGATTTTCAACTAGCGATGGACTCGGCAAGAGTTTCTTGTATCCAGGAGGAAGTCGCTGCGGTGATGTAGGACAGTTATCCAAGACTCTTTTAGCTTCGTCTAAGAAGGGACAACGGTGGAGGGCATGATCACCTTCACACAGTCTACAAGGAAATTTGGATCTTCCTTTTTGTCCATTGACTTCGTTTTCACTAGTTGACGGTGTGCTTTCAACATGATCGTCAACGGTTGAAGACACCAGATTGTGCAAGCAGGGAGACCAGTCCCTCAAGATTCATGGGATGTAGGGACAATCTCGATGATAGTGGTATCCCTTGCAAATGACACATGGAGATTTAGGTTTGGATTGTGAAGTGTGTGGATTTTCGCCTGACGATGCATGGTTGCGCCCTTTCGCTGTTGGATTCTTCTTCTTCTTCTCCTTCCCTTTCTTCTTCTTCTCAGTTACTTGGTTTTTAGTGTTACTAGCTTCACCAAGTGAAGAGGAAGAAGGAAAGGGAGAAACAAACGAAATAGAAGGTGGGGGAGCAACTTTAGTATCATCTAGTTGCTGATTTGATTGCTGAGGAATTGTGGTGTTTTGAATGACAGAGGTCGAGAAAAGCCATACGGGCAGGCTAATTGTGAGTCCTGGAAGGGACAATGTGGCCATGTGTGAAGCACCAACCTCCCCCCAAGAGGAGAAGGGACTAGGATTTCCCCCAAGGGGAAATCCTTGATTGGTAGACTCCATTTCTCAACCTAAAGACCAACGAGGGAACAATGACATTATTCCGATTAAAATAAATTTTATGACGCTTTGACACAACTTGCTTTTTCAATTTTTAAGAGTCGAGAAAAATCTAAATATGACTCTAGTCGCCTTTGATTTTTAATGAGCCTGAAGTGACAAGTGCTCAGATGGACCTTTTCTTTTAAGGAGTCTGAAAAGGGACGAAAGTGACTACTTTGGAAATCTAGACAGAGGGATTACCAAACCAATCGCAAAACTACAGAATACTTTTTACGGTACGACAGTCAATCTTCCCGAATGCTATGTTAAGTGCAGTGCGATCGATAGGGCGGCATACACGACTTCCTCAGGATAAAGGATGTAGCCTATTGTGGTCTCCCAATATATACTCGACGGTACATGGGAGCACAAGTCCGTACTGGCATTTTTTGTCTCAAAGAGGAGGAATCACCCAACCTATGATGAAAGCGATAGTTACCAGGCTTTACGACGCTGGAATATGTCTCTAGCCTAGACTTCTAAATGTTGTGCGTTAGGTTCCAAAGCGTTTTTATGTTCATTGAGGTTTATTTTACAGTTGATCTTTCTTAAGAAGTTTTCCTTTAAGGTTCACCACGTGATGTAGATATACAATTCCTAAATATGCAATCTAAGATGATAAACAATCGTTTATTTTCTTTTTGCAATGAAAATCCTAGCTACTAAGGAAATAGAAATGAAATTCTTTCAACATAGAGTAGAGAGCACACACTAGATGCACTTTTCCTAAATCAATTTCAACATGCAGTCTTAATGCAAATGCACATGCATGTATTGTTTTTCAGTTTCCTTAATGTGAAAATGACAAAAAGAAAATAAAGTATACATCTGAACTATCTTCTTTCAAAGCAACAGTACTAACAATTTTCTTTTCAAAAAAGGAAAGTAAAGCCAAGACGACACTTTGTGATTTCGAATTCAAAATTTCTTTCAACACTTGAAATACTAATGATTCAAATCAAATACAAATGGAAAAAGTGTAACCGACTGTCTAAAAGAGGAATGCTTTGTAATACTCTTTTTCTTGACTGAAAACGACACTTGCAACACTTTCAAATCAAAAGACGACAGTTCGATTGAGCTAATATTTGCACAAGAGAACTGTAAATGACGAAAAATACATAAAAAAAAACATTCACAATTCTTTATCGAGGGAGACTGAATAATGCAAAGGAATATGGTTTCAAGAGAGATATATTGATCATAGACAACAAAAATACTAAATAAAGCTGAAGACAATAAAGAAAAAACCAAAATCTGGAGGCAGAAATAGTCTCATCTGATCATCGCACCTGTAACACAGGGAAACAGGGATGCATCTCACCTACAGCACATGGGAGGTGCAATGCATCCAGGCTGCCAAGAAGAGACAGTGCGATGGTCTAGGGATGAGACTGAGCTTGGTTTTTGCTCACAGTTTGCAACTAGGTTTAGGGATTTAGGCTGAGCTAATGATTGTCAGTAAACACAAATCATAGGGGATGATCTAATGAGTTTATTTGAACTACCACCAAGGCACTTAGGATGTTTTCAAGCTAGATGTTTAGTCCATAAACCAACTTGGAGATTGACTGAAGCAGCGTTGATATACTTTGCAGTTGCATAGCAAAAGCAGTTCGAAGGCTAGCTGGCTTAACTTCAGGCTTCGTCTGTGGTTTATAAAGCAAACAAAAGTAATGAAACAAACAAACTATTCGTTTCCCAGCGGAGTCACCATTTTGTTATCAGGAAAACTAGTGTCTATTCAGAGCTGCTAGTGCCACTAAGACGGGTAGCTATCTTAGAAACAAACAGATTAAAGTTACTTGTGTTTTCCTTTATGAGAGATAGATGAGAGAGAAGCAGAGAGCACCAACCTCGGTCTTTCGCTAGTCTCCTTGCTTGTTTCCTCTCTCCTTTGATAGAGCTTTCGCCACTCATTCCTCACTTGTCCCACTTCAAAGAACACCTGTAGAGCCAAGGCATCAAAATACCATCAAATCATAGAGATCTATAACCATAAATAATGTAGGATCAGATGTACATTAACCATATAAATGCATACACAAACAAGATTCAGAGATATACAAGCGTATGGAGGAAAACTCAAATAGCTTTATTGATAAAAGTAGTAAAAGAGAGGATTACAACCAGGATGTTTGATCCAGCATCTTTCTCCCAGCATGAAAACCCTCTTCACCTCATACAAAGCAAGATCACCCAACAATGTCTTTAAAGAGAAACCAACAGTACTTCCTTGCAAATTACAAAATTCCAGCCTCTGGATCTCTTGGATGAGGGATCCATATATAGATGTTTACAGGAGAGTGAGTTAGCTTCTGGAATTTTGATTAGTGTCATTTCACTGATAGTTCTTGGTTCCACTTGGAGATTTCATATCTCATACTCATCCCTGGACGAATTAAGAGAGGCAAGTGTCATATGAGCAGTTTCTAGAAGATTCTCTGGGTTTCCACCTAGCACACTGCTTTTGCCATTTGTTTGCTCTCACTCATCGCACCCTACAGAAGGGCTTTCCAGTATGCATCGCACCCCCCATGTGTAATAGGTGAGATGCATCACACCCTATGCATGGAGCAGTCTATATGGTCCTGTTTTGACTAGTTTTTCATGGAGAACTTCTGGGAGATGATGTAATCAGCTGACCTTGTTCCTTTAGGGTATGAAACAACACTTTTAGGGGTTTGGAAGCCCCTGGTTTATGGACATATGTGATTGGGGTTGTAGTGCCCAAATATGTCTATAACAAAGGGAATCGAAAGCTGCGATTTCAACCAGTAATGACACTTCTTGAGTAGGTGAAGTCATGCCTCCCACTCTGGAACTGATAGAGGGGCGACTGCAGAGGCAAAGGCCACTTCAGACCAAGTCAGAGGAAGACAGGGGGACCCACCCGAGAAGGCAGAAAGGAGCTGCGGGGATGCAACCAACACTCAGAAGATTAGAACAACGCTAAACCAATAGTAGTATGAGTACGAGAAGAAGAGAAGCTGCGAGAGCTAGTAGAGGCAAGCCATACCGCAACAAACATGCCCAACCGAGGAATTCTAGCACCAGGCAGAATGGCCTATCCCTCCCGAGGGGCAGAGACCCCCATAGTGAGATAGTGACCAAAAGAAGCAGACCAAAAATGAGTAGGTCAAGCTTCCATGGACACAAAGCTCTTACTCCCTTCTTAGTGTATCTTGTTGGCATACTTATAGACACCCTTACAACAATTATGTCCCTGTCAAGACACACAAGGATCTCTACTATTCACTTTTATGAAGATTATGGAAAGTACCAAAATTATGGAAGAAAACATATCCAAGGAGTAACAAAAAAAAGTATACTCAAGCAAGGAGTCTATTTGTCTCTCTCTCAGTCTGTAGCATACATTTAAGGAGGTCAAAAACTTATATTTGTTTATGATCTAAATTACTATCATCATTCTTTGTTTGAAATTTGAGTTCAAGAAAAGTTCAAAGTTTTATGGGTTTGATTTATTAGAGGAGACATAAGTTTGAGCATGTCCTGAGGCTAATTTCCCAGTGAAATCCAAGAAAGATTATGAGGCTAAACATATTAGTTTTGCAAAGGGCTAAGACTCTATGACTAGTGCGAATATGAGGTAGAAAACTCTTTCTAATGCCAGTTTCATATTTCTTTATTCCGAGCCATACATATGTTTATAATGTGAGCTACAGGAATGCACAAAACGCTCTGTGATTTGAGCTACATATCTCTGTGATTCAGGCTTTACATATCTCTAAGATGTGAGCTACTGAAAGACACATATTTATGTGATGCAAGAATACTTTCTATGGTTTGAGAATAATTACTTGATTGAGCCCTAGAGAAGTCTAGGCCAAAAAGATAAGACTAAGACCTCTATGTGAAGGTCAAAAGCAAAATAAATTCCTTTAGAACCTATGACACTACATGGACCTGAGTATCTGAAGCAATATGCGAGTAAGATGAGGCACATTTTGTGGAATGCAAGCAAGTTAAGACACCTATTTATGTGATAAAGATCCAAGTCTCTGCGGTACATATATTTCCATGATTATGCGATTTATTGGGATAATGTTTTTGTGACACAACTCTTAATGATAAAGCAAGTTCTTATGACATATATTTATGGGTTAATGTGATTTATTGTGGCACATTTCACTACATTTAAGCAAGCTCATATGACATATCTGAAACTTTTACAAAATCGAACCTTCTGTGGTGGAATTTGTGCCTTCTATAGCATTGCATTTTACAAAAAAAATCTTTGTGGTAACAAAGGAATTCATATAATGAATTTCCTGTAGAAAGAATTGAGTTTTTGTGGAAACATGTTCGTAGAAATTAGGGACATTACTTCAAGATTTGACAGTGAAGTTAACAGTGAAGGACAAACTTGTGACATTAAACTATGTGGTAAATATCCAAACTATTGAGAGTCGAATTATCAATTTAAGAAGAAATGTTATATCTCCATGTAGCAACGACCATATTTGAAGCACATCTTTGAGGCACAATATGTGAAGAAACCATACTACCCATATTGTATTCCTATACATAAGAGAAGAGTGAAATTCGCCATGAAGTCGACGTATCTGATATTGAAGCCTAGAAGAAATCTTTGTTGAAGAATGTTGATTCATGTCAATTGAAGAAAAGTCATATCTTTGCTAGGATAAGGTAAGATTGAAAAAGGTATGTATAAACCTTGTTCATTTTGTAATTCATATAATATAATAATATAATGATCTCTTGTAAGTTAGAAATGCATCATAAAAGGCCCTGTGTAGATATCATTGACATGTTAGCATTCGAAGTATCTCCTTGCATATGTAGACTAGGTTTTATAATCAAGGAATGAAACTTCATGTATAGAAATCATGTAAATAACATCTCTATTTTGTAACTACCTCAATAGTATGATTGTAGTATTTGAAATTCTTGAAAGGCAAGAGATTGAATCATCTAGGGTTTGTAAACCTTAGCAAAGGTTTGAGTTAGAAAAACCTAGGAAACCCTAACCAATCATTTCCACTATAAAAAGAAAAACCTATCTATTGAGAATGACAAGAATAACATTAGGTTGATATGAGGACAAAGTTGATGAATAGGTATAAGATTAAGAGGAAGTTGAACTTCTTCAAAAGAGATAAGTATTCTAGACCTACTTTTTTAATTATTGTTGTTGTTATTTTGTCTAATCACTTTTCCTTTTGTTCTTTCATAGTCTTCTAATAAAGGTTGCAGGTCAAGACAATATATATCTAATCTTGACTAATAAATGGAATAACTGGAAGAATGTAGCAAAGAATGAAGACAATAAGAAAGCAATTTGAAGTATACATCAAAGAAGTGAACCTGAAGGCAACATGAAAGGAAGACTTATTAAAAAGGGAAGAATTTCACCTACCTCAGCTAGAAAGAGGGAGATGTTAGATCTTGGATGGATACAATATTACTTGAAGTTTGGCAGAAAATACATAGAAGTTTATGAACAAAAGGACAAGATGACAGATCTATGGAAAAACCATTTAGCAAGAGGTTGAAGAACTTTGATATTGTACCGACAACTGATAAATTGATACTACTGAGGAATATATTACTGATGATTGGGAGCATATATGATTTTTTGGAAGAGCGTGGAGCATAACTATATACGAAGAAAGAAGATGTGAAGGCTTGTGCAATCAATTATGAAGAAGTTTGGCTCCATAAGGTGTTTGATGAACTACTTGATGATATGTTGGATTCAAAGTTATAGGAAGATTGTCAGAAAAACAGGAAGGTTGAAGTGCTTTATGACTTGAAAAGTATGATGCAAATAGGACCTGAGAAGCTACAACAATATCTCCACATAAGAACATGTAGTTGATGCATTGATGAGTATTTTTGAGACAAGATTAAGCTTGTGGTTATTTCTCCTTGTTTGAGAGGGAGTGAGGATGGATGCCATATTCTCCATGTGTCATGAACTATGGGCAAGACTAATAGTTGTAATCCTTGTGGTTATTTCTCCTTGTTTGAGAGGGAGTGAGGCTGGATGCCATATTCTCCATGTGTCATGAACTATGGACAAGACTAATAGTTGTAATCCTAGTGAAGGCACTGGTAGGGAGAATGGTGGATTTGATAAACATTTGGGACCAATATTCTTTGAGGATTTGTATCTAATGTAAGAATAGTCTTGAGGACCGATATTCTTTGAGGATGTGTATCAAAGAAAAGAATAGTCATGTGAGGACATACCTAGTGTGTTGGCATTATGGCTAAAGTGTTGTCCTTGATGGCAACTCATACAGGTGATGGATCACTGTACAACAGGTCAGTAGCAGAGATTGATGATTAGCTCACAAATAATGAAGAAAACAAGAGGTACGCAGGTACACCGTACAAAAGCTGCGGACCCGCAGGCATGTCATAGATAAAGTGCGTACATACCCGCAGGTACACCATGTAAAAGGTGCGGACCCCATTTCACTCACTTCAAGGCAGAGAAGTGCGCTCACGTGGGGTTTCTTATGTTTGGCCCATGGTATTTAGCCCGCCGTTCTTGATTCTATGGTTTTGGCCCGTGGTATAGGATCTAATTTAGCCCCGGTTTGGATCCCTTGTATTGATTATCTATGGTATTGATCCATGATTTTAGGAAGAGCCTGCCTATATAAAGCAAAGGAGATCATTTGGCTAGTGGTGTGCGAAATTAGAAGATCTTAAGAGAAGCTAGATCTGAAATTCTTGTAATCGGTTTGTGAGAGAGAGTTGAACCAATATCAAGGAGAAACATGAGAATTACAAGTCGGATCTACTAATGGGTTGATATCTCCTCGGCGCATGTTCAGATCTGTAGATCTGACAGTCTGGGTTATTCTTGAAGTCTTGAAATTGTCTATACCCGTAGGACCGCAAGTACAGTGAAAGAAAAGTGCGTAGGTATGCAGGCACAGAAGCATTGTGGGTGCGGAGGTTCGCAGGCCCAGAATTGCAGAAGATGCGGAGGGGCGCATGCATTCCATTGGACACAGAGCGGAGGTGCGCAGGAAGTCCGTGAGACACAGTGCGGGGGTGCGCAGAAAAGCAGTTGGAAACAGTGCGGATGTACGTAGGTGTTCTATGGGTGAAGCTGCGGACTTTTCATGAAATCTATTTAGCTGCCCCTGTTTATTATTGTTGTGTTCTGGGTTTTGAAGTGATGTCTGGTATTATGTTCTGATAACAACAGTGATTGATTGAATGATTATGATTAGCTTCAGTATTGATAGATGAATGGATCAGGTTCATAATGACTTATCCTTATATGATCTGGTCGACTAGATCTGGTTGATAACTCTCATTGTATATGTATTGATCTGGTGATTGGATGATTCAGAAGGTTGTTTGATTATGAGCTTCAATGTTGTTGTTGGGTCTAGTATGAAAATTGGATGAAATGTGGCCTTTCAGATTATGTGTTGTGCTTCAGTGTATCCAGTCTGAAAATTGATGAAACGTGGTACCTGAAGGAGAGAAGATTGTAGGTCAGCACCTACATACTAGTATCTAAGCTAGTACAAAAGCTAAAGGAAATCTTTG
Organism: Pinus tabuliformis; assembly: GCA_031772625.1. Lineage (NCBI taxonomy): Eukaryota > Viridiplantae > Streptophyta > Pinopsida > Pinales > Pinaceae > Pinus > Pinus tabuliformis. The sequence goes on from CM062819.1 coordinate 1,098,514,676, forward strand.
GAGCATTGTAGCAGGTAGCAGCCTGCGTACTAGTAAATGGATCGGCTAGTACAAGAGCAAAGGGGGTTGTAGCTCCCGTACTGGTATAAGACTGCACCAGTACAAAATATTGTAAAAGGATTTTCTTATTAAGAAGAAGATTGAGATGACTTGCAGCAGGTGGCTTTCTCCCGCATTGGGTTTCCACCTTATATCATGGTGTTCATGTGTGTGCCTTATGTGTGATGATCTATTCTATGTTACTGCATCTGTTAACTGATAATATGGTTGATAATGTTCTAATGCACTCATTGAAGATCAATTAACTTAATCATAAGAAGTTGTGGAAGTAGAATATATGAATCAGAGTTTGGAAATGAAAAATTTTTATTGACTTGATAATACTGATTCACCCCCCCCTCTCAGTATTATTTCCAACAATTGGTATCAGAGCAGGTCCTTTGGTAGAAGCTTGATCGCTTGAAGGAGATCCGTGAAACAATGGGAAAGAAGCTTAAGAAGAAAGCACCTAAGAAGAAGAAGACATATCAGAGGAACTATGATAGTGGGAGAATCGATTGGGGATTAGGTATAAGAAGCTCTTCAGATTCAGAATCAGATTTAGAATCATTTCAGAATGAAGATGACCATTCAGGTATGAATTTGCTATCCTCTGATGTTCCAGCTATCTTTCCTTTTGGAAAAGATGAAAGAGATAGTGAGACTACTGAATTTGCTCTTATGGGTGAGCAAGAAAGATATCAAATTGAGGCAGAATTTAAAAGTCTTACAGACAAAATTAGAACTCAGCAAGATCTGTTGGAAAAAAGGAACTGTGCTTTTGAAAGGGTAACTGCCGAACTAGAAGCTCATCTAGAGAGAGGAAGCAAGGTAAGGAAGCTATTTAAGGACAAATATCAAAAGTTGTTGGATGAAGTAACATCACTAAGAAATGAAGTCATTGAAAAGAACACAACAATCAAGGAGCTCAGAGATCGATCCAGTTATTATGAAAATCTTGAAGCCACGATCCGCTCACTAAAGGAAGATCTTGAAGAATCAAAGAAGCAGAATAAATATCTAGTCCAAGATATTGAAAAACAGGGAAACGAAGTTATCAGCTTAAAATCTCAGCTAGAATGTGCCTTCAGAATTCGTCAAATGCAACAGGATCTGAATGAAGAACAAGAAAAGGATATTCTCAAGCTAAAGCATCAGTTGGAAGAAGAAAGGAAAGCTGAAGAAGACATGAAGAAGCAATATCTAGAAAAAGAAGAACAACTTCAGGTTGAGGTAACTATCTTGAAAGGTAAATTAGAAGAAAAGGATAAGCTTTTACGATTTCAAGATAGTTCTAAAGTCTTGGATGATATTCTTAGTAGTCAAAGGTCTCCTGCTATAAAGACTGGTCTTGGTTTCCATGAATCTGTTGAAGGTGAATCTAGTTCACAAGGTGAGGCAAGGAACTCTAAAGAGAAATCTAAAGTGATCAACGAAGAAATGAAAGATCAATCTCATCATCAACCAAGGAAAGAGATTCCTCAAAGGAAATCCTTTACTCCTATGAATAATGTTGAATGTTATGTATGTCACAATCTTGGACACGTTGTAGCTAGATGTAGAAGAAGAAGGGTTCAAGACCATTATGCAGAAAGATCATCACATTCAAGGTACTTTAATGGATATTGCTTTGCTTGCAATATGTATGGTCATAAAGCTACTGACTATTACAAGAGGAATATGAAACATGTAAGATGTTATGCATGTAACAAGCTTGGACATATAGCTAAGGAATGCAGGAACAAAGTGTGGGCACCATATCAAAAGGAGAATATATCGTCATCACGCTTGAAGATATGGAAGAAAAAGGAAGTACAGTCAGAAAAAGGTGGCACAGCACAACGTATAGACATACCAGAATCAAAGGGAGCTGAAAGTACAAAACTTCAGTGTCCTGAATCTCATATGCAAACTCCATAAAGGGAAGTCGCGTATATACGCGAGTTGGATACTGCACAATCGTGTATATGATTGTTTGAAGAAAGGCAGTAGGGAAAGTGAAGTTGAAAGTGAATCTATGAAGTGTGATCTCTCGAGCACAAGATCAGATCTGGGAATCTGACTGTCAGTAGCTTAATTGGGTTTTAATCAGAGGTACGCAGACCATTCACTGTGAAAGTGTGGGCGTACGCAGCAGAGCGGAAGTTCCTGTGCGGAGGAACGCAGGTGATACACAGTGAAAGTGCGAGGATACGCAGCGAAGGCACAGTCCCAGTGCGGAGGTACGCGGCGTGACAGAGGTTCAGGTGCGGAGGCACAGTGAAAGTACGCGGCACTACAGAAGCCGCAGGTGCGTAGATACGCGGCGCGATAGCATCTGAGGGTGCGTGGCCACAGTAGTAGTACGCGGCGTGATTGAAGAAACAGGTGCATAGGTATGCGCTGTAGTAGAAGGCTCTCTGCGGGAATACGCAGAAACTCAGAAAGTCAAGTGCGGGGATACGCAGAGGAGCGGAAGGTGAAGTGCGGAGCCACGCAGGCCATATAATTAGAAACTGCGGATCTGTCTTAAGGCATTTATTGGCTGACTTTTCTTGTTGATAAGATCTGACAGATGGCACCAGTTTAGGGGGAGCATATGTTTTTTAATGCATTGTTGGCATTATGGTTAATAGTCCTTAGTGATGAAGATTATATGGCTAAATGATATATCTTGCTATGATGTGGTTATGAGTTGTTCATCTCATATGATTCTTGGATTTACATAGTTGATTTTCAGATCAGATTTATGGTTGATTCTCTGATGCTACATATCTAGTGCTTACATGGTGATCTTCATAAGGATAAGAAGAATTATGATGCAAGATTCGTATTGTTCTTGGCACATATGAGGATTGTTAGCTGGATACATGGGTGATTATTCAAAGTCGCATTGTTGGAGACATGATGATGATGAGCTCTTACCTATATGATGATAGGTTGTCTCGTACATATGTTGATTGATGCAGATATTCCCAAATGATGATCTGGATGGCTTTGGTGTTTCTCCTTATGATAAAAGATGTTATGGAGCAGATCATACAGTATTGTTGCTGATGTTTATCTTAGGTGATTGGTCTCTGTTATAAATGTCATAGCACGACTCATGTGTCTCTATCTATTGTAGTCATCTCTTCAGGTCATGTAACGGCCTATGTTGGTTTCCCCACTATGCCTGGGATGAATGATGTTATTCTTTTATGTTATCATATGTAAACTTTTGGTATATCACCATTGTGATGGGAGATAGATGTATGTATGAGTCTTTGGTGATAGGAAGGTCTTTTATGATATATAGAGTCATGTTCTTCTTGTAGAACATCTTTTTGCAGACCTTGCTTACAGTCAGGGGGAGCTTGAGCATGAACAACACTATATAGCAGAGCAGACATTTCAGCTTGTTCTCAGAAAGAGCATTATCAGATTGGTGCACCATGGCATATACAAAGGGGGAGCTCATTCAGAGACTTCAGCAGATCTGGTTTATAGTCAAGGGGAGCATGTTCTTAGGGGGAGCAAAACCCTTTGCCCTTGATGTCAAAGGGGGAGAGTGATTTGGTGTTGTTGCCATCAAGTCCAAAGGGGGAGATTGTTGGCATTATGATGCATGTGTTGTACTTGATGGCAACCCTCTCATAGAAGATGATCTCACTTGTATACATTCAGATGAATCCACAGAAGAGATATCAGATATGATAGAATACATGGATGTAGGACAGTTCAAAGGGATCAGGTGACAATTCACAAGTAAGCTTTGCCATCAAGTCCAAAGGGGGAGATTGTTGGAATTATGGCTAAAGTGTTGTCCTTGATGGCAACTCATACAGGTGATGGATCACTGTACAATAGGTCAGTAGCAGAGATTGATGATTAGCTCACAAATAATGAAGAAAAAAAGAGGTACGCAGGTACACCGTACAAAAGCTGCGGACCCGCAGGCATGTCATAGATAAAGTGCGTACATACCCGCAGGTACACCATGTAAAAGGTACGGACCTCATTTCACTCACTTCAAGGCAGAGAAGCGCGCTCACGTGGGGTTTCTTATGTTTGGCCCGTGGTATTTAGCCCGCCGTTCTTGATTCTATGGTTTTGGCCCGTGGTATAGGATCTAATTTAGCCTCGGTTTGGATCCCTTGTATTGGTTATCTATGGTATTGATCCATGATTTTAGGAAGAGCCTGCCTATATAAAGCAAAGGAGATCAATTGGCTAGTGGTGTGCGAAATTAGAAGATCTTAAGAGAAGCTAGATCTGAAATTCTTGTAATCGGTTTGTTAGAGAGAGTTGAACCAATATCAAGGAGAAACATGAGAATTACAAGTCGGATCTACTAATGGGTTGATATCTCCTCGGCGCATGTTCAGATCTGTAGATCTGACAGTTTGGGTTATTCTTGAAGTCTTGAAATTGTCTATACTCGCAGGACCGCAAGTACAGTGAAAGAAAAGTGCGTAGGTACGCAGGCACAGAAGCACTGTGGGTGCGGAGGTTTGCAGGCCCAGAATTGTAGAAGATGCGGAGGGGCGCAGGCATTCCATTGGACACGGAGCGGAGGTGCGTAGGAAGTCCGTGAGACACAGTGCGGGGGTGCGCAGGAAAGCAGTTGGAAACAGTGCGGATGTACGTAGGTGTTCTATGGGTGAAGCTGCGGACTTTTCATGAAATCTATTTAGCTGCCCCTATTTATTATTGTTGTGTTCTGGGTTTTGAAGTGATGTCTGGTATTATGTTCTGATAACAGCAGTGATTGATTGAATGATTATGATTAGCTTCAGTATTGATAGATGAATGGATCAGGTTCATAATGACTTATCCTTATATGATCTGGTGGACTAGATCTGGTTGATAACTCTCATTGTATATGTATTGATCTGGTGATTGGATGATTCAGAAGGTTGTTTGATTATGAGCTTCAATGTTGTTGTTGGGTCCAGTATGAAAATTGGATGAAATGTGGCCTTTCAGATTATGTGTTGTGCTTCAGTGTATCCAGTCTGAAAATTGATGAAACGTGGTACCTGAAGGAGAGAAGATTGTAGGTCAGCACCTACATACTAGTATCTAAGCTAGTACAAAAGCTAAAGGAAATCTTTGGAGCATTGTAGCAGGTAGCAGCTTGCGTACTAGTAAATGGATCGGCTAGTACAAGAGCAAAGGGGGTTGTAGCTCCCGTACAGGTATAAGACTGCACCAGTACAAAATATTGTAAAAGGATTTTCTTATTAAGAAGAAGATTGAGATGACTTGCAGCAGGTGGTTTTCTCCCGCATTGGGTTTCCACCTTATATCATGGTGTTCATGTGTGTGCCTTATGTGTGATGATCTATTCTATGTTACTGCATCTGTTAACTGATAATATGGTTGATAATGTTCTAATGCACTCATTGAAGATCAATTAACTTAATCATAAGAAGTTGTGGAAGTAGAATATATGAATCAGAGTTTGGAAATGAAAAATTTTTATTGACTTGATAATACTGATTCACCCCCCCTCTCTCAGTATTATTTCCAACATAGTGAACATCCAGATGGAGTATGTGCCTAAAGAGGTGGTGGCACCAAACTTTATTCCTCCCAGCACTGTGCTCTGATCTAGTGGAGTGATAGTCAAGGCCTTGCTATTTTTGACAATGTTGGTTATGCTGATGCTTATCAATCTGAACCCTTCTTATATGAATATTTCAAGTTGAGAGTATCATGTTATGTCATTATGAATACCTCCCTAGTTAAGAGGGAGTGTTGGAAATGTAACTAGTGCCAGTCTTCATAATGTAATTCAAATGTACTATGGTGTATTTATTATATTCATTATTATTATTTCTAGTCAAAGCATGTTCTTCATGCTTATAGGTCAATTGAGTCAAAATAGAATTTATTATGAGTCAAATTCCCATTTGGACTTCTTGTAAGAAAAGGAAAATTATTTTACCTTGAGACAAAGAGTCAAATTGTCAACTACAAGACCAAGTCGACCCTTCTTGACTAGTCAGCCTAAGAGGCTTCTTGTCGACTTCCTAGACAATTATAAATATAATTCAATTCAACCACTTGAGGATCCATTTAATTCAGCCATCATCACATTGATTTTTGTGCCAAACAAGAAGAACAAGACAACCAAAATCAATAGGGAGACAAAAGATGAATTTTTTGCCCTAGTTCTGTTCGCTCGTGCGAAATGTTTTGAGGTATTGTAGCCAAAAATTTTAGGGGCCAAAATTACATGGGCTGAAAATTCAAGAATTTCCCATATTTCAGAGATTTGACCAGTGTTGACTATTGTTAACTTTAACTTGGTTGGAGGAGACTTGGAGGAGGGTTGACTTGGGTATTTTTTGGAAATATTCGTCTTGGTCTTGGGTCTTGGATATCTTACTTAGATCTGATTCTATAAGGAGATGATTTTTTTTTTGGTTTTCCCCCTTGTGTAGTTTTTCCCTAGCTTGATTTCTTATGTTTTTTGTGTTTTTGTGACCTTTATGTTTTGGTAATTGCTTGATGAAGAGAATACAACTTTTATTGGCGCCAACAAATATTCATAATTAACTATCAAGTAAGAGAAATCAATCACTATCTACTAGCATCTTGGTTTCTCAACATCATCAAGTGTGTCTTAAAGACAAAGATATTCATAAGACAACATTCAGAACCAAGTATGGGCATTACAAGTTTGTGGTAGTGCCCTTGGGGATTGCTAATGCCCCTGCAACTTTCATGTGCTTGATGAATAGTGTGTTGCGCCCTTACCTGGATAGATTTGTTGATGACATTTTGGTTTATTCAAAGACCAAGGAGGAACATGAAGAGTATCTAGTCGCAATACTAAAATTGCTAAGAGAACATAAGCTTTATGCAAAGCTTAGTAAACACTATAAGGAGAATACCTTCTAGCAGAGGTTATAACAATGGTTTTTAGTGTTATAAAATTGACAAAAATATTCAAAAAAACATATGGTAAAACATGTGCTTGCGATACCGAATGTTTTAGTGGATAATATAACGAAACTTCATCACAACTGAAAAAATCTAGGCGACTGGAGGTTTTAGCGGATTTTTTTTGCAGTGTGATTCATGGAACAAGTAGCACCAGTGTGCTATATATATAAAAGCATCGGGTTGCATACATAACTAAAAGCACTGAGGCATTGAAGGCAAAGATTACTGGAGCTTGAAATTTATACCGTTCCGATGCTTATCTATCAAAAAACACCATAGGGTGTTCTTGTAAGGAAGGACATGGGAGAATGCAAAAAACAATTGTAGTCCTAGTGCTTTTGTTTAAACATGAAGCGTCAATGCATATTATTTGTATAAATACACTGATGCATTAGGGATATAAAAGGACCAATGTTGTTAATTTGTATAATGCACTGGGGCTGGAAGTAATATGTTGTCGGTCCAGGGTGTTAGTTCTATGAAAGCACTAATGTGTTAAGAATTACAATGCACCAAGGCGTTAATTACAAACAATACTAGTGTTTGAAGAAATAAACGCCCCGATGTTGTCGTTTTCTGAAAAGGAACTGATCATGCAAAAATATGTCGTCATGGTATTTTTGTATAGCAAAATGCACCGATGCATTTTTATGTTATGGATGCAATGGTTTTTGTATGAGATTTTGTTTTTTAGAAACATCGTCTTGTGACAGTGCAATTATTTTAATTTTTTAGATCCTTTGTTCATCGAAAAATTGACATATATCTTGTAACAATATTCATATAAATTAAAATTTGATTAGTGCATTTGTATATGATGTTTGGATTAACTTGTTAGATTATCAGAATTCACATCTCTTCATTATAATATTTAATCATCCATATATTTAATCAATGGTGTAACATTTCACAGCGAAATTGGGTAACACAATAGAATAAATTAAAATGTATATTATTATATATCAATAAGAGACTCCTTTTCATACAAAATGGGATTGTTATTAGTAACCCCTTGTCTTTCAATTGGGACACTATGTCCACTGCATTAAACAAAATGTTTCACAGATAATTTTTTCAAAAAGTACAATAGGTTGCATTGATCCAAATAGATCATCATTCTTCGTTGAAATTGTTGTCAATGCTCAAGCTACTTCCATGGCTTGGGTTATTTGGAGGAATGTTTTGTTGATTAAATTGATTTTTCTCGTCTTCTTGATATTGTTCCATCTGTAAACATAAAAATAAAGTGTAATGAGTATATCTAGATTAGTGAGAATAATGAAAATTGAAATAAATAATATACATCAATGTAAATAAAATAACAATGTACCATAGCAAGAAGTGACTCATAAAATGTGGGCATGGTTTCAAAACCAAGTCTCGTGTCTTGTTGCAACAAGTCTTTTGCTTCCGTAGTGCCATACTTTGTTTCCTACATGTTTTAAACCCCATTATAAATCATAGATTTAATATAAAGGATTTTTTTATTCTATTGATTATAAACTCAGAGAAGTAAAACAACATAGATACTTACAAATTCCACAATTAATTTTTGATATGCCAACATATACTCACAACCCATATATAACCCAATCTAAATAAATTCTTTTGATGGCTCTTCTTTGTTTTTTAACACCTATTTGAATACATTCAAGGATAGTTGTTGTAAAACAACTTAAAATATTCAAAAATGAAACCTTGAGTTGTTATAAGGAAATATTAAAAATTACTCACAAACTTTGAAATCAACCATTTTCTTCCTTGTCATCCCATTTTATGTGTTGAATGAGTTCCATTTTCTTTTATTTTTTGCAAGAAAATACTTGAAAATTAATATTTAATGCTAAATTATTTTTTTATATGTACAAAGTCAATCATGATTACATACATATGAAGCACATTTTTGTTGAGATGGATCCTCCCGTGATGCAATTATGTCCATTTATTTGACCATCTCCTTTTACACTTTTTTGGAATTCCTGCTGGCATGTTTCACACATTAACTCCTCGATCATTTGGGATTTTCATAATCTTCCTGAAAAAGTAATAAACTATTTTTATATTGATATATTAAAACTAAATATAACAAAATTGATATTAATAAATGAATGGTTTGTAGTATGTTGACGGTGCTAGACCCACTAACAAAGGGGATATCCCTGATGTGAAGTCCCAATACCTCACACCGTTTGGTGTAGGAGTCCCATCCAGTATGAAGGCCATGTTGCCATATGCTTAGAGATATGCCTTGGCTCTAGCTGTCAGCACATGAGAGTGTTATGTTGGTACCTTCAAACAAAAAGGTACGTGTGCCTGGTGAGTGTGTAATGTAACTATGTTAAGGTTCTCTTACTTCAAGAGGGACAATAAAGTGAGCCTCTAAGTGAGAGGTAGTAATACCACCCAGGAAGAGACACACGCGAACCGGAAAGATCTGTCCATAACCTAGCGAAATATTCCACAACGGATGCAGCAGTCATTAAAACCGAGGTGAAGGGGACAACACATGCATCACCCAATGGAGTAGTCCACATGGATGTGACAACCGTTATAGCCAGAAAACAAAGATGGTATGTCGAGTATCCCGCAGAGTATTCAACAATGATGTGACAACGGTGATAGCCAATACACAAAGGTGGTCTGTCTAGTATCCCACGGAGTAGTCCACAGGGATGAGACAACAGTGATAAGCAATACAACACATATTCAACAATGTAAGTACTAAAATAACCAAGTAGTTCAATTATCTTAGTATAGGTTAGGCAAACATGCATTACAAATGTTTAAAGAGTAGTCTTACAAACATCTACAAAACATGCGTGAAAACGTGCTGGCCTTAAAAGGCTTATGAATTAAGCAAAAGTACCAATGCACATCTATAAAACATACATCACTAGTCCCAATAGTGGGACATTGGAGCCACTCCTCGCTCCTCAAATAACATACTACAAAATCTCAAGGCTATGTGGGAGGAGCCAAGGTGAAAATTCCTTGCTCATACAATGGGAGGGGTATATATAGCCAAGGGTGAGGCTTGGCCCTTGTGACTCTTGGACTACCCTTGTGAATGTTCAACTTCCCATGAATTTTCAACTGACATGACTCTTTGACTTCTGTGTGCGTCCATTGGACTTCACTTTACATTACATTCAATCACAATGGATATGGCCCATAATGGTTATGTGGCTGAGACAACTCATGAGACAACTCGACATGACACTGCTAACATGTATTGGTTGACTATGGTGTCCATGTCATGCTGTTGCGCTATTAAGTGATGGATGTACTCTTAGTGTGCTTTGTATTTTCCTTGACATGGCATAATGTTGTGGGGTCTTTGATGGTCTTGGTCTTGCTTGATGGTTCAATGCATGTGATCCTTTAAATTGTTGCTTAATATGTTTGGTACGTCCATCCATCTACAAGTAAATCCTCTAGCATGTGCGCTCCTTCTTCATCTCGTTCATCATCTCACCATGATCCATCAATGTACCTGTTCTTGCAATTCACTCATGATTGGACGACATCAAATCCAAAACCTCCCAATATAGCATGATGAATTGTTCTTGTGTTCCGAGTGACAGGAAGGGAGGACAAATCATTGAGACAACGCAAAGCACAGCTCAGGCAAGAATGAGGAATTTCGGGAGGACAACCTGCATTATCGGGAAAAATTATGCAGTGACCACTAGGAGGTAGAATTGTGCAATGAAAGTCACCAGTGTCAATTGCAAGGTGGGACCTTGAGGGGGGACACCTCTGTATAGTTTCTAGAGGCAAGACAGAGCGGGGCTAAAGAGGGACAACTCGACAGTTCTGCATAGTTTCCACAAGTGGGGCTGTAGAGGGGTTGCTGGGTAGTTCTGTGCAATTTCCAGAGGGAAGACATAACAACATTGCAAAGGGACCTACTTATAATGACTGCACAATTTTTGGGAAAAGTGAAGGATAGGCAGCAAGGGAGCTACAAGACATGCTTGTGCAATTTCTGAAGGTAGTGTAGAGCAAGGCAGCAAGGGTCAGCTGGGAAGTTCTGCACAATTTCTGAAAACAGTGCAGAGTAAGGCAATAGGGGGCTAGCTGGGCATGTCTGTGTAGTTTTGGAGAACAATTCAGGCCCAGGTCTGAGAGCAGTGTAGGCTCTCGGTAGGCAAGAAGGAGGCATGATGACTGTGCTTGAGAAATGTGCAGTTCAGTTTAGTCATGGAGGCAGTCTTTGCGTAATTTTGGGAGGCAAACAGGTTGCTCACCCTCGGGATTGCATAGTGTAGATGACCTGGAGGACAATCTCAAGAACTGTGCAGTTACGGGAAACAGAGCAGGGTCACTGAGGGTTGAGACTGTCTAGTGCAGCTCAGTCAGGGTCCAGAGGAAGAGGGTTGTTTGGTCGGTCATATTTTCATGAAAATGGAAAAGTGTCAAAAGAAAGTGAAATTATCTATACTGACATTGTGATCATACACTTAACATACTTGATGACGAGACAAGATAGACCACCATGACAACAAGAAAAACCATGCCCTCGATGGGACTGTCTTAGAGATGAGAGCGACAAGTGCGACACTTGTGATAAACCTTTGGACGACTGAGACAAAACTTGCTTGAGATTGCTTACAACTTTGTGTGTGAGTACGATGGGTGTTTATATAGCAAAGACAACCCAAACACATAAAGACAAACCTTCAAACTCACCAGAATAATATCACAAGCATGACAAAGCAATCAAAATGCCAAAAGACGACCGTCATTCAAACAAGCAAACGGGTGGAAAGACTTCATAAGATCTTATGGGGTGAGCTCGAGTATTTGCAACCATCAAAGGAAAAAACAAGGAAGGCTTTGAAATTTAGATGCAAGCCAAAATTTTGGAGGGCGTTGCAGCCGCTACAACACTTGGCGACACACTGGTTGAATACCAACTTCACTATTTTGGTTCATTTTCAGTGCAGGGCCTTAGCCTTTCGGGGAGTATTGATTCATTGTGCGGATCACTTCGGCTTCCCCACTTACCATGTGGACATACATGTTTCACCTTGTACAGAATCAGTTGAACACAACAAAAAATTTAGCCAGATCACAATGTTTCACATGGGGAAGGGTAATTTGGCTCGCGAGCTTAAGATTTTCAAAGTATAGTTTTTCATCTTTGGTGTTGCTCTACTGCCAGCAGGCCTAGTCAGTACCCCGAAAGAGTCACACAGGAACACAAGAATTGCTCCACTGCCGGGGAGCCTGAACAATACCTCGGTGGAGTTGCCTGCTTCACCTCTTTGCACAGGAAACCTTTCTCTTCTTTCGCCTTTGTTATTTTTGAAAGAGAAGTGTGCATATGCACTTATTTATTTTTGGGGCGGAATAGGGATCTCGACTTATTGAGAGAAGGAGAGGTTTTTCCTTCAAAGAAGCATATAAAGACCTCTGATTTAGGTTTTCTCATTTCGTTTTTCCCCTTCTCTGTTTCTACTAGTTGGATAATCTTGAACACACTAGAGCATAAAACTTAGTATAGGCATGAGGTTTCCCAGACTGGACATAGGTTCATGGTTTGACCAAAAATTTCCTTACAGATGCATTGAATGTTCTGTTAAGACTTCATTGGCTAAAATTTACAACCAAGCACAAAGAAGATGGACATAAGACTGGCCAAGCACAGTAGTGTCACAAGACTCTTTGAACTTCAACCACATGCACATTTAGAAGCTAGAACACAGTGTGGGCACAACACTTATTCACGTAGTGCAAACAAACTAAAAACTCAATCCGAAAGGAAAAGTAAGAGGATAGGAAATGCGTACACAACAAGGAAACAAAACCATAAGACAAGAAAGCAAAATGACTAAAGAAACATGATGTAAAATAAGAAAACCATGACAGACTATGAGTGCAAGGAAGGGAAAACTGAGATGCAACTAATCCTACTCCTATCCTAACAGCGAAACGATCGGGGTTATGGTAAATGAAATTTCTAGTGAAGCCACTGTAGTCGCTCCTGACCTGAATCCACAAAGATACAAGCGATTAAAACAGATAAAATGTAGTGTGCAACAGAAAATACAAAAAACTTGAACAGGCTGCACACGGAAAGGAAGGTCTTGCACGTGGGAAAAAAGATGTGTCACAACCACCTAATACACATGCTTACCTCTATGATGGATACTGTTTCTAAACAAACCTCGGAGGCTTCTTGTGAGTGTGTCCTTATCTGCACTGATCTTCTTAGCAAGTGCGAGGAAGGATTGAAGCTTATTACCTGCAACATGTCTTGCCAAGTAAGTTTGCTCCAGCCATCTAGTGATTGGATCATAAAATTAATTATGGTTGTTTGGAAAGCCTCGTGATCTTTGAAAAGATGGAATTTTGATTTCATAGGCAAGATCATGATTGGAATCTTGTAAGGAAAAATAAATTTGATCATCCTCAAAAGTCATGCCAAGACATCGAGGACTCGACATAACCATAAGTGCAGGTTGAAATGCCTCATCTTCTTGACAAAAATATGAAAAAAGAGATGTTAAACACTGAATATCAGAGAGCGCAAAGAAAATGTCATTGGATGTGTTGATGGGAAAATGATAAGCCGAGTGACAATGACCCAAGATAGAGGCATGATCAGATGAGCTGGTTGAGATGTGCGATTCCTAGTTTGAAAGGAACAAAGAAAAATTCATCTGAACAATCATGTGAATGCTCTGAACAATGGAACCAAGTTCGCTGTGAGTTAGACATGACGGACCGCCTTCCTGCAAATGGTGAAAAATTGCATAGGCATCATGGTCATCACAAGAATTTAAAAGAGATGTCAGCGTTGTGAATGCGTGAAACTAGTTGGGGAGAGAAACTTGATTCATGTGATAGCTCATGCATGCATCATCACATAGGGGAATTGCTGGTGTGATGAGTGGGTAGATTCACAATACAAGATTCGCAAGAAGACTAAGGAACTGATCATGAGAGGGAAAATTCGATAAGTATGATTGCGAGCAAAGACAGTCTTTGAGATGATCAACTTTACAATTCCGTGATTTCATGAGGGATAGACATTCTCGACCCAATTTTGATGTAAGAGATGTGCATGAAGACGGACGTGCTGTAACAGTTTCGTGGATTCGATCATATGTGAAATTTTGAAAGCTTGAAATATCACACCCGGAATACCAAACATTTTTCACACGAGAATCCACATTGAGTGCAACCATGCAGATAGATGGATTGTGTGTGAGAAACCAGATCTGATGTGGTTCCAGGGGCTTACCAGAGTCACGAGGTCCTGACATAACCATCAATGGATGCTGAAGTGCCTCGACTCCCTGGTACATCCCAGAGCCTTCTAGAATTGCAGAATCATATTTTGAAGCTTGAACCAGATCATGCATGGATTGAGGATGGCTGTTGTTTATGATTTCAAAACTACTCTCAGGATGGAAACCATCTTTGTCACAGGTTGCACCAGATTTTTCAGCTTCAACAAGATGACTTGAAGACTTGTCTTCATGTAAGAGAAGAAATGATGGGGAATGGGAAGTACGCTCTGTGATTAGACTATTTTCAATTTATTCATGGACAACCTCATTGCCTTGTGTCAATTGAGGAGATAACTTATTGGATGAAGAAATAAGAGAACGTGGAGTATCTCCGATGCTTGTGGATGCGGTGTGAATGGTAGGACACACAGGCAAGTGAGGTGAAGAGGAAGTTTCGATTGACTCGAGCACATTCTAGATCTGAGTTAGAGTCTTCATGAGAAAATAGAAGATCACATGATGTGCTTGGGCATTCGTCACAACATATGGAACATGGGGGTGATGATTGCCCAAGACTAGGGGTTGATTGAAATAATTAATTGTACAAGATGTTCCACCGAGATTAGAAGATTGAGGATCGTTCAAGAATTGAAGCTCATTGTTTTGATGCGAAAATTTTGAAACAAAGAGGGAAGATTGATAATGTCCTCACCTTTCTTCTCCTCTGCTTGTGTAATGTGACTACCTTGCGCCTGATTGCAATTTGAGCCAACAACTTGAGAATCAAGTGAATGCAAACAAATGGCTGGTGAAGTGGATTGATCAAGCGAGTCATGGTACAAGGATTCATGTCTTGTAGATGATAGAGGATGACAAAGATGTAGATCATATTTGAGACTTGAGCTATGCACGGTAACATCCTCTTGAAGAATGGAGTAGTGAGTCCTCGCTGTAGGCTTCTTGAGCCGTTCTGGAATTTCCTCCATTGAAGCAGGAGACAGATGAGAAGATGGGTTGGGGACATGCTACACAGATTTCTCAGCTTTGCAATCACCACAAGAGGGCACCCACATCGGGATTGAAAAGGGAGGTGGACAAGGAACAAATAGGGTGTTCAACTCCTCCTCTGCAATATGAGTTGCCTCATGATCTGCAAGAATTGGGGAGGAAGGAAAATCAGAAGGTTCACTATATTGAGAACTATGAACCAAGTGTTTAAACTCTTCTCTCAAGAAGTCAAAGTTCACAAGTTGTTCAGGAATTTCATAACAGAGGTGAAGGAAGTGATCAGCAAAGTCCTCAACTGATTCGTCAGGCTCCATACTTAAATAGAATATTTTTTCATGGAAATCCCAATGGCTATATACTCATCGAACGTTTTAATCATCATTTCGCAAAGCTGACAAAATGAATTGATAGAGGCAAAGGCTAATGTGTAAAACTAGCATTGAGAATGACCTTGGAATGTGAGGGTGAGTAATATAGTCTAGACATCTTTGTACTCTATCTTGTGGCGTAGGCAAAAGTTTATAACTTGGCGCACATGCGCACGAAAAGATGGTTCACCCTCACCACTGAACTTTAACTTGGTTAGGTCAAGGATAACTTACGTGGGGATGGCACATTCGAACTTTGTAGAAATACATCCTGGGATTATAATGTCAAGAAGAGCCTTTTTTAAATAAGAGATTCAAACCAGAATCTATGGGCATATCTTGTCTTGTCTCCCTCCTATTGCCATTTTGTTGATGGCATTGGACTTGCCAACAAAAGGGACCTCCCCGATGTGAAGTCCCAACTAGAACTCACACCGTTTTGTGTAGGAGACCCATCTGGTATGAAGGCCCGGTCGCCATATACTTAGAGATCTGCCTTGGCTCTAACTGTTAGCACATGAGAGTTACGCTGGTATCTTCAAACAATAAGGTACGTGTGCCTAGTACGCGTGTAATGTAACCATGTCAGGGTTCTCTTACTACAAGGGGGAGAGTAAATTGAGCCTCTAAGTGAGAGGTAGTAGTACCATCCAGGAAGAGACACACGTGAATCAGAAAGGTCTATCTAGCACCTAGTGGAATAGTCCAAAACGGATGCAATAATCGTTAAAACCGAGGTGAAGGGGACAACATGTACACCACAGAGTGGAGTAGTCCACACGAATGTGACAATCGTTATAACCAGAAAACAAAGATGGTCTGTTGAGTATCCCGCGGAGTAGTCCACAAGGATGTGACAACGGTGATAGCCAATACACAAAGGTGGTCTGTCTAGTATCCTGTGGAGTAGTCCATAGGGATGAGACAACGATGATAAGCAATACAAAACATCTTCAACAATGTAAGTACTAAAATAAACAAAGTAGTTCAGCTATATTAGTATAGGTTAAGAAAACATGCATTACAAATGTTTAAAGAATAGTCTTACAAACATCTACAAAACATGCATGAAAACGTGCTGGCCTTAACAGGCTTCTGAATTAAGCAAAAGTCCCAAGACACATCTATACACCATACATCAGTAGTTGTTATCGGGAAATCTAGTGTCCACTCGGAGCTGCTAGTCCCATTAAGACTGGTAGATATCTTAGAAACAAACAAACTAAAACCACTTTCATTTCCCTTTATGAGAAGTAGATAAGAGGGGAATGAAAGACACCAACCTCAGTCTTGTGCTTGGTTCCTTGCTCGGTTCCTCCCCCTTCTGACAGATCCTTGCCGCTCCTCCTTCATCTACACAGCTTCAAAGAGCACCTGTGGAATCAAAGCAGCATAATACTATCGAAGAACAAAGATCTATAATCATAAACAATATAGGACCAGATATATATTGACCACACAAATGCATATATCATCAAACATACAAGAATGTGGAGGAAAACTTGAATAACTTTATTAATAATCAAGAATAAGCAAAGAGGATTACAACCAATTGTTTTGACCCAACGTCACCATCCAGCATGAAAGCCCTTCTTTCACCTCATGAAAATCTTAGATCACCCAACACTATGATATTCCAACAAGAAACCAACATCACTTCCTTACAAGATACAAAATTCCAGCCTCTGGATCTCTGGGATGAGGGATCCATATATAGATGATTGCAGGGGGGTGAGTCAGGTTCTGGGATTTTGATTAGTGTCCTCTCTCTGATAGTTCTTGATTCCACTTGGAGATTGATGATCTCTTACTCATCCCTTGGCGAATTCAGAGAGGCAAGTGTCACAGGAGAAGTTTCTGGAAGATTTCATGATCATCCACCTCGCAAACTGTCTCTACCATTTGTCCACTCTTGCCCATCACACCCCATAGAAGGGCTTTTCAGTATGCATCACACCTCTCATGTGCATTAGGTGGGATGCATCGCACTTTGACCATGGAGCAGTTGAGATGGTCCGGTTTTGACCAGTTCTGATTAGTTTTTCATGGAGAACTTCTGGGAGATGATGTAATCAAATAACTTTGTTCTTTTAGAGTATGGAACAAAACTTTTAGGGACTTAGGAGCCCTTGGTTTATGGACATGTTTGATTGGGGTTGCAGTGCCCAAAAATATCTATAATAGTTGCCCCCTAAAGCATGAGGTCGTTAATCTTTGATGTCGGGTGAAATGCTTTATCCTGAGGATCCAAAGTTTTTTCGAGTTGGAAGGCGACCTGTAATAAGATACAATACAATACATTATCTCATAATATTTTTCATGATCTAGCTGAGTCGGGAATTCCCATGCTCGACTTTATAAATTCATTTTCATGTACATAAGACAGACAACCGTCTGTGCGGGAGACTGATGATTCTGATAGAGCCATCATCCTTTGATTCGGATGATCATCTGTGCAGCAACAATGTACATTGGATGTCTTTATTTTCCTGAATACATCGCATCCCGGATGGATGAAACTAGATCCAGGGTCTTCAAACTTGTTCAATCTTCACTCGGAGTACAAGTCTATCCTTGTGAAAGATGTTCTGGAGTTGAACATGGGCAGACATCGCCTGATTACCAGCCAATGATGTAAGCTGTTAATAGGCGCGAGAGGAATCACCGATAATGATGATGACCCTCAAGGTACTACAGTACAATTCACGTGGTGTGAATAAGGGACTTGGCGTCGAACACCACGCAAAATCTTTTGGTCGAAGGCCTTTGATGTAAACATGTCGTCGGAAGTGAGAAACTTTCCATTGACGCATGCAAGCTTCAAAGTACTGAAAGGGTTGTTCCTAAGTCGACTTCTAGGATAATGAGCTGATGTCGACAAGAAGCGACCCACCGTAGGAGGGCCTTAATGAATCCCACATCTATGACACAGAACAGAGTAAATGATTTTGGAGGTGAAAACGATCTGATGATACAGTGTTCAGGGTGGCGGTCATGAAAGAATGGAGCGTGAATGTATTGCAGCGGATGAGACACAGGTGAATTCTCTGAGCGACTTCTCTTGAACATATCGACGACACTGACATGATGGATTGGTAGTGTTAACCCCAAATGTGGATGGTGTGATGGACCAATGGTGATATGACCAGTGAACGGAACAACCCAACCCGACTCAGATGTGGAGTGAAAGTGTCATGTTCAAGAGCAACTTGCTACCAATAAAGTTTCTTCAATTTTTCTTCCCAATTTTTCCCCAGTCATTGCTGACCAGTACCTCTTTATTTTTGTCAAGCTTGAGGAGGATAACATATGCTTGTTCTATAATTTGCCCTTCGGGCAAACCCGTCGCTATATTTTAACGAGCCTAGCGACATTGAAACTCGTTCTTGTCTGTATGGACAAGTTTGTCGCTATTCGGTTTTAACGAGTTTAACGACAAAGATAACTCGGTCCTTTTCAATTTTAGAGAGTCTGAAAAGGGACGTAAAGGAAACTCCAATAATCCTTTTTCGTCATGTAATCCCTTAAGTCCGAAAAAGTATAAAATGATATGAAAGGGATGAATTTTCGGTAATTTTAACGAGCCGAACAAGACAAGCACTCGATCTTTTTGTTTAATAATCTCTCAGGTCCAAAAAGATTAAAATCTAGAGGAGGGATAGCACTTTCGGTTGCTTTAATGAGCTAGAGAGGCCAATTGCTCGGCAATCTTTTCATATTTTACAAGTCAGGTGAAAAGAACTTAAAGGAGACTCGTTTTTGAGGAATGAGTGATAATTTCGGGTAGCAGTTGATTCTAGGTAAGGTTTGGAATTTTCCAATCACGGCAGTGTCACAAGGATGGCTAACAGGATCACTCTTTGCAGTTGTTCCTCAAAAGGGGTAAACAATCAAATGGAGGTGAATGATCGGCTAAAACAGAGTGGAGGTGATGATGAGAACATGACCAGGGCTCAAAAGCTGATGATAATGCATTCACAATGGTTATTTACCAGAAATTGGTTCATTTTTTAGTGAGCTTAAACTCTGGGGGAATGTAGTGTTCTAGCTAGGGTACTAGGCTAGACTCTATATTTAATATCGACCAAGGTGCGTAAGCTTAGAGGCATGGTCTAAAATATATAGACATAAAGGATTGTTGGCCAAGTGATTATGATGTAGGTTACAAGGCTTCTTTACGGAAGGTTGGGATATGTCACCTATCATTCAAACACTCAGATTACCTTACTAATATACCTGATTACAATGCTTATCATTAAATGCATTTACCAAATTAAACCCTGAACCTAAGCACTGTGTATGACGGTGCAAACCTAAGCACTGCGTATGACTGTGCAAACCTAAGCACTGCGTATGACTGTAACAATGATTTTAATCTCCTTACAAAGATATTACCCAGAAAACCCTTGTTCAGTAAACACACAACATTTAATGATATTTACACTATATCAAACTATATAGAGAGCATAAATGAATTGTGGAATAAAAACAGAGTTTATGATGGTGCTTTTACAAGACACACAGGGATCGAATCCCTTACAGGACGCACTTCCAAATCTCAGTGATGACTGTGCAGCATAACCATAAACGCAAACCAACCATAAGCGCAAACCATATACATTCAATGGAAATCGAAAGCTATGTAATTGTAATTGTTATGCAAACCATATAAAACCTATTGAAATCGAAATCCAATCACTGTGCAAACCATACGATAACCGAAATGTAAATGAAATAAATGGACAGTATACCGATTGAACGTAGGGCCCGTCCGTGTTCCAAGGGTACACTTGCTTATAATCGACCAGCTACCAAATCAATGCACGAGATACACAAGTCGTAACTGTGAATAGGTCTTAGTATTAAACTTAAAAACTCTGTTCTGGAACGATTCAACGATTAAACATTAACCATTAACCAGACTGTATTTACATATGTATATCCACAGCCATGTCATTGCTACAATGAATGTACATTCAGCTGTTGCCGCTTTTATTACATCAAGCCTTTTCAAAATGTTTCTATCCTAAGTGTTTTCAAAAAGAACAAAAACCAAATAAAAATAGAACGAGCTGCTGTTGCTGCTTTTGTCTGCCAGGTGCCATGCTTTGACTTGAGTTGACCGCGCATATAGGAGGATCGATTCGGCTGGGAGATAGGTGTTTGTCCATGCCTGGACATTCTGCTTTTCGTCCATGCCTTTCGTTCTAGCCCAACTGCTGCGCCACATGTCAAACGATAAGCTTATTACAGGATGTGGGAACTTCCTGTAACCATTTCATCAAAAACTTCTAATTCTTCAACATAAAACCCCTAAATCAATTTCTATGCAATTTAATAACTATAAGACTATTAATAATCAATTTTCAAGGATTCTGAGGGATATATGATGAAAATGAATGGATAAATGATATGTTTTTGTGAGGAAAAAGGGGTCTTGGGATGATACCAACAGGGAACGTTTTCTCATTGCTTATGTTTAATTTTTAACGAGCTTGAACTCCACAAAAAAACTGCTCGTGGCGGGTTTATTTTTTAACGAGCTTGAACCCTGTGGTAACACTGCTCATGGCTAGGTTTATTTTTTAACGAGATTGAACTTTGCGGAAACATTGCTCGTAGCGGGTTTATTTTTTAATGAGCTTGAACCCTGCAGTAACACTGCTCGTGATAAGTTTGCATGCCTCCAGCATAATAACGCAAATCGAGGTGCATTCCCCCCAAGCTTCATTGCATTCATTGCAGTGGTTGGAATGAAGGTTTACCTTAGAGATATTTGAAAGACTCCACTTGGATTTTACGAGATCATAATCAAAGACTTGATTTGGAAAGGGAGTCGTTTCATATTTTAATGAGGTTGACACTGTTGGAAATAATACTGAGAGGGGGGGTGAATCAGTATTATCAAATTCTTTTCACTATACCTTCCAGCTTTATAATTTAATTTATTCTTCAGATGTTGACCATTAATTTGTATGTCAATACCATATAATAATGAAAAAGAACAAGAAAAACAAATAGTCACACCAAAGAACACCAGATATAAGGTGGAAACCTAATGTGGGTGAAAACCACCTGCTGCAATATGTCTCTATCTTCTTTCAATTAGAAACTTCTTTTTACAATGATTTTGTACTGGTGCAGTCCTTTACCAGTACGCAGGCTGCAACCTGCAGAGAGCTACAACCCTCTCTCGTTTTCCAGACTCTCCTGGAAGGGAGCTACAACCCCCTTAGCTCTTGTACTAGCTAAGCTACTAGTACGTAGGTGCTGACCTACTTCTTTTCTTCCAGGGACCATGTTTCATAAATTTTCAGACTAGATCCAAGAATATCAAATAATCATCAAGTACATTTGAATCAACCAATCTCCTTTTACAATCAACTAAATAGCTTCTTAGAATGCAGTAACCAGAAAAACAATACCGTAATCAAACACATATTCTAAACCCAGAACTTTGTAGCAATAGACAAAAGGCAACCAACATATATTTCAAGAAAAGTCCGCAACTTCACCAATAGAAACCTGTGAACATCCGCACTTCTGCTGTGTCTAGCCTGCGCAGCTACGCACCTGCTCTGTCTACTTGACAGCGTACCTCCGCACCTGATCTGTCTGCTGGACTGCGCACCTCCGCACCTGATCCGTCTACTGGACTGCGCACCTACGCACCTGCTCTGTCTACTCGACTGCGCACCTTCGCACCTGATCCGTCTACTAGATTGCGCACCTCCGCACCTGCGCCGTCTACTCGACTGCGCACCTGCACTGTCTACTCGAATGCGCACCTCCGCACCTGATCCATCTACTGGACTGTGCAACTCCGCACCTGCGCCGTCTACTAGACTGCGGACCTCCGCACCTGCGCCGTCTACTGGACTGCGCACCTTCGCACCTGAGCCATATCTCGCCTGTGGACCTCCGGATATAAACACTTTATCAGTCCTCAATTGTACCCCAGTTTGTCGAATTCACAGATCTGATCATGCGCCAAAGAAACCTCGACCTATCAGTAGATCCGCCTTGTAATTCACGGTTTTCTCCTTGATTCAGATCTAGCTTCCCAAACCGATCACTAAAATTTCAGATCTTAAGATGTTCAATATCCACAAGTGTCTGGGCCAAATGATCTCCTTCCCTTTTTATAGTCTAGGCCTTTCTCAAACCATGGATCAAAACCATTGAGAAACAATACCAAGGACTCAATACTTGGGTTCAAATCTTTTGAATGCAATACCACAGACCAAAACCATAGGATAAAAAATTGCGGACTAAATACCATGGATCAATCATAAAATTTCCCACGTGCGCACGCTTTTCTGCATTGAAGTGAGTGAATTTGATGTCCGCACCTTTTGTTCGGAGAACCTGCGGGTATGTTCGCACTTCTTGTTCGGAGCACCTACGAGTCCGCAGCTTTTGTTAGGAGCACCTGCGAGTATCTCATTTTCTATCATTTTGAGAGCCTGAACAGTGATTTGCCACTTGAGTGAGTTGCCATCAAGGACAACACTCATGCCATAGCGCCACATCCGTGTCATAATGCCAACAATCTCCCCCTTTGGACTTTATGGCAACCCCAAGATCCTCAAAGTAATTCTCCCCCTTTGTCATCAAGGGCAAAGGGTTATGCTCCCCCTGAGAACATGCTGAAAACTCTGCTCTGCTGTGCTGATCGTGCTCCCCCTGACTGTAGACCAGATCTACAAAAGAAATTTTCTTCAAGAAGAACCATAATCCACCATACACCATAAATGACCTTCCTATCACCAAAAGACTCTATACATACATTCATCACCCAACCAAGTGGGGATACATCAAAAATTTACATCTGACACCCAAGTACATTATATCATTCACCCCAGACATAGGCCGTTACATGACCTTGACAAAAGAAATATAAGACACAGAGACAAAATATTAGCAGCAATATTTAGATCAGCATCCATGTTCTCCTTCTATACTTGCTCCTCCAAGATCTTCTACAATAATGCCAACAATGCATTATTAGAAGAATATATGCTCCCCCTGAACCTGTGCCATTTGGTCTTTGACCAATCCATAAACCAACGAATGTACGCGTATACTCCATATGAAACTCGTGTACAACGAAGATTCAACAGCAATATGATGCATCAACTACCCCCAGCTTTTTCCTGAGGTATTTAAAGGTCTCCCTGGGCAGCGGTTTGGTGAGTATATCAGCAACTTATTCCTTAGAGGGAACGTACTCCAACTTGAACTTTTGTTCAAGCACTTGTTCCCGAAGAAAATGATATTTGATAGGTATATGCTTGGTCTTTGAGTGCATGACTGGGTTCTTTGAAATGCTGATAACACTTGTATTATCACATAGGATGGAGATAGGTGGAGTACAAGTGATTTGAAAGTCCTGCAAAGTTTGCATCATCCAAAGAAGTTGTGTGCAACAAGATGCAACAGCCACATACTCTGCTTCAGCTGTAGATAATGCTGTTGAACTCTCTTTCTTGCTGAACCAAGATACTAATCTGGAACCCATGAAGAATGCACCACCACTAGTGCTTTTTCTATCATCCATGCTTCCGGCCCAATCTGCATCTGTATAAGCATGAAGTGTGAGATCTATATCTCTAGGATACCATAAGCCACAATTTTGAGTTCCTTGAAGGTACTTGAAGATTCTCTTAACTGCCTGAAGATGAGTTTCCTTTGGATTTGCCTGAAATCTTCCAACTATTCCCACTGCATGCATGATGTCTGGTCGGGTACCTGTCAAATAAAGCAGACTTCCAATCATGGATCTATAGGTTGGTTGATGTACTGCTGCTGATTCATCATTTGCACTGAGGCTGCATCCTGTAACCATAGGGGTACATACTGGTTTCGAATCTTCCATGCCATATTTCTTCAAGATCTGCTTGAGGTACTTGGTTTGAGATAAAAAGATACTGCCTTCATTTTGTTGGATTTGTAGACCAAGAAAATATGTCAGCTCTCCAAGCAATGACATTTCAAATTCTTTCTGCATTACCAAGGCAAAGTTTTGACTCATAGCTTCTTCATTGCTGCCAAAGATAATATCATCTACATACACAACAAGTATGACTGTGCAAACCTAAGCACTGCGTATGACTGTGCAAACCTAAGCACTGCGTATGACTGTAACAATGATTTTAATCTCCTTACAAAGATATTACCCAGAAAACCCTTGTTCAGTAAACACACAACATTCAATGATATTTACACTATATCAAACTATATAGAGAGCATAAATGAATTGTGGAATAAAAACAGAGTTTATGATGGTGCTTTTACAAGACACACAGGGATCGAATCCCTTACAGGACGCACTTCCAAATCTCAGTGATGACTGTGCAGCATAACCATAAACGCAAACCAACCATAAGCGCAAACCATATACATTCAATGGAAATCGAAAGCTATGTAATTGTAACTGTTATGCAAACCATATAAAACCTATTGAAATCGAAATCCAATCACTGTGCAAACCATACGATAACCGAAATGTAAATGAAATAAATGGACAGTATACCGATTGAACGCAGGGCCCGTCCGCGTTCCAAGGGTACACTGGCTTATAATCGACCGGCTACCAAATCAATGCACGAGATACACAAGTCGTAACTGTGAATAGGTCTTAGTATTAAACTTAAAAACTCTGTTCTGGAACGATTCGACGATTAAACATTAACCATTAACCGGACTGTATTTACATATGTATATCCACAGCCATGTCATTGCTACAATGAATGTACATTCGGCTGTTGCCGCTTTTATTACATCAAGCCTTTTCAAAATGTTTCTATCCTAAGTGTTTTCAAAAAGAACAAAAACCAAATAAAAATAGAACGAGCTGCTGTTGCTGCTTTTGTCTGCCAGGTGCCATGCTTTGACTTGAGTTGACCGCGCATATAGGAGGATCGATTCGGCTGGGAGATAGGTGTTTGTCCATGCTTGGACATTCTGCTTTTCGTCCATGGCTTTCGTTCTAGCCCAACTGCTGCGCCACATGTCAAACGATAAGCTTATTACAGGATGTGGGAACTTCCTGTAACCATTTCATCAAAAACTTCTAATTCATCAACATAAAACCCCTAAATCAATTTCTATGCAATTTAATAACTATAAGACTATTAATAATCAATTTTCAATAATTCTAAGGGATATATGATGAAAATGAATGGATAAATGATATGTTTTTGGGAGGAAAAAGGGGTCTTGGGATGATACCAACATCTCTCCCCGACTTAAGGATTAGCATGTCCTCATGCTACCCCCGAAGTGCTTCCCTTGAACTCTGTCCCTGCCTGGATCTCTGCTGCCTTGAGCAAGGTGTCTACATTCTTTTTCACATGGTTATCTTTCTGTCCCTTGAGCTCCTGCTTTAACTTTTTATATTTTTCTTTAAGGGTCTTCTTCTGATTGTACCACTTAGTGGCCCAGTTAGAAATCTCAGTTTGCTCAGTCTCCAATTCACTGATTCTTTCCTTTAACTTTTCATTTTTCTTCTGAGTTTCTTTGCTTTGTGCCCAGAGCATTTCATTTTCTCTTTTAATAACTTTTTCCAACATGTTAGCTTCCATGAGCTCTTCCTTCAATTCTTCAATTTGTTTCTCTAACTTCTTCTGTCTTTTGATGGGAGGTGGCGAACATTTTCCTGTTTTTTATTGCTTTCTACCTCCATGTCAACTTCTAGTGCTGGTAGTGAATGGTCACCACTCTCAACATCCATTTGTGCAGGTGCATGAGATTCAAACTGGTCTTCTTGCAACTGGGCTTTTGGTGTCCGCCTTGTTCTTCGTGAGTAAGTGGTAAAAATTTTGTCTTTTTCGGCCCTCTTAGCATCTCCTTTATGCATGTTCCTGGTCCTTATGCTGCCCACAGGTAGAGGTGCTTTGCTGGCTTTGGATACTGGAATTTCTTCATCAATGTCCTTCATAAACCCCGAGTCCTCTTGCACTTCTTCTTTTTCTTCCTCATCTCTAATTTGATTGACAGCTAGGAATTCTTTCCATGGTTTCCCTCTTTTCTGCAATTCATGCTCAATGAGGATTTTAATTAAGCCAAAATGGTACAAGCTCTTGTCTTCATTCCCCTTTTGCTTCTGGATAGTCTTGGACATCTTAGTTAAGCTTTGTAGCAGAAAATATGGCACACTGATTACAAATTGTTTCTTCAAATGGAGGAGTAGTTTGATGTGGTATAGATAAACAATACTGTACCTACCTTCACAGGTTATGAATTTTTGAAGGATGTAAACCATTTCGTCCCAAGGATGAACTAACCAGCTTCTTGGAACACCCTTCTTCCAGTTTACTGAGGAGACTCTAGATCTAGACATGAACTTTGTCCATGATTTCTCTTTAAATTGCTTGGTTTTAAAGTACTTCTCCCCTTCTGGACTAATCCCTATTGCCTGAGCTATAGTATCCTCTGAAATTCTGAAGGAGAAGTTACCTATTAGGGCCTTTTCTCCATTAAAGGTGAAGGCAAATTGCTTGGTAACTTCCTCATTACTTCCATGGAATTTTTCTAGAAATGGTAACCACTGTATTTCTCTGAGAATTTCAATGTAATCCTCATGGTATTGTGAACTGTCGAACACACTCGGTTCGACCCTATTAGTCATGGTGGTGGCAGAGGGTCGTGCTTCTAACCCTTCTCTGTCTATATTCTTACAATTTTAACAAAGAAATTTCGAGTTGGTTACCTGATGTATCGCTTCCTTCAGTCTTCAATATGATGCTCGGCCGGTCGATATGACTGTGATGGGAGTCAAAATAGAATGGTGATACTTTCCTCTTTCGGCACTCACTGGTTTCAATCTTCACTGTGTAAATCGACCCAAACGGTAATACTCCCTTCGGCGCTCCTTGCTTCTGATTCCACTGTGTAAATCTACCCAAATGATAATACTCTCTTCGGCGCTCCTTGCTTCTGGTTCTCACTTTGGAAGTTATGGGAATCGAAGATGGAAATGATGGTGAGATAACCCTGTACTCACTTCACAACGTAACCATTCATTAAAAAAAAAAAAACAGAGGAGTGTTGTACGCTTGCATGGATGTCACCACAAGAGCGCTGGTAGCGTATCTATAATGCTGGGTATGATTTCGGGGAGCCCCTTTTGATCATTGGGTACGTTGGGTGGTGAAGTTATGATTTGGCTGTGTGGAGTGAAATATATATAGGCCGCTTATTATGATTTGGCTGTGTGGAGTGAAATATATATATAGGCCGCTTTACATCTGTCTCTTCCTTTGTATTTAAAAACACAACTCACCACGTGCCATTTTCAGTTGGTATTCGGTTGTATAGAGGATGTTGGTATGACTGTAGGATATATGACTAGCATTTGCACCTAATGTTGCAAAGGAAACGCCGTAAGGCATAGTGTGTGGAAGAATATTGAAATGTGAATGGGCTTTTTTGAAAGCAAGGGTCGATGATAATGAGTTTGAATTGAGGAAGCCATGCCGAAAACCCTATTCGGGGGTTAAGGTGGCTATGAAATAGAATAAAAGTAGTCATAAATATCCATTGAACTTGTTTAGATACCTTAAAGATTGCCTAGTTGAAGGTGAAGTTAAGCAAATGAATTCACGTGAACAACAACTAGGTATCCATATCGATATACAAGGCCACCAGACATGCTTTGAAACACGAGGATAAAGAATGGGACCAGGTAAAACTTTCTATCTCCCTTTTCCTTTTAGTTTCATTGTTTAATATAGCCTCTCCTCTGGATATGTAGAGAAGTCTTATTCACTGAAATGCTATAAACCACCTTAACTCAGGGTTTCTTTATGCCAGACATGCTCTGAAACACGGGGATAAAGAATGGGACCAGGTAAAACTTTCTATTTCCCTTTTCCTTTTAGTTTCATTGTTTAATATAGCCTCTCCTCTGGATATGTAGAGAAGTCTTATTCACTTCAATGTTATAAACCACCTTAACTCAGGGTTTCGAAATGCCAGGGTCTTGGGCATTATGGGCTGCAACAGAGTTGTTTACAACGGTGGTCCCCTAATCCATAGTTTTTGTTGAATGTTGTTGAACAAATATACTTGACAGATTATAGTCATGACAAGGCAGAGCAGTCTGTTCTGTGGACCTTAAGTGCAGATGTTGGAAATAGGTATCAATGTCTCAGGCCTATGAACAACATTAATTTGAATATGGATGCGAAAGCTGCAGATAGCCATGTTGGAGGAATACGTGATGGAAATCAACTCATCCTCTTTGAGTGGAAGAAACAGAGCAACTAGAAATGGAAGCTCCAGCCCATCTATTGTAAGCAATCTAACAATAACAAGTTGTCTTTCAAGCTCTTTATTGAAATTAGCATCATTTCTGTAAGTTTATCAATAGAAAGGACAGAGGGTTCATGCTACTTGAAAGTTTATCATTTCTGACATTTTCTGTAAGTTTTTCTGGCATCATTTTCCACATTCTTTTGTTTGCAGGTTTGGGTGTTCATCATAAGTTTGCTTGGCCTTGCACCTCTTGCTGAACGTATAGACTTTGTCACCGAGTAAGTGAAAAATTGCATGGTATATGTACATAGGTTATGTGTAATCTATACCTTGTACTGCAATTGTTTATACACTTGGAATGGTCACTGCAGTGCAGTGACTTCATAAAATATTATGTTTGTTGGTTTTACAATCTGATGTTTTGTTGTAAATTGTTGCAGACAAATTGCATTCTACATTGGACCAACAAGTGAGATTCTTATATGTATATGGACTATGTACTCATATTTGTGGATACAAAATATGAGCTAATTGATATATATGAGAAAGTGTTTGACATTTCAAAATAACTGATGCAAATATATTGTTAATTAATTCTCCTATAGTTGGCGGGCTGCTCAACGCCACATGTGGAAATGCAACAGAGATGCTCATTGCAGTGTTCGCACTTTACCATGGCAAGACCAATGTGGTCAAGTATTCTCTACTAGGCTATGTGCTTTCCAACTTACTTTTTGTGCTTGGCACATCTATCTTTTGTGGAGGAATTGCCAACATGAAGAAAGAACAACGGTTTGACAAGGCATGTGATATATTTTTAGTTTTTCTTTAACAACCTAGGCCACCAAAACAAGTCTGACCTGCTCATGATATTCATTCATTAGGGCCTAACCATGGGTGTTTTATTGCTATATGACGTAGGTTATTTCTGGAATCGACTCCAGTCTTCTCATGATGGCTTCACTGTGTCTCATGCACCCTTGGCCCTTGAGAATTCACTTTCTTTAGATCCTTTGAAAGCTCATTTACCATAGGAGTTCACAATTTATTGTTAACTATCCTCGGCTGCACTTGGAGATGATACAGCGCATAGCAACCTCCCATGAAAATAACAACATAAATCTTATAAATCAGACAGAGCAAATCAACATTGCCACGAAATACCTGAAGTATCACCATCGCGGTTACTTCATAAAAAGTGCCAAACATAATACAAAGAACAATAGCACAAACAAGCACCACACACATTTGTAATAAACTTTTATTATTATGGGCTGATAAAGAAACAGAGGATACAGAGCTATACAGAGGCCAACCCCGAGTCAAGTCGATCACAAACAATGAACTATGATCATCCAGAGGCCAACTCCATTGAATTTGTTGTACAATTATTTACATATTTTACATCATCAATACAACGGTATAAGAAGTGCAAGTGATCAGAAGTGCCAGTGGATTCAAATGATTTAAGAAAGAAGGGGGAAGCACTGTATTAGCTGATCCAGCGAAAACATACCACTGACTAGTAATCTCTAAACAGAAAGGTGGGGTGCAGTTCCTATTCGATGAAGGAAAGCAAAAAATACCAGAAATTTCCCCAAATTGTCACCTTGTGTTGTACCAATCTCCTACCAAATCACACTCCTTTCAAATTCAGATGTTCAACAAGAAGTCCAGAATCCAACGCCTTCTCCATCAGTCTGCCCAATTCTTGCAGATAGACTTGGGATCGTGCCTTCTACTTTTCAAAGGAAACCTCCAATGGCTAAAAGGAGTATTTTACTTCCTACAAGGCCAAGAAGTGCTAAGAATCTATGTCAAGCACTAGAATCTATGTTAACACTATGATTCATCAATGGTCTTTACCTGTGTAGTTTGAAGAGTTGTCATTTTGTAGAACAAAGACTATTTATCAGCTTGTAATTTGTACAACTTGTATAAGCAATTCTAGATTAGGTGGATTTAGTTCCTTTCTCCTACCACCACTGTAATTAGTGCTGTCTTCTTTCAGATCTACCAATTTTGCACACTTCTCTATGATGAGGTCAATTTCGCAATTACTGGGTCATCAAATGACAGGGCCATGTTCGGCGAGTGTGGTGAATAGTTCTCCATTGTTGGTCTTCTATTCGATGATCAACAAATCATATTTGGAAAATCCCAGTGGTATTGTGCTTTCCAGATCCTGGCATTGTTGTACCCAATTTCTGTCTTTAGCAAGGTAATTTTCAGAGTGGAAAACAGATGAACGATGATGGTTTTTAGAGAACCATCGTCCAGACTCCATACATACAACCTTCAAAGGCAATTACTTAATTCCATTGCAAGAGGCCCAAAATACAACATCTAAGAATAGGATTTTATCAATCCAAGACTGTAGAGAAAACGCTCTGACTTTGATTTGAAGAGATCACCAAGGGAGAATCAAATGGCAGGTTCCCTTGGAGGAGATTTTGTATGCATACAGTCGTCTTTTACTTGCAAGATTGTTAGTCCAATTTCTTGGCGAACAGCTTCTACTGTCTTGGCATCAACGGGGTTTCCAGCTGTATCAGTCACATAGAACACATCAGCTACCTTATCACCCCGCGTTGACACCTCTGCTTTTGTAACTGACATCCCATTTTCTCTAAATATGTGAGTCACCTCTGACAGAAGCCCAACACAGTTGTTGGTGCAGAGTTCCAGTCACATACCCTGAATTCATAAAATATCATCAACAAAACTCACACTAAGCTGACTAAAATTTAAAAAGGATCAAATTTGAATGCACCGGGAATCCCAAGTCTTAGGGTTTTGAATAAATTTCCACCATGGATTCGATCCTTGGACTCATACCTTTGATGTTCTTCATCTAATGGCAACCTCCAAACACTGAATCACACGCTGCTTCTCGGCTTCTGAATACACGGGGCAACCATCAGTATGCCTGATGTAGTACTCCTGTATCACAAAAGAGAAGAATGGAAATAAATACCCCAACTCTTCTTTAACCTAATTTAGATTCAATATTAATCCCATTAGGGATGTGATCTGAAACCACCTATACCTAGTTTAACAAAATCAAATTAGGAAATAAACATTTGAAAAAAAACAAAGATCCTATGAAAAATCAAGTCCCTTGTAGTTGCTGGAGCTATACCTGAAAAGTTTGTGGGCCTTGAGAGTCTATAGTGGCATGAAAGACAACATACTCCATATCTGTCAAGCTGCAAACAATATCAAAGAGAAGCTTAGGTCTGTCTTTACACTGAACAGTCACCACAGAATACCCCCTCTCCAAATAGTTGTCAACAGTCACAAGAGGCTTGGCGTTGTCGTTGTCGAAGTATCTAAGATAGGTCCCCAAGCTTTGCAAGTCAAAGTATCTAAGATAGGTCCCCAAGCTTTGCAATTCAAAGTATCTGAGATGAAGATCCAAATGCATTTAAGATGATTAACGTTGATCGTTTTCCTATTTTAGATGAGTTACTTTTAATTTTAAGCCATGTATAAATCATACCGATTGTCTTATCATTAAAATTATTTAGTTATCCATTTTATGTCAGGCAATGCTTACTTGTACTTCAACACTTTAAAGATATCTTTGAACACAACATTTTCTTGAAATTCATTATTCTTCGTTCCTGTAAGTCCATGGCTCTCTAACAACCATTACCATTGACTTGAGGACATTTAAAGGACATTGTGATATACTTAAAACCCTAATTTTAAAAATAAGACATAAATTCCTTGACAATTCACTTTTTTTAGATCCTTTGAAAGCTCATTTTCCATAGGAGTTCACGATTTGTTGTTAACTATCCTCGGCTGCACTTGGAGATGATATAGCGCATAGCAACCTCCCGTGAAATAACAACAGAAATCTTATAAATCAGAAAGAGCAAATCAACATTGCCACGAAATACCTGAAGTATCATCATCATGGTTACTTCATAAAAAGTGCCAAACATAATACAAAGAACAATAGCACAAACAAGCACCAAACACATTTGTAATAAACTTTTATTCTTATGGGCTGATAAAGAAACAAAGGATACAAAGCTATACAGAGGCCAACCCCCAGTCAAGTCGATCACAAAAAATGAACTATGATCATCCAGAGGACAACTCCATTGAATTTGCTATATAATTATTTACATATTTTACATCATCAATACAACGGTATAAGAAGTGCAAGTGATCAGAAGTGCCAGTGGATTCAAATGATTTAAGAAAGAAGGGGGAAGCACTGTATTAGCTGATCCAGCGAAAACATACCACTGACCAGGAATCTCTAAACAGAAAGGTGGGGTGCAGTTCCTATTCGATGAAGGAAAGCAAAAAATACCAGCAATTGCCCCAAATTGTCACCTCGTGTTGTACCAATCTCCTACCAAATCACACTCCTTTCAAATTCAGATGTTCAGCAAGAAGTCCAGAATCCAACGCCTTCTCCTTCAGTCTGCCCAATTCTTGCAGATAGACTTGGGATCATGACTTCTACTTTTCAAAGGAAACCTGCAGTGGCTAAAAGGAGTATTTTACTTCCTACAAGGCCAAGAAGTGCTAAGAATCTATGTCAAGCACTAGAATCTATGTTAACACTGTGATTCATCAATGGTCTTTACCTGTGTAGTTTGAAGAGTTGTCATTTTGTAGAACAAAGACTATTTATCAGCTTGTAATTTGTACAACTTGTATAAGCAATTCTAGATTAGGTGGATTTAGTTCCTTTCTCCTACCACCACTGTAATTAGTGTTGTCTTCTTTCGGATCTACCAATTTTGCACACTTCTCTATGATGAGGTCAATTTCGCAATTCCTGGGTGATCAAATGACAGGGCCATGTTTGGCCAGTGTGGTGAATAGTTCTCCGTTGCTGGTCTTCTGTTCGATGATCAACAAATCATATTTGGCAAATCCGAGTGGTATTGTGCTTTCTATATCCTGGCATTGCTGTACCCAATTTCTGTCTTTAGCAAGGTAATTGTCACAGTGTAAAACAGATGAACGAGGATGGTTTTTAGAGAACCATCGTCCATACATACAACCTTCAAAGGCAATTACTTAATTCCATTGCAAGAGGCCCAAAATACAACATCTAAGAATAGGATTTTATCAATCCAAGACTGTAGAGAAAACGCTCTGACTTTGATTTGAAGAGATCACCAAGGGAGAATCGGATGGCAGGTTCCCTTATAGGAGATTTTGTATGCATACAGTCGTCTTTTACTTGCAAGATTGTTAGTCCAATTTCTTGGCGAACAACTTCTACTGTCTTGGCATCAACGGGGTTTCCAGCTGTATTAGTCACATAGAACACATCAGCTACCTTATCACCCCGCGTTGACACCTCTGCTTTTGTAACTGACATCCCATTTTCTCTAAATATGTGAGTCACCTCCGACAGAAGCCCAACACGGTCGTTGGTGCAGAGTTCCAGTCGCATACCCTGAATTCATAAAATATCATCAACAAAACTCACACTAAGCTGACTAAAATTTAAAAAGGATCAAATTTGAATGCACCGGGAATCCCAAGTCTTAGGGTTTTGAATAAATTTCCACCATGGATTCGATCCTTGGACTCATACCTCTGATGTTCTTCGTCTAATGGCAGCCTCCAAACACTGAATCACACGCTGCTTCTCTGCTTCTGAATACACGGGGCAACCATCAGTATGCCTAATGTAGTACTCCTATATCACAAAAGAGAAGAATGGAAATAAATACCCCAACTCTTCTTTAACCTAATTTAGATTCAATATTAATCCCATTAGGGATTTGATCTGAAACCACCTATACCTCGTTTAACAAAATCAAATTAGCAAATAAACATTTGAAAAAAAACAAAGATCCTATGAAAAATCATGTCCCTTGTAGTTGCTGGAGCTACACCTGAAAAGTTTGTGGGCCTTGAGAGTCTATAGTGGCATGAAAGACAACATACTCCATATCTGTCAAGCTGCAAACAATATCAAAGAGAAGCTTAGGTCTGTCTTTACACTGAATAGTCACCACAGAATACCCCCTCTCCAAACAGTTGTCAACAGTCACAAGAGGCTTGGCGTTGTCGTTGTCCTTGAGAGAAAGAGATGCCCTGTCTCCAGTTCCATCGAGTTTATCATAGTCATGGTCAGCAAACATCAATTGATAAAGCCGCCTTTCTGTGTGAGTGAATCCCATTGACACCACCGTTTTAGCTTCTCTGTGTTAATTCAATTGTCGTATGTTCAGCGGCTGCATCTAGACCTACTGGTTTTCCAAACAAAGGCACTACGCAAGGGTTTGTCGCCAACCTCTGCAATACAACGCATGGATGATTCAGAGGGATATTGCATGGATGATTCAGAGGGATCCAGAGCGGCGTGGAGGGATCCAGGGGAGGCAAGTCCTGAGGGATCCAGGGGAGGCAAGTCCTGACGCCCGCCTGGAGAACACCACTGGAGAAACCCTACCTCTAGAATGGCGATTGGCACCCCGCGCTCTTCATTACCTGGACCGCCTCAGTGACATTTTTGATCGACGGTTCCAGTGTTTGTAATCGTCTAACATCTAATCGTACGGCGTCAAAGGAGGACACGTAGGCAAAAATGGGGATGGATTTCAGAGGGAAACGCCTTACGGCGTAAAAATAAAAACAAGCAGTACTGAAAAGAATTATTATTTAGCTCAGACATTGAAAACCACAAAATGAACCTACAGAAGTTCTCTACCCTGCACGGTGTAACTTCAACAGGACATACTCTTTTTTGATAGCGGTTTGAATATTCTACTTTTCTTCTTGCTTTACTTGATGGTCTAAATATACAGATGTATGTCGACACAGGCTAGAATATGCTGGCTGAACATCTAAGAACAAACAAAACATTACCAGAATTAGCACAAAATTTATATGTATCCTGGTCTGGTTTAAAGCTTCATTTTGAAGTATGTTGGCTGAATTGTTCGGATTTAAAACTCTGATATGCACCTTTGTGCTGCAGATTTTGCATCATATGTAAATTC
Source organism: Pinus tabuliformis (assembly GCA_031772625.1). Taxonomy (NCBI): domain Eukaryota; kingdom Viridiplantae; phylum Streptophyta; class Pinopsida; order Pinales; family Pinaceae; genus Pinus; species Pinus tabuliformis. The sequence continues at coordinate 1,098,550,496 of CM062819.1, forward strand.
TATACTGATAAATATATCGCTTTTTTCATCTGAAAAAAAAAGGTGTATGGCGTCATAGAACAGGGTTATCCTTAAACCAGTTTATCTATCAACGGGAAATTTGTTCTATAAGGATTCTATAGCTTGAATTCATGCGCTAGCTACAGCTTTAGAAGTTGGAGTTTTGGGTTGTAGCAGACATTACAAGTTGGGGTTTTGGGTTGCAGCATACATTGATGGACTTCTGTTAAATAAATATGTTACTTGGGTTGCAACATGCATTAGAAGTTGGGATTTTGGGTTGCAGCAAACATTGTTGTACTTCTTTTAAATAAACAAGTCATTGCAATCTAAACAAAAACTGGCGGACAAATTCGTGTCTTCAACGTATTGTTGAGTGTTTCAAAGAACAGAAAATGGTTGGTGAAAGCAGCAGTACATGTTGATTTTTCCCAAAATGTATTTAAACGCAACAAGAAATACTACCAACAGTGGATTTTTCTGCACTTAGTTAGGTGACCTCACATTCGATCTGAAAAAAAACATTGAGCAGAGGAAACCTGTAACGGAAGTTTATTACCTGATTTTGCTAATATCAAAACATCCAAAAAGTTGTTCGTATGAATATGCCACAAATCCACCGCGCACACGGGCATATTAACCATGTAAATCAGGCTGCAGGTCGGCATGTGAAAACCATAAGATAATAGGAGCCGGTTGTTTATTATCAAATTCTATTTGAAAGCATCTGCTTTAGACCAGGTTTAACATACTCCATATCTGTCAAGCTGCAAACAATATCAAAGAGAAGCTTAGGTCTGTCTTTACACTGAACAGTCACCACAGAATACCCCCTCTCCAACATTAAACCAGCGAGGATTTAGGTGATGAAATAAATGCTAAGGCTTGGGTTTACAAGCGATTCCTCCTCCTCAATCCCTCTGAATCCATGTCCACTTCCTCATTCAGTCAATGTGTTTACATTTCCAGATTATTTACATAAATTACAATCCATAACAACATTTACGAGGGATTAGCTACAAGGGCCGTCACACAAACGTACAACAATATTTAAAAAAAATCTACTTAAAACAACATAATTTGGATTTTGACTGTTCCCTTCTCCTCCCATCTGAATTCTTGTCGATACTTCTAGATCAGCATTTCCTAGCAAGTCAATTAATATAAATTGAACCTCAGTGGTAAAATTTTTACTCGTTAATTGGATATTCAATAATCCTTTTCCCATTTGATTGTTTGGAAGAGGCCCTTGTCCGTCATATCTGCACCTTTCTTTGGACCGTTATTGAAGCTTACCACATCCAGGCCATCAGCGTTTTGTTTGGCATTTTTTAGTAATAAACCTGAACAACATCACCGAAAGGGCAAACCATGTGTCACTGCAGAAGGACCTGTAAGCAATGGTAGTGGATTCCTTGGCTACAGATTGGACAAGAGTTTTGAGCTATCTTTGGTTCTTTAGGGGGTCCAGCGGGCTGCTCTATGACGGAGCTACATGCCATTTTCGTGAAGGCACCTTAATGGATTGCTGTATGAATGTTAATTGTGGTCTTCAAAATTACAATCTTCCTGCAATTTGAATGCAGAAAAAAAAAACCCATTTTTATAAGAAAATAACCAAAAAATAAAGGACCCTATACAACAAACTCGGTCAGTGACAGCAACCATTTGACCTCTTTCAATGAAAAAAAGTAAAAAGACCGTGCAAGAAAACCACACAGTCCCAAATAACTACTCCACTCGGAATCGTTTAATTCAAAAGTATTAACGCATGGAATTCAACGCATCTAAAAACAACGAGCAATCACACCATTATGAAATACAATAACAATCCAGAGTTTTGGAAAACAAAATTCCAACTGGATATGAAGAAGACACAGAAAAGGAAGCACGATGAGTATTACCAACAGTCGCAGAGTCATATGTAGAGGGAACAACAGGGAGGGACGGCACACTCATAGACCCCCTGATCACAGTCTTATCCATGCCATCGCCCACAAACATGAGATTAGTCTTATTGGGAGGAACCCTAACAGTCTCCTCATAGACCCCAGTCTTTACATATATCACGAATCTCCTATCAGAAAAATCAGGTGCACTGTTCACCGCTTGTTGAATGCTCATGGAGGATTCATCCTTGGAGGATTCATCATGCAGGTATTCCAAACAGTCGTTAACGGCGCCCGTGAAGTTCGCGTTAGTTGAAGTGGTGAGCAGCTGTTTAGAGTGAAGATAACTTTCTGTGGTTTCGGCGGACGAGAGATCCATGGCGGCACCAATGATTTCCTATGGCCCTGCATTTTCACTAATATTAGAATTGGCCCGGAGAGATGACTTGCAGAGGTCCGGGTACTGTGACGCCTGGCATGCTAAATCTATGATATGGCTGGTAGAGGATTTCTGAACTGAGAGCTTCTTTGAATGACCTCTGCGGGCTGAGAAATGATTAGCTGAGAGTTGAGCAGAGAGCGCAAGGAGGAGGATTGTGATCGATCGGCACTCCGCGCTCTTCATTACCTCGACCGATGAACCGCCTCAGTGACATTTTTGATCGACGGTTCTGGTGTTTGTAATCGTCTAACATCTCATCGTACGGCATCAAAGGAGGACACGTAAGCAAAAATGGGATGGATCTCAGAGGGAAACGCCTTACGGCGTAACAAGGTGGATGTGTTGGTAATGGGTTTTAGGGATATGAATAGGTTGATGTATGGGAATGATGAGAATCAGTGGGATAAGGGGTGATAGGAGATTGATGTAGGTGTCCTTGAAACTAATCATAACAGTTCATAGTCATCAAAGTTACATTAAAAATCAATCTAGGAAATTAAATGTTTAAGAACAGGAACACATTACTCTTTTTTTGATCGTTATTGTATTGACATGCTGAGTAGCTAGTCCCTTTTTGGACTGTTCTTTTTCTTGTTGTAACAGGTCCTCTGAGGAAGATTGAATGCACAGGTCCTCTGAGAAAAATTGAAGATGTAACAGGTCCCTTAGAAAATTTTTGAAGATGTTCATGCAGCTCCTTATATTGTTACAGGTTCACTGAGCTTGGCATTTGATGGAGTGTTGGTGCCCAAATCCTTGTAGAAGCTTGATGAAATTCTGTTGAAGTAGCCCTTGGTGTCAATTTCTTTAACAGGTCCCTTCTGAATGTCTTAAAACAGGTCCCATTACTGCTGGTGTTGGTAGCGTAGATATCTGAACAGAACAGGCCCCCCTGAAAAATGTTTATAACCAGGTCCCTCTGAAATAAAATCATGACAAAACAGCTTATTTATTGAACTCTGGAATGCTGGAACAAGCTGTTGTTGGAAATTTACAGTGAAAATATAGAATAAGAAATCTTGAAGAATTTACAAGGGAGAGATAAAAGTAATAGAACAGAATGCTGATGCCTCTCTCCCCGACTTAAAGTTTGACTTGTCCTCAAGTCATGATTCAGCTGAGAAACTAAACAGTGAACAAAAGAAAGAGAATTCATACCCGCCAACGAATTGGTTTTCAAGTAGGAATTCGGGGTTAGATTGTGCCAGATACTGGTTTTCACATCTAACCCATTATTTATTTATTTTTTTTTTAGTTTTTTTTTTTTTTGTTTTATAAATTTTGTTTTATATATATATATATATATATATATTTTTTTTTTTGACTTGGAAATTGAAAGGAAATGAAACTAAGGCAGTGATACTGCAGCTGAGGGCTGCAGTATCTCAACCTCTCTTTGCTGAGATAGTGTATGGAGAAAATCTTGCTTGCTGATGGGCTTGGTGTACAATTTCAGGCGATGACCATTGACTGTGAAGGAGTGACCTTCGCAATCAATAGTTTTGAGCTTAACTGAACCATTGTCATAAGCCTGAATAATTTCATAGGGGCCCATCCAATGGGTGGTGAACTTGGCTTTATGATCCTTGAATTTTGAATAAAAAAAAAAAGCCCAGTCACCTTCCTTGAAGTGCTTCTTCTTAATGTGTGAATCATGCCATTGCTTCCTGTGTTTTTGCATGAGGATGGTGGTTTGTTCTGCTTGCTGCCTCATCTCATCCAGCTGGTTCAACTGCTGGATTCTTTCTTTTTGTGCTTGGTCCAAATCAATTTGTAAATCTGCAGCCAATTTAAAAGTGTGAATTTGGAATTCAATAGGAAGCATGACCTCCTTACCGTACACCAATTGGTATGGTGTAAATCATGTGGTATCTTTCCAAGTAATCCTGTAAGCCCAGAGTGCCTCTTTGAGCTTTTCTTCCCAATTTTTCCTGTTCATTGCAACAGTTTTGGTAATGATCCCCTCCAAAGTTTTGTTTGTTGATTCCACCTGCCCATTGGCCTGTGGATGATAAGGGGTACTTTTTCTATGCTTTATTTGGTACTTGTCTGTGATGTCCTTCATGAGCTTTGAGGTGAATTGAGTACCTTGATCAGTTACAATTTCCCTTGGTACTCCATACCTCACAAAGATCTCCTCAAAAAGGAAATTGACTACTGTGTGTTCGGTTGCTCTCACCAGTGCTTTTGCTTCTGCCCACTTTGTGACGTAATCAGTACATACTAAGATGTACTTCTTACCATTGGAGGCTGGGTTGATAGGTCCTATAAAGTCCAGAGCCCACTTATCAAATGGCTCTAAGTGAACTTGGGGCTGAAGGGGCATCTCATCGGTAGCTGTTGGTCTGCCCATTCTTTGGCAGCTGTCACAACTCTTACATACTTCTTGGCATCCTTGAAAATGGATGGCCAGTAGTATCCAAGAGTAAGAACTTTGAAGGCTGTCCGCTTCGCTGCAAAATGCCCACCACACGGTTCATCATGGCAATATTTTAAAATGTCAATTACCTCATCATTTCTTACACATCTCCTAATGATCATATCAAAACCAGTATAAAATAGATCGCCATTAAGCCATGAATATCTAGCACTTTGTTTGATTAGTCTTTTCCTTTCCTTTGCAGTGAAGTGTGGAGGTGTCCTTCCTGTAGACAAGTAATTAGCCAAATCAGCATACCAAGGAGTTACTATGGAAATTGCAAATAAGTGTTCATCCGGAAAAGAATCTTCAACTGGAACAACCTCACCTGGATTTTGCAGTCTAGAGAGAAAATCAGCCACCTGGTTCTCTTTGCCTGGTCTATCTAACACTGTGATGTTAAATTCCTGTAACAATAGTAACCATCTGGTAACTCTGCCACTAGTTATTGGTTTATTCATGAGATGTCTAATGGCAGAATGATCAGTATGTACAAAGACTTCATAACCAGTTATGTAATGTCGGAATTTATTCACAGCATAAATGATGGCAAGCGTTTCCTTTTCTGTAACTGTATAGTTTAGCTCTGCAGGTGTTAGATTTTTACTAATGAAATAAATGGCATAAGTACAAGATTCCTCTTTTTGGCCTAATGATGCACCTACTGCAGTGTCAGATGCATCGGTAAAAATATGAAATGGTAAGCTCCAATTAGGCCCTCTCAAGACTGGTGCGGTAGATAGTTTCTTTTTGAGTTGTTCGAATGCATGTTGACAGTTCTCAGTCCAGTTGAAAAGTACATCTTTGGTTAGAAGTTTAAACAAAGGTAAAGCTATCTTGCTAAAATGTTCAATGAATCTACGGTAATAGCTTGCATACCCAAGAAAACTTCTTACCTCTCTCTGATTTTGTGGAATAGGCAAATCGGCAATGATCTGGATCTTGGCTGGGTCAACCTGGATGCCTTGAAAAGAGATATAATGGCCCAACACTATCCCTTCATTTAACATCATAAAGCACTTTTCGTTGCTGAGGGACAGGTTAGCTTCAATACACCTTTTCAAAACTCTCTCAAGATTTTCTAATGCATGTTCAAATGAATTGCCATATACTGAAAAATCATCCATATACACTTCAACACAATCATGAATTAAATCAGCGAAAATAGCTAACACAGCTCGCTGAAATGTAGCTGGAGCATTACAAAGTCCAAATGGAAAAACATTGTAGGCATAGGTGCCCCAAGGATAGGTGAATGTGGTTTTGTCCTGGTCTTCAGAGGCAATCCTGATCTGGTTGTAGCCACTGAAACCATCAAGAAAAGAAATTGATGATTTGCCAGCTAGGGTGTCTAACACTTGGTCAATAAATGGCAGTGGGAAGTAATCTTTGAGCGTTGCTTTATTCAGCTGTCTGTAATCAACACAGATGTGCCACTTACCATTTTTCTTGGGCAAGATAACCAATGGGGATACCCACTGACTGTCAGAAATAGGATATATAAAGTTGACTCTCAAAAGTTTTTGCAATTCCTCTCTGACAATGTCTTGGAGCATGGGGTTCATTCTTCTTTGTGGTTGCCTCACTGGTTTAATGGTGCTATCTGTGTAGATATGGTGAGTGCATGTGTCGGGGTGAATCCCATGCATGTCAGTGTAATCCCAAGCAAAGGCTTTTTGCTACTTCTTCAAGAGTCTAATCAATTTCTCTTGCTGAGATGAGTCTAGGTGGTTGCCTATGTTCAAAGTTTTCCCTGGACTGATCTCTATGACCTGACTCTGTGTATTGGTGATGGATTGAACTGGAAAGATGTCGTGAAATGTAGATTGCAAAGAGTGGATAGTGCATGTTTCTTGAAAGTTTTGAGCCAAAAGTACATTTGCAGCATTATATTGTTCATTTTTCAAATTTTCAGATACATCGGGTTGAGAAAGAAATAATTCTACCAAATCATTATTGTCTTCGTGGAAATCATAGATCTGGTCAATGCTAAAAACAGATTGTACTTCTTCTTTATCATTAAATTTATCATCAAGCCACAAGTTATGTGTTACTGCTGGTGATTGTGCCGATGGATAGAGGGTGAGTTGTTTTCTTTCGGTCCCTCTGGAAATAATCATGTTGCCTGATCGGCATCCAATGAATGCATCAGCAGTCGCTAACCATGGTCTACCTAGGATGATAGGGTGTCCTCCTAAATTGGATTTGGGTTGAAGGACTAGGAAATCGACTGGATACTCCCAAGAGTCCAGTGAGACAATGATGTCTTCCAAAATCCCTTCAGGAATGACTTTGGACCTATCAGCTAGTTCAAGAACAATCATGGTATGTTGCAAATTCATGAGCTGGAGTGTTCTCATGGTTTCAAGGGTCATGACATTGATTGCGGCTCCAAGATCTATCAAAGTGTTTGGAATCCGTATGTTGTTAATGATGGTGGTCACTTTGGGAATGCCAGGATCAACATACTTCTCCATGGAGATGGTATTGGTCATAAGGCCTGCTAAATTTCCTAAAACATGAATGGTCTGAGGATCAATCCTTTTCCTAGCAGGCTTCTTGAGACACATGTCTTTGATGGCTTTGGTATAGATAGGAATTTCCTTTATAGCTTGCAGCAGTGGGATTTTTATGTAGACATTTTTAAGTTCATCCAAGACATCAAATTGTGGTGGAGGCAGTGGTGGTTTTACTTGGACCAATCGGTCTGGAAAAGGTGGATGCAGTGATTGCATCTGTTTATCTTTGGTATCACTGCTTGGTTTTGTTTGAGTTGTCATTTCATTGTCTTTTTCTGAGTTTTCTTCTTGCTGATTTGTTATTGGAGAATCCTTCTGGAGCACCCTACCAGACCTCAGATTAATGTTTTGCAAAGGCAGTGTGGAGTATGAAGTTCCTTCCTCTACATTATAGGCTGGCCTCTCTGCTCTATTATTCGGATTTGGGACAGTTTGAGCAGGTATTTGAGTGGGTCTGGGAGGTTGTGGGTTAGTTGGAAATTGCAGTTGTGGTACATTTATTGGTGGAGGAGCAGGCAGTGCTTGTTGAGAAGGTTGGGGCCGATAAACAACTTGCTGAGGGTGCTGCTGATATGTTTGAGAATGTGATGGATATGGCTGTTGGTACTGTTGATATGGCTGTGAGTAAGGTGGGTATGATTGAGGATATGGATGATAAGATTGTGAGTATTGTTGAGACGGTCTCCATTGATTTTGTGGTTGGTTTCCATGCTGCCATGGCATGGGTACATTCCATGAGTTTTGTGCATACATCTGATCATTCATAGGAAATTGCAGATTTTGATTAGGAAACATACCTTGGGGTGCTTGCCTTGGCTGCCATGGTCGCTTTGCACCCATGTAATACACGTTTTCCATCTCTGTACTGGCTTCCATGTTACAGTTCTGCAAAATTTTAACTTTAGGACAGTTAAACATATCATGATGTTCAGTACAGAAAGCACAAACTTGGATATTTTCTAGAGGGCAGTCTTTTAATGCATGTTTCTTGCGGCATTTGGGGCAGAAAATAGCCATGATATTATCTTCTTCTTCCTGTTTCTTTTTGGCCTTTAAGGTATCAATTTGGTTCCCTAGAGTGCTCAAAAAATCTGTTTTAAACTCTTCTAAAAGATTACCAATTTCAGCCCGGGTGACACTAGCAGAGGCAGTTTTTGTGACCCTTGATGACAAGGTTCTCTTTCCCATTTTAGCTTTACTCCTTGAATATTTTTCACACAGCTCAGCTATTTCTTCAAAGGGTAAGGCAGAAATGTCACCTTTGCCCATTAAGTTGAGATCATCCATGTATTCTTCCCGGATACCTTTCAAGAATATTGTGCGGACCAGATCAGGAGGCATTGTTCGGTGTTTAGATTTTTGCAAGTTATAGACAAACCGTTCTAAATATTCTTCTAAGGTTTCATCCTCCTGCTGACTCATTCTAAAGATGTCATCTTTAGAGTCTTTGGATCTGCAATAAGGCTGATATTTCCTTAGAAATATTCTCCTCATGCCATCCCAATCAACTATGGCATGCTCACCTAGCCCCATAAACCATTTCAAGGCTGCTGCCTTTAATGTGGTTGGAAACAATCTGAGCCTATGAGCATCATCTGTATAGCCATAAGTTCGACAGACAATGTCAAACTCGAATATGAATGAGTCCGGATCCTCTGAAGCCATACCATAGAAATTGGGTAGCACGGATGGGGGTATATTTTTCATTTTGATCTCCTCATCCTCCTGTGGTTCTTGTATAGGGAACTTAAAAGTTGACTCCTCCTCCTCTTGGTGGGGAACTGATCCAGATCCCTCCTCAGCCATTCTAATTGGTCTCTTTGTGTCAGTGTCACTTGGTGGAAAAGAGAGAAAGGAAGATTGCTTGGTAATTGTACTACTTTTCCCTTGTGTAGAAGATCTAGGAAAGGGCTTCTGCTGTGATTTATGTGCAAATAGAGTTTCTCTCTCAGCAAGAGTAATTTGCTGTCCTGAATAAAATCTTTCTTCCAATGTTTGGATATCGTCCTCAGCTAGTGTTGTATTCCCTAGAGAGTCTACTCCTGATGATGATGGGTTAGTTTTTAGATGGTGGGGGGTTTTTACAAATCTCCCTTGATTGTCTCTAAGTCTAGGCATAAATGAACATGATTTCTAACTGTGTTTTTGTTTATTTTTGTGTACTGAAATTTTTTTCTTTTTGTTTGAATCCTTTAAGTATGCCTCCCCGGCAACGGCGCCAAAATGTAGTGTTCTAGCTAGGGTACTAGGCTAGACTCTATATTTAATATCGACCAAGGTGCGTAAGCTTAGAGGCATGGTCTAAAATATATAGACATAAAGGATTGTTGGCCAAGTGATTATGATGTAGGTTACAAGGCTTCTTTACGGAAGGCTGGGATATGTCACCTATCATTCAAACACTCAGATTACCTTACTAATATACCTGATTACAATGCTTATCATTAAATGCATTTACCAAATTAAACCCTGAACCTAAGCACTGTGTATGACGGTGCAAACCTAAGCACTGCGTATGACTGTGCAAACCTAAGCACTGCGTATGACTGTAACAATGATTTTAATCTCCTTACAAAGATATTACCCAGAAAACCCTTGTTCAGTAAACACACAACATTTAATGATATTTACACTATATCAAACTATATAGAGAGCATAAATGAATTGTGGAATAAAAACAGAGTTTATGATGGTGCTTTTACAAGACACACAGGGATCGAATCCCTTACAGGACGCACTTCCAAATCTCAGTGATGACTGTGCAGCATAACCATAAACGCAAACCAACCATAAGCGCAAACCATATACATTTAATGGAAATCGAAAGCTATGTAATTGTAATTGTTATGCAAACCATATAAAACCTATTGAAATCGAAATCCAATCACTGTGCAAACCATACGATAACCGAAATGTAAATGAAATAAATGGACAGTATACCGATTGAACGTAGGGCCCGTCCGTGTTCCAAGGGTACACTTGCTTATAATTGACCAGCTACCAAATCAATGCACGAGATACACAAGTCGTAACTGTGAATAGGTCTTAGTATTAAACTTAAAAACTCTGTTCTGGAACGATTCAACGATTAAACATTAACCATTAACCAGACTGTATTTACATATGTATATCCACAGCCATGTCATTGCTACAATGAATGTACATTCAGCTGTTGCCGCTTTTATTACATCAAGCCTTTTCAAAATGTTTCTATCCTAAGTGTTTTCAAAAAGAACAAAAACCAAATAAAAATAGAACGAGTTGCTGTTGCTGCTTTTGTCTGCCAGGTGCCATGCTTTGACTTGAGTTGACCGCGCATATAGGAGGATCGATTCGGCTGGGAGATAGGTGTTTGTCCATGCCTGGACATTCTGCTTTTCGTCCATGCCTTTCGTTCTAGCCCAACTGCTGCGCCACATGTCAAACGATAAGCTTATTACAGGATGTGGGAACTTCCTGTAACCATTTCATCAAAAACTTCTAATTCTTCAACATAAAACCCCTAAATCAATTTCTATGCAATTTAATAACTATAAGACTATTAATAATCAATTTTCAAGGATTCTGAGGGATATATGATGAAAATGAATGGATAAATGATATGTTTTTGTGAGGAAAAAGGGGTCTTGGGATGATACCAACAGGGAACGTTTTCTCATTGCTTATGTTTAATTTTTAACGAGCTTGAACTCCACAAAAAAACTGCTCGTGGCGGGTTTATTTTTTAACGAGCTTGAACCCTGTGGTAACACTGCTCATGGCTAGGTTTATTTTTTAACGAGATTGAACTTTGCGGAAACATTGCTCGTAGCGGGTTTATTTTTTAATGAGCTTGAACCCTGCAGTAACACTGCTCATGATAAGTTTGCATGCCTCCAGCATAATAACGCAAATCGAGGTGCATTCCCCCCAAGCTTCATTGCATTCATTGCAGTGGTTGGAATGAAGGTTTACCTTGGAGATATTTGAAAGACTCCACTTGGATTTTACGAGATCATAATCAAAGACTTGATTTGGAAAGGGAGTCGTTTCATATTTTAATGAGGTTGACACTGTTGGAAATAATACTGAGAGGGGGGGTGAATCAGTATTATCAAATTCTTTTCACTATACCTTCCAGCTTTATAATTTAATTTATTCTTCAGATGTTGACCATTAATTTGTATGTCAATACCATATAATAATGAAAAAGAACAAGAAAAACAAATAGTCACACCAAAGAACACCAGATATAAGGTGGAAACCTAATGTGGGTGAAAACCACCTGCTACAATATGTCTCTATCTTCTTTCAATTAGAAACTTCTTTTTACAATGATTTTGTACTGGTGCAGTCCTTTACCAGTACGCAGGCTGCAACTTGCAGAGAGCTACAACCCTCTCTCGTTTTCCAGACTCTCCTGGAAGGGAGCAACAACCCCCTTAGCTCTTGTACTAGCTAAGCTACTAGTACGTAGGTGCTGACCTACTTCTTTTCTTCCAGGGACCATGTTTCATAAATTTTCAGACTAGATCCAAGAATATCAAATAATCATCAAGTACATTTGAATCAACCAATCTCCTTTTACAATCAACTAAATAGCTTCTTAGAATGCAGTAACCAGAAAAACAATACCGTAATCAAACACAGATTCTAAACCCAGAACTTTGTAGCAATAGACAAAAGGAAACCAACATATATTTCAAGAAAAGTCCGCAACTTCACCAATAGAAACCTGTGAACATCCGCACTTCTGTTGTGTCTAGCCTGCGTAGCTACGCACCTGCTCTGTCTACTTGACAGCGTACCTCCGCACCTGATCTGTCTACTGGACTGCGCACCTCCGCACCTGATCCGTCTACTGGACTGCGCACCTACGCACCTGCTCTGTCTACTCGACTGCGCACCTTCGCACCTGATCCGTCTACTAGATTGCGCACCTCCGCACCTGCGCCGTCTACTCGACTGCGCACCTGCACTGTCTACTCGAATGCGCACCTCCGCACCTGATCCATCTACTGGACTGTGCAACTCCGCACCTGCGCCGTCTACTAGACTGCGGACCTCCGCACCTGCGCCGTCTACTGGACTGCGCACCTTCGCACCTGAGCCATATCTCGCCTGTGGACCTCCGGATATAAACACTTTATCAGTCCTCAATTGTACCCCAGTTTGTCGAATTCACAGATCTGATCATGCGCCAAAGAAACCTCGACCTATCAGTAGATCCGCCTTGTAATTCACGGTTTTCTCCTTGATTCAGATCTAGCTTCCCAAACCGATCACTAAAATTTCAGATCTTAAGATGTTCAATATCCACAAGTGTCTGGGCCAAATGATCTCCTTCCCTTTTTATAGTCTAGGCCTTTCTCAAACCATGGATCAAAACCATTGAGAAACAATACCAAGGACTCAATACTTGGGTTCAAATCTTTTGAATGCAATACCACAGACCAAAACCATAGGATAAAAAACTGCGGACTAAATACCATGGATCAATCATAAAATTTCCCACGTGCGCACGCTTTTCTGCATTGAAGTGAGTGAATTTGATGTCCGCACCTTTTGTTCGGAGAACCTGCGGGTATGTTCGCACTTCTTGTTCGGAGCACCTACGAGTCCGCAGCTTTTGTTAGGCGCACCTGCGAGTATCTCATTTTCTATCATTTTGAGAGCCTGAACAGTGATTTGCCACTTGAGTGAGTTGCCATCAAGGACAACACTCATGCCATAGCGCCACATCTGTGTCATAATGCCAACAATCTCCCCCTTTGGACTTGATGGCAACCCCAAGATCCTCAAAGTAATTCTCCCCCTTTGTCATCAAGGGCAAAGGGTTATGCTCCCCCTGAGAACATGCTGAAAACTCTGTTCTGCTGTGCTGATCGTGCTCCCCCTGACTGTAGGCCAGATCTACAAAAGAAATTTTCTTCAAGAAGAACCATAATCCACCATACACCATAAATGACCTTCCTATCACCAAAAGACTCTATACATACATTCATCACCCAACCAAGTGGGGATACATCAGAAATTTACATCTGACACCCAAGTACATTATATCATTCACCCCAGACATAGGCCGTTACATGACCTTGACAAAAGAAATATAAGACACAGAGACAAAATATTAGCAGCAATATTTAGATCAGCATCCATGTTCTCCTTCTATACTTGCTCCTCCAAGATCTTCTACAATAATGCCAACAATGCATTATTAGAAGAATGTATGCTCCCCCTGAACCTGTGCCATTTGGTCTTTGACCAATCCATAAACCAATGAATGTACGCGTATACTCCATATGAAACTCGTGTACAACGAAGATTCAACAGCAATATGATGCATCAACTACCCCCAGCTTTTTCCTGAGGTATTTAAAGGTCTCCCTGGGCAGCGGTTTGGTGAGTATATCAGCAACTTATTCCTTAGAGGGAACGTACTCCAACTTGAACTTTTGTTCAAGCACTTGTTCCCGAAGAAAATGATATTTGATAGGTATATGCTTGGTCTTTGAGTGCATGACTGGGTTCTTTGAAATGCTGATAACACTTGTATTATCACATAGGATGGAGATAGGTGGAGTACAAGTGATTTGAAAGTCCTGCAAAGTTTGCATCATCCAAAGAAGTTGTGTGCAACAAGATGCAACAGCCACATACTCTGCTTCAGCTGTAGATAATGTTGTTGAACTCTCTTTCTTGCTGAACCAAGATACTAATCTGGAACCCATGAAGAATGCACCACCACTAGTGCTTTTTCTATCATCCATGCTTCTGGCCCAATCTGCATCTGTATAAGCATGAAGTGTGAGATCTATATCTCTAGGATACCATAAGCCATAATTTTGAGTTCCTTGAAGGTACTTGAAGATTCTCTTAACTGCCTGAAGATGAGTTTCCTTTGGATTTTCCTGAAATCTTCCAACTATTCCCACTGCATGCATGATGTCTGGTCGGGTACCTGTCAAATAAAGCAGACTTCCAATCATGGATCTATAGGTTGGTTGATGCACTGCTGCTGATTCATCATTTGCACTGAGGCTGCATCCTGTAACCATAGGGGTACATACTGGTTTCGAATCTTCCATGCCATATTTCTTCAAGATCTGCTTGAGGTACTTGGTTTGAGATAAAAAGATACTGCCTTCATTTTGTTGGATTTGTAGACCAAGAAAATATGTCAGCTCTCCAAGCAATGACATTTCAAATTCTTTCTGCATTACCAAGGCAAAGTTTTGACTCATAGCTTCTTCATTGCTGCCAAAGATAATATCATCTACATACACAACAAGTATTAGCAATTTGTCATTTTCAATTTTTATATAAAGATTGCTATCTGCTGATCCTTTTGAAAAACCTTGTTGATGAAGGTATTTGTCCAAGCGATAGTACCAAGCCCTTGGAGCCTGTTTAAGACCATAGAGAGCCTTTTTTAGTCTGCATACAAGATTTGGATCATTCCCAAGGATGAAACCATCTGGTTGCTCAATGTACACTTCTTCTTCTAAGTCTCCATTCAGAAAGGCTGATTTCACATCCATTTGAAATACTTTGAACTTCTGAAAGCTAGAGAGAGCAAGGAACATTTTGATGGCCTCAAGTCTAGAAACGGAAGCAAAATTTTCTTCAAAGTCTACTCCTTCTTGTTGAGAATACCCTTTACAAACAAGTCTGGCCTTGTTTCTAATTACTTCCCCATTTTCATTCAACTTGTTTTTTAAGATCCATTTTGTCCCTATGACATTTTTATCTTTTGGTCTAGGAACCAACTCCCAAGTGTTGTTCTTTTCGATCTGCTCAAGTTATTCATCCATTGCCTTGACCCAGCATTCATCTTTGCATGCCTCTTTTACATTTTGTGGTTCAGCGGAGGAGAGTAATGCCAAATAGCTTGAAGCTTCTGCAATTGTTCTTCTTGTTTGTATACCTGCCTCCTTTTGCCCCAAAATTTGAGATTCTGGATGATTCTGTTGAACATACCTGGATGGAGTCTTTTCTTCTATCCTTATCTGTTCTTCTAGTGCCTCATGGGTTTCTGCTTCATCATGAATCTGATTTGATGTTGATGGATAGTCCTCATCATCTTCGAAGTCTTCAGATCTTACCTATTTGGGAATGATTTCTTTTTCATCCACCACCACATCAGTGCTGTCGACAATTCTTCCAAGCCTTTTATTGTAACATTTATAGGCTTTGCTATGAGGAGAATAACCAAGGAGAATGCCTTTATCTTCTCTAGGTTCAAACTTGCCAAGATTTTCATCATTATTTTTAATATAGCATTTGCTTCCAAAAATTTTGAAATGTTTTACTGAAGAAGTCTCACCATACCAGAGCTCAGGAGGAGTTTGAGTGCTGTTCACCTGGATATTTGTCTTGTTGAGAATAACAACTGCAGCAAATGCGGCTTCACCCCAGAAGGTTGCGGGAGTTCCAGACTCATCAAGCATAGCACGAGCCATTTGTTGAACCGTTCTCTTCATCCTTTCCACTACTCCATTTTGAAGAGGAGTCCTAGCTGTAGAGAATTCCCTTCTTATTCCATGTTCTTCACAAAAATCGAAAAATTCATTCGAGGTAAACTCCCCACCTCTATCAGACCTGAGGAATTTGATTTTTTGATTTGATTCGTTCTCCACCAAGGCTTTGAATGATTAGAACTTTTCAAAGGCTTCGTCTTTGTGCTTCATAAGTCCTATCCAACACATCCTGGAAAAGTCGTCAATGAATAATATGAAATATTCTTCTCCTCGAGGTGACCTTTTCCTAGATGGACCACATACATCAGTATGGACAAGTTCAAGTGGCCTGCTAGCTGATCCTTCCTTCTCAGGGAAGTTAGTTCTGGTTTGCTTACCAAACTGACATGATTTGCAAATTGTATTGTTTGGAATTCTGATGTCTGGAAGACCACGAACTGCCTGGTATTTACATGCTTTCCTTATCTGTGAGAAGCTAAGATGCCCCAATCTTCTGTGCCATAACCAATGTTCATCATTCTTGCTTAGATAGCATTGATATTGTCCTTCTTTGAATATGTATAAATTATTTGGAGTCCTTATGCCTTTGATCACTGTTTTTCCTGTATCAAGATCACGAACACTACATCCATTTGATCGAAATATTACCTCCATTCCTTGATCACACATATGACTGGCACTCAATAGATTATGCTTTAACCCATCAACATACATAACATTTCGAGCTTTGACCTTTTCTTTCAACTGAACAGAGCCTTTACCTTTTATGAGCGCAGGAGTGTCATTTCCAAATGAGACCTTCTTCTCCTTCTCTAAGGCACTATATGACTGAAGTTTTTCTTTATCACCTGTCATATGTTTTGAACATCCACTGTCGATGTACCATTGATTTTCTTGCCCTTCCGCATATAAGGCTATACCACATATTTCTGGTTGCGGTTCTTTCATTCCCCATGTTTTGGCATTTGAGGCTCGTTCCTTTGTTTGCCGAAACCTGCTCCTGCATTCAGAATCTTCATGATCGAAGTTGTTACAAATAGAACATTCAATTTCATTCTCAAGGGCAGAAAAGTTATTGTAGGTTCTTTTCGTGATCCAAGTCATACTCCTCTGTTTATGAGCTTCTCTAGTCATGATTGTCTTATAGGCAACACATTGAGCTGCTTTGTGACCAAAGTTATGACAAGAAAAACATTGGCCATTGAAGAAACTCCTGTTATTATCAAATCTATCAACCAAATGATTGTAGTTCCTATTGACATCCATTCTTGAGGAAAATTGAGAAGGTTTTACCTGTGGTTGGTTGTAGCTTCTGTTTGTCCTTAAAGTAAATTGCCCCCAATTTATCTGGTAGTCTTTGTTCATTCTTGAGGTAAATTGTCCCTGATTTACCTGGTGATTTCCATTGGGTCTTTGTTCACTTCTCCTTGCTGCATCAAGATAACTCTTGGAGGTAGATGGTTTCTGCGCTTGAGTTGTTTCTTCATTATATCCCAAACCTGTCTTGATTAGTGGAGAGCGCTGCACTTTGATAATCTCATCTAAAGTGTCAGATCCTTTAACAAATCTAAGATTAAGATCTTTTGTTTTCTCAATCTCTTTTCTCAATCCCACAATTTCACATTCTAACTTTTCATGATGTTTTTCCTTTTCAACAAGTTGGAATTGTAGAGTATCTATGATCACATTCTTCTCTTCTAAAAAATTTTTGAGTCTAGAAATCTCTTCATAAAAACCTTCTTCATCTATAGCATCCACAAAATCATCATCTTCAAAAGCCATTAACAGTTTATAATTATAGCCTTGTTCATCTTCATCATTATTTGAAAGTCCATCACTATCTTCATGAGTGTAATAGCTTTTCTTATTTACATTCTGTTTCTTGTTCCATCTAACAGGTTCCTTACCTTTTTCAAGCTTATCTTTATGAGGACACTTGGCAGCATAGTGACCGACTCTTCCACAGGCAAAGCATTTGAAAGGTAACTTACCTCTGAATCTTCCAGCACCCCATTGAAGATTCTTGACAAAATTTGATTCTTCCTCTTCTTCTGACATATGTCCCGAATCATAGTAATCTCCTTCACCTGAAGCCTTGAATGCAACTTCTCTCCTGTCTGATGGTCCTCCTTTCCTCATTTCGTAAGCAGTTAGATTTCGGTGCAGCTGTGACATGGTAAGGTTCTGTAGATTCTCCTTTTCTTCTATTGCAGAAACTTTTGATTCAAACTTAGGGGACAAAGATCTTAGAACTTTTTCAAACACAACAGCCTCTTTTATTTCTTGACCCAAGTTTTTCATACAATTAACAATCTCATCTACACGAAGAAAATAGTTAGCCACACTTTCATCATTGTGCATTATGAGATTTTAATACTGAATTCTGAGGGTTTGAAGTTTTTCTCGTTTTACCTGTTCATCTCCTTCATAGCTCATAACAATCTTGCCCCATATTTCTTTTGCGGATTTATACTGCATAACCTTGACGAATTCTGATTGAGATAGACATCCTAATAGAGTATTGACAACCTTTGCATTTGTTTCATATTGCTTCTTACCAGCCGAATTTGTAGGAGTTGTGGATGGAAAAGTGTACCTTGTATCTATGATATCCCAGAATTTTGTACCAAGAGATTGAAGATAAGATGTGACTCTTACCTTCCAATAGACGAAGTTGGTCCCATCAAAAATTGGTGGCCTGATAGATGCTTCTCTCTCGTAGTTTCTCATGATGATGGATCTTCCTTCAGGCGATCAAGCTTCTTCAGAAGGACCTGCTCTGATTCCAATTGTTGGAAATAATACTGGGGGGGTTGAATCAGTATTATCAAATTCTTTTCACTATACCTTCCAGATTTATAATTTAATTTATTCTTCAGATGTTGACCATTAATTTGTATGTCAGTACCATATAATAATGAACAAGAACAAGAAAAACAAATAGTCACACCAAAGAACACCAGATATAAGGTGGAAACCCAATGTGGGTGAAAACCACCTGCTGTAATATGTCTCTATCTTCTTTCAATTAGAAACTTCTTTTTACAATGATTCTGTATTGGTGCAGTCCTTTACCAGTACGCAGGATGCAACCTGCAGAGAGCTACAACCCTCTCTCGTTTTCCAGACTCTCCTGGAAGCGAGTTACAACCCCCTTAGCTCTTGTACTAGCTGAACTACTAGTACGTAGGTGCTGACCTACTTCTTTCTTCCAGGGACCACGTTTCATAAATTTTCAGACTGGATCCAAGAATATCAAAGAATCATCAAGTACATGTGAATCAACCAATATCCTTTTACAACCAACTAAATAGCTTCTTAGAATGTAGTAACCAGAAAAATAATACCAGTAATCAGACACAGATTCTAAACCCAGAACTCTGCAGCAATAAACAAAAGGTAGCCAACATATATTTCAAGAAAAGTCTGCAACTTCACCAATAGAAACCTGCGAACATCCGCACTTCTACTGTGTCTAGCCTGCGCAGCTATGCAGCTGCTTTGTCTACTTGACAGCGTACCTCCGTACCTGATCTGTCTGCTGGACTGTGCACGTCCACACCTGATCCACCTGCTGGACTGCGCACCCCCACACCTTCTCTGTCTACTCGACTGCGCACCTCTGCACCTGATCCGTCTACTAGACTACGCACCTCCACACCTGCGCAGTCTACTTGACTGCGCACCTTCGCACCTGATCCGTCTACTGGACTGCACACCTCCGCACCTGCACCGTCTACTGGACTGTGGACCTCCACATCTGCGCCGTCTACTGGACTGCGCACCTTCGCACCTGAGCCGTATCTCGCCTGTGGATCTCTGGATATAAACACTTTATCAGTCCTCAATTGTACCCTAGTCTGTTGAATTCACATATCTAATCATGCGCCAAAGAAACCTCGACCTATCAGTAGATCCGCGTTGTAATTCACAGTTTTCTCCTTGATTCAGATCTAGCTTCACAAACCGATCACCAAAATTTCAGATCTTAAGATGTTAAATATTCACAAGTGTCTGGGCCAAATGATCTCTTTCCCTTTTTATAGTCTAGGCCTTTCTCAAACCATGGACCAAAACCATTGAGAAACAATACCAAGGACTCAATACTTGGGTTCAACTCTTTTGAATGCAATACCACGGACCGAAACCATAGGATAAAAAACTGCGGACTAAATACCATGGATCAATCATAAAATTTCCCACGTGTGCGCGCTTTTCTACATTGAAGTGAGTGAATTTGATGTCCGCACCTTTTGTTCGGAGAACCTGCGGGTATGTCCGCACTTCTTGTTCGGAGCACCTGCGGGTTCGCAACTTTTGTTAGGAGCACCTGCGGGTATCTCATTTTCTATCATTTTGAGAGCCTGAACAGTGATTTTCCACTTGAGTGAGTTGCCATCAAGGACAACACTCATGCCATAGCGCCACATCTGTGTCATAATGCCAACAGACACAAGATAGGAACTGTCCTCAGAATACACCATATTTACAGTATTTGATAAAAAATAAAAAACTGAAGGATGATTAAGGTTGTTGGAATAATCTTCGTGGTAATCCGGAAGATGGGAAAAATGGTGGTAATCTTCCCATGGTGCCTCTCCTATCATCTTTGACTGAATGATTCCTTTGCCTATAGAATGTACATGCGACCAAGGATCTGAAGAGGTGCCATATTCCTTAGACCTATCTATCCAAACACTCGATGAGTGTTGATTTGG
The DNA here is from genome assembly GCA_031772625.1 of Pinus tabuliformis. NCBI lineage: Eukaryota > Viridiplantae > Streptophyta > Pinopsida > Pinales > Pinaceae > Pinus > Pinus tabuliformis. Next base: position 1,098,570,942 of record CM062819.1, read on the forward strand.
GTTTGCCCCCCAGGCCAGGAAAATTGATTGCTACAATATTTCTAAAATGGTGATGATCCATGCTGACAAAATGTTCAGGGATCTTCTAAATCTAGAAGATATCATATTGCAGGTTCCCATCGTGGCCACTTCCGCTAGATTGTTTGGAGGCGGTAGGGCAAAAGTACCCATCAATGTAGGGTCTTTTATTAGGCCTACTCCGATATTTTGAAGCGCCTGAGAGCTTCCGTGGATCATTGGAATGCTTCCTGTAACTTGTGAACTGTTGGGGAGAAATATTTGTTGGTCGACGATTGTAATTCCTCCTTGGAAGGGAAATGCAATCTTCCTGAAGCAGGTCGACACAACGACAGCCACAGCATATATCCAGGGCCTTCCCAATAGGATGTTGTAATCGAGGTTTCCGTCAATAACTTGAACATCAACTTCTACTGTTTTTCCCCCTAGTTCGACTTGCGAGTTACTTAAAATCTCGTATGGGGTGTATGTTCACCCATCAAATGCTTTTAATGTCGTTGAAGCTCGTGACAAGGGTGGAGATCCTAAAGTTTTCCAGCAACTCATCGACATAATACATGTAGATGCCCCCTCATCAATAATTGTTTGATGAACAGTTTTGTTGAGGGCTTTCTCTTGAATAAGGAAAGCTAGTTGAGCTGGTAACTGAGGGTCATATCCTTTGTGATTAAAGGGCACAAGATTGGAATCCATTGGGTCAATCCCACCTATTGCTGATAATAAAACCTGCTTTTGAGAGGGGAAATTTTGCAGTACCTCAAGTGTCGACATAGCGGATGGTGATTGGGCCAGATCCTCCACTATATTATAATGCTGTGCTGCTCTGGCACGAGGATTAAATGTCGATTTGTGTACTACTCCCTTTGGCGGCTTTATCGTTAGTTCAGGAATGATGGGTGGCACAACTTCGGTCGAAGTTGTTGTCGAACTACTGGGTTGATCATTGGCCTTGTTGTCCGACAACTGTGGATTCCTGTAATCTTTATTCCTTGTTGATATCAAAGCATCGTTTTGCTGCTTTGAAACTGACAACATTAGCACTTGGGACGGGGAAGCATTGTCACTAGCAACCAGATTTGTTCCTGGATTTGGAAACGGATCAGTCAATACTGCCGAGGTTTTTGAATTCTTGAAGAATTTTCTAAGCTCAGCTTTATACGGACATTCTCTTGTCCAATGATCCTCATCACATATTAAGCATGGACGATTTGGTTTCCTTTCTCCAGAAGGGTTTGCAAAATATTTTTAAGGGGACGAATCTTCCTGTTTTTTCTTCTTCCCTTTCTTTTTCTTCTTGCCTCCTGGTTGCTTGGTTTCTTTGCCTTTGTCAGTCAACACAACATTTACTTCCGAGGCGAGAAGTTCTTCATTTGCATTTTGACCTGAAATCATACGGGCCTTTTTCGACTTAGCCTTTACGGTTTTCGTGCAGGTCGTTCCTATCACGTTGTCCCCAGCATGAGAGTCTTTGTTTGATTTAGGAGATGGAGGAACGGAAAATTCCGGTCTAGGAGCATTAGGGATTTTATCGTAGAGCGTGCCAGACTGAGTATAGATCAAGTCTAGATATTGCGCACGAGCAATTACTTGCTCTTCAGTGACGACTCCTCCCTTTGCCACATCTTCCGTAATAGAAGGTAACAACGACTTAATAAACCATTCAGCCAATAGCTGATCAGGAACATATGTTTTTACCATTCTACGACGACGTCGCCACTCATGAATATGATCGGATATGTGAGTGGCTGTCGTTTGCTTGAAATTGGTAAGAAGCTCTATTCCCGTTTCGTACCTTATGGGTAACTGAAAATGGGTTAAAAAGGTTGTGGCTAGGGTGCTGAAGTTATCAAACGAAGCTCTAGGAAATTCGATATACCATTTTGCTGCCGGACCAGTTAACATTCGCTGAAAAAGGCGAAGCTTGATCGAATCATCATTTAGAGTGTTAGATGAACACCACATGTGAAAGGTCATCACATGATTCGATGGGTCTTCACCCGGATTTCCATTAAATTTAGGAATATCTGACGGAAGTTTATGAGGAATCATTGGCCACCAAGGGGTGTAAGCGATTGGATCGTTTGTTAGCCGGTTTAGATTTGGTAACTCTAAAGTTGCCACGAAGGGCAACTGTTGATTCAGGTTCGGCGAAGCGTACCCAGGATAAGATGGGATTGCCTGAGCAGTGGGTCTTTGCATACCAGCATAGTGCATTTGATGCTGATAACTTTGATAAGGTTGATGGGCATAACCATTATGAAATGGTTGATGTTGTCCGTTTTGAATATACGACTGCCCATTACTTGCAAAGACTTGGTGCTCAGATCCTTGGTAAACTTGTTGGAATTGTGGTTGTTAATATTGCACCAGCCATGGTTTTAAGACCATGTGATGTTGCCCAATACTGGCTGTTTGACTGAGATGAGGGGTAATGGTACCTGTTTGAACCTGGGTCACTCCAGTTAAGGAGCCACTAACCGATAATTGTGGTGGTGTCACAGGGACAAGGGGCTGTTGGATTGTGACTTGAGAGACTCGAGGTTGGCATACAACAGGTAACGCTTGTACTTGCGACATCGTCACAATAGCCGGTGTAGTGGGGATATTTGACATAGGCATACTTCGTTGCATTGAGTATATAACTCTTGGTTGTTGAGGCAGTTTTGGTATCCAACCACTGGATGTAATTCCAGCATAACCTGAATTCTGTTGTGAACTCTCGTATGTTTGACCTCCCGGAGGTGACAATGAAAGGGCATATTGCCCTCCATATGTGGTAATCCGGTGCTTAAGGGAATTATTTGCCTTTGAGGACTAGACTGCCCAAATTGACATTGCGAAGGATCAATTTGCTGAGACTCAACATAAGAGATTCCAGATATTATTCCGGACGAACAAATGGGAACAAACCATACCGTCGAAACAGCCCCTGGATGGATCCCATCCAGTGATTGAGAGCTAGTTGCGATAGATGGTACGCCGGTGAACATTGTCGGAGTAGTAGCAGGAAGTTCTGCCGTTGCTGTGTCAAATGACACAGTCCTAGATGCCGACGGTTGTTCAGACATATCTAGTCTATCCAAAAGGTTTCCTAGCGATTCTACAGGAACTTCCAATAACGGTAGACTAATTTCTGATGAAGAAGGATATAGAGTGACCCCTACTCCAAATTGCGATGGAGTATTAGATGGTGGATCCTCCACAATATCTTCTATAGCAATCAAACCGGGTGGAAGAGGTAGACCATCAGGTCCGTAAAATATTTTCGGTGCCAAAGAAGGTATAGATTCTGCAGCGACTGATGTTTGGGGAACAACACCTTCCGAATCAGCTATGGATGGAGCCGGTTCAGGTATAGAAGTGTTTACCCTCACACTAGGATCAGTTCTACTGTCCTCTTGTGGCTGCAGAACTTCTTCTGTAAAGGTAGGGGTACCAGAAATGTTTGGGGTAACTGGAGTCTTCGAGGGTGTCGGAACACTTGTTCCAACCTAATCAGGGGACTTTGAGCCGGTTAAATGAGTTAGCTTTGTCTGGAATAGTTTTGATTCTGGGGACAGAGACGGTTGACTCGTAAGTCTCCGCGAACGACGGGGTTTCAATTGAATTTCTTCCATGATTTCGGATTACTCGATCAACTAAAAATAAAGGGGAAAATGTTTTCGAATTAAATGAATTTTAGACGCTTTGACACAACTTGTTTTTTCAATTTTTAAGAGTCGAGAAAAAACAAAAGATGACTCTAGTCACCTTCGATTTTTAATGAGCTTGAAGTGACAAGTGCTCAGATGGACCTTTTCCTTTAAGGAGTCTGAAAAGGAACGAAAGATACTACTGTGGAGATCTAGACAGAGGGATTACCAAACCAATCACAAAACTGCAAAATACTTTTCACGGTACGGCAGTCAATCTTCCCGAATGTTGTGTTCAGTGCATTGTGATCGATAGGGCGACAGACACGGCTTCCTATGGATAAAGGATATAGCCTATTGTGGTCTCCCAATATATACTCGACGGTACGTGGGAGCAAAAGTCTGTACTAGCACTTGTCGTCTCAAGGAGGAGGAATCACCCAACCAACAGTGGAAGCGACAGTTACCAGGTTTTACGATGCCGGAATACGTCTCTAGCCTAGACTTCTAGATGTTGTGCGTTAGGTTCCAAAGCGTTTTTAGGTTCTTTAAATTTATTTACAGTTGATCTTTCTTAAGAAATTTACCTTTCAGGTTCACCGCGTGATGTAGATGTACAATTCCTAAAATGTAATCTAAGATGATAAACAATCGTTTAATCCTCTTTTTGCAATGAAAATCTTAGCTAGTAAAGAAAGAGACGGTATTCTTTCAACATAGAGCAGAGAGCACACACTAGATGCACTATCCTAAATCAAACCAACAAGCAGTCTAAATGCAAATGAACATGCATGTATTTGTTTTCAGCTTTCTTAATGTGTGAATGACAAGAAGAACGCTAAGTACAAATCTGATTTATCTTTCAAAGCGATAGTACTAACAAATTTCTCTTCAAAACGAAAGGAAGATAATGACGACACTTTACTATTTTGAATTGAAAACTACTTTTGACACTTGAAAAACTACTAATTCAAATCAAATACAAGAGTAACTGTATAATCGACCATCAAGAACAAATAGAATTCCTTTCTTTGACTGAAAACGACACTTGCGACACTTTCAAATCAAAAGACGACAGTTCGACTATGCTACTACTTTGTAAAAGAGAACTGAAAATGGCGGAAAATACATAAAAACATTCACAGTTCTTTGCACAATGGAAGCGGAAAGATGGAAAGGAAGAGGGTTTCCACAGTTGTATACTGATCACAGACAACAAAACTCCAGAATAGAGTTGAAAAGAGTGAAGAAAAACCAAAACCTGGAGGCAAAATTATCCTTTTTTGATCATCGCACCTGTAACACAGAGAAACAGGGATGCATCCCACCTACTGCACACAGGAGGTGCGATGCATACTAGTTTCCTTGAAGAGAGGGTGCGATGGTACCAGGACGAGACTTTACTTGGCCCTTGGCCACAGTTTGTAGCTCAGTTCAGGGATTTAGGCCGAGCAAATGATGTAGAGTAAATAGAAATCACAGGGGCTGATCTGAGGTTACTAGAGCCACCACTAGGGAAATTAGAAAGTTTGCAAATTGATTGTTCAGTTTATAAAAAAAACCCGGAGATAGACTGAAGCAGCATTGATCTACTTTGCACTTGCATAGCAAATGCAGTTCGAAGGCTAGCTGGCTTGACTTCAGGCTCCATCTGTAAGTTTATAAAACAAACAAATATAGACAAACAAACAATCTATTTGCTCCCCAGTGGAGTCGCCATTTTGCTATTGGGAAATCTAGTGTCCACTCGGAGCTTGTTATAGACATTTTTGTGCCTTACAACATTGAGCATGAAATGTCCATAATCTAAGGGATCCAAAGTCCCTAAACATGTTGTTCCTACCCCTAGAGGAACAAGGCTAACAAACCACAGCAATTCACAGAATTTCTCCACCAGAAACTGCTCAGAAACAAGTCAATTCAGGATCAATTCAATGGCTCCACTAGCTGTCTGCGCTGAATGTCAAAGCCAACACTGGCTACCTGCACTGCAACGCAGGTAGAAGCACTACCAGGGTGCGTTGAGCGAGAATTGCCAAATGGAAAGTTCATTCCAAGAGGTGTCAAGACCCAGGAAGCTTCCAGAATCTTCCTCAATGACACTTGCCTCAGTGAATTCGACTGGTGATGAGTAAGAGGTTCCTAATCTCCAAGTGGAAGCAAGAACCTCCAAGTGGAATCAAGAACTGACAGAGGGAGAGGACACTAGTCAGATCTCAAGCTGACTCATCCTCTCTCCAAACATCTATATATGGATCTCTCCTCCATGAGATCTAGAGGCTGGAATTTTGTTATTGCAAAGAATTGCTGTTGGTTTGAGATTGGGATCATTGGGTGCTTAATGCTTTGAAGGGGGTGAAGATAGGAATTCCATTTGCTAGGAAGGAGATGCTGGATTGGAGCCCTCTGGGTTGTATCTCTTCCTGAACCTTGTTATTCATCAATAAAGCTATCTTGATTTCTCCTATATACTGATGTATCTTTGATGTATGATTGCATTAGTATGTTTAGTTTATTTCTAATCTTGAACTAGTTATGAATATGAATCCATGTCTTATGTAGTGTTCTCTTCTTGTGATCTTGTAGAAACCTCTTGAAGCTGGGCGAGCGAGAAGGCAAGTAGCTGGGAACTCTCGAAGAGAAGAGAAACCGGATCGAGGGACAAACGGAAGACACCGGTTAGTCCATCCATCTCTCTTCATTCTTAATTCATAAAGGAAGAATACTAGAATAACTGTCTCTGTTTGTTGCTAAGGCACTGTCACATCTTAGGTGGATAGGATCGTCTTGCATAGGCATTTTTCCCCACAACAAATTGGCGACTCCGCTGGGGAGATCTGTTTAGTCATTTTATTTGTGTTTCTATCATTGTTTGTTTCATAGACTCGACAGCAACAATCGAACTGCATCTGCTATTCCCGGATGCAAAGTAGACAGTTGCTGCTTTGATCCAATCACTGGACTTGTCTATGATCTGAACAATGGACTCACAAATGATTTGATGATCCTTTGTGATAGATCTTAGTACCCCCTCAAAGCATCCCTTTGATTGTACCTTGCTTGTTGCTTTGATTTGGCCTGAAACTGTAGATTAAATAGCAATCTGTGACCCAGAACCCAGTGAGAAACTCCCGTTTCTCCTTCAGCGCGACCCCTATGAAGAGGTTTTGCATTTCAACGCAGGTCCCGTGAAGGCTACCTGCGCTGAATGTCAAAACCCCTGTGTTGAGGTTGCGCTGATCCAGTTAGGCCTTGTGCAGCTGGGGTTCTTTGCTCTGTTTTGCCTTGTTTTGATCTCTGATTTTTGCAGCCTGTAACCAGCATAGGTACCAGTCTGATAACTCCTTTTCTCTGCTTAAATTCTGCCTCCTTTTGTACAAAAAAGACTGTGAGTGTTTTTATGTGTTTTTGGCGTCATTTACAATTTTCCTTTGCAAGAGTGAAATAGTCATCCTGTAGCCCTTGATTCAGATCTGTTGATTGTGATCTTAGGAGAGAGTTCATTGGCTGTTTACAGTTGATTATACATTTACTTTTGCTCTTGGTTTGAGTTTGTTTCTTTTAATTGTCGAAACAAGTATTCATTTCGGAAATCGTTAAGTGTTGTAATCTCTTCTACCCTCTCTGATTTCGAAAAAGTAAACTTGTTTGTATTTGTCATTTAAAAGCGAATTCAAAGTTGTACAAAAAGATTTCTTTGTAGGCATCAATACTAAGAAAGCGGAAAACAAACACCTGCATTGTGCATTTTCATTTTGATAGCTTGCATGTCTGATTTAGGAAAAGTGCATTAGAGTGTGATGATTGCTCTTTGAGAAAAGATGGTGTTTTTCTTTTCCCTTAGTAGCTAGGATTTTCAAAGTTGAAAAGATATAAAGCTTGCTTATCATCTTTAGACTGCATTTAGGAATTGTATCATACATCTCGTGGTGAACCTCAAAAGGAAAACTTCTAAAAAGATCAACCTAAAATAAATTGAATGAACTTAACAACGCTTTGCAACATAATGCACAACATAGAGGTCTAGGCTAGAGACGTGTTCCGGCGTCGTAAAGCCTGGTGACTGTCGATCTCATTGATGGTGGGTGATTCCTCCTGAGGGACGATAGCGCCAGTACGGACTGTGCTCCCACGTACCGTCGCGTATATATTGGGAGACCCCTATAGGCATAAAACCTTTATCCTTAGGAAGCCGTGTCGGCCGCCCTACTGATCGCAATGCACTGAACACAACATTCAGGAAGATCGACCGCCCGTACCCTAAAAAGTATTCTGCGGTTTTACGAAAAGTTTGGCACACCCTCTTCCTAGAACTCCAGAGCAGTTCCTTTTGGCCTTTTTCAGACTCTATAACAGAAAAAGTCCATCTGAGCATTTGTCACTTCGGGCTCGTTAAAACATCGAAGGAGACTAGAGTCATCTTTAGATTTTTCTCGACTCTTTAAAATTGAAAAAGCAAGTTGTGTCTAAAGCGTCTAAAAAATTCATTCAATTCGGAAACACACTTTCCCCTTTTGTATTTTGGTTGATCGAGTAATCTGCAATCGTGGAAGAAAGTCAATTGAAACCCCGTCATTCGCGGAGGCTTACGAGTCAACCGTCTTTGTCTCCGGAATCGAAAACAGTACGGACAAAGCGAACTCGTTTAACCGGTTCGAAATCTCCTATCAAAGTTAGAACAAGTGTTCCAACGACATCGGAGATTCCGGTTACTCCAAACATTTCTGGAAACCCTGCCTCTATAGAAGAAGTTCAACAACCACAGAGGGACAGTGATACTGATCCTAGTCCGAGAACAAACACTTGTGTTACTGAACCAGTTCCATCTGTAACCGGTCCAGAGAATATTGTTCTTCAAACATCTGTCGCTGTTGATTCAACCCCTTCTTCGGCACCAGAAATATTTTACGGACCTGACGGTCTTCCTCTTCCACCTGGTTTGATTGCGATAGAGGAAATTGTAGAGGATCCGCAAGCAAGTAATCCAACACATTTTGGAGTAGGGGTCACTCTATTTCCTTCTACATCAGAAGTTAGTCTATCACCAGTGGAAGTTCCTGTAGAATCGCTAGGCAATCTATTGGATAGACTCAAAATGTCTGAACAACCGTCAACATCTAGGACTGTGTCGAATGACACAGCGACAACAGAACTCCCTGCCGTCACTCCGACAATGTTTGCCGACGTACCATCTGTCCCGACTAGCTCGCAACCGCTAGAAGGAGTCCACCCAGGGACTATTTCAACAGTGTGGTCAGTTCCAGTTTGTTCCTTCGGAATAATATCCGGCAACTCTTATGTTGAGACTCGCCAGATTGATCCATTTGGAGGTCAATTTGGGCAATCCAGTCCCCAAGGACAAACAATCCCCTTGAGTTCCGGATTGCTACCGTATGGGGGGCAGTATGCCCTTTCATTACCCCCTCCGGGAGGATATCCATACGGGAGTTCACAACAGTATTCAGGTTATACTGGAGTTACATCAAGTGGTTGGGTACCTATGCTACCTTAACAACCAAGGGTTGTATATTCTATGCAACAATGTCTACCTATGTCGAACATCCCGACCACACCGGCTATTGTGACAGTGTCGCAAGTTCAAACGTTGCCTGTTGTATGTCAACCTCAGATTTCTCAGGTTGTAATGCAACAGCCCCTTGACCCTGTGACTCAACCACAATCACCTACTGGTGGGGTGACACAGGTCCAAACGGGTACAATTACCCCACACCTTGGTCCAACAGTTAGTATAGTGCAACAGAACATGGCTTCACGACCGTGGCTGGTGCAATACCAACAACCACAATTCCAGCAAGTGTACCAAGGTTCTGAGCAGCAGATCTTTGCGAACAGTGGACAACCGTATATTCAAAATGGTCAAAACCAACCGCTTTACAGTGGTCAAGTCCACCAACCGTATCAGTCATACCTACATCAATTACATTATGCTAGTATGCAAAGGCCCACTGCTCAGGCGATTCCATCGTACCCTGGGTACGATTCACCTAACCTGAATCAACAGTTACCATTCGTGGCAACTTTAGAGTTACCCGATTTACACCGATTAACAAACGATCCAATTGCTTACGCCCCTTGGTGGCCAGCGATTCCTCACAAACTTCCATCTGACATTCCTAAATTCAATGGAAATCCAGGTGAAGATCCATCGAATCACGTGATGACCTTTCATCTATGGTGTTCATCAAACACCTTAAACGATGATTCGATAAGGCTTCGCCTCTTTCAGAGGACGTTAACGGGTCCAGCGGCAAAATGGTATATTGAATTACCTAGAGCCTCGTTCGACAATTTCAGCTCCCTAGTCACGACTTTCTTAACCCATTTTCAATTACCGATAAGGTATGAAACGGGAACGAAAATCTTAACCAACTTCAAGCAGACAACGGCCACTCATACATCCGATCATATACATGAGTGGCGTCGTCGTCGTATGATGGTGAAAACGTACATTCCCGATCAGCTATTAGCTGAATGGTTTATCAAGTCGTTACTTCCTGCCATAACGGAAGATGTGGCCAAGGGGGGAGTCGTAACGGAGGAGCAAGTTATTGCTCGTGCACAATATCTAGACTTAGTCTACACTCAGTCTGGCACGCTCTACGACAAAATACCTGACGCCCCTAGACCGGAATTCTCAATTCCTCCTCCTCCTAAATCAAACAATGACTCTCATGCCGGCAATGGCGTGATTGGCACGACAAATGCGAAATCGAAAAAGGCCAACTCCAAAAAGGCTCGTAAGATTTCAGATCAAAATGCAAAAGAAGAAATTCTTGCTTCGGAAGTAAATGCTGTATTGGCAGATAAAGGCAAAGAAACCAATCAACTAGGAAGCAAGAAGAAGCAAAACAAAGGGAAGAAGAACAAACAGGGTGAGTCTTCTCCCGGAAAAACTTCTTCAAACCCTCCTGGGAAAGGGAAACCAAAAAGTCCATGTTTTATATGTGACGAGGATCATTGGACAACCGATTATCCATACAGAGCTGAGCTTAAGAGATTCTTTAAGAGTTCGCAAACCTCAGCTGTGTTAACTGATCCGTTCCCAAATCCAGGTCAAAATCTGGTTGATAGTGGAAATGCTTCCCCGTCGCAGGTACTAATGTTGTCGATCTCCAAGCAACAAAATGATGCTTTGATTTCGACAAGGAACAAAGATTACGGGAATCCGCAGCTGTCGAACGACAAAGGTAAAGATCAACCAAGTAGTTCGACAACAACTTCAACAGAAGTTGTACCGCCCATCATTCCTGAATTAACAATAAAACCGCCAAAGGGAGTAGTACACAAGTCGACATTTAATCCTCGCGCCAGAGCGGCGCAACATTATAACATAGTGGAAGATTTGGCCCAATCGCCGTCCGCTATGTCGACTCTTGAAGTACTACAAAATTGTCCATCCCAAAGGCAGGCTTTGTTATCGGCTATTGGTGGGGTTGATCCTAAGGATTCTAATCTTGTATCCTTCGACCACAAAGGATACGATCCTCAGTTACCAGCTCAACTAGCTTTCCTTATTCAAGTGAAAGCCCTCAACAAAACTATTCACAGAACAATTATTGATGAGGGGGCATCTACATGTATTATGTCGATGAGTTGCTGGAAAACTTTAGGGTCTCTGACCTTGTCGCGATCTTCGACGACATTGAAAGCATTCGACGGAAGGACCTATACCCCGTGCGGTATCCTAAATAACTTAAAGGTTGAACTAGGGGGAAAAATAGTAGAAATAGATGTTGAAGTCATCGATGGGAATCTTGACTACAACATCCTACTGGGAAGACCGTGGATATATGCCATGGCAGCTGTAGTGTCGACTTATTTTAGGAAGATCGCATTCCCTTTTAAAGGAGGGATTACGATCGTCGACCAACAAGACTTCCTCCCTAATGGTTCACAAGTTACAGGAAGCATTCCCATGATCCATGGAAGCAACCATTCGCTTCAAGATATCGGAGTAGGCCTACTGAAAGACCCCACATTAATGGGAACTTTCGCACTTCCACCTCCAATCTATATAGGAGAAGTAGCATTGGTAGGAGCCTGCAACATGATATCTTCCACGAAGATCTCAGAAGACGATATCGACATGGATGATGCAATGGTTTTGCCCCCAAGCCCAATAGAAATATTGTAGCAATCAATGTTTCGGGCATGGGAGGCGAACCCAAATCAATGCTCATCAAGCGTTTGGGTAGATAGGTCTAGAGAATATGGTACCCCATTAGATCCTTGGTCGAAAGTACATGGGACTGACGAAGGAATCCTACAATTAATGTTGATTGAGGAGGCACCATGGAATGATTGCCACCATCGTTCCCTTCTTCCGGATTATGAAGAAGATACTCAATATGACCTTTACCACCCTTCAGTTTTTGAATTCCTATCAAACACTGTAAATACGGTGGATTCCGAGCGAAACTTATCCAATATTGAAGAGACTATAGCCATAAATATCTCGACTAAAACAAATGTTGTAGAGAATATTTATGTCGGCAAAGGATGTTCTCCTTCAGAACTTGAAATATATAACGCTCTTTTTCGCGAGTTCAGAGATGTCTTTGCTTGGTCATATGATGAAATGCCAGGCATTGACTCGAGTATCATTGAACACGAAATTAAGATGTATCCTGATGTCAAACCAGTAAGGCAACGACTTCGGCAGGTGCACCCCAAGAAAGCCGCTGCCATTAATGCAGAAGTTGAAAAGCTTCTCCATGCTGGTTTCATCTACCCGGTTCCTCTAACCGATTGGGTATCGAATATTGTCCCCGTTATGAAGAAACAAGGGACAATTAGAGTGTGTGTCGATTATAGGGATGTAAACCAAGCTTGTCCGAAAGACAACTACCCTACACCCTTCATCGACCAGATAATTGATGAATGCGCCGGATGTGAAATCTTTTCATTCATGGATGGATTTTCCGGGTATAATCAAATAAATATCCGCCCACAGGACCAGTCAAAGACTGCATTCATTTGTCCGTGGGGCACATTCGCTTATCGAAAATTACCCTTTGGTTTAAAGAACGCAGGGGCGACGTTTCAGAGGGCAATGAATTATGCCTTCCATGACATCAAGAACATCATTCAACCATACCTCGACGACCTTCCGGCTCATTCGCGAAAGCGGACTGATCATCCGCAGCATTTAAGAGCGATATTTCTACGTTGCCGACACTACAAGATAAGACTCAATCCGCACAAATGTGTATTTTGTGTTGGTTCTGGTCGTTTACTTGGCTTTGTAGTCTCTAAGGATGGGATTCGTCTCGACCCTTGCAAGGTTCAGGCAATCATTAATTTGCCTCCACCTTCAAATTTGCTTCAGATTCAGAAACTCCAAGGGAAAGCAAACTTTCTGAGGAGGTTCATTCCAAATTACGCAGAACTTGCTAAAGGTTATACTCGTCTTTTGAAAAAGGATGTACCTTTTGTCTGGGATCAGGTGGCGCAAGCTTCCTTTGATGCTTTGAAAGATTCTCTAGTAAAAGCATCATTAATGTATGCCCCGGACTATCAAAGAGATTTTAACCTGTATCTGGCTGCAGCGGATACGACCATTGCGATGGTTTTAGTTCAAGAAGTCGATGGAATTGAACATCCTATATATTATTTAAGTAAAAACTTGAATGATACAAAAAGCAAATATTCTTACGTTGAAAAGCTAGCACTCGCTGCTGTTCAAGCGATACAAAGATTTCGACATTATGTCCTCTTTCAGAGAACTACCATTCTATCAGATTGCAACCCCATGACTTATATATTGTCACGACAGTTGCTAGGGGGCAAATATTCAAAATGGATAGTGATCCTTCAAGAGTTTGATATGGAATTTGTAAAATCCAAATCAAAGAAAGCTTTAGTCTTCGCAGAATTATTGTGCGATCTCCCATCGTCGTCCAACGATGAAACATCTGAAGAAACAATCGTGGACGAAAGTTTGTTTCTGATATCTACAAGAAATGAGTGGTATGGAGATATAATAATTTATCTCCAAACCCAAAAATTCAGGCCTAACACCTCTCACTCAGAATAGAAACGTATACGATACCAAGCAAAAGACTACATGATCGTCAGTGATACGCTTTACCGTCGTGGTATCGATACAGTTCTGAGGAGGTGCCTCACCCATGAGGAGGCCGAAAAAGCCCTAAATGAGTGTCATTCAGGCGCGTGTGGGGGGCATCAATCTGGATATGCTACAGCACAGAAAATCTTACGAGCAGGATACTTCTGGCCAACCATGTTCAAAGATTGCATAACCGCAGTCAGAAGTTTCCATGCTTGTCAAATTTTTGATAGCAAAACCAGAAGACCACCCGCACCTTTGCAACCAATAGTTGCTGTTGGGCCTTTCGCCAAATGGGGCATCGATTTCATGACATGTAACCCCACCTCGACCGGGGGGCATGGGTATATTATAGTCGCCGTTGACTATTTTACCAAATGGGCCAAGGCGATGCCTACATTAGATAACACTGGTGAAACAACTGCCCTTTTCTTTTTCAATCATGTAGTCGCCAGGTTCGGCGTACCACAGGCTATAGTTACAGATCATGGATCGCATTTTTGCAATCACATGATGGTTGAATTAGCTGCCAAGCTAGGGCTATCTCACGACAGCTCTACCCCGTATTATCCACAAGCCAACGGACAAGTTGAAGCAATCAACAAGGTCCTGAAGCGTATGTTGCAAAGGATGATTGGAGTTCACAAAAGAAGGTGGCACCTAATCCTGTACTCAGCCTTGTGGGCTTACCGAACATCGGTAAGGAATGCGACCGGGTTCACACCTTTCCAACTGGTGTATGGCCTGGAAGCAGTCTTGCCAATCCAGTGTGAAATCTCATCTCTTAAACTCGCAATTGATCTCCTCCCCGGAACTTCAGAAGAAGAGGCCCGTTTCTTGGAATTAATCCAATTGGATGAAACCCGTCGTGATGCCGCTTTGGCTAACGAAGCCCATAAGAAACGAGTCAAGGCGCAGTTCGACAAAAATGTCAAACCCCGTGTCTTCTCAGAAGGTGACTTGGTCTTGCTTTATGACCAAGAATCCGATACATTGGGAGCAGGTAAATTTAATTCTTTATGGATGGGCCCCTATATTGTTAAACGAGTGTTAGCAAAAGGAGCCTACGAGTTAATGGATTATGACGGAATTCCACTGGCGCAACCCCGTAATGGGTTGTACCTCAAGCGTTACTATGCTTAAATAGTAACCTGTATGCTTTTGTTGTATTTTGTTTTCGCTAAAGTGTTTGTTTGGTCGAGTAATCCACCTTTTTACATTTATTGCAGATGTCAAACCTTCTGGAGACATGTGTTGGATATGCCGACGGAGCGAGTCGTAGTTCTCGGAACCTGTCCTCCGCAACCTGGGCCATTTTTGATCCAAGCGGCGAGTTAGTAAGTTTCAGAGGTGTATGTATCAGGCAATCAAAGAATAACATCGCTGAGTATAGCGCGTTGATAGAACTACTCTCTGATGCCATCACCCATGGTATACACCGACTAATCGTCAGGCTAGACTCACAACTCGTAATACTACAACTCAATGGTATATATTCCGTCCACAACCCAGCTATTTATCGCATGTTCCTAAGGGTTAAGATTTTGGAAAGACAATTTGATTTAATTCAATACTAGCATATTTCTAGAAACTTAAACACATTAACCGACTCATTAGCAAACTATGTGTTGGATAGACATTTGCGACATTTATAAAAAGAGACACATCATCAATGTTGTACATATGGATCATATAACTCAACCAGAATAAACCCCGAAAATCAAAATATATATATAAGCTGTTTATCGTTTATACATAATGTTCTGTAACTAAGAAAAAAATCGGTCGCATGACCCAAAAACTCAAAAATGCTAGGGGGCACCCTAGTCTAGTGATGCTCATGATAGCACGTCACGGCCTGTGCAATCATGCGTAAGAGATGAGTCCATCATCTAGGCACACCAGTAGTATGCCGCTGCAACTGTAAAGGTAACTCGTCGATCCTCACATCGGGAATGCCGAGAGTCAGGCTCTCAACTTGCTCCTGCACAGCTGTAAGGGTCTCGGCCACATCAAGGTCGCGAAGAATAACCCTCCGAGCAGTCTCCCCTACTGGGGCAGCAACTGGCGCTCTCGGGCGAACTGCTGGACGAACAGGACCAACATCTGCATGCACACATGAGTTTGATTAAAGTCTTGAGAGAATAAAGCACAAAGACATTATAAATAAAAACAGTAAACAGTAATATGGTCGAAGATTTTACCAATAGCGCCCCACTGTTGCCATCCGGTAGTACCAAGTCCGGATTACCTCGGAAATCCATACCAACATATGGATACTCGGAATAGACCATCTCCTGATGCTCGAACCACCTGAAGAAGGTATCAGTGAAAGAAATCTGAGATTGACCAGCATGCCTAGACATGTGATCAACCCATCTCTGCATGCGTGGCTCAGTAGGAGAAGGCAAGTCAAGTGCGATATACTGAGGCTGCATCAGTGGTATCTTCTCCAAGGCAAAGGCAGTCAAAATAGAACCAAATCCAAAGTTCTTCAGCTTCTCGTCCTTTAACTTGGTCAACTGACTTTTCATCTGAAGAAGTACTGCATCACACTAGTTGAATATTTTCGGTTGGAGGCACTCCAAGGCGTGCTGCACATAGGATCTGTTGGCAACATGAAGAGATGCACTACCGGCCATCCTACCAATAGTATACAGAATGGACCTGAGAGACCTGTCAGTAATCTCACGGATAACGACCTTGCCATCTCTACTCGGCTGAGATCCTTCCCTGCAATACTGGCGGACATAATCTCTCACGGAGTCATTCCCTCGGGCTGAACCTGACAAAGAAATGGGGGCACCTCGCCCCGACAAGCCAGTCAAGAAGTAAATGTCTACTATGGTCAAGGGGATAGATTTTCCCCTAATATGAAATACTTGGTTGATAGGATCCCAAGCATCAAGCATATACTGCAGTAGGGAGATATGTGCTCTCATACTAGAGATACGGAAGAACTTCAGCAGGCCACAGTTCCGCAGCGCGTTCACCGTGACAGGATCATACAGGGCAATCATGTCCTCTTCTTCATGTTCTCGTTCTCGCCATGTCAGGGTCATTTTTCTCCAATAATCTCTGAAAAACAAACATGAGAGGATTTAGATCCTGGATTTGATGAGAAACTGGCAAAATTTTCATCAAAAACTGTGCAACAAAACTATTTTTCTGTGCTCAACGCAACTAGCCAGTGTTCCACCTACGTTGAAGGTCAAACTGCCTTCATGCAGCTTGACATTCGACGCAGGTTTTGAGTGAACCAGCTGCGCTGATGGCAGAGCGCCCTAACAAAACCCCAGGGGCTCAGGGGAACAGGAAAACAGGCACAGAATGGAAAAAGGAAACCATGAAAAGAAAGAGCTAGGGTTTAGCTCCTACCTGGTCTAGACGGCGCCAAAAATCGTCCGCAGAATCTCCCGGAATCAGCTGATGAAAATCAAGGGGAAGAGGCACCTCCAAAGCTCCAACAAACCAAGTTCAAATGAAATGGTAAAATGAGAGGTAAAAACACTTTTTAATTGCTTTTTATGTAGTTCAAAGCGAAATATTAGGGTTTTAATCTCGTTTTCAAGCAAATGTTATTCATTTCTAACTAGTTTGATGCAGCAATTGAGGATACAGTACTATCTTTGAAAAGGGTAAAGCTAGTTATGGTAAAAAATAAAAAATTTGACCATATATATTCGAGCAGTTTTAGCACACAGTTCATGCTCGTTAAAAAATAAACGCAAGATCCGAGCAGTTTTATCGTATAGTTCATGCTCGTTAAAAAATAAACATCAAATCGAGCAAATGTTTCCACCCGCGTTTAAGCTCGTTAAAAAATGAACTATCCCGGTAATTAACCGCAGTGAATGTAATATCATCAGCCATTAAAGCCTTGGTCGTGTTTGCACCGTCACCTCCACTTTTCCATTGGCCGATCGTTCACCTCCATATGTTTGTTTACCCATTTTGAGGAACAGCTGCAAAGAGTGATTTCACTAGCCATCCTTGTGACACTGCCGTGATTGGAAAATTCCAACCTGTACCTGGAATCAGCTGCTAACCCGTTTTATCACTCGTTCCTCAAAAGACGAGTCTTCTTTAAGCTCTTTTCATCTGACTCGTAAAATATGAAAAGATTGCCGAGTCCTTGGCCTTCCAGCTCGTTAAAGGGACAGGAAGTGCTATCCCTCTAGATTTTAATCTTTTTGGACCTGAGGGATTATTGCACAAAAAGATCGAGCGCTTGTTTTATTCGGCTCGTTAAAACTATCGAAAACTCATCCCTTCTGTATTGTTTTGTACTTTTTCGGACTTAAGGGATTAGATGACGGAAAAGGACTTTTGGAGTTAACTTTATGTACCTTTTCAGACTCTCTAAAAATGAAAAGGACCGAGTTATCCTTGTCGTTAGACTCGTTAAATGCATTAAATAACGACAAACTTGTCTTTAGACGAGAACGAATTTCACCATCGCTAGGCTCGTTAAAACATAGCGATGGGCTTGCCCGAAGGGCAGGTTATAGAACAAGCATATGTTATTCTCCTCAAGCTTGACAAAAATAAAGAGGTACTGGTCAGCAATGACTGGGGAAAAATTGGGAGAAACTCAAGAAAACTTTGATGGTAGCAAGTCGCTCTTGAACATGACACTTTTCCTCCGTACCACAATCGGGTTGGGTTGTTTCATTCACCGGTCACATCCATGGTCTCGCCATACCATCCATATTTGGGGTAATGCTACCGATCCATCACATCAGTGTCGCCATATGTTCAAGAGAAGTCGTTCAGAAAAGTCAACCGTGTCCCATCCACTGCCGTACATTATCCTTCATCCTTTCATGACCGCCACCCTGAATCATATGTCACAGATCGTTTTCACCTCCATCAAAATCATTAGCTCTGTTCCGTGTCATTGATGTGGGATTCATTAAGGCCCTCCTTTGACGGATCGCTTCTTGTCGACATCAGCTCATTATCCAAGAAGTTGATCTAGGAACAACCCCCTCAGTACTTTGAAGCTTGCATGCCTCAATGGCAAGTTTCTCACTTCCGGCGACAGGTATACATCAATGACCTTCGACCGAAAGATTTTGCGTGGTGTTCGACGCCAAGTCCTTTATTCACACCACGTGAATTGTACTGCAGTACCTTGAGGGTCATTATCATTATCGGTGATTCCTCTCGCGCTTGTTAACGGTTTACCTCATTGACCGGTAATCAAGCGATGTCTTTCCATGTTCGACTTCAGAACATTTCTCACATGGATCGACTTGTACTTAGAGTGAAGATCGAACGAGTCTGAAGACCCAGGATCTAGTTTCATCCATCCGGGCTACGATATATATATTCAGGAAAGATAAAGACATTGACATGTACATCATTGCAGCAGATAATCATCCTACTCAAAGGATGATAATTTCATCAAAATTATCAGTCTACCACCAGACGATTGTCTGTTCTATGTACAGAAAAATGAATTTATAAAGCTGAGCATGGGAATGCTCGCCTCTAGATCATGAAAGCAGTATGAAAAATAATGTATTGTATTGTATCTTATTACAGGTCTCCTCCCAACATTGGATGAACTTCGGATCCTCCTGATAAAGCATTTCACCCGATAAACGGCCTCATAATTTAGGGGGAAACTGTTATAGACATTTTTGTGCCTTACAACATTGAGCATGAAATGTCCATAATCTAAGGGATCCAAAGTCCCTAAACATGTTGTTCCTACCCCTAGAGGAACAAGGCTAACAAACCACAACAATTCACAGAAGTTCTCCACTAGAAACTGCTCAGAAACAAGTCAATTTAGGATCAATTCAATGGCTCCACTAGCTGTCTGCGCTGAATGTCAAAGCCAACACTGGCTACCTGCACTGCAACTCAGGTAGAAACACTACCAGGGTGCGTTGAGCGAGAATTGCCAAATGGCAAGTTCATTCCAAGAGGTGTCAAGACCCAGGAAGCTTCCAGAATCTTCCTCAATGACACTTGCCTTAGTGAATTCGACTGGTGATGAGTAAGAGGTTCCTAATCTCCAAGTGGAAGCAAGAACCTCCAAGTGGAATCAAGAACTGACAGAGGGAGAGGACACTAGTCAGATCTCAAGCTGACTCATCCTCTCTCCAAACATCTATATATGGATCTCTCCTCCATGAGATCTAGAGGCTGGAATTTTGTTATTGCAAAGAATTGCTATTGGTTTGAGATTGGGATCATTGGGTGCTTAATGCTTTGAAGGGGGTGAAGATAGGAATTCCATTTGCTGGGAAGGAGATGCTGGATTGGAGCCCTCTGGGTTGTATCTCTTCCTGAACCTTGTTATTCATCAATAAAGCTATCTTGATTTCTCCTATATACTGATGTATCTTTGATGTATGATTGCATTAGTATGTTTAGTTTATTTCTAATCCTGAACTAGTTATGAATATGAATCCATGTCTTGTGTAGTGTTCTCTTCTTGTGATCTTGCAGAAACCTCTTGAAGCTGGGCGAGCGAGAAGGCAAGTAGCTGGGAACTATCGAAGAGAAGAGAAACCAGATTGAGGGACAAACGGAAGACACCGGTTAGTCCATCCATCTCTCTTCATTCTTAATTCATAAAGGAAGAATACTAGAATAGCTGTCTCTGTTTGTTGCTAAGGCACTGTCACACCTTAGGTGGATAGGATCGTCCTGCATAGGCATTTTTCCCCACAACAGAGCTGCTAGTCCCACTAAGACTGTTAGCTATCTTAGAAACAAACAAACTAAAACCACTTTCGTTTCCCTTTATGAGAAGTAGATAAGAGGGGAATGAAGGGCACCAACCTCAGTCTTGCGCTTGGTTCCTTGCTCGGTTCCTCCCCCTTTGACAGATCCTTGCTGCTCCTCCTTCATCTACACAGCTTCAAAGAGCACCTGTGGAATCAAAGCAACATAATACTATCGAAGAACCAAGATCTACAATCATATACAATATAGGACCAAATATATATTGACCACACAAATGCATATATCAGCAAACATACAAGAATGTGGAGGAAAACTTGAATAACTTTATTAATAATCAAGAATAAGCAAAGAGGATTACAACCAATTGTTCTGACCCAGTGTCACCCTCCAGCATGAAAGCCCTTCTTTCACCTCATGAAAAGCTTAGATCACCCAACACTATGACATTCCAATAAGAAACCAACAACACTTCCTTACAAGATACAAAATTCCAGCCTCTGGATCTCTGGGATGAGGGATCCATATATAGATGATTGCAGGGGGGTGAGTCAGCTTCTGGGATTTTGATTAGTGTCCTCTCTCTGATAGTTCTTGATTCCACTTGGAGATTGATGACCTCTTACTCATCCCTGGGCGAATTCAGAGAGGCAAGTGTCACATGAGAAGTTTCTGGAAGATTTCATGATCATCCACCTCGCAAACTGTCTCTGCCATTTTTCCACTCTCGCCCATCTCACCCCATAGAAGGGCTTTTCAGTATGCATCGCACCTCCCATGTGCATTAGGTGCGATGCATCGCACTTTGACCATGGAGCAAGTGAGATGGTCCAACTTTGACCAGTTCTGAGCAATTTTTCATGGAGAACTTCTGGGAGATGATGTAATCAGCTGACCTTGTTCTTTTAGGGTATGTAACAACACTTTTAGGGAATTAGGAGCCCTTGGGTTATGGACATGTTTGATTGGGGTTGCAGTGCCCAAAAATGTCTATAACACTAGTCCTAGTAGTGGGACATTGGAGCCACTCCTCACTCCTCAAAGAACATACTACAAACTCTTAAGGCTATGTGGGAGGAGCCAAGGTGAAAATTCCTTGCTCATACAATGGGAGGGGTATATATAGCCAAGGGTGATGCTTGACCCTTGTGACTCTTGAACTACCCTCGTGATTGTTCAACTTCCCATGAATTTTCAGCGTACATGACTCTTTGACTTCTGTGTGCGTCCATTGGACTTCACTTTACATTACATTCAGTCACAACATATATGGCCCATAATGGTGATGTGGATGAGACAACTCATGACACAACTCGACATGACATTGCTAACATGTATTGGCTGACTGTGGTGTCCATGTCAAGCTACTATGTTGCTGAGTGATGAATGTACTCTTGGTGTGATTTGTCTTTTCCTATGCATGCCATAGTGTTGCGAGGTCTTCAATGGTATTGGTCTTGCTTGATGGTTCAATGCATGTGTTCCTTCCGCTTGTTGCTTGATATGCTTGGTACATCCGTCCAGATGCAACCAAGTCCTCTAGCATGTGTGCTCCTTCTTCATCTCATTCTTTGTCTTGCCATGATCCATCATTGTACCTATTCCTGCAATTCACTCATGACTGGACAACATCAAATCCAAAACCTCCTAGTCTAGCATGATGCATTTTTCTCGTGTTTCGAGTGATAGGGAGGGAGGACAAATCACCGAGACAATGCAACTTAGGTTGGAATGAGAAATTCTGGGAGGACAACCTGCATTGTTAGGAAAAACTACGAAGTGACCATTGGGAGGCATAATTACGCAGTGAAACTCACCAGTGTCAGCTGTAAGGTGGGGCCCTAAGGGGGAACACCTCTGCGCAGTTTGCAGAGGGAAGATAGAGCGGGGCTGCAAAGGGACATCTGGATAGTTTTGCGTAATTTTTGGAGGGAAGACAAAGCGGGGATGCAAAGGGGATGCTAGGCAGTTCTATGCAATTTCCAAAGGGAAGACAAAGCAGGGCTACAGAGGGATTTGCTGAGCATGGCTGCGTAATTTCTGGGAATAGTGCAAGATAGGCAACGGGGGAACTACTAGACATGTCTACCCAATTTCTGAAGGCAGTGCAAAGTAAGGCAGAAAGGGTAAGCTGGGCAGTTCTGTGCAAGTTCTGAGAACAATTAAGAGCAAGGTAGTAGAGGGCCAGCTGGGCATGTCTGCGTAGTTTTGGAGAACAGTGCAGGCCCAGGTCTGAGAGTAGTGCAGGCTCCTGGTAGGAAAGAAGGAGGCATGATGATTGTGCTTGAGAAATATGCAGTTCCGTTTGGTCACGGAGGCAGTCTCTGTGCAATTCTGGGAGGCAGACAGGCTGTTCACCTCTGGGATTGCATACTGAAGCTGACCTGGAAGACAACCTCAAGCACTTCATAGTTCTGGGCAGCATATTAGGGTCATTGAGGGCTGATATTGCGCAGTGCATCTCAGTTGGTGTCTGGCGGAAGAGGGCTATTCGGTCAGTCAGATTTTCATGAAAATGGATAGGTGTTGAAAGAAAGTGAACTTGAGCATATTGACATTGTGATCATACACTTAGCATACTTGACAACAAGACAACATAGACCACCATGACAACAAGACAAAACATGCCCTCGGTGAGACTATCTTAGAGCTGAGAGTGACAAGCGTGACACTTGTGATAGACCTTCGGATGACCGTGAAAACACTTGTGCGACAATGCTTACAACTTTGTGTGTGAGTACGATGGGTGTTTACATAGTGAAGACAACCCAAACACACAAAGACAAACTTCAAACTCACCAGAATAATATCGCAAGCATGACAAAGCAATCAACATGCCAAAAGATGACCGTCGATCAAACAAACAAAAGGGTGGAAAGACTTCACAAAACGTCATGGGGTGAGCTCGAGTGTTTGCAACCATCAAAGGAAAAACCAAGGAAGACTTTGAAATTTGGATGCAAGCCAAAAGTTTGGAGGGTGTTGTAGCCGCTACAACATAGTACTATATACATATAATTCTATAAAATCATTTTAATTAGGAATATTACCTTTTGAATGATTTTGGTTTTTTGTTGTATGTTTTTGTTATTGCAAGTTTGACATATCTCATTGGCCATTGCTCTGGAAACGCTTCGTGTAGTTTAGATATAATTTGGTTCTTAGAATCATTGGATTGATTTTTGTATTGTAAGTGGAAAGTACGTCTATACGTTCGTTCCACTAGACCCCTCATAGTTTTGTTAAAATCTTTCCTCCTTTCATTAATCTCGAGTACCACTGCAAATGAGCTAGGACCAATTCACTGTCATTTACATGTTCTATAATTTTTCTTTTCTTAGAACGACATTGATATTCTCCTTCATTTGGAATAGGTGTGCCAGTGTGTTATATTACTCCGGGAGCAACGATGAACAAATTGGATAAAACCGACAATGTTATAATATACCAGTATGTTGTATTACACAGGGTGTATCAATGTGTTATATTATACAGGGCACACCGCAGAACATATATTCGTTTTTTTTTAAATGGACAGGGCTGACAGGGTTTGGATCTAATTCAATAAGTGATTCCCCTACTTTAGATGTCAAATTCTTGATATATAGTTAGTACATAAACCCATTAAATCTAAAATACTTAAAATGAAAAATCCTAATTGTGAAATGGTAGAGGAAGTTAAAACCTAACGTGAAATTTTGCAGGAAGAAGCAAAAGTTTAAGGTAAGTATTGATTTTTTTTTGTTATTTTTATGAATTGTAATTAATATTAAATATGAATAGAGATTGTAAACTTTTTTACTAGTAAAATCAATAGTAATTTTTATTATATAGGTGTTTTTTTTTTGAATTATGAAAAATCTAACAAAAATTGTAAAAGTAAAAATTAATATTTTTGCTATTTGAGGTTTTGAGTGAATCACCATACCTTTCAAATTCTGATCTTTCTGCGGTTTCAAAATATTTGTTGCTCCACAATGCTTGCAGTATGTCTCTCTTGCAAATGATCTCTCTTTTAATTAAACCCTAACCGAAATTATAAAATTTTTATTAGTAAATTAAACAACAAAATTTAAATTTTTACTATGCAGGTTTTGAGTGAAGCACCACACCTATCAGCGTTTGATCTTCTAAATAGTTCTGCTGCTCCTGGTATGTCTCTCTTGTAAATAACTTTTTACTATTTAAAAGCCTTTATGAAATTAGATTTTGAAAAATCAATTGCCGCTCATTTTTGAATTTTTAAAAAAGAAAAAAACCAGACACACACACACACACACATATAATCTGAACATCGGTGCATTTGATAGTTAAGTGCACTAGTGCGTTTCTAAGAAAAGAGCATCGACATTGCCGAGGCGCTATTTTTTTTCAATGCACCGACATGATACGATTCTTTTTTATTTTTGAAATCTCGAAACAATGCGATTAATTTTTTTAACGCAACAATGCGGTTTGTATTTAAAATCATAAGTGTTGTAATTGGTATAAGAGCACCGAGATGGTTGATTTCGTTTTTATTTTTTAAAATCCGGAAACAAGTGCATACGGATGATGATTTTCTTTGAAATGCATTAATGCATTTTTGTATAAGAGCACTGATATGATACCGATTTATTTATTATTATTTATTTTTTAATTTATTTATTTATTAATTTTTTATTTATTTAATTTTTAATTTTTATTTATTTATTTTATGAATTATGAAAAAATCTAACAAAAATTGTAAAAAATTTAATAGTAAAATTTAAATTTTTTTCTATCCGAGGTTTTGAGTGAATCACCACACCTTTCAAATTTTGATCTTTCTGCGTTTCCAAAATATTTTGTTGCTCCACAGTGCTCGTAATGTGTCTCTTTTGGAAATGATCTCTCTTTTAATTAAACCCTAACCAAAATTATAAAATATTTATTAGTAAAATAAACAATAAAATTTAAATTTCTTACTATGTGGGTTTTGAGTGAAGCACCACACTTTTCAACTTTTGATATTCTGAATAGGTCTGCTACACAATGCTCCTGGTATGTCTCTCTTGCAAATCACTCCCTTGAAATTTTGGGGAAAATAGTGAAATAGTGAATAACATTTTACTATTTAAAAGAATTTATGAAATTAGATTTCGAAAAATCAATTGCCACTCGTTTTTGAATTTTTAAAAAAGAAAAAAAAAACATTTTTTTTAATAATCCAAACATCAGTGTGTTTGATAGTTAAGTGCACTAGTGCGTTTAAATTTTTCAACTAACAAGATACGATTCTGTTTTATTTTTGAAATCCCGAAACAAAGTGGTTAATTTTTTTAACGCAACGATGCGGTTTGTATTTAAAAGCATAAGTGTTGTAATTGGTGTAAGAGCATCGAAATGGTTGAATTCGTGTTCATTTTCTAAAATCCAGAAACAAGTGCATACCGGTGATGTTTTTCTTCGAAATGCATGAATGCGTTTGTGTATAAGAGCATTGATACGATATATATATATATATATATATATACACATATGTGTACACACACACACACACACACACACACATATATATATATATATATATATATATATATATATATATATATATATATATATATATATATATAATGTATGAGAGCAATGCGAATATTATTTGGACACACCGGTGCTGGTATTTTTTTTTCCTAAGTTAGGCTAATTCTATTACTAAAAAATATTGTACATTGAGGCCTAAGCCTTTGCCTATCCATGCCTAAGTAATGGCAAAAAAACAGTGGAGACAAAGTCTGCACTGCCTGTTAACACTCAGGTTGTTCCCTGCCTCCTGAAGGGAATACGGCCGAGGTAACCACTAACCAATATTTTAGCTACAGGTCCTAGCCTACCTGCAACCAGAGAGGGCTCTCTTTTTGTAATTTAGCTTTGTTTTTGGAGTATTTTAGGCTAGTTATTATGCACAAGTTTTTGTTTTGAGTTTGTTGGAAGGTAATTTCAGGTGGAACAAGGATGCAAGTAGGAAACAATTTCTTCCATTGGGTAGATGGAGTCAGAGTGAGTGAACTGGTGAAGTGTTGAAGTGTTCATTTGGTAAAAGGAGTTTGCTACAAAGCAGGGTAGTCAATTTAGGAGCAATTTTGATATCTGATATGGTGGAATGAAGTCAGTGAATGAAAGGCAATCAAGAATCTTTCATTATGCTGGCAGAGGGAAAGTGCATGAAGATTACTAAGGAGCAATGAAGAATTCCTAAGCAACATTCAGAGTGAAAGAACTAATGCAAATAGGAGCAATTAAGAATTCCTATTTATGACTAATTCTGAAGAAAACATATACAGTAGCTGAGATTGAACACAGAGTGCTTTTGGGCAAATTTTGTGCTATTCTTCTTCTCTGCTACCAAGTTTATGGAACATACATGAAACTGCATACATAGAAGACATAAAAAACATAGAGAAGAGAGACTTATTGATCCATAAACGACACAAGAATTATGTAGCATTTCCCAGAGCGTCAATTCCACATTCAGATGGTTCAGCACAGTGAAATTCCAACAACCTTTGTATTATACAGCCTCAATAACTTACAACGCGGTTCAGAGACGAAACTACCAACCCCAAATACATATTATGGGGAGGTATTTATACAAAAGGGAGATACAAAATATCATGAGGATAAGTCTTGAACTCATAACTTTCTTTACCAACTATTAAGAAGTAGTAAGTGAGGTAATAAATGCTGTAGTAAATATGAATGCGCTAGCTGTCCAATTTGTCAGAGGAATTTTGACTTTTTGGGCTGAATGAGTCGGCTGCTTGTTGTGCATTCATTCTGCATGTGCTGTCCTGATTCTGGTACGCCGTTTGTTGCTATCTTGGTCTTCATCATCGGTGCTCGGTTCCTTTGCATTCAATGAGCTGTAGTGACCATTCTGTTTCTGCCTTGCACCGCTTTTTCTTCCCTTTTGACAGGTGGACCGTGCCATATGTATATGCTGACCTGTAGCTTACAAAAAGAATTAATAAACAAAATCACCTGAGCAATGTCTACATCATTCCTTTCCACCAATCTTCTGTAAGCAGCTGATGTCTTTGTATCTTTATCAATGTTTCATCAGCTTCAGTGTATCTATAAAAGTTTGGTTGGACTTCAAAGAGATGGTTTATCTCGTGTGCAATGTAGAACAGATTCTCTAGTTTGTCATAGACACTCTGTCCAGATGGAGGTCCTGTTTCTTCTGATGTGCTTGAGGACGCTGTGATTTGATTGGAAGCATAGTTGTTTACCCTGTTGGCATAATGCTCATGTGACAGCAGTCTTCTAGCGCTAGTTACTAAACTTGGTAGCCCTCTGCTCTGTAATGCTGCAAACTTTATTCTGAACTCATTCACCTCTGCCTGCATTTCTTGGCATTTTCTTTCTAGAGTTTGCACAAAATTCCTTAGATTCAACACCCTTTTTACTAGTAAGATGGTATCAATCTTGTTCCTGATACCTATTGCTGCCAACTGCTTTTTGGTGTGAGTGTTCAAGAATTGGATCATTCTATTGGCTTGCTAAGGCATATTTCCCAAAGATGTTCTAACCTTTTGATTTTCAAACTGAGCCAAGCCTATCAAATCCATTTGCTCATGAATGGTTTCAATGGATTGCCATTGGTCTGTAATGGATTGGCCAATCTTGGCCCACAAAATTTTCTTGACCTCAGCTAGGGTCTTATCAAATGTAAGCTCTTTTTCTAGCTCCTTTATTCTCTTTTCCAGGGTTTTCACTTCCCTTGTCTTCTCAGCCACATCCTGCTTTGACTTGTCATATTTTTCCTCAATTTTAGCCAGCTTTTCTTTGGCCTCTCTCAATTCTGCCATTTTCATTTCCAGGGCCTTTATTTCTTTCATCATATTGTCCATACTCAGGCTGGTCTCTTGTTCTACAGGTGCTATAGTAGTTGCCGAAACTGGTGCTGAACTTGAGGTACCTGCTTCCGATGCTGGAGCAGTGGGAGGGACTGTTGTGGTGGCCGTAGGAGGAGCAGTTGTAAGAATCTAAGCTGTTTGAATTGGCTGAGAGGCCAACTCTCCCTGTCTTCCTTGTAATGATGCCTCCAAGGCACTCTCTGTTTCTATCAACCTTTTATGTAAGCTCATAAGCAAAGTTACCACATCCTGCTCTTCTTTTTGTTGTGCTATCTCTGTGGTTTGAGGATGTAGTGTAGCTGGCAGCTTGAGTTGTCTTTTGAGGGCTGCTATGTCTTCCTCTTTCTTCTTTATCAAAGCTTGCACGCCCTTGGGATCAGTGGGATCATGTCCCAGCTCTATAATGATCTCCTCCAAGGACTTGATTCTATTGTCCTTTGCTTGTGATGAAGCTTTCTCCAATTCTAGCTGGGCAGCAGTATTGTGCAAAGAGTTTTGAAATCTATGGGCCAACAATGTTTTATCTGCTAAGGTAGAATATACCATTTCCCCGGTCTGCTTGTGCAATTCAATCTGGTCCATAGGATGGATGTCCCTGGCGAGAACTTCCAGATTCGTTCTGATATAGTCGGTAGCTGATTGTGGTTGCTGCATTATAGGTCTAAAATGACTGAGAGTCATTTTCCCTTCTTGGATGTCATAGGCTGCCATTAACCTTTGCTGATTAGTGGGAGCCATCCTTAGCAACTGGTTGTACAACTGGTACCTTACTGGCTCATTTCTAGCTTTGATATCGGTGAATGATTTTTTAATGTTAGAGCCTTGTCTGCTCTGCTGCCTGGTGGACGTAACCTCCACACCTTGTTGTCTCTCTTGCTCCTACTGAAAGGAGCTAGTTGATGTCTCCATGCTTAGGGGAACTTGCTGTTCTGTTGGCCCTTCTGGTATTTCTTCCTCTGAAAAAGGATTTAATCTCTGTCTTTTTTCTCCTTGCTACTCTGTGGGTGTCCCTGGAGGGGTTTCTTCCTGTCTATCTCTTTTCCTAGCCCTTTCCTCATTAAGAGGAGTGTATAACACCGGAATTTCAGCTGCCTTTGCTTGAGTAGAAGGGTATTGCCCTTGACTTTGTTCATCTCTAGAAGCAGGCCGGTCTGCCATTGTTTCTTTGCTGTTCCAAATTGTGCACTTTCTCTTATGGATGCTGTACCTCTTTACCTTTATCTGTTGCTGCTGGTGGGGCACTTACTTGGGCAGGTTGCTGGGAGGTCATGGCAGATGAGGTGCCTTCTCCAAAGTGCCGAGGAGTTGTGAAAAATACCTGTCCAAAAGATTCCAGGTCAACCGCTTTTTCAAGGTCTTTGATTGCTTTTTCTGCTATCTCTTCTTCAGAAAGTTCTTCAACTAGTGTGCCCTCTACCCATTCTTGTTGATTAGCATATTATTCAATTTGAGGGATATTGCAGTGTTCATATCCAGCAAGCCCGTGTTTGAATCTTATAAGGCTTATAAAGTGATTGGGGTCATATGGTGCCCAATAAAAGCTTGATTTTAGCAGCAATTTTTTTTTTCAAAATCTTGTCTACCTCTTCCCAGGCTTCTTCTCTCTTATTGAAAATAAATGGGCCCAGTTGATGTATTATCTTGAGCTGTGCCTTTTTGCTTTTGCCATAGAAATGAATCATATTTGAATTACCAAATTGCCGGAAGTATTCCAAGGCAAAGAGTCTCATATGGACATATTTTGGCAGTTTGTAGGGGGCTAATTCACAGCCATAAATCCTGATTACTGTGTGGTTTTGGTAAAAATACCAGTCACCAATGCTGTAGCTTTTGGAAAGCTATAGAATCTTTTGCATCTCATCAGTGAGTCTAGGAAGAGGAGTGCTCACTAGTAAGGAGGAAGCTGGATGTATAAATAGGTCAATAAAATCACAGTAGGTATATGGAGAGTAATAAACATGGTGGCAGACTGATGACCAAAATATTATAGACCTTCGCTCCCCCTTAGCATCCAATTTTTTGAGGAAAACTGGGAAACTATCAGGCTGATAGTATAGCAGCAAATGATATATGTAGGAGGTGTATTTGAATACCCTTTCTCTCTCCAGGTTCATGAATTTCTCATGAATTTTGTTAGCTATGAAGGTGGTATAATCATACTGGACAGCAGGGGGCTGTCCTGGAGCAAACATGGACAACAACACCAAGACTGTTTCATCAACAAACTCACTGGTATTGAATCCTAAGATGCAGGATATCATGTCTACCAGCAGTCTCCATGTTTCATTGAACCAAACTTGTAGATAAGGAGGAGGTTGCCGGGGTTGAAAACCTGGTTGCATGAATAGCTAGGAAATTATTGTGATCTCTGAGATAGGCAGTTTGGCACCTTGGTCAAGCAGAAGTTTCATGGAGAGAGGATCCAGAGGCTTAGTTGGCTCAAATTTTAGCATCTCGTTTATGGCATGAGGGGTGATGTGAAACAAAACAACCCCAGATGGAGCCAAAACTGATCTTTGACTGGGCTCATAATTTTCACAACATTGATGGATAAGGTCAGGGAATACATTTACTTGTGGGAGATAATAAATTGGCAGGTTGGACTCCCAGATACCAAGGACATCAACATTGCTTCTGTATCTTTTCCTTATCTCACAAAAGGTTTCAATGTGATATTTGTTGCTCAATTCAACTGTTTCCTTCATTTGGTAATCCCTGTCAAGGGGCAGCCACTCCAAGTTCTTATGTGGTGCATTCAAGGGGGCAATATTTAAGGCTACTGGAGCCTACATGATCCAAAATGTTTACAACTGGATTTTGAGTTTGTGTGTCAACAGTAAACAAGGTGCTGGCAGTGGGACCTTCACAAGAATTTTGATAGGAATCTGGTAATTTGATTTTTATATGGAGATGGTCTCACAGGGTGAATCCCAGATGTAAAGAGAAGGCCTGCGGAGTTCAATTGGGAAGCTGGGTAGAACAAAGGAAATGGTGCTTTTTTGCCATTGAGTTTGACAAATTTAACTCAGTCTTTGGGTATTTTCTAGAATGTTCGCAGAGGGA